>OY998110.1:1250000-2500000 GCA_963921955.1 Aleiodes alternator | reverse complement strand
CGATCGGGCACTCTCGAGAACGAAAAATGATCTTATGATTTTTTTATTCAAATTTATTTTCTTAATTTTTTCTATGATTATCCTTCGAGCTCAATTGAAAACTATGATGAATGATCATTATATTAAAAAAAAATTGAATTTTTTAATTTGATTTTTCAAATAGAATGATGATGATAAAGTAAATTTTGAAGAAGGCCTTCTTGTTCTACACGGAGAGAGATTCTAACGAAAATATAATGTAAGATCTGAGTAAAAATTACCGAACCGAGAAACATTAGAATCAGTTCAGGGTTGCCAGACGTACCATACTCATGGTATTCATACCATAAATTTGCCCATCATACCATGTACCATTCAAATGACTTATGGTACACCAAAAATACCATAATTTGAAAATTCTACTTTTTTCCACGTTACTTTAACAACATTATGCATCATCACCATATATATTGATCTACATCTAGTGGAAATGGGAAGGAAGTATCACATTTGAGAGAGTTAAACTAAAAAAAATTTGTGTTGATGCGAAGAAATACGTTTTCCACCCTTTTACTATTAGAAAATTCATGGAAAAACTGAAATTTTTTCATTTTCCCAGTTTCTACTATTTTTATTTGATTTCCCCCAACATAAAATTTTTCGGCATCTCTATAAAAATTGCAGTCTAACGCAGCATATAAAGATATACACAAACGAGAACTTGTAACATTGCAATTATAAATTTTTGATATTTTCCTTCCATACGATTTTACAAACGGAATTTCTTCATTATCCATTGATACCATAGTTTTTTCGCGGATACCATATTTTCCTTGAGTTTATACCAGAATTGGCTCCCAAGAGTCTGGCAACCCTGAATCAGTTTCATTCCAAAAACGAATGAACAGTTTTCCGCCAATTTCTGATCACATAAAAATCTATAAAAACAAGCAAAAACAGTCTACAGACAACAAACAAACAAAACACAACTATTGAATAATTCAAAAAATAAATACAGAAAATGTATAAAAATTGATGCACTACGAAGCTCAATGAGTATGTATGTGCCTTAAAAAATGTTAGATTAAGAAAAAATACTGTTTTCCATGTTTCCCAGTACCTAAGTAATCAAAAATAAAAAATGTATTCATATGTACAAATGCTGGCTCAAATAAACATGTTAAAAAAAAGAAAAAAAGGTGTCATTCCAAACAAATCAGGACCTAGAGAAGGGATATCAATCGATTTCGCATGAAAAAATCGAAATCCAATGAATTATTCATTATTTTCTTCCATCTAATTACTTTTGAATGATAATTCTCAACGAATTTGGCCGAATTACATGCGAAATTAATTCTTAAATTCATAATATAGTACTCAAAGTATTTTATTCACAAAATTTGTGTATAAATATGAATCTACGTATGTTACATTAAAAGAAAAAACAAAAGAATTCAAATGAAATGAATCACGAAATAAACGAAATATGAAAATTAAATGGCAAGTTAATGGAACAAAAATTATTATCTCAAGTATGTATCTCGAAAATGAACAAAAAATTTACGTTTTCTTATCCAAGTTTTATTTGAAAATGGACAATTTTATTTCATTGATCGTCTTCATTCATCTCATTTTTTCACAAAACGTAACATTTTCAGGGAAAATGAAAAATATATATATCTATTTTTTATGACACTAAATCCCCGAACATTAAGATGAAAAAGAAGGTCGAAAAGTAACACGTCAATTTCGTGTTTAAGGAGTTTGGGAAGTTATCTCCAAAATATGGAATCATTTTAAGAATCATACAGGACGTTCCTAATGTCATCATTTTTATGTAGTATTTTTTTCAAAATTTTCATGTATTTTGTTTCAGACTAATTAACAGTCAAAATTGCATTTTATACATGGGCTCTTTTGCATCAAACCTGTTATAGCCTGAGACCTTTGTTAGCACCTGAGTTGATAGCTCAGATAGGTCAGATGTATTTTTTTCGATTTTTTTTGAAAATCCTATATTTTTTGGCAGTTTTGAGGGGTGAAAGCCTCTTTTTTCAAAAATTTTCAGTTTTTTTGCAAATATCTCTGGTTCTATTGGTCTCAGCAATTCGGGGTTGGTCTCAAATGAAAGGTGAGCTCATTTCCCATCGATTTATGGGGTTTTGAATTCAAAAATATCAATTTTTGGGATAGTTATAGGTCATAAACTGTTTCACAAGAATGCCCATAAATACCTTAAAAATCAATAATTTTCAATTGAAAATCCCATGAATCGATGGCAAATGATCTCACCTTTCATCTCCCATCGGAATTTTTACGCTACGACGAATAGAACCAAAGATATCTTCAAAAAACTGAAAATTTCCAAAAAAAAGAAGGCTTTTATTGCTCAAAAAAGTCAAAATTGCCAAAAATTCAAAATAATTAATTCCAGCACTTGTTTCCCGACTAAAATTTCCTCAGCTTTCTAATGAAATCATCAAAAACAATCTGGCGCCAATATTTCTATTAATTTCAAGAGTTTTCCCTAATATTTGCCTAAAAATTTAGATGTGTCCATTTTACCCCTGATGTCCATTTTGCCCCACCTTCCCCTATATAATAATGATGACATTAGGAACGTCCTGTATAATTTTCAGAATGATTCCATATTTTGGAGATAACTCCCCAAACTCCTTAAATGGTACAATGTGTTGATGGAGATTATTATTATAATTTTTTCCTTCATTCTGATTGAATACCATTTAAATTTGATTAAATTAATGGGAAATTGTCCTCACCAACTTATGAATACAGTTAACACCAGTTGTGAAGAGGTGATTCAATTGGGGATTTGATTACCCGAGAATATCTCGGAAAATTGAGTGTCTCCATCAGTTTTCGTGATATTCCCGAGAAATCAAATGCAAGAGAGGAAGAACTCATGTCATTTGATCCTTCCCTGCTGATTTGTCGATAGTTTCAATCAAAGATGTCGATTTCTGTGGAAATTTTTTTTTTGTACTTAAAAATTGAATGCTCAAAACGAGAATAAAGTACTATTTCGATCATAATTTACCACGTGCACATGTATTCGACAACAAAGAAGCCAAACGAAATCACTCAATTCTCTTCGAAATTGGGATTTTCGGACATATTTGAGAATTTAATAGGGATGCACCTTGTGTCATGAGGACCTTCTCCGTAGGTCTTGTCCTACGGTTGAAAAAATATTCAAGAAATTTTCTATATGTCGCTCCGATTCCGGGAGATTGCAGAAAAAAAATGCATACTAGAAATTCATACACTTTGTTGTGCCTTTCTGCTGCCGAATTTAAGCTAGGGGAGAGTGGGGCAAAATGGACACTGTAATGAAACGGTTACAGATGGAATTCTTTCGATTATTCTATTGGAAAGATGAGGAAATTTTAGCTGGAAAACAAGTGTTAGAAGTATTCTTTCGGATTTTTTTGGAAAATTCTATATTTTTCGGCATTTTTGAAGGGTAGTGTCTTTCTTTTTTCTTAATTTTTCAGTTTTCTGCGAATATCTCTGGTTCTATTGGTCGTAGCAATTCGGGGCTGGTCTCAAATGAAAGGTGAGCTCATTTCCCATCGATTTATGGGGTTTTAAATTCAAAAATATCAATTTTTGGGATAGTTACAGGCCAGAAACTGTTTCCCAAAACTGTTTCATAGAAATGCCCATAAATACCTTAAAAATCGATATTTTGAAATTGAAAACCCTATGAATCGATGGCAAATGATCTCACCTTTCACCTCCCATGGGATTTTTTACGCTACGACGAATAGAACCGGAGATATCCTTAAAAAACTGAAAATTTTCGAAAAAAGGAAGGAGGACCCCTCTAAAATGCTCAAAAAAGTCAAAATCGCCAAAAATTCAAAAAAATTAATTCCGGCACTTATTTCCCACCCAAAATTTCCTCAGCTTTCCAATGAAATCATCAAAAACAATCTACCGCCAATATTTCTATTAATTTCAAGAGTTTTCCATAATATTTACCTAAAAAATTAGATGTGTCCATTTTGCCCCACCTTCCCCTATATTAAATCGAAATAATTTACACTGTTAAAGAACACTAATATGCATTGTGTTCTCATACTGTTTAATTTTTACATGAATGAATGAATCACTCAAGTAATTAATTCTACGTAATGCTCTGCAGTTTGTTTTAAAAATTAAGAAAAAAAAGTCAATTTATTTTATCGAAGAAAGAACAAACTCAGTGAAAAATAGTGAATTGGAAGATAAGAAACGAGGTGTTTGACTCAGTGAATATTTTCATTTGAGAAATCGAACGTGAAATTATAAATTATTTGAATTAAAATTCCGGATATCCAAGTATATACAAGTCGATAACAACAACACTCCGTCACTTGTGATTTTCACAAGAATAAAAATTTAATTCCTTTGATGATTGAATAAAAGAGTAGAAATGAGGCAAAAGAAATGAATGAATTTTTTATGAATGAAAATTTTTGTCCTAGAGCGCACCTCGTTTGTGGTAAAATTATCTTTTGTTTTTTTTGCTTTCTTCATTACTTAGCAGTTATATATATATATATTTTTTTCCTTAAATAGAATAGATGGTTTTCGATGAGCTGACAGTGTGCACTAACTGAGAACATCTGCCTAGTGCCTTTAAACCTAATTTAATCCTACTCTATTATTTATTAATATAATTATCGTGTAACAAGTCCAAGGAAGAGGCTCTCGGATCGTACACACTGATCCCATGAAGACTCAGTTTCTTATTTATTCATTTTTCTTTTTTTTTCTTGCTTTATCAAAAATCTTGTGCTGGATTTCTATTTAAACTTCCCTCTCTGTTGTCGTAATTAGTATCCTGGATGTAGTGAATCATTCCACGAGAATCTCAACTTATACTAAAATCTCTCGGAATCAGGCTCCTTATTCAGGTTCCTCGCCATCAGCCTCTGAAAAAGAAATAATTATAGAACAGCTCCTCTAAAATCGATTTCAACTGAATTCGATACAATTGACTTCTCACCTTCATGATTACCCTCGTCATCAACGAATAAATCGTCCTCGTCATTAGCAACTTCATCCTCATCCTCCAAATCTGCATCGTCCTCAACGACAACTATACTGTCGTCTGCCTCCTCTCCTTCACCAACTTCGTCGCCTTCTTCACCACCAACATCCTCTTCATCGTCCTCCTCCTCCTCGCTATCTACATCCTCACCTTCAGCCTCAATGCCATTCTCTACGTCCATGTCAGGCGCCAAATAGTACTATTGAATTGTTTTTCAGAGTGTCAAAAATTAATTCCGAATTTAACAACAAAGTTGTGAATATAAACAGAGAAAAGGAAATTATTTCATAAACATCTCCGAATGGGATGGATTCAGAGAAAATATCGAGAGACATTTGCTGAGCATTTCGTGGACTATAAAAAAAAGTCTTCTGATGAATTCTCTTAAGGAGTTTGGGAAGTTATCTCCAAAATATGGAATCATTTTAAGAATCATACAGGACGTTTCTAATGTTATCATTATTATGTAGTGTTTTTTTCAAAATTTTCATATATTTTGTTTCAGACAAATTAGCAGTCAAAATTGCATATTATACATGGGCTCTTATGCATAAAATCTGTCATAGCCTGAGACCTTTATTATCACCTGAGTTGATAGCGCAGATCGATGCTAAACCAGGTTTGATGCAAAAGAGCCCATGTATAAAATGCAATTTTGACTGTTAATTAGTCTGAAACAAAATACATGAAAATTTTGAAAAAAATACTAAGGTAAGGGCACTAGTACCTGCTCACTATTTAATTCGATTCCCCAAAATTCAACGGAAAAAATATTTCTATTGATTAAAAATGGGCATATCGTTTTCAAAATTATTATCATATATTTCTAAATATAGAATAATTCGAATTTTCAGTTATTCAATGAAATTGATGGATAATATTGAAGTTTGAAAATAATTTTGCGCTTACCCTAGTACCTGGAGAATTAACTATTAAAAAATAGTAAAAACAATATGAGCACACGTTAGTAGCACTAAATAACGGTCAAATATTAAATTCGCGCGGAGTGTCACCCTCGTTGATCGACGTAGCTCGATACGATAACTGGTGAAAATTGCCGGAATGAACGAAGGCCATTTGAAAATTATTTAATTCTCTTTTATGGAAAAGTATAGCATCTGGTAGTGTAATGAATTCAAATTCATGGATAATTCACTAATATTGTTAAAATTTTCCAATTTGCTTTTCTCCACAATATAATTAGGGGAGAGTGGGGCAAAATGGACACTATAATGAAATGGTTAGAGATTGATTTTTTTTGATCATTCTATTGAAAAGCTGAGGAAATTTTAGCCGGAAAACCAGTGTCATTTATATTTTTTTCGATTTTTTTTTAAATCTATATTTTTTGGCATTTTTGAGGGGTAGAAGCCTTTCATTTTTTTCAAATATCTGTGATTCTATTGTTCGTAGCGATTCGGGGTTGGTCTCAAATGAAAGGTGAGCTCATTTCCCATCGAATCATGGGGTTTTGAATTCAAAAATGTCAATTTTTGGAATAGTTATAGGCCAAAAACTGTTTCACAAAATTGTTTCACAGAAATGTCCATAAATACCTTAAAAATCGATATTTTTGAATTTAAAACCCTACAAATCGATGGCAAATGATCTCACCTTTCACCTCCCGTCAGAATTTTTGCACTACGACGAATAGAACCAAAGATATTCTCAAAAAACTGAAATTTTTCAAAAAAACAAGGCTTTTTACCCCTCTAAAAAGCTCAAAAAAGTCAAAGTCACCAAAAACTCCAAAAAATTAATTTCAGCACTTGTTTCCCATCTAAAATTTCCTCAGCTTTCCCATGAAATCATCAAAAACAATCTACCGCCAATATTTCCCTTAATTTCAAGAGTTTTCCATAATATTTGCCAAAAAATTTAGATGTGTCCATTTTACCCCTGATGTCCATTTTGCCCCACCTTCCCCTAAATAAATACGAAAAATATCGAAAGTAAGCAGGTACTAGTGCCTGAGCAGGTACTAGTGCTCTTACCTTATATAATAATAATAACATTAGGAACGTCTTATATGATTTTCAGGATGATTCCATATTTTGAAGATAACTCCCCAAACTTCTTAAATCTCCTCATTTTCAACACATTTTCAAAATAATAAACATTGTTCCTTTGAACTGACCTGCAAGGGATTCGGCCACATATCATCTTTGATCAACTCTGCAATTTCATCGGAACTTGGATCACCATGATCCGTAAACCAATCGAAGAACGACCTATGACCAAGTGGCCTCTTACGTCCTTTAAGTTGAACCTTACTCTTAGCTCTTTTTGTTAAATCAGCACCATCCTTCCAACGTATTCCTGTACTCTGAGATGCTGGATCGCCTGCAATAATGCAGGAGTTTTGTTAACGAATATAATAATAAACAGAAAAATTCATTGCATACATGCTGAAAGGATGCTTTTAAAAAAATCGTCATTCATTCTTCGGTGAATATTTTGAGAATGTAAAATGATAAAATAAGCCATTGAATTCCAACTCACCTGATGAACCAAGATGAAATTCTTTAGTGAGCACTTCATTCTCAAAATATGGATTTTCATCGAAATAAAAATTAATTCTATATCCAGATTTAATGTCCTCAAATTCTTCAACTTCGAGTTTATTCAAGTATCGAAGTGCATCTTCCTCGTCTTCTTCAAGTATTTCAGCAATTTTTTTATTATTAACAAACTATTATATCTATTAAAGAAAATATATATTTTTTTAAAATTAAATATGCAGAATCT
Organism: Aleiodes alternator; assembly: GCA_963921955.1. Taxonomy (NCBI): domain Eukaryota; kingdom Metazoa; phylum Arthropoda; class Insecta; order Hymenoptera; family Braconidae; genus Aleiodes; species Aleiodes alternator. Next base: position 2,492,214 of record OY998110.1, on the reverse strand, counting down.
TGAATAGATTGAAAAAAAAAAATAAAAAAATGGAATATTTCAAATGCAGCAAACGGCGGGATAATGAAGTACGCAGAGTATTGCAAAAATCTATATATAGTAATACAAGATGGCGGTATTACACCGGTAGACGCCGGTACAATTCTGCAAAGTGTCAAATCTTCAAAACCTTTAATAAAATAATTAAAATGATCAAATAAAGCTTAAATATAATAACTTGAATTAATTAATAAAAGGATACAGCAGTTAGCCAAAAATTTGGTATCCTCTTTATGATGTCATTGCGCTTTTGAAAATATGGTTTACGCAGCTTGTTGTATTTTTTCTCAACTTCCAGTATTTCATCGCTTGCTTTCTCATTGAGACCATCGATTTGATTCTGACAACCATCAATTTCTTCAAGTGTTTTTTGTATTTCAATGTCATAATCACGTGTATCATTACCATCAGCCGAATTATCCTCCAATTTTTTGAGCTTCTTATTTGGCGTAGACATTTTATATTATTTTACCTTTGATTGGACTACAAACTACGTTTTGTTATCTCTCTACGATGATACACAAGCTTCGTTCGTACACTCCAATACACAATCCAAACACTCTGTTTTTATTACGAAAATCCGCAAGTCCAACACACCACACTTTTGCCAATGCGTTCTCATGGACTCATAGCACGAACTCTGTGTGGCGCGCCAATCCGCTACTATTCACCATTAATTATTTGAAATTTCATGAGAAAGGCGATTATATTGCTTTCAATGCCCATTGATCGAATAATGTAGAATGTATGATGCAAGAGATTTTTTTGCCGATTGTTAGTGGGCAAGTGTGATATCTATTTTATCAACGCAGTTCAAACATTTGAAAACAGACCATTTTCGATTTTACCATTTTACAAAATTTCATAATTTTTTCCTACTGGAAACTCCACTACCGTCAATGGCCCAATTAAGGTAATCCTAGTGGCAGGTTCAAATGATCGATTTTTATTTTTTTTTCCTTTTAGTTATTATAATTACTATAACTATTTCGATTTTTCAATATTTTACCGATACTAGAACGATGTCCAAGATGATGAATTGTTATTGGAGAATATTATGAATATTCAATATTGTTCCGCATTTGACTCACGCTGTCCCAGTATCTAGGACTGTGATTGGAGGATCCTCGGATTTCAAATACCAATATTCCCGCCATTGATTTTTTCATGTAATTAATCGCAATAATCGTCGTTATATGTCCGGTAACATGCATTTTTCATGATTTCAAAAATTAATAGACATTCTGACGAACAAAAAACATATAAGGTTGTATAAAGAAAAAATAGGTCTGTGATTATGAATTTTCGCAGTGAAACTGAAACTGAACCTCGCTTATGGAGTTTCAATGTTAATTCAATTATTTTCAAAAATTAGTTTTAGCCTTATTTGTTCGGTAACATGGGGTAAACTGAATTTTAAAAAAATCTCCTCATGCTATCCTATCGAGAGTGACCAAAATCGAAAAGGGAAAATAAATTGCCCGAACCACTAGAATTACCTTAATGCCATCGGACCAATTAATGCCACTTTTCATACATTTTCGTGATTATTGAACTTATTCGAATTCTCAATTTTAAGTAATTGATAATAGTGGCTACAAAAAAATTCTGAGAACACCGAACAATCAAAATATCTGATATTTCTCTACTAGATATTTTTCTAAAATTAATCCATTGAATGCGACCAGCGTGCTCAGCAAAATAAAGCCCTAAAGCTCTTCATGTAGAGTTAGAGTGCCTCATCAGTTCAATGTGTGATATTGAGAAAATTTAAGTATTTAATAAATCGAAAATTGTATTGATTGTTAGCAAAATCATTGGACTTTCATACAAATTGACGAATAATTTACAAATAACGACCAGTTATGGAAATTGATTGATGGCAATTATTGGGACCCTCTATGGCAGAAATCGGGCCATGGGCAAAATATTTTAAAAAATATAAATTAAATCATTTTTATCATTAATTCAAGAAAATAATTAATGTAAATGATAGTCCAGAGCCTAAGTTCTTTCGAGGAAAAATCGAATTTGAATTTATGATAAGATATAATTTTTCTATGGAAGATATGTGGCAGAATAGGTCTCTTGGTGGCATTAATTGGGTCATTGACGGTAAATGAGAAAAGACTCACTTTCGAACGAGTTTCGTGTGTTTTTTAGAAAATTCAAAAAAAAATGTCAAACATAAAACGTTACACTTTAAATATTCATGATTCTGGCGCCCAAAAGCCAGTTTTCCACAATGGCGGACAAGGCGAAGGATTCCTTCAAATGATTGTTATTTACATTCCTGACATTCATCTGCACAGATATATGCGCCAAAGAGATTAATTCTCAATAAAAATGTGATTACAATAAAATTAATTTTAAAAACCATTGAATCTTTATTGTTCAAGGTTTTCTTGTGACTAAATGAGTTTTTATAACCTCATTTTATTGTCAAAATGTCAGACGCTTTTGAGGAAATACAAGCTATAAAAATAAAACGCAATAGTTTGCGTGAAAAATTGCAGAAGAGAAAAAGAGAGAGAAATGAATTATTTACGCTGACATTGCCAACTTCAACGGCCACTGGACTCATCACTGAGACAGTAATAACAAGTGGTGAGTTTTCATAAATAATTGCTAAAAAAATGAAATTTCCAGAGTGATTTATTTCATTTCGTCATCAGCTTTTAAAAAACATCTCGGAATCTAAACGAGAAGAAGCAGTTTTCATAATTACTTTTTTTTGGCAGTTTTTACTTTCCTCTACGAAGAAAATAATCATACAAATCACTCTATCTCGCTTAGCTTCTGAGATATCAAACAAAAACAATGTATTTGTTTCATGAAAAATATTAATTTTTGTCCTCCAAATAGACTCCACAGCTTCTGCTCCACTCCGCTCAAAATACAATGAATACGAGAGAGATATTTTGTGTATTCTACATCAGAGCTTGCCGAATAATTCAATAACATCAGCTGACATCAGTGTTCAATTGAGAAAAAATCTAAGTGCTGATGTACTGCACAGTGATGTGAAGAAGATTCTTGAAAAATTGGCTGCCCAGGATGTTGTCAAGTGAGTTGAGAATCATTGTTAATTCATTAGGAGAGTGGATGAACAAAAGGATGTGAATTTCTTCAAAAGTACTAGAAACAATGGTCCTCACGAGAATTCATCAAATGACTTTTTCTGAGGTTTACGAAAGAGGCTGTTCGATAATATCTTCTAAACTCATTTATTTTCGACATATTTGCGGAAGTATTTATCGGATAACTTTGTCATTCACCATCTCTCATTATTTCAATATTTCAGAATGAAAGAAGTGACTGAAGACGGCGTTCTGGGCTACACAATTCTCTCGATAGTCGAGCCTCAAAATAAAACAGACGAATCAACAAATAACGCAACACCAGAAACAGGATCCCATGAAAAGACTGACGACGACGAGCCTGAAGACGATGACATTGATGGACCACCAGAGAAACAACAAAAGCAAGATCGGAAGAATGCAGAAGACATTATGTCTCTGATATTGATGCCAACAATTCGAGAAAAAGAGAGTAAGAAAGTTGGAGAACAGATACTTGATCTATTGTCAAAACAAACATCTAAAGAAAAATCATTGGCTGAAAGGTTCAGGTCACAGGGTGGTGCACAGGTCATGGAGTTTTGTCCACATGGTACGAGAGTTGATTGTGAAAAATTGAATGGCGCGGGTACAGCTAAATGTAAAAAGTTACATTTTAAAAAAATTATCCAGAGCCATACTGACGAGTCTCTTGGAGATTGTAGCTTTTTGAATACTTGTTTTCACATGGATACCTGCAAGTGAGTTCAATAGACAATATTATAATGTAACATCCGACAATGTTTAAACAAATGCCATAAAACAAATAAATTTATCAATAAATTAATTTTTATTAATAAATTTTTGAGAGAATCAAATTCCGGCAAAATATGTAATGCGCAAGCAGGATTTGAACCCACGACCCTCTGATTACATGTCAGGTGCTCTACCGCTGAGCTATTGCGAGTTACTACATTTACCATCGAATTTTTGATTCTCTTCTTTTCGCCACCTCCCATCCACGAGGCAATGTCGCCATTAGGCAATGTCGTGCAATCATCCCAACTGATTCAAAAACTTTGCCAAGTACATCAATCAATTTTTTTTAAATTAATAAAATACTATTTTCAGATATGTCCATTACGAAGTTGATGGTCCTGCAGCTCCCTCGAAGGAATCATCTACAGAATCGGACAATGGTAATCTTCCAAACACTAATTCAAAGCCCTCAGAAACTCCAGGCACAGTGTCCAGTCCAGGATCAGGTACAGAACTGACACTGTATCCACCTCAATGGATCCAATGTGATCTTCGATACTTGGATATGACAGTTTTAGGTAAATTTGCAGTGATAATGGCCGATCCACCTTGGGACATTCACATGGAATTGCCCTATGGTACTATGTCGGACGATGAAATGAGACAGTTGGGGATTCCTGCACTCCAAGATGAAGGTCTGCTCTTCCTCTGGGTGACTGGAAGAGCAATGGAACTTGGGAGAGAGTGCCTGCAGCTCTGGGGCTATGAGAGAGTGGACGAGATCATCTGGGTGAAGACCAATCAGCTCCAGAGAATTATAAGAACTGGAAGAACTGGACACTGGCTGAATCATGGCAAGGAACATTGTCTAGTTGGTATGAAGGGCAATCCAAGGATTAACAGAGGACTGGATAGTGATGTGATTGTTGCCGAGGTAAGAGCAACGAGTCACAAACCTGATGAAATTTATGGTATTATTGAGAGAATGAGTCCAAGTACTAGGAAAATTGAATTATTTGGCAGACCACATAATGTTCAGCCCAATTGGATTACACTGGGTAATCAGGTTGATGGAGTTCATCTCATTGATCCAGTACTCATCAAGGCCTTTAGAAAACGTTATCCTGATGGTCATTCAATGAAACCCAACAAGTCATGAAAAATATTTTTTATCAAAGTTGTGTAAGAAAAATTTAATAAACAGATAAATTACAGGCCTTCTTTTGTAATTTTACACTCAATTCTCTGTTTTTGATTTTTTTTTATTTTTAATAATTATATTAGAAGAAATATATGCAAATATTGAGATTGAGATCTTTAAATTGGACGTTCTCGAATGGTTCTTTTGGACATTTGTTTCTCTCGTAGTACGCGAGAAACCGAAGACTCATGGTTAGCACTCTTTTCATTTTTTTCAATGGATTTTTTCTTTTTTTGAACACTAGAGTATTTGTGGGCTTTCTCCAATGCATCAATCCAGTGTCTCTTGTCGTGCTCGTCTCTTACGATAAACAAACGATCAGATATTTTAAAACCACAATCATTACTATCACAATTAGTATCAATTAGTAGTTGCGCTCTGGGAATTACGGGTTGAGCGAGATTGTAATTCTTTGATCTCGAGCGTAAAATCCGACGTGTTATCGCTAAACAGGTGTTGAAAAGGAAGCAATATACTTTCTGAAATTGAATTAAAAAAGAATTAAAAATCTTCAAAAAATTTTGCATTATTATGAAGTTAACGAATTTTTTTTTTACCACTCCTCTAGAGTCTTTTAGCTGTCCCTCAGTAAGTAATTCTGTAGCTGCCTTGATACAATCCTCAGGATCGTACTCAGTCTTGACGTTAATTTTCGACCTTGCCAATTCACAATCAGCATCACCCATAGCACTATCAATTTTTTCCAATAATTTTGACAGCAAAATTTTTGATTCCTCTAGTAAACAACGATCCTCGTGATCACTTGGTGTTCTCTTTAGTATTTCATTGACCAACAGAGGATATTTGACAATTCTAGACCTGGCAACATCCAAATACGTCCACAAATCAATGGCCTTTGGAGATTCCATTTTTTTCTTCAAAAATTCTTGGAACTTTTTACTTTTCAGTCGTTTCTCATCCAATATGTGTCTTGCTAAAATTTGTGTCCTGCATCTATCTACATAGGGCTCTGTCAGAGTTGGCAGCCACTCTAGTAAAGTTGGACCAATTATATCAGTGAAGCCCGATGAATTTCGCAATTCAAGTAAATCATCCCGAAGTTTACTGTGAATATGTATCAACATATCAAGATCACCAAATAGTGTACGAAGCTCAGACTGCGTGAATATGTCGGTCGATTGAAGAGGCTCGTAATAGCTTTCTTTTAATGTTTGTAAATCATTCAGAAGAATATTTTCACCACAGTAGAGCTCATAAATTGCTTCTTGCCTCTTTACATCAGTTCTGCTTAAATGGCTGGGCTTGGGGGATGCCTCACAGTAACGGGCAATGTCTGTTACCCAGCTGCGGATTGTTAAGTTACCTGCACGCTCACATCCACTCCTTGTTCTGTTGAATAAATTAACTTAATAACTTTACATTAGAGATAAAATTCAATAAGAAAATTGATCGTACATGTTTCTGTGAATATCTTTGAAACGAATTGGTTTGAAAGAAAATTGAAAGATTTTTTTCGTCGAGAATTTTATGAACAACAAAAATAGTCTCTTGATAAATTCCTTAGAAATTCACAAATTATAAAGTTTGCAAACGAATCAATTTTATCATCAGTTTTTTAAGACTATCTCGAAAACTTAACGAGAGTAATCGATTTTTTTCCAATTCATTTTTGCAGCTATGGAAATTTGTTACACAAAAATTTCAGACCAAAATCGTGCCATATCACTTGGCTTTTTGTATATTCCAAGAAAATTGGTGACAAAGTAAAATTATTTTGTCTGAAAAATTCAAAATTTTCTAAACGTCATCGTTTCCAAGATATTAGTGGATCAGCATGATAAACTGATAATTCAGTAGTGAAGAGGTAAAACAAGATAAGTCTCTTTTTTTCTTATTAAGTTTTTCGGAAATACCTTAAAAAATAACCGAGAAAGAGCAATTTTGCCCTAAAACTCTTCTGTAACTCTTGAAATTCTCTACAAAAACAGATGAATAATATCACCTTATCTCGCTTAGTTTCCGAGATATTTCGTTCCAAATGACCTCAAAGATAAGTCGATTTATCCTGTTTTACCTCTTCACTACTGAATTGATAACGGAATTCACCTCTTACTGGGTCCTGCATCAACCTCCTCATCAATCATTGATATAGAGTTATTGGGTTGGAAGCCAAAGGATCTTTGCAATGCACTGCTGAGTCTACTGGTGGTAGCTGATGATGACAATAGATTCGTTGCAAATTCTGTTATTCTTCGGCGTTTTTTTCGCTTTATCATTGTTGAATCCAGCGATATATCCATCGAACTAACACTGATGGCATCGCTCTTTGTTCTTTTCCTGGAGGATCTCTATTAAAATTAAAATGATTGATTAAATATTGTACAAACTATAATAACTGAATGGTGAAGTGATGGAAGTAAATTTTCGATTGGCATTCTCGTCGAAATATCCAAGATTTAAAGATAGGGGAGAGTGGGGCAAAATGGACACTGTAATGAAACGGTTGAAGATGGATTTTTTTCGATAATTCTATTGAAAAGCTGAGGAAATTTTAGCTGGAAAACAAGTGTCAGATGTATTTATTTCGATTTTTTTTTAAATTCGATATTATTTGGCATTTTTGAAAATTTCCTTTTTTTTTTGAAAATTTTCATTTTTTTGCAAATATCTCGGGTTCTATTGGTCGTAGCAATTCGAAGTTGGTCTCAAATGAAAGATGAGCTCATTTCCCATCGATTTATGGGGTTTTGAATTCAAAAATATCAATTTTTGGAATAGTTATAAGCCAAAAACTGTTTCAGAAAACTGTTTCATAAAAATGCCCATAAATACCTTAAAAATTGATATTTTTAAATTGAAAACCCCATGAATCCATGGCAAATGATCTCACCTTCCACCTTCCGTTGGAATTTTTACGCTACGACAGATAGAACCGAAGATATCCTCAAAAAACTGAAAAATTTTAAAAATCGACAAAAATTAAAAAAAATTAATTCCCTCACTTCTTTCCCGCCTAAAATTTCCTCAGCTTTCCAATGGAATCATCAAAAACAATCTACCACCAATATTTCTATTAATTCCAAGAGTATTCCATAATATTTCCCTAAAAATTTAGATGTGTCCATTTTACCCCTGATGTCCATTTTGCCCCAGCTTCCCCTACAAATGGTTTCACAAATGTTTTTTTTTCTGTCGAGCAAAAATTCCTCCATCACCATTATTTTTTGAATTTAATTAATAAACAAACCAATAATTACTATCAAACTGATGAATAAATAAAAAAAATTTGTTAAAAAAAATTAAACTGCACTCTCTCACCTGCCAGAATCTTTTGCGAGGCTCCTGAAATGTCTCGTCTCCATTCTCATCGAATTCATCGGTCATTTTAACCTGAATTACCAATAAATTAATCAAATTCAAATAAATTTAACGAATGATGCCATGATAAACAGAACAAAGTCCATCGAATTTTATCCTTTTTTCAATAATTATTGCATTAAAATAATATATATATAACGTTCTACAAATAACGTTCAATAAACATCAACTTAATAACACATAAATCGTTTATTTACCGGACAATAATATTTATCATTGAATTTATTGTCTAGATAGAGGCAGATGTTGGTGTTTGGACAGCTTCAATTTTTTTAAAAAACGGTTAACAACGGGCATGAGCAAAGCCTCAACCACCATAACCTAGTAAACTATTCAGGTGACACTATTGGCTGTCATTCAAACCAATTGACCAATCAGACGAGTTTCTTTCATCGATCGTCACATGAAAACTCAGGAAAAAAAATATTATTTTACAAGAGTTTTTCAAATAGCTATCTCTGTTATCAGTTACTCATTGGCTAGCAGGTGGAAAAATGCTTTGCATTGGCAAAAAAAAATCACTGTCAGGGTCATAATTCAATCATCAATGTGACAAAGTGATTTACATACACCGGGTGAAAGTTCAATGACTATGCTAATGCCTAAATTATTAGTTGGAGTCATGATAAACAGATGTTAGGGGTTTTGTGGATATTTTGTGATGCAACGAACAGTTGGACGTGACTGCTTCTTGATGAAACACATGGAACGTTCATTTCCAAAACAATAATGAGCTATGTTGACTCATTTCTAAACGCGTATTGAGGATTTTTTTTTTTTCATCAAAGTGATAAGATTATTGTGAGTCTCGAATTCAGGGGAATTCGTCAATGTTCACGAGATTGATAATGATGATTGATTTAATTAAATGAAATTGGGGCTTTTTCTTGATTCGTTGATTAGAAAAGTGGAGAATTATTCGTCATGGCTAAACAGAGTCCCGCCAAAGTGACGTTGGGAATGATGAAAGGTAGAAAAGAATTCAATTGTTTTAGTTTAATATTTTTTTTTATTTTCTTTGGCACACTTTTTTTTTGGAATTTTAATAATGCCTGGAAAACTATGTGGTTACGAAGGACTTATCATGAGATATTTTTTGTAATATTAATAGGAGAGAGTGAGGCAAAATGGACACTGTTATGAAATGGTTAGAAATGGATTTTTTTTTGATGATATTGTGGAAAAACTGAGAAAATTTTAGCCGGAAAACAAGCCTCAGATGTATTTTTTTCGATTTTTTTTGAAAAATCGAGATTTTTTGGCATCTTTGGAGGGTAATTGCCAAAAAAAGCCTTCCCTTTTTCGAAAATCTTCAGTTTTTTTGAAATATCTCTAGTTCTATTGGTCGTAGCAATTCGGAGTTAGTTTCAAATGAAAAGTGAGCTCATTTTCCATCGATTTATGGGGTTTTGAATTCAAAAATATCAATTTTTGGGATAGTTATAGGCTAAAAACTGTTTCACAAAACTGTTTCACAAAAATGCTCATAAATACTTTAAAAATCGATATTTTTCAATCGAAAACCCTATAAATCGATGGCAAATGATCTCACCTTTCACCTTCCGTTGGAATTTTTACGCTGCGACAAATACAACCGAAGATATTCTCAAAAAACTGAAAAATTCCACGAAAAGAAAGGCTTTTACCCCTTTGAAAAACTCAAAAAAGTCAAAATTGTCAAAAATCCAAAAAAATTAAATCATCAAAAACAATCTACCGTCAATATTTCTATTAATTTCGAGAATTTTCCATAATATTTGCCTAAAAATTTAGATGTGTCCATTTTACCCCTGATGTCCATTTTGCCCCACCTTCCCCTATGTCTACAAAAAAAGTTTCTTGATTATTTTTCGTAAACTTACAGGTTTTCGAGATATTTATAAGAAAATAGATTATTTATTAAATTCATTATCCATTGAAATTATTTAAAAAAAATTACAGGTAAACCAATAACCACATCAGTACCTGTGATACGCTATCACGCTAGTGACGATGAATTAGAGGAACTCTACCCAAGTACTGATGATGAGAAGCCAGCATCTGAGAAAACAACGCCAAATTCAAGTCCATTTAAAAGTGCCAAGTTAAAATCAGATAATGACAGTAATGACGAACATATAGACAAACGTTCGTCCAGCGTTGATCTTTCTGAAGGTACACCACCATCAGATCCTTGGAAAATGTTGTCTGATTTTCGTGGTAAAATAACAAAAACATTTGAGGAAAAATTATCGGAAATTAAGAGTGAAAAAAAGGACAAAGGTAAAGGAAGAAGTAGAGATAATTCAAGTGTGAGTGATCCAGAGGATTTGGGTGATATTACACCAACTGAGGACAATTGTGTTGATACATCTGATAAACAATCATCACCAGCATTGAAAAAGAAGGGAAACTCGACAAGATTTAGATTTTCGAGTATTAAGACTGGGCTCAAAGCTAAAAGCATGGATGATAGTGTTGAGAGTGGTATTGAAGCAGCTGAGATGGTTGAAGCTGATCCAATTACGTATTCAGAAGTGTCCAATGAACAAACTAGTGATGTAACAACCTCCGGGACAATTCAATCTGTTGTCCAGCATTGTCCTGCAATAAAACATGAGAAGAAATTTACGAAAAAACCAGAAATACTTATTCACGAATTAAAGACAAATTTAATATATCGTGCAGTACTTTTGCCATTAATTGTAATTACTTTTCACATGATTCCATTGTCTAGTTACATGATGGGAATACTAGCTGGTATTCTCGTTGCTGTGACTGTTCAGAGAATAATTACGAGGATAGGAGAAATATTGATTATGCCAGTAGATACTGAAATGACAATTGGAAAAACAATTTCAGTTGTGGAAATTCCAGCAGTTGAGGAACATGCTGTTGTTGAGAAATTTGAAGGATGGCTCAATGAATTACCTTATGATTATGATCCAGATAATTATCATGTTGCAAGAACTAATGCAGTTTATTTCAAACTTGAGGGTGATACATTGAGGATAATGGAGACGAGAACAAGAATACCGAAGAGAGCAGTTTGGAATGAGTCACAACATACTGCAAAGTATACGAGAAGAAGGGTTTATTCCATGGTTGGTGTTAAGGTGGAATTGTTACCAGATGGCCTTACACGAAAAAGGTAATTTAAAAAAATATTTTCATGCGGCTTTCATAATTATAGGGGAGAGTGGGGCAAAATGGACACTGTAATGAAACGGTTAGAGATGGATTTTTTTAAATGATTCTATTGAAAAGTTGAGAAAATTTTAGCCGGAAAATCAGTGTCAGATATATTTTTTTCAATTTTTTTGAAAATTCAATTTTTTCGGCATTTTTGAGGGGGTGAGCCTTTGCTTTTTTGAAAATTTTCAGTTTTTTGCCAATATCTCTGGTTCTATTGGTCGTAGCAATTCGCGGTTGGTCTCAAATGAAAGGTGAGCTCATTTCCCATCGATTTATGGGGTTTTTAATTCAAAAATATCAATTTTTCGGATAGTTATAGGCCAAAAACTGTTTCACTAAACTGTTTCACAAAAATGACTATAAATACCTCGAAAATCGATATTTTCAAATTGAAAACCCCATGAATCGATGGCAAATGATCTCACTATTCACCTCCATTTGGAATTTTTACACTACGACAAATAGAACCAAAGATATTCTTGAAAAACTAAAAATTTTCAAAAAAGGAAGGCTTTTTACCCCTCTAAAATGCTCAAAAAAGTCAAAAATGCCAAAAATTCAAAAAAATTAATTCCGGCACTTGTTTCTCGCCTAAAATTTCCTCAGCTTTCCAATAAAATCATTGAAAACAATCTACCGCCAATATTTCTATTAATTCCGAGAGTTTTCCATAATATTTGCCTAAAAATTTAGATGTGTCCATTTTACCCCTGATGTCCATTTTGCCCCACCTTCCCCTAATTAAAAAAAAAACTCGTATACTCGTGGAATATTCAATATTCATTGATTTCGAAATTTATTGAAATTGTAGAATTTCCCGTGAAATCTTGGATAATTTGGGAATCAACTTGCTTTAATTTTTTTTAATTTTCTTGAATATGATAAAAACATGAATGTTTCATCTCAATTATTTCTTCTCACATAATTTTTTTATGGATTTTTATATTTATAGGAGATGGAGCAAAAAATATCCTATATGTATTACCTTTGGTCGTGAGGGAATAGTTGAGAATATAATGTTAGAAACTCCATCGGATGACGAGCTCCAAGAGTCAGATAAAGAGAAAGAAAAAATCATTGTCGAAGAGGATGAGACTGACGATGATTTATCGTTATCAAAGGACTTGAGAGAAGTTTTTGAGGACTGCAGAGACGATGATGATGATGATGATGATGATGAGGCTAGATCAAAAATATTCATATTTGGTAGAACAGATAGGCAGAAAGAAGACTGGTTAGTATTAACAAGCGGAAAATATTTATAACTCGTTTAAATTTAATCTTGTTTCTTTATTCATTTATATTAAAATTTCCTCGTATGAGATCATGCGGTTAATGTTGTAATTCAATGCCACAGGTACAGGCGACTGGTAGTAGCAGCAAAAATGAATAATAAACGTAATTCAATATCGTCTACGAAGGAATTGCCACTATCCTCCAGTTCTCTATCATTATCGCAAATTGCTGATAATAAAAATGTGAATTCAAACAATTCAACAGTCGATGCTCCAGTTGAACTTTCGTACAAGTCGTACATGGCCAAATTTACTAATGTAAGTTGCAATATAACTGATGAAAATAATTCAACTTTTTCCAGGAATAATGAAAATGGATTTTATCAATAGATTATCAAGAACGAGTGCAAACTATATCCACCAAGTGCAAATGAGTTTCAAAATTTAATTTAACTCACGTTAATTCTCTCAATATTATTATTTTTTCAGGTCCCATCAACTCCAACAACAGAAAACAGCATGCCATCTCCAGAAACCGATATTTTATGGCTGAATGCTCTATTCGGTCGTCTATTATTCGATATGCACAAATGTCCAGACATGATCAATGTCATTCAAGATAAAATCCAGAAGAAATTATCAAACATCAAATTACCGTATTTCATGGAGAGTTTAATGATATCAGAATTAGTCATCGGCCAGGGTGCACCATTCATTCATAAAGCAAGTAAACCAACAGTAGATGAGCGTGGTCTTTGGATAGACCTGGATATTTCGTATGAATGTGGATTGACAATGACAGTGGAGACTAAATTGAATCTGATGAAACTAACGAAAGCAGGATCCACGTCTAACAATCAGGATGACAATGATGTCATTGATAAACTCAAGCCAGCTAGGTCACCAATGTTTGATAGTGACGTCGAAGACAGTCCAGAAACATCAACTGAAGATGAGGAAAGCATAAACATACCGGCGAGTATGTCAAAGGAATCAACGTAAGTTCGAAGGAAAAAAAAGAAGACTGAGAATCTGCATGATTTTTTTTTCCCTCTTAACAAAACAAATTTATTCTGAATTCAAATTATTTCTCTTTCCTCGACAGACCAACACAATCCTCTGGCCGAAAGTTCTTGAATATGGTTGACAAATTGGCATCGAACAAATACTTTCAGCATGTGAGTATCTAAAAATAGTTTGATAAACTACGAGTCATCCAGTATTGAATGCCACATGTGTTTTCTCAAGTGACAGAGAATTTCAACTTTTTTTTTTATATTGCCATCGTCGTGCGAGAATGAGCCCCCAAAAATCTGTCTGTTTTCATTCCATATGCTCTTTAATAGCTTCTGAAAAAATCTTGCAAGATAGTAAAAAAAAAATTGGTCTTTAATGATTTGGAATATTTTCATCACAGGCTGCCGAGTTGTCCTACGTTCGCCGAGCCATGGAGGGTGTTTCGAATACAGAGATACGATTAATGGTCAGTGTATCAAGTATCGAGGGCTCTCTGTCTGTTAATATTCCACCACCACCCTCTGATCGTCTCTGGTATGGATTTAAACCAGTTCCGAAAATCGATTTAGATGCAAGACCAGCAGTGGGTGAGCGTGCAGTTAATATTGGTTACGTTACTAATTGGATTAAAACGAAATTACTCAAGGAATTTGATAAAGTTGTTGTACTACCCAATATGGATGATCTCGTTATACCGCTGTGTCCGAATTATCCTTACCAGGAAAATTAATTGAGAGTTCGACAATTTCGAGATTAAAAAAGTAAAAAGATATGCATTTTCACCCTGAATTTTGAAAAATATCTCGGAATTGACGCAAGATATGGAAATTTTCACAAGAAAAGTCAGTTTACTAAAGAAAATTACAGTTTACCTCTTTACTAATATTTCTGAAGGAAAAACAAATTTCAAAATTTTCCTACTGAATTGTCAGTCAACGAAAATAAAGAAAAGGGGATGACATAGGAAAATTAATTAAACTCAATGTTCGTTAATAGTTGCTTTGTCATTGAATTAATTTTCATGTGTTTTGAAATACTTAAAGACTCGGAACTTTATATCACTCGTGTCAAGTGAAACAAGTTATTTTTTTTTTCAATAATCTTTCATTAGATGAATTAATAAATTGCACATTATTTCATCACATTCAAAATGGTTAAACACTTTGAAAATTCAATATTGAAATAAAGCATGATTTATTTTCTTATTCTCTTTCACTTTTTAAATGTGATATTTTTCTGTTAATTGTTACCGAGCAATCAAAGGCTACAATCATGTGTCGATAATCGAATATATATCATTTAAAATGATTGAATGATTTTTGTTTCTTTTGCTATCGATGATAGTCATTGAAAAATCTACAACGAATAAAAAAAAAACTTTGGAGAATTTGACGCAAAATATTAGTCAAGAACAATCACAACAAATTGAATATTTTTGCATCAAATTCTCATAAAACTGTCCAAAAAAATTTCACTTTGACTATATTTATAATTATTGCAATCAATCAATTTCATTAGCAATATATTTTTTTATCAATCAATTTTTTCTGTCAGTACTGTCAAGTCATTGAAGAATGAACCGCAGCTTTGTGTATTTAAATGTGAAATTGCGTAGGGTTTTTTGTATGGACCAAAAAAGAAAGAATCAAGATTGTGAATTATTGGAGAAATTAATAGTTAAACAAGACGAAAAAAAGAGTAATATATTGATAAATTATGGAGAAATTGAATAATGATAATTAACAGGAATCTGTGACTCTATATATATTTTTTTTGCCCCTGTTGTATGATTCATTGTGAGAATGTGAATCGTTATGTGTATAATTAATAGATATTCTTTTTTCTGTGAGTGATACGAATAACAATGGACAATTGTAATTTGAAGATACTAAGGTAGCTCTGTTTTCTACGTCATTTTTTGCCTTCTTCATGCGTGTTTTCCATGTATTTGTCATAAAAAAAAAACTGAAAAATTAAAAAAAAAAAAAAACAATGAAACAATGAAAAATTATATTCTATATTTGTTGATGAATATGTGTGTGTGTATTTTGTGTGATGCATCAACCAATCCCATTATATTCAATGGCAGGAGAAATAGGGAAATAATGATTATTTTGTCATCAAATAAGTCTCTTTTATTATACAAAGCTCTCTCGATCATAAATCCATCTTTTAAACATCTTACAAAACAATTAATATCACAGTTTGGAGATCGACATAATTATCATCAAAATTATTTTCTCGTATTTACACTTCAACAAAAATATATATATATATCATTTATATACACTCTCTTTACATATTAGAAAAAATAAACTTGTCGTTGATTCTATTATAATTTCGTCTTGTTCAACTCCTCAGGAGACAGGGTGCACTCTGCAGTTCTCTCACAGCTTCAGCCCATGCTTCGAGTCTCGGTGCACAGGCGAGTGTCAAGTCGCCCAATCTCTTCTTTGCCATTATCACAAATTCACCCTGTCCATGACGCGCATCACACGCCTTGGATACACGCACCCGTATCTCCTTTTGTAGACGCAAATCACCAGAATCGATTTCGTTATCCTATAATCATAAGAAAATAATCCTTTAATTGACGAATATTTTTGAAACGTTGAGATTCAGTAGAATTCATCAAGAGACCTTGAAAGTGTCAATGAAAAAAAAAAATCGTCATTTTTTGACTCATCGTCTTTACTACTTAAATTTATCATTAAATACGAACTCTCCATATTTTTCAAGAATCTAAATGGATTTATAATGATACAAATTCATCTTTGAATGAAAAACACGAAGAACTACTCTGATATTTTTAGATTTTCTTTCTTCTTGATTCTCCGTTTTTTTTTTCCAAGATTCTAATGAGATTTTAATGAAAATTTACCTCTGTTTCTTCGACACGCCTCAGTGTCTTAGTCACCCTGAGGACAAGCTCAGCGGCATCAAGATCAGTTCGTCTCTCAACAGCGCTAACTGTACCCCTGGCAACAAGATCACTCTTGCAAAAAGTTTCAGCCAATTCTTCATTGGTACATGGCCTACACTCAGCCT
This sequence comes from Aleiodes alternator, assembly GCA_963921955.1. Lineage (NCBI taxonomy): Eukaryota > Metazoa > Arthropoda > Insecta > Hymenoptera > Braconidae > Aleiodes > Aleiodes alternator. Next base: position 2,475,343 of record OY998110.1, on the reverse strand, counting down.
CTTCATCTCTTCTAACAATTTTTCCATCCTTATCAACTGGCTCTAACTCAAGATCATAGCGTAGTTTAACCATTGTACGACCGGGCGTGGGCTCGTCCGCCTCCACATAAAGTGCAGCAATCTGTCCCCTCGAGTAAAAACAACGATGGAGTGCCTCGTGTTTACCATCTCCTGGTGAATAAACCGGTCTCAATGTTCCTTTACCCTCGAGGTAAACTCTAGCTGGTCCTGATACCTTGACGCATCCACGAAAACTTTTGCCATCACCACCACCAGACAGTACCACCCTCAGTGCACCCCGAGGATATCTCCATGTAACTGTACCACGCGAACAGCGCAAATAAACTGGACGTACTCCTCTACCACCGCCGCCACTAAAGAAAAAAAAAAGTAAAATTTCAATTAAATTGTGAATGACTATGAGAAAAATTTTCTCAACACTATTATTCAAATATCTCGGGAACAGTGACAGTTCAGAGGTTTTACCAGAGGCCCTTTTTTTCCAGTAAAACATTCAATTCGCTACAGAAAAAAAGGTTTACTCGGCATGTTTTTCTAAAACCACTCAAAATCAAATTTTTACACAGAAAAAAATGTTTTCTTAATTTAATAATGTGCAGTCACTTAATTTAAGAATGGCAGGTCACTTAAATTAAGTGACTTTTCTCACTTAAATCAAGTGACTTTGTCTTTCTTAATTTAAGAAAGTAAAACTCACTTAAATTAAGTGACTTTTTCCACTTAAATCAAGTGGCTTTGTCTTTCTTAATTTAAGAAAGTAAAACTCACTTAAATTAAGTGACTTTTCTCACTTAAATCAAGTGATTTTTTCTTTCTTAATTTAAGAAAGTAAAGCTCACTTAAATTAAGTGACTTTTCTCACTTAAATCAAGTGACTTTTTCTTTCTTAATTTAAGAAAGCAAAAGTCACTTAAATTAAATGACTTTTCTCACTTAAATCAAGTGACTTTTTCTTTCTTAATTTAAGAAAGTAAAGCTCACTTAAATTAAGTGACTTTTCTCACTTAAATCAAGTGACTTTTTCTTTCTTAATTTAAGAAAGTAAAACTCATTTGAATCAAGTGAGCTTTTTCACTTAAATCAAGTAACTTTTTCTTTCTTAATTTAAGAAAGCAAAAGTCACTTAAATTAAATGACTTTTCTCACTTAAATCAAGTGACTTTTTCTTTCTTAATTTAAGAAAGTAAAGCTCACTTAAATTAAGTGACTTTTCTCACTTAAATCAAGTGACTTTTTCTTTCTTAATTTAAGAAAGTAAAACTCATTTATATCAAGTGAGCTTTTTCACTTAAATCAAGTAACTTTTTCTTTCTTAATTTAAGAAAGCAAAAGTCACTTAAATTAAGTGACTTTTCTCACTTAAATCAAGTAACTTTTTCTTTCTTAATTTAAGACAGGAAAAGTCACGTAATTTAAGTGAGTTTTCTCACTTAAATCAAGTAACTTTTTCTTTCTCAATTTAAGAAAGTAAAACTCACTTAAATTAAGTGACTTTAATCACTTGAATCAAGTGGCTTTTCTTACTTAAATCAAGGAACTTTTTCTTTCTTAATTTAAGAAAGTAAAAGTCACTTAAATTAAGTGACTTTTCTCACTTAAATCAAGTAACTTTTTCTTTCTCAATTTAAGAAAGTAAAACTCACTTAAATTAAGTGACTTTAATCACTTGAATCAAGTGGCTTTTCTCACTTAAATCAAGCAACTTTTTCTTTCTTAATTTAAGAAAGTAAAACTCACTTAAATCAAGTGACTTTTCTCACTTGAATCAAGTGACTTTTCTTTCTTAATTTAAGTGACCTGCACATTCTTAAATTAAGTGACTGCACATTCTCAAATTAAGTGACGGCACATTCTCAAATCAAGAAAACATTTTTTACTGTGTAATGAAACTACTTTGCGAATAGAAATGTAGCAGTGAATAATTTGAGATAAAGACGGTTTTCAATAATTAATTTTCGGAGGGAAATTATCCTCCAGGAGCAAACGGTGCTCTTGATGAGTCCCACCATAATTTGATACGGTATGATACAACAATAATTGCTGTGACGAATTCATACACACCTCAGTGTATATTTATTCTGAGATAGAGTCAATAATGACATGCAGAGTAAAATGATAAGATTAACTCATTGAAAAATGGACGAGAGCGGTGGAGAGATAGAGGTGAAAGGGAGAATAGAGAACGAGAAAAAAAAAAAGGTTGGCGTGGGGGGATGAAATAGGGAGGGCCGTTCCCCTTTGTCATATGCAGAGAGGAGGGGAGAAAAGAACCGGTTTCAAAGTCGCCAAGACCAGTTCAACATTTTGATAAAAGTTTATTTTTCTCTTGGGGCCTATTAAATTATCGTCTCGCCTTTTGGTTTATGTACGAATAACCGTGTGCGCGCTCACTTGAATGATTGACCAAGTATATAAACGAGACGTGAAACACAAATTTACGAATCAGAATGTAAGCCAGAGCAATTTACGATTGCACAAATCAATTGAGCCGGTTTTTTTTTCTCCCCTTTTACCTTTAATGCTGATTTTTTTTTTTCAACACTGAAAGAATTGATTGACCGCCATGCTTCAATTATTTTTATTCATTATTTTATAAGAAATTTATTTAATTCACTTTTGCCCAATGATTTTACGCCATTTACGTGAAATTTGATATCAACGAAATTCTTCAACGACTGCAATTTTTTCATCGTCATTTCCAAAGAATGTACAATTTAAAAGTATCGTCTCCATGAACGGCGAAACATGAAAGCAACGAGAAAAAATGAGCCGGAGAAAATTACCAAACACTTTATACTTTTCAAATAAGGAGAGACACTCTGGATTTACAGGAATTTAAAAAAATCAGTATATTATTTAACTGTTTTCGATTGAGTTTCTATTGTCGTTTGGAGTCTTTTTCCCTGGGCTCATGTGCTCTTTACCATGGTGGACCCTATTGCCGGACGGGTCCCAGTTTCCGTATGCTGCAGTAAAATATACTAATAATTAATATTAAAGTGAAAAAAATCTATTTTTTCAATACTTGCAAAATGTTACAATAACAATCAAGTAAATCATTTGATTCATTTAATTGAAATTTTTTATCATTTTAATAATTTAATTCTAACTTGTCCAAGAACCGGGACCATCGTCTTAACTGTCCGGTAACTGGTGCCCTCACGGTAGTTCGCGTATAAGAAACAAAAAAAAAAGTGAAAGGCAAAACGAGTTAAGTCGTTTCTAGAAAACTTTAGTAATCTCCAGAAATGGAGCAACTGCTGGGGAGGGGGGGGGGGGGATCGTCATTAAATCTCCATTCTTGGTAATGCTGAATTATTTCCACAGTGCAATTAAATTTGAGTAATTTCTTGTATTTTAAAGGATAATGTTGAGGTAATTTAGAGCTAGATACTTTTGTTAATGTGTTTTTAATTATTATATTATTAATAGTACAAACCTTCCGGTCCAATCGCACTGATCAGCTGTAGGCACACTGGGGTGTACATGCGTTGGTGCTGAATTAACCCCCACTAATGTAATGAAGACAATTAATAAACCACAGAAGCTCATGAGTGTCGACATTTTAACAATCTTTTCTCAAGATTCACCACAAATCAATGGAAATTGCGAGGAAAACGTAAAAAAATTTAGTAATAATGATCACTTCATCCTAATCACAGAATCACAAATAACGTCTTTGTGCAGTTAATAAATTTTCTCTATCTCTCAAAAATACACACACATGCACACGGAATGAAGAAAAAATTATCACAGTTGTGTAATGAACTTATTCTTCACCGAGGTCAATGAGAAGCGAGGTCCTTGAGATACCAGCGCCAATCGATTCCTCTCACTCAATATCAAGTTGAAAAACTGTATATAGATAAATAATAAACACACAAACTTGAGGTAAACAGTGTTAAATTGATTCTCAAATGCTTTGTGATAATCCGTTTTATCGTAAAACTGTTGAAGCTTTTTTTTTTTTAAACTCGCAAAAAAAAGCCACAATTTTACGCAGTTTCGATCGTAGAAAATCGATGAAGATTTTTATTTTTTGTGAAAATCACAAGCATCGACATTTCGAATCCACTCAGTACTGAGGCGGGAATCAAACTGGCTCAGGGATGGAGCATTCACCCAGTGGTTGCAGAGCCAGAGAGTGGTTGCTTGTGGTGGGGGGAGAAAGGTTTTGTAGTGGGGAGTAGTAGGCCTTCTGTAGACGTTACATTTGCTCGTGAATGTATTGACCCTTGACAATAATGAAAGAGAAAAAATAAAACTTTCCGATTGTCAGGAACTTTGATTAATTTCAATTGACGACGTAATTGCTTCTAATTGCTTCTTCATAAAGGGTAATTATCAGGAGAGACAGATTTCGTTGAGTTGGGTGAGTGAGAGGTGGTGACAAGGATAGAGACAATATTTTAGCGACATTCTGGAGCTAAGTAGTATTTGTCTCGGTTTTCGTCTCTGTTTCCTATTTAGATCTACTGCACATGCGCAGTGCAATAGGGGAAACTATTTGAATCGGACTGACTATCGATATTACACAGAGAAAAATGTTTTCTTAGTTTAAGAATGTGCAGTCACTTAATTTAAGAAAGTAAAAGTCACTTAAATTAAGTGACTTTTCTCACTTGAAACAAGTGACTTTTTCTTTCTTAATTTAAGAGAGTAAAACTCACTTAAATTAAGTAACTTTTCTCACTTAAATCAAGTAACTTTTTCTTACTTGATTCAAGAAAGTAAAAGTCACTTAAATTAAGTGACTTTTCTCACTTAAATCAAGTAACTGTTTCTTTCTTAATTTAAGAAAGTAAAAGTCACTTAAATTAAGTAAGTTTTCTCACTTAAATCAAGTGACTTTTTTTTCTTAATTTAAGCGACCTGCACATTCTTGAATTAAGTGACTTTTCTCACTTAAATTAAGTGACTTTCCTCACTTTAATCAAGTGACTTTTCTCACTTAAATCAAGTAACTTTTTCATACTTAATTTAAGAAAGTAAAAGTCACTTAAATTAAGTGACTTTCCTCACTTTAATTAAGTGACTTTTCTCACTCAAATCAAGTGACTTTTTCTTTCTTAATTTAAGAAAGTAAAAGTCACTTAAATCAAGTGAGTTTTCTCACTTGAATCAAGTGACTTTTCTTTCTTAATTTAAATGACCTGTGCTTTCTTAAATTAAGTGACTGCACATTCTTAAATTAAGAAAACATTCTTCTCTGTGTACTTTGGATGAGTTCGTTTAATTGATTTCATTATTAATTCGATTTTTTTTCTTGCGGTTGAGATTCTAACGAGGAAATTTTACACTGATCTTGAATTATCTCGAAACGAAGAGTCTCTTGTGACGGTTATACGAGACTCCCACATTGGATAAACGGGTGGGGATACGGAGGAGCAACAAGTTGGCTGGAGGCAACTTGACTGAAAATATATGGACAACTACCTTCGAGCTTGATACTCGCACAAAAATAGCAGTTATTCAAAATGTAAATAATATTTATAAAGTTTATTCAATTTTTTAGACTATATGAATTTGAATTCTCTCAGTCTCTATCCATTTCATTCGAATTTTGGAGCGTTCTACGAGACCTCAAGAAATAAAAAAAATCCAATGACACATAAATCAAAGGAGTTGCGTTACGACCACCCGTGGAGAGTAGCCTTTTCTAGCAAAGTTTTAAAGTTAACCACAACAAACTCTCTCTCTCTCTCTTCTCTTCCTTGACAACTTTCCAACTCTGGGTGGAGTCCCGAGTGGTTGAGGAAACATTCATGAGGAGACGAAAGAGGCAGTTGTTCGTTTTATCATGAAAATAATGTCTCTGTTGAAGTAATATTGATTTTTGTTAATCCTAGAGTCTAGAATGTGAATTTATTATTACTGAAAATTCATCGCTTCCATTGTACTTGAAATAAACTTGATGAATTCGAATGAAATGGAGAAAGTGGTCAGAGGAGAAAAATTCAAAAATTCGAGAGTTTCAGGAGAATTGAAGAGATATTTTTTGCAGGTCAGAGATATTTGTAATTCTAATTTACTCATTTTAAAGATATTTGCAGAACAAATTACGATACGAGTACAGTTATAGTGAAGCAAAATGGGCTTTACTTGTCGGATTTTCTGACTGAATGGACCCCTTCATTTCCATTCTTCATGTACACAGAGAAAAATATTTTCTTAATTTAAGAATGTGCAGTCACTTAATTTAAGAATGTGCAGGTCACTTAAATTAAGAAAGAAAAGTCACTTGATTCAAGTGAGAAAACTCACTTGATTTAAGTGAGTTTTACTTTCTTAAATTAAGAAAGAAACAGTTACTTGATTTAAGTGAGAAAAGTCACTTAATGCAAGTGACTTTTACTTTCTTAAATTAAGAAAGAAAAAGTCACTTGTTTTAAGTGAGAAAAGTCACTTAATTTAAGTGCGTTTTACTTTCTTAAATCAAGGAAGAAAAAGTTACTTGATTTAAGTGAGGAAAGTCATTTGATTAAAGTGAGGAAAGTCACTTAATTTAAGTGAGTTTTAGTTCTTTAAATTAAGAAAGAAAAGTCACTTAATTTAAGTGAGTTTTAGTTCTTTAAATTAAGAAAGAAAAGTCACTTGATTCAAGTGAGAAAACTCACTTGATTTAAGTGAGTTTTACTTTCTTAAATTAAGAAAGACAAAGTCACTTGATTTAAGTGAGAAAAGTCAGTTAATTTAAGTGAGTTTTACTTTCTTAAATGAAGAAAGAAAAAGTTACTTGATTCAAGTGAGCAAAGTCACTTAATTCAAGTGACTTTTACTTTCTTAAATTAAGAAAGAAAAAGTTACTTGATTTAAGTGAGAAAAGCCACTTGATTTAAGTGAGTTTTACTTTCTTAAATTAAGAAGGACAAAGTCACTTGATTTAAGTGAGAAAAGTCACTTAATTTAAGTGAGTTTTACTTTCTTAAATTAAGAAGGACAAAGTCACTTGATTTAAGGGAGAAAAGCCACTTGATTCAAGTGAGAAAGTCACTTAATTCAAGTGAGTTTTACTTTCTTAAATTAAGAAAGAAAAAGTCACTTGATTTAAGTGAGAAAATTCACTTAATTTAAGTGACTTTTACTTTCTTAAATTAAGAAAGAAAAAGCTACTTGATTTAAGTGAGAAAAGTCACTTAATTTAAGTGAGTTTTACTTTCTTAAATTAAGAAAGAAAAAGTTACTTGATTTAAGTGAGAAAAGCCACTTGATTCAAGTGAGAAAGTCACTTAATTCAAGTGAGTTTTACTTTCTTAAATTAAGAAAGAAAAAGTCACTTGATTTAAGTGAGAAAATTCACTTAATTTAAGTGACTTTTACTTTCTTAAATTAAGAAAGAAAAAGTTACTTGATTTAAATGAGAAAAGTCACTTAATTTAAGTGACTTTTACTTTCTTAAATTAAGAAAGAAAAAGTCACTTGATTTAAGTGAGAAAAGTCACTTAATTTAAGTGACCTGCCATTCTTAAATTGAGTAACTGCACATTTTTAAATCAAGAAAACATTTTTTTCTATGTATGTTTTCGAAATTCTCTTCCAAATTATTATAAAATCAAGGTGATTTCCCTGGAGACATTGTCGAGACCAAATCACAGCCCAACGAATGGACTAGAGAACCCAATCGTACATGAATGTGGGACAAGTCATAGCAGAGCGTGACCATGCGATCAACGTACCAGTACCTTTCATGATAAAACATAGTTATACACTACCACTGCATTGAGTAAGAATGCATATGAAATGAACCGTAACACACAAATACAAAATTCTTGGTAATGTTTTATTTTATTGTAGTTGAATGTCTCTGCACAGCAAAACTCGAAACTTTAAACATGTTCTCGAATATCAGTTAGTGGTTCTTGGTAACGACAATACAGCTGGTGTTGAGTCTCAGAGAAGTACGTCCCTTCAGATGCCTATTTTCAGTCAAGCCTACCCACAATTTCAGCTAGTGACTCTACGAGGCATTTTTTCCTGCAATAAAATGAAAGAATTTCAAATTGAAATTGTTCGAACTATCTGTTTCGTTTTCGTAGAATTTTCGCTGAATCACTTCTCACTGGTAAAATATTTTTCATACTTTTTGCTCCCACCGGAACTCTGTATTTTTATAGAGGAAAGTGGGGTAAAATGGTCCTGTTTGTTAGAATGATTTGGAATTTTCTCGAGAATAGGCAGCTCAATGAAAAAATTTGAAAAAATTATACAAAAATGAAGACATATTGGCGCATCTTCTCAAATTTTTTCAGATTTTTCCTTCGGGTCCTTAACGTCTAAAAAAATCTTGAACTATGTTGTTGCAGAGGTCCATTTTGCCCCATTCTCCCCTAGTATTAAATTACAGAGATTCTTTTCAATGACAATGAAATTCATCAATGTGCAATTGATAAAAAATCAATATGTTGATTTGTTTTCTCAATTAATTGGTTTTAATTATTGTTAAATTACAGAAAAAATTTGAAGCTGATTTAGCAATGAGAATCCTCGTATTTTTGTTGAAAACTTTACAAACGTCTGAGACACTCATTCTCTTCCTACTTAACCCAAAGACATCTGACGTCATTCAAACGAGACAAATTATAAAACATTTGTGATAAAGAAGAGAGCCATAGGAGTAAAACGATTGACCAAGATGCGAGAACCGCTTTACAATTGGACTAAATTATACGAAGCATCTGAGCACGCGCCATTTGTGCCTCTTCAGAAAGCAATTGGTTCACTTCTCTTAATACAACTTCAAAGTGGATTTAATTTATATATAAGCGGAATGAAAATAAAGGGGAAAATGAAAGAGGGTCTGGCAGAAATAAAGGAGAGTGGAAGAGATGGAAGGCTGAAAAAAAAAAAAACTAGCAAGAGAAATAAATTTAGTATGTAAGTGAGGATGGAATGAATCCTCGTGGGCCGTGATTACGCGTGCATAATATCAAGCATGAGAGTACCAACAGTAGATGCCGGAGGCCACGCGTCCACGTACGTACAAAACAGCCACGTATATGCCAAAGAAAGAGGAGAACGTATCACCCTTAGGCAATTTGCCGCCACTTATCGGGATAATACTTACAATTACGAAAAAATGCTCAACTTCAAAATGAGAATAGGGAGAGGGCAAGAACTCACCCTCTGGGGAAAAACTGAATTTTTACAATGATCTCAGCCATTTTCAAGAGCAATGAGAGCTTCAATGTTAACGATACAAATTAATACCTCACAAGGACTCAATACATACTGCTTATGCACATTGAGAGGCAAATGAAACCGTTAACATACACAGAGAAAAATGTTTTCTTAATTTAAGAATGTGCAGTCACTTAATTTAAGAATGTGCAGGTCACTTAAATTAAGAAAGTAAAGTCACTTGATTCAGGTGAGAAAACTCACTTGATTTAAGTGAGAAAAGTCACTTAATTTAAGTGACCTGCTATTCTTAAATTAAGTAACTGCACATTCTTAAATTAAGAAAACATTTTTCTCTGTGTAAATTTTTTCGTTTGCAGGAATGAGGGAAATTGTAATTATGTGACGAAATTACTTGTGTGATTATGAGAACGGGGCTTTTTTTGGTTCCATGTCAAAAAAAACACAAACAAAAATAACACACATAAAAAACACATGCAAAAATAACACACACATAAAAAAACACATGCAAAAATAACACACCCATGAAAAACACATACATTGAAAAAAAAAATTTGTTGTAAGAAAGTTTCCTTACTTGAAGAAAATCTACTTCACTCAAGAAAATTTCAATATATATATTTAATTGTATTTTTCGACCTTGATTCGATTAAATTAGTGTAAAGGTAGCCATGTAAGTCACTGCAGAAGGTGTAATGAATTAATTGAACATTTTTAATTGGTGTACCAACGTTTCGACTCTTTTGCGGAGTCCTCTTCAGGGTACTTTGTTTATTTTAACTGTAATTATCAAAAAAAAATGATTTTCTTAACAGAAATGTTTTTACAGACATTGTTGTTTATTGTATATTTATAGAAATAGTAATAAAACAACAATGTCTGTAAAAACATTTCTGTTAAAAAAATCATTTTTTTTTATAATTACAGTTAAAATGAACAAAGTACCCTGAAGAGGACTCCGCAAGAGAGTCGAAACATTGATACACAAATTAAAAATGTTCAATTAATTCATTACACCTCCTGCAGTGACCTACATGGCTACCTTCACACTAATTCAATATATATAGATAGGGAAATTGTGAAAGAAAGTTTTGAATTTTCTTGCTACAAATTTTTTTTCTCAGTGTACACAATGAAAAATAAGAGTAATAGTCACAAATTAAGAAATCAAATCGCTATTTCAAAATGTAAACAATCTGGGATTACTCAGAAATCAATAATAAGAGGAAAGAGGGGAACAGCTATAACGTAGATGAGAATGAATTTACCTAACACTGAACAATAAATATCCAATAAGATTAATTAATAATATTCTTGTTGTGTGTTATTTTTGCATGTAATATTACTGTTACGTGTTATTATGACGTGTTACACAGAGAAAAATGTTTTCGTAATTTAAGTGAGAAAACTCACTTGATTTAAGTGAGTTTTACTTTCTTAAATTAAGTGAGAAAAGTCACTTGATTTGAGTGAAAAGAGTCACTTAATTCAAGTGAGTTTTACTTTCTTAAATTAAGAAAGAAAAAGTCACTTGATTGAAGTGAAAAAACTCACTTAAATCAAGTGAGTTTTCTCACTTAAATCAAGTGAGTTTTCTCACTTAAATCAAGTGACTTTTTCTCACTTAATTTAAGAAAGTAAAACTCACTTAAATCAAGTGATTTTTCTCACTTAATTTAAGAAAGTAAAACTCACTTAAATCAAGTGACTTTTCTCACTTAATTTAAGAAAGTGAAACTCACTTAAATCAAGTGAGTTTTCTCACTTAAATCAAGTGAGTTTTCTCACTTAAATTAAGAAAGCATTTTTCTCTGTGTACCCTCTTTCTTGCATCAACCGATGGCGTTTTCACGTTCACCGAAACAAAAAATGTATTGAGAGCAATCAATTAATTTTATAGACAGCAGGGAGTATCATTTGAAATGACGAAAGAATACATTAGTTCATATAATTACAGAGAGAACAGCGAGACAAAAAAGGCCACGATAGTATAAAAAGAAATAATGTTTGTGTGAAAATTACGGTTGGCCGATCATCTTTGAAGGCAAAAGTTAACAGTTTTACTGATGGGGCGGAACAGTCTCACGGGAGAGGTGAAGAATTCAGCAATTACTTTGACTCTCATTGAAAAAAAAAACAAAAGAGAGAGAGGAAGATATTAACTGAATAATTCTACTGGACAGAGCAATGTTCTCCTTTCAGTCTTGTGACTTGGAAGATTTGAAATTGAAACCCTGAGAGCGACCTCGAGTGCAATCAAACCATCCATGATAATTCAATCAATTAGCATTTCTCTTTGGCAAAAATTCCCAGGGATGGAGTGTACTGATAATTTTTTGAAACCACGAGAGCACGCAATTATTTCACGCAGTATTGCTAAATATGGAGATTCAATGGAATTAATTTTATCAGGATTTGATGAATGAGTTTGGAAGGTAAACTTACGCTTCTTCTTTGAAGGTCTCTCTGTCAACGTAACCTGGTGTGCACTCAACGGGACGCTGATCGTAGTGGCTGATCTTCAGGGTCTTCATGGCATTTTTATACTGCTCGAGGGTAATTTTGCCAGTGCTGGAAGGATCCATGCTTTGGAATAAACTGTCAATGTGCCTGGGCATTTCAATCGAATTTAATAGATTAAATCAGGATTTATGAAGGACAATTTATGTAATTTGAGACTTTAAGGCAAATTGTTTTATAAACTTGAAAGTAAAGTAGAAAAGTTAATTATGAGTGAATGTCAAATTTTCTGGGAGAGATAATGCAAGTATTCACTGGAATTTGCTCGAGTTTTTCTTTTCGTCGATGATCATGGTTCCAATCGATTAGGGAAGAGATGGAACAGGACAAATGGATTTGTATTTGCAATCATTTTCAAAAAAAATATCTCAACAACTAAGCGAGATAGCACAGTTTTTGTCAATTACTTTTCCGTACAGAATCTCAAAGGCGATGGAAGGAATCAGAATGGCTCCTTTTCGCTTAGTTTCTGAGAGATTGAAGAAAATAACCTCTTCGCTGCCGAATTAATATTTAAACATGAAATTCATTTTCATTTTTTTGAAATAGAGCCTTCTAATGGCTAGAACGGACCGTAAGAATCGACATTCAAGAATTCTGTACACAGAGAAAAATGTTTTCTTAATTTAAGAATGTGCAGGTCACTTAAATTGAGAAAGAAAAGTCACTTGATTTAAGTGAGAAAACTCACTTGATTTAAATGAGTTTTACTTTCTTAAATTAAGAAAGAAAAAGTCACTTGATTTGAGTAAGAAAAGTCACTTAATTTAAGTGACTTTTACTTTTTTAAATTAAGAAAGAAATAGTTACTTGATTTAAGTGAGAAAAGTCACTTAATTTAAGCGAGTTTTACTTTCTTAAATTAAGAAAGAAAATGTCACTTGATTCAAGTGAGAAAAGTCACTTAATTTAAGTGACTTTTACTTTCTTAAATTAAGAAAGAAATAGTTACTTGATTTAAGTGAGAAAAGTCACTTGATTTAAGTGAGAAAAGTCACTTAATTTAAGTGAGAAGAGTCACTTAATTTAAGTGACTTCTACTTTCTTAAATTAAGAAAGAAATAGTTACTTGATTTAAGTGAGAAAAGTCACTTGATTTAAGTGAGAAAGGTCACTTAATTTAAGTGAGAAAAGTCACTTAATTTAAGTGACTTCTACTTTCTTAAATTAAGAAAGAAATAGTTACTTGATTTAAGTGAGAAAAGTCACTTGACTTAAGTGAGAAAAGTCACTTAATTTAAGTGACTTTTACTTTCTTAAATTAAGAAAGAAATAGTTACTTGTTTCAAGTGAGAAAAATCACTTAATTGAAGCGAGTTTTACTTTATTAAATTAATAAAGAAAAAGTCACTTGATTTAAGTGAGAAAAGTCACTTAATTTAAGAATGGCAGGTCACTTAAATTAAGTGACTGCCCATTCTTAAATTAGGAAAACATTTTTCTCTGTACATGATACGTCTATGACAATTCCTAAAAAGAGAGAGACAAATTGTGCAAGACATCAATTTGATTCGATTGTCCGTAGAGAATCGCGCAAAATCACTCTTGCAAAATGGCATCCGTTGAGTTTGGTGGTAGTTTCGAATTGACCATGAAGCCAGGAAGATAGAGATGAACCCAAGGACCCAAGAGAGAAAGAGAGAGAGGAACAATATGTTGGCGGGTCCTGGGTCTGATTATAGGTATGGCAACACGCTTCCAAGGAGAGATGGAGCGAGTAAGAATCAGCCATTTGGATTTCTCAACAAAATTCTGACTCATGCTAATACATGTAGAGGAAGGATCATGTGAACACTTCCATTCTCACACTAGAAATTCAGTCATGTTTCCGGCTGATTAGCCCGGTCAAAATAGTATCTATGATGTAATTAATTTCCTCCTATTCGAAATTTCTCTTAAAAAATAAATAAAAAATGAAACGAAATTCAAGTGCTGAGGCTAGAGATTTGCTGTGGTTGGCTTTACGGTTATTGCTGAGCCACTACAGTGAATTCTCTTTTGCACCATGTAATCCATGAACGATGCAACGAGACAAAATGACGGTCGGCTTTTAAAGTTTCAAATTATTGGACATTTTCAAACCACCAGTTTATATTTTGTTTCGTAATTTCTTCAATTTCGTTTGTCACGAGCCTTGTGGCCTCATCCCAACAGAATTAAAGTCCTCTAAAGGAACACGACTTAGAAATAAAAGAGAAAGAAAAATGATTACTACAAACGAAAAAAATTGTAATAAAGGCTGTAACCATCACTTTGGTGCATTCACAATTTTTTACCCCTTGAATTTTATAAATTTTTTTTTTTTCTTTATTTATTCCTTTAATGTTTTGCGTTTTCATGGAAGAAGTGATAATAACAAAACGAGACGATTTGCAAATTATTTTTCCATTTACTGGAAATATATAGTTGTAAGTATGCAGTTATTACTACTACCTGTTGGTGAAGAGAAGCGGTGGTTCTTCTATGCCAGACTTAAAGAGCATGCACTTGTCAAGGAGATTGCCGAGATATTCAATTGGATCATCTGGCTCATCCACAAGTAAATGGCCTATTAGAAAATTGAATAGTTCGTATATCTTGTGATCTTTGAGGTATGCTTGGGCTTGTTCGTGTGGGCTCAATGGATGCTGCAGAAAAGAGGAACTTCATTAAAAATTGAGAACAATCCCATCAACTCTCATTGTTTTGCTGAATGATTATGACTGCATGCCGTGCTGTATTAAAAATTTGATAGGAGAGCACAAAAGTGAATGAGTTATTGGGTTCGTGTTTAGTGCCCTGATAATTGACAACAGGAAGCTCCTGTACTTCTATAATTTGCGTTCCTAGACAGTAAAATTTTTGGAATGCCAAAAAAATATAGGAATCGCGTGACAGGATCCACTTTCTTCGGTATTCGAGAAACGCGTAAAACCCAGAGGCAATTTTTGCCAAAAAAATTTTGGGTCATGCTAGGGCCATTGAATGAAAGGTAATTGGTGGAACAGGAAAAAAAAGGAGTTAACACATCAAGGATATCCTAAATAACGGTTGTGCCTTTGGCACTTTGCGGGGGCCGTAGGAAAATGACCCTTAAACGTTCCGGATGCCTCATAAATTGGGGCGATTCATCGAAATCCCATTGGCTAATGGCGATGCCTTTAGAACCACCTCGGGGCGATTTTTTCGATGGATATCAGCGTAAATCCCTCTAGGCCAATCTCCTGAATTTCATATTCATTCGCATTCTTTCAATCTGTACTTTTCTCTTTTTCGGCTGTAAACGATAGTTATAAAATTTGAAATATTCTGAGCTTTGGCAATGCAACGAGAAGGAAGAACCCCGAGTGGATATTAGTTATACAGAGAATAATGTTTTCTTAATTTAAGAATGTGCAGTCACTTAATTTAAGTGACCTGCTATTCTTAAATTAAGTGTCTTTTCTCACTTAAATCAAGTGACTTTTTCTTTCTTAATTGAAGAAAGTAAAAGTCACTTAAATTAAGTGACTTTTCTCACTTAAATTAAGTGACTTTTCTCACTTAAATCAAGTAACTATTTTTTTCTTAATTTAAGAAAATAAAACTCACTTAAATCAAGTGACTTTTTCTTTCTTAATTTAAGAAAATAAAAGTCAC
This sequence comes from Aleiodes alternator, assembly GCA_963921955.1. Lineage (NCBI taxonomy): Eukaryota > Metazoa > Arthropoda > Insecta > Hymenoptera > Braconidae > Aleiodes > Aleiodes alternator. The sequence goes on along the minus strand of OY998110.1, from coordinate 2,460,046 downwards.
TTAAATTAAGTGACTCTTCTCACTTAAATCAAGTAACTATTTCTTTCTTAATTTAAGAAAGTGAAAGTCACTTAAATTAAGTGAGTTTTCTCACTTAAATCAAGTGACTTTTTCTTTCTTAATTTAAGAAAGTAAAACTCATTTAAATTAAGTGACTCTTCTCACATAAATCAAGTGACTTTTCTCACTTAAATTAAGTGATTTTTTCTTTCTTAATTTAAGAAAATAAAACTCACTTAAATTAAGTGAATTTTCTCATTTAAATCAAGTGACTTTCCTCACTTGAATCAAGTGACTTTTTCTTTCTTAATTTAAGAAAGTAAAACTCACTTAAATTAAGTGACTCTTCTCACTTAAATCAAGTGACTTTTTTCACTTAAATCAAGTAACTATTTCTTTCTTAATTTAAGAAAACAAAACTCACTTAAATTAAGTGAATTTTCTCATTTAAATCAAGTGACTTTTCTCACTTAAATCAAGTGACTTTTTCTTTCTTAATTTAAGAAAGTAAAACTCACTTAAATTAAGTGACTCTTCTCACTTAAATCAAGTGACTTTTTTCACTTAAATCAAGTGACTTTTCTTTCTTAATTTAAGTGACCTGCACGTTCTTAAATTAAGTGACTGCACATTCTTAAACTAAGAAGACATTTTTCTCTGTTTAGCATCGTCAGTTGTAATCAACATATATTCATTAGTCACCTGCTCTCTGGCGTTAGTTACTCATAAAAGAAAGCAACAATAAAAGTTTCCAACTATGCACGAAAATAAAAATACCAGGATTCTCTTCCGTGTTACTACGAGACTATCCACGGCGAGTTCCTCAGCAGAGTTAGCGTCATTACTCTCCTCAGAGCCTCATAAAAATCTGCAGGTAGTCGAAAAGACCGAATGAATAATGCTCGTCGAGTGCTTGCGAATTTTATGTTACACAGTGTTTCTTAACCCGAGGATTATACGCCATGGTCACTACTACCAAACAGTGCTCCATCAAGCGCAGAAAGACCGTAGCGAAATTCTTCCGATTCCCCTCTGGATGGTTAGCACTGCCTGCTGTTTACCGTAATGTCTCACATAGAAAAGAATACTTGCAGAGTGGTATACACCGCAGTATTTTGCATCGTGTTGTCGTGATTAGAATGACCAGAGATAAACCCACTTACACTACCATTCATTTCTCAATGAGTTTGTTGCATTTTTTTAGTACCTAGTTACGATTGTAATGTATAGAAAGTCATTTTCACCAGGTAGAATTCTCATGAAATATCAAATTTCCCAAAGGAATTAATGTCAAAGGACTTTCCCTGAAGCAATTGCATTACAAAGTCGAGCACCCGCATGAGGGTCATCGAGAATTTATTAAGAAAGGAAAATAAAAAAAAGAAAAAAACTTTTTGTCGATCGTCATGGGGATTAAAATATATTGAACGACGAAGGAAGTACCCTTTGTAGCATCAAAGTCGAGGGCTTTTGTGTGTGCGTTTCATGCACAAAAGTAGGGGGCTGATAGCCACGTGTCGTCCACGCGAAGAGGGAACTCTACAGGAGTCGGATATGGCGCTTTTGCAGACCGTGGGAAATTCATGACGACTGGTAAGTAACAATCTATTTGACGATATGATACTTGTGCACCGTGACGGTTTATGGGGAAGAATATTTTTGTTGATTGTAATTTTTAAGTCAATAGCGATGCAATAAAAAACGGATAAGTCAATTTTTTTTCAATAATTTTTGAGGATAGAATTTTTTTTTTTTGAAAATTTCAATGCCTACACAGAGAAAAATGTTTTCTTAATTTAAGAATGTGCAGTCACTTAATTTAAGGAAGTAAAACTCACTTAAATTAAGTGACTTTTCTCACTTAAAATAAGTGACTTTTTCTTTCTTAATTTAAGAAAGTAAAAGTCACTTAAATTAAGTGACTTTTCTCACTTAAATCAAGTGACTTTTTCTTTCTTAATTTAAGGAACTAAAACTCATTTAAATTAAGTGACTTTTCTCACTTTAATCAAGTGGCTTTTCTCACTTAAATCAAGTAACTTTTTCTTACTTGATTTAAGAAAGCAAAATTCACATAAATTAAGTGACTTTTCTCACTTAAATCAAGTGACCTTTTCTTTCTTAATTTAAGGAACTAAAACTCACTTAAATTAAGTGATTTCTCTCACTCAAATCAAGTGACTTTTTCTTTCTTAATTTAAGGAACTAAAACTCACTTAAATTAAGTGACTTTTCTCACTTAAATCAAGTAACTTTTTCTTACTTGATTTAAGAAAGTAAAAGTTACTTAAATTAAGTGACTTTTCTCACTTAAATCAAGTGTCTTTTCTTTCTTAATTTAAGTGACTTGTGCTGTCTTAAATTAAGTGACTGCACATTCTTAAATTAAGAAAACATTCTTCTCTGTGTACGAAGAAGGATTCGGGTGAAATCGCCCCCACTCACTTGACTTCCGAGATATTCTGAAAAGGGTGCTAATATCGAAAATCAAATTATCCTGTTTTATCTGTCTGCTGCTGAATTATTGGGTAATGAATATATTTTCATTTTCGAATTCATCTATTACGACCTTCGGCTCAAATGATTCATTCAATTCCGTTAACAAATTTTATGTTAGATCATCGTAAGAATAATTGATCGTAAAGTACAAATAAATTACTTGAACTTCGTTTACATTTCTCAAAGAATTGAAGAAAAAGAAAGGAGAAACGGAATGATTGAACCAGAGGTTAAGGAGGTGAATCGAATAAGGTATTCTCACGCGTAAGCCACGAGGCTTCAAGGGCCTCCAATCTATTATTAAAACATGAGCACTTGCTTGTCAGTAAAACTACATACACACTCGGCCAATCTGCTGGCTCATGACGAGTCCCTTTACGTCGTAGTAACGTGGCAACATAACCCTGTGGGAAACTCGGGAGTTTCACACACGACTGAAGCAATAATAAACATGGGGGAATGAGCTTCCCCCTCTCTGTTTAGTTGTGTGGGCCCTCGGTGCCCTGGCAACCTACTTACCGTCTTCTTCCGAGGTGTTTTTCTACACAAAAACATGGGGATAGTAAAAAAAAAGTTACAAGGAAATCCATTGACAGAAGAAATTCATCGAAGGCTTAAGGTAATCCTAGTGGCAGGTTCAAATGATGGATTTTAATTTTTTTTTCCTTTTAGTTATTATAATTACTATAACTATTTCGATTTTTTAACATTTTACCGATACTAGAACTATGTCCAAGATGATAAATTGTTATTAGATAATATTATGAATATTCAATATTGTTCCGCATTTGACTCACGCTGTCCCAGTATCTAGGACTGTGATTGGAGGATTCTCGGATTTTAAAGACCAATATTCCCGCCATTGATTTTTCCATGTGATTAATTGCATTAATCGGTGTTATATGTCCGGTAACATGCACTTTTCATGATTTCAAAAATTACGCAGAGAAAAATGTTTTCTTAATTTAAGAATGTGCAGTCACTTAATTTAAGTGACCTGCCATTCTTAAATTGAGTGAATTTTCTCACTTAAATCAAGTAACTATTTCTTTCTTAATTTAAGAAAGTAAAAGTCACTTAAATTAAGTGACTTTTTCTTTCTTAATTTAAGAAAGTAAAACTCACTTCAATTAAGTGACTTTCCTCATTTAAATCAAGTAACTATTGCTTTTATAATTTAAGAAAGTAAAAGTCACTTAAATTAAGTGAGTTTCCTCACTTAAATCAAGTAACTATTTCTTTCTTAATTTAAGAAAGTAAAACTCACTTAAATTAAGTGACTTTCCTCATTTAAATCAAGTAACTATTGCTTTTATAATTTAAGAAAGTAAAAGTCACTTAAATTAAGTGAGTTTCCTCACTTAAATCAAGTAACTATTTCTTTCTTAATTTAAGAAAGTAAAACTCACTTAAATCAAGTAACTATTTCTTTCTTAATTCAAGAAAGTAAAAGTCACTTAAATTAAGTGACTTTTCTCACTTAAATCAAGTGACTTTTTCTTTCTTAATTTAAGAAAGTAAAAGTCACTTAAATTAAGTGACTTTCCTCATTTAAATCAAGTGACTTTTCTTACTTAAATCAAGTGAGTTTTCTGACTTAAATCAAGTGACTTTTCTTTCTTAATTTAAGTGACCTGCACATTCTTAAAGAAAGTGACTGCACATTCTTAAATTAAGAAAACATTTTTCTCTGTGTAATAGACATTCTGACGAACAAAAAACATGTAAGGTTATATAAGGAAAAAATAGGTCTGTGATCATGAATTTTCACAGTGAAACTGAAACTGAACCTCGCTTATGGAGTTTCAATGTTAATTCAATTATTTTCAAAAATTAATTTTGGCCTTATTTGTCCGGTAACATGGGGTAAACTGAATTTTAAAAAAATCTCCTCATGCTGTTCTATCGAAACTGACCAAAATCGAAAAGGGAACATAGATTGCCTGAACCACTAGGATTACCTTGACACCATTCTGGCTGTTGTCGAGGGTAAAAAAATTTGAGAAAACTTTGGAAGATGAAAATATCAGATAAAAGATTTATCTTACTATGAAATGACCGTTCTCCGCTGTTGACTCGGATAGATCTGAGTCTTCTGCGTAATTTAGGGCTTCAGTCGGCACTTTTGATTTTTTACCACCTTTTCTAGCTTCTTCGTGGTTCATTATATCCCTTTTTTTTCCACCAAAACGTATTTTCATAGAGGTTGGACTATGAATGACAGAAGAATGCAGTTGTTTCTTCCATAATTCTTTTTTTCTTTCAACAGATATTAAAAAAAAAAAATCATTAGAATATCCATTTTTCATTTTTACTCGATAAAGGGCTAATTTTACAGGAGATAACGTCAGCATCAAATGAATATTGATTCAATAAATTCCTCATTCATTCTAAAATTAAAAATAAAAATGATAGAACACTTCGCCAAATTCGTCTGTTCAAGAGTAAAAATATCTCTCTCTATCCGTACACAAGTCGGGAATCATTTTACAATTTTCAAATATTTCTTTTTATCTCTTTTCGTCTCATTCCACACTGACCGCAGAAACGACTGTGTCTCTGTGAGTGAAACCAGTCGATTCTACTCATCCCGTCCTGCGTTTGCCGATGGCGAATGCAGCCCAGCCAGGGGAGAGAGCCTAAAGAAACGCAATACCGAACTGGGCAATGCTGATTTTCCAAGAATCCCACACAACCCTTTTTCATTCGACCTTAAAAGGCTCGTTACCTTTTCTCTCTCGTGGGCTCGACGAATCGCCGTTTTTTTTTTCTTGTATTTCGCTTTAAAATTCTTTTATGAATTCAAGGAAGGAAAATAAAGGGAACAAAAGTAGTCAATGATTTCTGCATAATCATTGATTCATTTTCGTATGTGCTGGAAATTTGTTGGATAATTTAGTTTAAAACAGCCTTTCTATTTTTCAAGAATTTTTTCAATCGCATGAGCATCAAACGTCCGTGCATCTACACAGAGGAAAATGTTTTCTTAATTTAAAAATGTGCAGTCACTTAATTTAAGAATGTGCAGGCCACTTAAATTAAGAAAGAAAAGTCACTTGATTTAAGTGAGAAAACTCACTTAATTTAAGTGACTTTTACTTTCTTAAATTAAGAAACAAAAAGTCACTTGATTTAAGTGAGAAAAGTCACTTAATTTAAGTGACTTTTGCTTTCTTAAATTAAGACAGAAATAGTTACTTGATTTAAGTGAGAAAAGTCACTTGATTTAAGTGAGAAAAGTCACTTGATTTAAGTGAGAAAAGTCACTTAATTTGAGAATGGCAGGTCACTTAAATTAAGTGACTGCACATTCTTAAATTAAGAAAACATTTTTCTCTGTGTACAAAATCTCCAGGAGTTCAACAATGGTCACACATACCAAAAGACTATCAGCACCTGAAGACAAAGAGTCCTCAGTTCTTTCTCCATATAAAATCACTGTTTGAATTAATATTGGCCCCTGCGGCTTTCACCACGTTGATTCGTTTCTGTACTCATAATCTTAATTTATATTAATAATAATTCTCAGTAACGAAATAAAATAATAATTCAATAATCTCTCTCTCTTCTTCTTTGATTACTTCCATTCCATCAGTGCGCTAATGAGAGTCCCTGAATAGGGGTCTCAAAGTGCTGGATGACTCTGAGCTGTTTGTTTTATCAATGCTGCTCGAAATAATCTTACCACTGCAAAAATAATGAGCTGTATTCCGATTTATCAACTAGTCTGCTACAAGCTTTTCATCACTATGTCATCCTGACCATAATACTGTTTTCGACAGTGCAGATGTGCGTTCAGAATGGATGAAATGGTAGAAGTTTGGCAAATTTCACCGAAGTCTTACTCAAAGTCGTTCTGAATGAACCTAGGTAAATCCTCCGCTTTGAAGTGATTTTGAAGACACAGTTTTGGGCACTTTTAGCTTTTAGACCATAAGAGTTGATGAAATTCTACTGCTGATCTTTTCGTAGAGTATTTAATACGCAACGAAAGAGGCTCCATCACTTTTATCCACATGATTGATCGTTTCCTCCACAAGAGTCAAAAACGATTGAAAAACGAAATTTTTCAAATTTAACATTTTTTTATTAATATAAAAAAAAAAAACATTCTTTACAACTGGTCAGTAAAGAACCCACTTCACTCCCTCGCTTCGCTCGGTCAGAAATGTGGTTTTTTACTCCCTTGATACAAAAAATAGCACATAACGGAGTTCTTGAAAAAATGTAAAATAAAAATATGAAAAGAAAAAGAAAATGTCAATAGTCACGTGCAGATAACCTTGTATTATATTGTCAAATATTTTTTCTGTAACACTATATCATACTATATTATATTATAAACATAAAATGTACATAACATGTATAAATGTACATAATTAGCAAAATGAACTGTACAGTTCAAATGCATCAAATAAAAAGAAAAAAATAGCATACACATCGCGGATGGAAAAAAATCAACCTCGACAAAAATTTGGCACCCTTGCTTCGCTCGAGAGGCGAATTTTTAGCGAGGTTAACTTTTTCCCTCCCTAGGTGTGTAATATACTATTCCCCTAATTTCCTTCTTGCACATTTCTCATTGGGTACAAAACCTACAGTAAAGCTAATTTAACTAGACTATGAGTATAATTTACCGACTCATTCATTCCGAACGACTTCATGGAAGAGTTTCATCAAATTTACCAAACCTTGACCAATTCGTTGATTCGGAACGCATTTCAGCCACGTTCCCCTCGTGTAGAATAATATATTACTTGAGAAGTGCGATAAAGTACTTTTCTGACGATTGTGAGCATCTTTACCGCACGTGTGAGATACAATTTTTTTCATGCACAAAGTGTGAAAAGTGTCACTGACCGCACGCGTAGTGTGAGAGAAGTGATACCTTTCCGCGCAGCGTGTGGGAAAGTGCTTTTTTGCATCGCCGGGCGGAAAACGATGTTTTTAAAATACGCGTGCGGTCAGTGGCGCTTTACACACGTTGTGCGTAAAAAAATTGTACCTTACACGAGCGGTAAAGTTTTTTAGACTAGTGTGATTACAAAACTCGCCTTCGGCTCGTTTTGCAACCTCACACTAGTCAGAATAGTACTTTACCGCACTTGTTAGGTAATATACTATTTTCTATCCTACTATGCCTCTTTTGTTACTATACCATTGTTATGCATTACTTTTTCACATTTGCTGCGAAAGCTACATATGATCTCTGTAACTGTTCAATAGTGTCATGTCATGTATTCTTAATTAATGTTGTAGAACATACTGTACACTAATAAAACTTGAGCAAGTCAAATCTCTCTTTTTTTTTTTCTTTCTATTAATTTGAAGTACAGTAGACTCTGAAATAAGTTGCGCCCAATAAAGTTCCGCTCTCGTTAAAGATCCCCAAATTTTTCCATTAAAGTTCCTCGTTGGCTCCCCCACTCTGCTTCTTTGGAGGACCAATCAAATTGAGGTTAAATGCGCGGCATTTTGAATGAGGTTACGTGCACAAGATGTAGTCTAGAATTATACATTTTGCGCATCTAGCTGCGCATAGGAGAGTGTGCCACGGCGCAATCAACTGCGCAGAGGAGACTAATCTATGTGAAAGTGGGGAACGGAACTTTAACGAGCGGTCTGGAACGGACAGGGAAACTTATTTGAGAGTCTACTGTATCACAATTATCGTGATCCCGAAAAATGTACCGAAAACGAATATGTAATCACAATTCTTGTCTTTTCTTTTCTTTATTCCAATACGAGAGGACCAAACGAGCAAACGGTTTCGTAACTGTGGCCAAGCAAGATAAATAAACAAAAATATGCCTTAACCACACGGTGAACGAGAGCGAGAGAGAGGGGAAAAGAGAACAAACAGATAGTATACTTACGGTTGGAGAGAGAGGACAGAAGGAGAAACGATTGAGATTCGAGAAGCGATCTCCCTGGTCAGTAGAGAAGGCAAACCGATAAATCAGACGGGCGCGTGCGACACACCGTAGCTCTGAAACCAGGGTTCCTTTACTTCTCTCCTTTTATTCTGCATTATAGAAGGTACGATGAAATAAAAAAAGCGCCAGAGAGTGAGGGAGAGAGAGAAAGATGAGTCAGCAGGGACTGGAACTCGAATAACCCATAGGGAGAGAAGCAGAATTAATATTAATGTCGATGCGTTGACAAAGAGTAGAACGCCGACTCTTTTTGGTCATCGCCTTGAAAGTAAATTTCTTGCGCTCGTGCTCGCAACAAGAAATATGTTTTGTCTTGAATGATTCAGAGCTATCAAATCACACACATTCTTCTGATTATTGAGATTAAACATTTTTAATTTTGTTGTGTAATCTACCACATTATATTATTTTTCCTAATATGTAGTCCATTACCTATGTTTATATTGAGATGTACAGCGCATACCTTTGGCGTCATTTACGATTATTAATCCCTTGCCCGTTTGTCCATCCGCCCAAGGTCTTGATCCATCCCTCCATTACTTGGGTCCTCAAATAAACTGATCCAAGGCCTCCAAAACATCTTAATCCATCCCGAAATTTCCCTATCATAAAATTCATTCCCGAACATTCTAAATGAATAACATTAAGGGAAAAACCCAAGAAACTTCTAGAACAAGCGTTCCTCCCGCTACCTTCCAACCCTAACATAAATACCCCTCAACCACCAAAAATTTAGTTAGTTAGTAACGAATCTCTGAAACATCACGATACTACAACGTTATTGTAATTTGAGGAAATCACAGTTCACGTGTAATTTCAATTGTTTAAGTTGTATTGATAAATAATTTAGTACTACAAAGTGAGTTCTTCATTTTGGTACACAACAATTTTTCAAAAGTCATTTTATTCTCTGTAATGAAAGAATGGAGAAGATTATCGAGTAAATTCTGAGACATTTTAAGACTGAATGCTTTTAGGATAATCATTCCCGTTCGGCCCATATGGATTATCGTGAAATTTGAGAGGGAGCTTCTTTTTTTTCACTCTTCTCTCTTGCTCGCATTCTGGTTTAGCCGGTGCTTATGGCCATGAGCATCAGTAGAAGAGTAATAAATTCTTGAGGAGAATTATTGTCCCCTGGGGTTTCAAAGCTTCTCTAATCAGGGAAGAGTGTCATCCCAGTTGATTTTAAGTTGTGGTTTTTTTTTTCTTGACTGTTTCAGAAAAAAACAAGTCAGTGTTTTTCTCTCTATTTCATGAATTATTGAAGTAACGAAGGAATTGAAATTACGATAATTCCAGATAACTCATGTGGTTTACTTTCTTTAGGAATGCATATTAATTTTTTTTTCATACACGAAACATCTGGAAATTCTCATTGTTAAGTAATTCTTCTACAATTGTGAGAGTCACGCACATTTTCTACATCATTGTACTCCATTCATTGGGAACAGTAGAAGGAAATTGATATTTTCATAAATAAAAATTTAAAAAAATTTTTAAGAATCTGAGTGTTGCAAGTTGTCTTTCATTCTTCAAGCCTCATGTTCTGTTGTCCTCAATGTTTCTCTTAGTTTTTTTGAGCTCACATGGTACGACGTGGGATATTGTCATGTGAGTGGGGATGAACACTTTTGTTTCTACCGTTATAACGTCGACGATGCCTCGGAGGAGGTCATTATCTTTATCAATCTCTGTTGGAGCGTTCACTGGCTCTGGCCATTCGTGACCATCTTGGGATGAGAGTGGACGGGTTTACGGAAGAGGTATATGTGTGTATACAAGTTGATGGGACGAATGTTAAAGAGAGGAGAAAGAAATCTTTGAGGACCCCATGCCGTTGGATAACGCTTTACGTTTTAACTGACTCGTCTTCCTCGGTGGCTTCCATTCCACCTTTAATACCAACTCTCTTACGTACGAGATACTTAAAATCCGCACGCGCTCTTGTATTATTGCCCAACATGTTTATATCGTATTAAATCTCATCACGTTCATAGAAGGAGTTCTCTTCTGCATTTCATAAAAGTGGAAAACAAGAAATGAATGAATAATTCGCGCACTAGGAACAATTAGTGAGTTTTATTGGACTCGTTTCATCTCACGTATTTTTTTATTGTGTGGCAGAGAACACAATCTGCATTATACAGTAGACTCTCAAATAAGTTCCCCTGTCCGTTCCAGACCGCTTGTTAAAGTTCCGTTCTCCACTTTCACGTAGATTAGTCTCCTCTGCGCAGTTGATTGCGCCGTGGCACACTCTCCTACACAGAGAAAAATGCTTTCTTAATTTAAGAATGTGCAGTCACTTAATTTAAGAATGTGCAGGTCACTTAAATTAAGAAAGAAAAGTCACTTGATTTAAGTGAGAACACTCACTTGATTTAAGTGAGTTTTACACAGAGAAAAATGCTTTCTTAATTTAAGTGAGAAAACTCACTTGATTTAAGTGAGTTTTACTTTCTTAAATTAAGTGAGAAAATTCACTTGATTTAAGTGAGTTTTACTTTCTTAAATTAAGTGAGTTTTCTCACTTGATTTAAGTGAGAAAACTCACTTGATTTAAGTAAGTTTTACTTCCTTAAATTAAGTGAGAAAAAGTCACTTGATTCAAGTGAGAAAACTCAATTGATTTAAGTGAGTTTTCTCACTCAAATCAAGTGACTTTTTCTTTCTTAATTTAAGAAAGTAAAACTCACTTGAATCAAGTGAGTTTTCTCACTTAAATTAAGAAAACATTTTTCTCTGTGTACTTTCTTAAATTAAGAAAGAAAGTCACTTAACTTAAGTGACTTTTACTTTCTTAAATTAAAAAAGAAAAAGTTACTTGATTTAAGTGACAAAAGTCACTTAATTTAAGTGAGTTTTACTTTCTTAAATTAAGAAAGAAAAAGTCACTTGATTTAAGTGATAAAAGTCACTTAATTTAAGTGACCTGCCATTCTTAAATTAAGTGACTGCGCATTCTTAAATTAAGAAAAAAATTTTCTCTGTGTATGCGCAGCTAGATGCGCAAAATGTATAATTCTAGACTACATCTTGTGCACATAACCTCATTCAAAATGCCGCGCTTTAACCTCAATTTGATTGGTCCGCCAAAGAAGCAGAGTGGGGGAGTCAACGAGGAACTTTAATGGAAAAATCTGGGGATCTTTAACGATAGCGAAACTTTATTGGGCGGAACTTATTTGAGAGTCTACTGTACATTCGAGTCGAGGGTATATAAATTCTGGTAAACTAAATATTTTTAATCCAAAATTCTTTAGTCAAGTCGCATGTTTGAAATTTGAACTGTAAACCAGGCAGAACTCAGTCTAATCGGTTTTCTCCACTCCAGTTGGCGTCAAGGAGGGTTAATCTTGAAATATGGGACTGGATATTTTTCTTATTTCAAGCGTCACCCGACGTATTTCAGAGGCAACAAAAATTGAACCATCCGTTTTGTTTATTCATGCTGTTTTTTTTCCTCCGGCCTCAAAGGAATTGCAGTGTTAGGAGTGCGAAAAAAATCCAGCGGTAGGCTACATCAGAGTTTGTAATTCGAGACAGAGAGAAAGAGACGTAAGAGGGGTTGAGACTGATGGTAAAAGGGAAAAGAGCGGTTACAAGTGCTTGAGAGAGAAGGGATCGTAAAAGGGAAGGGCGCCAATCTCGGTGTTATGACGGCACGGTCGTCCTCGAGGACGGGGAATGTTTGTCGAGGCGACCCGCAAAGACGTGACCGGGACCCCGAAATTGAAATTCTCTGTCTCCTCCTACTTTTCTTCACTTGAAAATATTTTTATTTGTTTCTCCGATGGTAAATACCATGAAATGATAAACAGAGAATTGTGAATGGTTCGTTCAACTGTATTTAAATATTTTATTTATTTAATTTTCTCTCAAGCAAAATGAATTCAATATAGTGAAGAGTTAAAACGGGAGAACTTGTTTTTTTCGCCGATATTTTTTGAAGAACCTTCCGAAAACAAATGGATATATACTCTTTTTACTTTCGGATCATTCTTGCGGAGAATTTCGAGAACTGCAAAAAAGAATTGGTTCAAATTAGCCTGATCGTTATTAGTTCCAGAGATTTTTTCAAGAACATAGATGATACATGTTCAATTATTATGACCTAATCTCTGTTTATTCTCGCATTTTCCTATTCATGTTATAATTTCAGGGAAGACAGAACTAAATGATGAAATGTTTATATTAAGAGTTTATGTTTGAAAAATCACGCAAGAAGGGCACAGAATCGGATGTGTCATGCTTATCGGTTAGGGGACGAGAAGATAGTTCGAGAGATCTCGAGAAGTAAAGATATACCTTCGGTGTGCAGTAATTAATAAATGAGAAATTGGAGAAAAGATATTGTATTATTTCGGAATCCTCCATTCCATACTCCAATAATACACAAATACTTATTCTGTGTGATGTCTTGGCTCTTGCATTGCAATAGATGAAATATACTACATATTCTTCTTCGTTTGAGTCCATCATTTGTCAATTCATAAAATTTTATGGGAATTATGGACAACAATTAATGTGTAGAACTTTTTATTTCTTTGCCAACGTTTTATCAGTCTGGTGTCAAGACAGATTATCAGTTAAGGTTAGACTCACAAGACTGACATGCTGTGAAACATTAAGGAGAGGTTAACTGTAATTAAAATGTTTTAAATTATTAAAAAAAAAAAAAAAAAAAAGAGAAAGTTATCGACATGGGTCGTTGTAATAGTTATTCATCGGTGCTTAATATTTTAACATTAAATTTATATTCGACTTATGTGTAAAACGCGAGATTTTGGTAACTATAATTCAATTGTTTATTGTTCATCCATGTATTTATATTGAAAAAATGAATTTATTTTAATTTTGTAATTGTTTTCATCCATTGTAGAGCCCTGAAGAAGACAGCAACAACTGACGAAACGTTGGCAAAGAAATAAAAAGTTCTACACATTAATTGTTGTCCATAATTCCCATAAAATGTTATGAATACTACATATTTCCAAGCAATTTATTTTGCAGTATTCATTCGGTTATCGAATTTCGACGCAAGCCTGAATTATTAAAAATCAAATTTCAATGTTCGAATTGCGTCCTGGAGCTGTAGCCTGACGCCAATTACCGTTCTCTCAAGTACTTGCAGCGGTACTTTTAGTGCAGTTGAATCTGAAGCCCAACTGATTCCATTCTACCCCAGTGACCCAAACACTAGTTCATCAAAAAAAAAACTATATTCCACAGTGACGCAAAAGGTCGTATGATTTTTTCATCCATAACGTGTACCATTCATCCGGCCTTTCATACGCAGTATGAGACGCTTTCTCATCCGGCGAGACTTTCTTGCGTCACAGCATGATGCGTTCTCAGTATTCAACACATTTTTATTCTTATTTTCCATCCATTTTTTTTTATTTCTCATCATCAGCTAAAATTTTTCGTTGCCATGTGCGTCAGATCAAATTGAACATTTGCACTTGCTGAAATTGACAAATTAATAGAGTAATATGAGGCCAAAAAGCCAGTGTAACGCTCAATAAACTACGAAAGATTGAATTAATTCCGAAAATATTGTCAGCTCTCAAAAAATTTAGCACACATGCTACATCGTCTGTGATTCTTTCGGATGAAGTCAATGTGTTCGAATTTATTTTTCATCATTTCTTCATACTTTCATTCTTAAATACCAAGAATTTTTATAGTCTTCGTATCCTTCATTTAAATTTCAGTAAATATATCTATCAACTTGGAAATCATAAACACTGAGCAGACTTAAAATAATCAATTGAGTTGATTTAACGGTTGGAAGGAGCCGTTGCTGCAATTGAAGTAATTCAGTATTTTAAAGGTTTCAAATATTGAGAATAAAAACGACGAAAGTTAAATGATTTTTAAATTAGTCTCAATTTATGATAATGGAGTTGAGCATTAATCTTTCATCTATTTTCTCTCTTTTAGATGCCCACAAAAATGGTAGGAATTTTTATGGCATGTATATACTTCTCTCCATGCTAGACAACGTGTTTTTGCCGTGACAAAAGTCGTTTCATCAGCTAAAGGGTCGATTAGAATTTTAACATTTCAGAAGATGTTTTTTCTACCTCTCAGTATTCCCATTTTTTTTTCTGTCTGCGGCATTCTCTGGTATTTTCACCGATCGTATTAGTAATCGGGACACGTTTTCCTGTGTTATTTTCATGGTAGTATCAACTTGTGATCCGGAGAGAAGACTTGTCCTTCTGTAGGGAAACAAGTCCAACTATGTCGTACATATATGTCTTTAGTTTAAATTGTCGTCAAGTTGTCTCGTGTTATACCTCTTTTTTCATGGCTATTCCTCCAGTCATTTCGCATACCACAAGAATCAGCAGAAGGAAAATGATTTCACAGAAGCCAAGGTAATTTTGAAGTGAAACTTCTTTGCTGAGGGGGCAACAATTTTCGAGCGTCACGAAAATTCGTCATCGTGTGAGAGGAATAGCTAGATATGTGGTGGGGGGAGCAGGAGAAGAGGAGAGTGCGTCAGCAGCGATGCCTGACTCTACACTCTATTATTTTTTCTTTTCAATACACGGAGAGAAAAATATGAGAATTTATCTAAATGATTTTTTAAAAAATTACTCAAAATTGTCATTTAAAGGAGGAGTTGTCATGAAACACGGCCGAAAAATATCCATGCTCCGCATCATAATTTTTGCTTTTTATTTCTTTAAAAATTGCCATTTCACACTTGGCTTTGGATTAAAATATCTCGAAAAGTATGCAAAATTTATCGAGACATGCTGTGAATGAAATTTAGAGGGAAGTTTAACGAATAAAATAAGCAAACCTCCGTTTTTTTACGACTCGTAGTTATTAAGATATCGATTTTTGAATGAAAAATTCAGAAAGGACGTCCAAGCGCTCATTTATTTGCTATCGGGCCTCATCCATTGTTTCTGAACTACTCATTCAAAAAATGATATCTCTGAAACTACTGGTCGTAGAAAAACAGCGTTCTGCTTATTGTATTCGTCAATCTTCCCTCTAAATTTCATTCACAGCATGTCTCCATAAATTTTGCATAGTTTTCGAGATATGTTAATCCAAAGCCAAGTGTAAAATGACCAATGGCTCATGTATAAGAAGTTTCACTTCTGTCGCGTGGGTTTTTTGGATAGGAAAATGATGGTAAAAATCCAATAAACGAGAATTTTCTTTGAATATTTTTTATGACGGGGGAACAATGAATTTTTAGGTTGAATGAATGATTCACAATCTTGATGAGACTCAAATAATTTACGATTCGTAATTTTAGTCTTTCAATGCATTTTTTTTCTCCTTTGAGTGACGAACGCAATTGTAGATAAAGTGCTAATGGCTTTTAGAAAGACACACGAGTATTTCTGAAATCCTTCAGTAAATATCTTCCTCGGAGATATTTTCACGTAGCCATAAAAGATTTTAGCGATATGAAAAACCTTTTTATTTAACGAGTCTTTCCACTTTGATAAAGTAAAATACCACAGGCTTAGAGATGTAATAGATTAAAAGAAAAATATTTTTTTCCTTCCAATGCTCGTAAGTGTAACAAAGAAATTGGCTTTCCTTGGTTCTACGCATGAGATGAAATGATGCTTGAGATGTCAACGGTCACACATAACGGAAATTACAGTTTTTATTTGAGAAACCTTTTTTTTTTTTTTCATTTCGCTACACTTTGGTGTTGGGATTTTTGTCGAGTCATCTACAGAATTGATTTAATGTGTCTGCACCCACTCTTGGAAACCGTTAATTTTTCTCCTCCTTTTGAGAGACGATTACTCGAGGCGGAGTGATTCCTTCCAAAACAAGTATAAGGACGATTCCACCAATTCTCGAATAGAATTTCGGCTCAAAATTTTGGGGGGGGGGGGGGGGGGGCGACTTTTTAGTCCTCATCGATTAAAACCATTAAAATGATGGCCATCCTAAATTCTAAACCATTTTGCCCCACTATCGCAACAGAAATCAATGAATTTTGATTTTTGCATCAAAATTTTCTCTTAAGAATGACGTGAGTAGCTAAATGAAAAAAAAAAAATACAAAATATAGATTTTCATCGCAAATTTTCTGAATTTTCTGAAAAAAATATTCTTTTTCGTCTTCCTCCTTGTTTTCGAGCTTGAAAAATGCTCTTTGAAAACTTCAAATGCTTGTTTCGAATCGTTCCCCAAATTTTTTTTCAATTTTTTTTATTTTTTTCTGAAAATTTTGAAAATTTGCTAGGAACTATATGATTTTTAGCTCCTGCTCTTGAAGACTCCAGTGACTGTAATTAAAAATTTGAAATTTAATATTTATTGAGAACTAACAATAAATGCAATTTGAAAAGATGGATGTTGCAAAAGACATATGTATATTGATTACATTTCATAATTTTAAATGGAAAACATCAGTTGTTTAAATGTTTTCCATTTAGGATTATAAAATGTGATCAATATCCATATGTTTTTTGCAACATTCATCTTTTCAACTTGCATTTATTGTTAGTACTTAATAAGTATTAAATTTCAAATTTTTGATTACAGTTGCCGGGGTTTTCAAGAGCAGGGGCCGAAAATCATATAGTTCCTAGCAAATTTTCCAAATTTTCAGAAAAAAATTGAAAAAAAATTGGGGTACGATTCGAAATAAGCATTTGAAGTTTTCAAAGAGCATTTTCACCTCGAAAACAAGGACAAAGATAGAAAAGGATATTTTTTCAGAAAATTCAGAAAATTTGCGACGGAAATCTATATTTTGTATTTTTTTTTTCTTTATTTAGCTACTCACGTCATTCTTAAGAGAAAATTTTGATGCAAAAATCAAATTTCATTGATTTCTGCTTTGATAGTGGGGCAAAATAGTTTAGAATTTAGGATACTCTTCATTTTAATGGTTTTAATCGATGAGGACCGAAAAGTCGCCTCCCAAAATTTGGAGCTGAAATTCTATTCGAGAATTGGTGGAATCGCCCATAAATATTAAACCAAAGAACCAAAATTTACTTGTCTGATAAATACAATTTTTCCTTCTGGAGCAGTAATGCGATCCTCAAGGTAGCGTAGAGACATTTTTTAACGAAAAAGATCTCTTGTAATACGAGACACGACGGCAGTTAGCTTCACTCAAACTAATTTGTGAAATTTAATCAACTGCGTCAGGACATATACACACGTATTTCTCAAGCCTCCACAAGAGTTTAATATTTGTGTGTTGGAGAATACGATATGCCACGTGCGAGGGGAAAGCAAGAGGGGGGTCCTTGCGGTCGGTTCTCTATGTCGATGTATGAAATGATGAGCGGAGAAGAAAAATATTGAATTACAGTGCAACCTCTATTCGCAACTTTTTCACCTCTCAATTTGCGAGCGTGTAGATTTTACCGAATTAGGTAACATGGAACAGGAATCTTCGCAGAGACATTTATATCGGCTATTCAAGTAATTATGTGGGTTTACAGTTTCTGACTACAAATTCGCAGGATTTCGTTTTAAAGATATTGGTAATTATTGAATTATTATTCAATTTCATTACTGCAAATAATTATTTATAGCCCAGGCGTCAGGAGTTTCTTTGCTAGAGAAATTCCTAGAGAAGGCTTTATGGTTTCTATCGATAGTTTTATGTGTAATGAACAGAATTTCCAAAATCTGCCCAAAAATTTGGTCGGGAACATTCGTTTAAATAAATAAAACGGAAAATTTTGGTGTTTTTTAAATTTTTTTTCCAAATATCTCTGAAAATATAAACTAAATCGAAAAAAATATTCAATCCGAAAAGTTTCCTCATGAAATTATTCTCCATGAAAAAAGGTTCAATCATTTATTTCGGATCAGATGATAGTTTTGAAGATGCAGCCATGCGAATTCTCTGAGCATTGGATGATAACATTGCACCAATGCTGATTGTCGAAGCATGGCCAAGCCTCGATAACGAGTATTGGGGGCTCTATTCGTCCCAATGTTCAGCCAATGTTCGTTTCATTGTAGATTTATGTTAAGTACATGAATTAAAAATATATAAGTCTTCTGAAGCACGTAAAAACGATCAAGGTCAACGTTATTTGGATGGAAATAGAAGGAAAACCGGCATCTGGGATTGAACCCGGGACCTTCGGATTACCAGTCCGTGACTTTACTCTCCTAGCCGTTAGGACATTTCATACTTTGAGAATTAAAGTTGATCCTCATAACTTTATCGCTGTTTACCTTCTTTTGGAGAATGAAATTCAATCAGAATTTTTCAGAAATGACTTGGTAATGTAAAACAATTTAGACATGTCGAAAGATAGAAAAAATGGAAGCCTTGGCAGTACATTATCGGCCCGACGAATGGCCAATGTTCAGGACGCATTGGGAGTCCGAGTTTCGAACAATGCTTGCCCGATTCGGGCAGGCCGAACTACGGTGCATCGTTGCTCAGCCAATCCTGAAGGTCCTTACTACGGTGAATCAATGCTTGGCGTAGGTTTGGCTGAGCCATGGCTGCCAGGTTTTGGCACGCAAATTCCTGGCTGATCTCTGGCCAAGAGTTGAGCATTGGGCGATTCCTACCCGGGATGATGAACTCAGATTATCAGCAGCTTGTGAAATGTTTCTTGAAAGAATCTCCCTGATTTTTGTCAGTAAAAAATAAATAGGGAATTCATGTGCAATGGAGGATGAAGAGAATCTAATAGTACAAGTCCTGTATCTAGATTTGCAATGCAATTGGCAGTTAGATGCAAATTGCACGGGGACAACGATCTCATTTCGACGCAGAGACGTATAACTGCGGCAAAAGCCCACACGACCAGTTTTACGCATATAACACACGGAAATGAAGTAAAGTGAAATTTGCCACTTTATATGATCTTGGCACGCACGTCCTGTATTAATTTTCGAGACTACTTTAAAAAATTTAATTTTCCGACTTTGAGTCTCATTCAATTAGAGAAATTGGGTTCCTGATGATTTTGTGGAATTTCAACATGCACATTCAGTTCTTATTTAACCATGAGTATTCACTAAACTTTCAATGTTAATGAGTTAAATTTTTATCTTTGAAAAAAAAAAGAGGGTGCGTGGAACCCACGCGACATCAGTGAAACTTCTTATACATGAGCCATTGGTCATTTTACACTTGGCTTTGGATTAACATATCTCGAAAACTATGCAAAATTTATGGAGACATGCTGTGAATGAAACTTAGAGGGAAGATTGACGAACACAATAAGCAGAACGCTGTTTTTCTACGACCAGTAGTTTCAGAGATATCATTTTTTGAATGAGTAGTTCAGAAACAATGGATGAGGCCCGATAGCAAATAAATGAGCGCTTGGACGTCCTTTCTGAATTTTTCATTCAAAAATCGATATCTTAATAACTACGAGTCGTAAAAAAACGGAGGTTTGCTTATTTTATTCGTTAATCTTCCCTCTAAATGTCATTCACAGCATGTCTCGATAAATTTTGCATAGTTTTCGAGATATTTTAATCCAAAGCCAAGTGTGAAATGGCAATTTTTCAAGAAATAAAAAGCAAAAATTATGAGGCGGAGCATGGATATTTTTCGGCCGTGTTTCATGACAACTCCTCCTTTAAATGACAATTTTGAGTAATTTTTTAAAAAATCATTTAGATAAATTCTCATATTTTTCTCTCCGTGTATTGAAAAGAAAAAATAATAGAGTGTAGAGTCAGGCATCGCTGCTGACGCACTCTCCTCTTCTCCTGCTCCCCCCACCACATATCTAGCTATTCCCCTCACACGATGACGAATTTTTGTGACGCTCGAAAATTGTTGCCCCCTCAGCAAAGAAGTTTCACTTCAAAAAGTTTTTTATTTCTTCCTAGAGTGAGAGAGGCGTATGAGTTATGATAATGCACATTACTGACGCCTCTTTGATTCCGCAGTAGTGATATGCTTTCAGAGATCTCTGTACTGAAGGAACACATAACTTGCTGAATAAAATGGAGTAAAAAAAGGAGCACTACGCCCTTGATGGTTTGCTCCACAGGAAAACTGTAAATGTAAGGCAAGTTTCTCTCTGTATGGTAGAGAACGCACATATTGGCAGAGTCGACGGGAGTCTGTTTATGATACACAGAAGAACTCGTTCTACACGTTTATATATATGTCCTACCATGTGGATATCAGAGGTATCTTTAAAACGTGACTGTTGAATTCTACTGCCTCCACTCATCCATAAAGTACGGTGTGTATATATGTGTGTGGCACGGGGCAAAACCACATCTGGCCGTTTATTCTTTCATTCGTATATATGACATGTGATATGTGAGCTCACCTACGTGCTGTCATACGAGATATTTTGCAACTATGTGCCATCTTTAATGCATGCAGGCACGATGATCCCTGTGAAGATGTAGAATTAGATGTAAAGTATTTAATAAAAGAAGATTTTATGGTAACTAAAATAATCGAATTTTGCATTTTTAATTCATCGAGTTTCTCACTTAGTGTATTCCCTCATGTGGTCAATGCAATTCGAGAAAAAAAATATCAGCTTACACAGAGAAAAAAGTTTTCTTAATTTCAGAATGTGCAGTCACTTAATTTAAGAATGTGCAGGTCACTTAAATTAAGAAAGAAAAGTCACTTGATTTAAGTGAGAAAAGTCACTTGATTTAAGTGAGAAAAGTCACTTGATTTAAGTGAGAAAAGTCACTTGATTTAAGTGAGAAAAGTCACTTGATTTAAGTGAGAAAAGTCACTTAATTTAAGTGACTTTTACGTTCTTAAATTAAGAAAGAAATAGTTACTTGATTTAAGTGAGAAACGTCACTTGATTTACGTGAGAAAAGTCACTTAATTTAAGTGACTTTTACGTTCTTAAATTAAGAAAGAAATAGTTACTTGATTTAAGTGAGAAAAGTCACTTGATTTAAGTGAGAAAAGTCACTTAATTTAAGTGACTTTTACGTTCTTAAATTAAGAAAGAAATAGTTACTTGATTTAAGTGAGAAAAGTCACTTGATTTAAGTGAGAAAAGTCACTTAATTTAAGTGACTTTTACGTTCTTAAATTAAGAAAGAAATAGTTACTTGATTTAAGTGAGAAACGTCACTTGATTTAAGTGAGAAAAGTCACTTAATTTAAGTGACTTTTACGTTCTTAAATTAAGAAAGAAATAGTTACTTGATTTAAGTGAGAAACGTCACTTGATTTAAGTGAGAAAAGTCACTTAATTTAAGTGACTTTTACGTTCTTAAATTAAGAAAGAAAAAGTCACTTGATTTAAGTGAGAAAAGTCACTTGATTTAAGTGAGAAAAGTCACTTAATTTAAAAATGGCAGATCACTTAAATTAAGTGACTGCACATTCTTAAATTAAGAAAACATTTTTCTCTGTGTACATAATTAAAATGATTTTGAGGGCATGCCAAATTCCATTTTATATAAAGAATTTAAAAAATTCCAATTATAAAAATGAAAGTTTAAAAATCAATCATTGGTTTTTCTTTCTCGTATTTTACGAAGTTCTATTCTCGATTGACTCCTTGAATTTATATCCACATTTCATTCTCTTAAGGAAATATCAGTTTGTCAGACATTCGATGAAAAAAGAAACGGCGACTCCTCTATTTGGACAGATACTCGAAAGAAGTGGTCATTTTTTTGTTTAAATACGAAACTCAAGGCAGCATAAATCCATATCTTTATGTCGATTTGAGGATAGGAGTATACATAAACGCTAATGGACTCTGGAGAGTAACTAAATAAAAGAGAGAAGATTGAAAAAAAGCATAACGATGAGTAAAAAATAAAGAAAGTGAGGAAGAAAAAGGAATGAGGAGAAAAAGAGAGACACTCGAAAGGGAGCCCTGCATAAATTTGATCCACGAACGGTTGGCATAAACAATGGGGTTGGTATATAACCCACGTATACAATGGGGGTTCTTGCTTGGTGCTATGTGTGTTCTCTTGCTCTGGTTCCCCTTCTCTCCATACCCTTCTCTTTACCCCTACCAATATGCGATCGAGTTCGGTCATGGGCGCGCCGGTTGAGCCTTCTCTTCTGCTCTCCTTCATTTCTTCTTCTATTTTTTTTTCTCCTCATTTTCTCTCGTTTTTATTTTCATCCTGTAACAATGGACGCTCTTGTGTGTCCCGGAGTGTCGAGTGTGCCGCACCCACGCGGGACATATTCGTGCTCCGGTGATTCACCCGAGCGAACCTTTGTACACTTTAAAATAATCACATTGTAATCATTTTATATTAAATGGAATACATAATGTGAATAATAATAGGAAAAGGTGCAATACAAATGAATTGATAGAATTTACTCATGATCACAAATTTTGGAGGACTAGACTTTGGATGGACCTTTTTTAAATGGTGCTCTTGAAAATTTATATATATTTTTACACATATTTTTGAATTGACCGTCATTGAAATGAAGAAAAATGAATGTAAAGCGCGTTTTCATGTACAAAAAGCAGTAATTTGCCCGTTTGAGGAAGAAATACGTTTTTTTTTTAAATTAATGCATTTTAGAGGCAAAAAGGCGCAAGTCCTTTGCATTCATGCCACTTTATTACTGAAGTCCTTGATAATATGATGAAAAGATAATAATAATGATAATTTGAGGGTTTTTTACCATTTTTTTTTGCAATAAAAGGCAAAAAAAAATCGTTGCATTTTAGAGTCAAAAAGGAGCAAGTCTCTGGACTTAAGCCCCTTCATTTCTGAGGTCCTAACATAGACTTTTTACAAACAAAAATATATTATAATATATTATAATATATTATAATATAATATATTATATATATTATATTATATATATACTATATATATAGTATAGTATATCTATAATATATATTAGGATAAGTGATGACAGAAAATGTCCCATGCTTTTTTATATTATCGAATTTATTGATTTTTCATGAATTAATTTTTTATGCAGAGAAAATAAAAAATAGCGAGATGATTCAAGAGAACGTGATATTTAGTGGAATTTATTGGAATATTAGTCACGTGTGAACTGAGCAGAAAATCAAACACGTAATGCAGTGTGACAGGATTGAGTGTAGACATGTTTCACGCACGATCGATCGACCAGTTTACATTTTTCTTTCAAATAAATAAATTCATTTTTTTTAATTTATTTATTTTCATTTATTTCTTTATATTCATCATGTTTATCTCGTGCGTGTCAGGGACTAGTACACTTGGGTGTACGATTTCCCTGAGGCGGAACAGCATGAAATCCCTTTGCCCCGCTCCTGCTCTACCTTTGCTTCAGCATCCTTGCTGTATTGTAATTGAACCGGTTTCTATATCTATCTACTTGGAGATATTCCATTCGTACGTTTTAGGATCTTGTTCATGACACATATGCACCTAATGCCTTTATATATATTCGCGAAAGACCAGTTCCGATTTAATCTGAATTGATGTTCTTTTTCATTTTTTTTTCTCTTTTTAATATTTATTTTTTTCTCCAATTTTAAATCTATCCAGTCTGAGTAATTAATGGAGCATTGGCAGAGCCAGCTGCATCATGAAATGAAAGAAAATATATATTGAATGCAGAGGAAAAAAAAAAAACAATGTTGACAGAATGAAAAAGTTCTGAATTTTTTGTCAATAAGTATTGCAATTGTGAAATATGTGTGGGTTAGGATTTTTTAACGATCCCTGAAACAAGTCCCCAGAGTCACAAGGCACGTATATATACGTCATGCATAATGCAAAGGATACATGTGGTCCTCGGTTACCTTTCTCGAAGGGTCTCCATTATTTTCACTGCCTTTTTTTTTCTCCTTCACGCTCTCTCTTTCTCCTTTTCTTTCGAAACTTTTACTGAGAGAGAACTTGAAACGGTATGCAACAGAGGTGACGCACATGTTTCGTGTCCTCTACCTAATCCAGCTCATCTTGACGATCGTCAAAAGCCCCCTGATGTTTTTGGGAGGCGAGTCACCTGATTCAGACAGTTGAGTTTCTTTGGAGATTGTTGGAGAGGAAACGTTATTTTAGTGTTCGAAAAATTTTGAATTTTTCTGCATTGCCCCATCGAATGGGACTAGAAGTGAAAAAATGAAATAGGAAAAGACGATTTTCCTTGCCGATATGATTCGGAGAATATCTCGGAAGCTAAACGAGATAATGCAGTTTTCATTAAATGATTCTTTGAAGAGAATTCGATAAATGGTATCGGCAGAAAATCTGCCATTTCATTTATTTTCCGAAATATCAATACTCAGAAAATAATTGACCGAGAAAAGTATCTTGTCCTGTTTTTTCTTCACTACTGTATTAATTGAAACCCTGAGTGAAGCCCAGAAAGCGCTACCAATAATGAGACGACGTAACACTTTTCAGCGTTTCCTACGTCGCCTTCAGAAAAGGATTTTTTCCACTTAATCAAAACATCGTGCCTCACCCTACACAGAGAAAAATGCTTTCTTAATTTAAGAATGTGCAGGTCACTTAAATTAAGAAAGAAAAGTCACTTCATTTAAGTGAGAAAACTCACTTGATTTGAGTGAGAAAATTCACTTAATTTGAGTGACTTTTACTTTCTTAAATTAAGAAAGAAAAAGTTACTTGATTTAAGTGAGAAAAGTCACTTAATTTAAGTGACTTTTACTTTCTTAAATTAAGAAAGAAATAGTCACTTGATTTAAGTGAGAAAAGTCACTTAATTTAAGTGACTTTTACTTTCTTAAATTAAGAAAGAAATAGTCACTTGATTTAAATGAGAAAAGTCACTTAATTTAAGTGACTTTTACTTTCTTAAATTAAGAAAGAAATAGTCACTTGATTTAAATGAGAAAAGTCACTTAATTTAAGTGACTTTTACTTTCTTAAATTAAGAAAGAAAAAGTTACTTGATTCAAGTGAGAAAAGTCACTTAATTTAAGTGAGTTTTACTTTCTTAAATTAAGAAAGAGAAAGTCACTTGATTTAAGTGACAAAAGTCACTTAATTTAAGAGACCTGCCATTCTTAAATTAAGTAACTGCACATTCTTAAATTAAGAAAACATTTTTCTCTGTGTATACTTAACACTTTCCCTCTGCTTTAATTTCCAGCTTCACAAGTTGGCATTAAATGAAGGAATCAATAACGAAGTTGTCAATCAGCACGAAGCCCAGAACACGCGAGAAAACCGAAATAATTCATATAACTAATGTAGACTCCAGAAAGTCAACAAGAAACACCTCGATTTCATTTAAAGGTAAAGAATGAAAAAGCCAAAATGAGGTTATTACACGGTGTTACCGTATAAGTTATAAAAGGCGGTGTGCGAGTTTCATCTCATTTCGTTGCGCGCACGATTGGCAAAAAGGTAGAGAAGAAAGTGCCCAATCGGTCATGCACGAAAACATGCCCATGCCTTTTTTCTGGGGATCCATCCGAGCCAAGGACCAATGTCTGAAATCATTTTCTCTCTTTTCTGTCTGCAAAACTTTAATGTCCCCCATGTTCCTCAGTTTTTTTCACGTTGAAATGAGGGGGGTCCACTCTCCTCATTTTTCATTCTTTCTTCTTCAGTCCCGATGGAAAAAATCACCAGAAATAAACAAAAAAAAAAAAATACAGAAATGGAACGGAAACAGATAGATAAAATAAAGACGCATTTTGAAATATCAATGTACCCATGTATGCACAAGATAGGCTTTTGTTTGATGTTAGATTGCTCTGTGTGCTTTTGAATTGTATGCCCTGGCAATCCTCACATTCATGCACACCTGCGTCCATTAATCCCAACCAGCTCGTTTTCTAAATGCTTTTATTTAAGAAAAAAAAAAAAAAAAAAAGTAAAAATAGTTTCGAGAGTTACGTCGATTATTACCAAGGAA
The DNA here is from genome assembly GCA_963921955.1 of Aleiodes alternator. Classification (NCBI taxonomy): domain Eukaryota; kingdom Metazoa; phylum Arthropoda; class Insecta; order Hymenoptera; family Braconidae; genus Aleiodes; species Aleiodes alternator. Next base: position 2,433,808 of record OY998110.1, on the reverse strand, counting down.
ATCCTGGGCAATCGATGTTAGTAACTTCGGCCTTGTACTCGAGCAAAGAGAAGTTACCACAAGAAATAAATGGGATATATATTATGGTCGCCTTGAGGCTACTCGCGTGCTCAAGGGTCCCTGACTACGCAACAAGAGGTAAAAGAGAAGAAAGAAAAGAGAAAATAAAGAAAAAAACATTATGTGGAAGAAGAGCATTGTAAACACTTTATTCGAGGAATAAACTCGAAGTCGCCTACGCCCGTCTGGAGAATTCCTCTCGTGAGGTATAATCAGAATAATTTTTTTTTTTACCCCTGAAACTTTTGAATTCAATACCTCGTTGTTGATCCACTCCAGATAGTTCCAAGGAGCTTACATAATTTTTCTATTTCCGAAAAGAGCTTCAACATGTTGAAGTTGACGTTCATTTTAAATTAAAAAATGATAAATCATGGACAAAGTAAGAAAAATTTTAAGTTGCACGTATTGCAATGAAAATGCAAACTTCATGATGTAACACTTAAAAAATTGGAATTACCCTATTAAGTGAAAGTAAAATGTCCAGATTAAATTGACTGTATGTACATAATCTCAATTTCAATCCTTTCACCCAATTCAAAGTTGTATCACAATGCCGGAAATTGAATAGACAATTTTCTTTTTTTTTTTTTTTTCAATTTGCCGTTCACCGGATGACGAGATACATTATCATGTACGGCGTTAACTTTTATTGTCTACTTGATTCAGATGGTATCGAGAGAATTTCAAACGAAGTATCATCGAGTCGGCGTTACTTCTTTTGTCATTTTAAAAACACACCTGCTGGCTGTTCATGACAAAAGAGTGACAAACAAAGTGAAGAATCATGAACAGTAAAAGATTCATAATAAATTTTCGTTCATGTGCGACATGATAAAGTGCCTGAATAGCCAATGCCTTTGGAAAATATATGTAGTGTTCTATGTCACTTGTACAAATGGATATCCTCGAGAGACAGTGTTACACATGAGTGACTATAAAGTTGCATAGATGAATTGCTCATGCTGCATAAACCTAATGTCACATGGGAGTGGTTAGTTTCCTCTGGTGACTAAAGTTTCAATTAATTAGAAGAAAAAAAATCCCCGGAATTTACAGCTACACAGAGAAAAATGTTTTCTTAATTTAAGGATGTGCAGTCACTTAATTTAAGAATGTGCAGGTCACTTAAATTAAGGAAGAAATGTCACTTGATTTAAGTGAGAAAAGTCACTTAATTTGAGTGAGTTTTACTTTCTTGAATTAAGAAAGAAAAAGTCACTTGATTTAAGTGAGAAAAGTCACTTAATTTAAGTGAGTCTTACTTTCTTAAATTAAGAAAGAAAAAGTCACTTAAGTTAAGTGAGTTTTACTTTCTTAAATTAAGAACGAAAAAGTCACTTAATTTAAGTGAGTTTTACTTTCTTAAATTAAGAAAGAAAAAGTTACTTGATTCAAGTGAGAAAAGTCACTTAATTTAAGTGGGTTTTACTTTCTTAAATTAAGAAAGAAAAAGTCACTTGATTTAAGTGAGAAAAGTAACTTAATTTAAGCGAATTTTACTTTCTTAAATTAAGAAAGAAAAATTCACTTGATTTAAGTGAGAAAAATCACTTGACTTAAGTAAGAAAAGTCACTTAATTTAAGTGAGTTTTACTTTCTTAAATTAAGAAAGTTACTTTCTTGAATTAAGAAAGAAAAAGTCACTTGATTTAAGTGAGAAAAGTCACTTAATTTAAGTGAGTTTTACTTTCTTAAATTAAGAAAGAAAAAGTCACTTGATTCAAGTGAGAAAAGTCACTTAATTTAAGTGGGTTTTACTTTCTTAAATTAAGAAAGAAAGAGTCACTTGATTTAAGTGGGTTCTACTTGCTTAAATTAAGAAAGAAAAAGTCACTTGATTTAAGTGAGAAAAGTAACTTAATTTAAGTGAATTTTACTTTCTTAAATTAAGAAAGAAAAATTCACTTGATTTAAGTGAGAAAAATCACTTGACTTAAGTGAGAAAAGTCACTTAATTTAAGTGAGTTTTACTTTCTTAAATTAAGAAAGAAAAAGTCTCTTCATTTAAGTGAGAAAAGTCACTTAATTTAAGAATGGCAGGTCACTTAAATTAAGTGACTGCACATTCTTAAATTAAGAAAACATTTTTCTCTGTGTAATGCGCAAGGATTATTCTCTTGTTTCAACTTGACTTGAAATAAGTGCTAAGAATTAATTGTTAGCGAGATTGATCAAACGATTCACTGTTGATTTATCCGATTCAAGTTGCTGGGGTAGTATCTATCGATTCCCTTGAGAAACGGGGCCATAATTAGGCCGTGTGGAGGCCCGAAGCGGACATTCAGACGAGCTCGAAGAGGAGCAAGAACGCATGCCTTCCCTATATAAGATCAGCAACAGAGAAAACCTGTTCGGTTAGAGATGAAAAGAGGGTGGAGAAGGGCGAGTGGAAGGGATATATCTGTGAGTGAAAGAGAGAAACGCCTGAAACAGCCTCGGGCGCGCCCGTGCTGCATACGATTACGTGTTCGCCAAAGACCTATCTGATTTTTTTTTTCCTCTACAAACGCCCCATTATCGCGATCCAATCGTATTTCAAAATCTTACATCGCCTTATTGGGTATTAGAGCAACTTTTGTTGCTAGCACACATTTATTTTGTATCGTTCGAGTTGTTTTACTGAAATTGTTTTGTGCTTCGGGTTTCAGTTTTCCTGGATGTACTTGGAGAGAATGAGAGATAATGAAAATTGAGGGTTTTCATTTGAATTTTTGGAAAAATTGCTTGGAGCTTGTTTTCTTAGAATATTGATGTTTTACCGAGTCCATTTGTTTGATTTAAATCGTTTTGATCTGAATCCTTTCAGTCTTTCACCACGTTGTGGTCAACAAGTGCTTCCTGTAATAGAACTGGAACCATTTCGTAATGCACTATTGCAACTTGCGAGACACCACTCTTCTATCATATATCTTTGAGCCTCTAGTAGTTGGGGATATAGTTGAAGATATCTTTGATGATTCCATTAAACTCCTGAGAAAATTCTGTATCGAAAACATGAAACAGAATTAATTTTTGCGATTTTTTAAAAAATTTGCTTGATTTGACCCACAATTGAAACTCAACGTATTTCAATTTTTGAAAATTTACAGTTTTTTGAGAATATCTCTAATTCATCTTGTTGTAGCACAAGTTGTAATTGATTTATGAAATCGGTTTTTCCTTTATAGTTGTTCCAAAAAATATGAAAAATAAATAAGCAAGTTATTGATTGTTAGATTATGGGATAGAGGCTTTAGAAATAATACAAAGTTCTTTTATATTAATTTCTCTTTATTTATTGCTGCACACCGAAGGTATATCTTTACTTCTCGAGATCGCCTCTCGAACTAACTTTTCATCCCCTAACCGATACGTATGACACATCCGATTCTGTCCTTCTTACGTCATCTTGCTAGCATAAACTTTTAATATAAACATTTTATTATTTAGTTCTTTCTTCTCCGAAATCATAATATGAAGAAGAAAGTTCGAGAATAAACAGAGATTGATTTTTGAATACGGCGCCACACGCGCCTCACATAGTCATAATAATTCAACATTGATTTATTTAAAAAACACCTGAAATAGAAGAGATCTTTAGACAAATGGAAAAGACTTAATTTCTGCTGAGAATCATACAACTTTCAAAAACAAAATCAATATTCAGCCATTTATTTTACGAAATTGTCCTCAGCTTCCCAGGCAAATGATTAAGAATAAATTATTTGAAGAAGTATCTGAAGAATGTCTTTTACCCCACTTTCGTCTGAAATACGACGATATCTATATAAAGTGCCTGAATTTCTTCTTAGCTTCGTAATCGAGGTTCATTTTAGTACTCTAAACTGATTCCACCAGGCATAAAACTAACGGGACGCCTCATTTACTTATAGAGTGGATCAACAAATCTCGAATATTATTTCATCAATTGAAATAAATAGAAATCTCTGAAGAGCCGCAAGAGAAAATAGACAAGGCGTCAAAAAATAGAAATTCTTTTTTTTTTGCCATCGCTGTAAACTACGATATGTACGACCTCATTTCGTGTAGTCTCCCGGTAAGTTAATGGACTAGTGGAACAGCTACTAATAGCTCAATAGAACGAATGAAGACTGGATTGTTCACAACGTTCCAGATCGATTGAAAAACTCAGTGAAATAAGCAAAATATTCTTTGGGATGGGTCCTTAAAAATATTCAATTGCATGAAACAGTTTTCCATGTAGTACCAAAGCCATGTTTCATCGTTTCGCTATGTCAATAAAAAAATTAATTACTGGTATTATTGCAATACGTCTGATATTAAGAACTGTAATGTATATGAAACCTAATTTTATACGTAGTCCAATATAAATCCAGCTTTAATCAGGAAGTGATTTTTCCTTCACGACTCACGGTGTTAACACGTGGAAAAATCAAGATCCAATAAAGCATTAATTATATTAAAGAAGCTTGGCCGTAATTATTATCAATCCATTCTTATTGGTACTCTAAATCTCAGATACAACAAGAACGTACATCGTTTTTGCAAATTTATTACGAAAAAGTTTGTTTTCGGACATTTAGCGCATAGCATTTTGCCATCTACTGGTAAAACTTATGATATTATGTTGTATTTTTTCTCATGTTATTTTGAAAAAGTGATAATTTGTCATTTTTTCGTTTACAGAGCCTGATGAAGCTTAAATTGTAGGCGAAACTGTTCTATTAGTAAAAAAAAGAACTTTCCAATTCCCCATGATATTTTAGAGCAATTATTATTAACATGGGAATGAATTCGATTATTAAGTGAAACTTATTTTCGGACATCTTACTATGATTTCTTTCGTTATTTTATTTGTTATTCTTCCAAACAACGTTTTGCTATGATACAGATCGTTAAAATTCAATGTCATTTCATGAAGTGCGAAGAGCTCAGATACGACGTAAAAAATTTCTGAAATTGATATTCATTTATTTAGATTAATCAAGTGCATCAATTTTAGACGGTTTCAGCTGTATTGCTGTAAATCAAAAACTTCAATCGTGGATTTACGTATTATTCTGTATTATTGATACCTTATTCGTTAAGTTGACATGATCGATTCAATCGATTTTTCATGAGAGTAGAAGATTAAATATATCATTGAGTTGGGCAATATTTTTCCACAATTTACTGTATATTATCTGTTACACCAAAATGCAAATAGTCTCACAAAATTTTTTTCAAATTAATTTGCAATATTAATACAAATAAACATTAGTTATTCACAACTGTATCCGGTAGTTCTCATTGTTCAATTATGAAGCCATTTCACATCACAAAGTTCAACTTGTCGCGATGGCGAAATTGGCTAACGCGTCAGGATGGATAGCCAGTTAGGCGGCTACGACATATCTGTAACTCTCTTTCTTTGAAAAGTAACTCTCTAAACTCATTGCTATGACTCTAATTGTGTAATTGAGGAGCAGATTGACGTCGTTGCTTATCTGGTGACAGATTCCTGAAGATCTCGGTTCAAATCCGAGTCGCGACATAATTTTTATTAAATAAAAACCATCATTGCTCCAAACGAAGCGGACGATCCGGGTTCAAATCCTGCCGAGTGCATTTTTTTTCTTCTCTATCTTCACGCAAATGAATGTTTCTCCACGTGTTTCGTGTTCTAAAAATTCTGTTGAGAGATACAAACGTGAATAAGCTCATGCCCCGAAGTGATATTATGCAGAGTAAAGAGCTATCACGATTTTCGAGGACCCATGCAACCTTGGGATTAATGGTAGTCCCTGTCTGGGCCTCCAGGGCGTAGGTGTGTCAGTGATTCTTCTTTCATCTCTCTCTTTTTTCTTTTCACCCGTTTCTCCCCCTTTTCGAGCACTCTATGAAAAAAGAAGAAAAAATCAAGAGAATAAATAAATTTAAAAAATTCACCCTCACAGCTCCAAGTCTTGGTAAGCACCAAAACCGCCACAAGGATGATCACAAAGAACTCCGCCACGTTGTGTTGTGCTTCGCCCTTGTCCTCACTCGTTCCTCTTCCCTTTTTCTTAATTCTCCATTTCACTCACTCCTTGAAATCCATCTCGAGTTTCTCAACTCTCCTTTATCACATTCGCCAATGCCGACGAAGACTGTAAGTGCTTCCTAACTAGGCCCATGTCTCACACAATTATCTCTCATAAATGAATGAAAAAAAAAAAGAAGAAAAATTTAATCCAATGCTCATAAAGATATAAAAACAAAATTAAATAAATTTCAATGGTAGCCCCTGTGAATTGAGTAACCGAAAAAAATTAATATATGGAGAAACCCAAGCAGTATGTGGTAATTCAGATTATTGTATCGATGATGAATTCAAGAAAATCCTAATTTATCGATATTCAGAAAAGGACATTAGATGTCACACAATTATTGAAGAGATTGAGAGGAAAGAGGGGGAAGAGGTGAGCTCGCGCTTTGTAAGGGCTCCTTCTTCTACTATCAGCGGTCGACCGAGGCAGACGTAATTTTTAAGTTTAATATAATTTGTAGACTCTCGACTTACATAGATAAATTAATTCATAATTGTCTGACTGTAAAAATTATAGCTGTCGTATTCTTTTCATTATATTCAATATCAATTTCTTTTTGTTATAAATTAATTAATTCAATAGAAATAATCACCCATATTTTATCCGTACAATTTCTAAAAACAATAATTTTATTCATTATTATTTATTTAATTTCATTATATTTAAATAAAATTGAATTCAGTTTCAATATAATCTTCAAAATTTATATTTAATGAATAAAAGACCGGATAATTATAAAATATTTGTATTCTATTTAAAAATATTAAAATTCTCAATTTATTCCTTTACAAAAGTTTCATTACAAGTATCTTGTACATATCCAATGTGGCAAGTGTAACACCCGCAGTGCACCTAATCCCCAGGACTGAAAATAATTTATGACGATCGTTATTATCCAAAGTATCTCCATGTTGACTGAAAAATGCACTCGTCGATAACCCACCCTGACAGTGGCAGATATAAATGAGATTATGCTGTTCTAGTGTTGGACTGAGGGGCAATTGAGAAACGGTAGAAATAGAGAGAAGTAACTGGCCACCCCATTGTGAGGGTCTTTCCCTCTCTTTCCCCTCATCTGACGCCCAGGAGGCTCATACTAGTTTTTTTCAAGTCTCGTTCCATTATATCCCCAAAAGCATATTTCTCTTGTCTCTCTCCCCCATGGATTCTTACGATAACCTAATTGCCCGAGAGTGACATTGGAAAATTTTCAAGTATGTTTTTTCAGAACCACAGAGTCACGGTAGTTATTCAAGAAAGGGAACTTTGAAAGTAAAAAAAAAAAAAGAACGTTGAAACACGTGTTACTATTTCAAAGAAGAGCATTATGAATATTATGAATTGAAATTGAATGGAATGTCAACCCAGCATTTTATAAATAGAAACTAACGATGAAAAGTAAGTTTGTTATTCATACATGAAACGTGACTCGGTTGTATGAGTCGATTTCGTGGAAGCTCTTCGATTAAAACCAACTACCAAAAAACCATCGTATATGTGTTGTAAATAATGCGTATATATATATATGCACAAGCAAGAACCCAACAGTTATCCACTTGTGGTTTTCCACATCTTCTTCTTCCTTGTGCGTGCAACAAGTGTTTACATTTGACATTCTCAATAACGGGTGAAGAGACTCATCGATCGAATTAACTCATGGATGAACGAATAACGTGGGTGAATACAGATGTTCCGGTTCCGTGAAACCACGAATTTTTTTAATAAAAATTCCATCTGGGCATCTTTCGTAATTTTTAGGGCAACTAGTGAGGCTTCTCATTTACAGGGAATCGATTGCATACTGAGGTGATTCTCCCACGAGAATATTCATCGATACTTGGATAAAAGACGTTCAAAATATTTGATGCACTTCCTCTTTTCGTGAAGACATTAATTACTTTCAATTTAATAATTTTGATATTGGAAAAATTCATTTTTCTTTCATTCTTCTTTTCTTCGAAAAAAATGAAGGATAAATTTTTGAAACATCATTAACGAAGCATTTTGTAAGTGAATGGTGTATTTCATTTTAGTATTCTGTGGAGAAGAGAAATAATTTACGAAACCAACGCCATAGCACGTGCTAGAGAATGCCGAAAATCGACAGAGGAAACAGGTACCACAGAATTTCAAAGAAAGCAAAAAAAAAAAAAAGAATGAAAATATGGAAAAAAAGATTGAGGAATGAAGAAAGAATTGAGAAAGTATCTTTGTTGCCTTCCAGGGATGCAGTATTGTTCCACGAAAGTTTACTTATTTTTCTTTTTGTACTCTCATAATACCTCAAGAGCAGGTCCTACTCTAACCATTTTTAGTTCTTCATCTTTGGGGTTTTTTCCTTCACAAAGGAGAGAGAGCTCATGAAGCCACTCGAGGGCCAACGTGAATGCAGCCTTGAAAAAACGTTGACACTGCACAAAACTAAGTAGAATATTTTCGAATGAAAAATAGTCGGCAAGGTATTAAGAAATTATTATTTTTTTATTTTTTTAGAGAATTCTACCGTTTTCTAGACTCAAAATATCACTTATTTTAGTATTATATGATAGAAATAATTTATCAGGCTCGATCAATCTGACTTTTTTGGCTCTCGAGGTCTGTTGAATTATTATGACTATATGAGGCGCGTGTGGCGTCGTATTCAAAAACCAATCTCTGTTTATTCTCGCACTTTCTTATTCATATTATGATTTCAGAGAAGAAAGAACTAAATAATAAAATGTTTATATTAAAAGTCTATGCTTGCAAGATGACGTAAGAAGGGCACAGAATCAGATGTGTCATACGTAGAGATGTAAAATTACCAGTATATCTTGTTGCACTAAAATTACGGTGAAAATACCGTAATGTTACCGTATTGTGACGTAATTGGAAAAAACTACTTGTTTTGATGTAAAATTACCGTCAAAATTTTTTGATGTAACGATATCGTAATTTACTGTAATTTCCATCAATATAGATGATTCAAAGAAAAATTCCATACTCAAGGAATTACTTTTCAAGTAGTCAATTATATGAGAGTTAGTATTGAAATTATTTTTTTTTAATTAAATTTTTTAAAAGGACAATTATTTAATTTTGTTAATCATTCAATGAGAACAGTTACCCGATTTATTCATTTTTGCCTCCTCAAGATAATCATATTTTCATACATCAATATTTAGAATAATATGTTAGGAACATTAATGATAATAACAACAATTTTATAATTTTTCATTGGCTGTCATTGACTATAAAAAAAGTAACACAAATGATGATCAGAAAGGCTGCGAATTGATTTAAAAAATTAATTCCATAATCCATCTACATAGATGTAAATTTACCGTTATGTCTCTAAAAATGATAATTACGGTAATTTACTTTGAAAATCAGTGTTTTTACCATTTTTGTTATTTACTGAGGTTCGGTAAATTACGGTATTGAAACCGTAAAATTACTGGTATCGTTACCTTTTCACATCTCTAGTCATACGTATCGGTTAGGGGACAAAAAGTTAGTTCGAGAGGTGATCTCGAGAAGTAAAGATATACCTTCGGTGTGCAGTAATTAATAAATGAGAAATTAAAAGAAAAGAACTTGTATTATTTCAGAATTCTCTATCCCATAATTCAATAAGTTCAATTCGTTGAATCCATTAATGCAAACGTGAACATTTTTTTTCTTCTTTTGATTGAACAATTATTTTAATTCCTCTTCCATAAATTTTTCTTCCAAAAGAAAAAGAGATTGATCAAGTATTCTTCCTCAATTGTGACTGTAGGCAAACGATGATGGAACGAAAAAAAAATATGTATTCGTTTCCCTTTCAACTTTCTTCATGCCCCTATAGAAAAAAAACGTTTCATCTCTAATTTTGAAATTTTTCATTTTCTGAATGCATGTCACGGCCCCCAATTCAACTGTCCTCTTCTAAGTTTACAAAATTAGAAAAGACTGGCAGCTGGTGCAGAACGAGGGGTTGAATCAGTGGCTCAAGAATCCAGATACTTGGGGGGTTGTATCTAGTAAAAGCAGAGCAAAAAAAAAAGAATGAAGAAAACCCACGTGCAGCAGGTTCGAATAACGTTACACTCTCCTACCGTGTGCACACCTGCAGCCCCCAAGATTCTGCCCCTCCCCATTTGCCCTGAATGTCTAAAATCCTGTTAGGATTAGTTCTGACATATAGAGGAGTTCATAAGTTTATTCATTTCACTGATAACAATTTTCATCAGTATTTGAATGAGAAATACTTTCTCAATTAAAAAAAAATGTAAATGCTATTTTTACAGAAAATGATAAAAATGATTAATTTTCTTAACTAGAGTATGTAGAAACTTGTCCATATTTTCTCATTTCATTTCTACTTTAATCAAGTCAATTGCAATTTCACAATACTCGTAAAGATTGAACATTTTATTCCACTTAAATTATCGATATTTTTTCCATTTGATCTGATAAACTTTGAAAATTCCATCGACCAATTAACTTTTACGCAAACGCAATATTAATCTGCTTACAGATACGAAGTGACTAGATTCCAATTCTCCAAGTAGGATTAAACTACTTGACTGCAATTTCTATTCTAAATTTATCCATACAGTCGAAATATTTGATAAGAGTTTCATGTAAAATATGCATTTTTGTACGATTCATTCAATTGAACTGTATATTTTTCAAAAAACAAAAAATTGAAATATCACTAAATGAATGCAACTTGACGAATCATTTCAAGACAGTGTTAAAATTGAAGATGATTACAAAAAAAAATGGTAATGACGGTGATTATTCCAGCAACCCTGGGATTAACTTCAAACCACCCACGTGTTCTTTATCGTACCCAACTACCCATATGCACACATAATTTTTATGATTGTGATGGTGAATCCGGAGGCGAGGGTCAAGTCTCTATGATTCAACTGGCATTACTTGTGGCAATAACGTCGTATTAATGATTGGAGGAGATTGAGAAGATTGAGACTAATCAGAGCACGAACGAACTGCGTTCCTCGCTAAACATGCGGTTGCCTCTTTGTGTTTTATTTCTCTATTGGTTTTATTGATTTTAAATTAGTGATTGTGACAATCCGGCTCATTACTTGAGGCATTATCAAATAATTGAGATATTATTATTATCATGAAATAAGAGAATTACTGAATAAATTCCTCGAGATTCATCATTTTTTCTATTAAGAATATGTACTCGTTCTCAGCACACTATTAGAAAAAAATTGAAATTTCATAGAAAATTCGATGAAAATTTTAATAAACGTAATACTGAATGTTTTTTAATGGGAAAATGCTTATGAAATCTGTGAGTTTCCGAAGAAATTCAGAGGAATCTATGAGTTTTAAGTAGAATTGAGATGAAAATTCTACAACTCACTTGGATTTTTAGCTGAACATGAATATTCAAAATTAAAATGACTTGAATTTTCCATTTTTTCTTGAATTTTTCCTATTTTTTCTAAATTTCCAAGAAACAATTGGACTGAAATTTACAAATTTCATTGATATTCAGGCGTGAAATTATTTGAAAATCGATGATTTGTTCATTTTTTAATGACGTAATTATCTGTAATTTCAGTGAAGATATAACTTGTTTAAAATTTCAGTGATTCTGCACGGAAAATTCAGACAGAAATTTTTAACAGTGGAATTCATAAATTGAATAAACGAAATACTTTTTGTGGACAAATTCTTAGGAAATAATGAAACTCAACGGATTGAATTTCTTTGGCATCTGCATAACATCTCGGGAACTAAACGAGATAGCATAATTCTTGTAAGGACCTCCTTTGTATAGGTGAATGACAGTTACCAAAAAAGTTCTTCGTGGAAGTCTCTTTATCTCGCTCAGTTTCCAAGATATCATATGAAAAAAAAAAAAAATCACAGAGATATGTGGATTTGTCTTGTTTGTACCTTTTCATTACTCATTAAATACCCCTTTATTCTATGCCACCATAATTAATGCAGAAAGTAGTGAAGAAAAAAAATAAAAAATCCTTCAAATACCACACGATTTCACATAAATAGTGTTGAATTATTATGACTATATGAGGCGCGTGTGGCGCCGTATTCAAAAATCAATCTCTGTTTATTCTCGCACTTTCTTCTTCATATTATGATTTCAGAGAAGAAAGAACTAAATAATAAAATGTTTATATTAAAAGTTTATGCTAGCAAGATGACGTAAGAAGGGCACAGTAATCGGATGTGTCATACGTATCGATTAGGGGACAAAAAGTTAGTTCGAGAGGCGATTTCGAGAAGTAAAGATATACCTTCGGTGTGCAGTAATAAATAAAGAGAAATTAATATAAAAGAACTTTGTATTATTTCTAAAGCCTCTATCCCATAATCCAACAAATAGCCTTTAATCATGAGATTCAACTGATTTCTGCTCCATCGTAACTCCTGTACTGCAATAAGAGGTCAAAGGTCTGTCCCCATAGTACGGGTTTTTGAGGCTTCTTGAGGTCGTCGTAACGGCTCGTCTCGTAATGTAGGTGGTACGTAGGTGTTGAGGGGGAATTAAGAGAGGGGGCAGTGAATTGGAAGTGAGATGAGGCGCGTGCTACAATAGTCGCGGGAGCGGTTTATACGATTCAACGGTGAAAAATAAACGCGCACACACTACACAATAGGGGAAATGGGCTCGTGCCCCGAGTACCAGCTGCTCAGAAAGAGAATTACGTTTAATTAAGAGAAGACCCTGGCCTCTTACCGTTTATCATGCTCTCCAGTATTTTATCACTGCTTGAGGCATTTACGATTAGATTCATTCTTTGCCGAGTCCATGCATTTTCACTCGGCGATTATTTTGTTTAATGGATCGTTTCGAGATACTCGATACTTCTCATTTTCATTACTTCGCAATATCAATTACTGATTTAATCAATTTACCCGTGAAAAATAATACTGAATACCAGAAGATAATGGACAATAACAATTGTACATCCGGTCTTGCATCATTTGCGTGACCAGAATGACAATTAGTATTTCCGCACTTAACATAAAATCCGTCGGGAGGAGAATGTTATTTTTAACATCTTTTCAACTCCTTCCTTTTTTTTCAGAGTAAATGACGTCATTAAACGGATATAAAACCGAGATATACTTTAATTGCCTGAGTTAATTGTGACTAGTGATGATGAGGAGGAAGTTCATTTGTATTCTTCTTTTTTTTTCCATTCACAAAGTGTGTGACACATAAAAAAAAAGTTGAGATGATACCTTTTTTTGAAAATTCAATTAAATTTTGAAACATAGTACGCCATCTGTAGCAAACTATGTGTAATTTATAATCGAGTTTCTCGAATGATAAAAATATATAGTTTCAAAAAAAATATATATATATATATAGCGTCACTTGCCCCTTTAGCTATAGCTATTAAATCCGGAAGTATACATGAACGTATCGCGCATTTTGTACAACTTGCAACAAAATAAATTCCAATTTGAAAAAAAATCATAATCATTTAATTTATTTGAAATTGAATTAATATATTATAATAAATATTATTAATACTATAATTATGATGATTAATGGAGATTAATTAATATGTTGAGTTTATTGTACAGTAATGCCTGGTTTAGAGGAAAGCATTTGGTACGAAACGAGTTCATCCGCGCACAGCCTAATGTCCGATGGAGTCGCCGCCGAGCAAGTGAAAAAATTCTTTTTCACATCTCGACGAACACACGAGTCTGGACAGCACGACGAAACACTTGAGATTTACATACCAGAGGTGATTTAACATCATTATTCATTATAAAAATATATTTTTAAGCATTATTTTAATTGTTAAGATATTGCTACCGGTATTACGCATATTTGTTTGGTTAGTTTTTGGAAAATTAAGCACGTTTTTTGGTGATTATATATTTGGAAAAGGAGAATTCAAATGTTTGTCACCATTTATATAGGCGCCATTAATCATTTTGAATGAGACGAGGATCAATGAAAATATATTCGCGTATTCTATTGAATTTATATTAATGAAAATGACAATTCTCGTTTCAATCTTTATCTGTTGACTCACTAAAGATTCTTATTTGTGCATAAACATGAATTTTTATATCACTTTTTCATTCAGTATCCTAAGGATTATTTATGTAACACGAAATATTTTAAATTATTTCAGCTACTTCAAGCAAGCTACAGCTATTACACTTGGCCATCAGCACCAGTCCTAGCCTGGTATCTCTGGGAGCACCGTGAAGAGTTGATAAGTAAACGTATTCTCGAATTAGGATCAGGCACAGCACTACCAGGTATTGTAGCAAGCAAGTGTGGTGCTCATGTTATTCTCAGTGACTCAGCAAGTTTACCAAAGAGTCTTCAACACATCAAACGTAGCTGCGAATTAAACGGTGTATTATCACAAGTTAAAGTAATTGGCATAACTTGGGGTTTATTTTTATCAAGTCTGTTCACAATTGGTCCACTCGATATAATTCTTGGCTCTGATTGTTTCTATGAGCCATCAGTTTTCGAAGATATTGTTGTAACTGTTGCATTTTTATTGGATAAAAATCCAAACGCAAAATTCCTCTGCACTTATCAAGAAAGAAGTGCTGATTGGTCAATTGAGCATTTATTGAACAAGTGGGGATTATCCTGTACTCACATACCATTAACTGGACTTGGTGCTGATTCTGGTATAACACTTGCCGAGTTGATGCAAGATCATACAATTCATTTACTCGATATAAGACGTAAAAATTGATAATTATTCCAACATAAGGTAATAATAGAATGGCTGCTAATGCTGCGAAATCATTGAACAGACTGCGAATTGTCAATCTTCCATGGACAGTTGCTGATCAGCAATTGAAACAGTATTTTTCACAATTTGGCTACATAGCAAAAGCCAAAGTGGTATTTGATAGAAGAACTGGTTTTAGTAAAAATTTTGGCTTTATTGAAATACCTGACAAAGATACTTATAATACAATTGTCAATAAATCAAATCATCATCTTGAGGGTTACGATATACACGTTAGAAGCTATTGGGGAGCTAATGACGAATAATTATTGAGCTCAAAGTGGTCAACGATGGCTGAGAAAGAGAGTTTATCGGATTTAGAGGATAGATTTAATAGAGCAGCGAGTTACCTGCAGGTACTGGCATCAAATTTAGATTCTGGACAATTATTAGGATTTTATGGATTGTATAAACAGGCAACTGTTGGTCTATGTGACACACAAAAACCCAGTTGGTATCAGGCACAGGCTAAACAAAAATGGGAGGCATGGAAAAATCTTGGGAATATGAAGAAGGACGTTGCTATGGAAAATTACATAATGGCATTGACTAAATTGGAGCCGAATTGGGAGCAAGAATCCAAAATTGGTGGTAAAGCATGGGTTGCAGTTAGCAGTATGATTAATACTGATGCAGAATTGACTGATGGTGAAAAAACACTGCTTGATTGGGTTAAAGAGAGCAACGAGGAGAAAGTCAGGGAATCATTGCTGCGTGATTCATCAACAATTAATCTTCCCGATGAGGACAATATGTTACCAATTCATTGGGCCGCTGATAGAGGACACATACCTACGATAAAATTTCTAGTACAGAATGGAGCTGATATTGATGCACAAGATAATGATGGACAGACTGCACTTCATTATGCTGCCTCGTGTGGTCATGCCGAAGTTGTAGAATTTCTATTGTTAAAAGGTGCTAAATCATTGAAGGATCATGATGGGCTTACGCCAAAGCAAGTAGCCGATGAACGTCTTGCAGCTATACTTTGACCTGGAGTGTTTTTTTTTTTTTTTTTAGTTTGAGAGACACAAAACAATCAATATCAACATTATATTATCTTTAATATGGATTATTAAATGATGTTGAAAATATATGGTAATTGAAAATGAATGACAAAATTTTCTTTCTTTTTCGGAGAAACGCAGATTTTGTTCTGTTGCCGTTCTCCTACTTTTTCCTCTTTATTCATTTATAAACAAATAAATCCTTTAATACTCCAATATACTCACAGCCTAAGCTTTCCTTAGGTAAATGCGTGCTCCAGTTACGGTGGAGTTTTGCTCATTCATCGGACGTTAATGTAAACCGATTGTCTTCTTGTTTATTACTTTTTTCTTTTATCAACTATAAATTTTTATCTAAATGAATAACGCTTAGTGTTAAGAATATACTCGCTTTTTGAATTCCAATTATTAAGTCCAATTTTTACTTTCATTCGCCGAGTAGGTGAATTAATAAAAATGTAAATAAAATATTAAACATATACAGTAAAGAAATCACGATTCAATCGTAAAATTTCAATTACGATAATCAGTTTAAACGAGTGAGTAAAAAATCTATGCTCTGCCAACAAAGAAATCTATATGTGAAGAAAAAAAAATAGTAAGAGTATTCGAATATAAACTTTAATTTTCATTTGTTAAGTAAAACAATTAGCTGCTTCTCGCACTCTGTATCAAATGAGTGAAGAGAATAATGAAAAAAATTTCACTCCATCGTCGTGTTTGTTTCAATCACAGTCGCCGTATCAATATGCAATTAATTGCAATAATCAAGAAAAAAAAAACAAAGCATGGTGGATTTCTTATCATGAAAATCCACACTCTTCCTACTCGGCAAGACAAACACAAAAAATGAAAACAATGAGACACGGAGTTTTGTGCGCTACACTTCATACTGCTCATTACTACATGCTTTAGAGATCAGGAGCACGTTATAAGTTTTTATCATCTTTCTTTAAGGAGCATCGACTTGATGTTCCTTCAACTTTCTGATTTTAAAAACAATAATATATAAAAATTACTACTTGAGAGGTAAAAATGCCTCGGCAATGAATCATTAGCCAATGACTCAATTCCTGATTCGTTGAGGAAGCCCAAAAAATTGTTGAATGTAAAACTCATTGAAAAAATTAAAATGCCACCCCTTGAATAATCGTAAAATCTGTAAATTTCTCCAAAAGCTGATATGAATTCAAGAATATTAGTGTAATGTGCAATAAAATTCCTTCTTTTTTTCCATTACTTTTCCCTGTTCAAGTGGCATTATTCCTCTTTCAATGAATCCTCACCATTCTCAGTCGAGCTTCGCTTAACTCTTAGTTAGAAAAAATATTGAAGACCTAAAAATATAATTATTAATCATAAATTTTCTCAATTATCTTCACAAATTCGTACTTTCTTGATCGGACTTAGGTCGATTAGTTGGTGGTGGCGGTGGGGGCGGTTGAGGCCGTGGTGGTCGTTGATGAAATCGTGGTGACTTATCACCAGTTAACATTTGCTGAGGTGATTTTGGAACAATAACAGTATCCGTTTGTGTTTGAACATCAATAATATTCCCCTCAGAACGTGTTCTCGTGTGGGATTTTGTTTGCTCAGGCATATCTGGTCTGGGCGGCTTCTCTGGACGCTCACCAGTGAGTGACATTGATGATGGACGACTTCCAACACTTGGACTTCTCTGCAAGTTTGAAGCGCTGTTTCCATTGCTCTCGCACGGGCTTTTTGTGGTAAAATTTCCACGCACTTGTATTATACTGACCTGTTGTTTATCCACTGAGTACATGTGTGCTCTCTCCAGTGTTAGTTGCTGTAAATACAATGTTCAATATATGAGGATTACAATGTTTTTTTTTTTTTCCTAAGCATGATTTGCCAAGCGAATTACTGATTTTACAGTAAAGTTCCTTCTTGAATGTGATTAAATATTGATAAAAATAGATAACACTCTTATAATCAAAAGAAAACTTCTCAAATGAGAAATCAAACTTTAATAAAAATAGATACATTGCGTTTATCGATTAGTACAAAAATAGATACAGTTTTTAAAATCATTCTTATGGATAATAAATTATACGTGCACGCACACAGGGATTTGGTAACATGACAAAATATCACAACAGTTGCAGTAAAATATGAAAAATTATTAGGAGTATTTCAAATAAAAATCCCATGCTAATCATTATTTTTGATTTGAATCATCAAATTAGTTCTTAGTTGCCAATACTTTTTATCAACTCTACAATTTTTCATTCCATGCTTTATGAACGATGTCTATACTAATTTAATCCATGGTTAGTATTAGGGAATTATATTTTTTTATGATGCAAATGAGCATGCAAAAAGAGATTTATTGAATTTAACTTTCGTCAGTATTAACAGAGTGACAGTGACGAATTCAGCGAGAATGAAGAATTTATTTGTATTCACTGAATTATTTCAATGCGTGATGAAATGAAGGAACAATGATTGAGTTCATCAGGAATGTTCTACCATCGTTATTTTCTACGATAATTTAAAATACATTTGCCAATAATTCTAGAAATATTGATATTGCTACATTCAATGCTCAACACCATCCATGAGCGCTCTTATTGTCTTAAACCTTGAAGAATTCTTCCATCAATCATTCAAATAATTTAATCACACAATTTTCTTCAGCATTCCTCTGTTACAAATGTATCACTATCATTCTGTATATTCATAACTTCAAATTCCTGTGATATTTTGCCATGGAACTTGAAAATTATTTATAGCGGATAACTTACTCCAACGTCGGTGTCCAAATGCTCATTGCTTTGACGGGGATGTGGCCTGATGAGGCTGCAGGGTCGAGGCAGTCCTGCTGGTCTCTCGGGAATCGCAGGTTTGCTATTTCTCTCCACCGGTGCTGGATTCACACTGTTATTCTCAGACTTCTTCCGTAATTCCACTGTATCATCTAATCCCCAAGAGCAAACGAAAAAATTGGATTACAAAAATGAAAAAATATCATGTGAATTATTTTTGTAGATGCATTTGGAAGATCTTTGCAAAAGAATCTACAATCTTTTCTCAATTTATCAACATATTTTGTATAAAAATTCACCTGTATTCGATTGTAAATTAGTTATAGTAGTTCTAGGAGCTGCCACAGGTCCTCTTCTTCTCTCCAGAGTAGATGGTGATGGTTTTTCAGCTGGTACTGGTTTAGCTTTCTGAACATCAGCATTATCAGGATCAGAGAGTCTGATGTGAATTGTGTTTGAGTTAACTCGCATATTAATGCCCTCGAATCCAATAGGTGCAACCGAATCCGAATTTTTACGTTTTATTTCTGTATTATTATCGACCTTTGGTGTCTCATTCTTATCGTCATTCTCAGAAATTCTAATGTCATTAATTAAACCATCTAAAGCCGCTGGTTTCATCTCCTCTGGGTCTTTAAGATTCTTTTCTGGTCTCTCGACTTTATCAATTTTTGGTTCACTATGATGTGACACAAGTTCTGTATTGACTTCGTGTTTTTGTGCTTTATAAGTGTGACGATTAAGTGTTGCTGTTGTCAAAGGTCTTGGCGGTTTGTCTGGTGCTGGCGGGGGTTTATCATCCATTCTCCTTTCATTTTTATCTGGTGTACAGCTTGGTGGTGTTGGTGCTGGTTTATTTTTTCGTCTTGTTGCTGGTTTTGGACTACCCTGTGGTGGACTTTCACCGTGATCACTTAAACTACTGTTTGATATGCATCTACGCATCTCAATTACTTGATTTTCCGTACCATTAACAATACCAATATCTAGATCACGATCAAAGTCAATATCACCAGGAAAAAACCAGTCAGCATAAGTTATTAATTGATCGACTATTAGACTAGAGGTATTCGCGGTACTCATATTAAATCTGTAAAAAGAAAACAAAAGTGATAATGATTATTGCATTAATGATGAATCAATTCATTCCTATTTAGACAGTTATTACTTCGACTGTAATTGTAAATTCTGAGATTCATTGGTTAATTTCAGTAACACGTAAGAGTTATTCATTTTTATGTGATAAAAAAGAAAATTGAAGAAAGTAGTAAGATGAAAATATTTGACTTACACCATCGTATTGACATCTTCCTGAGGACTCCATATCAAATTTGGTGCAATAACAATTGCAATATTCTGAGGTGACATTTTATTAATATCACTATTCTTTGTAAGAACAGCTAAAAATTTTATTAAAAACCTCAAATTTTCCAAATTAACTGGTGGTAACTTGTGAAGAACTTCCCAAAGTGCTCTCAATCTAGCATCACTCTGTGTTAATTTAGCAGCTGCCATCCACTCTGGATATAGTCTTAAATAAGAGGAAAAATCATCATTCAATAGTTTAATGTTAATTTAATCAAGTGTAATGGTGAATTTATACTACCGCACCAAAGTGAGACATAAAATAAATTCTATTACGTAAATTTATGCTATCTTGGATTACTGCGGTTAAATTGGACTTTGGCTAAATTTGTGTGAGTGAGTGTCGAGGTCGTATCAATTGAAATGATTCTACATGATTGTTACGAAGTAATGTGCCTATATAATACAACTCAATGAATCAAAACAATTCTGCTCTTGTACTCGTGGATTATTTCATCTACGTTAGAGCAATGACCCAATCAGTTTTGAGAGAATTTCCCTCTATTCTCAGTTATTGAGAGAAAAAAAAATATTGGAAATGGAAATCCATAGAGTAAGTGACATCAGAATTTTTAAGTTTTTTCGGATAAATCATTGCTATTCCCGAATTATTCAACTCACTTGTAGGTAAGAAGTGGCTCAGGTAGTTCACGTAGATATGACTTGAGTGCTCCAGCAACAACATGTGGATCCTTGTACTCCAATGCAGTTGGTAATGTGAGACAACATGCGTCTAGACTAAGTTTAATTCTTCGTAATTTTGATGCACCAGCGGCTATCCTAAAAAGACCTTCTTCCTCCATTCCAAGCCTCAATAGTGTCGATACACAAAGCTGAATTGGTAAAGCTATTTTTCGATTAGTCACTCGCAGATGTTCCTCCAATGGGTAACCATAAACAGGCTTCATTTCATTATCATCTGGTTATTATTAACGAAAATTAATTAGTAATACAGAAAATATAAAAGATTCAACGAGTATTATTGCCACTGAATTAAAAAAAAAACAGAATAATAAAAAAATATAATTGATAAACTCACTGATATAAGATTCTAAACCAGGAATAAGTTCCTCGAGACAATGTAAGGCACTCTCATGATAAGCTCGCTGAAGCTTAACATACTGTATAATAGTTTGAGCAAGTTCCGTCTCCCGTGACATTAGCTGAAACATTTCGGCTGCTAATTGATCACGGCATTGTTCAACTTTGGCCTCAGCCTCCTCCAATTCTTCTCTCAAATTATCAATTTTACTCGCAGCTGTACCTACGATTCAAAAACTTAGACAATGATAATTTTTAAAACAAATATTTGAATGAATTCCATTCTATGAATATGTAAATGAAATAAGTGAAGCATGATTCATCACCTCCGGCATTGTGTTTACTCGCTTGATGATATCGTGTTCTAGCACTGTCCATATCTAATATTAAACGTGCTAAATTCTTCTTGTTTTTAATGATATTCGGTACATCAGTCTCCAATATGTGTTGAAGTGGTGCAGCAACGTACTGTTCAACTTTAGCCTCATGATCCACTGTTTCATTAGCAAGTGCTACCTGAGCACGACCACATTCAGACAATGCAAAACTCATTAGGCCTTCTTCCGATGCATTCTCAAGCATTGTTTGTCCAAGTATATACTCTGGGCATTTTTTCTGAATAAAAATAATCAATGAATAGTTGAAGGATATATTGGAAATAAACATTTTAATTATCTTTAAATGGAATATTTTCAATTATTACCAGTCGTTTCTCCTTGTAAGCTGAATCTTGTATATTTGTTTGACTTGGTGGTGTACCTAAACGTTTGCTGAGTCCAGTCAGCGCGTTTCTTATCTGCTCAACATGTTTATCCGCTGCCTGCAGATCATCAGTGAGCACCTCTGTCTTTCCAGCCCTGAAAATATCAAAAACCGAATAAATGAATTGTTAATGAAAGTACAGCTCTTCGCTATGTCACGGAAAAAAGTAATGAATCAATTTGCACTTTTTTTCAATATCTCGAGATCGAAGAGAGATAAGAATTTTGTTGATAAGAACCTTTTTCATAGGCCTCATCTGGCTCTACAGAACAGGTTCCCTCAATTTTTCCATCTTTCCTTTGTTCCCGAGATATTTTGATGATTTTAAAGGATTGATTTACCTGGAAAAGGTCTGGTCAGCTAATTGTTTAACTCTGAAAAATTGTTTCTTCATGGTATTCCTGAATTTGACACTTGGAATTGATAAAAATATATATATATATATGTACTACCCCACTGGCACAAGTGAAAATCACTCCTTGTGTTTTTTATTCAGCAGAAGAAACAAGTAAATTAAAAAATAAAAAGAGTTTTGAGATTTTTTTTTTCTTTTTTAAATTAATAGTTTTTTCACCATAATACACATTGCCTAGACGGCCTATACATTATATCTAGGGCGCGTCCTTACTGAAACATTTGCAGTTAACCAAAGGATTCCACACTGAGTGTCGCAGTGAATCCGTCATAATGCCTGAATCGTGATCTCATACACCTTAGACGGATACATACACACAGATAGATTGGGCATTGAGAAGAGATAGCCACCACGACGATAAGCCCTCCCCAATTCTATTTATGTCGGCCGATTTAATACATTTATTTCACTCCTCACCACTTGCGACAATTTTCAATCCATCATTTTACACAATAAAATCGTATAAACGTGTCTACCATTTTAAATTAGTTTGGATAATAATAATGGGTTCTTTTTATCAATTGTTTAAATTAAAAATATATAAAAATGAATAACACAAATCAAATGACGTGTATGACGTTGTGACTATGGGTGACTATTGTCCGTCGGTTTAGGCTTTCACCGTTTCTTCCGGTAATCCTTCGGCAAGAATACGAGAGCTAAAGAGGGGGCGAAGAGAGGCGGCTTATCGGGTTTTACACTTTGAGCTTGCACACGATGAAGCATGAGGCGCTGCAGACGCTTCTGTTACTCATCGCTCTTTTTCAAATAAAACTTTATCTTCAAGAGATAAAAAAGGTTTGGAAATTCGACACGTTTTGAGTATTACGTTAATTAGATTAATGGCATTGTCCATGTTATCGGATATTATCTGTGTTATTATGCGATGTATCATCAAACTATGCTGAAAAATTGATTTTCAGAGTTTTTTTTTTAAATTCTATGTTTTAGTGGAAAATCAAAGGTTCGATTTTTATTTTCAGGAATCTTCAGTTTTTTTTGGAAAAATCACTGTTTATACTCATCGCAGTGCAAAAACTCGATTATCTGCAGGAAGGTGAGGTCATTCACCATTGACTCTTTCAATTGGTTCGATTTTCAATTGATTCTTTATCTTTTCGAGCGAGTCAGGGAGGAGGACATTAATATTCATGAAATGACCCATAACTGCCTCAAAGATCGTCTAAAAATTGACTCAACGCTACTTAAATTTATAGCAAATTAACGCATCTTGGAACTCTTTATCGAGTTCTTGTGACAGCAGTTACAATTAGATATACCAAAAAAAGAAACAGAAGATTTCTTAAAATGAACAGGGCTTCATGATTTATCTGTGCTTGTTGAATTACACAGAGAAAAATGTTTTCTTAATTTAAGAATGTGCAGTCACTTAATTTAAGAATGTGCAGGTCACTTAAATTAAGAAAGTAAAGTCACTTGATTTAAGTGAGTTTTACTTTCTTAAATTAAGAAAGAAAAAGTCACTTGATTTAAGTGAGAAAAGTCACTTAATTTAAGTGACTTTTACTTTCTTAAATTAAGAAAGAAAAAGTTACTTGATTTAAGTGAGAAAAATCACTTGATCTAAATGTGAAAAGTCACTTAATTTAAGTGAATTTTACTTTCTTAAATTAAGAAAGAAAAAGTCACTTGATTTAAGTGAGAAAACTCACTTGATTTGAGTGAGAAAAGTCACTTAATTTAAGTGACTTTTACTTTCTTAAATTAAGAAAGAAAAAGTTACTTGATTTAAGTGAGAAAAGTCACTTGATCTGAGTGTGAAAAGTCACTTAATTTAAGTGAGTTTTACTTTCTTAAATTCAGAAAGAAAAAGTCACTTGATTTAAGTGAGAAAACTCACTTGATTTAAGTGAGAAAAGTCACTTAATTCAAGTGACTGCACATTCTTAAATTAAGAAAATATTTTTCTCTGTGTATTATGACTATAAGAGGCGCGGGTGGCGCCGTATTCAAAAATCAATCTCTGTTTATTCTCGCACTTTCTTCTTCATATTATGATTTCAGAGAAAAAAGAACTAAATAATAAAATGTTTATATTAAAAGTTTATACTAGCAAGATGACGTAAGAAGGGCACAAAATCGGATGTGTCATACGTATCGGTTAGGGGACAAAAAGTTAGTTCGAGAGGCGATCTCGATAAGTAAAGATATACCTTCGATGTGCAGTAATAAATAAAGAGAAATTAATATAAAAGAACTTTGTATTATTTCTAAAGCCTCTATCCCATAATCCAATAGTGCTCAAAGTAGTATGGTTCTCACAAATTATCCAAAAATCAATTCTAACATTGATTTTCTAATAGAAATTTTATCTTCTCATTGATGAAATCATCGAAACTATCGTATCTCAAGTACTTTCACTGGTTCCTTTCAATTATTTTCTCATACCTATTTTAGTGGAGCAGTTTTTTTTTTAAATCAATGTACATCTAGAACTCTCGAAGATCACCAGATGGCAGTGCTCGTGATTTCTTCGCTCCAATACTCATTCAGCGATCACCTGATCGCTTTGTTTGCTTACAAAAACATTTGACTGTTGACACGTTTCTTCAATTCAGACTCAATCATAGAAATTTTATGGATTCGCATGTGTGTTTTATATAAATAAATGATTGTTTATGCAATTGTTTCCGTTTACTAGTGATTTGTTTGCACTTGGAAGTGAACTTGAAGAGAATCAACTGATACGTGCAAAAGTGAGGTTATATATAAGACAGTGAATTTTTCCTCAGTGGAACAAAGTGATAAAGATAAACACAACGTGATTAAACTAGCTGACAGATTCACATCTTCTCTATATCAGAATGTAAGTGTTAATATTACAATAATTGTTTCATTTTTACAAGCTTTCATAGAGCGAAAGAAACACAACAATTAAATGCATCGTCTACATGTTTTGATACCATCGACTCAATGCTGAAGGGATCAAGATTAAGGTAATCCTAGTGGTTCGGGCAATCTATTTTCCTTTTTCGATTTTGTTCACTCTCGATAGAATAGCATGAGGAGATTTTTTTAAAATTCAGTTTACCCTATGTTACTGGACAAATGAGGCCAAAATTAATTTTTGAAAATAATTGAATCAACATTGAAACTCCATAAGCGAGGTTCAGTTTCAGTTTCACTACGAAAATTCATGATCACAGACCTATTTTTTCCTTATACAACCTTATATGTTTTTTGTTCGTCAGAATGTCTATTAATTTTTGAAATCATGAAAAATGCATGTTACCGGACATATAACGACGATTAATGCAATTAATTACATGAAAAAATCAATGGCGGGAATATTGGTATTTGAAATCCGAGAATCCTCCAATCGCAGTCCTAGATACTGGGACAGCGTGAGTCAAATGCGGAACAATATTGACTATTCATAATATTATCTAATAACAATTCATCATCTTGGACATCGTTCTAGTATCGGTAAAATGTTGAAAAAACGAAATAGTTATAGTAATTATAATAACTGAAAGGAAAAAAAAAAACATAAAAATCGATCATTTGAAATAGACTCTATTGTATAACTTCCTGGCAGAAATCTCCTGTTTTCTTTCATGTTTTTCATTTTAAATAAGTTAATGAACAATGGATAATTGTTCTCATTGTTGAATTTCTATTCGTCCCCTGATTGGCTGAAGTTTCATCTTTCAATCGTTTTCGTAGTCATTTTGTGAAATCATCTTCATATGTTTTCCATCTAACATTTCTGACGTAAATTGTTACTACAACGTGAGTTTCATAATCATAAGCAGATTATTCTGAGAATATCTCGAAAACCATTGGCTTTACGAAAATTCGAGAAGAGGTCTTTTTTGTAGCTCAGAAGATTCTCTACAGGTACGGTTTTTTCACGGTCATCATTTGGACCTCTTGCCTATTCGCAATATAATTTCCCATACAATCATCAAATTAGCTCTTCTTATGTCTATTATGCTGAAATATCTCCGAAATTATTGGTTTTAGGAGGATTTGTTACGTCCTAGGGATAATAGATCCATTATTTTATTACCCCTAGGTGTAAAACTGATTTTAACCGATATTTGGAGTTCGACAGAACTCCGGGAATTTGCCATTATCGTTATTTAATTAGTGGATTTATTTATTTATTGCGCGTTCGGTGGATGAAGTGAGCGGGTGTCCGCTCGACTTCATTTTTATGTGGATGACAATAATGAACGCGACATTTATTATAAGATTTTCTGGTTTATATAGGCGTTAAGAAAAGAGTCAGCGTTTTCATCACTCAGTAGCTGACGTCTTGCGTCATACTATTGAGAATGTGCTGACAAATTTCCTGAGGCCTATATCTTCTATACAAATTCAAGAAAACTGTAGATTATAGTTGCAAATGTTTTTAAATTGATTTTAAAAGTTTCAAAAATGTTAAATTTTATCCTCAAGTGTTGGTCTTCGTGTTCAGGCGTTAACTGGACGTAAAGATTCACCTGAAATCCCTTCTTAAAGCTCATGAAATTGTTGTTGGTACTTGCCCCTCTCATAGGGGATATAACCATAAGGAATAGAAGAAGAAGAAGCTCATGAAATTCTCTACGAAAAGGGTCTATTGAGATTTTCCTCTAAATTCATCAATTTTGATTATATATTTGCAATATGAACTCCTATAATTCTACTAATGATAGCACCCATTGTTTTATTTCTCACTAGTGCATCGAAGGGTGCAAATTGCAATAAAAAAAATTCAAATTAATATACTCTCAATTGAATTTCGCGTAAAGTACAAAATACACGAAAATTACACACATGGAATCAATTTTTCAAACGATTTTACGATTCACTGTATACTCAATACACGATAAAGTTTTGACTCTCGATATTTCGCTTATTGCCATCATGTTGCTATCAGTGTTTTATTATTATCGTCTTTTTTTTTTCCAAGAGTAGGCTAAAGGGGTGTGAGGCATTCTGTTTTCCATGCCAAATCCAATACATTTCATTGTGAACTGCATTGAGTATAGTTACACTACATTTCTCTTGTAATCGATATATCGGAGGAGCCAGAAATGCCTTGCGTTTGCCAATATTTTTTATTTATATCATTTACACAAGAGTAGTTTGCAATTTAAATCACAGTTAGTGCTATTTATTCAGTATAAATTACATATCATTTTCTACAATTTCACGCTCAACAACTTTATGAATGGTGGAACTCCATCTGCCTGAAAATGCCTTTGATTTTGCCGTTATTTTTTATTTGTTCCTATCATTGATCTAGATTGCCTCTAGTCATGATAAATTCATTTCAAAGTATCATCAAAGAAAGGAGCAATTTGGAAATGCGTAGAATTATTTGCAGTAGTGAATAATTGAAGGTGGAATCACTGAACTGCATTGAAAAATTCAGTTCAATTAACCCAATTAATTGAAGCAGTATAAAACTTGATTATCTCGAACGATTTAATTGAAAGAAGACATTCTACGAATGAAAATTACTGATAAAGTAATTGCCGAAGTTATAAGATAAGAAAATACTGTACTAGGTAATTGGGTAGAAACTTGGCAAATGCAGTGATTCATTAATAGTATTGTCAATGTCAATGAAAAAAAGCACTCCTTGTAAATTCAACATGCATTGGTGAGAGGAAAATGATTTCTCATTCACTGAGCTTATGTGCGTTCGTTATGAAAGCATATTCTCCTACGAAACTATACAATTTCTCTATGTCTTTTATCTTTCATAGAGGACAGAATTTTGTATAGCGTTTCCATAGAACATGATCCAACTTTTTGAACCAAAGCCAGTGACGAATACCGAAAAAATTGGAAACCACTCTGAAAGCATTAAGAAATTACCGCCTATTTTTTTGTAATTTTTTTGAAAATATTTCGGAAACTAAATGAGATAAGGTGATTCTGCCGTAATTTCCTATTGGATTATGGGATAGACGATTCTGAAATGATACAAGTTCTTTTCTTTCATTTTTGATTTATTAATCACTGCACACCGAAGGTATATCTTTACTTTTTGAGATCTCCTTTCGAACTGACTTTTCGTCCCCTAACCGATACACGTGGCACATCCGATTATGTGCCCTTTTCACGTCATTCTCTAAGCATAAACTCTCAATGTAAACATTTTATTATTTAGTTCTTTCTTCTCTGAAATTATAACATGATGAAGAAAGTGCGAGAATAAACAGAGATTGGTTTTTGAATACGGCGCAACACGCGCCTCATATGGTCATAATAATTTAGCAAAAAGACCGGGGCATAACAGTCCTAAGAAGAAAAATGAACTTCATTTTTTTTGTAGTGGAGGCTTTTATGGTCGAAAATTGGAAAAATTCTCCAACAATACAGACACGCTGGAACCTCTTCCCAAGTTCGTAAGATTTTTTCATACACAGAGAAAAATGTTTTCTTAATTTAAGAATGTGTAGTCACTTAATTTAAGAATGTGCAGGTCACTTAAATTAAGAAAGAAAAATCACTTGATTTAAGTGAGTTTTACTTTCTTAAATTAAGAAACAAAAAGTTACTTGATTTAGGTGAGAAAAGTTACTTGATTTAAGTGAGAAAACTCACTTGATTTAAGTGAGTTTTACTTTCTTAAATTAAAAAAGAAAAAGTTACTTGATTTAAGTGAGAAAAGTCACTTAATTTAAATGACTTTTACTTTCTTAAATTGAGAAAGAAAAAGTTACTTGATTTAAGTGAGAAAAGTCACTTGATTTAAGTGAGTTTTACTGTCTTAAATCAAGAAAGAAAAAGTCACTTGATTTAGGTGAGAAACGTCATTTACTTTAAATGACTTTTACTTTCTTCAAATTAAAAAAGAAAAAGTGACTTGATTTAAGTGAGAAAAGTCACTTAATTTAAGTGACTTTTACTTTCTTAAATCAAGAAAGAAAAAGTCACTTGATTTAAGTGAGAAAAGTCACTTAATTCAAGTGACCTGCCATTCTTAAATTAAGTGACTGCACATTCTTAAATCAAGAAAACATTTCTCTCTGTGTAGAGGTCTCCCCCTCTAACAATAATTGAGTCCATTCTGCCTCCATCTCTTCTATTTCATGGCCGATGCAGTCAATTCAACTGGAATTCTACCAGAATACTACAATGTCAGTGCGAAATACAGCAGCCTGTAGCCCTTCCTTAATAACTGTTATCTGGGACACACGACTGCCCAAGGGATAAGATCACAGTGGCACTGAGTTGGCCAAAACTTGTTGGTACACATAGAATATTACCCAAATAGATTCACTCATCCACAATGATCACATTCATATGAACAGAATAACCATTAGCTAAGTGCTAAAACAGTTTTTAGTTGACTGTGATGTGTCTCATCTCCGTCAGAGCTTTTCAACCATCGACTTTTTCTTCAGAGAGATACATAAACAGAGAAATCTGTGTTGGCTTCAGATTACTCCACGTGTTTAAAAATGTCAGACGCACTGCGTCTAAATTCATGCCAAAAAATATTACAATATTTCATAGATGACAAGTAAATATAGATTTTTTTTTTCTACGGATATTATTTTTTGTAATTCAGAAAATACTGAGCATTTGAGAAAAGTTTATTTTTTAAGAGAAACTTTATGTGAATGGAATTGTAACGATTTTCAACGATTTATAGATTTGTCCTTTGAATTCAAATATTTTATAAAAGTAGAAGAGATCGGGGCAAAATAGACCTCTAGGCAAAATGATCCAGGAATTTTTTTGAGTGAAGGACTTTGTGATTTTTTTTTTAGAAGTTTCACGCTTCACAGGTTCATTTTGTTCAAGTCTCCCCTATTAAAAAGTTTATCACTGTCAATATTTCCTTACACAGAGAAAAATGTTTTCTCAATTTAAGAATGTGCAGTCACTTAATTTAAGAATGGCAGGTCACTTAAATTAAGTGAGTTTTCTCACTTAAATCAAGTGACTTTTTCTTTCTTAATTTAAGAAAGTAAAACTCACTTAATTAAGCGTCTTTTCTCACTTAAATCAAGTAACTGTTCCTTTCTTAATTTAAGAAAGCAAAAGTCACTTAAATTGAGTGACTTTTCTCACTTAAATCAAGTGACTTTTTTTTCTTAATTTAAGCGACCTGCACATTCTTAACTTAAGAAAACATTTTTCTCTGTGTAAATTCCATTTTGCCTGTTCATACCGAATGCCCGAAGTTTTTATCACCAACTGACAAGGTAAATTCTGTTCAACCGATTACATTATTGACACGATCTCACTGATGGAAAACTCTCGGGCTCTGTTTCTATGACAAAACCCGTGGATTTATATAGATCTGTCAATTATAACTGTGCCTCCCGCATCCTTTAGAGTCATCCTCGGGTTATTTATAAAGTTATTGAAATGAAAAAAATGCGCTCTGACTGTGGAATATTGAATTGCATTGATGGAATACAGAAAGGTTTTTAATAATTCTCCTATTGATTCTGATTCCAGTTCGGATATTTTTCTAACTTGAACATTTGTTTTCCTTCTCTGCTGCTCAAAAATGCGCGGAATACGTCTTCTGTTACCACTTGGGGTAGTTCCAGAGCTTTTTAGGGGACAAAATGGACTTCGGTGGCAAAATGATCCACGACTTTTTTTTTATAAGTGCTGAATTTAATGAAAAAATCTTTAAAAAATTGGGAAGATTCTTAAATCCAGCAATCTTCTTTTGCTGCAATATGTCTAAATTTTTGTGCAATTTTCTCAATATTTTTCGTAGAAGCCTTCACTCTCAAAAAAAAAAATTCCCGATCATTTTGCCTCATAGGTCCATTTTGCTCCTATTGAAAATTAAATCCAAAAATATTAAAAAAATTATGAAAACCTCTTGGTATTTAAAATTCAGGCTCACTTCTCGGATGGGATCGTAGCGGTAGAAATCCGATAAGCTCTCATATTTTTTTTGTTCAATCCCTTTATTGACTCTTCTTCACCCTTTTTTATTCTGGTAATAAGGATCAAGGCTGTCCACCAACTACAGGGGGCACAGAGACCTATACCGCTGACAAAACAAGCCGTTGTGACATTGACTTGCAACACTGCACACATTGAGAAAATAAAAGTCCACATGTGCACCAATACGTATTTCTTCAATTACGATTTCGAATTTTTTTTTTTTCGTTTTCAGCTTACGTTTTTCACGTTGGAGAATTCCATTGCAAGTTTGCTATTGTCAATTTATGAATGGAGTTACATGGGATATTTTATGATTTCCGTTGGATCCTACGCTATTTTTTCAAGCGGATATAAAAGTGAAGAAATAAAAGTGAGTTTTTTTTTTTTTTCGTGAAAATATTCAGTGGTCACTCAATCTCCTGCATTTCAATCTAATTTTTTCAATGCATCAGAACGATTTTATTGGTGACATAAAAATTTAATGATCCACAAATAGTAAATTTATTCATTTCGTTTGTAACTCTATTTCCCTTGACGGAATTTTGTTGGATTCCGGGTTGAATTTATTAAAAACAACTATTTTTCGAAATCTAGCTTTATTATTACAAACTTTAAAAACTCAAGTTGAACTTTCAGATGATTTATTAACATGGATAGTAACAGTATGTCTGCTAAAGTCTGACCGAGGTGTTTGAGGTATTTCAGGGTTTATATATCATAATAAGAGAGTGGAAAAGGCTAGGTGTAAGGTAAGAGGGGGTAGGACCCGCTATGTAGTTGGGGAGCTGAGGGTAATTAGTGGGAAAAACCCGGGGAAATAGCAATTGGTTGTGCCAGGAATTTGGGACCAACAGTGCAATAAAACGATTAGTGAAGAAATTCGTGTTCTAGGGATTATAGTAATACAGTAGACTCTCAAATAAGTTCCGCCCAATAAAGTTCCGTTCTCGTTAAAGATCCCCAGATTTTTCCATTAAAGTTCCTCGTTGGCTCCCCCACTCTGCTTCTTTGGCGGGCCAATCAAATTGAGGTTAAATGCGCGGTATTTTGAATGAGGTTACATGCACAAGATGTAGTCCGGAATTATACATTTCGCGCATCTAGCTGCGCATAGGAGAGTGTGCTACGGCGCAATCAACTGCGCAGAGGAGACTAATCTACGTGAAAGTGGGGAACGGAACTTTAACGAGCGGTCTGGAACAGACAGGGAAACTTATTTGAGAGTCCACTGTAAAACGATGTAAAGAAGGAAAAAGGGACTAACGGGACTGAGCATTTGGTGTTCAAGTGACGTGGCTTGGGGAAAAGTAAAGGTAATCGGGGAAAAACCCAATAGAAAGGAGTACGTATACAACAATTTTCTGAAATACTCCAGTGCTCTCAAGTGCAAAAAAAATCATTGCAAATTCAGTGTGTACGTAGGCTCTGATATCTCGTTCAATCGTTAATGGATAGCGTGGAAACACGACACGATAGCGGGGGCTGAGGATAAAGTGGCGCGAATAGATGGAGTACAATATCAGGGACTACAGGGAAAAAAAAGGGAAGAAGAAAAGAAGTGTCAGTGGTGTATTCACACATAGAGTGGTTACGTTCACTCCTCATTTACTCTTAACATAACTCATTCTCGGCTTTTTCTCTACCTTTCGAAAGCACGATGAGAACAAAAAAGAATCTCAAGAAGAAACGTTCCATCACTCTTGTCCCTGTCCGTGCGCTCCGGCACAAGCTGTATTTCCTCCCTGTTTTGCGACATTTGTGGATCATCATTAATCGTCCACCATCCTAAGAACTATGAGCTTATGCTCATAAAAAACATCGTTAAGCTTCTCAAAAGATTATCATTAGGAGTGAGTAATATCGAAAAACTCAAAAAATAAACGGATTCAATCAGCCCAAAATTATCAAGAATTTATCAAAAAAAAGTAGGGTAACATGACCAATAGATGGACGATTAAGGAAATATTAGACTTTATTAATTTATATGAAATAGGCAAATCACGTTAAAAAGTTGCAGAAAAGAATGATGTACAGAAAAATATACAATGACTTGACTAAAAATCAATTAAATTTGAATAATGTAGAGATAATAATAGAAAATCAAGGAAAAACTGGAAAATAAAGTGAACCCCCAGTAGATGGACAGTTGCATATTTGCAGTGGTATAATTTTAAATTTCGATCAATCGGTATGAAATAAATAGTTTATAAATCTATATGAATGTAATAATCAGGAATTGACGTGAAATGTATAAGAATCATTTATTTATTTATGAAAATCCTCGATAATAGAAACCGTCCATCTTTTGGTCAGTGTCCATCTATTGGTAGTGTGACCCTAGGATCTCTTTAATTCCGAGATATTTCATAAAAACTCCTACCTCTGTGAAATTTTCCTCACTTCGTTTGATTTCATTAAACCCAAATATTTGACAGAAACCTGGAGAAAAATCAAAGACTAAATTTTATTATTGTGAGAAATACTGAAAAAAACTCTGAAGTTAAACAAGACAGCTTGACGCCAGTTTAGAAAGAAAAAAAAAGTATAGAGAGTTCCTTTTAATAGGTGGAGAGACGTGATACACAGTCCATCGGCCTATTATGTTGGAGCGCAAGCGCGTCTATTGCGTGACGTATCGCGTGGCGCGTGAGATTTAGAAATTTAACTGAAATGCTTTTAGTCTCTAGCCGTTCTTCCATCCACTATCGTCCTATACCTCTTCGCCAGCGCGCATTTCAAACAGCAAATGCAGGATAAGACGAAAAAAACCACAGGGAAATAGAAAAAAATACATGCAAAAAAATTTCCATCTCCTGGGTGAACTCGGATAAAAAGTTTGACAAATAAACATGTGGAGTACAGTGAAAAGTAAACAGAGGAAAGTGGAACATGCGAGGGAATGCGAAGCGACTTGATTGAATTTGTAGAATTTTTCTGCGAGAGAGAAAAAATTTGAAAATGCATTCAAAGCAACTGAATTCGAGTAAACTTTTGCTAGAGTCTTAGGGAATTCATAAAGCTAGTGGTGTGTTTTAATTAAATTAATTGTGAGAATGAACGGAAAAACCCAGGAGACGAGAGAAATGTCAACAACGGCAAAGAGACGTTGGAAAATGTTGGCGAGAGCATTGACACGATCTCTTGAGCCACTGTTGGAACAACAAGATGTTATCTCAGTTCGTCGTTTCACAAGTTTCAACTTGATAAAACCAACACTTCTCGAAAATACACCGGTTGATCCAGAATCAACATGGTATGAGTACTCGTGTTTACTCGACAATGATATATTTTCCGTTGATGTACGTCGGATTAATAAAATTTTCACTGCCAATGAATTAATTGGCTTCAACAATACCGGAAACGTTTGCGTTTGGCCATCCGAAGAATGTTTGTCTTATTATCTCCTGAAGAATCAAAGAATATGCAGGAATAAAACAGTGTTAGAGCTTGGCGGAGGTATGAGCTGTCTTGCTGGTGTTTTCGTTGCCAAATATTGTGGTCCATCCGGTGTTACATTGACAGACGGAAATGTTACGAGTGTCGACAACGTTAGATGCATTATTGCCAGAAATAAAATGGCGGATTTTGTTAAATGTGGAGTGGTACAGTGGGCCAGAGCGGCGAGTGTCCTTCGACAGGCTGCCAATGGCAATCGCATTCAGGTAAGTTTGAAAAGAGCTTTGGCATTACACATCAAACATTTTTTTTTTTAATTCCGTAGAATTTATATTGAACCTTCGGAATTGCAAGGGCAGAATATTTCTAGGAGTATTCAAATATTGTTTGAAAGCATATACAAGTTTTCTCTGGATGACGAATATTTTTCTTCAACTCATGTTTATGGAAATCGGAGTATTGAGATTATACACAGAGACGAATGTTTTCTTAATTTAAGAATGTGCAGGTCACTTAAATTAAGAAAGAAAAGTCACTTGATTTAAGTGAAAAAACTCAGTTGATTTAAGTGCGTTTTACTTTCTTAAATTGAGAAAGTAAAACGCACTTGATTTAAGTGAGAAAATTCACTTAATTTAAGTGACTTTTACTTTCTTAAATTAAGAAAGAAAAAGTCACTTGATTTAAGTGAGAAAACTCACTTGATTTAAGCGAGTTTTACTCTCTTAAATTAAGAAAGAA
Organism: Aleiodes alternator; assembly: GCA_963921955.1. Classification (NCBI taxonomy): domain Eukaryota; kingdom Metazoa; phylum Arthropoda; class Insecta; order Hymenoptera; family Braconidae; genus Aleiodes; species Aleiodes alternator. The sequence goes on along the minus strand of OY998110.1, from coordinate 2,398,564 downwards.
AAAGTCACTTGATTTAAGTGAGGAAAGTCAGTTAATTTAAGTGACTTTTATTTTCTTAAATTAAGAAAGAAAAAGTCACTTGATTTAAATGAGGAAAGTCACTTAATTTAAGTGACTTTTATTTTCTTAAATTAAGAAAGAAAAAGTTACTTGATTTAAGTGAGAAAACTCATTTGATTTAAGTGCGTTTTACTTTCTTAAATTAAGAAAGAAAAAGTCACTTGATTTAAGTGCGTTTTACTTTCTTAAATTAAGAAAGAAAAAGTCACTTGATTTAAGTGCGTTTTACTTTCTTAAATTAAGAAAGAAAAAGTCACTTGATTTATGTGAGGAAAGTCACTTAATTTAAGTGACTTTTATTTTCCTAAATTAAGAAGAAAAAAAAATTACTTGATTTAAGTGAGAAAAGTCACTTAATTTAAGTGACTGCACATTCTTAAATTAAGAAAACATTTTTCTCTGTGTATGGAGAATGAAAAGTTTTTATGAGAGACTTTTTTTTCGGTTTTGATTCACCCCTACCGAAAAAGTCTCTACTAAAAGTTTTTCATTTCTCATAGATTCTCAGGTATTTCCGGAAAATTGAGTCTGTTAAAATGAAATGCATTCATCCGTTAATACAAAAATAAAATAATTCAATTGATTAATGAGAAAAAAAATTTAATACAGACTTGGAGTCCAGAATCAGTCGACGAATCCCGAAGAACTGAAGGACTTTACGACGTTATACTGTGTGCTGATTGTTTATTTTTCGACGATGTACGCTTGGATTTAATCGAAACAATTTATGGATGGCTTGCTGATGATGGTATTGCATTGATAATGGCACCACGGCGTGGTATGACATTCCAGAGATTCGCAGATGCTGCTGTTAAACGCGGCTTTTTAGCGCGACAAAATGAACGTTACGACGCCCAAATTTGCCTGAGACATCGTGAATTAATTGATAATTGTAACGAATATTGTCTGGATATACATTATCCGATTCTACTTGAGTTAACTAAACAAAAAAAGACACCACCTGGATGAAATTTAAATTTTCAATAACGAGAACAAAGAATTATCAATGAAAATTTTCATTAATTTTATGAAATCGAAAATTATTTCATTCGAATGCTTTTGTTAAAGCTGTCATTTGAATTAATTTGTTACTCGAATAAGTATCGCTTTGCTTGATGAAGAGTGAACGAATTTTCGATGCAATTATTTCATTTGAATAATACTGTAATTAATCCTGTAGTGAAAAGGTAAAATATAGTAAATGTATTTAATTTTTTTTTTTATTAAAATGTATTTAATTATTCCCTTTTTTTTGATGATATTCCGGAAATTAAATGAGATAGGAGGACTTTACGCTAGTCTTTTTTTATAGCTCTTGCAATGCACTACAATGGGAAGATGAGATTTGAAGCATGGTATCTCCTATAGTTTCTGAAATATGCCATTGAGAATGACCACAGGGATAAGTAGATTTATTCTGTTTTACCTCTTCACTACTGAATCAATTCATGAAGTGATCCAGGACTCTCCACGATTCAATGACAGAAAAATTTAGGTAGAGTAATTTTTTTCAAATATCTCTTGAACTGCACGAGATGGAGCAATTTTTTGAGAACTCTTTTTGTAGGAGAAAATGAGAGCGAGGAGAGAGGTAGTTACACAGAGAAAAATGTTTTCTTAATTTAAGAATGTGTAGTCACTTAATTCAAGTGACCTGCCATTCTTAAATTAAGTGACTTTTCTCACTTAAATCAAGTGACTTTTTCTTTCTCAATTTACACAGAGGAAAATGTTTTCTTAATTTAAGAATGTGCAGTCACTTAATTTAAGAATATGCAGGTCACTTGAATTAAGAAAGTAAAGTCACTTGATTTAAGTGAGAAAACTCACTTGATTTGAGTGAGTTTTACTTTTTTAAATTAAGAAAGAAAAAGTCACTGGATTTAAGTGAGAAAAGTCACTTAATTTAAGTGACTTTCACTTTTCTTAAATTAAGAAAGAAAAAGTTACTTGATTTAAGTGAGAAAAGTCACTTAATTTAAGTGACTTTCACTTTCTTAAATTAAAAAAGAAAAACTCACTTGATTTAAGTGAGAAAAGTCACTTAATTTAAGTGACTTTCACTTTCTTAAATTAAGAAAGAAAAAGTTACTTGATTTAAGTGAGAAAAGTCACTTAATTTAAGTGACTTTCACTTTCTTAAATTAAGAAAGAAAAAGTTACTTGATTTAAGTGAGAAAAGTCACTTGATCTAAGTGAGAAAAATCACTTAATTTAAGTGAGAAAAGTCACTTAATTTAAGTGACTGCACATTCTTAAATTAAGAAAACATTTTTCTCTGTGTAAGAATGTAAAACTCACTTAATTTAAGTGAGAAAAGTCACTTAATTTAAGGGACTGCACATTCTTAAATTAAGAAAACATTTTTCTCTGTGTAAGAATGTAAAACTCACTTAAATTAAGTGACTTCTCTCACTTAAATCAAGTGACTTTTCTCACATTAATCAAGTAATTATTTCTTTCTTAATTTAAGAAAGTAAAAATCACCTGAATTAAGTGACTTTTCTCACTTAAATCAAGTGATTTTTTCTTTCTTAATTTAAGAAAGTAAAACTCACTTAAATCAAGTGAGTTTTTCTTTCTTAATTTAAGAAAGTAAAACTACTTAAATCAAGTGACTTTTCTTTCTCAATTTAAGTCACCTGGACATTCTTAAATTAAGTGACTGCACATTCTTAAATTGAGAAAACATTTTTCTCTGTGTAAGAAGATATCTGATGGCGTGCGATTTTGAAGTAAAACTAAATCATCCCATTTTCACTCGAGAATAGAATCAATAGCAATGAATTGTCTTAAATAACATTATATCGTTTCTTAGCAGTAATTTTCCTGACGTTTTGATGAAAATATTCAGCATTCAGAAATCCATTAAGTTTATTGTCACTAAATAAAAAAAAGAAAATGAATTCTCTGCGTAATTATAGAGTTTGATCGTAAAGATTTCCCATTAATAAACAATTCCTAAGAGCCTATATTATAGATACTGAGGCTGATGTTAAGTTTGTAGAGCTTTTAACAAAGTTTATTATGGCCTCATTCAAAATAATAACTCTGGGCCCTGAGTCGAGAGTTAGTCAACAAAAATTGGAGAATATTTTTTCTCCTTTAATTCTCCTCTTTCCTCTTGTCGCCTCTTACTTTGTTTTCTAATTAATTTGGAGAGTTTATCTGTGTGCCTGTGATATTCGTGGAAGAGTCTCGTAACAAACAAGAGTAAATGCGAACTTACCCCAATTCTTGTTTGGACCTTGTCCTGAATGAATAAAAAAGAGTTTAAATTGTTGTTAAATGTCTGAGAAGGAAAATCAGTGAAAATGAAGGGAAAAATTTGGAATGTGAAGAAACTAAAGCAATTTCAACAGAAAAAGATGATATGGAGCAGAATATGTCAATATTTATGAAAACCTATTTTGTAGAGGAAAGTTAGAGTTAGAATGAAGATCCTCACTAGAATTGCCCTATTTTGCTCATATTCCGCGATATTTCGGTTCTCGAGTGGAAAAAAGATTAGTCGATTTCTGTTGAAAACGCATTCGTTGAATGTCTCATAGTCTATGGGAAATAGAAAAAAATTTTTTTTGATTTTTTTTGTGAGTCTTATTTTTCTCCACAAAAAAAGGCTGTATCGAAGAATCTGCTTCTCTATCTCTTTAGACTTAGAGATACACAGAGAAAAAAGTTTTCTTAATTTGAGAATGTGCAGTCACTTAATTTAAGAAAATAAAACTCACTTAAATTAAGTGACTTTTCTCACTTGAATTACGTAACTTTTTCATTCTTAATTTAAGAAAGTAAAAGTCACTTAAATTAAGTGACTTTTCTCACTTAAATCGAGTGACCTTTTCTTTCTTAATTTAAGAAAGTGAAACGCACTTAAATCAAGTGATCTTTTCTTTCTTAATTTAAGAAAGTGAAACTCACTTAAATCAAGTGATCTTTTCTTTCTTAATTTAAGAAAGTGAAACTCACTTAAATCAAGTGAGTTTTTCTTTCTTAATTTAAGAAAGTAAAACTCACTTAAATTAAGTGAGTTTTCTCACTTAAATCAAGTGACTTTTCTTTCTTAATTTAAGTGACTGCACATTCTTAGATTAAGAAAACATTTTTCTCTGTGTATTCCACGAAAACTGATTCCTAAGTGTAATTGACTTTGCATCTCCACTTGGAATATTCCGATTGCCTCCTGAAATGTGAAAAATTAAGTTTGACAGATCGAACCCCCCCGTGGGGATAAATTTTAGTCGACTCGTTCTTCTTGGAAATAAATCATCGTTTGATGTGTTTATTCAATATCCATAAGACTGGATTATAGGATTATGCACTTTAAGAAGTTTCATGCCAAATTATTCGAGAATAATCATATATTTTCACTCCACTGGAATTTCTCATGTGCAATTTTACATGAAAATTCAGTGAAAACCTGAAATTTCAAGTATTCACTGAATTAACAGAATTTTTTATCGGATATTCCATTCGATAGTTTTCAACGGTGTAAATTAACTGCACAAACATCAAATTGAGAGAATTTGGAAAAGAAAAATATGATAAATTCTTACATTAGAATTACATAATGTACAACTTTATTTAGAGAGGAATGAGTTGAATCTAGTCATGTAATTAAGTGCGTAATTAATTAATTGTATCAAATTGTATATTGGGAAAAAAGGAGGAGAGAAATAATTTATTAATAATATTGTAATAAATGTTTGTCAATAAATGAGTAAGATTTATTTTCTAATTAGCATCTTTTCTCTATTAAATGAAAATTTTCGCAGAAAAATGTGTCCCCTCACACCTTTTAGTTCCCGAAGGATTAAAAAATTACCACAAATTTAATTTCGTAAGTCATTTCAGTGAAAAATTATGAATAATTTAAACTCAATAGAAAAAAATTTAATCATAAAAATTAATGAGAAAATTTAATAGGTTTGCGTCTCATTAACTTGGCCTTGGCCTTCACTTAGCATAACAGGCTTCTCTGACAGTATTTCTGAACACCTCAATGCTGCGGTTTTCCTATGGAAATGTGTCTCAAAGTGGAATGAACAGACAGAAGCCTGTTGAACACGAGACAAATGAATTTTGTGGATTTCCATTAACCTCGAAGGCATCAAGAAAGAGTGAATGGAAGCAAATTGTTAATTTCAATTCTAGTATATTTTTCGAGGGGCTGCTCACTTGGGGATTCGGTGGCACAGTGATTTCCAAAAGGAATCGATTCCTTGTGATTTCCACTGTGATTCCCGTGATTTCCGAATCAATAAGGTAATCTGCGATTTCCCGTGATTCCAATGATTTCCAGTGATTCCTAAATTTCAGAAATCAGTGATTTCCAAACTGTTAATTGGAAAACCTTAGTAGTTAATCATTGTAGATTAACAATAATTTATTCATGGTTAGGGGTAGAGATGTGAAAAGGTAACGATACCAGTAATTTTACGGTAATTTTACGGTTTCAATACCGTAATTTACCGAACGTCAGTAAATAACAAAAATGGTAAAAGCACTGATTTTCAAAGTAAATTACCGTAATTATCATTTTTAGAGACATGACGGTAAATTTACATCTATATAGATGAATTACGGAATTAATTTTTTAAATCAATTCGCAGCCTTTCTGATCATCATTTGTGTTACTTTTTTTATAGTCAGTGACAGCCAATGAAAAATTATAAAATTGTTGTTATTATCATTAATGTTTCTAACATATTATTCTAAATATTGATGTATGAAAATATGATTATCCTGAGGAGGCAAAAATGAATAAATCGGGTAACTGTTCTCATTGAATGATTAACAAAATTAAATAATTGTCCTTTTAAAAAATTTAATAAAAAAAAAAACAATTTCAATACTAACTCTCATACAATTGACTACTTGAAAAGTAATTCTTTGAGTATGGAAATTTTTTTTTTGAATCATCTATATAGATGGAAATTACAGTAAATTAGGGTATCGTTACATCAAAAAATTTCGACGGTAATTTTACATCAAAACAAGTAGTTTTTTTCCAATTACGTCACAATACGGTGACATTACGGTATTTTTACCGTAATTTTACTGCAACAAGAATTACTGGTAATTTTACATCTCTAGTTAGGGGTATGCCTGATCAATAAAAGCAATTATTAAAGAAATTAGAATAATTTTTTAATACTCTTATGAACATTTTCATGAATACTTAAACTTTTTTCACTTATAATAGGAGATGACATAGTTGAATTATATTGCTTAATATTAATATAACCATGTACATCTATCCAACGTATATATATATATTGGATGAATACGTTGGAAGAATGCTTGCTCGATGGAGAGGGGATGAGTGATTTTCAGTGATTCCCGAAATCACGCGATTTCTTTGTGATTCCCAATGATTTCCTATACATTAGGAGGAATAACGAGGAAATCAGGAATCGTTCGATTTCCAGCGATTTCCAGTGATTTCTAGTCTGATTTCGGATGAAATGGTTCACTGATTCCCAAAGTCCGCAGCCCCTCGATATTTTTGGGGAATATCTCAACTATGGGAGGAAGAGAAATTTTTTTAGGGATTTTTCTACCCCAATTTTTATGGCAAACTTGTGTTTGAGTCTGCACAGAGCTCAAATGAGAATTGTTATTTGAGTATTCGTTGAAACTTGAATCGTAAAGTCTTCACGTTGTTTAGTAATTCACTGCCAAAAGTCATTTCGCTCAAAACAGAAACGAATCTTCTTAATTTTTTTTTCTTATTCCAACGAACTGTTTTTCTGTTTTCCCCTTTGTTAGCAATTGTCCATTTGTTTTCACTCCTCGAGACTTATTTTAAGATTTCATTACCTCCTCTCTATTTTTTTTTCTCTTCGTCTTTGAAGCCTGTTACTCGACTCATCTGTATCTCCTGGAGAAGGACAGGAGTAATTTATTTTTATTTGATTACACTGTTTGAGTAGAGGGTCGTACGAGTATTTAGTAAGATTACGATTTTCTAGAATCATCATGACAGTTGATTTCAGTAAATTCTGTTTTCCGTCGTATATCAATCGTGTTGGACGACATGTACATTAATTTTAATTAATACTTAGTGTTAGCCAAGTATATTTGAATTATTTTAATTGGCAAGTATACAAGTTTCGATGAAAAGTTTATCTCTAATAAATTCACTGATTCTTTCAATTTTCAATGAAAGAGATGAAGAAATTCTCGCCAGAGTACAATATGATGAAATTTATTTTAGTCCAATGAATTTTGAAATTGATTTTTTTTTTTCAAAACTATCCCTATTTTTTCCCCATCATCTCAGATAATTATGCATCGAAATTGATTATATCACAGTGCTTTCTAGCTGAAATTTCTTTAGTCTATTATCAACTTGCAGACTCAACTTCTTTCACTGAAAAATCTACACGGAAAAAAAGTTCTAGTTAAATTTCCAATGCTAACATCGTAATTTGTCCTATTGATTATTGTAGTGGTGGACTAGACTTTTAACATCGTAATTTTTACGATGTAGCGTTGGAAATTTAATTTAAGAAATAATACTTTAGACAAATGATACCAAGTCTTAAGCTCTTTAATATAAATTACGATGTGAACATCGTAAAATTTGAAGAGAAATCTTAAATAAATGAATAAAATAATAATCGACCGGTAGTTGGATTCGAACCCGAGTCCTTTCGAGTGCGAAATGACCGACGCCTTGGACCACTCGGCCACCGAAGGGCCTACACTTTAAGTTGTTTTTAAGATCTATATTAACGATTTCAATAAAAGGTCATAAGACACGAGAGCGCCTCTTGCGGAGGACGCAGTTACTATTTAAAAATTACGATGTAACATCGTACTTTTTATAGCTTCCGTCGTATTATAACAGAGGCAGCACTAGAATATTTATTTTATTAAAAAGTAAATAGAATTATTAAATATACGAATAAATATAGTTTTTAACCTGTAATTTTCATTTATTTTTTTTTACGATGTTAAATTGTAATTATTGAAGTAATTTTTAATCCTAAAAGTCTTTGTTAAAATTACGATGTTAAATAGTAAAAAATATAACCCACATAGTAAATTTTTAAATAAGATATTTCAAAATTAACATTAATAAAAGTCTAATCCAGGATTACGATGTTAATATCGTAAATTTTGGTAGAATTTTCTTTTCGTGTATATCAACTCCTTTAACATTATTCCTGAATGAATATCGCGATTTAACTCGTTACATATTTCAATCAGTTTACTTCATGACGCACGTGCGTCAGTGGTTGGCCAATGGCACTCAATAGCCGACGACAATAACAGAATAATTTGGCAAAAATTCCAATTCCCACAGTGATACATAGACACAGTGCATAACACGCACAACTATAACTAAACCACAATATATTGCAGAGGAAATGGCACAGCTTCGATTTACGTGTCTCGTGTGTTTGCTTTGGCTAGATAGTTGGTATTCTACTTGTATCCATATTCCTACAAGTTCACGCCATTTCTACTTGGTAATAGTCTCACGGGTTTGTATTATTCTAAGATTTAACTTGTATTCCAGTGATAATTTCACAATGAGACTGGTTTTTATGAGTTATTTCAAAATCTGAGAGACATGAACATGTTTTTTCGTTGAATTTATAAAAAATCATAACACAACATAATTTTCCTTAATTTCTTCTATTATTTTCTCGAAAAAAATGGAGAACAGTAGTTATCTGTCACAATAGCGACAGTCTAATCGAGCTCCGATGAAATCGATTAGAATTGGCGCAACAGAATGTTGATGGAAACGGAAATGAAGAGAAAGATGGAACAGAAATAAACGATTAATTGTAATGAAATGGTAAATTCCCCAGGATTTATAGCAAATCAGGTGAAGTGAAGGAGGGCTGCTGAAAGAATGCACATTTTTGTTCTGCTTTATTTCCGTAAATTTTCCAAATATTTGAAAACTTTAGAATTTTTATAACATTACTTTAACATTAATTTTTATGAATTTTTATCATTTTTTTGGTAATTATGCAGAAGAGGGTCCTTCCATAAAATTTAAATTATTATCAAAGTCAAATCTTTGGAAAAAAATATGGAATGCGCAAGCAGGAGTTGAACTCACGACCCTCTGATTACATGTCACGTGCTCTACCGCTGAGCTATTGCGAGTTCCTATACTTTCCTTCAAATTTTTGACCAAGATATATTACATCATTTTCGCCACCTCCCTTCCTGAGGTAATTTAAATTAATTTTGAATTAATTTTATTTTCCAGGTCCCTATTCTGCATATTTACCATTTTTTTCATCAAATGCAAGTGTTTTTCTGTGAAAATGGCTGATAAAGTGGGTTTTCAATGGAATTATATTTTTTGTATGATTGATAATGATGACAGGGGCATGAGTGAAGGAAAAAGACCTTGGGAAGAGGGAACAATGATTGTTGATATACATTGCATAGAGTCATAACGAGCTTCGGGGACATTGCTGGTTGAAAACGATAAATTTGAAATAATGGAATTCAATTAACTCTGGGCCAATGCACCCAGTTATAATGCTGCACAATTGGACACCAAGTGTTCTAGAATTCTATACTGTTGGTTAAATTTCATAATAAATAGTCGTTTATTTTGCCTTGAATGTGTTTTGTCTTCTTGTTACTCAAAGCTTTGTACGTGCTTTGAAACTTTAATTTCAAGATTGAAACAATATTCTCCATTAGTATGTAAAATAATGACAAAAAGTTTTAAAGAATTACGAAAGATTTTGAATTTTCTGACTTCTGACTTTTTTGCAATGAAAAAGGTCATTACAACAATTTCTTCATGTTCTTTGAGAGAAAAAAAAATGACATAAAAATTGAAGAATCTCTTCATGCGACTTCTTCATGAAAATGAATTAATGAAAATTAGTTAAAATTAAATTCTCGTGTTACTCATTTAACATGGCAAATTGCTGTGAAAATGTAGCACACATGGGATCCATTTTCCACTGGCTTTTGTCAGTGGGTCCCATCAGGCATATACACAATTACAATTTGCACACCAAAGCCCGCTACCCTTTTCGGTTAGACCCTGTAGACATCAAAGCTAAAGCACTATTGCCCGTTGAAATATCCACCCACGCAACTACATGTTAACGATAAAATATACGCACGCGACTCATAGTCGCAAAGATTCTGCGCATGCGTTTTTTATCGAAAATAGAGTCTTCATTGCAAAAAGGGAAAAGAAAAATGGATAATTCATTGTGAAGAGAATAAAGAGACTGTGAATTATTTATTTTCCGATTACTACGTTGTTTAACATTCTACTTGTGATATAGTAACATTCATATAAACTCATGGCCTCGATGATACTCCTACAATAAAAGAAAAATATCAAAAGGAACAATCGTAAAAAGTGAAAGAGTCATATGACGCCGTTAAAATTATGACTATTTTTTTTTTTATTTCAAACCAAATAATAAATTTACAAAACTTTATGATCATACAATTCGTGAAATATTTGAAGAATTTATATTCACACTATTCACATTCATCTGTGATTCTTTTCATTCTCCTTTGTCATAATTTTTTTTTTTTCGATTTGAATGGCAGGAGAAATGAAGGGGAATGAATGACCGGATCTACGGAAGAAAATCGACATTCGTCATTTTTCCACAGGTGCTTTTATTCACACAAAAGAACATTAACTTCGTTTTATCTATTTCTTGAACTAAAAAATTAAAAAAAGGGAAACATACATGCTTCAACTGAACAAAATGAATTCTATTTCAGTTAATGACATAATTACGCAAGTTGTGGTTTTTCTGTAAAATTATGTAGGTTTGAAGAGACCTTATGAATGCATTCAAGGTAACGGCAATTTACAATTTTCCGACAAAATTTACGTAATTGTAGTATTAATTTTCATGCGACATTTCAAGTCAAACAAAAATTGTTGGATTATATGTTTTAAAACACTCGAGTCTATCAATAAATCCCTTATTTTTAGAATAGTAAGCTATTAATACTGACCGAGTTTAGTCGCTGCAAACTTGTCTAGACACAGTACTACCAACGATGCATCATGCTAGTAATTACTCCATTTTCATTAGAGTCCCTTGTCAGTGCGTAACAAATATTGGAATTGAAATTTTCATTTGAACTCATGATTTTCTAAAGTTAAAAAATTACAAAAAGACTTTACTCGATTGTCTTAATGAATAATTTATTTCAAGTATTTATGAAAATTCATGCAAATATAGAATTATCTTTTTCAATTGAATAAACTGAATATTTATCAATGCTGTCATTATTCGGTGATCCATTCAATTCATCAAGAATTGAGTCAATAGATTTGCCCTTAGTCTCAGGCAACAAATAGTAGGTGATAAAAAATGTACACATAGAGCAGAAAGCAAAATAATAAAAACAACCACTCAGTCCAATCAGATCAACAAAATACAGAAAAAATTTATATGAACTGAAGTCAACGAGAGTGAAGAGTGTAACTGATAATGAATTACCAAGACTTGATATATCGGGACGAAATATTTCTGATACAATAACGTAAGCCGCTGTTCCTATACCAGTACTATAAATTAGCGCGAAAGATGACAATGATATGAGAGGTATCCAGGCAAGTGGAGTTACATTGTATCCGAGAGTTTTACACAATAGAAAAGTTGCGAAAATACAGAGACAAAGGGCCATTGCTGAACAAGATCCTAGAATAAGTGGTCGTCTTCCAGCACGTTCCACTGCCAGTGTTGCAAGCCATGCCCCCAAAATTTGTACTGCACCAAGAATTATGGCTGCTGAATTCGGATCCATTGTGCTATCTGCCATTTGAAAGATCATTGCTGGGTATGCTGTCTGGAAAAAAGTCATTTATCAATTTCTGAGGCTTCAATCTGTTGATTATTTGTGGGAATTGCCAAAATTTCCTCAATCCCTTTTGTTATCTGGTTAACATGAACATTTCAATGAAAGAATGATAAAGTCGAATAATTAGAATATCTTGATGTCTAGGGGAAATTATGTCTTTGATTGAAAAGTATGAGAATTTTGATTTTTTATGACCGTAATCTCATGTTTTAGAGGTGTAAAAATGGCTTCATCGGTCTTGCTCAAAAATATGAAAAATGACATTAATAATATACAAAAATAGTAAAGAGCTTCCTTGCTAATAACAATAACAATTGTAAATTTCCAATTTTTATTACAATTACCTAATTGTTAATATTAATTTTCAGTGTATTTTAACCCCCTGATGAGGATCTCACAATGAGATCGAAACGTTGGGATTTGTATTTTTTTTCATTTTAAATAAATGACTAATTTTGAGCAAGACCGATGAAGCCATTTTTACACCTCTAAAACATGAAAAGTATGACAGGTTTCAATAATTTTATGATTAAAATCATCTTCTCTCATTTCTTTCACCATTTCACTACTGATTCATCTTTTCATATAATTGTTATTGACACTTAAATAGACATTATATTTACCAATGCTGGCATTCCACACGTTTCTTCACCGCTCGTTAGTGCAAGAGCTATGATTAATCCCTTGATTGTCGCACGATCGCGGAATAAATCCTTCAATCCAACGGATTTATCATTTTTTGAGTACTCTTCAGCATCATCCTGAAGTCTTTCCAATTCATGCGCTACAGTAACTTTATCATCTCCCTTCAACCACATCAAAGCCCTGTTTTATTGATGACATTATAATTAAGTAGATCAAGTGATTGAATCGAGGATGTTTAGGAGGTACAGTCTATTAGAAATTAAACCATTAAGATTCTTGATAGTTTTTTTTGTTTCTCAGAAATTTCGAGCAGAATGTATCACCAAACATTCTTGGAGTAGTTGATCTGCAAAGTGTCAAATTAAACCGGAATCTAATAGAGAAATTATCATTATCCCTTTCCAACCCGCAATTCTGTCGTAATTTTTTAGTCAAGTTATTGATTTTCAACTTTCATTCGCGATTGTGCATAATGGTCTTGTAATTAGTAATGCAAAAAGACGTCCCGTTTTTGAATTTTCAATAAGAAATCAATAGAATAGAACTTTAACAGAGCAACTATCTTGAATGCATAATTTTTTTTTTTATTATTGAATGCATAATTCACTCACTTTTCCGCTTCCGCCGTGCGTCCCTTCCTAACAAGGTAAATGGGTGTCTCAGGCATGAATACGAAGATGCTCAAAAAACTTATAGGCACAAGAAGCGTTGTAATTGCAAACATCCTGTAACTAAGTGTAGCACCAAGAACGTAGGATCCAGTGATACCAATGTTGATACTGAAGCTCATGAAACTACCGAGCTGTCCTCTAATACTGTCTCCAGATATTTCGGCAACGTAAATTGGCATCACAACGAAATGGAGAGCAATAGTAATGCCACAGCAGATACGGGCAATGAGTAGATGATAAAATTCATTTGCAAAAATTATCAATAACCAGCTCATACAGGCTGGTATTGCAGCAAAACATGCAGTCTTTTTTCTACCAAAATATTCCATTATTGTACTGCAGAATGGTAGGACAATGAATGAACCGATACTCAATGCTGATGTTAACCAGGAAATTTGATCGGTTGTCATTGGTATAGACCCAACTGGTGTATTTTCTCCTATCAACTGGGGTATTGTTGGTGAAGGCCAACCGTATGAAAAGCCAACATTCAGTGCCATCAAATTGACTTTGAAAAAAATCAGATAACTTAATCAATTATGACATGAAAATTTCGATTCTGTAATTTTTCTAAAATTTTATAGCACAATTATAAAATTTCATCACAAATAATTATCTATCTTGTTTAGATTTTGAGATATTAAAAAGAAATTAATTTTTGTAACTCACCAATCATTGTAGCAAAAAATTGACGCCATTTTCCAGGCTCAACTATCAAATTATTTGTACTTGACATAACTTGTTTAAGATTGACCTATAGGATTTTAGGACTGTGGCAATTCAAAAAGACACTGGACACAATTATCCTTATCATTGATGATAAATCAAAAAAAATCTCCGTTTGATTAAGAAAATCTCTGTTTCTTTGTTTCACATGATAATTTATCATTGATTATTTTTTATTATTAATATGGAGCGAAGAGCACTTGAATTAATTGCTCAACCTTTTTTGCATTGATCTCGTCGTATTGTGTATACGAAAAAGTTGAGTAATAAACTGGTAGAAAGTCTTACCAAGTGCAGTAAAGTGTTTCTAAATTTCGCAGAGAATGAAACAAAAATATAAAATGAAATCAATACTATCCCTTCTTTGAAGAGACTTATCTATGTTGGAACGTCAAGAAATAATGGGATTGATTTGCTGAAAATTCGTGTAATATTGATAATGAAAATTACAATGAATTCGATAGTTTTATCTTGAACGTGCTTTTTGTTCGATGATTTGAAGCTGATCGACACATTCCCTGTGATGATATACAGTTTTACGTGACTCTTGATTCAATTTTGACGTAATCAATTTTAAATTCTTAATCTAGCGCGATGGTCAATATATTACTGCATTTATAATAAAAGGATGTTATCTTTTCTCTGGTGTGTGCTTGATTTGATTACCAAAAAAATTGAGACGAAAAATAACGTTACATTGTCAATAAATCACTGATACTGAGAATTTGAGTCTATTGACGATTTTATTATCTCTGAATGTAGATTGTGATCGAAGCTTCAGTTACAATTGTTTGAGCGATAACGAGAATGAAAAAAAAACGAATTATAATAATCATAATCCCTTCGTTTTTGGCACAATCATATTTATTGATGTTTTTGCGACGATTTTTTCTATGATGAAATTTTAGAGATAGAGTAACATTTACAACAACTGATGTATGATATTTTTCGGAAATGGAAAAAAAAAGGATTATAGAATGCACTCGAGAGCAATGTACCTATGTTATTTATGTACCTCATGTACAGTGCATCAGTGACACACACGGAGCGTATTTGCTATGCTGTTGGGGTACATCAGTGACACATTACCAGTGCAGTTGTAAAACATCATTGCAATAATGATGGAAACGGAGCTTTTTCTAGTCCAATTTGCTGAAAATATTATGGATAATTTGAAAACGACATGGTAATTTTATTGCGCTTTCATTTCTCTTCAAATCAACTGGGACACAAGAAAAATGTCAATTTTCATAACATGGATTCATGAGAGAACCGTCTTGTGTATTGCATCAGTAACTATCCCACGTGTTTTGGAGATGCAACACAGCAGCTGTCATAATGAATAATCGAGAAACAATTGCTTCCTACGTTTATCAGTGTTGTGGGGATTATCGTGGCCTACAATCGCTTCAGTGACAATTGAATAGAAATAATTCTTGAATTAGGTCATAAATGAGATTACTTTGATGGAGTATTTTTGAGATTAGGAATCCTCAATTTTGGCACAATTATGGATCATCAAGATATAACGATCCAAGACTGAGCGAAAACAACAGTTTTTCCACTCTTATTAGAGAACATAAGTGCAGGAATATAATAAACTTAGTGCTTAGTGCTAGAGGATCAGCTCGATCCAGGTACCTCAGAGCTTGTTCACTTAATTTACTTATTTTCTTCATTTTTCTTTCTCGACTGGTCGTTATTACTATTTAGCTCTTTGAAAATACATTCAATTGTTTTTCCTCTAGTCTCTGGCACAGCGAAAAACACATAAGCAAGAGTGCCCATGCAACTCAACGCGAAGATGAAGAAACAGTTATGGAGGCCAATGACATCAGCGACAGATGAGAAAAATTTTGTTATCAAGAAGGACGTTAGAGCTAGGACGATTACTGAAATACTATTACAAATACTGGCAACGTCAGGACAAAAGAATTCATTTGAAATAATTCCAACTACTGATCCCATCCCAATTGTGTATGATAAACCGAAAATAGATAATGACACAATTGGAATCCAAGTGAACATAGACACATTGTATTCTGCAGTTTGAATTAATAAAAATATTCCAAGTGTAAAGTGGCAGAGGATCATTCCTAAAGAAGACAGCATTAGAAGTAATCGTCTTCCAGTTCGTTCGATCAGCAAAGTTGACATCCAAGCACCTAATAATTGCATTACTCCCACGATTATAGTGGCTAAATTTGGATCCACTGAACTTTTAGCCAAATTGAATATAATCACTGTATATGTTAACTGAAAATTTTTTTATGTCAATTAATTTCAGTATTTTAATGAATATTCTATCAGTTACTCACTATTACACTGATTCCACTCATTTGCTGACTGAATGCCAGTACCAAACCTATGGTCAATCCTTTGATCGTTCCACGATTCCTGAATAAGTCTTTGAAGGTAGCTGATTTAGTGTTCGTCATAGTATCATCAACAAATGTCCTGAGCCTCAACAATTCTGAATCAACAACTGATTGATTGTTTCCTCGTAACCACATGAGTGATCTAGAATCAATAATTACCAGCAAAAAAAATGATGTGGTAAAATAACATCAAATTGGAATCCTGATTTTAAGGTAGTAGTCTAGTGTGATGGGTCGAAAAAATCGAATTTTTTTTTTACATTTTTCGGAAGAACCTTATTTTAAAAATATGCTCTTAAATTTTCAGACCAAAATCTTGAATATTTCCACAGTTATAGGCAAAACAAGAGAGCGCGCCGAAACCGAAGGATTATTGTCTGCACCGGGCATAGCCGATTAAATAATGTAAGTATTATTTGTTACCAAAACTTTAAACGCGTTTCTCTCGAAACCATGTTTGTGAAATTTCGGGGAAGCACTGACTCAAAACTATTCAATCGATTTGGCTCAAAATTCAACCAGTTATTCTAGATACACATATCTAAATACTTAACGTTTAAAACATTCAATTTTTTAATAATAAATTAATTTTTTTTAACATTTCATCAACAAAAAAAATTACATTTTTAGAACTTTTTTCTCACAAGTCCGCTATATTTTTTTTAAATTTTTTTAAATGTATATTATTGGCTAGTTCATTAGAATAAAGTCTACACAACAATAATCTCTTTGAGTTTTTCATTTCAGATGACTACGGAAGGCTGTGTGCTTCCCTGAAACAGCTCATCATTTTTTAGAGGACTCCACTTTGACGTTAAATGATATAAATAAATAAATGTAAAATTAAATAAAAAAAATGTTTTTGTATCATTTAAAGTATTAAAATAAATATCTAAAAGTTACAAAACGATCGTATATTATTTACTTATAAAAAAAAATCACGAAAAAACGTCGAAATTTCGACCGTCACACTGGTCTACTACCTTAAATAATTTCATTTTGATCAATTTTCATAGATTAATCTTACCTTCTCGCATCATCAATGTGATTTTTTCGCACAAGATAAATCGGTGTTTCTGGTAGAAACAATAAGCCTCCAAAATAAATAATCGGTATTATTCCAGCAAATATTGCAAAACCAGTGAAAGACATTACAGTACCGAGTGTGTACACCAAAACAATGCCAATTTTCACAGTGAATAATTGCAAACATCCCAATTGTCCTCTAATATTATCAGAGGCTATTTCTTTTAGGTACATATTAACGAAGAAAAGAGTTAATGCAGCACCAATTCCGTTGAAGAATTGACCTACCAAAATGAAATAAAAATTCGTAGCAAATCCAATCAATATCCAGCAAAGTAGAAAAGGAATTGCTACAATTAGACCAGTTATTCTTCTCCCAAAATATTCACAAAAATTTCCACAGAATGGAAGTATTAGTAATGGTCCAATTGCCATTATTGAAATCAGCCATGACGCTTCATTCTCTGTTAATGGTCTGTTTCCCACCGGTGTTTCATCACTCCGTAAAATCGGTATCATTGGTGAAGCCCATCCAAACGATATTCCGCTCAGTAATGATGACAGATTCACTGTAATTAACGTGAAATTCCACAAAGATCAATGATCTAGAAGTTTCATGAGATCTTTAATTTGAATGATTCTGAGTTTACCAATTAGTGCAGCCATGAATTGACGACATTTTCCAGGTACTTGATTGGATAAATCACAATTCTTCATATTTTACATTAAGATAATCCGAATGAAGTTGAATAAAAATTATCCGAGAACCGATAAATTTGACATAAATATATAAAAAAAACTGGATGTACCAACATGAGTCGTAGGAGGTAAGAAATATCTTGAACTGTCTTATACGATAAATGTATTCATATGCCTTATCATCCTCACTATATTAAGAGAATGTAACATCATCAAAATTCTTCGCATATTGATAAGTTTATTTACTCTGGCATTTAGCTTAACTAATAAATATAATGAATGAGGTCATACAGATCCATCTTGGTATGTTGGATATCAGAGATTATTTGCTATAACAGATTACTATCTGTGGCAATTGACAGTTTATTAACTACTCTCAGAAAGTGTCTGATCTATCAGTCAAAATTAGAAAGTAAACCATCTCATTTCTCACTCTACTTTATTTGGTAAGAATACTTGATATGTTAAAAATACTATTGCCAATTCAAAACCATTTAATTCAGAGTCAATGAATGTTCCATAAAGAATCATCAATTTTATTAATCTCACAGTAATTCCACATGGCGGGATGGATTATATAATATGAAATATAAGCTTATCGACTGTTAAATTCATCAAGAATTGATGTCATTACTCTGAAGGTAATTCATAACGAGTCCGTTTGGGCATTATATTAATATATGAGGCATTCCGCACTATTTCACTCGATTTCTGGGTCGTATTTTTTGATTTTGTTCATTTTTGAATATGTTGCTGACATGGTTATCAGAAGTCATTTCCTGAAAAAAAACGAAAAAAAAATTTTTTTTGACGAAATTATGACCATTTTTGATTTTGGAAAAATGGCATATGTACTTATTCCTGTGTAGCTTTAAATATTCATATCTTCTCCAATATTAGTTTTATGGAAAAAAACAAAGGAGGCTTTTCTCTCGAAAAAGACGTGGGAATTGGAGCGTAGGTTGAGCACTTTCCATCGCAGAGGTTCTCACGTGACCTGCTGCTAGTGCGCTGTGCGCATGCGCAAGGCTCTGGAGCATCGGCCACGGACTACGCGAAAACATTAAAAAAACAATATCTCGTCAACTCTTCCGAGACGGAAAAAGATAATTTACAGAAAAATCAAAGATAATTCAATCCGTAACATATATTTTTTCCAGATTTTTTAAGAGTTGTCAAAGTTGTGTTTCGGTTATTTGCTTATTAAGTTTGTTGTTAAAAAATAGAAATATTAACTTTCAACTTCCGGACTAAATTTCATTGCAAAGTATCACTATTCTCTCTAGGACTATCAGAAGGAATCGCAGCAGAATTCTCACCAGGACTGTCAGAAGGATTCTGAGAAGTATTCCATTCAGCACTATCAGAAGGACTCTCAACAGGATTGCAATCAGCGCTGTTAAGAAAATTCTCATAAATAGTCTAAAACTATGAGTTTCCGGGATATTTCTGGAGATGAAATTCACGTGGTTTTTTTGAATCACGAAATGGAATATTCTTTCAAACTAAAACAGATACAATGAAACTATCGAAACTCGTCACTCCCACTCAATTTATTTATTAACTCAATTTATGAATACATTTATTAATTAATTAATTTATTATTTATCTATTTATTCATATTAAAGTATAACACTTACGTGACACGAGTATAACTGTCAAATTACTATGCGCAATTTAACCGAGAAACTATTGTGCCTACTTTCACTCATATACTGGGTTGCAAATTAATCGTAGAAGCACAAAGTTCTCGGCCCTGAACATTATATACAAATTTAAGTTTCTCATCTATTCCTACCCGCCTCATCTGCTTCTGCACTTGATTCACCATTCAATTCTCTAAAAATTGATTCTCTTGACCGTCCTTTGGTCTCCGGCAGCAGAAAATATGTTAGTATAAATGTACATGCACAAAATGAAGAGAGTATGAAAAAAGACGTATGACTCCCAAATGTACTAGTTATAGATGGAAAGAATTTCATCATTACAGAAGACATAATATTATCTGCTGCTATGGAAATTGAAGTACCAAGACTGGCAATGTCTGGACTCAATACTTCAGATGCGACAACGAAAGCAGCAGCACCAATTCCTATTGAATGAGCCAATGCATAAAAAGATAATGCTACTACTGGCAACCATGAAAATAATGACAGATCGTAAGTTTGATTTTGCAGCAGGAAGAATGCTCCAAATGCTAGATGACAAGCCATCATTGCACCACATGATATTAATATGAGACTTCTTCGTCCAAAACGTTCTATAGTTAATGTTGAAAGGAATGATCCGACAATTTGGATTACTGCTAAAACTATGGATGCATTATGTGGACTCAATGAACTGTTGGAGCTCTCGAAGATTGTTGTACTGTAGTTGAACTGAAAAAGAAGCATATAATAGTTGTATACATTAGCTAAAACATGAGAATGATGAAATTTCATTGTTCTCTTTTGAAAAATGCAATTTCATTAAGCATGCAGGAAAATCTTACCACAATACCGTGTCCAGAAGAATGACGTCCAATCAGGACATATAAGGAAATGATAAATCCTTTGATTGTTCCACGATCTCTGAATAAATCCTTCAAGTTAACTGATTGTTTAAGCATTTTATCACATTGCTGCTGGAGATGAAGTAATTCACGATCAATTGCAGACTTGTCACCATTGCTCAACCAGTTGAGAGATCTACAGAATATACTTAGATGGTAATATTAGACAGCCAATGCAACATGACAGCGATGAAACAGCATGATTCAATTCCATTTCTTAATCAGAGTTTCACTAATGTCTGGAAGTCTACCTGAGCGCAAGTAGATTGAGTGATTTTTCAATAACAAAGAAGCTTCAATGAGAATTGTTGCAGCTCGATTAGATTCTCCCAGAAATCATGAAAACTGAGATCATAGTAGAAACGATTCGTTGCTTTTCATTCATGACCTATATATGTCATATTTTATAGTATCAAATCCATTGAATTATCAAGTTGTTGTATTACCTAATACCTTCATCGATTCGATCTTTTCTGATCAAATAAATAGGAGTTTCGGGCATGAAAATAAAGCTGAGCAAGAAGACTAGAGGAACAATCAATCCACATATTGCAAAGAAATGATAAGAAAATACTGTCCCAAGTACAAATGCAATGAGTGTTCCCAAATTCAGAGCAAATCCTAGATAACATCCCAATTTTCCTCTTATTGTTTCACTTGAAATTTCAGCTACATAGACTGGAACTATACTCAATGCTAATCCTCCCGCAGTACCAACCAAGAAACGAGCAATAAGAAGATAGTAAAAGTTTTGTGCAAACAGTATCAATAGCCAGCTACTTATCATTGGTATTGCTATACAGCAGCCTGTTATTTTTCTACCGAATCTCTCAGATGCCCAACCAGCAAATGGTGTAGCAAGCAACGGTGCAATAGTATTGATTGAAGATAACCAAGAAATTTGGTCTTCAGTTAATGGCTCTGTACCGACTGGTGGATGATCACTCAAAAGTTCTGGAATTGTGGGTGATATCCAACCTACCATCATTCCACCGCCTATGGATGATATATTAACTGCAATTCAAATGACAAATAATTATTTCTATGATATTCTTCTAAATTCATAAGAATACGAGTGAATTTCACATTTAGCATGGCTCGAAAAGTGCTACACCTATAAGTATCTGTGAAGATGTAGCTGATATCATAACAATGAGAGTTAACAGCAAGCGGTATTTATGATATCGTTTTGAGGTGTAACTTTAACTTTTGTTCTGATTGTCTTGATAATTTCTTAATCTCGAGTGAAGAAAGCTCGAAGATTTCATGAAGATTAAGAGAAGATTTCGGAGAGAAACGGAAAGACTTTAGACATACTGTCGTACTTCAAGTTCTTATCAGTGCGACATGCACGTATGTATAGACATGCACCTGCATCACAGAGCGTTGCGCATGTTTAGAGTCAATTGGTGTAGGAACCATGCGTATGCATACCACTTACATCGTTTCAATTTCTGTCGCGTTCCTCCCTGCTGGTATCCAAAAATACACACACACACACACATGGACTTTTATTCGGAAAAAACTATTCATTAACGGAATTGAATGATAATTTATGGTTATTTCTTCTTCTTGTTAGGACACCAGCTATGGCTTCATAGATACTCATACATGCTCACAATTTCTGAGTCCCATAATGATCGTTCCATTGAAAACAATAAGGACGCTAAGAAACATCATTACGGAAAAAAAATTTTTTAATTGAAAAATGTGAAAATTAATAAACGCACTGATTATGGCGGCTACATATTGACGCCATTTTCGAATTTCAGTATTTTTATGCTGTTCTATATCCTTCTGTACCATCATGAGGATCTGACACTTCAGAAGATTGCACTCTTCCAATTCTGTAAGTGAACACTGATAAAAAGGAAAACACTTCAATACCAAACATAATATTGAATATTATGAAAAATAGATGAATAGGAACATTGAGAAGTTTCAATGGATATTTTATAAATAAAAACCTAACAGAGGCACGAATATATTCATAGATTGAGAATTTATTTCGGATCAGAATCGAATTATTGCTGTGAAAGTTGCGAAATATCCAGAGGATTTTCAATTTTTTTTTACTAACAAGAATTTTCTCTATGCAAGTAACCAATTTACTTCATCAATTTCGATCACTCGTGGACAGATAAATTGAATGAATTGAATTTTACTTTCTTTCTATGTATTTTTCAATCTATCACCAATTAAATTACAATTTTCCGATTGAAGGGCAGCCTATGATACAAACTACTGAAGTAAAAAAATTTCTATATTCCAGCATGTATATATACTGGTCGAATGAAAAAGCGCATGAAATCTCTCGTCTTGGTTGATAATCGGACACGAACCTTGCAATTTTATCAGTTCACAATTTGTTTTCCATTTGCATCATATCTGAAATCGGTGCAATTCAATTATAAAATGGCTCTGTGCTCCTGAATGTTAATCTGAAATTTCAAAGGTCTGTGCTTTATTATCAATTATGATCATTATCCCCATACTATTAAGTACTTTGATGAATCGAAAATTTAGGTATTCAGTTCTTTATCTTCGTGTCCTATAATTAACAGGACATCCCTGATTGACTCTCGTTTCTGTTGCATTAAGAACAGTTTGTTGCACAAATTTTGGACCCTAGTAATCACATAATTTGCGATGAATGGCAATGAGTTTTTGCTGAGTATCCAAAATTCCGAATGATTCAATGTCTTATTTTTCCTCCAAGAGTTATCAATTTTTTTGACTGAATAAATTTCCTTTGAATAAGTGAAGGACAAAATCCAATATCATAATCGCAAATCAATGATAATATTAATCCGAAAAAAAAGTAAAAAATTGAATAATGTCATCAATACTTTATTTTATTTAATCAATCAATGAATCAATACAAGCAATCATTATCTATTAATTTCATGAACAATAACTGATTTTTTCTCTGGTTTGCTATTCAATTCTTCAAAAATTGATTCCACTGATCTCCCTTTGGTTTCTGGGAGTAGAACGTACGTTATCATAAATGTACACAAACAAAAAAAAGAGAGTATAAGGAATGGTGTAAAATTTCCAAATTTATTAGCTACCATTGGAAAGAATTTGATGCCTATAAAACTTGAAATATAAGTTGGCACCAGGCATACTGAAATACCTAAACTTGCTATGTCTGGACTGAACACTTCAGATGCAACAATATAAGCAACTGGACCAAGACCGATTGAATAAGATAGTGCATAAAGTGACAATACTGCTATTGGTAACCAGGAGAATGAAGACAGATCGTAGGTTTGACGTTGAAGAAAAAAAAATACTCCAAAAATAAAGTGACTAGTTATCATTCCGCCACATGATGTCAATAGTAGAGATCTCCTTCCAGTGCGTTCTATTATCAATGTTGAAAGAACTGATCCAATTATTTCTATTACTGCAAGTATTATCGCTGCATCATTCGGACTCAATGTAGTATGGGCGAGTTCGAATATCCTCGCAGTGTAAGTGAACTGAAAAAAAGTAGCTGTTATATTGGGTTTCTGAGAAGACGTGTTACACCAGTTATCAGCAGTGACAAGAAGGTGCATAAAACCCAGAAAAAATAGAATAAAAAGGATTTAATCATGATTGGGTAATTGAAAATTATCGTAGGCCAATTGATGCAGGAGATTTTTCCATTAGGGCATAAGGGGGGTTGGGGGTTACTGTTAGAGATGTAAAATTACCGTCATTTTTTGGATGTGTCAGGTCAGTCGTAAAATTACGGTTTCCTGACCATTTTTGACCTGACCTGTAATTCCTGTTGGAAACTGACGGTAATTTTGTTTTATCGTCAGTAATTATGTTTCACGATGGAAGATCATCTATATAGATGGAAACTGACGTTAATTATTTATTTCAGTCACTTTTTCGGTCATTTTTGTCTGATTTTTCTTTTTTTTTTTTGAGACGATGAAGCTTCAAAAGGGAAGAAAAATATCGAGCATTGCATTTCAAGGAAATTTGTATTATGCAATACAATGGAGTGAACGTCAATATTTCGTGTGAATTTTGCTCACCAAAATGAAGTAACAGAGAAGAAAATTAAATTCAGTTATATAGATGTAAACTGACTGTAATTTAAATAATAGGTCATTTTCCTGACGCAAGATTTGGTCAGTTTATTCCTGACGAAAACCGTTAGTAATTTAGCTTCGGTCAGTTACGTGTAAGTTACCGGTAAAATGACGGTAAACTTACCGGTCAGTTTTTAGTTTCACATCACTAGTTACTGTGTGGTAGCTCCTCAATGTATGTACTGCAAGCATATGGCTCATGCATAGCAAATGTATAGCACCAAGATAGCGAGTACATGGCATATGCATGAGATGTACTCACAATGTACGACACGAACAATTTTAACAATTGTAGTGAATGGAGTGGGGATAGAATCATACACTACTTCTCTCACAGTATGCTTCTCTGCTTCTCCGGCTTATGCTCACCTATGCTCTGACGGGAAAATTTCGTTCATTGATTGGCTTACAATGATCTCTAATCAATTGGAAATTATTGAATAATTGTTTTTTTTCCATTGTTCTCGTGTTACATGCATTTTCTCCTAACTGCTGGTAACCAGTGCTGCACCTATTCTCGAACACCCTGTATATTCATCATGTTCAATCCTATGACAGGGAAGAATGAATCAATGGATAGGTAGAACGAGATGACTCGATTTCATTTCATCATTCATGCAACGAGCAACAAGCTAATTGAACATCGAAATTGGATGTTCGCGCTCTCTTGCGTTACATCGAAATTCTTAGAAACTGTGGATCTCAAAGACCTATTGATTATTATGCTTATGATATTGTTATCTGTGATGATGATGTTTCTTCTCGCAAGTCCCAAAGAAAAGTGAAGTCTCCTTGTTGTTAAACAACAGATCTTAGTTTCCATGGGGATATGTGTGCAACTTCTTTCTTTACATTTAATGTAAAAGGGGAATACGCTAGAATATTGATACTTGTATCATTCGAATCATCTTCATTACCTATTTATCATCTCGTTCAACTTTCCCGCTACTGAATCAATAATTTTAATGTAGACTAATAACTTACAACAATTCCATATCCGGAAGTTGCTTGACCAGTTATAAGGCACAAAGAAATAATGAATCCTTTGATGGTTCCACGATTTCTGAATAAATCCTTGAAGTTCACTGAATTTTTACAATCAGAAATTTCAGTGAGCTGCTTTTGGAGATGAAGGACTTCACAATCGACTATTGATTTGGTATTACTCTTCAGCCACATCAGAGATCTGCCAAGTATGAAGACTATATGCCACTGTTGTGAATCATGATCATGTGCTACTAAGATGATTTATCATTGAACTATAAGGGAGAGTGGAAGAAAACGATCCGAATAAGGTCATCAATATTTCCGAATTGGCTGAATGGATGAAAAGAAAGGCCATTTTGTTAGAAGCTGATTCTCCCAGCTTTCAAGGATGCCATTCCCTTTTTCATGTTCACCCTACTAATTCTAGAGATATTCGAGATTTCATACGATCGATTATGAAATTCGTTTTTACCATTCTCCCCTATGAGCTGCATTCAATATGACATTACCTAGTACCTTCCTCAATCCGACCTTTCCTGATGAGATAAGTTGGGGTTTCCGGCATAAAAATGAATGTTACGAAAAAGACTACAGGAATAATCAATGAAAATATCGCAAAGAGATGATAAGACAATGCTGCACCAAGGACAAAACCGCAAAGTATTCCTAGATTGATACTAAATCCAAAGCAACATCCAAACTGACCTCTGATTGTTTCAGCTGAAATTTCTGATACATAAAGTGGAATTACACTGTATATCAATCCAAAAGTAACTCCGCATAACAATCGAGCTATGAGGAGATAGTAAAAATTCTGTGCAAATAAAATCAAGAGCCAGCTGATAGTTGCTGGGAATGCTGTACAGCAGGCTGTCATTTTTCTACCAAATCTTTCACATGACCAAGCGCTGAATAAGACAGCAAGCAGTGGTGTAATACGCGTTGCTGACGACAGCCAAGAAATTTCATCTTCCGTCAATGATTCAGTTCCAACTGGTGAATTGTCATTCGAAAGCTGTGGGATTGTTGGTGATGACCACCCATCCATCATTCCACTTGATAGAGATAGCAAATTAACTGCAATTTGGAAAAAAGAGACTGAAGAATTAGTCTGTCGACACTAGAATAGTGAAATGAATGGTGCGTTTGATTTTATTAAAATATCTTGAAATCTATGGGAAAAAAGAAAAGGAAGGAACAATTTCAGAAGAGAGTGAACAAGAGAAGTAATTGGAAACTCACTGATTATGACAGCCGAGAATTGACGCCATTTTCCTATTTCTACCGCAGAATATTTGTAATGCTCTATATCCTGTTCAATCATAATGAAAACGTATCACTACAATTTTCTGCACCATCCGTATTATTTCCTTGTGTTACACTAAATGATGTATTGAAAGTCACGTGATACGAAGAACGTGGCTAAGAATTCGAATATTTCCTTGCTTCTGAATTTATCATTAAATACATTAGTCTTTCGCATCCAATCGAGACCTATTCGAATAACAACATAACGACTAATGAATGATAACATTGGAATGAAGTATAATCAATCAATTCGATTGCCACTGTCCTTAACCTGATTGACTGGAGTAGTAATTATCTGCTTTGAAGTTTAATTTTGATGAAATATTCGTTATCACATTACAATTTTGATTAGATTTATCTTAAATTTTTGGGGGCTGGTGTTAGGATCGTAGTGAGGATTTGGGATAAGTTCGTATGATGATGATGAGAATATATAAATGCGATTTTGGTTCAGAAAATGAATAGGTTTATTCCATTAGTGAATAAGGTGTTAAAACTATTGTCGAATTTTATTTATCTCTCTACAGATAAGTAAATGAACGTTCACTCGAATTTTGATGTGGGAGTGAGGAGAACTCATTGGCATTCCCAGAAAGTTTTACTTAGAATGATAATCTAACAACCACTTTACATCAGAATAAAAAATTTGAAGGAGGAGATAACAACTTAGTCGATGCTATTAATGATTATTCTTATCAGCATCTAATGG
This sequence comes from Aleiodes alternator, assembly GCA_963921955.1. Lineage (NCBI taxonomy): Eukaryota > Metazoa > Arthropoda > Insecta > Hymenoptera > Braconidae > Aleiodes > Aleiodes alternator. The sequence goes on along the minus strand of OY998110.1, from coordinate 2,370,878 downwards.
CCAATTTGGTTTAGTATTTAATTCCTTAAAAATTGATTCCACCGATCTTCCTTTAGTTTCGGGCAATAGAAAATATGTTATTACGAACGTGCAAGCACAGAATGAAGAGAATATGAAGAATGGCGTGTGGCTTCCTAATTGGTTGGTTACAAATGGAAAAAATTTCATGGCTAAAAAGCTTGCAGTAAAGAGCGATATCATAGAAACTGAAATACCTAAACTTGCTATGTCTGGACTAAAAACTTCAGCTGCTACAACATAAGCAGCTGGACCGAGGCCCGTCGAATAAGCTAATGCATAAAATGACAATGCCGTTATCGGAACCCATGAGAATGAAGATACATTATGAGCTTGATTTTGAAGGAGAAAAAATATTCCGAATATTAGATGACAGGACATCATTGCTCCACATGACATCAACAGCAGAGGTTTCCTGCCAGCATGTTCTATTATGAAAATTGATAGTGATATTCCAATCACTTGGATTGCAGCTAATATTATGGCGGCATTGTTCGAACTCAATGAACTATTTGCATGTTCGAATATCATTGCAGTATAAGTTAACTGGAAGGAAAAAAAAGTTGACATCGTTATATGAAATTCATATGTAAATGTAATAGTCGTGTGAGAAATTACCATAGTCCCGTGTCCAGAAAGTGGCTGTCCAGTCAAGAGACATATAGAGATGATGAATCCTTTAATTGTTCCACGATTTCTGAATAAATCCTTCAATCCAACTGATTCCTTACAATCAGCAATTTCAGTCAGTTGCTGCTGAAGATGAAATAATTCACGATTCACTGTTGCTTTATCGTTACCTCTCAGCCACATCAGAGATCTACGTAAATAAGATTTACTTATATAAAAATATCACAAACCAATGTAGTAATGTGACATTACCTAGTGGCTTCGTCGATTCGACCTTTCCTGACCAGATAAACTGGGGTTTCAGGCATGAAAATAAAAGTTGAGAAGAAAACTATTGGAAGAATTAATCCGCATATTGCAAAGACATGGTAAGATAATGCTGCACCGAGTACAAATCCGCTGAGTAATCCTATATTATTAATTAATGACAAATAACATCCTATTTGTCCTCTGACAGTTTTTGATGAAATTTCAGCAACATAAAGTGGATTCAGATTGGATGTTAAGCCGAGAACAAGTCCAACTAATAATCGAGCAATCAGAAGATAGTAAAAGTTTTGAGCAATAAGTATCAAAAGCCAACTAACAATCGCTGGTACTGCTATGCCACATCCTGTTAATTTTCTACCGTATCTCTCAGATGACCAGGCACAGAGTGGTAAAGCAAGGAGAGGTGTGATATTCATTACTGAGGATAGCCAAGAAACTTCATCCTCTGTCAGTGGTTCTGTACCAATTGGTGGATTTTCATTTAGGAGCTGTGGAATAGTGGGTGATAGCCAGCCTATCATTATTCCACCTGTCAAAGATGACAGATTTACTGCAATTTCAAAGAAATAGAAGGGAAAAATCAATAAGAAAGTAATGACGTGAGCATGAAGGAGTCATACGTTTACAAAGTACCGTGAAATATCCATAAAAACGTAAGGGCTTAGATATATTTTGTAATTATGTTTTGAATCAACAACAATTTATCCCTATTAAAGATTTTTCTCCGACCATTCTTTAAGTTATTAATTGGTAAATTATCGGCCATCATGGTCACTCCCAAACAATTTATCCCAATCTACTGATATTCCTGAATATTTTGACAATACTCTTAGAATTTTTTTTTAAGTGTTTATTTAGTTAAGCCTGTGTACATCTTTTTTTTTTTTTTTTGATCACCCAATAAACAAGGTAGTATACATTTTTTCTTAACAACAAGTTCTAGTCATGCCAAAAAGTCTTGATTTAAGACGTGCTTTGCTAAAATACATTTTTGTGTAGAGGTACACTTTTTTTTTAACATAATTTTTCGAGCTGATTGAGCACGTTTTATTCACAATAAATGGTAGAATTTATTTTGTAACCATGTTCCCTCTTTGAGGTGCTATCGAAGGGGAAGGCTTCGAAACCCCTTCATTGCAATACTCTTAGAATAGAAAAAAAAAATATGGAAAAAATTAATAACTCACTGCTTATGGCTGCCATATGTTGACGCCATTTCCCATTCTCTACTGAGATATCTTTGCATTCTTCGACATCTTGTTGTGTCATCGTCTTAAGCTTGTCTATCAAAGTAGAGATGTTGATTCTTATAATTTTCGTTAAAACACCTCTTTACACTGTTTTCAGAAACACGAATAACTTCGAATATATTTTACTTTACCGATAACTCATACAAAATGCTAATCAAACGAGAAATGCAACAGCCAACATAGCGGTTAAAGTATAAAGGCTTCTGTGAGTGATAACATTTTTATAAACAAAACAAATTGATTGATTTAATTAATGCAATTAAATCAAACCATAATTATCTCTTGTTAGATTAGATTCTGGTTGGATTTTCGTTGTTGAATTTCATGCTGTATCACCCTTAAAAAAAAACAATCTGAAGCTGGTGGCATGATACGGATCTATTTCAAAGATATTTGCAAAAAAATTTATGAGCGATTTTAATTCCTGAAGTGTTCGAGAATAGGTAAGAATTGCTACCAGCTGCGAAGAAATGCTTGATTGAACTTTATTCGTCATTGCGTTTAGTTTATGGGAAGATATGTATCACAGTGAAGTATATTGGAAAGATGTAATGTTTTGAATTGTGAGACTAAATTGACCTCACAATTCATACTTCATGATTTTTTCTTCGCGTCTATATCTCCAAACTATTTTTCTTACCAATGCATTCGTATTGTAGTGTTCATGAAATTCTCCGTTTTGGCAGTCTACTGAAAGTTCAGAGAACATATGAAAATTTACAGCAACTTTGTAGACAATTGAAATCATGACACAAATTCCAGGAAATAAATAATAACAGATTTCGTTTCATCAATTTGTAATTCTAGTATTTAATTCTTTAAAAATCGATTCCAAAGACCTTCCTTTGGTCTCTGGTACTAGAAAATATATTATCGAAAACGTACATACACAGAACGAAGAGAATATAAAGAAGCAATTATGAGATCCCAATTCGCTATTTATGAACGGGAAAAATTTCAACATTAAAAAACTTGTGATAAAAACTGGGACCATCGAAACCGAGATACCTAACGTTGCTACATCTGGACTAAGAACTTCGGCTGCGACGACATAAGGACCCGGACCAAGTCCTATTGCATACAGTAGAGCATAGCAACACAATGCTGCTATTGGTAACCACAAGAATGATGAGAGATCATATGTTTGATATTGCAGGAGGAAGAATATTCCAAAAGTCAAATGACAAATCGTCAGTCCTCCACATGATATCAGTAGTAGAGATCTTCTTCCAATGCGTTCTATTATCAATGTTGAAATGTATGATCCAACTATTGGTATAATTGCAACTAATATGGCCGCTGTATTCGGGCTTAATGAGCTATGGGCAAGAGTAAATATTGTTGCGGTGTAACCGAACTGGAAAAAAAAAATTATATCATCCTCATATGCAATTCCATAAGTCGAAATAATTAATAGGCTTACTGGTTACTTACCACAACTGAATATCCAGAAGTTTGTTGCCCAGTAAGAAGACACAGGGAAATCATGAATCCTCTAATTGTTCCACGATCTCTGAATAAATCTTTGAAAGTAGCTGTTTTCTGCTGAGACATTTCAACAAGCTGCTGCTGGAGATGAAGTAATTCTCGATCCACTGTAGATTTGTGGTTATTTCTAAGCCACATTAGGGAGCTGCAGAATAATACAGAAATGAAATGGTAGAAATCAATGATCAAATGAAAATCTGCAATCAGGTCGTCATATCTTCAAGTCTTTTGAACAGAGAGAAATGAGAACTGTCATGGAAGTTAATATTGAAAATCGTCCATGTGAATTATGTTTATAAATTGACTCGTAAGTCTTCACTGAATAAAATTTGATAAATAATCAAAATTGATTGAATCATGTTACATTACCTAGTACCTTCGGCGATGCGACCTTTCCTAATGAGATAAACCGGTGTTTCAGGCATGAAAAAGAAAGTTACCGAAAAAATGACAGCTATGATCAATCCACAAGCTGCAAAAGGATAATAAGGTAATACTGCACCAAGTACAAATGCACCTAATAGTCCTATGTTAATAGCAAATCCGAAGTAACATCCCAATTGTCCTCTAATATTTTCAGAAGCAATTTCAGCTATATAAACCGGTATCAAATTGAATGATAATCCAATGGCTATACCAGCCATTGCACGAGCCATGAGAATGTAGTAGAAATTTTGTGCAGTGAGTATCAAGATCCAAGATACAATTGCTGGCACTCCCATGCAGCATCCTGTTATTTTTCTACCATATTTCTCGGATATCCAAGGACAGAATGGCAATGGTATTAGTGCTGCAATACTTATAATTGACAACCAAGAAATTTCGTCTTGTGTAAATGGCACAGTACCAATCGGAGGATTCTCACTTGTAAGTTCTTCAATCATGGGTGATGACCAGCCCAACATTGCTCCACTGGAGACAGAGGATATATTGACTGTGAGTTGAAAATAGAAATGAATTCATGAATGAACAATCGTGTTTGCAGAACTACAAATAAATTATCACCAAAAATATTGAAAACTCACTGATTATAGCTGCCAGGATTTGTCGCCATTTTCCAAATGTTAATGCGAGATCTTCGTATTGTTCTTTACCTTTTTCATTCATGATGAAACGGTGTCACTCGAGCAAACTCCACCTTGGGCTGGTCTTTGCACACTGAGAAACATGAAACCACTTTCTGATACTCATTTATTGCAACAAAATGGCTATTAATTGACTGTTGACTCAAAGAATTTTCTTTAAAAACGAATAACGCAACGTTTGTGGACGTCATATAAGATCTAATGATATCAATAAAGGATGTCTAATCTATCCACATTTAATGTCTCTAATTCTGTTCTGAAACTCATATGTGATTAAGCTCCGATCCGAAATTAGCAATCTCTGATAGCATTTATTCTAAGGATTCCGTAAATGTTCTGTTCCATAAATAATCCATGATTATTGAGATTCATTTGTCTCTTTGATTTGAATATTAAATAATGACGTTTATATCTTTATGGTCTCAAATGAAAATAATTGCAGCCAATAAAGAATAATATTTATTCATTGATAGGCTTACCTGCAGATAGTCAATACGTGTAGGTAATCGTGTATAAAACTATACTGTTTTTATTGTTTTTTCATTAATGATTAACACTTCTATATTAATATGTGATTAAGCGGAATACGGAGCACACTTTTTTGAAGACTGAGGTCTCGACTTCTTTCTCATGAATAATTATGTACCAGAGGAGAAATTATTTTATCGCATATCTTTGCGAAAGAAAAATGTCTCTTATTGTGAGAAATTTCACACGGATAATAATTACCAGACAAAACTGATAACCTAAGATCACACACTTTGCCCTCCCTCTTCTTGTTCCATGCTCAATCACATCATTATTTTTCGTTCTTGATTATCGCACCGACTCTTTCTTCTTCATTCTCTCTCTCTCTCGTTAATTCTTGCAAACAGGCGCCATCGGTATCTTCTGCGCCTTCTCCTCCTTTCCTTAACGTTTCGAAATTTAATAGCTCTAGAAGATTACGCCTTTGACAAAGGTCAAATCCGCATATGATATATTTTTACGTCTCTATAGAAATGAGAAAATCAACTGCGTATTTCTACTGTCTATCCGAGTCAATTGAAAAAGTTTTTCCTTGATTCTAGTATGACAGCGAGTGATTAGTATGGATTAATAAGTTTGATGAAAATGCGCTTCCAAGTATTTTCAGAAACATTAAACTAGGATATTTCGAAATAATAGAAGTCTTTTAGTCCATTGAATTTTCTAACCTCCTTCCTTTTTTATCCAAATTCACAACTTAGTGATACAATCATATAAATTTTTCACAATTATAAGGTAGTTCACTGCGACAGTTGTTGTCAAAAGTATAGTCCTGTATAACGATTGATGTATTGTTTGATTAACTGTGCTAGAATTTTTTTTGGGCGTTATAAGTGCCATTTTTTTTCCTGAAACCATAATAAATGAAAATTGTCTGAGGACTGCAATGTTGCCAGGCTGTGATCACAGTATCCCACGTTAACTGTTTTGAACTAATTGTTGCTTACGTTTTCTTTCAACTCCATGGTTTTCCAACATCCCTCACGGATCTTTTTTTACCGTAAAATTCTGTAATTTTACGGTAACGATTTACGGTAAAAATACGGTATTTTACCGTACTTTGCGGTAAAATACGGTATTTTACCGTACTTTGCGGTAAAATACGGTATTTTACCGTACTTAGCGGTAAAAAACGGTATTTTACCGTATTTAGCAGTAAAGTACCACCATAACATACGGTATTTTACCGTACTGAACGGTAAAATACGGTACTTTACGGTAATTTCAGGTGAGCATAAAGTACCATTCTATTTTACAGTAATATGCGGTGAAATACTCCGCAAAAATACCGTGAAATACGACTGGATACCGTATTTGCCCGCTGAGGAAAAACAGCCAAATAGGCATAATGAAAGGAAACAATCAAAACTTAATTTTTCTTCATATTCAAATTATTTTGTCTCTTCTTTTAAAAATAAAATAGATAAAATATAAAAAATAGAAACATTTTCTCTCTTTCTTATTCTAACTCGAAATATTCTCCTCAAAGTTTAAAGTAAATTACATCTTACAAACGGGTGTTGCAGATTGTAAATTCGCGATAATTCATTATCGTTGTATATTTTTCATCAATCTATTCTGCAAGAATACTAAGAAAAATTTGCAAAATTGAAAATTCACCTCCTCTGGAATTCCTTCCAGTGCGAACGGATCATAATAATTATAATGCAATTCATTATTGCATTTTGTCACATTCAAATTCATTTTCGAGTCACACTCGATCATAACCTCACTAAATGTGTGACAAGTAACTCTCCATGTAGTGAGAATAACACACTGCTCCTAACACGCGCAAAATTTGAAAACTAATTTCGAAAACTAGTAGGAGAAATTCTAATTTTTTTTTTCAAAATATGAGTACCCCATCGTTATAAGTCAAACACGGATTGCGAATATCACAAAATATGAAATATTTCGAACGTCGATCTCGATGAAAAATTGAAAGTGGCATAACTGTGATATATGGAATGCACAGTAATAATAAAGTTTATAATGGAGATTTACGGTATAAATCATATTTTTACCGAATAATATGGTATAATACCGTAATTTACAGTATAGAATCGGTACCGAATAATACCGCTTCTTACGGTAAAAGGCGGTGGTTTTCTGTAATTTACATGAAAATACCGCATATTACCGTAATTGCGGTATTTTACGGTAAAATACCAAAATTACCGTAATTTACGGAAAATACGGTAAAATACCGTAATTTAGGTCCGTGAGGGATATGTTGATAATGCGTATTTTATTCATTAAAATCTCGTTTCACAATCGGTGAAAAAATTCAGTTCTCCCACAATTAAATATATGGCACTTCTCTCCAATCCATATCTCAATTTCATCAAATTCCTAACAATAATCATTTAACGATTGAAATACTTTAGGTAGTTATTTTCTTTACATCTGTTTTTTCATTTGATCGACCATTCAATTCCTCGAAAATTGATTCCCTTGATTTCCCTTTAGTCTCTGGCAGTAGAAAATATGTTATTAGGAATGTATAAGCACAAAATGAGGCAAGTATAAAGAAAACCATATGACTTCCCAGAATACTAGTTACGAATGGGAACAATTTCAGGGTTACAAAACTTGCAAGGCAAACTGGTATCATGGAAACTGAAGTACCTAAACTAGCTATCTCTGGACTAAATATTTCAGCTGCAATTACGTAAGCAGCTGGACCTAGTCCGATTGAATAAGCTAATGCATAAGAAGATAATGCTACTATCGGCAACCATGTGAACGATGATAAATCATAACTTTGATTTTGTAAGAGAAAAAATATCCCAAAAAGTAGATGACAAATTATCATTACTGCACATGATACTAATAATAGAGGTCTCCTTCCTAATCGATCTATAATCAACGTTGAAAGAACTGATCCGATAGTTTGTATTGCTCCAAGCACTATAGCTGCATTATTTGGGCTCAATGAGCTATTTGCAAGCTCGAATATCGTTGCAGTGTAGCTGAACTGGAAAAGAAATATAGATTTTATGTATCATATGGAATTTCGTAATTGAAAAAGATAATTATGAAGTAGAAGATCTTACCACAATCGAGAATCCAGAAGTTTCTTGTCCAATTAGAAGACACGAAGAAATAATGAATCCTTTGATTGTTCCACGATCTCTGAATAGATCCTTCAATTTCGCTGATTCAGTCTTAGACATGTCAGCAAGTTGCTGCTCGAGACGGTATAGCTCACGATCTACTTTGGGCTGATCATTACTTCTTAACCACATGAGAGATCTGCAGGACACAAATGTGATTTTAGTTTAATCTCTTAGAACATTTGACATTTGAGGTAGTATCCCAGCAAACTCGAGTACAGTTAACCTCTTATTGTTTGAATCCGTATCAAAGGTGATATTTTTGTTCATATATCCGAATTTTTCCATAATTTTCATCCATGTAGTTTATGAGATATGAATTATCAGAGTTGTTGGAAATAACTGGTGGGATGGGAACGCCCTAAATCAGACAGAAATACCAAAATCACTCAGAAACCTATACACTTCACCCATTATTTGAAAACTATCGGCGAAGAAAACTATATTTTAACTACATAATAGAAGAAGAAATATCCAATCCTCCGTACAGTCATTAAAAAATTTTATTTAGAAGGTAACTTTTTGCTTCTCTTTCTATCTGATGCGTGCAATAGGAGATTTGTAATGTGAGAAATAAGCATGCGCCTAATTCTGTGTGTTATTCACAAACCTTACTCTATGTACGACATTTAATATTTTGCTAACTTGATTGGCAAGGAAAAAACTCGAAAAATCAATTTTTGAGAATTTCCTTGACGGCATTTTGCATAAGAAGAGAAAATTTCTTTAAATTTGTAGATTGCCAAGTATAACCGTTCCGGAACAATGGGATGATATCTGTCACACACACATGCACACATACCGATATTATTTGAAAACCTAATTACTCGACGTTTTGTGATGGTTTGAGTCATAAAAACTCACTATAACATGACAATGCTTCCGTTTTGAAGCAAAAATGGGGGAACAAAAAAAATATATTCACAAGCTGAAAATAAGCTCTTTGAATAGTTCAATAATGTTAGGAGTACATTAGAGCACGTTTTTCAAAGTTATTCACGAGTAATCGGAAATTAACCCATGAATGTTCATTTTTTCTGTTTTATCGACCGCACTCTAGGATATTATTGGAAATTATGATCTTTGAAAATTATGAAGACATTACCTAGTAGCTTCCACGATTCGACCCTTCCTGATGAGATAAGTTGGGGTTTCGGGCATGAAGATAAAAGTTATAAAAAAGACTACTGGAAAAACTAATCCAAATATGGCAAAATGATGATAAGATAATATTGCACCAAATATGAATGCCATCAGTATTCCTATATTTATCCCGAATCCAAAATAACATCCTAATTGTCCTCTGATGGTTTCGGCTGATATTTCAGCTACATAAACTGGCACTATAGAGAATGTCAATCCTACAACAAACCCAATCAATAGTCGTGCAATCAGGAGATAGTAAAAATTTTGTGCAAAGAGTATGAGAAGCCAACTAATAGTCGCTGGTATTGCTATGCAGCATCCCGTTGTCTTTCTACCAAATTTTTCTGATGACCAAGCACAGAATGGTAAAAAAAGGAGTGCTGTAATACTTATTACTGATGTTAACCATGAAATTTCATCTTCTGTCATTGGTTCTTCACCAACTGGGGGATTTTCCTCCATAAGTTGTGGAATTGTGGGTGATGCCCAGCCTGCCATAACTCCACATGTTATTGCCGATAAATTAACTGCAATGAAAAAATAGAACATTACGTATCTAGTGCGGAAAAGATCTTTTATCCGTCCATGATGCGTATAATATTTTTGTGCTAGAAAATGAAGAGTGAAGTGAGATTAGAAATCCATTTTCTCAGCACCCTGCGTCGAAAAGAAATGATTGATGTTTATCAATGTTCATTTCAGAAAAGAATTTCAGAAATTACTCACTAATTATTGCTGCCATGAATTGACGCCATTCCCCAGCTTCCATCGAGGTAACATCGTGTTCTCTTGTATTTTGTTGCATCATCTTCAGAATTTCTCACTTTTCCCTAAGCCACTACACTTTTCTCCTTCTTCCGTTACTTCGAAGAATAACACCTGTATTCCCCAGTAAGCTCTTAAGAGGGAGTAGATCTTATTCGCAGCTTATATGCTGAACTGGTTGTCATGGCAATAGTTGCGAACGAATTGGGCATTTTTATCCAATAAATTTTTTTAGCTTGATATATTTTATCAAATTGTCTTTGATTTCCATCTCAAATTAACTATCTCTGATTGAGCTACAATCTGTAATTCATGACATGGCCTTTTACTAATTTAGAGATTTTATTCTATTCTGTTATTTATATGATGGAAGTGATAATGGCACTCCAAACTGATAGATAATATATATTTATTGATACGCTCTGTGGCAGGTAATGAAGAAATGTCATTCAGCATGACAATGTTCTTTTTCAAGATTGGAATAACCTCTTGCACAATTTGTTAAAGCAATAAGGTCATATGATTTTGGTTTCCCTCATTGAGCGAACACTAAGAGACTTCTTATTATACAGTAATGTCTACATTGATGCACTTGAGAAACATTTATTGATCAATTTTCAATTAACTTACACTCTAAATTCATTGATTTGAGATGAAAATCAGGTGTGTTACGAAAATTCAAATGAATATTCTTTATTCTTTGATCTTTCAAAATTCTTCGGAGAACCACATACTTCTTCAATTATTGACTCAATCGATCTACCTTTAGTCTCAGGTTCCATGTAAAACGTGAATGCGAATATACATGAACTAACAACTGCAAAAAGGTAGAAACAACTATGCACACCAATTAAATGTGAAAAAGTTGGAAAAAAATGTGTGGAATAAAGTTACTCATTATCAAAGCACTTAGTGATATTGAATGGAACCTATTCGATACATTGGATTTCAAGACTTCGGATGCTACAACATAAGAGGCTGGACCCAAACCAATACCAAATATAAGTGCATAACCCTGTAATGGATCTACTTAGACATTCGCGCCTGGTACCACCAACTACATCAATTGACGATAGGAGCGCTGAAGGAGAAGCCAGAGTCCTGTGCTCCAAATTGGAGAAATACTCTCTCTAGCGCTAAGGCCAGCGAACCGATCGGTTTATAGATACGTTTGGTCGAATTTAAAGCAATTGCATTTTTCGTTTTTATTTAATTCTTCTTTTTATCGATACGTATCCGATATTATATCTCGCTGATGAGATCCTTGATAAGTGTTTTCAAGAGTTATTCTTTCTATTTTCTTTTCATTTATTCAAATAATATTAATTTGACGAGGCAAATTCAGTGCCAGCATAAAATTGACGAGGTTTATTTTATTAATTGTAATAAAAATCTGTATGTATGTGTGAGAGCGAGCTAAGAGATCCAGTATTCAGTAAAAGTAATATTTTTTTTTTGTTTCTTTGAATAAAGAGAAAAGGATTCTACATTAATTAATTTTGTTGAAATTTTATTTATGCTATATCGCTCGTTATAGCCCGATAGGCAACAACTGAATCCATGCGAATGAAGATACTTCTGAGTTTGTAACAGAAAAAATGTTGCCAATGCACAGTGACGAATACGCATTCCTAAACATGAAATTAAGGATGTACTCTAGTCTAAAATCCTTTTTTTACATTTTTTTAGAAACATTTTTCGAATGTTTATGGGGGATTCCATGCCAACTCATTCTACCAATTGCCTTTGCATCTCCAATTTGGCTGAAACATGGGCATCTTTTTGTACCCTTCAAAAGAGGTTTCTGTGATTTTTTTCGAATTTTTTTTATCCAGCCATCTCGAAGATATGAATTTTTTGAAATTTCGTTTTTTTTTTTAAAGCCGTAATTTTATGACAAATTGTCCACATGGGTCTTTTCTTTTGAAAAATTCGTGTTTGGATGAATTTTCTGAAAAGTTCATGCAAAAAGTTATTCATGATCATTCTGATCGGTTTTCATTTATTTCAAAGTTAAAACATGAATTTTGAAACTGTTTGTATCTTTCGATAAAAGAAAAATTCTCATGAATACTACTCCCAAAAACACGAATTTTAAGCCTAGTCCGGTAATGGGATAATGATGGGATAGTTATTTTTTTCGCGTTCAAATATTTTACAAGAGTAAGTTGTGATTGAACGTGAAATCAATTTCATTGTGAAATATCCATCTGTTTTTGGTACAGTGCAATGATCCTTTTGTGTACCCGTGATCGTTTCGGCTCGAGGATAACGTACATTCAAATTTTCTGCTGCTCTTTCATAATCGGCAGTACTTGAATATCATATTTCAATCACAACATACTCTTGTAAAATGTTTGAACGCGAATAAAAATTATTTTTTTTAGGTTATTGATACGATTTACCCCGGAAAATTTCAATTTCGACTCCAACTGTCGATTATTTTCATGTATGAGCTTTTTTTTACATTTCATCTGGAAATACGACGATAATACATTAACAGTACAACTAGAGGTGCATAGTCGCTCGCTCGCTCGCGAAGGGAGGAGTGCGTTACTGCTGATTAAGGCTAAGGAATTAGTAAGAATGTATTGTGGTCAGTGTAACGATTAAAACCGCACTTTTTTTTTTTCATTTTTTTAAAAATAGTGTTTATTCTTGGAAGCCAGGTACATAGTTATTACAATTTGAATTACAACAATAAACATTTGTATAATTGTTCTGTGGAGCTATTGTTTTGCGAAAAGGAAGTCAGTGCTTGACATGCTTCGCTAAGGCAGTTACGAAAATTTTGGAGTTGGGAATTTATGCCATTTTCTTATTTTGGTTTTATATCTGTTTATTTTATTTTTTTTCTTTGGATATTGTATCCGAAATGGAAGGCTTCTTGGAAACCATTTCTGTATTAAAACCGCACTAAGAGCTTCCCGATGGTTTCTCTCACTTACTAGGGGAGGGCCAGGTAAAATGGCCCCTCGGGGTAAATAACCCCCCTGCTTTTTTTTTGGCCCTGAGGTGAAATGACCCCTCAAATTTTTTTTTATTTTTCTGAAAAAGATCAAAATTTTTTTCCATAAATTAAGATGCTTCAAGGAATGGCAACAAAGAAACATTAAATTGAAATTTTCAGATTAACGAAATCAATCGAATTGGTCAATAATCGGAATCCTCGTCAGTCTCTCGGATTTTTCTTTTTTTCTGAGGATTGCTTTTTTCTTGGCTTTGTTACTCTCTCTCTGGTTTCCAGCCTCTTCCTTTTTTTCTCCTCTTTCTTTTGAGCTTCGTTTTGTTTTTCTTTCAATTCCCTGCGAATGCTAGGACATGTCCAAACAGCAGCCTTTATCCGAGGAGGTGCTCTTTCTTTTAATTGATTGAGAGGAGCTACAGCAAGTGGTAAAATTTCCATTGGTGGAATGGAGAAAGTTTGATCCTTCGGTGCTTTTCTTTGAGCAAATGCATGCCCAACGACTTTAGGTGGATTATGCGATGTCAATAGCAGCTGATTTTCGTTGGGATTACTGGATGAACTGTCGATGACACTAGGCCAGAAAAAAGGTGGTAAACATAAAATTGTCACGTAGTGTTCTGTCGCATACTCCAGTAGCTCCAAATTCATCTGGCTGTTATGACTATTCAGGATCAACAGAACTGGGTTTGCAGCTGTTGGTTTGACGAAACTAACAAACCACTTGAACCATCTAAAAAAGAGGTCCACATTAATCCATCCACTTGGATTTGCCATCCCCAAGTTCCTCCTAAGCCTCCATTCAACGAATATGATTACATCTTCACTCGAGGAAAAATAAAAACAGGGGGCAAAACTTGTCCAGATGCTGAAATGCATAATTCAACTGTGATTTTTTCACCGTGATCACTAGTAACTCTTTTTCCTACTTGTTTTGTGCCTTTTGGAGCAATAATTCTCTGGAACTTTTTTCCATTCGTGGTTGTCCCTGTCTCATCAACATTGAAAATTCTCTCCGGTGAAAATCGTTCGTCTACATTCAAAATGCCAATACAAATTGTCATACAAATTATATTCGTATTCCAGTAGATCGAAAAAAAAACATTCACAACAATTTCGTTAAAACCTGATTTTCGAGCAGCAGATACTGCTTCAGGTGTACGTAATGAGAGTGTACCAATTCGCTTTAAAAAATGCATTCACCCAGTCATCTCCAGCTGTTCCATTTGTAAAAGGGTGTTTTAATCCATTTTTCTCAGCTACATGATATGCCAAAACTTTTAATTCTTGCCTAGTCAATCCTACCAATACACTTGGTTGAGAAAAAAGTTATGGAAAAAAAATTGCGGTGGTCATTTCACCCCGTTTTTCCACGATTTTTAATATTATTATACTTGAGTTTTTTTTCTAGTTTTTGGGTTATTTTCGAGCTTTTCTGACAATTGGATAAATTGAAAAGATGTTATTGGGAAACTCTGGCCATTTTACCCCGCCCTTCCCTATTAGAAAAAGTGATGAATGAAGAAAACGATAAATAACAACAGACATAGTCGTAGAAACTTTGACAAAATATTGCGGAGATCTCAAAATGAGATCAATGCAAAAATTGATTTTTCCTTTTCAGGGTTAGTACATAGACTTCACTTCTTGAAAAGTTGAGGAAATTTTCATAATGTTTCTCTTAAAAAACTAAGAAATTGATGGATCGATTCCGATCAAATTCTAATGACCGCAAATTTATATCAAGATGCTTCGATTACGACATTGATCACCTTGATCACATTATTAATTTATGAGAAAATGTGAACGAAACATTTGGTCACGGATACACACCCACACTCACACACACATATACAGACATGGTCGTGAAAACTAACAAAAAATGTTAGGCAGGTGTCAAAACATGTAGATCGATCGAAAAATCGATTTTTCATCAAATTTTTTTTCACTGACGGAAACAAATTTTTTTTTTTTAATCAATGAGACAAATTGTGAATTGTGGTAAAATGAATGAAGAATAATTATCAGAGGAAATTATTATTTAAATATTATTGAAATAACTCATTTCAATGCAATTCGATGCTTCACAATCGATCGACTGCAACACCGAGACCTGTTGCAGTCGCAATTAACAATTAATCAAAGAATTCTCTATTTTGAAACGCAGTCGACGGTATAGTTTCTTATACTGGGAAAGAATTTTCAATGCTATTTCTGTTCTTGGTCATCGGCACAAGGTCAGTTTGGTCTTCGCATGCCCTTTCAAACGTCTAGTTACTAAAGGGGTGACAATTAGTACCACATAGGAAAGGCCAAGTATTTAACTAATTTCCAACTTTTTAATTTTTTACTTGTTACAATATTGCAAAAATGGAAAAGCATCAGCTTTTTGAAGGAATTTCTTTCGATAGGATTCTTTGAACAATGTTACAATGCAGATGGGAAAATAAAAAATGAAAATCATGGAGACAACATGAAATTTCAACTTTTCTCTCAAATTCTCGAAACAATTTCTTTTTTTTCAACTCTTCGAGAGGAAGGACGTTTTCGTTCACAATATATAATGAGTGTGGCATATTTCTACATTAACGTTTCATATAACGAGCTGAAAGATGTGATTCAATTCAATGTTAACGTTCTCATCTGTCATTTCTATCCGCAATATATTGATCTCATCAGCTGCATTCCGTAAGGTCATTGGGAAATGATCATTCAGATGGATTTCTCAAAATATCTCGCATTTATCATGAGATAGAGCCCATAAATGTTCACCTCAAGCTCACTCGTCGGCTTTTCCCATTCAATATATTTAATGAACACTATTCAAATCTTTTTAAAATCGATCAGTTTGCAGAATAAATGGCATTGTAATGAATACTATGCAATTACTGAAGCTGTATAGTTATCAATAATAGCATTGATCCAATTATTCACTGATAATTTGCTCTTGACAAATGGAATATTACTGCTATTGCGATTATTTGGAGAACAATTGATATCACCTGATAATGGCCTTAATACATGATTGTATCAGACATCCTCTTCTCTATGATTTTTGTTTAAGAGTTAGTGTTTTTTTCAAATGACTACATTTGGGAAAATGCTCCATTTTAATCAAATTGAACTGGTTCGAAACTACTTCTCTATTACGATGTTTGTCCATGATTTATTCTGTTTGATAACAAAGTTTTTATTTAGATTTCCTCGCAATAGAATCGTGCTTTTCTCTCTCTAAGAAATAAAATTTCATTTATTTCGCTCAATATAAAATAAAATGAAGGAAAATGAGAGAAATTGCTTTATCCATTGCTTTTGTCTTTTTGCAGGGCCGATTACTGGAAATCTCAGGGACGAAAATTTTGTGATTTCTGCAAATGCTGGATTGCTGATAACAAACCGAGTATTCAATTCCACGAGAGTGGTAAAAAACACAAGGAGAATGTCAGTAAGAGACTCAAAGAAATTCACAAAACTAGTACGAAACAAGCGAAGCAGGCTAAAAAATTTGAGAATGATCTCAAAAACATGGAAAATGTATGTTCAATCATTTTTTTTTATGAAAAATCAAAAAATACATAATTTTGTAAGTTTTTTTTCTTTCATCGTGAATTCTATTCTCCCAATCGAAACTTTGTTTTTTCCAGGCTGCTATGGCGGCTTATTTGAAAGACGTCGAAGGAAATACAATGGATTTAACAGCACAACAAATTATTCGTGATAAAATGAAGAAAACGGATGAAACTCCTGCAGTAAGTATTGAAAAATAGATTCATCAAATTTCTCTTTAATTAATAATTAGTTATATTGCACAGAGAATATTTGATTCTGAACTGCTTCTCTGCGATCGTTTTTGCCAATGACACCAATAATATTCTAGCAATTATTGGGCTCAGAAAAATTGATGAAAAGGTTTCATTTGTAGCCAATGAAATTGTTCCAAAAAACTTTTCTTGTCATTTTTTTGGAATCTCACTGGTTTCGAGGTATTTATTCAATATCGTCGATCCAATTTTCCGGCGTTCCCATTAACCGCTTCGCTACTGAATCAATCTTATCTGCAACCCGAGACCGTGGTTTAACTGAATGAAAAAAAAATATGTTGCTCTTAATTTTCAGGTGCTCGAAAATCCCAATCAAATGCCGGAAGCATCATTGGATACAAATCCTCGTCACAAGAGGCCTCCTGAGGTGAGAAAGTGAAAAAATTAGATTAATGATAAAATGATGCATCGATTAACTTCGTGTGACTAATTGAATTGTGAAACAGCTTCCGGCAGATATCGATTACTGTGACCCAACGACGTTCCATCGTGCTCGAGTCCAGCAGCCACGTATACCAAATACTTCAAGCACCAACACAAGTGATTCTAAATCCATCCAGAGCAAAGGTAAATCAAACAAGGAAAAAAGAAAAGGTAAAAAAAATCAAGAGAGTGAAAAATTCAACAAGCAACTTGTTCCAAAGTATTGGTATGAGGCACGTAGTCACGAGGGATGGACTTACTATTGGCACACTGAAACGAATGGTGAGTTCTTCGAGAATCGATGTCATCTCTCTTTTTGCTTCCGAATGGAATCTTACTGAAAATGCCTCGAAACGCCGAGAAATTACATTTTTCAAAAACGTCTGTATGTATGGGTGTGTGTGCGCGCGCGTGTGGGTGCCAGATATCAGCCCATTGCTCTGGACCGGTAATACTTAGTGACCTGAAAATTCAACAGTACTTTCCCCCTTATGCGAATTGTTGTCAGTAAAATTTGAGCGAAATCGGTTGACTACTTTTCGAGGAAAATCAAAATTTCGAAAAATGATTTTTTCGATTTTTCTCCGTGAAAAATTGATTCACAACCCTCACTCTGAGCGATGAAATTCATCTCATTTGAACTCACAATCTTCACTCGGGGTAACTTTGGCTGAGATTTTTCGTTAGCAGGTATATTTACTTTCAAAAACCATTTTATGAAAAGAGGTGACATCTCCCAAACTATCCAAGCAATTACATTCAAGTTCAACTCAACCCTTTCGTGCTCACACCACCCAAAAATGTGTTGAAAGGGCCTGCATTTCAGTGCGGTTTCGGGCGGTGTGAGCACGAAAGGGTTAAAAGATTCATCTCAATGAGCCGCACAAATGGTGATAATTTCAGATTTTTCAGAGGAAGTCTCGTGTAAGAGTGTTCAATGAATTAGTTTTTTCAAAAATCACGGTGTTCCTTAGTTTTCCTCCTAGAAACTCTACTATTTTTCTCACCATTCGAAAATAGACAATTTTTTCTACAAAATTAGCACATTTCCATCCCGATGACAATGAGGAAGAATCGAAATCCTATTTTAAACCCGAATTTCAATTTTCAAGTTTTATCGTAGAATCTCAGTTTTCATCTAATGTTGAATTTTCATGTATCATATGACATTATTGCAATTTAATCGATTATATTGAGCTGGAATTTCCAGTCCCAAGCTGACTTGGAGTACCGCAGATGGAATCCTGAACAGATCGATAGTCTGGAGCAATATTTGTAGGAATGTATGACTGCTTGTGTGTTGTGAAAGTAATGTTATTTTTTTAGCCATGAAAATGATGAATATCGATTTGATTCATTATGGGTAAAATTCCATTCGGAAGCATTTTGCCAGTCGAATTGGAAAAATATTAAATGTAGCGCAAGGAGTGGGGTTTGTAATTAACGCACCGAGAGTGAGACTTCTGCTTGTTTCTTTTTGTTTCCTAGAGACGAATAAGCGGGGTTTATTTTCTTGTTGTTTTTGAGATGCATGAATTTTTTATACAGATCTTCCTTCGTAGAGCAGAACGAAATCAACGAAAAGATCTTTGCTGAAATTCCGTATTTCGTTGAGATTTCACGATTTTCTCTGAAATCAATCCGTTCCACGTTTTGTTAGAAGCTTATATGTGAATCATTTCGTGAATATTTCAGCATTTCTTTCCAAGCCTAATTCATATTTCCTATTATTCAAGAGACAACATGGGAGCCACCCCAGGAGGATTTCATGACAATAGCTGAGCAAGAGGATGAGGCAAAGGAACAGGCCATTCAGTCCGAATTATTTGAGCAGCTCGATAAAGAAGAGGCGGAAGAAAGAAAAAAGTCACTTGAGGAACAACGTGCCAATGCTGAACGTGAAAGGTTGAAGGAACTGCGAAAACAGAGAATCAATGAAAACGATAATAAAACGGCGGTGAGCGGTACCTCAAACGATGAGGAAATAAAAATACCATACAGAAGAGATTACAGTGTGCCTGATAAAGTTGATCCCTATGGACCTTGGAAAACCGTCGAAGTCATGTAAATATTTGCACAATTTATTCTGTCTATCATCCACTGAATATTCAATGTTCAATGATAATGTTTAATGGTTTTAATCGCTTCTTACTCTCTTCAGCCCACAGAAAAGTGTCGATCTTCAGTTACCTCAGAAGAGACCAACAATTCAAGTCCCAAAACCACAAGAATTTGAGCCATTTGTACCACAGAGAACTTTCAAAGAAAAAACAGTTAGCCAATTATCAATCGGCGGTAGTGATGATGGAGGTGATGGCATTACATTTAAGCGAAGAAAATTTGGTAATAAAAATGTGAGAAAACGATTGGATGATGACTGATTTATCTGTGAAAAGGTGTAAAATTATATTGCATCAGTAGAGAAGTGGTGAATGAAGAGATTAGACGAAGAATTTCGAGCGAATTCCTCTGCGAATACCTTTGGAGTGAGTGGATTTAGTGGAATTTGTGGAGAGATTTTTCGGTAAAGTATTCCAAGGAAAACAGAGAGGTCTCTTGGTAAATTCTTGTAAATCTCATTATTCCTGAGATAATTTCAAAGTAATTTTGATATTATTTTCGAACTTATCCTGCTTTGTACTTCTGTTGCATCTTTATCATAATTTTTCGAGGTAAAAATAATATTTCTGGAGAAAATCACAGAAGGAGCACACAGTACCTCAAGGCTCCATGAACACTAGTTGATTCCGTAAAATGCATCAAATCTACGAGAAAAAACGGCTCAAATGGAATGGAATTGAATTATTGCCTTCTTTATATCTTAAATTGAAAGACAAACAATTGTAACTACAAATTATCCGATAATGGCTTAACCATTAACGATCGAATCGGACTAAAGAATTTTTATTTATCTTTATCATCTCGGTAGCGGCATCGAGACGTCATCGATTATTGTTAGATTCATCTGGTAAACCATTGGATTCCTCGACAATTGATGCAATATTTCTTTCTTTAGTTTCGGGTATTAGGAAAGATGTAAAACTAAGAAACAACCATGTAAACCAATGATTGAATTTATGAGTGGAGAAAAACTTCCTCATCAATGATGATACAATCCACATTATGATCATTGATATTGAGTTAGCAAACCTTAATACTTCAGCTCTGACTATTTCTAAAACAACAGCAAAAGACGCTGGGCCACGCAAACAGAGTATGCTATAAAATAAGCCAATAATGCAACAAAGTGGTATTCATATTCCTTCTGTTGAATTGTAATATAAATTTTATAATAAAAAAAAATGTAATGTACTGTGACAAAAATATTGGCAACCTTTCCTCAGATACTTGTATAATATTAACAATTATTGTTACTATGTTTGGACTTAATGAGCTTCCTGCTAATTTGAAAATGGTCGCTGTATAGGTGAACTGCAATATTAAGAGGTCGTCAGTGTGATGAGTGAAAAAAATGCCCATTGTCGCGATTGTTTTCTATGGTTAGGGGAAAATGACCAATAGATGGACGGTTAACGAAATATTAGACTTCATTAATTCATATGAAATAAGCAAATCACTTTGAAAAGTTGCAGAAACGAATGATGTACAGAAAAATATACAGTGAATCGACTAAAAATCTCTAAAACTTGAATAATGTAGAAATAATTGAAGAAAATCAAGGAAAAACTAAAAAATAAGTCAAACCCCCAGTAGATGGACAGTTGTATATTTGCAGTGTTATGATTTCAAATTTCGATCAATAGGTGTGTAATAAATAGTTTATGAATCTATATGAATGTCATAATCAGGAATTGACATGATTATTTTTTCAATCCCAATTTCGACCAATAGGAGCACGGGATTTGACATCACGTGGTGTGTATTATTTCGATAATTTTTGGTAATACCACGGCTGTTGCTAAGCAGCAAACAAAGGTTTTTAAACAAATTCCAACCCACTTTATCCCCCGAAAATGTCAAATCCGTGCACCCTTTCGCCAAAATTGGAATAAAAAAAATAATCCCCCGAATACCCCTCGTGCTCGAAAATGAATTGGGTATTTCCCTCAAGTTTACCCGCTCAGCAACGTGTGCGTTCAGTTTGTCACAAAATCCCTCGCACGCGAGTGCTCGGAATTTTGTTACTGCCAAACTTCACGCACGTGTTGCTGAGCAACAAAACTTTCGTGAAATACCCGCTAATTTTCAAGCACTCGGGGTATTACAAGTGAAAAGTATGAGAATCATTCATTTATTTATGAAAATTATCGATAGTAGAAACCGTCCATCTTCTGGTCAGTGTCCATCTATTGGTCGTGTGACCCTGGAATACTTCAGTTAATCTTATTTTTCAGTGACAAATTGGAGGATTCATGGAGAACAGAAAAAAAATTTTCAATTATTTTCCTTTAATTTTTGCATGTTTTTGCTTCCGAATAGAAGCCTGATGATCGTACTTTTTTTTCGAGTTTGAGATTTTATCATAATATGAATACAAATGAATACAAAACGTTAAGAATCGCTGTTTTTTTAAAAATGTCACTGTGTATACATGTGGATGTGTGTGTGTGTGTGTGTGTGTGTGTGTGTGTGTGTGTGTGTGTGTGTGTGTGTGTGTGTGTGTGTGTGTGTGAGCAAACTCTTCTAGTGTTTTCTCAAGTTCCCAATTCAATCGTGCAACTATGAATTCCTCAACAATCATTCTAAAGAATCGATTTTAAGAAGCATTGATTTTTTTTTCATCTGTTTTTTCATTCGATCGACAATTCAATTCCTCAAAAATTGATTCCATTGATTTACCTTTAGTCTCCGGCAGTAGAAAATATGTTATGAGGAATGTGTAACCACAAAATGAGGAAAGTATGAAGAAAGCAATATGACTTCCCAGATTACTAGTTACGAATGGGAACAATTTCAGGGTTGCAAAACTTGCAAGGAAAACTGGTACCATAGAAACTGAAGTTCCTAAACTAGCTAACTCTGGACTAAATATTTCAGCTGCAACTACGTAAGCAGTTGGACCGAGTCCGATTGAATAAGCTAATGCATAAGAAGATAATGCTACTATTGGCAACCATGAGAAGGATGATAAATCATAACTTTGATTTTGTAAGAGAAAAAATATCCCGAAAACTAGATGACAAATCATCATTACTGCACATGATACCAATAATAGAGGTCTCCTTCCTGATCGATCTATAATCAACGTTGAGAGAACTGATCCGATAGTTTGTATTGCTCCAAGCACTATAGCTGCATTATTTGGGCTCAATGAGCTATTCGCAAGTTCGAATATCGTTGCAGTGTAGCTGAACTGGAAAAGAAATATAAAATTCATGTATTCAGTATATGAAATTTTATAATTGAAAAGTATAATTATAAAAGAAGAATATTTTACCGCAATTGAAAATCCAGAAGTTTGTTGTCCAGTTAGAAGACACAAAGCAATAATGAATCCTTTGATTGTTCCACGATCTCTGAATAGATCCTTCAATTTCGCTGATTCAGTCTTAGACATTTCAGCAAGTTGCTGCTGGAGTCGATATAACTCACGATCTACTGTTGGCTGGTCATCACTTCTTAACCACATTAGAGATCTGCAGGAAACAAATGTGATTTTAGTTGAATCTCTCAGAACATTTGACATTTGAGGTAGTATCCCAACAAATTCGAGTACAGTTAACCCCTTATTGTCCGAATCCGTCTTGAAGATGATATTTTTGTACATCTATCCGAATTTTTTCATGATTTTCAACCATGTAGTTTGTGAGATATGAATTATCAGATTTATTGGAAATAATTGTAGTGGGGTGAAAACGCCCTGAATCAGACAAAAATAACACAATCACTCAAGAAACTACACAATTGAAATCACAAAAATTAAGATCATCTTCAAATGAAGAATGGGAGCAAAATTTACCCCGATTTAAAATTATGAGTTTGAATGAGATGAATTTTATTGCTCAAAGTGAGGGCCGTGAATTAATCCTTCAGGGAGAAAACTCGAAGAAAAAGCAATTTTTGAAAATTCCATTGGCAGCATTTTGCATAACGAGGGGATTTCCCCAAATTCGTCGATTGTCAAGTATAACCGTTCCGGAACAATGGGATGATATTTATCACACACACATACAGATATTTTCGAAAAACTAATCACTCGACGTCTTGGGATAGTTTAAATCATATTCTGATGAAATCTCGTAAACGAAAAACGTCACATTGACAATGCTTCCGGTTTGAAGTAAAAATGGGGGAACAAAAAAAATATATTCACACGCAGAAAATAAGCTCTTTGAATAGTTCAATAATTTTAGGAATACATTAGAGCGCGTTTTCCCAAATTATTCACAGGTAATTGAAAATTAACTTGTGAATATTTTTTTTCTGTTTTATCGACCGCATTCTAGGATATTATTGAAAATTATGATCTTCGAAAATTATGAAGACATTACCTAGTAGCATCCACGATTCGACCCTTCCTAATGAGATAAGTTGGAGTTTCGGGCATGAAGATAAAAGTCGAAAAGAAGACTACTGGAAGAACTAATCCAAATATGGCAAAATGACGATAAGATAATAATGCACCCAACATGAATGCCATCAGTGTTCCTATATTTATCCCGAATCCGAGATAGCATCCCAATTGTCCTCTGATGGTTTCGGCTGATATTTCAGCTACATAAACTGGCACTGAAGACAATGTCAATCCTATAACAAATCCAGCCAATAGTCGGGCAATCAGGAGATAGTAAAAATTTTGTGCAAAGAGTATCAGAAGCCAGCTAATAGCCGCTGGTATTGCTATGCAGCACCCCGTTGTCTTTCTACCGAATTTTTCTGATGACCAAGCACAGAATGGTAAAGAAAGTAGTGCTGTAATACTGATTACTGATGTTAACCATGAAATTTCATCTTCTGTCATTGGTTCTTCACCAACTGGGGGATTTTCCTCCATAAGTTGTGGAATTGTGGGTGATACCCAGCCTGCCATAACTCCACATGTTATAGCCGATAAATTAACTGCAATCAAAAAATAGTACATTACGCATCTAGTGCAGAAAAAGCTAATGTCGACAAAAATCTTCTTCCGATCGAAACGAGCGTGAGAAAATCTTATTGAAACTATCTTCTATCCGTCCTCTTGGTGAAAATATATATGACATATTCTAACAAACTCGACATTCTTTGCCAGCATTTGACATTCATATTTCTACCTGGGCCTGACCCGAAAAAAAATGATTGATGTTCATCAACATGTTTGTTTGAAAAAAAGGAGTTGAGAAATTACTCACCAATTATTGCTGCCATAAATTGACGCCATTTCCCAGCTTCCATAGAGGTAACATGGTGTTCTTCTGTACTTTGTTGTATCATCATCATAACTCTTCACTTCTGCCTGAGCCACTACACTTTTCTCCTCCTTCCGTTACTTCGAAGAATAACACTTGTTTTCGGCAATGAGCTGTTAAGAGGGACTAGATCTTATTCGCGGCTCATATGCTGTACGTGGGTGTCATTACGATAGTTGCGGACGAATTGTACATTTTTATTCAATTAATTTTCTTAGTCAGATACATTTTATTAAATTGTCTTTGATCTCCATCTGGAATTAACTATCTCTGATTGAGCTACAATCTGTCATTGATGATATGGCTTTTTCTAATTTAGATGGCAGTGATAATTGCACTTGAAATTGATAGATAATATTTATTTATTGATACGTTATGTGGCTGGTAATCAAGAAATGTCATTTGACGTAACAATGTTATCCTTCAAAATTGGAAATTCTTTTGCACAATTTGTTGAAACAATGATTTCATACGATTCTGGTTTCCCTCATTGAGCGAGCACTGAGAGACTTCTTATTATATAGTAATGTCCATATCGAGACACTTGAAAAACATTTATTGATCAATTTTCAATTAACTTACACTCTAAATTCATTGATTTGAGATAAAAATGAGGTGTCCTATCAAAACTTAACTGAATATTCTTCATCCTTCGATCTTTTGAATTTCTTCGAAGGACCACGTAGTTCTTCAATTATTGACTCAATTGATCTACCTTTAGTCTCAGGTATCATGTAATATGCAAATACAAATATACATAAACTAACGAATGCAAAAAAGTAGAAACAGCCATGCACACCAATTAAATGTGAAAAAGTTGGAAAAAGCATTGTGGTAATGAAGTTAGTTATTATCAAAGCGATTAGTGATATTGAATGGACCATACTCGATATATCGGATCTCAAGACTTCGGATGCTACAACATAAGAGGCTGGACCCAAACCAATACCAAATATAAGTGCATAACCCGATAATGCAACAACTGGAATCCATGTGAATGAAGATACTTCATAATTGTGAGTTTGTAATAGAAAAAATGTTGCCAATGCACAGTGACAAATACCCATTCCTAAACATGAAATTAATATCAAAAATCTTCTCCCAGCGCATTCTGATGATAATGATGACAGCATTACACCAGCAACTTGCATCAATCCAACAATAATTGTTGATTCTTCTGGAGTTAGTGAGCTTTTAGTCATGGCAAAAATTGTTGTGGTATAAACAAGCTGTAGAAATAATTCATATGATTTATAAAATATCTCTCAGATGAATCTGGTAATTTAGCACCTATTAATCTTCACATTCACGGTGATTCTGTAACAATTCCTCTCTCTGTGCATATTACTCGTCGATGTCTTTCAATCCTGAGCTCCGATTTCGAATACCATATTTTTATGAGCACGTTGACTCTCAGAAAAGTACTGCAGAATGTAATATGCAGAGAGAATGACTATTTCAACAAAAATATCGAAATGAAGCCAAAATCACACCGTATTACTCCATCTATAGATACAGAATCATCGTGAATTGCGGGAAAAGGAATGAACTAGAATGATATTTACCACTACAGGTATTCCATTAGCCTGTTGACCAATGAGTAAACCTAATCCGATGATGACACCTTTTATAGTTTCACGATCTCTAAATAAATCTTTGAGACCAACTGTACTTTCACTTTTTTCTTTCACATTGACAAATGCCTCAATAGCCACTAATTCTTGATCTACAACTGTTCTGTTATTGTTTCTCAGCCACATCAAAGATCTGAAAAATACATTGAGTGAATTGTAAATTAAAGATAAATTCAATTGATATAATACCTTCTTGCTTCCTCAATACGTTTTTTTCGTATAAGATAAACCGGCGTTTCTGGCAGGAATATGAATCCAATGAGAAAAATAACGGGACTTATCAAACAAACAATGGCAAAATTTTTGTATGATAGGAATGCACCTAGGGCATATGAAGTAGTGCACCCAAGTTTCAAGCCAAGAACTGTTAAAGTACCCAATCTTCCTCGAATACCGTCACTTGACATTTCTGTTACATAGAGTGGTACAAGAAATAATGCCAGTCCCCATACGAAACCAGCTGTAATTTGTCCTATTTCCAAGTGTATGAAATTTTCAGCAAACAGTATGAATAACCAACTCATAATAGCTGGTACTGCCATCACATAACCAGTCATTTTTCGGCCGAATTTTTCAGCAAAAATATTTGTAAATGGAAGTATCATCAGGGTTCCTAGTGACATTGACGAACTCAGCCATGATATTTGATCCTCTGTAAATGGCTCATTACCAACCGGTGTTTCTTCAATCATCAATTGTGGTAGTATAGGTGAAATCCAACCAACTGATAGTCCAGCCGTGAATGTCGACAGATTGACTGAAAATTTAAAAAACTAGACTTTGGGTGCACCATGCACCTTTTTTGCATAGTGCTCTTGAAAATTTATATATATTTTTACACATATTTCTGAATTGACCGTCATTGAAATGAAGGAAAATGAATGTAAAGCGCGTTTTCACGTACAAAAAGCATCAATTTGCCCGTTTGAGGAAGAAATACGTTTTTTTTTTAATTAATGCATTTTAGAGTCAAAAAGGAGCAAGTCTCTGGACTTAAGCCCCTTCATTTCTGAGGTCCTAACATAGACTTTTAGAGACAAAAATATATTATATACTATATTATATATATAGTATATATATAATATAATATAATATAATATAATATAATATATTATTATATAATATATAATATATAATAATATAATATATATAATATATTATATTATATATATATACTATATATATAGTATAGTATATCTGTAATATATATTAGGATAAGTGATGACAGAAAATGTCCCATGCTTTTTTATATTATGGATATGGATAAATTTCGTTCTATTAATTGTGAACTCGGATGAGTCAATTTGCCAAATGGTGTTTGATAGATTATCTTAAAAACCTGATCGAAATCCCTTATCTGTCAACTCTATATTTCCACCAATTTTTGATAATTAGTTAAATTCTATAAATAGGTCGCAGTGATGAATAAACTTACTTATGATTGTTGCCAAATATTGTCTCCATTTTCCAGACACTACATTATGTACTTTATTCTTGTCATCCATGTCCCTGCTTAATGAATACTAAAGGTGATTTTTTTAGACATCTAGCAATCAATTCAATTGATATTTATCGTAATCACAATATTCTTGACATTGAGTTTGAGAGATGATTGATAAATAAAATTTCTTATTTTCATAGTCTTGGAAAGAACTTTACTGATATAGCTCACTTACATTAATAGAAGAGATAATTTCATAGGACGGTTAAGCTGTTGAATAAAGTTGCTATTGTGTCTCGGGACAATAATTTCAACAATAATTTAGAAGTCTCATTAACACATTTGATAAGATGTAATATGTATGATCAGAAATTGTTAGATTGATAACTCTAGGAAAACTGTTGATCGTTCGCCCTCCGCGAACATAATCAACCTTTACCCTAAAACTTATCCCAATTTCCTTATTCATCAAAATTCTTTATCTATCAAAAGTCGTAAAATCGAAGCAAAAACTAAACGGGAATATACTTCCTAAAGATGGGTTAAGGGGTAGAAACAGAGGGGTGAACGTATTATCACGTGCGTATTTATTACATATACCTATATGGATGAAACGAGACGAGAGTTATTTCGGTTGGCCAATGCTTACAAATAATGAAGAAAAATTAGAAAAAATTGGATGAAGCGGAAATATTTTTTTATTTTTATTTATTTAATACAAACTTTGCGGGATAATTATCCCATTAGTTTGGGGGGTACATTTGAAAGAACACAGACGTTTATAATCGGCTATGTAAAGTAACAAGTAAGAAAGAAAAATATACGAAGTAAAAGAATCCATAGAAAATAGCAAAAAAAGCATAAGATGGCACAATATTGAAATCGGTTGATTGAACTCAATATAATATTTCTATTTCTACGCTGACAGTCAGCTGAGGTATCATAATTTTCAGTTACATTGGATAATTACACATATGCTTGATAACCCTTCATCATTTATCATATATTCCCATTAGTTCCATTGTGGCAAGCACGTTTAGCATAAACATGTACAGGTTCTTGAGGTCAATTCTTGTGCTGGGATCTATAAAGCGGAAATATGATGAGCAGAAAAATGTTGGATGGGTGTTAATCTCTTAGAACAGCTCATTGAGAATTTTCTCATTTTCTTTCCTTTCTGCCTATAAATATCAGTTTATGCTATAATAACAAGTCTCATCTATATATGTGTATAATAAATGCGCGTGTGATAATACATTCTACTAACTAATTTGAAACTTTTGTTTCCTTCCCCACAAGTCTACGTATACACTGAATTGATAATTTCATAATTTAATTAGAAAAATTCTTAATCATTTCTATAAGTATCGTATTTCATTCGAGTGAGATTTATATTTATGTATTAAAAATAATCTTCTCTGATATCAGTCGAAAGCGATGTATAATAATTAATCTGATTTCGATAATCTAGAACTTGTGATTCTCGTTCCACTTGATTCGTGGTATTTGAAGGCCATGCAAAAACCAATCCGTGACTTTTTCAGGTAAAAATTAGCGCTCCAATAGGTTCAGTATTTCTCAAAATTTTGCTAATAACCTTGTTGTTCCTGCACTGGCTTCCACAAGAAAAATGATCATTTCAATTTCCCCATTCGTATCATTTCCTATTTTGTCTAGAAAAAAATTCCATTGTAATTCAGCCAAACTGACGGAAAGATAGTAGCAAAAATGATGAAATGGATTGTTGAGATAATTATTAGTTCGAACTTCGCTTCCGCAGTCCTTTTGTAAATTTTTGTTTTTCTATCAAATAATTGAATAATTAAATTTTTTTTCAAGTAATTAAAAATTTATTAAGTTTGGTAAATTTATTAAAATGAACAAATTTTTTGATTGATGGAAACAAATATTTTTTTTTTAATCAAGGGGACAAATTGTGAATTAAGGAAATTTCGGTGAAATGAACAAAGAATAATTATCAGAAAAAACTATTTGTAAAATACTATTGAAACAACTCATTTAAATACGATTCGATGCTTCACAATCGATCTCAACCTGTTGCTTTCGAAATAAAAAATTAATCAAAGAATTCTTTATTTTGGAACGCAATCGATGCTACAGTTTTTTATACTGGGAAAGAATTTCCAATGCTATTTCTGTTCTTGGTCATTGGGACAAAGTCAGTTTGGTCTGCGCATGCTCTTTAACATGTCTAGTTACTAAAGGGGTGACAATTAGTACCACGTAGAGAAGGCCAAGTACCCAGGTAGGAAGCGCCGAGACTCACGACGAGTACAGCCCCTTATGAAACTTGGCGCACTGAGGCTCGGGGAGCCAAGCTTGTGCCAGGCTTCTCCTTGTCGTCAAATGTATGTTGAGATTATAAGTTTTTATTCCTTCATTTTCAAAATTCAGCCTAGGCTTGTATCAGCCTCAACTGAGGCTTCCTCTACAAAGGCTTCATTTTGAAGGCTGGACGAGTCTTGGGCCAGCCTTCGTTCATTAGATAGGAATTTCTCATTGTTAGTATGGCAATAACAATAACAATGTTGCCCTTGATGATAATTTGCCCTTGACCAATCGAATATTACTGCTGTTGCGATTATGTGGAGAACAATTGATATCACCTGACAATGGCCTTAATACATGATTGTATCAGACATCCTCTTCTCTATGATTTTTGTTTAAGAGTTAGTGTTTTTTTTCAAATGACTACATTTGGGAAAATGCTACATTTTAATCAAATAGAACTGGTTCGAAACTACTTCTCTATTACGATGTTTGTCCATGATTTATTCTGTTTGATAACAAAGTTTTTATTTAGATTTCCTCGCAATAAAATCGTGCTTTTCTCTCTCTGAGGAATAGAATTTCATCTATTTCGCTCAATATAAAATAAAATGAAGGAAAATGAGACAAATTGCTTTATCCACTTCTTTTGTCTTTTTGCAGGGCCGATTACTGGAAATCTCAGGGACGAAAATTTTGTGATTTCTGCAAATGCTGGATTGCCGATAACAAACCGAGTATTCAATTCCACGAGAGTGGTAAAAAACACAAGGAGAATGTCAGTAAGAGACTCAAAGAAATCCACAAAACTAGTACGAAACAAGCGAAGCAGGCTAAAAAATTTGAGAATGATCTCAAAAACCTGGAGAATGTATGTTCAATCATTTTTTTTTATGAAAAATAAAAAAATACATAATTTTGTAAGTTTTTTTTCTTTCATCGTGAATTCTATTCTCTCAATCGAAACTTCGTCTTTTTCCAGGCTGCTATGGCGGCTTATTTGAAAGACGTCGAAGGAAATACAATGGATTTAATAGCACAACAAATTATTCGTGATAAAATGGGGAAAAGGGATAAAACTCCTGCAATGAGTATTGGAAAATCGATGCATTGGATTTCTCTCTCATTAAAAATTATTTATATTGCACAGAGGATATTTGATTCTGAACTGCTTCTCCGGCAGGGAGGTGGGGAGGCAGTTGGAGGGTATATAACCTGAATAGGTAGTACCAATAAACAGACGAATAAAAAAAAATAATAGCACTGATTAATTATTGTTATGAAGATGAGTTTACACTCATTTGCAGAAACATTCCCGTGTTCAGAATGGTTCCAGCTGTATTGAAAAACTCAGTCTGGTTGGAAATGGTAGGTGTGTTTAGTCGACTATATTTTTCAAACTCATCTAGTTTTTATTCAAGTTCACAATTCAGTGATGCAACCCCATGAATTTCTCAACAATTATTCTAAAGAATCGTCTTTATAAAGCATTGAGTTTTTTTATATCTGTTTTTTCATTCGGTCGACCATTCAATTCCTCAAAAATTGATTCCACTGATCTTCCTTTAGTCTCCGGCAGTAGAAAATATGTTATTAGGAATGTGCAAGCACAACATGAGGAGAGTATGAAGAAAGCAATATGACTTCCCAGATTACTAGTTACGAATGGGAACAATTTCAGGGTTGCAAAACTTGCAAGGAAAACTGGTACCATAGAAACTGAAGCTCCTAAACTAGCTAACTCTGGACTAAATATTTCAGCTGCAACTACGTAAGCAGCTGGACCGAGTCCGATTGAATAAGCTAATGCATAAGAAGATAATGCTACTATTGGCAACCATGTGAATGATGATAAATCATAACTTTGATTTTGTAAGAGAAAAAATATTCCAAAAACTTGATGACAAATCATCATTACTGTACATGATACCAACAATAGAGGTCTCCTTCCTGATCGATCTATAATCAACGTGGAGAGAACTGATCCGATGATTTGTATTACTCCAAGCACTATAGCTGCATTATTTGGACTCCATGAGCTATTTGTAAGTTCAAATATCGTTGCAGTGTAGCTGAACTGGAAAAGAAATATAGATTCCATATATTCAGTATATGAAATTTTATAATTGAAAAGTATATTTATGAAGTAGAATATCTTACCACAATTGAAAATCCCGAAGTTTGTTGTCCAGTTAGGAGACATGAAGCAATAATGAATCCTTTGATTGTTCCACGGTCTCTGATTAGATCTCTCAGTTTCGCTGATTTGTTGGGATTATACATTTCAGCAAGCCGTTGTTGGAGACGAAATAATTCACGATCTACTGTTGGTTGGTCATTATCTTTCAACCACATTAAGGATCTGCAGAATACAAATGTGATTTCAGTTGAATCTCTGAATTATGTTCTCTAAAGACATTACCTAGTAGCTTCCACGATTCGACCCTTCCTGATGAGATAAGTTGGGGTTTCGGGCATGAAGATAAAAGTTAAAAAAAAGACTACTGGAAAAGCTAACCCAAATATGGCAAAATGACGATATGATAATATTGCACCAAATATGAATGACATCAGTCTCCCTATATTTATCCCGAATCCAAGATAACATCCTAATTGTCCTCTGATGGTTTCGACCGATATTTCAGCTACATAAACTGGCACTGAAGACAATGTCAATCCCATAACAAGCCCAATCAATAGTCGTGCGATCAGGAGATAGTAAAAATTTTGTGCAAAGAGTATCAGGAGCCAGCTCATAGTCGCCGGTACTGCTATGCAGCATCCCGTTATCTTTCTACCAAATTTTTCTGATGACCAAGCACAGAATGGTAAAGAAAGTAGTGCTGTAATACTGATTACTGATGTTAGCCATGAAATTTCATCTTCTGTCATTGGTTCTTCACCAACTGGGGGATTTTCCTTAACAAGTTGTAGAATTGTGGGTGATACCCAGCCTGCCATAACTCCACATGTTACAGCCGATAAATTGACTGAGATTGAAGAAAAAATTATTAATGGTTATCAATAAATTCGTTAAATAAAATATTCTTAAAATTACTTACTAATTGTTGCTGCCATAAATTGACGCCATTTACCAATTTCTATCGAGATAACATCGTGTTTTCCTGTATTTTGTTTTATCATCCTGATAACTTTTCACTTCAGCTTGACCCACTGCACTCACCTCCTTCGCCCATTACTTTGAGGGATGACACCCTATCGTTCACAGTTCGTTCTCAACATGAAGTGGATCTTATGTACAACTGGTCTGCTTTCAGTGGATGTTTATCACAATAGTTGAAAATGGGTTGTGCAATTTATCCGATAAAAATTCTTCCAGTTCGACATATTCCATTTAATAATCTGTGATATCCATCTGAAATTAACTATCTCTGATTGAACTACAATCTATGATTGATGATATGCCTGTTTTTGATCGATTCGCTTTTTTGTTTTCTATGACAGAGGAAGCGAGGCTTTGGATTAGAGTGAACGCGATAATACTATATATGTGCAGGAACGCATAAGCTGCAGTGTAGTCTGGCTGACTGTCTGAACCGCCTGACGTGTCTGCCAGGCTCAATGGATGTATAAAATATCCGATATATTTCCAACACATTCCCAAAACGTTCCCTCAAAACTGGTTTCCATGGTATCTGTCAGGAACACTTTAAGAATGTTTTATGGAATGTATCGGCCAGTACGCATTGAGAATTAATCCCAGAACCTTGCTTTGCTTATTGGGCTGCAATAACCTGAACTTGGTTCATCTCTTCAGTGCCAATAGTGCAAGCTGATTTGGCTTCTAGACCGTCACAAGTTGCAGCCATTATCAATTATGAGTACTTATGGATTAGTATTTCAACCCCGTATTTAATTCCGAATTTGTTGAGGGATTTTTAATAGGGAATTTCGGGGATAGCAAAAAAGTCTTTAGATGAATTCTTGTAAATCTCATTATTTCTGAGATAATTTCAAATCAATGTAGATGTGATTATCGAACTTATCCTACTCGTATTCCTGCTGAATCTTTATGTCTAATTCCCCTAGGGGTAATTGAATACCAGATGGTCTAGTGGGAGGCATCGAATCAACAACAAAAAAAGTTCTAGAAACATTGAATTAATTATTGCATTTTTACTCCTCTTAAATTGAAAAAAAAACAACCATAAATACAAATTATTTACACAATTATTTACTAATCACTTAACTGTTAAGGATCGAATGACATCGACGAATTTTTATTAATCTTTATCATCTCAGTGGCCTCATTGGGGCGATCATTGTTAGATTTATTTGGGAAACCATTTAATTCATCGACAATTGATGCAATATTCCTTCCTTTAGTTTCGGGTATTAAAAAATATGTAAAAAAATATGTCAACATACAAAATGTTGCTAATACTAAAAAACAACCATGTAAACCAATGATTGAATTCATGAGTGGAAAAAATTTCATCATTAATGATGATACAATCCACATTATGATCATTGATATTGAATTAGCAAAACTCGATACTTCAGCTCTGAATATTTCTGAAACAACAACAAATGGTGCTGGACCAACGCCAACTGAGTATGTTATGAAATAAGCTGATAATGCAACAAGTGGTATCCATGTAACTGCTGTTAAATTATAATCTAAATTTTGTAATAAAAAAAAAATTGCAACTGTACTGTGACAAATTGCCATACCAAACGATGATATTAATAATAATAGCCTCCTACCAGCTCGTTCCATTAAAAATATTGACAGCCATGCACCAAGTACTTGCATAATACCAACAATTATTGTTGCTATGTTTGGACTCAATGAGCTTCCTGCTAATTTGAAAATGGTCGCTGTATAGGTGAACTGTAAAATTAATACGATAAATACTTAATATAATTTCATAATTCGAGCTCTTAGTTTGAATTATGGATCAATTTTTTAAAAAATATCTCGACATCTATGAAAGGTATACGAAAATTACGCTCACTCGATATATTTCATGATTTTAATTTATTAATCATACCATTATAAATATTCCACATGTTTGTTGGCCAATCATGAGTCCCAGTGATATGATGAATGCTCTTATTGTTCCACGATCACTGAACAGGTCTCTAAAACCGCTGTTTTTTTTCAAACTTGGATTCTCTATGAGCAATGTTTGTAATCGCTGCAACTCACGCTCCACCATTGGTTTATCATTGCTTCTCAGCCACATCAGTGATCTGAAAATTTTGCACGTTCAGCAGGACACCAATTCTATCATCAATTAATTCTGCATTAGATAATGAACTAGACCATCGTAGGAAAGTTACGAAAATTATCTCATTTATCGATTGAGTTGAATCAATTATCCAATTATCTTAAACTTTCCTTGCCACACTTCTGTAACATTCTCCCCCAATGGCAAATACTGTCATGGAATATACAGTCGAGTCGCGTTATGAACCCGCCTACGGGGGTGTAGGGGAATATAATTCTAAGAATTCGTGTACCCCCACCCTTTCAGCACAGGCAACGTTCTTAAGTTGAACTTCCCCTACTTTTTAAGCGTGTGAGTGGGTACGTGAATTTTTCCAGTCTCGCGTTATGAGTCCGTTCGATTATAGTGGTTATTTATGGCAGTAAACAGCCAGATACAGCGTAGTGTTTGGAAATAAATAGCCTAAAAATTATTTACATACTTCTTCTATGTAATTAAACATTTTAAAACATAAAAAATTAATCGGTAATGTTATTTTTGTAGCTAAGTTAAAAAATAAATAGCATTTTATGTTGAATGAAGGCTGAATTTATTCCAATAAAGATACGGTCTCATAACGAGATTCTGAAATCAATTTTTTTTGCACCCCATGGAGGGGGCAGGTCTTCCGAGGAAATCCCGGCTGCCGGACTCATAACGAGCGGTCTCATAACGCGATTCGACTGTACACTATTGATTACTTTTACTTGCAAATGTCTTTAGAACTCATTAAAAGCTTACTGTGGCAGATGATATAAGTTACAAAGCCAGAAATTAAATTTTGATGTATATGAGAGGTGCGTTCATAATGAACGAAACTGCAGAGGTTTGGTAAATTTCGCCAAGTTCTTACCCAAAGTCGTTCGGAATGAACTTAATTAAATCATGTTCTGCTCTGAAGTGATTTTCGTGATATATAAGAAACTACAGTTTCGGACGCTATCAACCTTGAGGCAATAACAGTTGATGAGATGCCTTCGCTGACTTTTTGATAGAGTATTCAATGCTCTACAAAAGAGGATCTATTACTCTGATCTCTATAATTAATTGTTTTCTCCAGAGAAGTCGAAAACTATCGAAAAACTATCAAAAAACGCTATTTTTCAAATCCAACATTTTTTATTAACAAAAAAAACCTTCTCCCTAATTCTCTTCCTGCACATCCTTCTTTGGGCACAAAACCTGCACAGTCATAATTTTTTTTATTCTTTTGGCACATCCCAGAGTGAATGTTCTGGTTATTTAACTGGACTATGAGTATCATGTATCTATTCATTCATTTCGAACGACTTCGGGTAAGAGCTCGCTAGAATTCTCCAAACCTTCACCAATGCGTTTATTCTGAACGTACCTAAGGTGTAACACTACTCAAGAATTTTTTTTTTCATTAAACAATACTTTAGGGTCATGAAAACAATATCCAGCTGGCAAAATATACGCTAGAAGCATCGCAGATTGTAGGCAAAACAAAATTTTCGAAGATGCAAGGATTCATAGAACTTTAAATGCGTTTTTCTTGAAACCAGTTGAAACTTTTGGAATTTCAACTATAGCTTCATAATCTAATCATCTAAAGAAACAAATGGCCATTTTATGATTCACTATAAACTTTTTTGTTAGAAAAAATTAGCGGGAATAATTTTCTATCGAATTCGCGAAAATTGATTTGAAAAAAAAATCCATGCACTTTTTTAGCCTATAGCATGTACTTTAAGTGAAAATCTATTTTTTTGTTACAATTCTTATACTTTCGGCGTTACATGTCAGCCCATAGAGGTATAGAAAAAAATGTATTCCTGAAGACTGGATGTTTCGCCACCATTTCGTATAAAAAATGGACTGAAAAAATTAATTTCACATACTTCAATATGTGTTTAATAAGCCCTGAAAAAGGGTATCCAATCCTTTTCAACAACATGCCCAGGAAAATTAGCAAATTTTGGCCTTCTTTGCTGACTCTAGAGTGGATTTATCCCTTGAAAAATTGTTAACGTTAAAAGAAAGCAAATTCTTCCAAAAAATTTATAATTTTTTTCCAGAATGGAATTAGCTGAAAATTCTAATGACTCTTTGTCTCATGTATTATTATAAGAGGAAAAACTGCATATAGAAAGATTTCTTAGAAAAGGTATTATATCTAAGGAATGAAGGTTGGAATTTCGTGAAAAAATGAACTACGTGTTTTTGATAAAGTATTATGTTTTATTCATTACTTGAACGGATGCTTCTGCTTCCATTTAGTACTGTGTTGCAAAAGAAAAAGAGAATGATAGCGAAAGGAAGAAAAAGCGAGAGCGCAAGAAACGACGTCATACGGGTATGGAGAGAGCTCCGAGAATGCTCCGAGGCGGAATGTAAGTGGTCGAAAAGCCAGATGCTTCTGCTCCGATTTTTAATCTATCTTGAAAAAAAATTAGATGTCGCGCGGTAACTAACTTGGTTCTTTACTCTAGAGGCAATATACACAACAAAAAAATTTACCCGAAAAAAAAACATTTCAAACGTACTTGTCACATTGGGGTAGGTTCCCCTCCCCCTCCCGCGATTTTAGACGTGTACTAGAGACAGACTACAGTGCACGTCTCGAATAAGGTGTCTAAGAGTCTTGTAGGGGAAGGCGATTCGAATCGTCGTTCCACCACTCCTGTTGCCAAATCAACGCGCAGTGTTTTGGGTCGAGCTGTCCGCAATAAGGCGTTCGGTTAAAGGAATTGAAAACTGGACATAGAAATCATTGCTCAAGTGACGGCTATGAATGAGCTTTCGGACAGGTGCAATGAAAGTAATTTGATCTCTGCAAACTTTGATAAATCGTGTTTCGAGCCTGATTTTTATGGTATCCCTGATGAAACTTGTAACAATCGTATTATTCCTGATGAAATAAACAATAATGGTAGAAGAAAAGATCCATCAATGTCAGTCAATTTTTTAACAGATTCTTTGAATATTTTGTATGATATGTGAGAAAAAAAATGTTAAACTATCATTTTCTTATTTTTGTTAAAAATTAAAAGTGAAACCAAAGTTGAAAGAAAGTTCAATAATAGATAAATTATCAAAAAATAATTTTATTTTTCATTTTTCTCGCTAACGCCTTATTCAAAACGTCGGGACCTAAAGAACAGCGCTGGAGGAGAAGTCCGATGGTGGGGGAATTAACTCATCGCGAATATAAACATTGCGCCTTATTCGAAGACGCCTTATTCGGGACGTGCATTGTAACTGCTTTTACGTAATGCTTGGAACCCAGGTAAGAGTTGGCATTTTAATTACCTGGTAGCTCTGTCGAGTAATCCTTTCCTTACAAGATAAATCGGCGTTTCAGGCATGAATGAGAATGTTGCCACGAATAATATTGGCATCATCATTCCCACAATAGCAAAATTTCTGTACGACAACATGGCACCAAGAACGTAACCAGTAACAATACCACATTTTATGCTGAAAAGCATCAATGTACCTAATTGTCCTCTAACACTGTCAGCTGATATTTCAGCAACATAGAGAGGTATCATAAGCGTACTCATTGCACAACCAATTCCACTTAAGTAACGTGCAATTAATAGATAAGATGCATTTGTTGCAAATATTTTAAGCAGCCAACATATTAAAGATGGTATTGCAATCAGGCATGCGGAAAATTTTCTGCCAAAACGTTCAATCAAAATATTACAGAACGGAAGAATTGATACAGCACCAAGGCCAATGACAGCATTCATCCATGATATCTGATCATTTGTAAATGGTACTGTACCAACTGGCGTCTCTTCACTCTGGAGACGTGGTATTATTGGTGACGACCATCCCAACAGTACTCCATTTGAGAATGCTATGACATTGACTAGGAAAATGAACTTTTATTAGTGAGAGTCGTTTGGAGAGGAAGTAGAAAAAGTCAATTTCATTTACTGAGTTTATTGCGAATATCTCAGAATTCAAGTGAGATAAAAAATTTTATGGTAAATATATTTTTGTATAAGAGATTAAGAGCTTTCATGACAATGATTATTGGAACTTTTCTCTCTTTAATTTATCGAGATATTCTACAAATATTGATTTTGGAAACATGAATTTACGATCGTTGATTTTTTTGTTCCATTAGTTCGTGAAATACCGTAGAAACTGGTAGAAACAATTTTAGATAATTACTTTTTTCGGAGCTCTGATCTTCTTCTACAAAATAATCCCTTTTTCCTCAGCTTTCAAAATATTCCCGAAAAATTAAATCTCGACATTATTCTCTGTCATCAAATATCTCATTACAACTGAACTCGTCACGTCTCGTCAATGAAATTCACTTCTCATGATCTTCGAAAAACTTACCAAGTGTTGCGGCAAGAAATTGACGTGATTTACCCGGTTCATTCGTCTTAGCCAATGGTTGATCAGATCCCATGATTTTAAAAAGAATAAAAATTATAAATTCACTTAATTAATGCACTGTTACGAGTGATTCCCTTCCACCTGCAATGAATACTCGTTAATCAATGAATTCACAAAAAATACAATCGCGACTGGAATAATTTGCGAAGTGTTTGCACTGACATCCACTTTATTTATTCAGTTAAAGTACAGCAACTCTCTGCACAGCTACTGTCAATCAACTCCTCCACATTTGTATCACATATTATTCTTGTGTTATCTGGATTTTTTTTGCTCCTTCTTTTCTTCATCACACTCTGGCGTCCTTCGTCGAGTATTTCGAGCATGCTGAACTAGTTAATTCTCCTACAACTGTATTCAATTCAATCGTCAATTATAAATTAGATTTTGGAATGAATGAGAGTGTTTTATTTGTGCAAATAAAGTTAATTTTTTGTAACCGTCACGTGCTGAACGTAATGATTATGTATTGATTACATAAGTAATTTATCGTTGTCAAGAATTTGATATTCATTAAGAGAATTTGAGGAAATTTTTGAGTAATTTTCCCCCAAAAATTTGGATTGGCTGCCATTAAGAGAGCTTCATTTTCAGTATAAATTATTTATCGATTTTATTATTCTTCAATGCAAGTAAAGAAGCTACACCCGACGCGGCCTGGGTCAAAGGCTGTCGGGGCTCAAGATGTGACGATAAATTCAATTTTGTTGAGCGCCAGTTAATTTATATAAAATTAACAAAATGTGCATTAATAATTTGACTAATTCACTTTAACGATAAACTGAGACGATTCGGGTTCGATTGGGATGATCCGTGAGAAGATTGAATTCCCAAGACAAATGAAAATAGGCAAAATAATAGACGAGAACTGCAGAAAAGTACTTACAATATTGTCGAATTTATTTGATTATTCCAATTAATTCAAATGACAGTTTCACAATTTATATTAATGACTTCAATCCAATGTTATGAAATTTGACTTCGTACACTAATTTCAATTCAACATAAATTCGATAGAAAATTAACTTGAAGACAATTTACAATAATATTACAAGTGACACCGTTCGCTTACGAAACAGGAGTGTATTTTCTGCCTCACCGTGCGGCTTGAGCCGATTGTTTTTCGTTAAATTTTCTGATTGGTCAATTTCTCCTGTAGACGCAATTCGTCAATAGAATGAACAGATACTCATTATGGCGCTGTTACCATACTCCAATTTAGCAATTGGTTTTTGCGGAAAATTTGATGAAATTTTACATTCTGTCATCTCCTTCGTCTATGCTACATAATGATAATCGATTGTCCAATGACGGTGGAAAATCGACTATTTTATTTATCCTGTCACACCATAAAAGATGAAAATTTAGATTTTTTCTAAATAAATGAATTTCTTGAAAAAATAAGAATAGCTCAATGAATATTGTTATTACTTTCCATTCGTCAATTAATCGCAGTTACACTAACAACAAATTTATCATTTATCATTTAAACCTACCGGGTATTCTTATGATTCAATTCTTTCTTCTATTTTCTATAAACAGATAAAAAAAAGGAAATCGTATGCGTATTAGTTTTCATGGAATACCTGGAAACTTGAGGAAGGTGAAAAAATTGTGAAGAGAACGTCTTTGTAGACGTATTTATAATCTCCAATAACGTATTTCAAAAAAATCCCTCTATCTCTCATAGATTACGTAGATACCCCAAGGTAACATCATTCATTAACTTTACCTTTAGTGATCATTTCCGTAGCTGCCTCAGAATACAATTCATCACTCTCTCGCGATTTACCATTATTCAATTCATTGATAATTGATTCAATACTTCTGCCTTTAGTTTCAGGTACAAGATAATACGTAAATACAAATATATAAATACATAAACACGCTAATATTAAAAAACAACTATGCAATCCAAATGTATCACTGAGTATTGGAAAGAATTTCATCATTAAAAATGAAAAGGTCCATCCTATTACATAAACAATTGAACTTGCATAGCTCATGATATCAGCACTAAATACTTCTGACATTATAACAAATGGCGTTGGTCCCATGCCAATACAATAAGCAACGCCATACAATGATAATGCCGCAAGGGGTATCCATGAAATGATGTTAAGATCATAATTGTATGACTGTACCACCATAAATGTTCCAATTGTTGCATGACAGAATGCCATTAATAAACATGATATGAATAATAGCATTCTTCTACCTGCGCGCTCCATTAGAATCATTGATAACCATGAACCAATCAATTGTATACTACCGACTATGACTGATGCTGTATTTGGAGGTATTGAACTTCCTGACTGCTCAAATACCATCGCTGTATAGGATAACTGGAAAATAAATTCA
The DNA here is from genome assembly GCA_963921955.1 of Aleiodes alternator. NCBI lineage: Eukaryota > Metazoa > Arthropoda > Insecta > Hymenoptera > Braconidae > Aleiodes > Aleiodes alternator. The sequence goes on along the minus strand of OY998110.1, from coordinate 2,328,682 downwards.
TTTCTTAATGAATAATTACAGAATGAGATGATGATACTGCGATGTTGGATGAACTCGAATATAACGTGTCCTTATTTATCAAAATATCTCAGAAACTATGGGACCTGGGAGAATTTATGAAGAGACCTTTTTTGTAGTGCATTAGATTTTTGTTTACAAAAAACGATGATTCTGAAGCTATTTGTAAGAATACATAAGTTGCAACTCATGTTCGATTTGCTGTTCAAAACAGCTCGGCTGTTACGCGTCTGACGGAAGATACCTGGAAGGCGTTTGATAAGAGGCAAATTACGGAATTTTTCTGCATTTCCACGGAGCTTTTGATTCCGTGATACACTCTCGTCTGCTAGAAAAACTTCACGAACAAGGTTTCGGTACTACAGTCGTGCGCTGAATCGCATGGTACTTAACTGATAGAAGTCAATCAGTCGTGAATGAGAATAGCGGCTCGGATTGAAGAAATATCTCGTCTGGTATTCCGTAAGGTAGTGTATTTGGTCCCTTACTGAATTCTTTATTATACCTCTGACTTGTTTGAGTGTTTTCTTTCCAGTAAGTACTTATCTTATGCAGATGGCACGTTTGTTCACGTCAGCTGTGCCTTATGGGAAGCTGATCAGGGTATTTTTGAACGAGGATTTGATTCGTCTGAACAGCTAGTGCGACATCAATGGAATACGATGTAATCCAGATAAGACCCAATTTAGAGTATTTCATACTTGACGGCAATCATCTTTTCTCGAAATAGACACTAGGCCTGATATTATTCTCAGTGGTCATGTCTTAACGAAGTCCTTGACAGTGAAATATCTTGATGTGATTCTTTGACAATTTCTACTGAGAAAATGAAGTCTCATTAATTGCAGCACGTATTGTCGGTTCGCTCAAGAAATTGCGAGCCAATTGAGACCTATTCAGTACTCAGCTCAGGAGGCGTCTAATTATTGCTCTTATACTGCGATTCTTTGATTATTGGTGTAAGGCTCTTACTAATATATCAGATTATAACTATGGCAGACTTCAAAGAACTCTGAATGCTTGCATTCGTTTCTTTACCGGACACCGTTTTTTTGAAAGAATCTCTGAAGCTAGGCCTCAACTAGGCTGGTTGTCCATTGATAATCGGAGGCTTCTTTTCACTGCATGTTTCATCTTCAAAGCAATTAATCCAGGACATGCAGGTCTTTTTGGAGATGAGCTACGTCCACAGGGATCTCAATGGAGATTACGAAACAGAAGTGATCATCAAAACGTTCTTCAGGTTCTTTCTGCTAGACTTGAAATTTACCGACGTTCTTTCCTTGTAAGATCTCTAAATTTTTGGAATTCGCTACCTGAATACGTCAAAAGTGCAAATACGTATGAGAGCTTCAGTCAAGGGTGTTCTACGGATTTATTGAATCAAGAGACTTTTGCTGTGATCTCAATGTAGTTGTTTAGCTAAGAAACTGTTCTGTGATTTGATTTTGCATGTCACTTAGACTTCAATTAAACTCAAATGATTAGCTTTAATAATAATATTTTTAGGAAAGTTTTCGTGATATTTTGCGATATTGGTCTTTATAGCTGCCCAAGTAGTATTGTAGATGTATTAGTTAATTCTTCCATGGTTAATATTAAAATTATCTACTATTTATTGAATACAATTGTTAGTAATTTGAGGAATCATAATTGCTCAACCACTGATAGCATAACAGTGTACTACATTATGCACTTCTTTTTTGGCTTTGATGGACTGCAGTCTTATTGCAATGAAATGCAAATTACAAATTTCAACATTTTATCAATACATTTCTGTTAAATGTGAACATCTTGGGGAGAAATGTTTTCAATGGCATTGTGGGAGACCTATTTCGTGCATAATATTGGCTAAAAAAATGTCTCTTCGTTAATCCTCTTAAATTGCCTAGTCTCGAAAATACTTTGAGTAATTACAAAATGACATTATGAAGATTTCAAGTAGCAATTATTTACTGACTCACCATAGGCGATATTCCACTTAATTCTTGTCCAGTTATGAGACCAAGTGTTATGATGAAGCCTTTTGTTGTTCCACGATCTCTGAATAAATCTCTGAGACCCATTTTCTTATTGTCTTCCAACGTCACTCTTGCTAATAATTGAAGACGTTGAAGCTCAGTATCAACCATCGGTTTATCGTTGTTTTTGAACCACATTAATGATCTAGAAGTTTATATGTTCATTTAATAGAAGAAAAAAGGAATTCAGAAGAGGAAATTTTCAATGGACAAGTTGAGAAAAAGTATATTTTTTTTGCCCACGAGATCGGGAAATTGAATAGTTACGAATCATTTCTTGCCTTTTTCACTTTTTGATGAATTTTAATGAAAATTCCATAATATAAGCGAAATGGAGCAATTTATACACAAACCTTATTTATAGAGGGAGAATGAGCACTACAAGAAAGGTCATCACCGTAACATCTCCGTTCTCCTTGAATATTAAGATTTTCGGTAAAAACTTTTTTTGCCGGAAAATCTTTCATCGTAAGGCTCAATATTCACGTTTAATTCGTTGATAGGTTCACTTTCTTCACTCATTCTAGTTAAATGTTTCATAATTTAACGGAGATAATGTAATTCTTCTGATGACCTTTTTTATAGCTCCAATTTTTTGCTACAGACTATAGTTCTACACGAATTCCTTCATCTTGCTTAAATAGCGAGATATCTGATGACAAAAGTATTGCTTTATTTACCTGGTTGCCTGCACAATTTGCCCTTTTCTGACGAGATAAATTGGTGTTTCTGGCATGAATGAAAATCCGCAAATAAATATAATTGGCACAACAAGTCCAGATATTGCTAGTAATTTGTATGGTAGTACTGCACCAAGTATGTAACCAATAACAAGTCCAATTCTGAATGAGAATATTAACATACTACCGAATAATCCTCTAACACTGATACCAGCTATTTCTGATACATAAATTGGCACAATGAAAAATGACATAGCAGCTGATGTACCACTGAGAAAACGTGCAATTAATAATAATGAAAAATTATTAGTAAATATTTTTAATAACCAACAAATAATAAGTGGTATTGCTGATAGGCATGCCGTTTTTTTTCTACCAAAACGTTCAGCAAGTATACTGCAAAATGGTAGTATTGCTATTCCACCAAGTGCAATTGATGAGCCAAGCCATGAGATTTGATGCTCAGTCATTGCTTCTGTTCCTACTGAGGTTTGAGGACTCCGGAGATGTGCTATCACTGGTGATGTCCAGCCCATCGCAATTCCACTCGCGAGAGTTATTAAATTTACTGTAGAAAATAAAAAAATAAATGAGTTCCTTCCTTTTTATAATTTAAGACAGATGACGAGGAATAATGTTTGTAAAAGTGATCCTTAATTTCATATCTTGGAACAATGAGATCCTCTGTCCTTTGATTTCTGTGAAAATGATCCCGTTAATGTAATGCTCATTTTTTTTGGCAATTTTGAAATGTTTTGTAATATTCAAAATACAATCTTTTTAAATATTGAAACCATCTTCATACACGGAGAGAAAAACATAAGAATTTTTTAAATTGATTTTCAAAAAAATCACCCTGCCGCTCCATAATTGGGATGCCATTTGCTCCTGAATCGGAAAATTGTCATTCAAAGCAAGAGTTTTCATGAAGCACGCCCGAAAAATTCCAATGCTCCACATAATCATTTTTGCTCTTAATTCGTTAAAAAATAGCTAAAGTACACTTGGCTTTCAATTGAAATATCTCGAAAACTACTCTGAAATTATTGAGACATGCTGCGAATGAAATCTAGTGGAAGGATTAACGAACAAAATAGTAAAAACTCCCTTTTTCCATGACTCTTAGTTATGAAGATATTAATTTCTCAATAAAAAATTCAGGAAGGACGTCCGAGCGCCCGTTGATTCGCTTTCGGGTCTTGATCAGTGTTTCTGAACTATTTATTGAAAAATTGATACCTTGGAAATTCCGGGTCATAGTATGGCGTTTTGCTCATTTTATTCGTTAATCTTTCCTTTAAATTTCATCCACAGCATGTCTCAATAAATTTTGCATAGTTTTCGAGATATTTCGATCCAAAGTCTAGTAGTAAAACAACTACTAAACAGTAGTCTCAGACCTTCGGAAAGTAGGCTTTTTCTCCCCGTATCACATTAAAGAATTCCTAATATCTTTGAATAAAAGGTCCTTGATTATTATTAATGAATTTTTTGAATCATGTGAATTAAACATATGAACATACAAGATAATTGTGAACAACTATGTATCAAATTGTATCTTTTTTTTTTCTTCTCTTATACTTTTCTTTTTTTTTCTGTTCATATATATATGGGTCATTCCATGTCAAATCACCAGATTTTAAAAATCGTATTTTTTGATTCAGCTGAATTTTTTATATGTTTTGGTACGTATTAAAATATGCCTAAACCCAAATTTTGAGCCCTTAATTTTCAAAAGCCTCGGAGATATGAATTTTTGAATATCGCAAAAAATTAACAATGTGGTAATTTTCAAATATTTATATCTCCTGATTAAATTATCGTAATCATATCTGACAGGTGGCTATTTTCTTTGTTTTGGGATTGAGTTTTCGAAAAAAAATATAAGAACCAATTTTTTTTATTTTTCACCGTTTTTCCTTAATTTTTAACTTGAATTTTGAATTTTTTTGAAGAGCGACACTTTTGATTTTTTTGAAAAAAATATATGTTGTACTAGGTTATAAAACGTGTTTTTTAAGCCCTTAATGAAAGTGGGATTCGAATATCTTCGATTTTTTAAGCCACTTTTTCGCATTTTTTTCGAAATTTGTTTAATTTTTCATGAGAATTTCATTGTAAATGCGGTCAACTGATATTTTCCTACTGTGCCGAATGAGTAAATTGTCAAAATCTGCGTCAATATATTGACAAAAAATTTTTTTACTCATTTAATTTTTTTAAACTCATTTTTATGAGGCCCCTTTTCTGCATAATTACCATTGTGCAGACTAGTATTCCATGAAATATAAATAATTGAGATAATAAGAGGAAGTTAAAAAAAATATACTGACTAAAATTACTTAAGAAATGTTCAACAAAGAGCCAAACCAAAATTTTGATATTAAGATAACTCGAAAATTTGGAGAAAGCGTAGCATTCTCATTAAGCGTCGCAAAATTAGTTTTATCTAATACACTAGCGGAAACAATTAAGGGATCAAAGAAAAATTTCCTATTTTTCAGTGGTTTTTCAAATGGCCGTATCTTTTTCAAAAATGATTGGATCGGAGTTTTAAAAAAACAGTTTGAAGCTTGAAGTCTCTAGTTTTGAGATCTTGGGACGGAAATTTTTTTTGGTCCGAAGATCTCTAAACTAGAGACTTCAAGCTTCAAATTGCTTCTTTTTTACTCTGATACGATCATTTTTGAGAAAGATACGGCCATTTCAAAAACTGCTGAAAATTTGGAATTTTCATTTGATCCTTTAATTGTTTCCGCCAGTGTATTACACGTCGATTTCTGATATTTCAGGAAGAAACTACCATAAAACTCCTAAAAACGACTTGGAAAGAATAAAATAAGCAAAAAAAAATTTTTTGGCACACTATATTAGAAGAAATTTTCAATTTACTCATTTGGCACAGGAGGGCAATATTAGTTGTCCATATTTACAATGAAATTCTCATGAAAAATTGAAAAATTTTTAAAAAATGTGAATTTATGTTTAAAAAAAGCGAAAAAGTGGCTTAAAAAATCGAAGATATTTGAATCCCAGTTTCATCAAGTGCTCAAAAAATTCGTTTTATAGCCTAGTGTAACATTTATTTTTTTCAAAAAAATCAAAAGCGTCGCTCTTCAAAAAAAGTCAAAATTTAGGTTAAAAATTAAGAAAAAACAGTGAAAAATAAAAAAAAATGGTTCTTATATTTTTTTTTCGAAAATTACGCCTTAAAACAAAGGAAATAGCCACCTGTAAGGTATGGTTACGATAATTGAATCAGGAGATATAAATATTTAAAAATTACCATATTGTTGATTTTTTGCGATATTCAAAAATTCATATCTCCGAGGTTTTTGAAAATTAAGGGCTCAAAATTTGGGTTTAGGCATATTTTGATAAGTATCAAAACATATAAAAAATTCAGCTGAATCAAAAAATACAATTTTTAAAATCTGGTGATTTGACATGGAATGCCCCATATGTACTTTTCTTTAGCAGTATGAACTCTGTAGTTCCAAATACATCAAATAAATGAAAAAAAAAAAAAAAAATAAACAGTAGTAGTTTAAAATGGCTCAGGTACCGAATACTGCCGAAGTTACCCGACTGTGCTCCTTCGTCGACTACATTATGATGCTGGTTTGGGAAAAATTCGGGAATAAACGTGTAAAGATCCTGAGTGGCTATCGAAAATTTATAAGTGCCAGGACAATATGTCATCGGCTGGATGGAGAATTTTTCTTTGATTCTAAAGAAGAAAGGTATTGGCTAATATTTTTATGATATCCCTTAACGATTATTAGGACACTCCTTGCTGAAAACTCAATCAGCCCATGCATTAACCCGTCAGCAAACGCGCTAGCTTGCCAACGGTCTCTAGGCGCGCGATGAGAGATTCTCTCACCTGACTATCTCGAGAATTAAGCGAGATAGAGTAATTTTGTCCTCATTCTTTTTTGTAGAGCTTGGAATTCTCTACAAAAATAGATTCCAGCAAAATTGCCGTATCTCGCTTAGTTTCCGAGAAATTAACAATTATCTGAAAATTTTTCGTATTTTTAACAGATTCAGTTCCGTTTACAGAGAAATATTTCTGAAAAAAGGATTAGAATGAGAAGGGGGGTATCGCCAGTGCTATCTACAGCGACTGAGCCATGCTTACCCACCGACCACATTAGACGCGCGCTGAGAGAAAGTCTCATGCTGCTCGATGGGACGGAAGAAAATTTTTTTTTTCAAAAGACAAAATTCAGTAGTGAAGAGGTAAAACAAGATAAGTCTCTTTTTTCCTCATCAAGTTTTTCGAAAATACCTCGAAAAATAACCGAAAAGTGCAATTTTGCTCGAGAACTCTTTTGTAACTCTTGAAATTCCCCATAAAAACAGGTGAGTAATATCACCTTATCTCGCTTAGTTTCCTAGATATTTCCTTCGAAATGACCTCAAAGATAAGTCGATTTATCCTATTTTACCTCTTCACTACTGAATTATTTCCGAAATTTTGTGATCACCATAATAAAGAAGAATAGTTTCTTTTGACAAATACAAAAAAAATCGAGATTTTTCACTCTTTCTTAAAGATAGTTTCCTATACCTTCAAAAAAATGTGAAAGAAAGTCTCATAGCGCGATCGCTGACGGATTAATCCCTGACAAAAAGACATTTTTTCCATTTGTAGACTCATAAGATGTCCCAGGCATGTATTTTGCATCTACTTTATGGAGCTGAGCATCATGATTTTCTGAAGAATTTTCTCTCCGTGTACCGTGTTTAAACTATATTCCGACCGTTACCCATCATGGACAATGGGATGATTTTTTCTTACTAGCATGACTATTCTTTAATAGTTAAAACGAACTATTCCAAGTCATGTTTGCTATCCGATAGTTGTATTTGGAGTTGATGATATTCATTATTAGTATATTTCATAATCGAGGTGTTTTCTGATACATTGTCAGTTCCGCAGCTCAGCGAAATTCTTTCAGTAACCTTATTAGCAAAAATTTTCAATTTTCAAACATATTCGTTCTATTGTCAATACTTTTTTTTCTTAGATGAGTTCACTCATTTCAGGATCTATTGGCGAAGATAATTGTGTTTGTAATTTTTCTTTAAGGAACTATTTGAAGATCTCCTGATGTGCGACTCGTTTTTTGTAATCAAATCTATTTTTTTGAAAATTTTCATCAACTCAATTTGTTTTCATTCAAATTCTCAAAATTTTCAGTGCGTTTTTCAACATCGAATTAGTTTTTCGATGAGAAACAAAGATGTTATATTAATTTAATTGAAAGTCAGTTAATGGACGATAACTTCTTCAATTTTCATCCGTAATTAATACGAAATCTCAGCTTCCATATGGCGTTAGATTCAACTGACTACAATAATTCTTGGATAATATTTCTTCACGAAAAAATTTGAAACTCACTCAAAACTGTTGCTGTACATTGGCGCCATTTCCCAGACTCTGCAGGTGTGATGCTCAACGTCGACATATCTACTGATTGCTGATTATAAATATTTCCTCTGTCACAAACCGCAATGAACAAGTCACTTTACATATCTCATTAAAAATTCCATTCAATGCCACTCAAATGCAATATTAATGTGAATTAAATCTTCATGATAAGTAAATTTAAATCAATAACTATGCAACAATTATTTAGAAAAAAAATCTATAATCATTCATGAAATTTTAGTTTTTTTTTCCAGTACAAGAAATGTGTTACGTTCTGGTAATCATTGAAATAAGTGATATGAGTTAGCTTTGATACCTTTTTTTAGATTCGAATCAAGAATAACTTCGTTACTATCATTAGGAAATTTTTTCTCATTTTTTCTACGTAGTGGGAATAATCACTGACGACACTTGAGCACATATTTAACTTCTGTCCAAAGTATTTGTGTTCCTTATCATAATGAAGAAATGAAAAGAAAGAGATCTATATATGTGTATACATATTTTTTTCGATTCAAACATTCCAGGAACTAACAATAATTTGTAACTGTGGACAAATATTGTTAGTTTAAGCAGAAAAGCTTAAATTTCAACCGATTTCATTGAAAAAATTGACACTTATGATTCTTTTTTAAGCATCGAAAATGCCATAATACAATAAATTTTAGCTTAAAACATTGCGAAATAATTAAAAAGCTATCTTGATTGATCATTATCACTCAAATTATTTTATCTTGAAAAATGTTGGGATAAAATAAAACAAGCAAGAGCCCCGCTACCTGTGCGTTACTTGAAAATCTCAGTTCTATTCTCAACTTTAATATTCTGTGAATACAATCAGCAGAAAACCTCCGAATGGAAATTTCCTTTTTTAATTTATTAACGACCACCCTGATGGCATTACGCTAACTTACGGTCCATATTTTGCATAAGTCCCAGTAATTACAGCAGATTACCACAGGATATCGCAAATTACCAACAATTTCTTTTACCGTGTTTGTGGCATCTGAACTAAGCTTGGGAATTAAAATTTAGGCCTGAATATAATTCTTTTCACTCATAATGTCATTTGGTACGAAAAAAAAATCAATTTCATCCACAAATTAATATTCTGCAAAAAATGAAGAAATCTGAAACTCAAAGTTTCTCTTTCAAACAGTATTCCTATTTTTCTGCGTTGTCATATCGAAATGGAAATGGTCTCTTTTTTCAGGAAAAAATGGAGAACAATCGAAATTAAAACAAAAATCAACAAATTTGAGGTGAACGGTGGCTCGTTCGGTAGAGTGTCGGATTGCCAACTCGTAGACCCGGGTTCAAATCCTAGTCTCTGCCGAATGATACAAGCACCACTGTAAAAATTATTTACAAGTGCTTTGTCCACAGACACACCATGAACCTCCGTCGCTGATTGGCATAATCTTAGCGAAAAGATGGCGACGTTAAACAAGAATAAGAAAAAAAAAAAAAAAAATCAACAACTTCGTTCCCACTTATATAAAATCTGAAATTCTTGGTATTAGTTGGGCTCATTCAAATAAATCTTTTAAGCTCAGCTTGAATGTACCCGACTAGAAATTTTGGCTCGACACGCCTGCTGTCACACTTGGTATGGATCCGGAATAAATACGGCTATCCTGATCCGGTATGCCGTTGTTGCGCCTGATCAAATCTAAATCCGGAATGAATATTTCTATCCTGATCAGGCATGCCATGGTTACGCCTGATCAAATCCTGATCCAGATTAGGTATGGCTATCCTGAACCGCTATAGAATAGGCATGCCTTATCAAATCCGGATTTGGAGTGAATATGGTTATTCTGATCAGGCACGCCATGGTTACGTCTGATCAAATCCTGATCTGGATTGGACATAGCTATCCTGATCCGGTACACCTAGGGCACGCCTGATTAAATCCGGATCCGGTATAGCATGGGCACGCCTGATCAAAGATGGCCTTGATCAGTATTACATCAGAATGGCCTGATTGAAGAATTTTGGAGAGAACGCGAACTCTAATAAGACTGTCCTGGTCTGGCTCTGACATTTCCCGGATTTGGAGAACCTGATTGAGAACTGTGGAGAAAATCTAAGTCCGATCAATTCCTCCTGATCCGGAAATGATCAGGACCATATCAGGTTCCTCGGATGTTTATTAATTTCTATCAATTCTATCATAAATAGCTAATGAATCATTCTGAGTTTCCCACGAATTCATTATCTACTTCTGAAAATTATTAATATCCCTATGGAAAAAGTTTATGTAAATGATCAGACCGACTGATGCTATAACTGAGCTGCAGTCTAGTGGTTAGCAGGTCAGCTTAGTGTGCAGAAGGTCTCGGATCGAATCCACCCAGGTGCATATTAATTTCCTAATTTAAAATGTCTAATTCCAGTGAAGAATGTCATCTTATGTTGCAAATACAACGATTGATTAATTGAAAGTGAATGAATGAATTATTTTTTGTTATTAATTAATGTTTATAGTTTTCTGGATCATGTATGGAATGTCTTATCCGGCACTGATCTGGAATGCCTTATCGAGTCCTGGACACATTCTGAACACATTCTTAAATTAAGAAAAAAATTTTCTCTGTGTAACGAAAAATGCGCTATCATACAATCCCATACAGAATTTTTTTAGAGACAGCAGTTCTCAACGTTTTGGGTCATTTACAGTCATATCACGAGAAAATCTCGAAATAGGAAAAATCACGTTCACATAGTATCCATTCGGAAGCAAAAACTGAGAAAATCACTCAAACAATTGCATCGCAAATTTTTTATTGATAATTTTTTTCCTCAATTAATTTCATAGATAATTACAATTTTTATAACACAGAAAATACAATTGAAATGATTTACAAGTAAATTAATTAAATAGCTGTGGATTTTTTATCCTTAATTCTCCAATATTCACCATTCAGTTCATTAAGAATTGTTTCAATATTTTTACCTTTAGTCTCAGGTACACAATAATAAGTGAAAAGTAAAGTTAATGTACAGAATAATGTAAAAATGAAGAAACACGTATGAATACCGAATGCATCAGCGACAAATTGAAAATATTGCATTATTGGAAATGCAATGAGCCACATTATTGTTTGACAAATTGAGTTGGCAAAGCCAGAAATGTCAGAGCTAAAAATTTCTGATGCAACGATATACGGTGCTGGACCAATACCAAGACAATTGACTACAACGAAAATCGATAGTGCAGCAATTGGTATCCAGCTGAATGAAGCGACATTGTAATTCAAGTTTTTCAATAAAAAAAATAAACCCAGAGCGAAGTGTGATATTATCATTCCAGTCGATGAAATTAATAGCAATGGACGTCTACCGGCTCGTTCCATCGTCATTGTTGATAACCAAGAGCCAAATACTTGGATCATACCAATTATAACGGCTGCTGTATTTGGCGAAAGACTGCTACCGGCAAGTTCAAAGATCGTTGATGCATACGCCAGCTTAGAGAGTGAAAAAAAATTGTGTGACTTAGTGAAATAGAAAATTCAGATTAAATCGAGTTTTGAAAAATCATTTCTTATGAAATATATTTGAGTTAATATGAGCAAAAATGATCGCATTGAAAAGCTGACATGAAATCCAGAGGGAAACATGTGCTTACATTCATTGTAAGAATTTCTCAAAAATTCAACTGTTGTGGGTGAAAACTGCAGATCTAAACCTTTGCATTTGTGAATTTTGCAATTTTTTGATATTTTTTTTTGTTTTGATTTTTTTTGTTTCTATGCCATTTTAGAATCTACAGGGAACCTCTTTTTTCTAGAGTCTTTTCCACGCTTATTATTCTTTCCTATTTTCTTTCTCCTACGCTGAGAGAAAATTTCATAAAAAAATTAGCGTGCTACCCGCTAGCCGTGCGACCAAACAGGGGTAATCAAAAAAACTCAGTTGTGGAACCTGAATTTTCCGAGGGGCTGCTCACTCGGGGAATCAGTGAACCATTTCATCCGAAATCAGACTAGGAATCACTAGAAATCACTGGAAATCGCTGGAAATCGAAAGATTCCTGATTTCCTCGTGATTCCTCCTAAGGTATAGGAAATCATTGGGAATCACAAAGAAATCGCGTGATTTCGGGAATCACTGGAAATCACTCATCCCTTCTCCATCGAGCAAGCATTCTTCCAACGTATTCATCCAATATATATATATACGTTGGATAGATGTACATGGTTATATTAATATTAAACAATATGATTCAACTATGTCATCTCCTATTATAAGTGAAAAAAGTTTAAGTATTCATGAAAATGTTCATAAGAGTATTAAAAAATTATTCTTATTTCTTTAATAATTGCTTTTATTGATCAGGCATACCCCTAACCATGAATAAATTATTGTTAATCTACAATGATTAACTACTAAGGTTTTCCAATTGACAGTTTGGAAATCACTGATTTCTGAAATTTAGGAATCACTGGAAATCATTGGAATCACGGGAAATCGCAGATTACCTTATTGATTCGGAAATCATGGGAATCACAGTGGAAATCACAAGGAATCGATTCCTTTTGAAAATCACTGTGCCACCGAATCCCCAAGTGAGCAGCCCCTCGGAATTTTCAAGGCAATCCCACCAAGAATTAGGTCATGAATCTGACTTTTTAAGGGCATCGCACGAAAAATTAGGGTGCCACATCCGATTTCCTTTGGTGGCCCGTTTGATCCCACGACTAGTGGGGAGAACACCAATTTGTAGAGGGACTGGCACAGAATTGCGGTGGATTTTTCTCTTCGTAAACTTGCTTCTTGCGACTTCATGGGTCGACGTCTTCTGTTACTGTACCATATTCATCAGGGACCAGCGAGAACTATGGAAAATCCTGATCGATACAGGCAGTCGATTATACCGGGCTCTGCATCGTTTTATGGGAATATCTTCGGTTTTAATTCTTGTACCGCAAGAACTTGATATTCAGTAAACAATGAGCTCATCTCCTATAAATTTATGTGATTTCAAATCAATTATTTATGATTCTTGAGATAGCTATGAAGAAAAACTGATTTTCATATGATAAGCTATGAGTCACTTAGAAATTACTGAAAATAGACTGAAACCCACATAAGTCAAAGCACAAAATCGAAAAGTTTGAATCTCCAAGAAAACCCAATTTTGAAACATGTTTTCTATCGAAAATTCCTTCAGTTTTTCGAAGGAACCATTAAAACTATCCTATCTCAATTAAGAGTATTTTCACGGATTTCAAGTAATTTCCGTCATGTACAACATCGAATCCACCAAAACCATTCTAATAATAAATTTATAGAAGAGCCATCTTACCATCACAAATAAGCCAGAGGTTGATTCAGAGCTGAGAAGTGCTAGTGCAATGATGAATCCTCTCAGTGTAGCCCGATCTCTGAATAAATCTTTAAAACCAACTGTTTTATCATTTGTATTTTCTACAAGCTGTGATTGGAGATATTGTAATTCATCGTTAACTGTATTTCTGTGATTATCCCTCAGCCACAATAAAGATCTACAAGATGAATTAATTAAATTCAAATTATATAATACAAATATCTGATGAAATATGAATCTTTGCATGATTCATATGAATTCAATTTTACCTTGTAGCTTCAAGCGTTTTTCCTCTCCTTAAAAGATAAACTGGTGTTTCAGGGATAAATGATAACCCAATTAGATAAATGATCGGTATCATTAGTGATAATAATGCAAAAATACGATAAGGGAGAATTGCACCAAGTATATAGCCAATTACCAGGCCAATATTGAATGAAAATATGAGAATGCTACCCAATTGTCCTCTGATATTATCAGTTGAAATTTCCGATACATATAGTGGTACTAAAAATAAACATACAGAGCCACCCACTCCAACTAACAATCGTGCTATCAATAAACAAATATAATTCGTTGCAAATGCTGTTAGAATCCAATCGATAATGAAAGGAATGATGAGAAGATATCCGGTTACTTTGTATCCCAATTTTTCAGTCAATTTGTTACAAAAAGGAAGGACAACTGCAGCTCCAATGCAAACAACTCCATTTAACCATGAAATTTCCTTCTCCCTCATCGGTATAGTGGTAACTGGTGTTCTTCCGTTTTGCAAATCTATCATTACAGGTGATGCCCAGCCTAGCGCCATACCGAACGTCAATGTTGAAAGATTTACTAGAGGAATTAATTGTATTAAAAATCAAATTAAAGATATCCATACCCTTGAACGCTCTGAAAACCGAGCAAATTTCAATGATTATTATAGAGGTGATAGAGTGAATGATAAATTGAAGTGAAGTCACTCGTCAACTGTATGAATGTTTCCTTCAAATATTCAAATTCCTTTTTATTGGCAAAGGAAAGAATTTAGAAAATTCCTCGATAGATTATAGAAAAAGTAATTATCGAGATTTGAAAAAAATAGGTGAACATTTTTGAAAATTAACTGAGCTATCGTGCTGATCCTGTCTGAAAATATGTTACGTCCTAGGGATAATAGATCCATTATTTTATTACCCCTAGGTGTAAAACTGATTTTAACCGATATTTGGAGTTCGACAGAACTCCGGGAATTTGCCATTATCGTTATTTAATTAGTGGATTTATTTATTGATTGTGCGTTCGGTGGATGAAGTGAGTGGGTGTCCGCTCGACTTCATTTTTATGTAGATGACAATAATGAACGGGACAAATTATAAAATATGAATGGACATTTTATTATAAGATTTTCTGGTTTATATAGGCGTCAAGAAAGGAGTCAGCGTTTTCACCACTCAGTAGCCGACGTCTTGCGTCATGCTATTGAGAATGTGCTGACAAATTTCCTGAGGCCCATATCTTTTATACAAATTCAAGAAAACTGTAGATTATAGTTGCAAATGATTTTAAATTGATTTTAAAAGTTTCAAAAATGTTAAATTTTATCCTCAAGTGTTGGTCTTCGTGTTCAGACGTTAACTGGACGCAACAAATATAGTTTTGAAAAAAGGGCGTTCAAAGTTTCTGGTATGGAGAAAGAATAATTCTCATAGTTGAAAAGTAGACAGAACATGTAACATCAACAATTTAATATATATTCCACTCTATAACTTGCATCATACTTGTTAAAATTTACTCATTTTTCAAAGCGCGGAGAGGTATGTCAGCCCTCAACACATTATTTGATAATTCAAACGGTACAGTTCCTGCGATGGAATTGATAAACTATAGGACCTCCTTATTTGCATATATCTGAAATATTTGATTAGAATTTTTGGGGAACTGGAGAAGCTGATAAAATCGCATTTAGCTTTTTTAAAAATATCTCTGAATGAAGTAGGCTTAGAGAAAAAAGTAAAGAAACCTTTCTTGGAGAAAATTATAAGAGCTTCAAAAAAAGCATCTTGATAAATTCTAATGAATGTCGTCGATTACGAGATTGTGGATAAATTTGTCATTTATCTCGGCAGCTCAGTACGAGATATTCTGAGAAGAAACTACACGTGATTCTCAGATTCATTTCAATTCATCACTTTACTATAGAAATTTAGGAAGGATAACTTTCTGGGATGGACAATGATATCTGTAATTTCTAAATCTAACACTCGCAAAGCCTTCAAAATAATTTTTTTCACTCGAATCAATTCAATTGCCGGTATTGTATCACTTAAATATCGAATGAAATTGAAAATTTTACTCGTTATTGTTGCTAGTAACTGACGCCACTTTCCATATTCAATGGATTTATCTTTGATTAACTCCATTTTCGTTGGACTCAAAAGACAAGACTGTTCAGAAAAATCTTATGTTGTAATTTTTCTAATTCACAGAATAATCTTGAAGTTTTCAAACTCAGTGAGATCAATTACTTCATTTATAGTGATTAAATAAATGTGTTATTTTCATTTACTCATATGAAAGAAAACCATTTATTGAAAGTACACATATGTTTTTGTTTATTACGTCAAAATAATTACATTTGATAATTATAAATGATGCGACGATGAACATTTGTTCAATAAATAAAAAATAATTTTTTTTTTCCAAAACTTCAACAAAGACAAATATTTTTGTTAAAGAATGAAAAACAGGGAAAATTATTTCACTAAATTGATAAACATTTTCATTTTAAGAACAATCGGTAAATACCAAAACACGTTATTCCTCTGGGGGAAAAAAAATTAAACGGTTGAAGATGATTTCTTGATGATTTCTTCTGCATCAGTCTCTACATATTCTCCTTCAATATAAGCTCTAGATGAGTCATTCAATTCATTGAGAATTGATTGAACGGATTTTCCTTTGGTTTCCGGTACAAAAATCCAAGTGAATAAACACGTGCACATACAGAGAAATGCATAGATGAAGAAACACCCATGATAACCAAACAATTCTACTGTCAACGGATATGTTTTCAGTGTAAAAAACATTGCAATCCATGCAATACCCACAGAAATTGAGTAAACATAGGACACAAGATCTGACCGAAAAATCTCAGCAGCAACTACAAATGGCACTGATCCAATACCAATGCAGTATGCAATTGTGAATACAGATAATGCCAGTAGTGGTAACCATTTTAATGAATCAATATTATTACCTTGGTCTTTTAATAATATAAAACCACCAAGAGCGCACTGACTCATTGCCATACCGATACATGAAATATAAATTAATGATTTACGTCCCACACGTTCAATAATTAATGTCGATAACCACGAGCCAAATAATTGGATTCCTCCGACTACAATTGCTGATGAATTTGGGCTCATTGTACTGCCGGAAATATTGAAAATATTGGCTGTGTAGAATGACTGGAAAAAGAAGTCAATAGGAATAAGACAATTCAGTTGTGGAGATGTGAGATAGAATGAGTCTACTTTTCTTTCTTCTTTTTTTTGGAGAATCCCTCAGAAACCAAGCAAGATTGCGCGATTTTGCAGGAACCCTGTTTAAAACAGAGTGAGTTTACCGCGAGAAATATCACCAATTATAAAGTGCCAGTCTCAAGGTGTCTAGCGACACTATAAATGCGGTAAAGGCACGAATCCCCCCCCCCCCTTCTCTCTCTTTCTTGGACCCGCAGGAGTCCAAAAGTTAGTTACGACTGAACTCTCAACAAGAAAGGTGATCTTTTTTGACCGTACAATTGGTTTATGGAGTCCAACGATAATGAGAGTGATCAACTATTAAACATTGCAGTGATAGACACTTAAAGTGATGAATTAAGTGCTATTTTTCGTGATTATATCAACTATTAGACATTGAACTATAGGTTTAATTAATTCAACTATAATTATTGTAATTCAACTTTATGAGCATGATTGTGAATTTCAACTATAACAAGCATATTGTGATCTGTAATTTTATATCTCTCAACAAGCTGGTTTTTCCTTATTAATAAAGAATGAGTTTTCCATGTGCCTCTCAACTGGTCTCTCAACACCTTATTTCACATGCCTTTTCGCCACCCACAGACCAGTCAAGAAAATCAACCCAGCTTTAAACAACCCTTCTTTGTAAAAATATTTAGGGGCTACAAAAAAGATTCAAACAAAATTAGACTATCTTGCTTAGTTTCCGAGATATCCTCCAGAGATGAGAAGAAAAACAATCGACTTTTCCTTTTTCACTTCTGGATGAATCACATGTAATTAAAACTTAATAAATGAAATTTACTTACCACAATTACAATTCCACACGTTACTTGGCCAACGAAAAGACCAGTAGATATAAAAAATCCTCGACATGTTCCACGATCTTTAAATAAGTCTTTGATATTGATTGATTCAGCTGCTGCTAATTCGGTTACTCTTCTCAATTTCGATAATTCAATTTCCACGGACAGTTCATCATTATCTTTCAGCCACATCAAGGATCTGTGGATCGGTACAATGACTGATGATATCCTGGCAGACGCGTCGAATACCTATATCGATACGGTTATTCAGTCGTTCTTTCATCGGTCAGTGGTCAATACAAATTCTGGAATCTTTTAGGAAAAGAAAATAAATCGACTTGGTCAGGCAAAAAATTCGAGTCAATCATTGTTGTTTTTCAAGAGATTCCAGAATTCGTATCGACCATTAACCGATGAAAGATCGACTTAGTGGACATATCGAGCAACGATCGGGTACACGACCAACGATCAATAGCCCAAAAACGGGTCTGTTTGGGTAGGAAGTGGAGTACGGAATGTTTGGGTCAATTTCGATTCACAGTTTGATAGTTCATTGAAACGTGGGATGAGAATTTCCAATTGATTTTGGATATTGCCATTAATAAAATTGACATAGAACGTGAAATATGAGTCATGTTCTTTCTTAGAATTCAAATTTCAAGCACAAGAGGCGACAATTTATAGAGATTATTAAAAAATAAATTACTTGATTCAATCCGGTAATTCACCGGAAACGATAAGAATTATATAGTTTGATAACCGACGGATTAACTGTGAATATAGCTTTGGTGCTATGATAGCAAATTTCAGACGCAGACCGTACACTCTAAGTTCCTGAGGAAGATAGTACAGTCGAATACTCGCTAATAGCCTGGTTCAAGGGTCGTAGGGACAATATTCTTGGGAATCCCCACTTCCCTGCTACTGCTCCCATTCAATTCGATCTTCGAACCCCGGAAATTCATTCTCAATTTTGGAAAAAATCATTCGTGTAGCTGATGTATTTGTTGAAAAATTGAATAGACAACACGCAATGAATGTTCGTATTTTCAATTGAGAAAAAACTATCATGAAAAAATCGTCATCAGATATCTTCATGAAAAATTCTCTCGTTAAAAATCTCAATATTTTCAAGTTATCATCAACTGTATCTCTCTTGGCCTCAAATAGTTGCTAACTGAACAAACTTGAAAAATTTTGATTGAAAAATGACAAATATTGAAAAGCTCCCAACTTCGCTGTGATTCAGTGAAAGAAATTGCTCCGTTTATTAAAAATTTCTGAAATTACCTGATAGCTTCATCATATTGTCTTGTTCTAACGAGATAAATTGGTGTTTCAGGCATGAATATAAAACCAATGACAAAAATCAAAGGAAAAAAAATTACCAAAATTGCATTGTACTTGTATGAAAAAATATCACCCATTATGTAACCAATCAATATGCCTATATTTATACAAATATTGAGCATACTACCGAGTTTTCCCCTTATGCTGTCACATGAAATTTCACTGACATAAATTGGTATTAGCAATAAACACATGGAAAAACCGATTCCACTCAGTGCACGTGCAATGAGAAGCCATGTATAATTTTTAGCGAAAGCTGTTAATAATTGACAGAAAATAAATGGTACTGATATCATATATATAGCAATTTTACGACCGCAAAGCTCAGACAATGTACTGCAAAATGGTAATACAATGACTGCTGATAAACAGCCAACTGCGTTCAACCATGCAATTTGATTTTCAGTCATTGGTTTATCACCAACTGGTGGATTGTTACTTTGCAGCTGTGGAATTGCTGGAGATGACCAACCGGCAATAACTCCGTACGTAATACTTGCTAAATTTGCTGAAAAAAGTATTTTGAAAAATTAATCCTCTCCAAATTCTGAAATTTCACTAATATTATCAAAGTTACGAGAAAAATAGGAAGAGGTGAACATTTTCAACTTTTTATGAAAGGTAATAGAAAACAGAGAAAATGAAAGAAAAATTAGATTCCCTTATAGACTATCTACGGAAAAGCTCCAATGAGCTTTCCCTCTTCAACTCCAACTCTTCTTTATATGAATAGAAACTTACCTATTAGCGTTGCAAGAAGCTGCCTGTATTTCGCTGATTTCTTGTCTCCATCGTTTCTTTTATACATTTTCCTCGTAAGAAAAATTGAGTCTTTCAAATGAATTCTATATGTAATAATCAATTACTACTATTCTCATGAATTTGCCTTCTTTGTTTGACTGACAGAAATTGCACGAGAAATCCTATATTCATTTAAAATTATTGTAAAACGAAATTAAAGAAGATTGGAGCTGAATCTCTCGCATCCAACCATTACTTCACTCAACCTCAGATCGAGCCAAGAGAAATTAATGTAATACTTTCAGCAGTTTGGAAAGATCTTTATCTTATCATGAGATTCATACAGCAGTTCACACAGGTGCATGTCTGAATAATCTGAAAATTATACTAGAATCTGTAAATGTTGAAATTTCTTATCTTGTTTTTCCTTTCATCATAGACCTATTTTTTCCAAATTGTACACAGAAGTAATTATTTCTTTATTGTTAGAAGATTTTCAAACAAATTTCTACATAATTTATCGAACTACCTGTCCCTATTCCCTTTTTTCCTCTGAATTTTCGAGCCGTGTGAAGGCCGTCATCCACTATTCAACCGAGTTGGTCAACTCATAAAAATTTATGGTGAGACAGCTTCTTTTTTTAGTATAAATTATTTGTCGACTTTATTATTCTTCAATGCAAGTAAAGAAGCTACACCCCACGCGGCCTGGGTCAAAGGCTGTCGGGGCTCAAGATGTGACGTTAAATTCAATTTCGTTGAGCGCCAGTTAATTTATATAAAATTAATAAAATATGCTTTAATAATTTGATTAATTTACTTTAACGATAAACTGAGACGATTCGGGTTCGATTGGGATGACCCGTGAGAAGATTGAATTCCCAAGACAATACAAATGAAAATAGGCAAAATAATAGACGAGAACTGCAGAAAAGCACCAACTCGGTTGGGCCAACTGCAAGGCCGGACGCATGCGCATTACAGTTGAATGAATCCCATTCAAACTCGAACTCATTCATTTCTATAAATACAAATACTTCTAAAAAGTATTCATTTGTTTCTTGAGGTAATGAACAACAAATCGAAAGAAATTTCACATATTTTTCATCGAGAATGCAGTAAAATACTCCATTATAGACAAATCGAGTTAAATTTGGGAGCCACCAGCGATATCCGGAATTTTCCCTATTATTCGCCATAGGAACCGAGATATTCCATAGGAAGCAGAATTATAACAATTGACACTTGGCCGAATAGTTTTTTTTTGAGTGAAAAAAATTCTAGAGAATGAATGGAAAACAATGGTATAGTGAATTATTCTTCGGTATACCGGTCTGGACCCTCGAAAGGGGGTCCAGTTCTGGCGGTTGAGCTATCGACCGAGGCGCATCCCCAGGTGGCGGATAGGGGAGAGTAGCCAGCACTAGTAGGAGGAGCCGGGAGGGAACCAGCTGGGAACAGCCCCGGTCACCAGCAGGGCCCCGCCAAGGAACCTCCGGAAATGCTGGCGAAGTGACGGTACAATAAGGGAGACGACGGAGGTAAAAGCCCGGGCAGTCGAACGAAGGCCGTCACCGCGGACCAGCTCCCCCAAGCTAAAGGTGTAAACCATCGTGCCGAAGGCTGAATGACACAGGGGTGACACAGGGTGGATGAAACTCTGGGTCAATGTGTCAGAACGATGTCCTTGGGGCACCAGGTCGCACCCCATTGTATTCCAGACCTTACTCTCACAAACCGGGCTTGTGGGAGTGGACCTTTTGCCCCGGACATACGATGCAAGATGGCAGGATGGGCAAATGTAGGGGGAGTGGGACTCTGAGAACCACACTCCTGTGATGGGACCTCATAACCACACTTCTGTGATGGGGCTCTGAGAACCACACCTATACTTGCTTTGATGGCCTTCTTGGACCTGAAGACGCCACATCTAGTGGCAATGAAGGCAGCCAAGGGCTCTCCGATGAGATTCTGGGAGGACTCGACCTTCATGCATGCGTCGCTGACTCGGACGGAGGAATGAAAAGTTACTCTGGCTGAGCGGCAATGTGTGTGGGAGGTCGAGGGTTTTCACCAGGAGTTTTGAAGTCGTGAGACCGAGGAGAGAGGAATGGGTTCTGGAAATAGACCCTTCCTTTAGCCTAAGGGCCCGGTTTGGTACACTGACAGCCCTAAGAAGTTCTATGGACAAATGTGGGATGGAGGCGGGTAACGTCCACCACTTATTGACGAGATGCAGTGGATTAGAAGGAGAGAGATGGGAGGCCTTCTCATCCACTGGTATCTCGGAACTAACGGTAACAGGGGATCAGGTTGGGCAGTTACTTCACTTGCTAGGCTTACCAACCTTCTTGAACCCTGGAACCAGGGTGGTCGCCATTAGGCGGGCGTATAATAGTTATACTCAATATGCCCTTTCGGCCACCAAACACTAAATCATACATCATACATACATCATACATAGTAAATTATTGATATTGAAATAACGAAATCGAAAATGTCAATAACACGGAAAATAAGAAAGACGGGCCCGTGGAAGGTGCCCAGGGGGCCCATTCTTGGCGCATAGGAACAGGATTCATCAATTAATGTAGCATTTTCGCTCACCATCATTTCATTTACGGAAAATATTTACGCATGAAAGAGTTTTATTAATGAAACGTCTTCTCGATTTGTTTACGAATATCACTCCCTTGTGAAACATGGGCGATGATCTTCTGAAATAATGGTAAGCAAAAATGCTACATTCATTGATGAATCCTGTTCCCATGTGCCGAGAATAGGCCCCCAGGTAGGGGAAATATTCATTGCCGTATCAATAACAGGAAAACTTGGTTGGTGTAGTGTACAGGCCATTAAACCTCAAGCCACCACATATACCTGGGCGCGCCTCAATTTCGGAAAAAATACCTCAATTTTCGGAAATTATTTCAAATATGAAGTAAAGGGAAAAATTTTGTTTTCTGTTTCCTACCTTGTTTATTCACCATTGAATGATCTCAAAAAAATTGAAAAAATATTTTTTCTCTTTTGATATCTCTATATAAAATTGACAATGTCGGATGGCCGAAAAGGATGATGCCGCATGGTTGACATCAAAACTCCTTCAAAATTGATCCAATCTGAAAAAAAAGATAGTTAAAGAATGATATAGTTGTTATAGTCTGTGAGGGGGCTTTTATCTTTTTTCAAAAACTTTAAGAATTTTTTCTCTTTGATTTTTAGAAAGAAAATGTCCCCGACTGACTATAACTACTATGTTATTCTTTAACCATATTTTTTTTCCAGATTACATCAATTTCTAAAGATTTTGATGTCGACCATGCGACACTGTTCTGTTCGGCCGTCCGACATTGTCAACTTTATATAGAGATATCAGAAGAGAAAAAATATTCTTTCAATTTTTTTTAGATAATTCAATGGTGAATAAACAATGTAGGAAAAAGAAAACAAGATTTTTCCCTTTACTTTATATTTGAAATAATTTCCGAAAATTGAGGCATTTGCTCGAAAATTGAGGTCCGCCCATGGGCGCACCTGCAGGTACCCGAGCAGGAATCGCCCAATATTGGGCGATCACATATATATATGAGGTGCCTTAAGTGATTGAGGATTAAGATGGTAAATCAGGTACACTTCACCTCGGAGCGTGGATGAAGTAATGAAATAATATAAATGCTTTCAATTGAAGAATATTTTATTACCATAGTCAAGGTATTTTTGTCAATCGTATTTTTGAAACTGTCGAATCATCTGCGTCCGTCTATACACTGAGAGAAAAAAATTTTTGTAGCAAGAAAATTGTCTTGCAGCAAGAAAATTCAAAATTTTCCTTCACAATTTCTCTATCTATATATATTTAAATTTTCTTGAGTGAAGTAGATTTTCTTCAACTAAGTAGATTTTCTTATAACAAAAATTTTTCTTGCATCACTGTAACGTTTTGGGATTCTCTCATCAGAACCATAATACTCTCTTACTAAATACCACACATAGCTATTTCGACGGATTTTCATTCCATTGGAACAGCCATCACTTAGTAAAATATTCTTCATCAAATTGTCCAAACATGTAACATCTCGATTTCTTTCATATAGCTCTACAATATCCACAAGGGCATGATAAGTATAAAGAAACTCCCCTACAGCTACTTTCAAATCCTCATCATTAAGCATATCATTCGTCAGCTTGACATCGGTTATCAGCAATGTAACGTCTTTTATATAATGAAAATAATTTTTTCGCGCATTATGAGTAGCTGCTAATTTCAATGGTTTTGGAGTATCTTTCCATATTTCATGTATCAAATTGTGATATTGTTCATTTGTACCAATTAATTTATATTGCGATACCATTTTGTCCCTCAATATTAAGAATACCACATAATAAAATAAATCAGAATCGATGACATCCCAAGATGTTTTAATCATCGAAATAGCTAAATGTTGCCACTGCCAGCATGCTAATACTTCCATATTGAGCTCGAGAATAATTAATCTCCATGATGCAGAAAATTTTCTAGATTCTCTTCCTGTCATTTTGCTTAACAAACAATTTATGCTGGCCATGGTTTTCATACAACCCACAAGATCAATAAGTATTGTCCAATTTCTGTGTTTCATGTCATGAACTGGACGACAACGCAAATTGGTTAACGATGTAAATTTGTGTTGATCAGAAACTGTATTCCAAAAGTATTGATTGGCTGGCCAATTTCTCTCGTTCAAAGATGATAAAAAAGCACTGTTCACTATATTTTCAGGCACATGTTGTTTCGAATCTTTGAAATTCAAATAACCGCTGGCAAGGCGACATTTCCAATAAATACCGATGAATCCCAAAGAGGAATCGTAGGAGAAAATCTCATTCATTCGTTTTTCATATTGATCTGGGTGAACTTCGATCCAATAATGATCAATACAATCTTCAAGGCAACGTACATGAATGAATTTCAGGAGCATAATTTCCCAATTAATCTTATCAGTTCGAGAACGATAATAACAAGATCTTACGGTTTTACTTGTATCAATGAATCCCATAGAGTTCCACTGTAGACAATCAACCATGTATGCACGTATCACTTTATTGGAAATTTCCCCTTTGAAATTATATTTTTTCACTTGATCGATGCCATTTTTAGGAAACTGTATTAGCCACTGAAACATATTTATACCCACTTCGGACACAATAGACTTCAACTTGATCTTTTGGGATGTTTCTAATGCCAATGAATCTACTACTTTACAGGTTTGCACAAACAGTGGAATGAAACTGTTCTTCGTTTTATTTTCAAGAACAATGCGCAAAAAAAGATCTTTTATTTGTCGTTTTACATCCGGCTGCTGCCAAAGCTGTATAGCGATAGTTCTCATCGCCAAGTCAGCTAAACCCAAAGGCGGAAGTTGACATCGGTCCATTCTAATGAATCTCTACGCTACGCGAAACTTTGCTGGTTAATTTTACAAAAGATCTCACTTTTTTTTATTCCTGTAAACAATATTTGTTTTTGTTAAAGTCTATTTCTCATTACACATTATCAGAAATATTATATTCTTACCTCAGTGATAAAACTGTATTCATTTCAATATTCAATTGAATTCTCTGGAATTGTGAGTTGTGATGTTCTCAATTATTATGATGGAATAATAACAGATCGATATGTTGATAATTTCCGATAAATATGTGCAGATTCCGCTGACAGCTACTTCAGAAATCATTGAAATCCATGGAACAGACTACTCCTGATTCAGCTATATCCATAACTAACTCGAAATTGCGGAAATTTGGATATTTATTGGTTGCAATGAATGCCAATTGGTTCAGAAATTCTTGGTGGGGAGGTCAGGTATAATTGACCGGTTGGTGAGGGACGAGACAAGAAGATTTGTAATTTGTTCAAAAATTTACGACATTACCTACCTGAGGGCATTAATTACTCTTATTTTATGAAGTGAAATGAGGAAAATATCAATATATAAGTACAATTATTTCGGGTTAAATTTGTGTTGTGTGGCAGGGAATTAAAGTATTCAAATGTGCAGTAAAAAAATTTAATTCCATAAACACTTCAGTATACGTTATAGGTATAGAGCAGCACATGCTACGAAACAAAAAAATAAATTACAAATAATTCCAAACAATTGTCTTAGATCCACTATTAGAGCAATTAATCAAACAAGTGAAATAACTACCGAAATACATAACGAAGTGAGTGTCAATTTTCATCAACGGAGCTGCAGTAAAATTTAATGTATAAACTAAATATTTTAGAAATATTAAAAGCTATTTGTAAAATCAGCTCAATCCATATTCATTAGAGACTCAAATAAATAAATGGTGGGAATGAAGCATATGAATTGGGATGATACGTGTATGAAATCCATTTTTATGATGATGAATTTATAGAAAAACAAATTAAAATCTAGAGTTCAATAAGAATTTGAGAAAATCATGAAAATTGAGAAATATTTGCACGAAAGAAACATTAAGGTATTACTATCGCTCAGGTCGACCCACCGAGTAGGGGCAAGGGAGGTCAGAAAAAAATTATGCGAAACAATTGAAGGAGGTGGGAATTGTTCTATTTATGATACTATTCAGCCTCAATATATTTTTTGCTTCTATATGAAAGCATAATATAATCAATACAATTATATCTACTAATGTTTGATTTTTTTTTAAAGAATCGTTTTTAAAAATTTTCATACGCCTGCACACATTTATATCGGCCATAGACGTATGCACGCAGACTAGAGAATCATTCTGTACAGTGAAACCTCCATTATTTTCACCTCCAATATATTCCACCGCCCCTCAACGGAGGAGAAAGAGCGTCCCCCACTCTCAACCATTTTTCGTTGTCTTTCTTCCATCTATAGCTATTTCTGTTCTTCTGCGCATGCGGAGACATGTCCGGAATGACAAAGACACATATAGATTAAAGAGAGTCAACAATAATAATATTGCGATTGAAGTGAGAGCGACGTATCGTCTTCTCTCACTCTCGCGCTGGCGGAGTGGGGGCCACAGAAACCGAGTCGGAACCTCTATTATGTTCCAAACTTGAGCCTCGCGCGTGGAAAATAATAGAGGTTTCACTGTAGTTGTATACACAGACAGAGCGCTTGTATACACGTACGCAGCGGTTCTGGTCTAGTGGTGGTCCGGTCATTACTTACATTAATATTTTATTTTTCCGAAAATTAGACGTCAGAAATTGCTGATTCAGGTTTCGGAAAATTCTCGAAATACCTGGTTACGAGTTCCACTTTTTTCAGAAAAACCATAAATTCCATGGAAATTCGAATTTACCATGAACGAACCGTGGCTCAATATACACGAGTTCTTATGGGAAAGTTGAAAATTAGAAATTAAATATCTCGAATTCTACACTTTGGATAATTTTCTCTTTATAAGGGAAAATAGTAAGGTTAAATGTGAAGAATATTTGTAAATAATTTCAGATTTTCGCTGATTCAAGTCGTTTAGCGATAGCAATACCTTAAATTACTGCACTGAGAAAAAAAATAGTGGCAAAAACAATCAAATATTGAGGCAAAGGGTCCTTAACAAATATTTTTTCGAAATAATTTAATAAATTGTTGGATTTACTGTATACCTCTATACTACCCACTTTAATCTACGACTCGACAAGTATTAAAATATTCTGTTTTCATATATATTGACAATATGTCGCGACCAGTATCCATTAGTTGTCTTAATCCGTCTCGTACCTCATCGAACCCTCGATAATTATAGGCCCCAAATAAACCGTCCCGAGAGCCTAATCCCTTAATCCTCTATCTCTAAATGAAATTGAAATTTAGAAAAATAAAGATAATTCAGGAAAAACCTAGAATGTTCGAAGTACCACCTATTCCCTCACTACTACCCCAAAATTGTAATATATAAATCCTGGGCCTTTAAGAACTCCTTAGAGACAGAGAGTGACCAACCGGGACGAATGGCATTGATATTTGATTGTTTTTACTATTATTTTTTTTCTCAGTGTGTAAGCTTTAAGATCTACGCAATCTCCTCTCTCGCGTAATTGCAGAGCTTTAAAGAGCAGGCTGGTAACTTTAATTTTTCCAGAGCACTCATAAATATCCAAGAATCATTCAAATCATCAACAATCGACTCGATTCTCCTGCCTTTAGTCTCTGGTACAAACAACCATGTAAATATGCACATGAATAAACAGGAGAAAGCAAATAGAAAAAAACATCCATAGTAATCGATAGTTTGAATAAGATATGGATAAGTTGTTACATAAATGAATGCGACTATCCATGATAGTGCAACACAAAATGAATTTGCATAAGATACAATATCAGGATGAAATACTTCAACAATTATTATATACGGTACTGGGCCAACACCAAAACAATATGCAACAACGTAAATTGATAGTACAACAATTGGTATCCATTCCAATGATTCTAAATTCACATTCTTCACTTGTGCTAAACTGAAGCCACCAAGGATGCATAAGGCTATTGTCATTATGATTGACGATATTAAAATCATTGGTCGTCGTCCCGTATGCTCAATGATTAATGTAAACGGTATTGCTGGTATAACTTGCATGAATGCGACTACTATCGCCGCTGAATTTGGTCTCATTGAGCTTCCTATTCTTTGAAAAATTGTAACAGCATAAGTCACCTAAAATAATTCAGAAGAGTCAGATAATAACTTTTATAGCAATGATGCAATACAGTAGACTCTCAAATAAGTTCCCCTGTCCGTTCCAAACCGCTCGTTAAAGTTCCGTTCCCCACTTTCACGTAGATTAGTCCCCTCTGCGTAGTTGATTGCGCCGTGGTACACTCTCCTATGCGCAGTTAGATGCGCGAAATGTATAATTCTAGACTACATCTTGTACACGTAACCTCATTCGAAATGTCGCACATTTAACCTCAATTTGATTGGTTCGCCAAAGAAGCAGAGTGGGGGAGCCAACGAGGAACTTCAATGGAAAAATCTGGGAATCTTTAACGAGAGCGGAACTTTATTGGGCGGAACTTATTTGAGAGTCTACTGTATTTAATTCGGTGGCGAAGAGATAAAGAAAGAATAAGTCTATTGTTTTTGCTCCTCATTTTTTAAGGATATCTCGGGAATTGAGCGAGGTTATAGGACTTTTGTTGAATCCTTCTTTGGAAAAAGTTCAAAGAGCTATAAAAGAGGATTCGACAAAGAATGAGGCTATCATGCTTAGTTTCCAAGATTTCCATCAAAAACTAATGACAAAAAAAGAATCCTATTCGGTTCTACCACTGCATTCGGTTTCCGGGGAATTCTTCGAATACTTACCACAATGCTCATCCCACTCAGAACTTGTGCAAAAAGAAGGCAAACAGCAATAATGAACCCTTGGGCTGTTGCACGATCTCTGAATAAATATCTCCATCCAGTCAACCTCGTTGAAACAGTTTCAGATACTTTTTCGAGTTTCAGTAATTCGTCTTCCACACATAATTTATTGTTATTCTTCAGCCACATCAGAGATCTGTAAGCCAATGGGATTAATTTTTTTTTTCAATAAGAATCATTGTTTTCGATTTCGGACCATTTCTATTTTTAAAAGTATATACGTAAAGGAAATAGACAAAAATACAATTACCTAGTGACCGACAGTTCGCCTGTTCGGTCTGTGTGCGGCTCAGCGGATTCTCCGGGGTAAGCAACCAAGTAGGGTAAAACATGACCAAATATGTTCTTAAAAATTCTTTGAACAAAAAATGAAATAATTTGAAGTAGCCAAGTTTATCAGGAGAGGGAACTATTCGGCGAGGATCTATGATGAGAAAGAGAAACGAATGGGATTAGGTGGCAGATTATTCGTAGGAAAAATCAGAAACTCAGCCTTTTCGGGTTCGAAATTATTGATAAAAATCGAAAAGGTTAAAGTTCATGATTTTCCTACGAATAATCTGCCACCTAATCGTATGTGTTTTTTTTCATCATCAGTCCTCGCAGAATAGTTTCCTCTCTTGATAAACTTGGCTACTTCAAATCATTATATTTTTTTTTCAGAGAGAGAAATTTTGAGGAGCATATACTTAGCCATGTTTTGATACAGAAACTTGAGTTGCTGTGCTCTCCCACAATTTCATAGGTTTTTTGAATTTCTGAATTTTCAACGTGAATTTATTCCCAAAAATCGATAATTACTTAACAATGAATGGTAATTTTTTTCATCGATCTCAATATAACGAATGGTCCATTTGCCAACTGAATAAAAGTCAATCCATAATAATGCCAACCTTCCAAATCAAAAATCTAGCCGATTTCGAGATGATGCGATTGGCGAAGAAATACACTGACAGCCGTTGGTGTGGGTGACTTTCATCAACTATCAATCGTAGAAAAAAACTAGCATCGCCATTCAAAAGCTTGATGCCAAATTAGGTGATGTAACGGAGGCTATTCTTTCACGAAATTGTCATATTTCCAAGTTATTTAATAATGTAAGATGAAAAGTTGTGGGAGGGGAAACTTTTCCAAGAATATATACGCTTAGCGCATCTTAGTATGCCCTTGGCGTCCACGTGACGAAAAGGCACACTACCCATGTAGGGTTTCCCGACATCCACATGGTGGCCAATGTTCGGGCTAAATTATTTTATACGATTTTGGGCTGTCGATCAAAGGCCAAAGTACAAAACAATATCGGGGCGTCGATATTGGTTCCGCTAATAAGCCCGATATTCTTCCCAACGTCGAGCCCTGTATATTGGGATGGTGAGTTAGATCGTAACTCGGTTCTATATCGAGTAGCCGAATATCGGGAAACCTATATCTATCCGAAATCGCACGTAATTCGCGTAACCGAAGTTCGGCTGCTCTACTTTTGACGAAGATATTTCCAACAATAAGTTGATAATTTTTCTTTTTGATTAATTGTCATATTTTTTTATTTTCCAACATAACGATTGAAAAATCACGCCATAATTGATTTTCCTTCAATTATTCTTCTTGCTAATGATTAATTCGTGAACTAAATTTTAAAAAATATAAAAATAATAAATAAATGTAAAATAGAATAGATATAAAAATTGATTAAGAAAAAAATCTCCTCTTTCTGCCATCAAGTGATTCGATCATCAATAGAGGAAAAAATAATACTGAAATAAAACTTTAATTTTCAAAAATAGGGGAATTTTCTGTAAAAAAATGAATATTCCATTACGAGAAATATGTAGGTTTGTTCCTCGGTTCTTACTTCATTTTCATTATATTCCTCTTAATAAAGATAGCCATATAAACAATATAAATATTGATATGAATTTAGACCAAATGATTTTTAGATTCATATAGACAGTACGATTCTGTCAAAGTCGAATAGAGTGATGGTCCAGTCGGCAGCGCGCAAGTTTCATCATTCGACGATCGAGGGTTCAAAACCGCCTGTGGGAACTAAAATTTGTAATGACAAAAATGACTTTGAAATGATTAACATTGAAATATAAATAATAAAAATATAAAATTACGAAATCTTAGAAAAAAAATGATAATTTTCTTTTTATTTTATGTTTAAAATTTGTTTTGATATTATTGAGCGTCTGTCGAGTTCGATATCGGACTCGATGTTGGGCGTATATCGTAGCGCTAAGTCGAAATTCGTCACATCGAATTTAGCCCGATGTAGGGCCGAACTCAAAACCCTATATCGGGTCGAAATCGGATGCGATGCACGTCCTATTTAGTTTTCGACTTCGGCCCGCTGTGACATGCCATTATTGGCTCGAAGCTCGCACCAATATAGTTCTCCTATATCGAAACTCGGCAATTCGACATCGCCCCGAATTGCGGCCAATTTCGGTTTCCTACATGGGTAGGGC
Source organism: Aleiodes alternator (assembly GCA_963921955.1). Lineage (NCBI taxonomy): Eukaryota > Metazoa > Arthropoda > Insecta > Hymenoptera > Braconidae > Aleiodes > Aleiodes alternator. The sequence goes on along the minus strand of OY998110.1, from coordinate 2,296,927 downwards.
CCTACATAATCAATCACCTGTACCTATCAAAATGTTGAATGGTTTCCCCTGGGTCTCAGCAAATGCAGTGTAGCAACAGAAGTTGACCCATGGAAGCACAAAAACAGGAAAGGGACATGCTAAATAGAGCAAGGGGGAAAAAGAAATGCCTAAATCGAGCGGTCATGCATATAGACAAATAAAAATAAGCAAATACAATTACCTAGTAGCTTCGGCGATTCGTGATTTTCTGACGAGATAAACCGGCGTTTCTGGCATGAATGTGAATAGTAGAAGGAAAATGACTGGACAAAGGCCACTGGCAAGTGCATTTGTACAATAGGGAAGACAATCACCCATTGTATATGCAATAACAATTCCAGAAGCGAGACTAATGGCAAATATCGAACCATTCCTGGCCCTCGTTTTCTCACAAGAAATTTCACAAACGTAAATTGGTATCAATACAACTGACATAGCACCTCCAATGGCTCCAATAATTCTGAATGATAAGAGACATATATAACTCCTCGAGAATGCCGTTCCTACACAGCAAATCATAGACAATATTGCAGCCACATATATGATTATTTTCCTTCCAAAATGTTCAGATAAGTTTCCACAAAACGGTATGACAATGAGTGCTGCTAAATATCCAACTCCATTTAACCAGGCAATTGCGTAATCCGTCATTGGTTTATCACCAACTGGTGGATTTGTACTCTGTAATTGTGGAGTTGTTGGTGCTGACCATCCAGTTTGTAGTCCACATGTTATAATTTGGAGATTCACTGGAATTTCATTAAAATTGATTATTAGTTCAGGATTTTTTCAGTCAGCAATGTTCATTATGAACCGTGAATTTCTAACATGGCTATTCGCAGCAGCGCATAATAATGGAACAGCATGATAAAAGCTTGATCTGCACTTTGGCGAATTGATCTGTTCCAAGAAAATTTTACGTGCAGTGATATAAAGGAAAAAATTATTGAAAAAAATTTCATATATTTTCATTCTGTAAGATTCCAATTGCCATATTTAAGCCTCACTCATTCGAGTTTATGAGCAAAATTGTGCTCCTAAAGATAAATAGAAAAGTAAGGAAGTAGTTAAAGACACTTTGATTTATTGTCTATTTACGATGCCTCTAATGTGATCATAAAGTGATGAAGGAGTGGGGAACTGAGAATTTAGAAGGAGTGCCTCTATAATTCAAGAAGAAGCCCTCCATAATTCGGTATTCACCTAATTGACTGAATAAATTTCATAGAAATTCTTCCCCAAATTCTGTAGGAATTCCTCTCAAGATTCGCATGAATTCCTCCTGAATTTCGGATGAATATTTCTCGATGAAAGGCTTTGGAGAAATGGAGTGTAATGAGTATTCCAATGAAATAATGAGAAAACAAGTTTTTCTGATGATATGCCTGAAACACTAAGGAAAGTTGCGATGAATAATATGTGTTAAATTTTGTTCGTTTATTTTCAAAAATTAATTCTCGCACATGTTTTCCTTAGCAAGTTCCTCAGTTTCTCAACGGATCCCTTGAAAGCTCCTATCGGAAATACTCTTACCAACTTCTGGCGATTCGTATCATATAAAACATATTCTTTGTTGAATTTTCAAATCGATTGTTCGATTAAAGTCATTAATACTTTCATTGCCGTAGAGTTTCAACGACTTGGTAAAGTATCTGACCAAACAATGCTATTCTTCCAGTTATCCGCAAGCACTCATTTTACCCCAAACGATGCCAAAAAGTTTCTTTTCTAGAATCATTCACTATTTTTAATCAACATCATTTTCAGTGACCTTCATTCTAAAGTTTTAGATAAAGAGAACACAATTGCGGCTAACACGTGTAATAATCTTGTTTGATAATGTTTTTTATCGCTTTGACACAGTGAACAATGACACATAGATTCAGTTCTTTTTCTAGAATAAAATTCAGAAAATTCGGAATTGAAATTTCAATGTACGTTCTGGCTTGCTCGCTACGCTCGTTCGTGAATGGAGGAGTGTTGTCGTGTTGGTTTTAGAATGTGTTTGACCTTTCAGAAGTCACAAAAAAAACTTCCCGATTCATTCATTGTCTGGCTACAGATTTTCATTATAATGTGAAAGGGCTGTTCGTTTTACCATAAGGCCCACCCCTCTCCTCCCGGTTTCATTTTACCGCAGGGTGGTCTCTTTTGCCCCATCATCCTCTACTAGTGACGTATTTTTGTTCGAAATTTGGGAATTTTTCACAAATTTCGTATTTTTTTTCATCACTTTTCCGTAAAAAACTCAGAAACTAATGAGCTGACATGGCTCATAATCTAATCAGGGCTAAGTTACATAAAGATGATTCCATTCCATTAAAAAAAATTTTGATCGGATAAGTAATGGCAGTGCAATCGTTTTTCAAAATTTCCTCACATACGCACATACGCACATACATACATACATACACACACACACACACACACACACACACACACACACACGGACAGTTCCGTAAAAATCTCAGAAATTCATGTCAGCATCTTGAAACATCGAGATCTGATGAAAAATCGAAAATCGATTTCCGGGGTAAATACAATAACTTCCTTATCGGGAAGTTAAAAATTCTAGGATATTGTCGGATTGATTTCAGGGTATCTACTGAATTTCAAGGGAACTCAGCCTACCAATTCTGAATAATTAATTATCAAAATTTGCCATTTGATGCGAGTTTTTATGAGTCATCCTTTATGGGTTCATCTCTCACAGCTTCAAAAAGTGAAAATTATACAGGATTGTCGATATCTGTATTACTTAATGTGTAAACAATCGATGTATGAAATTTGATAAAATTTTACCCATCCAATTTTTCATAATTGATAAAAGAGAAGAAAATTTTGGTCTGTCCCTATCTAGCACAAACGATCCTAGGTTAGTTTTCTCATAGATCTTCTTATCTCAGTCAATTACATCTCAGTCATCATATGTTAGTAATTTTATCTCAATCAACAGTATCTCAATGCAATAAGGTCTCAGTAAAATATATGTCAGTCAATTTTTCTCTTAGTCTAAAATATCTCCATACATTAATATTTTAATTCAGAAATTTCTTAACCGGTATTCCTTAGCTTCTAATTGTTAATTGAAACTATTGTGTCAGTACTTTCAATAATCAGCTTGAAACCAACAATTCTGTTAAGGATTGAGATAATAGTTTTAGCAATTTTTCTGGCGTAGTAGATCGGAATCAAAATTTCGATGGTAAATAGTGGAACTCGCAATAGCTCAATCGGTAGACCATCAAACTGGTAATTAGCGGGCGGTGAATTCAAACTTCGTTGGTGCATTCCCCATTCCGTCGGAAATTATGGTTATTATATTGTCAATATTATGAATGGAAGGTTAGCGACGAAAAAAAAAGATAGTTCTTCATATTTGATACATCTATATGATGCATATCATATGAATTCCGCCACCAAAACGTTCATTTTGGCTTAATTCGTAGAAATATTGCGCTTCTTTCTGTTTTGAAATTCATAAATCTATTGAAAAATCAGCAAGCATTGACTGAGCTTGATTCTCAACGAGAAATTACTGGTAATGATGATCGTGTTGTTAGAAGACGACGCAAAGATCATGATGAGAAGTTATTTCGTCTAGTTACCGATTATAGAAGTGTTACTTTATTGTTCATTTGCGGGGTATTGCTAGAAACTTGTCATTTTAATTTGTTCATTTATTTACTAATTAACATGTACTGTGATTTTTTCAGAAGCGTCCATGAATAATGAATTGAATATTTTTCATGAATATTTTTGTTTTAGATGTGGTCGCGTACGTATGAAAAAAGTGTATAGGAAGTTCCTACAGGACATTCCTATAGAAAAATAGTATAGCGAAGCGTATACATCTGCATGTATAGAATTCGGATATTTCCTATACGATTGGAATTTGTTGTGTTTCTATACGCAAATTAGAGTTTATACTTTTAACGTATTGTTTCGTTATTATTGATTGTTGTGTCAGGATCTACTGCTTTTACTCGGAATACAGGAGTATTGGATTTGTTGAACGGATTGAAGCGAGGCAATTGAATGAACACGTGGATTTAGTTAATTTTGATTTAACCCTATAAGGAACTGGCCGTTTCTCCCACCAGTTTACTCGGTACGGCGTGCATAGAGTGGGGGCGCCTACAGGCCAATCCAGTTGAACGCGCGAAGGCTGGTAACAGTACCGTCTAGTTTGAACTATTGAAAAATATGAGGTTCAGTGAGATTCAAGTAATTATAACAAACAACATTTCATATTCTGAAAGAATATTTATTTAATGATTGAATTATGAAACATGAAACAAATTCGTTGAACAATTGAAAAAAAATTTGAATAAAAGGTTACCATAACCAAAAACAACGGGATCATTCGTTCGTACGGGCCTGGGCCGAGAAATAACGCTACACGATTGGTTACCCCCACTCTATAGCCCCAAGTACGTTCTAGTACGACTTGTGGCTTAGAGGGTTAATAATGAAATAAACGAAATAATACACTGTGCGATTGGGGATGAACGTTACCCACTTCGATTTGTACTTTTAGAAAACGTAATGAAAGAAAACCGTATGTTGTAATTAATAAAGAAAATAGATAGAGAAACAAAAAAAAACGTCAGTATCACTTCTATTCATCACGATTCCCTGATCGTGAGTACCGGGTCGCGAAAAACCTCTCTCCCTCCTCAGCAGTATTTCCGATAATAGCTAGGTGTCGCTAACAATACAATTTATTTCTATACGAATGAAATCTAATTTACGTATAGGAACATAACAAATTTCATCCGTATAGGAAATATCCGAATTCCATATGCGCAGATGTATACGCTTCGCTATACGATTTTCCTATAGGAATGTCCTATAGGAACTTCCTATACACTTTTTTCATACGTGCATTATTATAAGAAATTGGAAAACGGAAAAATAGAATTAATATCCGACTGATACTGTCATATCCCTATCCATGTGAATGAATGATGGTATTTTGGTATTTGATAAAATGTTTATAAAAATGAATTCATCAATGAGATTTTTTTTGTCTGAGATGATTTTCCTGAGAAATTTTGGTTCGAGATCTTTTTGTCGAGCTTTTATTGTATGAGATATTTCAACTGAGATAAAAATGGCATGTACCATCTCATACAATTCGCTATGTACACCTCGTGCCCGCGTCCCGCTGCGCAACTCGTACAACTCCACGCAAAGATCTAATGTTCCCCCTTAAGCGAAAGAGAAAATTAATCTTTAAAAATATGAAATTTAAAAACCGTTGAGAGAAGTTGCAATTTGCATTATTCGCATTTGACGAGTTTCCACCTGAGCTCGGCTTCTCTTATGACTGCTGCATATATATACAGGGTGAATCTGAAAAAGTGTACTTTTAGTGACTATGCGATAGAAGAAATTCCTCTGAATACTGGAAAAATAATTAAAAAATCAGCACGATGCCCAGCAAGATCATCAGCACGATATCCAGCAAGATCACCAGCGCGATGTCCACAAAGATTATCAGTGCGACGTTCTGCAAGACCTTCTACAAGATGGTTAAGTAATTTTTTAACTATTTTTTCAGTATTCAGAGGAATTTCTTCTATCGCATACTCACTGGAAGTACACTTTTTCAGATACACCCTGTATATATTAATTACAATCTAGATTTTCGTACCCGAATTGCTTGATTTTTTCGGAAAAATTGTGAATAAAAGCTATTTTCTAGAATATGATCGTCTACTTATCGGGGTTTTTCAATAATCCGTATAGCCTGGTAGATTACACATTTTTCCTCGAATAATTTGTTCTTTTGACTGAGTGGCATAACGAAAATCTGCATAGAAATATTATCCATATTCATAATGATCCGTTACGAAGAAAATCTCTCGAAAATTTTCAATTGATCCATCAAAATTTGGAGAATACTTATTATTTTATTCTCTTTTCACAATATTGACGTCATTTCATGTCCCGAAAAAAAATCTAATATCAAACTTGCATAAATCACTAAAATGAAATAGTTTTTGATAATCAAAAACTCACCAATACATGTCACTAATAATTGTCTCCACTCTCCTGGCCCATTTTTTTCACTACACATTTTCTGCAAGCTCTCCATCGTAAAGAAGTAAAATCAAAATGATTATCGAACTTTGCCTAAAGTAAAAAGGAAAAGTTAACTTTTTCCTCTGAACTGCTCGAGCGACTAATGAAATAATTATGATAGCCAGATGTCAAAATTAATCTCAGGGCCAGCAATATGATTATCATCAAACTTCTTCCTAGCTAAAAGACAAAAAAAAAACTAAACCATTGATAATTCCGAGTGTTCATTCTTATCTTATCGTTCAAATTAATTTTTCAAATATTAAAAGGGATAATGATTCTATTAGATTTTCAGATAGCCTTGACATTCATTTTCGTTGAAGATATGAAGGTATAAAAAAATAAAACTTGAACTAGTAGTTCAAGAATTCGTCGCTTCATTTACCATGGTAGACCCAGTTACCGGACATAGCCCAATTTACGAACGTAGCAGCGATCTATACTAATAATTGATATTTAAGGGAGAATATCAAATTTTTCAATACTTGCAAAGTGTCAAAATCAACTAAACTGTTCGATTCACTCAAGTAAATTTTTTTATCATTTATATCATTTTTATCATTGTCCGGATATTAGTGCAATTTTCTTAACTGTCCAATAGCTTGTGCCTTCATGTTATGAGAGAGGTAATTACACTAAATGATTCAACAAAGTGATGAAACGAAATGAAAAAATCTGGTAAGTGCTTTTTATGAAATTCTCTAATACTGGGAAAGCCAGAAATTTCCATGAATTCATTCAAATGAAGAAAAGAACAGACGGATTTTTTTTTTTATAGACGGATTTTTTGATAATTGAATTTTATCCGGATACCCTAAATCCTCAAAAATTTAATTTTTTCATGGAATTCAAATTCTTGTATTCGATTTTTCAAATTGGCATGAGTTCAGAAACGAATCTTTCTTCCTTATCAGAATGATTGACTGTTTTCTTCATGATTGACTGTTGGTACAAGTTGATAAGTCTTGCGTTTCATAAGTATTGGAACCAACCGTTGAATGCCGCAGTGGCGCTTGATATTAGGTCAATTTTTTTATTGTCCCATCCATTGTTGTGGCTTTATCAGGAAGTGGAGTTAATAACGCGATTAATAAAAAAAACGCAACAGAAAAAAGTTCATCTTCCGACTCTTCCTGCAATCCTTTATTTCTTCCTATCGAAAATTCGTCAGTTTCGTGATTCATTATAAGACTGCAACAGTAAACGGGCTTCCCATTTGCATGAAAGGAGAAAGTGTTTTATCACTAACAAAAATAGTAGTGCTAGAAACAAAGAGATGAGAAATTGAAGTCTATTCTCAGTGTTTGTTGTCAATTTCCCCGAGATAATTGTTCACATCACTGGAAGGTATGAAAAACTATGAAATCTTCATGATAGTTAATTTTGATGTAATTATATACATGCATTTACGTTATTCTTGAACATATATGTATATATTTTGACTTTATTTATAGTAAAGAGCATTGATACTACTACTGCTTATTATTATTACTTTGTGAGCAAAATTACTTGTAAAATGAGGAAAACACAAAAAATCAATTGATTATCACAGATAATAAACATTGAAATTATTCGTAGATAAAATAAATAAAACAGATTACTCTGATAAAATTCTTCACTGGAGAGGCAGAAATGAAAGGACATAAATGCTAACATTATTGACGAAATTGATTTTTATTAACCAATTCATTTAGACTATCACAGTAGAGGAGAGTATCTCTCGCAATAAAAATCGATAAAAATTCTATTATAAAAATAACACTTATTGATTACTTATATATCTCAATGCTTAAAAATGTTGAATATTGTTTACAACTGAAAGAAATTTTTAGTAGCGAAGAGAAACAAAAAATTCCTTTCCCATTCATTCAAACATAAGATGAATCATCAAAGATGGCGCCACTCGAACAATTATTCAAACTCGGAGGGAAGGATGCCTTCTTCTTTTTGCTTCCGAATGGAAGCTTTGTTTTCGCAATTTTTTTCGAAATGCCAATTTTCATTGGAAACGACTCAAAATGATGCAAAACGTCGAGAAATCAGCTTAGTTTATAAGCTGAACAAACCCTCAATTTTTTGAATTTTTAGATGAAGTTGTCCGTTTAGTACATTGAAAAATGTATATTTTTCTCAATTTTTCAAAAAAAAATACAAGAAATGCAATTTTTCTCGATTTTTTTGAATGGACTCCCCTATTTTTTATTTCGTTTTCTGAAAGAACACATTTTTCTCTTTCAAATAAGCCTCTACTCATCTTCGTAGGACAATCAGAAACTGTTACCCAAAAGGCAACATTCAAAGTGAAAAAGTGAACTTTTATGTAAAATGTTGTATAATTTGAAAATAATTGAATTTAATAAATCCCAATCATGTTATCTTATATTTTAATGCATTATAACGCAAAAATAAAAGGAGATAATGGAGAAAATCCAGAGATAACCATTCGGAAGCATTCTGCTAATTCATTAGCAGAAATTGAAAGGAAGAAATAGTGATTTGAAGGATAACGTCGAAGGAATAGCGACTAATGCAGCGACGAACGCCTGCTTGTTTAAAATTGTAATTAAATCTTAAATTAATATCATCATCAATAGTCAAATTCAAAGGGTTCTCCCCAAGTAATCGACCAGTTTTCATTATCAATAAATAAGAATGAAGAAAAATCAAGCCGATTGATCAGTCTTTTCACCGATCATCTCAAGAGACGTTCTTCTGTACTCAGTCTCTCTAAATCTCCCCGAAAATCCGTTCAATTCATCCAATATCGATTCGATGTTCCTCCCTTTGGTCTCTGGTATATAGAAATATGTGAAGAGAAATGTACAAATACAGAATGTTGCGAGTAAGAAGAAGCAGCCATCAATACCAAAGAGATCCATGAGAAATGGAAAGAATTTCATCATTATGAAGGCAATTATCCACATAAAGACCATACTTATCGAATTAGCAAAGCCTGATATATCAGATCTGAATACTTCTGATGATACAACAAAAGGCGCTGGGCCCATACCAAGACAGTAGACAATGGCAAACGTTGAAACTGCAACAACTGGTATCCACGATAGTGAACTGACATCGTAACCAACGTTATGCATCAACAAAAAAACTGCAAGTGTACAGTGACAAATCGCCATTCCACCGCATGATATCATTATCAGTGGCCTTCTGCCAAGTCTCTCCATCATTACAGTTGATAGATATGATCCAAAAACTTGAATCAATCCAACCAATATTGTAGCTATATCTGGATCCATTGAGCTGCCGCATATTTCGAAAATTGTTGCGGCATAAGTTACCTGGAGAATCGTATGAAAAATGTTAATTCACCTTAATTTTCAATCGGTATGGAGGAACAGTTGAATTCTCACTGGAGTGAGGTAGTATCCCAGAGTACGATCAATATAACAGAAAAAAATGAGAAATTGATAATTCCGGAAACCGGGCTTCGATTTATCCGAAATAGTGATCAAACTATTCGAAAGACATATCTTCAGCCTATGAATATATTTTTTTCTTGTTTCCCCATTTTTTGTGCATTATCGATCTCCTATTACATGCATGAGATAGAGAGAGAGAAAGGGAAGATTTATGGATACCTTCTAAATGAAATTTCCCAATAACCAATACAGTGAGGTGAATATTTTTTTCTTCTATTGTGTAAGAATATTTCTAATACTTCTGTTAAAATATTGTCTTTCCATCAATAGTTCTTGAATAATAGATGAACTGTGATGTTTTTTCTATCAATTCCGTTATTTCCCTCCAATTTAGGGTGTCTCGTCCCCACCGCCCCTATTTCCAGTAACTTTGATAATTCATATCTCATAAACTACATGAACAATAATCATGAAAAAATTCAGAAAAATGTGAAAAAATATAATCTCTGATACGGAATGAGAAGAAGGGTCAAATATACTCGATTTTGCAAGGATACTACCTTAAGTTTGAGTAAAACTCACCACTGCGCTTATTCCGCACGTCTGCTGCCCTCCCAAGAGCGCAAGGGATATCATGAATCCCTTAAAAGTCCCACGATCCCTCACCAAATCTCTGAATCCAACGGATTTCTTATTAGCCGAACACTCCTTCGCCAATCCTTGCAATCTCGATACTTCATAGTTGACTGCAGCTTTGTCGTTGCTCTTGAGCCATATCAAAGATCTGTGGAGATAAATTGTCATTACTCAATTGTCGTTATTGAGAAAATGCCTGCACGACTCATTGTAGCACAGAATTAATCAATAATTTGTTTGATTATTCAATTAACCTTGTAGCTTCGGCAACTCGACCTTTTCTCATGAGGTAGATTGGTGTTTCTGGCATGAAGGCGAAACCACCAAAGAAGAGCATTGGCACAACGAATCCGCAGAGAGCGAAAAGTTTGTAGGGCAATACAGCACCAAGTGTATAACTGGAGACAATTCCAATATTCACAGCAAATACGAGGATACTTCCGTATTGACCTCTGACACTGTCTCCAGAGATTTCTGAGACGTAGAGTGGGAGGATGAATATCACCAGTGCACCAGCAAAACCAGCAAACAAACGAGCTGCCAGGAGGTACGAATAGTCAGCTGCAAAGAGCGTTAGCAGCCAGCAAGTTCCACTTGGTAGAGCAATTAAACAGCCGGTTAGCTTCCTTCCGAATCTCTCAGCTATTATACTGCAAAATGGCAATATCGCCAAGGCACTCAGGCACAGTACTCCGTTCATCCATGATACTTGGGTACTTGTCATTGGCACTGTACCTACTGGAGTATCTGCAGTTTGAAGTAGAGGGCCCACTGGAGAAGCCCATCCTAGTGTCATGCCATAAGCCAGAGCTGATAGATTTACTGAAAATGATAATGTGCAATTTCGAAAATTTTCTTGATAAAAGGTTTTTTATTTGTTTTTTATTAAAATAGAATTTTCTACTGATTTCCACAATTGAATTTTGATTCTCTGGCAAAGTTTAATTTGCAATGATTCTTTTCTACTCCGTTTTTACTATTTTGGAATTTTTTTCTCAAATTTTCCTTCAATGTTGAAAGCAATTTTCAAATAATTCATGAATAATTTAAAAATGGTTGCAGTTTCTTACTTATTATCGTTGCAAGGAATTGACGCCACTTTCCCGGTTCCACATGTGTAACTTTATCAGTTTCCATTTTTAAAAAATATTGTTATTCCAACAATAATGTTAAAAAAATCGTAATTGAATGACTACTAATTGCTACTGACTTATGAATGAAGCCTAAAAATTTTTTGGAGCTATCTAAACATTCCACTTTGAGTCCTTGATTTCTGCAGAGAGGCACGACCGATGATCCACTAACTATTTTATTACGGCTGTACTTCAATTTATAGCTATTGGCCAGTCCTCGGGGGTAGTCGACGTTCTTATCACTCGCTACATGGATAATGCATTACCACATCTATGATATTTTCACAAATACTGTTAAAATTCGCAGTTACTCATTCAGACGATACAGAATTTAATGAATATTCCAACAAATATCCGTAGATCTCACATTTTGCAAAGAGATCATTGAAATTTCGGACACGTCCCAATTTGATATTTTGTGCAATCATTATTTTTTTAATTCCTCAGAAACTATGAGGTTTAGAAGAAATTCTCAGGCAAAATTCCTTGTTGAACACACAATCTTTCAGAAAAGAAGTTCAACTTTTTTTTCTCAAACTTTATTCGTTCTGAAGATATCTGAAAGATGAAAAAAATTTATTTTATTTTAATTAAAAATTAAAAATTTATTCAATTTATTTTATATTTATTTATTTATTTGAAATATTTTCACCCCTATATTGCTTATTAATCTCCCAGTTTTTTCTAATGACAAGATCATGTTTTTGTGTAAAGAATTTGCGTCACGGAAGTATTTTTTTTTATTGTATCGCTGAATAAGTGGGAATTAATGAGCATGCATTTCCGTAAATTTATGATACCATAAAAGCTATTCGCAAATGTTTCAATTTGTTGATTGTAATCGCACTCATTGTTGATTTACTAAAAATTAATTTATGATAGAATATTCAATTAATCTATGAATTTCTGTGTCCTCAGTGCAGAATAAGGAATAGGTGTACATATTTGAATTCTCATTTCACGCGTCAGCCAATGGTAAATTATAAATTAAAATAAATACGGAAAATTCGAATTCACATTACACACCTGCAAACATTTGAAATTTTTAAATTTTTCTATTTTTATCAGGCATCATAAATCATTGAGGATTCCCTTTTTTTCAATTAATATTGAAGATTACTACAATCCACTAAAATAAGATGACATGGCATTGCAGTGGCGCAACGAATCAAGAAATGATATCAAAATTGAAAGGTAAAGGAATTTTTTAAAAATAGGTTCATTGTATATGTTATCAATTTTTGTGGAATATCTCGAAATCCAAGGGAAACACGGAAATTTCAGTAAAATTCTAGTAAGAAGGTCATTACTAAAATTTTGCTATTTCTCATAGATTCTGAGATATCTAATAAAAACGTTGAGAGTCATTCTCCAAATCATTGTTATCTTCAGAAGCTGGAATAATAACGACAGACACTGCTGAAGCGGCTATGCTGGCAATTGACAGGGGAAAGTACTGCCATGAGCCTGATCCTTACCTAGATCGTCCGAGAAAAATTGGCTACAACGTCACCATCAGTGCTCCACACATGGTAACTCTGATACAACTAAAAAAAATTGAAGCCATCGATTTAGAGAAAAAATCATCAGCCCATCATGAACTGCAGAAATTGCAATTTTCTATAAAATGCATGACATTCATAAAAATAAGATCAGGGCTATCGTTGGGTCAAGTCTCATTATCTAACCGTGCCACACGTACTTATCGAAGGATTTATCAAAATTTTCCAGTCGTCAAATCTCTTGCGTATTATTGACACTGAAAATCAATGTTTACATAAATTCAATAAATACAATCGTGGCCGTTGAATTCTATTCACTCTGATATCGGCAGCCGTGTTGTAAAATGAAATTCCTCGAAATTTTCATTCAGAGACAGTTTTTTGAAAATATCTCAAAAATTTTCTATCTTTGCGTTTTGGAGATATTTCCCGAGAACTCATTCAGAGTAAATAGATTAAATGATGGAAATTCTAAATGAAGAATAAAATGAAAAACCATTGATTTCACAATGACCCATAAAAAATTCAGTAACAAAGAGAATATTTAAAAAACAGGATAGATCGCTTTTTTTATCTATATTTCGGGAATTATTTGAGATGGAGCGATTTCGTCTGGAGCTTTTATTATAGAGATAAGTTATCGGCCGTTATGGTCCCTCCCAAAAAAATTAAAAAATTTGAATTTAATTTTCAGAGGCACTAACGTTTTGTCCACTCTGCGTGAACCTCTTCAGGGTGGATTATTATGTTTATTTTTAAAATTATCAATAATCTCATCAGTCAATTGACATTATTTTAAGAACGGGATATTAAATAGTAATACAAACGTCTTCTTACAATCTAATATTTGATTTTTTCTAAATACATATTTTCTATCATTCTTATTTGTTAAAAACAAAAAAAAACATTGCACTTTACTTCCTGTCATCTTGTGTCATCTTGTTTCCGAGCGCTAGTAAAAAGGATGAAGACAAAATTGCACTGTCCTGCTCACTTTTCAAGATATTTTACAAAAAAATAGGTGGCAAAAAAAATTGATTCATTCTATTTTCTCTCTTTGCCACTGAATTTCCATGTCATTTTGTGATTTATTTCATCTTCAGCATGCCTATGCACTTTCAATTTTAACGGATCAACTCAAAGAGGGCTGCAGAGCCCTGGACGTCGGCTCTGGCTCTGGTTACTTGACTGCCTGCATGGCGTGGATGGTTGGATCCAGTGGAAAGGTTGTTGGAGTCGAACATATCCCAGAACTCGTGGAAATTGGCATGAGAAATGTTAGAGAGGATTGTCCCGAGTTTATTCAAGATGAAAGACTTAAATTCGTTGGTAAGTAATTAATCGTCATCAAACAAAGAGAAAATTTGCAATTTCCCAAGATTCGTTGCTTTTTTCAATTTGTTTGCGCCTAACGCATATTCCCCTCATTGTATTTAAATAATGAAAAATCATTTCCGTGATACGATGATAATAATACCTTGGAAAATCAGGAAAGCATTGCAACTAATAACATCGCAAAATTCAATAGTTTAGAATTAACAAGACGTTGTGAAAATGCCACTAGAGGCTGATGGCAGAGCTGGATATCCCCAGGATGCTCCATACAATGCAATACACGTTGGTGCTGCTGCTGATACTATTCCTGAGGAGGTAAAAACAATTCAGTGCATGATTTTGTCACTGAAATCAAATTTTCTTTACGTCACATCTACCCTTAATTATTGTTTAATTGAATAAAATTATTTTTATCTCAGTTGACGAAGCAATTGGCACCTGGAGGCCGAATGATCATCCCCATTGTAGCCATTGGGGGCTTCCAAAGATTTCAGGATTTAGTTCAAGTCGATAAAAATGCAGATGGTAGCATCAGAATTCAGAAACTGATGCATGTTTCGTACGTACCACTCACAGATCCCACTAAGCAGTTACAAAATTGAGATTTCTTCATTCGCATGAAAGGATAATAAATGAAATCAAAAAATTTAGGAAATAAAATGATTTGTAATTAATAATGAATTGAAATATATTTTAAATATAAAATTGATGAATCTTTTTCTTCAGTTCACTATAAATTTCCAGGAGCATCCGCAATAATAATGAAAATTCTGGACAATATCTGGGACTTTTTGCATTGTTCTGGAGATATTTACAATCTAATGATCGATTACTTCTGTTTTTGTAAGTCTCTACGATCAAAGAATAGAATTTTTTGGCATCTGTCAAGATTTAAATATATCTAATTAGATACAATTAGGGGAGACTGGGGTAAAATGGACCTCTGCAACAACATAATTCAGGATTTTTTTACAATGTTAAGAACTCGAAGAAAAAATCGGAAAAAATTTGAGAAGATGCTCCATTATGTCTTCATTATTGTGTAATTTTTTCAAATTTTTTCATGAAGCTGCCTATTCTCTAAAAAATTCCAAATCATTCCAACGAACAGGTCTATTTTGCCCCATTTTCCCCTATATAAAAAAAATTCCCGGGTATGTAATCTTCGGCTAAGAAACGGTATTTTAGAAATGATGTACAAGGGTTGCAATGGAGAAACAATTGTATCACAAGTCTCATCCACAATCTTCAAAATATTAAGGAAGAATGAATCAATGAGATTTGATTTTCAACATGTAGTACATGAACTTCAGCATTGCGAAAAAGAAGCTTCACTTCTTGCGTACGGCGTTCCACGCACCCTCTTTTTTAATGAACTGAGGTAAAGGAGATAAGTCGATTTTCATCGAGTAGATTTTTCAAGACATTCTGTCTTCGTTAAAAAATTGAAAATTAGATACAAAAAAAGCTGAAAGGTCCATTTTACGCTGGTGATTCGCATTGCCTTGGGATCTATTTTACGCCAAGGGTGCATTTTGGCCCACTCTCCCCTACTTGTGACACATTTTCGATTGGAATTCCCAAATTTTTCATGGATTCCTCGTTTTTCCATCACCTTTCGTTCAAGAACTAAAAAACTGCTAAACTGACATGGCTCATAATCTAATCAGGGCTGAGTTGCATGAGGAAGATGTGATTTCATTTCTTTCAAATTTTGATCGGCTCATTAATGGTAGTACAATCGCTGCACAAAATCTCCTCACATACACACATCTGTAAAGGTCGGAACCTATGAATTCAGATCGGAACTCACGTCGGAACCTTGAAACATCAAGATGGGATGAAAAATAGAGAATGGATTTTTGGGGCAAATACAACTGTAGTCTCTGATACAACTCCTTCGTAGAAGCTGCAAGTTGAAAACGCCGGAATAAGGCAAATCTCCGAGGGGCTGCTCACTTGGAGATTCGGTGGCACAGTGATTTCCAAAAGGAATCGATTCCTTGTGATTTCCACTGTGATTCCCGTGATTTCCGAATCAATAAGGTAATCTGCGATTTCCCGTGATTCCAATGATTTCCAGTGATTCCTAAATTTCAGAAATCAGTGATTTTCAAACTGTCAATTGGAAAACCTTAGTAGTTAATCATTGTACACCCAGCAAAAAAATTAAGGGAACGGTAAATTTTGTCAGTTTCTTGCTTGATTTTCAAATGGCTGTAACTTCGCCAAAAATGATCGTATCAGAATAAAAAAAAAATCGTTGGAAAGCTTGAAGTCTCTACTCTTGAAATCTTGAGATGAAAATTTTTTATGACCGTTTGTTATAACGAGATAGGAGAGTTGAAAGTGGAAAATTTTTTTTTCTTTTTTTTTCATTTTTTTAACTTGTTCCACGGACTCCAAAAAAATTTTCTCGACTCAACCCTTATGAGGATCATGTAGCCTGGTCTTTCAGCTTCAATTTCTTTTTTTTTTTTTTTCTCTACGACCCTTTGTTGCTGAGATATTGTCGATTGAATCAAAAAACACCCTTTTGTCTTTAATCGTTGATATCTCAGGAACTACTGATCGCACAGCGAGCGGATGATGAGATTCGTAAACTTGAATGAATTTTCTGTAAGATTCTTGCACTGTTTGATTGAAAAAAAATTTTCTTACAATTTTAGAATTGGTTCGAAAAAGTACCAAAAAATTGCGTTTTTTTCCTTTTTTGAAAATTGCCCTGCATTTTGCGAATTTTGCGAAAATTGAAAATGTTTCAACGTTTTTCTTTAGTTTAATGTGTGCTGGAACACCCCCTAAATTTTCAAGCCAATCGGTTCGACCGTTTTTTTTTCCCGAACGAACAAAGTTTCAGCAAAAATTAAAGGAACACTTTTTTGTGCGTAAACACCAATTAATGATGATTAGGGCCGAAAATGTTTTTTCTCCATTATTTTTCCGTGATTTTTTGTGCAAAATTTGTTGAATTGCATCGAAAAATGAGAACAATGAAAAAAACAAAAAAACAATAAAAAAAATGAAATTTTGTTTTTCATTAATCAATAAAAAATTCGTTTTTTTTTTAATCAATAAAAAATTCAATTTTTTTTTTTTTAATCAATGGAAAATTAGAAATTTTCTCTTTTTTTGAAAATCAATGGAAAAATCAATTTTTGTTCTCAAAAAACCAGTAGAAAACTCGGAAAAAAATTTGAAAAATTAAAAAAAAAACACCGGAATCGCATTTGATTTGGAGAGATAGTGACTCAGCAGATTTTTTCAAACAATTTTTTTTTTGATTTTTTTCGTTTAAAAAAATTGTTTTTTTGATTTTTTTATTGATTTTTCTTCATTTTTCATTGTTCTCATTTTTCGATGGAATTCAACAAATTTTGCACGAAAAATCACGGAAAAATAACGGATAAAAAACATTTTCGGCCCTAATCATCATTAATTGGTGTTTAGGGCACAAAAAAGTGTTCCTTTAATTTTTGCTGAAACTTTGTTCGTTCGGGGAAAAAAACGGTCGAACCGATTGGCTTGAAAATTTAGGGGGTGTCCCAGCACACATTAAACTAAAGAAAAACGTTGAAACATTTTCAATTTTCGCAAAATTCGCAAAATGCAGGGCAATTTTCAAAAAAGGAAAAAAACGCAATTTTTTGGTACTTTTTCGAACCAATTTTAAAATTGGAAGAAAATGTTTTTTCAATCAAACAGTGCAAGAATCTTACAGGAAATTCATTCAAGTTTACGAATCTCATCATCCGCTCGCTGTGCGATCAGTAGTTCCTGAGATATCGACGATTAAAGACAAAAGGGTGTTTTTTGATTCAATCGACAATATCTCAGCAACAAAGGGTCGTAGAGAAAAAAAAAAAAAAAGAAATTGAAGCTGAAAGACCAGGCTACATGATACTCATAAGGGTTGAGTCGAGAAAATTTTTTTGGAGTCCGTGGAACAAGTTAAAAAAATGAAAAAAAAAGAAAAAAAATTTTTCCACTTTCAACTCTCCTATCTCGTTATAACAAACGGTCATAAAAAATTTTCATCTCAAGATTTCAAGAGTAGAGACTTCAAGCTTTCTAACGATTTTTTTTTTATTCTGATACGATCATTTTTGGCGAAGTTACAGCCATTTGAAAATCAAGCAAAAAACTGACAAAATTTACCGTTCCCTTAATTTTTTTGCTGGGTGTAGATTAACAATAATTCATTCATGGTTAGGGGTATGCCTGACCAAAAAAAGCAATTATTAAAGAAATTAGAATAATTTTTTAATACTCTTATGAACATTTTCATGAATACTTAAACTTTTTTCACTTATAATAGGAGATGACATAGTTGAATTATATTGCTTAATATTAATATAACCATATACATCTATCCAACGTATATATATATATATTGGATGAATACGTTGGAAGAACGCTTGCTCGATGGAGAAGGGATGAGTGATTTCCAGTGATTTCCGAAATCACGCGATTTCTTTGTGATTCCCAATGATTTCCTATACATTAGGAGGAATCACGAGGAAATCAGGAATCGTTCGATTTCCAGCGATTTCCAGTGATTTCTCGTGATTCCTAGTCTGATTTCGGATGAAATTGTTCAGTGGGCTGTGTTCTTTAGGGTTTGAAGTGATCCAAACGATGTTAAAATGATCTGCTTGCGCCTGCGCGCAGTTGGGCATACGCGAGGCAGCGAACCTATTTGCGCAGGCGCAAGCGGATCAGTTCAACACCGTTTGGATCACTTCAAACCCTAAAGAACACAACCCAGATATCAGAATCGACTTATCAGCACGGCGCTATTCGATTCGAGATGCGAAACTCGATTTTTAACGATGGTGATGTGAAATAACCTGTGTGTTTATGATTGAGGATCATAATAATATCAAAATATTATATTATCACTTTACACTTTATACTTAAAAAATTATTGATAACGTTTTGGAACAGTTTTGGAGTCATTGACTCAGCTATAAATAATTGAAATTCATCTTTTAATTGCCAAAATTGACGGACTATCCAACTGAATTCGTCGTTGAGTTTCTCTTCATAATCACTAATAAATTTTATTAATCTAGTCGCTAATGTTTAAGAGAGGTATTTTAATTGCAGTTGTGACAGTGATTATGGCATCATTTGGCAGATATCATGGCAGAACGAACAGAGATCTTGTTCAATACCTAAAAAGTATGAAAAGTTAATTAGAAACATTTGAAGTCTATTGACTTAAAAAATTTTTAAGCTATAAGCTGAAAGCCAATTTTTTATTGACTTCGGTTTTTTATGAATATTTTGACGTACAACAGAAATACGAAAATTTTCAAAGATATATTTTTTGTGAGTCTCATTTCGTTCAACGGAAAAAAGAATTGGCGAAAATTTTCGTATCTCACCTCGATTTCGAAATATTCGATAGAAACAAAACATCAACGCAACTTATCTTTGCTTTGCCTTTTCTAATGATTAATACCATATTTTTTCTTTCATTAAAGAATCAAAGATCATCAAATCCAACCGAGTTTTCGATGCAATGTGCTCAATTGATCGTGGAACATATACAACTGGTAATGCATATGTTGATTCACCTCAAGGAATTGGTTACGGTGTGACAATAAGCGCTCCACACATGGTATACAAAAAAATAATCTTTATTGCCATGGTGGCCCTGGTTTCTGACACTTTAGAGCTAGTTTCTGACAGCATGAAGCGGAGTCAACTTTGACGGCTTCGCATTCACACTGAGAATACACTTCAACTTGTCCCTGAAAGTAAATCTCAAGAAGTTCCTAAAAGTACACTTTAAGAGGTTCCCATGAGTGTACTTCAAAATCTCTCCTATTTAATGGTAAACGTATAATTTACCGTTTTTTATAATAATGTCTCTCTCCGTCTATATATGTTTTTTGAGCAGAATATCCCAATTAAAACATGGAATAACAGACTGTAGGGGAGAGTGGGGCAAAATGGACCCTCAAAGTTACATGTTTAAGGAATTTTTTTCGTAATGAAGAACTCGACGAAAAAATCTGGAAAAATTTGCGAAAATTCTCCAACATATGTATATTGTTTATAAATTTTTTCAGATTTTTTGGAGCAACCAATGCTTTTTAAAAAAATCTCGAGTCATCTCATCTTTAGGTCCATTTTGCCCCATTCTCCCCTATTTTTTATTGGAAATTCAATCGGACAAATTTTAAAAGTCGAACCCTTTTAGGACGTTTATATGATGAGCTGTTCCATTCCACAATAATTAATATATTTTGGTTGCTTAGCAACTATACCAGACGTTTTTTAATTTGGAACTGCTCGTTCCTAGTCATTAGTGTTGATTGAACTTGTATTCACTTTGGATACACTCTGGAAACATTCTGGTTCCAGGATGTTTACACCATGTTTCCACTCCCACTCTGTTTCCAGAATGAGTGCAAAGCCGTCAGAAGAAAAATATTTGCTTAATGACTGTCATTTGATGATATTAATCCATATTTGTTATGCGAAATTGACGATTTACCAAAATTGTCAATTATGGGATACTGTCAGAAACCAATGCCACCACGGTATTAAAATTTCGTGGTAAAAGAATTAGTTTTCAGTGAATACTTCAAAATCTATAGGATGTAGGAGAATTTTCAAAGGAACCTTATTTTTTTTTTTTTTTTTTTTATTGCATTAGAAATCTAATATATAGATTTATTAGCATAAAGGAACCTTATTTAGCTCTGATTTTGCAATCCAAAAAAGCTCCTTCAGAAATTTTTCTATTTCCCATAGATTTTGAGTTATTAAGAAATACTGAAGACTTCATTAATTGCATGATTTATTTGATTAAGTAATGAAATGAGAAATTACAAAGATAGATCAAAAGCTATTTTTTAGCATGCATATGCTTTGGAGCTGCTTGAGGACAAACTTGTAGCAGGTAATAGAGCACTGGATGTTGGATCTGGATCCGGATATCTGACGGCCTGTATGGGAGTAATGCTGGGTGATGATGGGGTGGCTGTTGGTATTGATCATATCCCAGAGCTCCAGGCATTAGCCAAGAGAAATATCATGAATGATAAACCTGAATTGCTTGAGAGTGGACGTGTCGAATTAGTTGGTAAATATCAGTGATTTCATTTGATATGCTATTTTTCTCTTAGGTGAAGAAACTAACTTACTTTTGTCATTCGCAATTTTAGTTGGTGATGGAAGATTGGGATATCCAGCACATGCCCCCTATAACGCTATTCACGTAGGAGCAGCAGCAAAAGAAACACCGCAAAGCGTAAGAAAAATTTTTCTCTTCTGAATCGTACTGAATTTGAGGAAAATTAGAGAATTGAGTTTCAAAAAATTTCCAGGAAATAATTTTGAAATCAATTGGAAACTTGACTTTCATAATTTCTCTTACAGCTCATTGATCAATTAGCACCTGGAGGAAGATTGATCGTACCGGTTGGTCCGGCTAACTCCGATCAGACACTCATACAAATTGACAAAACAATGGATGGACAAATAAAACAACGTTCATTAATGGGAGTGGTTTTTGTTCCTTTGACTGATAAAGACAGGCAGTATCGTTCATGAAATCAATGTTCTTTTCAATGAGTAAATTCATTGGATTTCATTATTTTTGTCACAATTATTTGGACAGTTTGAATGCTCAACGACTCGGAAAATTCACAAATTAATTTTCGAAAAATAATTTTTTTGATTATTTTTCTTTTAATTCCCATTTTTTTGTGATTTAAGGTATTTTTGTGTTCAATAATAATTCTAAATTATTAATTAATTTCTGTAAGTTATGATGATTGACAGAATGGAAAAGAAACTATTTTCAGAAATCTAATTAGTCTCGAATATTTAATTCAAAAATTAACAAAAAAGTGAATGAGGCAAACTGAAAAGATTGAATTAGTATTATTTTGGAAATATCTCGAAAGCAATGATGATTATGAGAAGCAGATGGAGTTATGAAATAGAATCCAATCATTTTCTTCCTTTACACCACTACTTGAAATCATCACTCCTTTTTTCTTTGAAACAGAAAAGGAAGATATTCAAGTGATTTCATTAATCACCGAACGACTGAAAATGTGTAATTTTTCAATTAATAAATTTGATCAGTCTCACTGGATACTTGAAATCTTTATTCACTTTCAGAAACAGGTCATTCATTCTAATGGTATCTGAAATAATTTTGGTAACTATGCACATTAGGGGCCCATTTTATAAAATTTGACGATCTCAGAATCATATTCCGGAAAAAATAGGGAATGCACCAGCAAAGTTTAAACTCACATCCTTCAAATTACTAATTTGATGCTCTACCAAATGAGCTACTGCGAGTTTCACTATTCACCTTCGAATTTTCTATTGTGATATATTACCTTACTTTTTTCACCTCCTTTCCTAAGACAATTTTAAATTAATTCTATTTTGACAGGCCGCTAAGCTGCATATTGACCATGATTTTTCCTCTTCGAATTATAAGTACAAAGAAATAATGTAAATTGTGCAGTAGAGACTAGAATAAAATTCTCTGGAACGTTCTCAATGCTTCTCTTCATTTGAGGAACTGAAAATCATTGACAAATATGTAAATAATAAAGAGTAAAAGATTAAAATATTGATCCATTGAAATTGAACTGACACTTCAATAATCACTTGCATTATAAGTAAGTTTTTCAATGTTTACAATGTTTAGATAATGTATTCTATTATCTAAAGATGGTAACTTCTATCAAGGAGTAAAAATAATATTTTCTTAAATATATAAAATAAAAATGAAATGGAGATTCTTTTAAAAATTAACATCACTAAATTTAAAATTTAATTTAATTAAGAATAATTTAGAGAGATTTCACTAAGAGAAGACTGAGAGCTGATCCAATGGATATTCCCAGACCCAGAAAACCTCCCATCATTGCACAGGCAACTTCTTTGTCATGTGGATCGACCACTCTGAAATTTCAATAATTGAAATCAATGAATTAGTGAAATGGTAGAGTGAGAAGTGAATTTGATTTCATCAGTAAATAATGAAGATTGAAAATCCTCAATGAGGCCCTTTTTTATAGCCCCATCTCATTTTTTTCTAAGAAAAGAGTAATCATAAAAAGAAGAAATTCTTTTCATTATTTCCCGATTCATTTCATAATTACGTACGAAATAAATTCAGTTCTATCACTCATTCCGAAGGAAAAAAAAAGTAAAGAGAATAATAAGCCATGTAGGCACCAGTTATCGGACAGTTGAGGGTAAGGCACTAGTATCCGGAGAATGAGAATTAAATTATTAAAATGACGAAAAATTCCACTTCAGTGAATCAAACAATTCAGTTGATTTTCATTTCGATACTTTGCAAGTATAGAAAAATCTGGTATTCTCACTTGAATATTAATTATTTGTATATCTTGTCGCTACGTCCGTAAACTGGGATATGTCCGGTAATTGGGTCTACCATGGTAATTGAGAATGATATGAATCATCGTCGATTTACTCACGTTGGTACAAGGATGAATGCAATATTGCAGAGATAACCATTACTAATTGCGAAGAAGATTGTAATTATCATGTATAAAATATCATTTGTTATGTACACAGGCAAATGATGACGTGGTTGGGCATTGCAAAACATCAATGCTGGAACGAATACAACTCTCAAAATGCACATAAATATGAGAATTCCTGGTTTTCTTTTCGGCTGAAATAAAGTTTAATTATGGCAGAATTAAAAAGTTATCGAAACCTTCATTCTTACTAGAAAAAGTATAATATTTCTCGTTTTATTTCACGAATGAGACGTGCAACAATGCTACAATTCACTTTTATTATCTTACCCAAAGGAGAAGTCCGGAAAGCAAACGACCAATATAGTCACCACAACTGAATGTGAGATATGTCACAACAGGTACAAAATAAATATCTAAATGAAAGAAAAAACGAAATTATGAATCATTCAAGAAAAGAAAGGGATTTCTTAAAGTATCTAAGGATCGGAAGGAGAGAAAGTTTCTTTCGTGAGACCCTCTTTTTTAGTTTCGTTTTTGTTTCACAGAAAGTGCCTCTTCGAAATTTTCCCCATCTCCCATAAATTGACTATAATCATTCCCAAAAGATAACATTAAGGAATTAAATGAACATACCATTCCATGCATATCCTCTTCCTTTATCTTGGCTCTCAACAAGTACGGTAACGGCTGGATAAACTGACATTGTTACAAAAAATGTAAGAAATATACTCAACGCATATTTCCATATTTTTTTAAATATTTTAAAATAAGAAACTCTGTGTCCCTCGACAAAACTAACTTCTGCATTAACTGAAAAATTGGCTTCTTGAACTCTTTGCTTCTGTGGCATATGATGCAAGAAATATTCCTACAAACAAGAATAATTAAGCAGCTTAATAATAAATTACTTCATGATGTATTCATTGTGTTCTCATTCATTAATCCAAATTCTCAATCTGATTTGCATTAATTAATGATAAACTGTCTCTTAGTCATAATTTAATTGTATCATGGACAAATATGAAATGATCATTTTGCAAAATATTAATTTCATAATGACCAACCTCTTTTTCAAGAATAACGTATGCAATTAATGAGCATAGAAGCACAACATCACCAATGATAAAATAAACTAATCCAGATATAACTGGACTTGCACCAATCCACAGAGCAACGATTTCGGTCAGTGCTGTGAATATACCACCCAATGCCTGACCACCAGACATTGCTGTTATGTACTTTGGACTGAAACGTCCAACAATACCCATTAGACTTCCTCCAAAAATTGCACTCAATGCTGCAAAATAAAAAAGAATAAATTATTTGTTTCCTATCAATATCCCAGAATCCGAGGGGACCAAAGCATTTGAAGTATTTTTTTTTTTTACTGTAAATTCATTCATAAAAATTGTCATTTACCATTGACAAATGCGACTGTCGTCAAAGTTATTATCAAAAATGAATTTTGCCCTGAAAAAATAAAGACAATATTACTACCAGAATGAATTCGGTTGTTTGATCAAATAAAAAACATACTCACATTCATCAGTGTTGATTTTAACAAATGCAGTGGTCATGATGAATAGCAAAAGTATCAGTGATTGAGATCCTATCATTCGCACTTGCTGCGATAATCTTGAAGAAAAAATAATCATGAATGATTGGCGAAATATTTCGAATTTCCAAATAATAAAATTCAGTTACTTACATTTTACTGAGAAATGTATTTAGTATTAGGAATAAAGTGTTTGGAATGGCGCTTGCAATGTTTAAATACGATGTAAAGCTTGCTTGAAGATCTGTTCTCTTCTCCAATATTTGAGTGTGCGTGTAATTATGAACCCCTGAATTATTAGCGTGAATATCCCGGAATTTATACATCCAGTACTTCATGAAAAAAGAATTTTTGATAATTCATTAAACAAGAAACTGACCGAAAATTTGAGATTGAAAAAGTTTATTTACCTCATCGGCAGTGATGAAAAAAGCCCATGGTATTAAAGTATTGACACCAAGTACATAAAATACTATGTAAGCGAGATTGTATCTGTAATAAATGAAGATTCAATTAATACTCAATACCTTAATGAGTGTGACAATAGCAAACATCTGGCAATTATTAGATTTTCTTTTATTCCAACGAATAAATTATTCTCAAAAAATAGAAAAAATGCACATACAGGAAATACAAAAAAATACGAGTACGAATTTTTTGAATGTTTTTTACATAATAATTTACTATTACGAAAAAAATCCAAAAAATTGTCAGCTGCGTGCTAATTTCATTATAATATAATTTTTTAGATTTTTTGAAAATATCTCGGAATCTATGAGGGATAGACTTTTTTCAGTGGGCACCTCTCTTGTAGCTCCATTAATTTTCTACAATAGACATCATCACAAAAATTTCGCCATTCTCATTATTCAGTGAGATATTTAATGAAATACGATTTTGGAGCGAATTTTACACGAAAATTCTTGGATTTTATTGACGAGAGTAAGTCAAATTTCAACTGGCAAATGCCATATTGCAATAAATTTCGGTACAATACTATGCGAGTTAAAGAAAAACATCCTTTTACCTGTCCCTTGGCAGAGGTAGAAATGGTTTCTGATCATTAACAGAAACACTGGCATCATCAATTTCATTCTCAATATCTTCTTCAAATTCACTGTCACTACCAGCACCCAATAAGGGCCTTCTATTGACTGAGTATGCCATCCTCTAGAATAAATGAACAGAAAAATTGTAAAATCAAAAAAGTTTATAAAAATTACAGAAAAAAAATAATCCAGAAATCAATCAGACATTCATTGAAAAACAATAAATTGATTGCAATTGATAATTTTTTTTTTAAACAAAAAAAAAAATACAAAATAATACTCACAGGAATGACTCAGAGTAGAATAATCCAAAATAAAAACTTCAACAAATAAATTAAAAAATAATTTTTAAAATTAACTAAATAAAACTGACTTTTCTTTGAAACTGTCGTTTACGTTCTCCAAACATCTCTGTATCAGTATTCAATAATTTTGCTAGTGTACTTAAATTATTCTCCTTTTCCACAGCATAATTATTAACAACTCATTAAATCTCTATTCCCCTCCATTCCTCAGTCACTAATCCACAGTATTTTTTTGGTGAAACTTATGTTAGAAAACACATTGTTACAACTAAACAGCTGACACAAATACATTTGCACTTTTATCCTCCATTCACCGACATTGTACACACCTATATAATAATTCCCACTCCTTTCACTCTTGTGTCAGCTGATAAATGGAGTGAAGGTTTAAAAATAGTTGTGAAAATCGCCGCAAGATAGAGCTTCACAAAGGCACAATGAGAGGCTGTTTGGAGATCAAAATAAGACTTGTCAGTGCATTTAATCCCTGAGGAAATATTTTTATTTATTTTTTCCATTGTTTATACGCAGCTCTCATGATCGTTAAAGCTGTGTGTGATGTGCAGCAAATGAATGCGCTTATGCGCGATTTTAATTGAAGAGTGGTGAATGATAGTGCATGCATGACACTGAAGTCCAATGAGAATTCCAGACGCCAACATGTTTTGCTCAATTAAAAGATGGTATGTAATAACTTTTAGTTTATTTACATTGCAAAAAATGGATATTTGGAGGGAAGAAAGAAGTTTGAGTGAATTTGAAAAATATTTTCAAGGGATATTTTGGAATAGGGTAACATGACCAATAGATGGACGGTTAAGGAAATATTAGAATCTATTAATTCGTAAGAAATAGGCAAATCAAGTTAAAAAGTTGCAGAAAAGAATGATGTACAGAAAAATATGCAGTGATTCGCCTAAAAAATCAATTAAACTTGAATAATGTAGAAATAATTGAAGAAAATCATAGAAAAACTGGAAAATAACTCGAACCCCCAATAGATGGACAGTTGCATATTTGCAGTGGTATGATTTTAAATTTCGATCAATCGATATGCAATAAATAGTTCATAAATCTATATGTATGTAATAATTAGGTATTGACGTGAAAAGTATAAGAATCATTCATTTATTTATGAAAATCCTTGATTATAGAAACTGTCCATCTTTTGGTCAGTGTCCATCTATTGGTCGTGTGACCCTATATTGGTGATACGGAAATTCTCATCATCACTAGGGTCACACGACCAATAGATGGACACTGACCAGAAGATGGACGGTTTCTACTA
This sequence comes from Aleiodes alternator, assembly GCA_963921955.1. Lineage (NCBI taxonomy): Eukaryota > Metazoa > Arthropoda > Insecta > Hymenoptera > Braconidae > Aleiodes > Aleiodes alternator. The sequence continues at coordinate 2,269,139 of OY998110.1, read as the reverse complement.
TCGAGAATTTTCATAAATAAATTAATGATTCTCATAATTTTCATGTCAATTGTTGATTATGACATTCATATAGATTCATAAACTATTTATTACACACTTATTGATCGAAATTTGAAATTGAAACACTGCAAATATAAGAGAGAGTGGGGAAAAATAGACCCTCATAGCAACATAATTAAGGAATTTTTTTGGGAATGAAGGACTCGACGAAAAAATCTGAAAAAATTTGAGAAAATCCTCCAACATATATATATTGTTTGTAGATTTTTTCAGATTTTTTTGAGAAACCGCTGCTTTTTAAAAAAAATCTCGAGTCAGCTTATTTTCTAGGTCCTTTTTGCCCCACTCTCCCCTACAACTGTCCATCTATTGGGGGTTTGAGTTATTTTTCAGTTTTTCCTGGATTTTCTTCAATTATTTCTACATTATTCAAGCTTTAGAGATTTTTAGTCGATTCACTCTATATTTTTCTGTACATCATTCTTTTCTGCAATTTTTCAAAGTGATTTGCCTATTTCATATGAATTAATGAAGTCTAATATTTCCTTAATCGTCCATCTATTAGTCATGTTACCCTACATCTCTAGATCTCATTGTTCTCTTCAAATAAGTTATCTTCATAAATTCCTCTAAATTCGATAGTTTCTGAGATCACAAAATTTTCAGGGATGAAAAGATAGAAGAATTCTCAGTGAAAATATTTCAGTTGCAATTATTTACTGAAATATTCTCCAAATATTTGTTGCAAATTGATTGACTTTTCTTCATTCATTTTAGCAATTTTGAATTTTCATGATCAAATTTTTTATTATAAATTTTTTTTTTAGCTTCTGTATGAAGGACTCAGTCAGGGCTCTGAGCACTGGCGAAGTTTCTACAGCTCTCAGGCCATTTTATTTCACTGTACATCCGGATTTATTTGGACAGTTTCCAACACAAAGGGTATTTTTTCATTTTTATTATGAAACTGAAAAATATTTTTTTTTTCATTTTTACTAAATAAAACTTTAATTTGATTATAATTATCTAATTTTTTTCTCTTTTGAAAACAGACAGTAAATGAAAATTCCTTGAAGCAATTAAGCTCAGCTATTGAATCGCTGCAACAACAGAGACCAATAAATCCAATGACATTGCCGTTCTATTTGAGATCAAAGGATGAAAGAGAATTGAAAGCTGGAAAATTTACACTTGTTAAAATACAATTGAATGACAGAGATTTGAAAAAAACTATAATATCAATATTAAAAACTTGTAATTTGCCAACAACATTTGTGGATGACATTAAAGAAACGCCAAAACGAACAAAAATTGATAGAGAATTTTGGAGTAAACGAGGATTTGAAAGGGACATTGACTTTTCAGATATGGAGGATGATCCGATTTATCAATCTATTATTATGAGACGAAAAATGAATTCTGAGCCTGATACTTTCAAGTAAGCAAATGCAAAAAATTCAATTTTTTATTACATTTTTGCGGGGAGTTTTTATTAAGAAAAAGGAGAAATTTTCGTAGAGACTCTCTTTGGAGCTTTTATTTTTCTATACAAAAAAAGTCGAAACAAAAATTTCTCCATCACAATTATTGATTATAATAAAAAAAAAAAAAAAAACAATTATTGATTGAAATATTCCAATTGAATGATGAAATCAAATGAACTCGTTCTTATTTATAAGTAAAGTTAATTGATTTGTTCACAAATCGTTAGAGCTTATCTGGATAAACATGTGAATGAGGCCCACGTGAAATTGGAAGCATGCAGACCAGTTAGGGAGGAAGTTAAGAAACTGGAAAAAATCCTTTGTTCACAGTTGGGATTAAAAAATATATTTTGGGATTGTGGATGGAATATTGCACATTACAGAGGCTGTTTACTAGCATTTCAAAATCTTTCACGTCATCATCCTGAGCAAATGACTATACTAAATAATCGTACATTAGTTTTTGCTAATGATACTGGAATTAGTTCAGAGGGTAATGTTTTACTTAATTCTGGTGAGGTCAGGCACAATTGGTTAGATGTGAGTGATTTCTTGAATTTTAAACATCTTTTTAGTCATTCTTCAGAACATGTATCAAAAACTGAGAGAGAGATAGCGAAAAATTTTGTATGAATCTTTTTCATAGCTCTGATTTTTCTCTGAAATAATGATTCTCACAAAAATTTCACTATCTCCCGTGGTTTACAAGATAATCTTTATTTCATGTTTTTCTTGCAGATGATAAAAAATATTCCGAAACACGATATTATACTGAAACGTCTTCCAGCTTTTGAAAAAGCAGTTTCACGTGTACTTCTCGATATAAAAATCGGCAGACGGTTTGTACAATTATCAGACTTTACTTAAATACAATTATTGACAAAGTGGAATAAGGAGATAACTATAAATTTTGGTAATGGGAAATTAAGTCGCTTTTTCTTGAGTTAATTGTGGAAAATTTCTCTCTGTAACGAAGGGAGATAACAAAATTCTTGTAGAAACGGTTCCTGCAGGACGCAATGAAACTTGCAGAAAAACTTACTCTAAAAAATCTCTTACCTCCATTAAATTCCGAAATATTTCTAAAATACTGGAAGTTTCGGAATGAATGAAAAAAAAAAAACATTTTTTTTTAGTTCATAATAATTTCCGAAATAATCAACATGCAGTTTTTGGACCCATCTTACTTCACTTTACTACTAAATTCTTTACACTCTAATGAACTTTCTACACTAATCATCAATTTGTTTCCTTATTTCACACTATGACACACTGTATATAGCCTGAATATACGTAAATAACCATAAGGATCAGGGTGCTATATATGTGCAGGAAATTCATGCCAAAGGTGATGGTTGGACAGTATGAGCATCAGCTGAGACAATTAACTACAACGCTGTCTGATTATCGTGGTAGATCGAAATATCCTAAAGTTTGGCCGACAACACTCGCTTCTTATGAATTAGTTATTGAAGCGTGAGTACTTGATTTAAATTCAATATGGTCGAACATCGAATTTACAGAATTTTTTGGTATTCAATGAGATATTCAATGCTACTCTTACATTTTTCAGAGAGGCTGGACCATTGATGCTATCACCCACTGGTCAATTTATCGTTCCATCATCTTGTCCCGGATTCTTACTCGTTACCTTTATAACTGAAAATTTAGACGAAGCTACGAAGAGACTGAATCACTATAACAAGTGAGTCTTAAAGTGATTTAAATAAATTTTTCTCATGAACATAAGTTATTAGATTTCTGTTTTTTTTAAGTTCAGATATTATTAAATATTTTCTTATAATAATCTATCGAATAATTTCTTTTCATTATCTCTCAAGGATTAAGTACGTGGAAAGAGAACTGCACAATCAGACAATCAAAGAACTCTGTTTAGCAGGATTAAATAAAGATGATAGCATAACGCCAGATCTCATGATTCAGTGCTGTGAAAAATTACTCGAGAACAAAGAAACGCTTATGCCAATGTTAGATGGTGTCATGCTTTGGGTTACTCATTACTACTCAGTGATGACCGATGGGGTACTGTGTGTCCCATGGGACTGGAAATTATAAAAAAAATTATTTTACGAAATACAATCTGGTGGAGTGATGAAACGAGATAAATTAATTATCAATTTGTTATCGGCTTTTATGGAATATCACAGGAAATAATTGAGATATTATTTCCTAAGATTTTCCCTCAAACCACATTACTTTCAGAAATTTATTCTTGACTCCTCACTCCACCCGTGAAACAACTCGATAGTGAATTTAAAGTTACCTGAATTACGATAGTCAAGCCACAATGTTGATTATTTCAATTGATTATCTTCATATCAAAATTTTAATCTAAAATACAAAGAAATCATTTCACTAGTAGTAGATATGGATAGAACTGACACTATTGAATGAATTTCACATATATATATATATATATTTTTTTACAATGAAAGAGCATAATATTTGATTTATGATTGTTATGTGTAAATAATGTGATAATTGATGATTACCAATTTTAATTTGCGATGTGACGAACAAAGATTGTGTATATTTTTTTAAAACGTAATCTTGTAAACAATTCAGTAATGGAGGTGATCTCACTTGAATTCCCAAAATATTGTTTTTTGTAGGGACAAATCAAAGCTATCAAGAGCGTTATCTGCCCTAAAAACTCCCTATCTCCCATCGATTTTGAAATGTTAACTGAGAATTTATCATGAAATAAAATCGACACTTCTTGTTTTTCCGTCTGACTACTGAGTTTGTTTTTTCAATATCTCGGAATCTTAGGGAGATAGAATATTTCTTGTGATAAATTATTTTCCTTGAAAAAGAAGGTCACTACGAAAATTGATTTATCTTCCATAGATATCGAGATATGTCATGAAAACAAATTTAAAACTATAATCGACTTATCGCGCTTTACTTCACTACTGAATTGTAACAATTAATTAAGGAAAGAATTATTCAGCTACGGATGAAAGGAATCACCGACTGATAAAGTCGAAAAATTTTAGATGAAAATTTATTTTTATTAAAATATAACAGCAGAATTTTTATAAGACAAAATCGTATTTCTCCTCAGTGAAATTAGATTATTCTCAATCGAATCTCCCAACTTGTAGGAATGACAATAAAATTGTGAAAAATTTACAATTGACTAGTTTTCATTGAGACGAAAGGGTGTCTCTTTCTCTATTTATTCTAGACATTTGCGGCTTTGGAGCACATCTCTTTGACTCTTAATTCACACGCTGGCAATACTTTTGTCCCAAAACTGAGCTTTTCAGGGAAACTTGATTGATTTTGACTAATTCAAGGGCATAGAATTCGAGTTAGTTGATTATTTCACCCTCCGATTTGCCCTTCTGATCGTTATCAATAATTTAATTTTTTTTTCAACCATTTAAAGATTTTTATTAACATTAATAATTTTTACATAGACAACAATTATTTACAAAAAGGACTACGTTAACTTAGCGTTTAGGGGTTTGTAGTCCCAGCCCGTGGGCTTTTACATATTTTTGCGTGATGATTGTGAAATATTTAGCATAAGAGTCTAGGGTAAACATGATGTGTACTACTAGGGAAAAGCAAGTGAAAAACCCTACAGCTTAAAGAGTAAAAGGGGAGAGTTAAAGGCGGTTTGTGGACCACTTGGATATGATGTATGGATTTATTTGGTTGATGAGATTATTGGGGTGGAGTTTCAAGTTCTCGGTGAAGTTTTGAGTGATTTGGAGTAGATGATTGTTTAGTAGATCTATGTTTGCCATTTCGTGGAGGGTGGGGATAGAGGTACCACGGGAGACGTGGTTGATGACTCTGAGGAACTTGTTTTGAGTGATCTGTAATACAATTTGGAAGTTAAGCGAGATAGAGCGATTTCCTCCTCATTCTTCTTTATACAGGATTCCAAGAGCCATACAAAGGATCAGGGTGAAATCGTTCTATCTGGCTTGGTTTACGAGACATTTGGGGAAATCTGAGGAAATTCAGTAGTGATGAGGTGAAAAGCATAAATTAATTTTGCTCATTCTTTTTTTACAATATCTTAGGAATTAAGCGAGATGGTGCGATTTCGTTCTCATCCTGTTGTGTATTGGATTTCAAGAGCTATAAAGAAGAACTCTAACGAAATCACTCTATCCCTTCTAATTCCCGAGATATTTCAAAAAACTGCGTCAAGAAAAAATAGACTTATCTTGGTTTTTCCCTTTGCAACTGAATTCTTTTTGCACTTGGATTTTTCGGGATATCTTCGAAATTTTCGTGGAAACCTTCTTTGCAGAGAAGAATGAGAGCTTTCTCTGACAGACTTGTAGATTACCTATATCGATATGTTCACTCACTCGATCTTTCATCGGTCAATGGTCGATACGAATTCTGAAATTTTTCGGAAAAAGGAAATAAATTGATTTGCACACAGCGGTGATTGCGAGTCAATCATTCTGGTTTTTTCGGAAAATTTCAGAATTTGCATTTACCATTGACCGATGGAAGATCGACTGAGTGGACATATCGATATGGGTACACTACCAACAATCAATAGCCCAATTACGGGTTCGTCAGGGTTGGAAAAAAGTTTCTGTTAAAAATTGCTTATCTCGCTTAGTTTTTGAGTTATTGAAAAAGAGAGAGAGACAATACCGTCAATGACCCAATTAATGCCACCAAGAGACCTATTCTGCCACATATCTTTCATAGAAAAATTATATCTTATCATAAATTGAAATTCGATTTTTCCTCGAAAGAACTTAGGGTCTGGACTATCATTTACATTAATTATTTTCTTGAATTAATGATAAAAATTATTTAATTTATATTTTTAAAAATATTTTGCCCATGGCCCAATTCATGCCACCATGGCCCGATTTCTGCCATAGAGGGTCCCAATAATTGCCATCAATTAATTTCCATCACTGGTCGTTATTTGTAAATTATTCGTCAATTTATATGAAAGTCCAATGATTTTGCTAACAATCAATGCAATTTTCGATTTATTAAATACTTAAATTTTCTCAATATCACACATTGAACTGATGAGGCACTCTAACTCCACATGAAGAGCTTTAGGGCTTTATTTTGCTGAGCACACTGGTCGCATTCAACAGATTAATTTTAGAAATATATCTAGTAGAGAAATATCGGATACTTTGATTGTCCGGTGTCCTCAGAATTTTTTTCTAGCCACTGTTATCAATTACTTAGAGTTAAAAATTCGAATAAGTTCAATAATCACGAAAATGTATGAAAAGTGGCATTAATCGGGCCAATGGCATTAATTGGGCCATTGATGGTACTACTTTGAAATCGTTATGGGATATTTTGGAAACCAAACGAGATAGCGTAATTGTTATCATTACGTTTTCTTGCAGGAAATTCTATGAGCTACAAGAAAGGTTTCCATAAGAAGTTTCGTTAGTTTTCGGAATATTCCATGAAAACGATTCTGAAGTAGTATTGCCTCTGTTTCTTTGAATAACTCAAAAATCAACCGAGATAAATATGTTTCTATGGACGTCAAAATTATCCGAGCTATCCTGAAGAGCTCATTTCCGGGACAAAAGTATGAACTATCCACAGCTATGATTTAATGTCATGCATAGAGATGTGAAAAGGTAACGATACCAGTAATTTTACGGTCATTTTACGGTTTCAATACCGTAATTTACCGAACGTCAGTAAATAACAAAAATGGTAAAAACATTGATTTTCAAAGTAAATTACCGTAATTATCATTTTTAGAGACATAACGGTAAATTTACATCTATATAGATGAATTACGGAATTAATTTTTTAAATCAATTCGCAGCCTTTCTGATCATCATTTGTGATACTTTTTTATAGTCAGTGACAGCCAATGAAAAATTATAAAATTGTTGTTATTATCATTAATGTTCCTAACATATTATTCTAAATATTGATGTATGAAAATATGATTATCCTAAGGAGGCAAAAATGAATAAATCGGGTAACTGTTCTCATTGAATGATTAACAAAATTAAATAATTGTCCTTTTAAAAAATTTAATAAAAAAAAAAACAATTTCAATACTAACTCTCATATAATTGAACACTTGAAAAGTAATTCTTTGAGTATGGAAATGTTTTTTTGAATCATCTATATAGATGGAAATTACAGTAAATTACGGTATCGTTACATCAAAAAATTTTGACGGTAATTTTACATCAAAACAAGTAGTTTTTTCCAATTACGTCACAATACGGTAACATTACGGTATTTTTACCGTAATTTTACTGCAACAAGAATTACTGGTAATTTTACATCTCTAGTCATGCATCACGGGCAATATCAAATAATCTAGAAATTTGTTTACATTGTTATTATCACATGTAAGCGGAAATAAATAAAGTCATAAATATTTTCATAATCCCCCCTGACGCTCATTCAGTTCTATGAATGAAGCATTTCACATTTTCTAAGATTATTTCGAAAGCAGATTACACTTGTTTACACTGCACTTATAGTACTGAGAAAATTCATTATCAATCATAAGAAAATTGATGAATTCTCAAAATGATGAAAATCTTATTGCAAACTCAGGCAAATTCGCTCTGAGAAATGCCATGTATAATCGACTTTGACCCGATCTTTTTTTCCGAAATTATTCGTTCAAAATTGATTATATCTCGCAATTCACCAGTGGAAATGTGTTTATCATTTTCCAAAATTTCATATACATTCTCTGAACATAAATTTAAACATTGGAAAATGTTTTGGATCACGAAACTCATCACGAAACAAATAAAATGAAAATAACAATTTTTCAAATGATTAATACCAATGAATTACGAAGATAATAATGATTGAAATTAATAAATTACTTGTCTGTAAAAATGAATGATCAACGCCTCAGACGCTTCAATAAGGAATTGATAATGTTGAACAATAAATAAACACACTTTAAACCCAAAAATTGATAAATTCATATGTCAATTCCAGTTTGAACGAGTTCCTCTGCATCTACGAATTTTTCATTCAGCATTATCATTGGCTGTGCATTATCTCGGACGCGTGCCAGTCGCATGCGAGAACTTTGCACATCTGCACTTTTTTAAAATTATCCCATAAATTCTCAATTAAGTGTTCATTAAAACATTGATACAATGTGAATGAAGATTAATTGATTTTTATGATCCCATTATTACTCCCCATTCCGCACAGACAGAAATTAATTAGGTTCTGTCTCTCTTCAACTGACAATTGAAAGAACATGATCATCAAACAAATGCATCTTCACAATAATTTCTCCAAATTTTGGAATCTTCAGAAAGAGGAAGAGGGAGAAAAGGAAAAAGAACTGGGAGAAAATGAAATATGAAAAACAATTATAGGGGAAGGTGGGGCAAAATGGACATCAGGGGTAAAATGGACACATCTAAATTTTCAGGCAAATATTATGGGAAACTCTTGAAATTAATAGAAATATTAGTGGCAGAGTGTTTTTGATGATTTCATCGAAAAATTGAGGAAATTTTAGGCCGGAAACAAGTGCTAGAATTATTTTTTTCGAATTTTTGGTGATTTTGACTTTTTTGATCATTTTAAAGGGGTTCATTTTAAAAATTCTTCCTTTTTTTGAAAATTTTCAGTTTTTTTGATAATATCTTCGGTTCTATTTGTCGTAGCGTAAAAATTCTGATGGGAGGTGAAAGGTGAGATCATTCGCCATCGATTCATAGGGTTTCCAATTAAAAAATATCGATTTTCAAAGGATTTATGGGCTTTTTTGTGAAACAGTTTTGTAAAACAGTTTTTGGCCTATAACTATCCCAAAAATTGATATTTTTTGATTCAAATCTCCATAAATCGATGGGAAATGAGCTCACCTTTCATTTGAGACCAGCCCCGAATTGATAAAACCAATAGAACCAGAGATATTTTGCAAGAAACTGAAAATTTTCAAAAAAGAAAAAGCCTTAAAAAATGCCAGAAATCATCGAATTTTCGAAAAAGTCGGAAAAAATACATCTTACACTGGTTTTCCGGCTAAAATTTTCTCAGCTTTTCAATAGAATCATCAAAAAAAATCTATCTCTAACCGTTTCAATATAGTGTCCATTTTGCTCCATCTTCCCCTACATTACGTTCACAGTGTCACGTAGAGTTTATGTTACGTGATTATTAAACAGAAATTGGAGATAACAATATTCTTTATTCTATTCCTAGAAATTCTTAAAATCGAAGAATCAATGTCACATCTATGCATCCAATTCTACGTGGTTGATTAGATTTTCAAAGGAAAAATCGAGTGGTGGGAGGAAGAGATAAGAAGAAAAACTAATCAGAAGATAGTGACGATGTAGAAAAACTTAAACGCGTTTGCGTTCACGGGTCAAGAGAATTACTACTACGACAGCTATCTTGCATGATTTTGGGGTCAAATGGGGAGCTGAAAGTGGAGAGGGTTAGTTTGGATGGATATTTAATGAGTTGAGTGGGTTGTGAGGCAGTTGATCAAAGCACTTGGGTTAATAAATTGTTTGAGGATAGTCTGATCGAGTTAGTTGAGGACTTTGAGGATTTTTCGGTTCAAGTAATTAGATAAAGATGAGTCGTTTTGGTGCACTTGCTGATGGCTCACTGTCGGTTATGGGTGGTAAGGAATTTGGCATTAATAAATCCGTGGAATTGCGCAGTGGGGAAAAGAGAAATCGAAGGAGAGGTGAATTTAGGATTGTTGGAAGTGGACACGAAAATGCTGAGGGTATGATGCGATGGGGAAAGGTTCAGCCTAATCCTAGTGCCAGTCATGATGATGGAAGGTGAGGAAAATCAGGATTTCTTTTATTATTTGGATGAATGTCAGTAGATTTACGGATTTTCATCTGTTCCTGCGGAGAATTCTATTAATTTTGGTGGGAACAGATGAGATGACAACATTGATCCACAAGTTTTTTTTTTGAATATTTCGGAAAATAAGGGAGATGAAGATTTTTTTTTGCCGGAAACTTTGCGTTTTTGTAACTTGCCTGAAGTCTGTAATATTTTCGAAATAAATATGAACGAAAAAATTGATATTTTATTCTTTAACTCTTCTCTTTTCCAGGGAGAAATACGAGCTTGGAGCTTATGGCTATGGTAAAAATAATGTGAAACTTCTCTATGTGAAGCGAGACGACAAATATCATCATGCAATACGTGAATACGAGGTAGACGTACATCTACGCTTGGGCTCACAAAAAGATTATCTTGAGGGTGACAATCGTGACATCATTGCAACTGATAGTCAAAAAAATACAGTTTATTTACTCGCTAAAAAGTATGGTATTAAATCACCGGAAGAATTTGGTATACTATTGTGTGCACACTTTCTCTATACATACAAACACGTTGAGGAAGTACATATCAATGTTGAAGAGTACCCATGGATGCGTCATCAGGTTGACGGTGTACCTCACAATCATGCCTTTATTTTCAATCCAACAAAGCGTAGATGCTGTCAAGTGACGCAATTGAGAAATGGTAATTGGGAAATTTATGTTTGTACGACCTAAAAGATAGGCTGACCGAGATTTTTATTTCGTTATTTTTTTTTTCTACGAAAGAGAAGATAAGACATTATTTTCGATGATTTTTTTCTATTCGTTTCAATTTATTTCTGGAGATAATGTTGGAGTTTGAAGGACATTAGAGGGGTCATTTTTTGCCTTTCTTTGATGATAACAAATTTCGAGACGATGGGGCAAAATAGATTTGCGAGGTCAATGATCGGAGATTTGGAAAAATTACACAACAATGTAGACATAGTGAAGCACATTTGGAATTTTTTCAGATTTTTATCATTTTAGATGTCTTTCACTTCGAACAAAAATTCAGGATTATTTTTTTTCGTGGAGATCTATTTTACTCCAGTTTCTTCTATCCCAAGATTTTTCTCTTTAATTGAAGATGAACCTCCACACTTTAATTATCTCCATTCACAAAACTAAGTGAATAGAGAATTAAGGATTCATTCACGGAAAAAGAGAGAATTGAATAACTCTGCACTTCTAACAATTTACATTACAATATATTTTAATCAACGTTTAATTACAGATTCACCAAGAATTCGTGGTGGTTTGAAAGATCTTCGTGTGCTGAAAACAACACAGAGCTCATTCACTGATTTTATTCAAGATGAATACAGAACATTGCCAGATGCAAATGATCGTATTTTTAGTACAGAAGTAACAGCATCATGGGATTTTTCAACGGCAAGTGGTGTTGATTTTGACAAAGTTTGGCAAACTGTGTGTGACTGTATTCTTCAAAATTTTGCTGGACCACCAAGCACAGGAATTTATTCACCTAGTGTACAGAATACCCTTTACATCGCTGAAAAATGTATTCTAGACCGAGTCGAGCAGGTAAATATCGTAAAAATTGTGACAAAAAAAAATTAACGATGAATTGTTAATTCAGTACATCGGTGATTCGAAAAAAGAAAAAAATCATTATTTATTCTGACAACTTTTTTCCCACAGATCAGCAGTATCGAAATGCGAATGCCTAATAAGCACTACTTTGACCTCGACTTGAGTAAATTTCCAAAATTAGTTGATGGAGATAATAAAGAAGTTTACTTGCCAGTTGACAAACCATCAGGAATTATCTACGCTCAGTTGAATAGGAAAGACATTATTTCGAAACTCTGAGGAATTAAAAAAATCATATTTTAGTATTACATCCTCTTCAAGAATTCATCCACTCGTGTTTAATTTTATTTTAATGGATACTATTATAAAAATTGACGGTGAAATGACTAGCCTATGAGCAATGTATCAGGTCTGTCCAATATTTTTTGATATTCATTGCACATTATTTTAAAAATATCACAGAAACTATAGCACTGAATTGATTTTGTAAAGAAACTTTTCTGATAGTTCATCAAATTTTATGCAGAAAGAGTTTTTTAACATTTATGTTTGAATTTCTTCGTTTCAAAAATATCTCGAAAAATCACTCAATGCGCAGTGAAGAGCAGCTTTGGCAACGTCGTAGTTCCGGTACCAGTAGAATGATTCCTTAATTGAATTGCAGGAACCAATCGAGACTCAGAAAGAAACCTTACTCTACGTAAAAGTACTTACCTTTTATAAATAAATGTAAATAATGTATTTTTTTCAATTTTTCATTGTGAATAAACTTTGATAAATAATACCAATACACAGAGAAAACTGTTTTCTTAATTTAAGAATGTGCAGTCACTTAATTTAAGAATGTGCAGGGTCACTTAAATTAAGAAAGAAAAGTCACTTGATTTTAGTGAAAAAACTCAATTGATTTAAGTGAGTTTTACTCTCTTAAATTAAGAAAGAAAAAGTCACTTAATTTAAGTGAGTTTCACTTTCTTAAATTAAGAAAGACAAAGTCACTTGATTTAAGTGAGTTTTGCTTTCTTAAATTAAAAAAGAAAAAGTCACTTAATTTAAATGAAAAAATTCACTTAATTTAAGTGATTTTTACTTTCTTAAATTAAGAAAGAAAAAGTTACTCTATTTAAGTGAGCAAAGTCACTTAATTTAAGTGAGTTTCACTTTCTTAAATTAAGAGAGACAAAGTCACTTGATTTAAGTGAGAAATGTCACTTGATTTAAGTGAGAAATGTCACTTGATTTAAGTGAGAAAATTCACTTAATTTAAGTGAGTTTCACTTTCTTAAATTAAGAAAGACAAAGTCACTTGATTTAAGTGAGTTTTACTTTCTTAAATTAAAAAAGAAAAAGTCACTTAATTTAAATGAGAAAATTCACTTAATTTAAATGATTTTTACTTTCTTAAATTAAGAAAGAAAAAGTTACTTTATTTAAGTGAGCAAAGTCACTTAATTTAAGTGAGTTTCACTTTCTTAAATTAAGAGAGACAAAGTCACTTGATTTAAGTGAGAAATGTCACTTGATTTAAGTGAGAAATGTCACTTGATTTAAGTGAGAAAATTCACTTGATTTAAGTTAGTTTTACTTTCTTAAATTAAGAAAGAAAAAGTCACTTAATTTAAGTAACCTGCCATTCTTAAATTAAGTGACTGCACATTCTTAAATTAAGAAAACATTTTTTTCTGTATAAATCAAAAATATTGTAATTCACTGAAAATTAAGAAAAATTGGGGTCAGACATTGACTTATCTTTGATGATTTTCTCCTCTTTTCATTCACTTATCTCGAAACGTCAATGTTCTCCATACTCTATTATAGTAAGCATGAGAATGATGAAAAACTTACGCAGGTGTATTGAGACTCATTATGTATACGGATTCATACATAATTTTTGAACGCAATGGATTTCTACACACATCCTCTGGCACACCCGTCTCTTTGACACGATGTCTCATTCTTCAAACAACGAAAGAAAGAATAGATAAAGATAGAAAATTGAGAAATGAAAAAAAAAGAAGGAAAGTAGTCATGTGAAACTTGAAAATATTTGGCCGTAACAAACACAGAATGTCATAAGAGGTATTGGCTCTTGTAGTGTAAGAATCAGTGCCGTTTTTTCTGCCATCGAGTGACGATCGATGCTCTTGAATTCTTTGAAATAATCACTATCATGTTGTTATCAATTTTTTATTTTCTTGTCATTACAAAAATTGTGCGAAGCGCAGAAACACATGTGCTAAATATAGAAAACTCGAGTAATTGTGGCGGTGAATTATCGGGATATAAATATCAATTAATATCACCAAATTATCCAAAAAATTATCCAGATAATATTGATTGTATTTATTTACTGAAAGGAAGTCATTTGGCGAATTGCAATCAAATTTTTCACTTGCAATTTACGGATTTTTCGTTGAAACCTTCGGAGGATTGTAAAGAGGATTTCGTTGAGATTGGTGATAATAATGTATTTTGTGGAAATGTTGGGGGAATACGGAGGTATTCAGGGAAGAATAATGCGTTAAAAGTACGATTTCACAGTAGTAAAATCAAGGGTGTTGGCAGGGGTTTTAATATTTCGATTACGACGCTGCCTTGTTCTACGTTGGGCCCGGAAAGTTCGTAAGTGCATTGAAATAGAATGATTTATTTAGCAAAGTGAGGAGATGAGATCATATTTCACATCATCGGTAATTCAGTATAGAAGTGATTTAAGAGAAAATAATGCGAAATGTTCTTGCAGATTGATTTGCGAATATCTTTGGAAGAGTACATTAGGGAAAATTGTTGAAAACCTGTTTAATAGATAATTTCATGAGCTATAGAAAAAGTATCTTGAATTTTTTCCTCAAACGTACTCATTCTCGAGATATTTGTAAGCGAATGTCAAAGAAAATTTTCTCTTCAATTCACTTCACTACCCAATTATTATAGAATATCTTGAATCAGATAGAGATGGATGAATTTATGCGAGGACCTTTTTTGTGTCTCTACTTTTTCCGGGCAAAGAGTGTTTCCTAAAAGTTTCATATCTTCATTATTTTTCAAGATATCCCATTAGAACATATTATAATTCAAAATCATCTGATTTTTCCCGGACGATATTTTCGAGACATTCAATTTCTCTTTATTTCATTGTAGAGTTTTGAGCCAATTCTCAGATGAAAATGGGGAGAAAAACCACGATAATATCATACCGGAAGTCGAACCAATAACTGAGGTCCCAGAGGATAATGCCGAGTCGTTTCGTAGTGGATACAACAATTTGTACCCAGTTTATCGTCCGCAACAACAGTTCACCATTGAGGAGGGCAAAAAATCTACGGCAGAAAGTATTGGCACTGGGAGTGTAAAAAATTCAACATCTAATACGAGATCCTTCGATGACAATGTGGATGATAAAGTTGAAGTGGCAACAGGGAGAAATGTGAAGAGCTATTTATCAAGGCCAGGAAAAATATCGGCTTATTTTTTCGCTCCCCCAGATACGGAAACTTCTCTAGAACCGGTGGATTCCCTATCGGAGCAGTCACTCCCGTCGAATTCTCGAATCCTGCCATTTAAATCAAACGAACAGCTCTCCTCGCCATCACAAAAAATTTCGTCAATAGAGAATCAATCACCGCTACTCGAAACTTCAAGAATATTGAATCAAAAGATTGGAATACCAGCAAGTTCTTACGGGGTTCCTGATATAATTTCTTATGATCCAATTTCGTCAATTAAAACGGGTGAAGTATTTGAAAATACGAGGGGAGTTATCGATTGCTTGGATAAGGATAATATAAATGGTGGTCAAGTGACATCCTTGAGAAATAATTATCCTGCTACAACATACGGTCAGCCTGGCTCACCCTTTGCTTACACTATATCCTCTTCATTTCCTCGACCACCTCCACACTATCTCCCAACTCAACCAAGACCAATTGACTTTGTCCCAACTCTCAATCCCGAGAATTATTTCCCAACAGTACCAGTGAACTCAGGCCAATGCTGCAGTAGCCTCTACTCTTCCCAACGATTTCTCCTGAGCAGCCCGGGATTTCCAAATTTAATCTACTCTGGAAATCGTTACCAGTGTACCTATCCAATTGCACCTTATTCACCCGACATTTGTCGATTGCGCCTGACCTTCAAGTTCTTCAATTTTGGTACTGAAGATCAATTCTGTTCAAACGGATACTTGGAGATCGATGGCAGGAGATATTGTGGCTGCAGAAGTGGATTAACTGTCTTTTCGAGTATTCCAAATCTACTGAGTAAAGTCATCAGCGTGAGATACACTGGGTTTCCTAAGACAAAGCTCAATGGATTCCTGATTGAAGTCGTCCAGGAGAGCTGCTCTTATAATGATCATGCTTACTTGAGCAGAAGCAAGAAAGACGTCGGCAATGTGACAGTTGGAAAGCAGGAGCTCGAGACAAGTGCTCCGCGGATTAAGAGGAATTTAGGGTACTCTTATCCAAAACCCGATATTTCATTCGAGGCCGCGGAAGAACATTTAGGCCGTACCATAGGCAACGGACACTTGGGAATCTCATCAGCCACTAAGTGCCAGGCATTCAGTTTTGTTGATTGGACTCTGGCTGCTAAGGAGACGTATTTGCACAATGCGAGATGCATTTCGGGGAATGGAAATGGATTCATTCCTAATCGTCCGAATTATCCGAACAATGGAAATGGCTATCCTATTTATCCAGGAAATGGAAATAGTTATCCGAATTATCCAGGAAATGGAAATAGTTATCCGAATTATCCAGGAAGTGGGAATGGTTATCCAATTTATCCCGAAAATGGGAACAATCTTCCCGGATATCCGGAAAGTGGAAATAGTCTGCCAAGTTATCCTCCCAATAACGGCTATCCGGGGAATACATTCCCTGGATATCCAGGCACTGGGCAACCAGATTATCCACCTTCTGGGAATGGTGTTCCTCCTTTGTCCGGCACCTGCGAGACGGTAGCTGTCACTGAGGGCATCATTTCGTCGCCATTTTATCCAAGTTCCTATCCTAATAATGCTAACAAGTGCTGGAGATTCTACAGGGCGCCAGTCACCTGCAGACTCCAGTTATCTTTCATGGATTTTGATGTAGAAAGGAGTCCCGGGTGTGTCAAAGATTATGTTGCCATTAGTAATCAGAATACGAGATACTGCGGGAGAACATTAGCTGGAAGCAAAAGTAAGCTTTATTTCAAGGATTTTTTCCTTTCGTTTTGTTATTGTTAATTCATTTCCTCCGTCAGTATGTAATTATTCTTTAATCGAAACAATCTTCTTTGCAGCACACTTAGGATTCCCGAAGAGCAACTTCATCGACATTCGATTTACTTCTGACAATTTTGGAACCGGCAGAGGATTCACCATTGCTTTCGCACAAATTCCATGTCAAGTTGAAGTCAATCGTTAATTCTTCATTAATTTTGTTCAATAAATCCTCTCTTTTTTTCTGATAATCGAAGGGATCAGATGTTTCCAACGAATATTTCTGAATCTGAAATTCTCATTTTTTATACATCAAGAGAAGAAATCTAGTTATAAATATTGGAGGCAATTGTATGGAGTACTTTACATTTTTTTTTACAGTAAATTATAGTCAGAACTTTCATGCGTACTAATGGAACTGCATTTGAGATTATCAAGAAAATCCCTAAGATTTTAGATACTCTGTAAGTGTATCAGATACTTGAGATAAGTATCTCAGGTGCTCAGTTCAATGCACATTGCAATTTTTAATACTGGGAACATTATATTTTCAATCAATAATTCTGTTGAAAACTTATGGCAGGACAGATTTTAATAAATATTTTTAAAAATATTCAAGAACTATCTCTAATATATATTCAATTGTTATTGATGATTTTAATCGATACTTTAAATTCAAGTTGTTGATTACAATTCATAGTAGTCATTGACGTCATTGATAATTGTGTAATGCTCATAATAACTCAGTTTCCTTTGAGTACATCAGTTTATAATAAAACTAAGGGTGTGCGAATAACTCGAATCTACGAATTACTCGTATCGAATCGAATACTAATATTCAATTCGAATAATTCAAAAAAATTTGAATTATTCGAGTCGAATAATTCGAATTGACAGTTTCGTAAGTCGCGTATTTGTAATACACTCAGCAAGGAAAAATGAAAGAGCATCAATTTTTTTCTGTTTTTAAAACGATTTTCGAAAAGCTGTCAATTTGTAGGAAATGATTGGATCGAGAATGAAAGTAGAGAATTTCGAAGCTTAAAATGTCAAATTTCGGAATCTTGAGATGAAACTTCTTTCCAAGCATCACTTTAGTGATGCCCTAATTAGGGCACAAAAGGAAGAAATAACGCGAATAATTCTTTTCCGGCTTCGTTTTTCAATAGTAACCGCGAGTTCGATATTTTTTCTGCTTGATCAATGCCGGAGTTATCTAGCATGATCCCTTAGCTTCAATTTGAATGTTTTTTTCGCACTTTGGACGACCATTTTTTAAAATAAGGATCGTACAGCGAACGGATGATAAGTTTTGTAAACTTACATCAGTGCGCTAAAAGTATCTTTTGATAGTTTCAGTTTTTTTTTTCAACTCTCAATATTGGTTTGAGGAAATGCAATGAAATTACCCTTAACTTTCCGAATTTTTTAGAAGTACTCTGGTTAACTACACAGAGAAAAATGTTTTCTTAATTTAAGAATGTGCAGTCACTTAATTTAAGAATGTGCAGGTCACTTAAATCAAGAAAAAAAAGGTACTTGATTTAAGTGAGAAAATCCACTCGATTTAAGTGAGTTTTACTTTCTTAAATTAAGAAAGAAAAAGTCACTTGATTTAAGTGAGAAAAGTCACCTAATTTAAGTGACTTTTACTTTCTTAAATTAAGAAAGAAAGAGTTACTTGATTTAAGTGAGAAAAGTCACTTGTTTTAAGTGAGAAAAGTCACTTAATTTAAGAATGGCAGGTCACTTAAATTAAGTAACTGCACATTCTTAAATTAAGAAAACATTTTTCTCTGTGTAGAATCAGGAAAAATAGGCTCAACCTATTGGCTCAAAAATTTTCTGCGTTTTTAGGCTTTTATTGAGCAACGAAAAACCTACGGATTCATCGCTTTTCTTTGCTCAATGAATGTCTAAAAAACCCAGTAAGTTTTTGAGACGACCGGTTGAGCCTTTTTTCCCGATTCATTGAAGTTGTAGCAGAATTCGGAGGAGTATATTTAATGCCTCTCAAGCATCAATTAATGATGTTGAAATGAGAAAAAAAGAAAAGAAGATGGAAGAAAAATATATTCGTTATTCTTCTCACAAATTTCGCATTGAATAGTCATCAAATCTCGGAAAAAAATGGATTTTTTTTTGAGTTGCAAAACGAATTCTTTTGATTTTAACTTATTCAGGATCCTTCAAATCTAATTATGTAGCCTTCATGTGGTAAGTTTTGGCACATATTAATATTGGATAATTGTTTTATTTTTTTCCAAAATTGAAAAAAATTGTTAGTGTTTTCGACATTTGGTGAGTGTTTACTGCAACAGTGGAATGAGAAAAATCTCATGAAAATAATTTCTCATTAACGCTTAACCCTTCGTTACTCGTATGATTTTACCCGACTGCGTAGGTTGCACGGTGAGTACACCGTCGCCGTGTTGAATACAGCATGGTACAGAGAACAAATGAAGATAAATTGAAGCTAAAGGAACAGAGTAAATAACCTTGATTAAACAAAATAGTATATTACGTACCTAGGAGGTAAGGAAGTTAATTTTAACAAAAATGGCCAACCGAGCAAAGCGAGGGTGCCAATTTTTCGTTGCAGTTAGCTTCTTCATTTCTATGGTACGAGGTCAGAGATGCCATTTCTCGTTTCCTAGGTACAAAAAAATTATTCCCGTGAACACTGGAAACATGAAAAGAATGAACAAAATATGCCTTTAAGCTTCAGAATTCGATTTGTTCCACCTCGACCCAATCATTTTTCACGAAATTACAGACCTTCAAGAATCACTAAGAAAAATTGAAGAAATCTCTACTTCACTTATCTTTTTACTGAGTATATTACAAATGAATGATTGAATGTACTGTGAATTTGAATTATTTGATTCATACTATCAGAAATTTTTGAAATATTCTGGGAATTTAACAATCATTTGAAAATTTAAGAATAATTTATAAATCTGGGGATAATTCGAATTTTCGAATAACTCAATATTTCTGTATTCTTTTTATTCGCTCTATCGATTATGCTTGACTCTGCCAATCATTTGGAGCTTTTTTTCTCGAATAACAAAAAGGCGTATCTCCAATTATTAATATGAAAAGAGCGTATCTCCCTCACATACGCCCTTTCGTTATTAATTTTATCCTCAATTGCGTCATTCTGCCATGTAATTAAAATAATAAAAGGGCGTATGTTTTACACATACGCCCTTTTGCTTTTTTCCTATTCGAACCATTATGCAGAAAATGCTTGATGGCAAAAGGGCGCATCTTCTACACATACTCCTGTTTGTTTTCAATTATTTTTCTTAACTATTAATTCCTCCTGTGGAAATCATCATCACAAAAGGGCGGATGAACTGAGAATACGTCCCCATAAAACAAATTGCCGGCATATCATCGAATAATTGTTGACATGAAAGCCGAAATTTTGCTGCAGAATTGTCGACAAAATTGTGAACAATATTACCGCAGCTGAGATATCATATACATATCAAACATCAAAGTTATCAGCGGAATTATCGGGAAACTATCCGCAAAAAATGTGAGAAGAATTGTCGATACAGCTATATATGAAAATTTTTCTGAGCCAAGCATAATTGCTAGGAACACTACTAATGAGTCCATTCAAATGAGGAAAGCAAAATGAGGAAGCAAAATGCATCAGCTTTTCAGTGCTCACAAAAATTTGAAAAATTGCGAATTGCTAGATTTTGGAGTGAAAAGCAAAAATTCAAACAGTTGTTAAAGGCAACCCATTCCTTTCTGCTTATGAAAACTATTGAAGTACGGCGGATTGTGTTTTTTCTTTTAATCGAGGAAGGGTGGTTTTAAATCTTCATTCGCATGATCAGTTTCCTCTGCAGAAGTTGGTTTTGATCCATATTTTGACCATCTCTAGTTGAAAAATGCCAAAAGTGTGATGGAAGGTTAGGGAAAAAATCGAAACTACCACAGGAATAATTTTTATGCTAATATAAAGGAAATAGCAAACAGTATCGAAAAAGTTTTAGGGCAAAAGTTGAAGGGACAATGTGATCTACAAAATTGTTGTAATACGTTTTTTTTGCGTATTCGCAAAATCAACCGAGATATTTACCATTTACTTAAGTAAATCTTAGGATATTTTGGACGTCTTAGCCGTATACGACAATTGTCAGACGTCCAAAATATCCTACGATCTTTAAGAAAGCGTGAAAATATGAAAAATGTATATTTCTTTAATATTTCTTCCTCTCGAACATATCTACAAAACATAGAGAATGAATTCCCATATCCCAGTCGATAACCCGTTAGAATTTGCCGCTAGTGGGTTTTTTAAAACTCGTAAAATGTGTCTAAAAAATGAAAAAATAATGTTGAATTCCGGCACATGATATTCTAGGTTATCATAAAATTGGTTAATTCTTTTCCACAGAAAATGTTTCATTCAACATTAGTCTCGATAAGTAGTCAGTATTTATTTACGAAATTCAAACAATCGTGACGTCAAACAATTATTCAGTAGAAAACGAAAACAACTGATAACGTAAAAGAATCTCCAACAGAGAAACTGAATTTTTTCGGTTTCTTTAAATCCAACTACAACTTTCAGACTTTTATGCGTCGGGGAGATTTTAGAATTTAATTTTCACGATTTTTCCTTTCTCCAATATCCATTATTGTTCCGTGCAGAAATTCAAGGGAATTCTCCTAATCAAAAACTATCATGGCAAGCTCAAATTTCAACCAAATCTTACCGATTACGCCCTTTGAAGGAATATATATATGTATTCTATTTTCATTCACATATTTTTCAGCAAAAGGTATCAGTCATTGCGTGAAAAAACACTTATTATTCATTCAATTGCTCCGTTCAATTGTTTTCGCTTTTCAGATTCATTTTCATGTTTATAGCATGTTTCTAGAATTTTCACTACTGGATTTTTTGAAAGTCGTAAATCACTTGTAAAAAATGGAAAAACTATTTAGAAATGTGGGGACTTTTGATGTTCAAGGTTATCGTAAAATTGCTCGAGTCTTTTCCATGGACATTTTTTTATTTATTCTTAGAATTGATAAAGTCACCTAAGTCGAAATATTTGTCTTGATAGACCGTCAGTGCACAAAATTCAAACAATCGTCACCTCAAACATTTTTGAATTTACGTATGAGATTACACAACAGGGAAAAATAATTTTTTAGTAATTTTTTTTTTAATTCAACACATCATATGCTTTATAAGTTTTGTATGAGGGATAATGATCTAAAATTGTTGCATGTGAAAAGTGTGTAGAAAGAGAGACGATTTCAAATGCATGAAATTTGCTACGGCAATTAAATAATAGAATTGCTCATGCAGAGTTATGGTTGGAGCTTTTGTCGAGAAATTTAGCCCTTAATTTGCAGCATACTTCAATCAAAATACTCTGATAACTTTCTCCGGTTATCGTTAATATTTGACGGTAAAATGTCGTCAACTCACACTTAAATTGCCGACAAGTTAACCCCAATTTATACTCTAAAATTTGAAACAAAATTTGAAGTTATCGGCAACGTCTGCTATCTGGGTCCTTTTGCCATTAAACATTTTCTGCATAATGGTTCAAATAAGAAAAAAAAAGTAAAAGGGCGTATGTGTAAAACATACGCCCTTTTGTTATTTTAATTATATAGCAGGATGACGCAATTGAGGATAAAATTAATAACAAAAGGGCGTATGTGAGAGAGATACGCCCTTTTCATATTAATAATTGGAGATACGATTATTGTAGGTTAGTTATTAGCAGATTATCAGGTTAGTTATTAACAGATTGCAGAATTGAGAATTCCACTCAGAAGCTTTCTGCTAATTGCATTGACAGAATATGAAATTTGAGCGTAGTACCGAAACTTTCAAGTTACGCACAACGAGCGGACCTCTGCTTGATTTTACTGTGCCGGTAAGCATAACATCACGGACTATCTCAACATCGCTAGTTACTGGCTGTGCCTAAAACTAATTTAATACAAGGATACGACGGCATAGGACAGCCAAATGACCTGACTTACGTACGACGATCGTTTCTGTTGATTTGATGACACCGGGACTATTGCCCATACAATCATATGTTACTGACAACATTGAGCTCTTCTCTCCAATGACGTCAAATGAGCAGCCTAGAACAAATCCAGCAACTGCCAGGAAATCCAATACGTCGAACTTAATCTCGTATGTCAAGGTTGCTTCTCAGTACATCCAGTCAGCGAGCATTCTAGAACTTTTTCGACCGCAAGTCTCTTGTTCATCTGTCAACAGCTCAGTAAGCTTGAGTGACTGTCAGGCCTCGTACCTCGTACATTCTAGATTTATCGGCCCAGCTAATACATTGGTTACATGAGTAATAAAACAGTGAAAAATGTCAAATTTGATACAAATATTTCACTTACATTCATTTTGAAAAAAAACTCGAAGAAAATTCAACAAAGACATTGAGAAGATTCAGAAAAATTTAAACAAAAGAACACTTGAGGAAGAGTTGAAAAAGACATGATGGAGAGAACTTTTTTTTTATCTTAGTTGAGTTAGTTTTGTTTTCTTCTTATTTTTAGAGTATATCAACCAAATTAATTCTCATTGCTCATCACTGGGCGTTTGAAAGTCCAGTCAAGGCTAATCTCTATCATTGTTGTTTCTTTAGAAATTCTTAAAAAGTCAGTTATAGATACCTCTACTTCTTCTCTTTATATATATATTTTTTTTCAATAATAATTTTTGGAGTTTCCTTCTATTCCTTTCGTCACCATTCGCAAGATCATTTTATCAATGAACACCAATTTTTTAATCGATTGTGTTTTCAACCATGGCTCCATGAAATTCTAATAGTAACTTGCTTGCATTGAACATAGTGAACTAATCCTTGCACAAACAAGAACCTTTACTTTCAATCAATAACCATAGATCAAAATCCTTCTTCTGAGACCAGAATCCCCTTTAAGGAGGTTGGTCACCCAATGCATTCAAATGAAAAAATTCTGAAAAATTAATATGTTATTGTTTCTGAACACGAAAATAGACAGCATTTTTCTGACCTCTAATCAGATAATTATTCGCTAAAAATCATCATAATAATTTTTTTATTTCCTCTTATAATTTTTGAAAATAAATAATCACCTCAAATGTTGTCAATGTTATTGTAAATGAAAGAAGATTGATTGCGAGATGGGCTTGGGAACATTGACAACGTTGCAGTTGAAATATATTTCAAACTGTATCTACACATACATACAGAGCTCTTACAGACACAACGCTACGTCACGTGCCGATGCCATGTTAGTTCCTTGACATATGAATTTTGATCGAGGGATTGTATAAAACCATTAATTGCTATTGTAAAAGGTCTATAAGGCGCTGTTAGCGGTTAATGCCAAATTGCCTCTTCAGAGAGCGAAACTACCACCGCGTCGGATCTTATGGATTCGAGTCTGTTGATGAAGGTCGATTTCCCCTTGATTGTAAGTGGTAGAGGGCTGCTTAAGGTAGTACGGTCGAATTGGAGTTCACGTTTAACACCATGATTTTTTGCATTCTATTGAAAGAGCTGACTTTGCTCTACATATTTGCAGAATTTTCGATTGATTCCCCGTGTAGTTTGGGCGTAATTAATTAATAATGTAGTATTACACTTATAGCAATATCTCGAGAATGGTTCATTTTACAAAAAAAACTGTAGAGACATTTCTTCTTTCAAATTCAATTTCCTATTTTTTTCATCGCAAACATTCCCTTTTCACGTAAATATTTTTCGAGTTATTGCGTTCGGACGCAAAAAATTTTCTATTTTTATTTTTTTTTTCCGCGACCGATAAGAAAGGTATCTTCGAACCGTTCGCAGAAAAAAAATAAAAATAGAGAATTTTTCGCGTTCGAATGCAATAACTCGAAAAATATTGATGGGAGAAGAAAACGTTTGGGATGAAAAAAATAGGAAATTGAATTTGGAAGAAGAAATGTCTCAATAGTTTTTTTTTGTAAAATGAACTATTCTCGAGATATCGCTATAAGTGTAATACTACATTATTAAATCATTACGCCCAAACTATACGAGGAATCAATCCAAAATTTTGCAGATATGTAGAGCACAGTCAGCTCTTTCGATAGAATGCAAAAAATCATGGTGTTAGACGTGAACCCCAATTTGACCGTACTACCTTAACCGTAATCGTTAACTGCGAGCTACCTAGCAGTTAACTGAAGTTGGTTAGTGAGAATTACTATGCTCCAATATCAATAATTATTGGATTTTTGAAATGAAAATCGACTTTGCGTGTATGAATTTCCTTTTTATATTATGGTGGACCCAGTGATCGGACATACTCCAATTCATGGACGTAGCGGCTAGATATACTACTAATTAATATTTGAGTGAGAAAACCAGATTTTTCTATATTTGCAAAAGTTTCAAAATAAAAATCAGCCGAATCGTTCGATTGACTTAAATAAAATTTTTTATTATTTCAATAATTCAATTCTCACTGTCTGGATACGAGTGCCGTTTCCATAACTGTCCGATAACTGGTACCTCCATGATGGATTGTTAATTTTATTGAATACCTAAGATTTTTCAATCTACTGTGAAAATGCTACACAATTACTATGCTACTTGATAACTCTTGCCTCGAAACCATTTACAATTTTTGAGGTTTTTCTTCTTCATGCGGTTTGATAACTCCATATTAGCTATTCAAAGTCAATTGAGTTGCTAGCGGTAATTTTTTGCATTCTAGTTAACTTTTATAGTAAATCTTTCAGAAATTATGTGAACATTTTCGAGGAATGATGCATACTTCTTTGATATTTATTGTGCTGATATGATGTTTTATCAGAATGCATCATTAGAATCATGTCCTACGAGTCTTGAAAAGCTCCTCAATAGATCCACTCATCAATTATAAATTGTCCATGAATTGGCTCAAAAAGAATTTTTGCTATTTTTCTTCGAAAATCCGTTATAAATCTATGAAAAAGCATGGATCAGTTGATACCAGTAAAGTGGAATTAGTCAATTTTACGATTCTGATAAGAAAATTTTTACAGCGCTGACGTCAGTTTGTATTACCCAACAGTTACTGACTCCTGGACAAATTATATGTCTCACTGTTCTTAGGATGGATTTAGATATCATTTAGAAACAAAATTTCAACACTAGCAAAATGAAAAATATTAGGAGACTCCGTCGAATTTATTGATGTGAAGACCACATACGCTTTTTTCTCAAATTTTCACTATGATTTTTTTTTTCTTTTTTTCTCTCCGTGTAATAAGTATTATCTCGATGTATCAGAGACTCACATAGAGTAATTTTCGAACTCTCCTCCGGGTGTACCCCAAGTAGAGTACTTAAGGTGCTTGACAAGACTTCCGTTCACATCTCCTAACGATGATAGTGTATCAACTTTATTCAACACCCATAAAACAAATTGCTGGCATATTGTTGAACAATTGTTGACATCGGATCCAAAATGTTGCTGCAGAATTGTCGACAAAATTGCGGACAATATTGCCGCAACTGAGATACCATAAAAATATCAAACAGAATTGTCAGCGAAATTATCCCGAATCTTGAGTTCATTTACTCAGAAAAAAAGCCACTAACAAATTGTGGACTTTTTGTCTCCAAAGAATCTGCTAAATGACCGTCAAGTATTCTACAACAAGGCAGGAATAAACTACGATAACTTACTATGTTGACACATTCAAGTTATCAAATTATCAGCAAAATTATCGGAAAATTATCCGCAAGAAATGCGAGAATCGTCGATACAGCTGTATATGAGAATTTTCTTGAGCCAAGTTAATAGCTTCAAACTCTACAAATGGAATATGTATAGTCCATTCAAATGAGGAAGCAAAATGCATCAACTTTCAACTGCTCAAAAAAAAATTGAAAAATTACGAATTGCTAGATTCTGGAGTGAAAAGCAAACATTCAAACAGCTTTTAGGGGCAACCCATTTCCTTTTGTTTAAGAAAACTATTGCCCTGCTGCTCTAAGAATAATCCATAAGTTCATTAAATTAAGTAACATTAGAACATAAACCTATGTAAAATTAGAATATGCCAATGTACAGACGAATATAAATAACCAATAAAGGTTGATACTTAATAAAAAAAAAAAAAAACTATTAAAGTTCGGCGAATCGTGTTTTTTCTTTTAGTCAAGTGAAGGGCGGTTTCAAATCCTCATTTGCATGATCAGATTTCTCTGGATAAGTTGATTCTGATTCATATTTTGACCATCTCTAGTTGAAAAATGCCAACAGTGTGCCGAAGGGTTAGGAAAAAAATCGAAACTACCACAAGAATGAGTTTTATGTTAATATCTCGAAAATAGCAAACAGTTTGGTAAAAATTTCAGAGCAAAAGTTGAAGATATCAAAATGATCTACAGAAGTATTCCAATGCATTTCCTGTGTATTCGCAGAATCAGGCGAGATATTTACCATTCACTTGTCGTATACGGCTCAGACGTCCAAAATATCCTGAGATCTTCAAGAAAGCGTGGAAATATGAAAAATTGATAATTTTTAGATATTTCTTCCTCTCAAACATATCTACAAAACATAAAGAATGAATTCCCATATCCCAGGCCATAACACGTTATTAGTATTTACCACTAGTGGATTTTTTATAACTCGTAAAATGTGTTCAAGAAATAAAAAGATAATGTTAAAGTCGTTAGTATTTGTTTACGGAATGGAAACAATCGTGATGTCAAACAATTATTAAGTAAAAAACGAAAAGAACTGATAACGTGAAAGAGTTTGTAATAGAGGAACTGAATTTTTCCAGTTTTTTAAAAATCTAACTACAAGTATTACTATTTGTCATCATACAACTTTTATTCGCCGGGGAGATTTTTGAATCTAATTTTCACGATTTTGCCTTTCTTCAATATTCATTATTCCATTCAAATTTTTTCGCTTTTCAGATTTATTTCCATGTTCATAACATGTTTCTAGAATTTTCATTTCCAGAGTTTCTAGAGTTTCTATTTTTTTTAAAAAACATAAAACACAGGTAATCAATGAAAAGACGCTTTAGAAATTCGAGGCACTTTGTCGATCAAGGTTATCATAAAATAGCTCGAGTTTTATTCCATGGAAATTTTTTTATTTATCCGTAGAATTCATGGTCACTTGAGTCAAGATATTTGTACTGATAAGCCGTCAGTTCACAAAATTCAAATAATCGTCACCTGAAACACTTTTTGAATTTACGTATGAGATTACAGGGAAAAATAATTTTTTAATTATTTTCTTTAAATTCGACACATCATATGCTCTATAAGTTTTGTATGAGGAATAATGATCTGAAGTTGTTGCGTGTAGAAAGAAAGATGATTTTAAATGCAAGACATTTGCTACTGGAATTAATAATAGAATTGCTCATGCAGAGTCATGGTTGGAGCTCTCGTCGAGAAATTTCGCCTCTAAATTGCTGAAGAATTGCTGCAGATTGGACTTAGTTTGAGATTATCTTTGCAGCAATCGGTGTATTTTAAGCAAAATACACCGATAACTTTCTCCGGTTATCGTTAATATTTGACGGTAAAATGTCGTCAACTCACACTTAAATTGCCGACAAGTTAACCCCAATTTAGACTTGAAAATTTGAAACAAAATTTTGAGTCAGCGGTAACTTTTGCTATTCGGGCTTATTTTATTCTGAAATGCTGGAATGAAATGATTCGTTGATGGAAAGAAAAACATTATTTGCTTAAAAATCCATGTGGTTGAAAATAATATTGTAAAGAATTCATTAACAATTATTTCAATTTCTTTTTTCTTGATTTCATGAATTGCGAAGTCAGAATTTCCATTCTAATGGCAGCAGTATCACTGAATCAATACAGAAAGTAATTAATACTATCCTTGGTAGCCTCCATTTAGGGTTACATAATGTCTTTTTTCAGGATACAATGAAAAAAATGGGCAAAGTGTAAGAAACAAGTCATATAATGCTTATAATTAAACTTTATTGACAATTGAAACTGCAATGCACGTTCGACACGTTTATAATATTTGTCTGGATTATTATTTTCGAAATCTTCATAATAGTGAAAGAGGCCGTTTGATAGATACACGTGTAATGCATATTGAAACAGTGGGCACATCGATGACTAGGAGATGTTTTCTGTTAAATTTACAATTTTCATAATTATGTTATTTTCTTCTATCATCTATATTGATGATTCAGTTTTGATTGTCCTGTAGTGCTCTAATGATAAAAATTTTGATAAGAACCAGAGAAA
The DNA here is from genome assembly GCA_963921955.1 of Aleiodes alternator. Taxonomy (NCBI): domain Eukaryota; kingdom Metazoa; phylum Arthropoda; class Insecta; order Hymenoptera; family Braconidae; genus Aleiodes; species Aleiodes alternator. Next base: position 2,239,789 of record OY998110.1, on the reverse strand, counting down.
TGATGGAGCTTCACATTCGGAAGTGATTAACAGCGTAACCTCTCTATTTGCATATTATGATGTTTCAAGGTATTTCCTTCACAACGAAAGATTTCGAATCTAATCCATCATGTTACGTTGGCAAATTAGTCACTAGAAAATAATATGCAATTTCACTAGTGGAAAATACCGAAAGAATTGAAATTATGCAAATAACGAAGTTTTACTGTGAATCAGTGTAGTTATAGCAAAATAATATTGAATAAACAAATTATCCGAGTCAGTTATCAAATGGAGTCATTAATGAGAACTCTTCAGTCATTGCACGCACATAATTTCCATGAATTATTTCATTGAGCTAATTTGAAATTAATTACAATTATTTCATACATTTCGCTCAATTAAATGAACTCAAATTACTTTCGGCGTCCGAGAAAACGTATATTAGTGAATACAGTGCCAACTGGTCTACGACGATTGCAAAAATTGACAGTACGTGATTTATTCCCTTGGCGTACATTGTGAAGTGCTACTAGCAATTGCAATACATCCTCCCGTGATGGTGTACACAAATGTTGTGGCTCGTACTCATACAAATTTCGTGATCTATAAGCACGTGAGAGTAAGCAACTGGAGGGCAATTTCAACAATTTTTAATCTTAATTAATACTTTTTGTTTTACCGTGAATTATGACGTTTCCATGGATAACGACGATTGTATCTTGATCTTTTCAAAACTCGACGATTCTCCAGTTCCATTAATAAATGTTCATCGTCTTGTGAATTTTCAGATGTATTTGATTCATCTATTAGAACAAGTGGTCTTCTCCAAATTCGTTGTCTCAGTAATGATGACAGAAAATTTGTGAGCTGATTTAGTTCCACTTCCTCGAATTCTTCCGGTATAATTTCATCTTCAAACAAATTACATATTTCCAACTGTTTATTAATTATTTATGGTCATTATGAATACTTCAATTATTCTTATCAACTAGAAACTCTGATGTTCATTCACAAAGAATCATAAACTCTGAATCGTGTTTGATGTATTCACGTAGTTGCATTCGTGTAGGTAGTTGGGTAAATATTATAATTAAAGATTGTTTAACTATATTTCCATGTCACAGAGCTCAAGATTAATCGCAGTAACAGCGTGAAATGAGACTTGTAGGAACTTTTACTTGAATGCGCTCATCAAAATCACTTGAAGTTGAGGAATAGCTTTAACATAGAGTGCGTTTATCGAAATCCATGCAAAAAAAATTTGAATAAATTTGTGAAAAATTAATACTAATTTTGGAAGTATTCATCATCAAGCTGTGTAATAATAATAGCATAAAATATATTTTCATTGATAACATTAGAGTTCAAACTTTATGAAAATTTCATTGATTATGCAAATTATATTTTATGTTTTAGGAAGATAATTAATTTTTTTTCGATAGCACTAATCTCATTTTTCATGCACTGATATTCATCAACAAATGATTATTAAATTTTTTTTCGTTTTCTTTTACTACATGCAGTTATGCTGACTTACTTGATGTAGTCAATACATTGCTATCAGTATCAGCTGATAATTGATCTTTCCAAGGAATTGGTGATTCATATCTGGTTATTGATTTCTCCCATATTGGAACGTCACTGGCATCCTCATATTCACTTTCTCTCAATTGCGGTGAAAAGTATTTTGAGCCACTTAGGTCTTTCAATTGACTGAAGCTTTCTGCCGGAATGACAATTCCCTCTTGACTATCGTGCTTAGAATAGGTTAGTGGGGAGGCTCTTGAAGTGACTGTCAGGATCAATGTGAGAATTAGAAAGGACCACATCTGTAACAATTTAGAGGAAAAAAAAATTCGTCAAGTTTCATTAAAATATTTTCAATGCCTTGGAATTGGAAAAAATATGAAAAAATAGATTTTATTTCAAGTAATTCCATTCATGGGAAAAATCTATGACAAAATTGGAATTTTCGACAAAATAAAAAAACTCGTAACTCAACTACATCAACGTATTTGACTTATTTTTGATTGGAAGAGGGAATGATTTTTAAAAATAATTCGAAGAGGCAAGCATTTGTATTTAGCGCAAATAATTCTTCAATTCAATGAATTTTCAAATTCACTTAGAAATAATTTTCTCATTTCTCGGCAAAGTGAAGTAAAAAGCCACTAGACGAGGAGGTGTCTGACTCAAGAGTCTCAAGCTGATAGGGAAAAAATTCAGCTGAATTGTTCGAACCCATAGATTATGATTATGATATTATTTTAAAAAAAATTGGGAATTTCTTTCGAAAAATTTAGAGAATTTTTTCAGAGAAGAATTCGTTGAGACAAAAACGCTATAGTTTGAAAGAATGTATTTGAAAATATGAGAACGAGAAATGTCTCCTTTTCAATATCGCGTCTTTCTAATGCTCTCACACTTTCACTCGTATGATCAGTATAATACCTAATGAGCTTTACGTACTGCGAGGGGAGAGAGATTCTTCTTTTGATTCCGGGCTGAATTTCAACTAATACAATAAAGGAACTCCATGTAAGTGATACTACCTATACACGGAAAAAAAATTCTAGTTAAATTTACAATGCTAACATCGTAATTTGTCGTATTGATTATTGTAGTGGTGGACTAGACTTTTAACATCGTAATTTTTACGATGTAGCGTTGGAAATTTCATTTAAGAAATAATACTTTAGACAAATAATACCAAGTCTTGAGCTCTTTAATATGAATTACAATGTGAACATCGTAAAATTTGAAGAGAAATCTTAAATAAAAGAATAAAATAATAATCGACCGGTGGTTGGATTCGAACCCGAGTCCTTTCGAGTGCGAAATGACAGACGCCTTTTTTTGTTTGTTTCAAAAAGCAAGTTTTATTATCAACATTCTATATAGTTACAGTTACACTTGTAGAGAAACTGACTTACAAACTACAAAACCTTAAAGATTATACTATATGTGCTGCGCCTGGCAGTCTCAATAGTCTACTCTATTTTTATTTTTATTTTATTATCAATCCTTAACATTTTTGTTTAGAAATCTTTGAAGAAACAGGTTATTCAATATCATGACTTTTTATCTCTTTGGTAAAAACAATTTAACGAAAAATCCAAAGCACTTTAATGACCGACGCCTTGGACCCCTCGGCCACCGAAGGGCCTACACTTTAAGTTGTTTTTAAGATTTATATTAACGATTTCAATAAACGGTCATAAGACACGAGAGCGCCTCTTGCGGAGGACGCTGTTACTATTTGAAAATTACGATGTAACATCGTACTTTTTATAGCTTTCGTTGTATTATAACAGAGGCAGCACTAAAATATTTATTTTATTAAAAAATAAATAGAATTATTAAATATACGAATAAATATAGTTTTTAAAGTGTAATTTTCTTTTTTTTTTTTTTACTATGTTAAATTATAATTTTTGAAGTAATTTTTAATCCTAAATAAGAAAAAAAATTTTAATCCTAAAAGTCTTTGTTAAAATTACGATGTTAAATAGTAAAAAATATAATCCACATAGTAAATTTTTAAATAAGATATTTCAAAATTAACGTTAATAAAAGTCTAATCCTAGATTACGATGTTAACATCGTAAATTTTGGTAGAATTTTCTTTCCGTGTACGCTTTCAGTCACTTAATTCCACTATTTCACGTTTATCGTTTATTCACATTTCTCAGTTATTCCTATGGGATTTTACCTCACTTATCCGCTTTTGAATTGCGTAGGTTGGAGACGAAGCCACAATTCTACTCGTTAAAAACTGGATGGAGCAAGCCACTATCCTATAATCCATATTTTTCATTAACCCTGAATAATTACTTTAGAATAAAAAAAAAATCAGAAGTTCACCAGAAAAAAGAGATAAAAATTAATATAACACGGTGAATATTTCAATTTTGTGAGAGGAATTCACAGCATTTAATGTCAGAGAAGTATCTGAAAATTATTGAAATTTTCGGCTCAGCGAAACAATCATAATTTTCACACATGAATAGCTAATTACTGCGGGGGGGGGGGGCGGCACTGAAGGTCAGTCGCTATAATCCTGAAAGCTTGCCTCTTTCGACACATTAGCTAGAGGCTTGCAATTGTTCTACAAGGCAAAATGAATCGAGATTTTTTCGAAAGTGGAAGCTTTTGCGAAATAATTCGAAAAAATTACCCAACCATGGAGACATGACGGAGCATCGCCGCGATTCTTTTCAGATGCCTTTGCAAAGTCGCTCATTGCAGAAAAAAATAATGGCTCTTTTCCCTGCTATTTCTCCTACTAATCAAACACTTCAGGGGTGAATCCTTTACAATTTGATCGGGATATTTTCTTATGAATTAGTTAGTATTCATAAAATTTAGGATACTAGACTTTGAGTGCGCGCACCTTTTTTGCATGGTGCTCTTGAAAATTTATATATATTTTTACACATATTTCTGAATTGACCGTCATTGAAATGAAGAAAAATGAATGTAAAGCGCGTTTTCACGTACAAAAAGCAGCAAGTCTCTGGACTTAAGCCCCTTCATTTCTGAGGTCCTAACATAGACTTTTTAGAGACAAAAATATATTATATACTATCATATATAATATATAATATAATATAATATAATATATTATAATATAATATATATAATATATTATATTATATTATATTATATTATATTATATTATATATACACTATATAGTATAGTATATCTATAATATATATTAGGATAAGTGATGACAAAAAAGTGGAGCTTGCTCACAAATAGTTTGAGAAAAAAAAAATTCGATATAAGGGCAAGTTGTGTCGAGTAACCATTATTTTGTTAGAAGTATTTGAAAGCCCTTGGAAATTTTGTAAAAAATTACACGAAAAAATACACAAATACCAGATTTTAATAATTTAGAGTATCCGCAATTTTTTCCATAAGCATTGTGCAGTAGAAAATTTCAAAAGATGGAATGAATATTCCTGATTCTTGTGTGTTTCATTTTTTTTGCAGATCGATATGTATTGTTTTTCTCTCCACTATCTATTCTTTTCTTCCGGTGTTGATTCGTCCGTTTTTAAAATTTTTTTAATTGAGAAAACGCACGTTTTCAATAGAAGATAATCTCTACAAATATCAATCTAGTTTCATGGTTTTTGAGTGGGTTTTTCATTGCAGTAGAATTTCTAAGAATATTGATAAGAGATCAATAACACGAGGATTTCGATAGATTTGATCAATTCAACATGGATATAGAGAAAAAGAAATTGACACGTCATGAATCACTAGAAAAAAAATATATCTTTTGAAGGGATATTTCTGAAGGACTTCACTTTTTTTTCCTCATCGCATTAAAATTATTCAATATTTATTATTGAAAGAGGTATTCAGAGATATGTTTGAAATTTTATTGGAAAAAGATGGGAAATTCCACTATAAAATATTATAGTATAATTCATTTTTCCTCCAATGTTTTTCAAGATAACAAGAAAATGATGAAAGCGATGAGAGATATTCGATAGCGAAATATTGGAATTTTTTTTTAATCCATCGAAAAAAATGAGGAAATCATGATAGGAAAAATAAATCAGAACGTATTTTCAGAAATTTTAGGGAAATTCTATTTTTAGGGTAAAAACTAAAGCTTCATGTTTTTTTCTTGAAAATTTTCAATCGTTCCAGAAATATCTCCATGTTCTAATGGTCGTAGCATAACAACTGGATAAGCAACAGAGAGATGAGATAATTTCTCATCGACTTATACATTTTCTTATTGATCTTCAATAGTTCTTTTAGGGAATATAGAAGGAGGATGCATTTCCATTAAATGCGATCATTTCTAAGACAATAACAAAAAATCAATTCCAAACCACTTAAATCATGTGCAGAACAAATAGACTGTCTGTTGGTTATCGACATTTTGTGCTATTACACAGAGAAAAATGTTTTCCTAATTTAAGAATGTGCAGTCACTTAATTTAAGAAAGTAAAACTCGCTTAAATTAAGTGACTTTTCTCACTTAAAACAAGTGACTTTTTCTTTCTTAATTTAAGAAAGTAAAACTCAGTTAAATTAAGTGACTTTTCTCACTTAAATCAAGTGACTTTTTCTTTCTTCATTTAAGAAAGTAAAACTCACTTAAATTAAGTGACTTTTCTCACTTAAATTAAGTGACTTTTCTCACTTAAAACAAGTGACTTTTTCTTTCTTAATTTAAGGAACTAAAACTCACTTAAATTAAGTGACTGCCTTCACTTAAATTAAGTGACTTTTTTCGCTTTAATCAAGTGACGTTTCTCACTTAAATCAAGTGACTTTTTCTTTCTTAATTTAAGAAAGTAAAACTCACTTAAATTAAGTGACTTTCTTCACTTAAATTAAGTGACTTTCTTCACTTTAATCAAGTGACTTTCTTTACTTTAATCAAGTGACTTTTCTCACTTAAATCAAGTGACTTTTCTTTCTTAATTTAAGTGACCTGTGCTTTCTTAAATTAAGTGACTGCACATTCTCAAATTAAGAAAACGTTCTTCTCTGTGTATGACTATTAGAACTGCAGACATTTTCCCGAAAAAACGAAAATTTTTGAAAGTGGAAAGGTTGGAAGGCCCTCGAATTTTCTATTGATGCAGAATTTTCTAAAAATTCCCAAATTAATTTCAACGCAGGCTCCCCATCGGAAATTCCTCAGTTTTTTATGGAATCGCCAAAAATATCCTATCTCAAACACTTTCACGAATTTCAAGTGATTTTCATTAGATAGAATCTTGAATTCCGACTAAAATCCAAAGTATCTATTTCACCCCCGATATCCATTTCACTCCATTTGTCTTGGTGTGTGCCGTTCTTCCGCCTTTCGAAATAGCCTTTTTTTTTGGAGAAAACGTCTATGAAATTTCTGGCACTACTCAATTACTTTTCGACAGCATCTCCGAGATATTTAAAATTATCGTAAAAACAACAACATTTCCCCCAGAAAAATGAAAAAATAAAACACTATTATTTCACTTTCAAATTATCCCTGAATATCTCTACATTTTCATTTGTCGAAGTTGCTAAAAGATTAATCTTTTTTTGCAACAAAAAAAACTTGAGGTACATGTGTATAAGGAAGCGATAACTCGGAAATGAACGACGACAGTTTGTCGCACTTTGTTGGTGTATGAACTATAGATGTAAAGCTCGGAAGGTGCTATCGGGGAAAACCAACGGAAACTTGTTGCTCACTGAATGCCTACCCTACCTCACCCGCAGTATCTAAACCTCTCTCTCTCTCTTCATTTTTCTCTCTGTACAAAGAACTTCTCCACTGGTGGTTGAATGAAACACTCAATCAATTGGGTCGAATGTCGGCAGGGGTAATAACATTTGAGAATGAAAAAGAAACAGTTTAATCCATCAACATGCACCTGAGATTGTGGGAAATCGATAGAGTCTTTATCGTCACCGCATTTTTATTAATTATTGGAAATCCTGAATACTTCATTTTTCTGAGGAAGGAATTGAAAAAAAAAATAGTGACTTACTCTCGATGATTCCTCGACGAATCCAAAATTTTATATTTCAATAGATGAATATACGAATTTACTGAAACAAATCACAACACTGACTCCTTAAAATTCTTGTTCTCAAATTATTATTAATTCACAGAAAATAGCTAATCAATTTAATGATAGAGTAATGATTCCTAATCGTTTCCTGAATGTTTGGAAGTATTAATAAATATAAGAATGTACGGTGAAACTTTAACACGCGCTACGACACAACAGTGACTGGTTGGTTTGCAAAACGCCCAAGTTCTGACGTTCCATGAGCGTCGTGACGCCTTATATAGGGTTTTCAGCCCCCCTAGGGAGGTGGTCAGAGGCGGGAATTCTGTTCACATCTCCCAACGATGATAGTGTATCAACTTTATTCACCATTACTCTATTCTGAAATGCTGAAATGAAATGATTCGTTGATGGGAAGAAAAACATTACTTACTTGAAAATCCATGTGATTGAAAATAATATTGTAAATAATTAATTTATCTTATTTTTATGATAAGTGTAAATTCTTTGTGCGGCAAGAACAATTACTTTAATTTCTCTTTTCTTGATTTTATAAATTAGGAAGCCAGAATTTCCATTTCAACGGTAGCAGTATCACTGAATCAATACGAAGAGTAATATACTATCCTTGGTATCTTGCATCTAGAGCTATGTAGTGTCCATAATGTATATTTTTATATATATCGAATCAGAAATAGCTGCTCTTATTCACCTGAGACAGGCTTTTTTTTTATTTTATTAAGCTTAATAACTTATTCGAATATTTTCATTGATTCATCTGGAATCATTTTGATAAAATAGAGAGAGTAAAGAATATTTTGTGAAGCCTTTACCGAGCGCGCCTGGGTCAATGAATGCTCGGGCTCTATTGGTTAACATTAATAAATAATCAATAATGTTGGGCGCCAATTAGTTTTAAGGAAAACTATTAAGCCTCCAATTTCAATAATTGGTCCACAGTGTGTCAGTCGAAAGAGAAAAATTATACAGAAGTAAAGAGCATTGGGTTTAACCCTCTAATGATGGAAACTGCGGGGCCAAACAGATGAGAAACAATTACAGTTTTACTGACTGTTTCTCTTGACAGCGTCCTGAACCTTGTGGCCTCTCAATTAATTAACGGAATCTTCCTTGACCAGTAGAAATATGGCAATAGAACAGTAGTCGACCAATAATTTTTCAAATAAGGATTAATTCATAATGTTAGAACTTCTGTAACCAAATGAAATTTATTAGAAAATAGGTTGTTTTGTTTAGACAGAAATGAAATTGAAAACGAATTAATTAGTCACAATATTGGCTGGATAATCCATAAAATTTTTTAACTTTGACATTAATTTTCAGTTATTGGCCATTTTTTAATTACTTCAGTCAGTTTCATATATTTTCATCATTGATTCTGAAGTTGAAAATAATTTTTCACAAAAGCTTAACAAATTTGATAAATTCACTTTTTCGTCTGTGTTATTTTTTGCGGAGATATTGTCTTTTTTCCAATCTCTTCGATTGACATTTCTATAAATAATTTTTTCGTATCAATTTTTTTCTTTTAATAAAAAAAATAAAATTTCTTCCCATAAAGAGAAGGATCGAAAAACATTCCACATTTAAAGATGGTTCATTTTTAAAAATTTCAATATTTATATTATATTCTTATATTTGTATTTGGTAAAATGAAATCACCAAATACAAATCAATGGCGAGGAGGGACGAGGTACGTTCATGGTAATATTTTTTGATAAAAAGTTAGAATCCAGTTAACATATTAGCCAAATACAATCAGTCATCTCTTTCTATTCAGAATCAAACCATCATTGAATGATTCACATAAGAGGATGTCTTTGTATTGATGATTGAACTCAAACTTTCAAACGGCAAATTCATAGACAAGTCAGAGAAATGATTCGTAAAGAGTTTGAGTTTTCAAAAAAAAAGTTATTCATTCCAAATTCCATTAAGGAGGACACAGTACAGCCTGCTCAAACGATTAATTTAATTTTCAAAGTTTTTTTGTCAATTGAATCAATTGTATCATGATTGTTAGTTGCATTTATGATGCCAGAAAAGTGAATGATTAATTATTTACATTATTTATTCAAAAATTATTAAAAAAATTCATTGACCGATGCTCAATTGAACGCAATTTTGAGTCTTATATGTTCGGTAACATAGGATTATTTTTATCTGAAAAAATTCTTGAAACTCTACCCGGGAGAAAAAATAAGGCGGGCTAGAGGCAGCATTTTGGCATTTCCAAATGGCAGCCCAGTGGCAGTTTTTATGCCACTTTTCTGGCGGCGAACTAGCGGGATTTGCGCCAAAAGCTGCCTCTATACTGCCTTTTGCATGAAGCATCCAGTGGCAGCAAAAGAGCGGTCTTCTGGCAGATGCCACATGCCAGTACCCTGCCTCTATACTGCCGTCTTCATAATGCCATATTCAATTGCTTATTCAATTTTGCTTATTAATGCCTGTAATATAGTGAAAAAATTCGGCAATTATGTCTATCGTATTCAGTTTTTGACGCTGATCACGCCAATATAAAAAAAAAGCGGATCGGTTGCGCCGTTCCCGAGATATTAACTTCAATTTTTGACGGGAGCGGGGCTCGAACCTAGGCTGTTCTGGTTGTTCTTCGTTCTGGAGATGTCCACTTAGTCCACACGGCTATTCTGAAATACTTGAAAGTGTTTATTCTTATTCTGGTTTATAATTGCCCATTTTTTTTTCAGAGTAATTGCTCGCGAATAAATTGTATATATAATGAATACACGTGAACTATTTCAGAAAGGAGATTATTTGGCTATTTGAAATGAGAAAATAATCTACTCAATGTTCGTTAATTATTGGAAATTGAAGACTATAAAGAAAATATACTGAAAGACAAGTAATTGTAGTGATATCAAATAACATTCCATAGAAAAAATTATTCGAAGCAGTTATTTTCTGGTTGAAAAAATTCAATTTCAAAATATTCCGTCAATGTAGTCATGGTAGTATTGAATTTCTTGTCCTATCAATCAATTATTTTGAGAAAAATTGACTAGATACAAACGATCGGCGTGCGATCAATTGATGTGTGAAAAGATATCCTAAGTCCCCCCCCCCCCCTCGGATAAGAGATGCGCAGTATCAAAAGGAAAATAGCAGGCAGATTACAGGCAGTGTAGTGGCAGATTCGAAGAAGGACAGCCTAACAACTGCAGCGAGGCAGGTTCATGGCACCATGCACAAGCGGGCAAATGGCATCACAACAGCAAGCTGTATGAAAGGCGGTTTTCTGGCAGCTCAAGCACAGCTTGCTGATGAGCTCATCAAAAAACTGTGTTTGAACTGCCAGAAGACGGCGTTTTCTGTTGCCCGCTCTTGTGCTGCCATTCTCCCGCTTGTAGATCCCGCCATGAAGCTGTCTTTCTACTGTTACTATTCCGCCATTCCTCCAATCCACCGAGTGATCTGCCTCTACGCTGCCTGTAAACCGCCTGCCACTTTTCAATAAAAGTGATGAAGCTGCCACCTACTGCTAGGAGTACGCCAGTTAGCCGCTGCTTTTTGTCAAATCTACCTCTAATCCGCCTGAATACTATCTGTTGCCCGCCTTAATTTTTCTCTCGGGTAACGATTAATTTCATATACACTTTCATATGTAACAAGACGGTCTATACAGGTGAATTTTCAACCAAAACGTAAAGTTAGATAGTTCTTATGGGATTACTGTGTAAATTTGACTTTTTTCAAAAATAAATTTCTCAAGATTTTTCCCGGTATCCTGGGGTAAAATCGATTGCTAATAAAAACTTGAATTCTGCACAACAAATCCTGAAAGGGTTTTCAGAAAGAAAAAAAAATTGCGGAATATATATGGGGCATTCCACGCCAAACCGGACAGTTTTCCAACTTTGCATTTTTGATTTCCTCTATTTTCTGACAGTTTTTTGTATCTATCGAAACACACTTTTCGGCCAAATTTGAGATTTTTCTGATCATCGGTTTAAAAGATATCGAATTTTGAAAAAACTGCTGTTTTTACGGTTTTTTGCTCATAACTTCCGTAAAAATGGTCCAAATTCAGCGTTTTTTTTTGAAAATTTTCGTTTTTTCATGTACTTTTTGAAAAAAATACCAAAAAATTATCCCAAGTATTTTTCTCTATGATTTCTGGAATTAAAGATTTGAATTGCGATTTTAAGACTGTTTGTACCCTTTAATTTTTTTGAAATTTTTTTATGTTAAACTTCTATCAATTCTCGAAATTTTGAGCCTCGGTTGATCGTGGGCTTCGGGAAATTACTATTTTTTTTCGATTTTTGAAAATTAAAAAAAAAAATTTTTGGTCTCATCCATTATTAAAACTATTTTTTGTTATTGTTTACTCTTTTTTGAGTAATTTTGAATTAATTCCTATCATTAATCGGAGTTTTAAAAAATTAACAGTTTTAGTTTGAAAAAATCGCAAAGAATGTTATTTATTCATTTTATTTTATTATAGGAGAGGATGGGGCAAAATGGAACGCTGGGGCAAAGTGGAACGGTGGCGCAATGTAGAAAGTGGGGGCCAAGTGGGACGATATTATAATATCAAGGGCTACATATAAAAAATATCTTGAGGGTCAAAAAGCAGAAAGTCATATGCACCAAAATGGCCATTTCTATAGCAAAAGGTCGTATGTGTAGGAGATACAATCTTCTGCTTTAAGTGCGAAATTGAATAATCTGTTCCTCAATTCTCATATTGCATTTCAAAAGCGAAGAGGTAAAACAGGAGAATCCTAATTTTTTTTCATTCGTTTCTTGAAAATATCTTGGAAATGAATTGAGATACGCCATTCTTGCTTTGATACTCTTTTGTAGCTCTTAAAATTCCTTATAGGAAAAGATGGAAACAAAATTGCGCTATCTCAATCAGTTTCCAAGATATTCAGCAAAAAAAAGTAATAGAAAAATAGCATTATCTTCGCAATCGAGCAAAACACAAAAACGTTTTTCATTTATTTTATTTCATTATAGGGGAGGTTGGGGCAAAATGAAACGGTGGGGCAATGTGGAACGCTATTATAATATCAAAGGTTACACACAAAAAATATATCGAGGGTCGAAAAGCAGAAAATCGTATGTGCCAAAATGAGCATTGCTATGGTAAAAAATCGTCTGTATAAGACATACGACCTTCTGCTTTCAATGCAAAATTGAATAATCTTTTCTATATTCGTTGTTGAGGATATTTTAAAAATTAATGGAGATACGCCACTCTTGCTCTCCTACTTTTCTGTAGTTCTCGAAATTTTCTACAAGAAAGGATAGGGACGAAATTGTGCTATCTCAATCAGTTCCCAAAATATTCAGCAACACAAGGGATAAAAAAGTAGCATTAATGATGAAGAATGAACCTTTTCTATTTTACCTTGTAGCTTAGCTGATTCGTTAAAATGATTTTTTCCTGAACCCCCAAAAAATCCTCTTAATAACTCAGTGAAGGTTCAAAGTAAATAGAGAGGGTTTTTTTTTTGTCATATTTGGGAATATCTCAAAAGCTAAGTGAGATGGTGCAGTGTCACTCTTATATCCTCTTGTACTTCTTGAAATTTCCTACCCTTCTTTACAAAGAAGGGTTCCAATAGAATCGTCGGAAGTTGCTCGATTGCGAAGATAATGCTATTTTTCTATTACTTTTTTTTGCTGAATATCTTGGATACTGATTGAGATAGCGCAATTCTGTTTCCATCCTTTCCCATAGGGAATTTTAAGAGCTACAAAAGAGTATCAAAGTAAGAATGGCGTATCTCAATTCATTTCCAAGATATTTTCAAGAAACGAATGAAAAAAAATTAGGATTCTCCTGTTTTACCTCTCCGCTCTTGAAATGCAATATGAGAATTGAGGAACAGATTATTCAATTTCGTACTTAAAGTAGAAGATCGTATCTGCTACACATACGACCTTTTGCTATAGAAATGGCCATTTTGGTGCATATGACTTTCTGCTTTTCGACCCTCAATATATTTTTTATATGTAGCCCTTGATATTATAATATCGTCCCACTTGGCCCTCACTTTCTACATTGCGCCACCGTTCCACTTTGCCCCAGCGTTCCATTTTGCCCCATCCTCTATAATAAAATAAAATGAATAAATAACATTCTTTGCGATTTTTTCAAACTAAAACTGTTAATTTTTTAAAACTCCGATTAATGATAGGAATTAATTCAAAATTACTCAAAAAAGAGTAAACAATAACAAAAAATAGTTTTAATAATGGATGAGACCGAAAATTTTTTTTCAAAATTTTCAAAAATCGAAAAAAAATAGTAATTTCCCGAAGCCCACGATCAACCGAGGCTCAAAATTTCGAGAATTGATAGAAGTTTAACATAAAAAAATTTCAAAAAAATTAAAGGGTACAAACAGTCTTAAAATCGCAATTCAAATCTTTAATTCCAGAAATCATAGAGAAAAATACTTGGGATAATTTTTTTGTATTTTTTTTCAAAAAGTACATGAAAAAACGAGAATTTTCAAAAAAAAAACGCTGAATTTGGACCATTTTTACGGAAGTTATGAGCAAAAAACCGTAAAAACAGCAGTTTTTTCAAAATTCGATATCTTTTGAACCGATGATCAGAAAAATCTCAAATTTGGCCGAAAAGTGTGTTTCGATAGATACAAGAAAATGTCAGAAAATAGAGGAAATCAAAAATGCAAAGTTGGAAAACTGTCCGATTTGGCGTGGAATGCCCCATATATACCTCTTTAATTGATAACCATCTTATTTTTCTTTTTTCTTGATAGAACCTCATTAGACTCTCCCACTATTTCAAGGTGAAGCCGAGAGAAAAATGGAAAACATTGGATGTTGCAAAATCGATAATTTTATGAAAATGAAGAACGCTACGCAAGATTATATTCAGTTCCTAATCTTTTCCATTTTTCCGCCTGAATTTTTGAAAAGAATATTCGTTGAGAGCCCCAGATAATGAGGATAAATATTAATTTCTATAGAATATGAATACTTATCTTCATTATTCTTAACAATTACACCCAGCAAAAAAATTAAGGGAACGGTAAATTTTGTCAGTTTTTTGCTTGATTCTCAAATGGCTGTAACTTCGCCAAAAATGATCGTATCAGAATAAAAAAAAAATCGTTGGAAAGCTTGAAGTCTCTACTCTCGAAATCTTGAGATGAAAATTTTTTATGACCATTTGTTATAACGAGATAGGAGAGTTGAAAGTGGAAATTTTTTTTTTCTTTTTTTTTCATTTTTTCAACTTGTTCCACGGACTTCAAAAAAATTTTCTCGACTTAACCCTTATAAGGGTCGTGTAACCTAGTCTTTCAGCTTCAATTTCTTTTTTTTTTTTTTCCCTACGACCCTTTGTTGCTGAGATATTGTCGATTGAATCAAAAAACACCCTTTTGTCTTTAATCGTCGATATCTCAGGAACTACTGATCGCACAGCGAGCGGATGATGAGATTCGTAAACTCGAATAAATTTCCTGTGAGATTCTTGCACTGTTTGATTGAAAAAAAATTTTCTTCCAATTTTAAAATTGGTTCGAAAAAGTACCAAAAAATTGCGTTTTTTTCCTTTTTTGAAAATTGCCCTGCATTTTGCGAATTTTGCGAAAATTGAAAATGTTTCAACGTTTTTCTTTAGTTTAATGTGTGCTGGAACACCCCCTAAATTTTCAAGCCAATCGATTCAACCGTTTTTTTTCCCGAACGAACAAAGTTTCAGCAAAAATTAAAGGAACACTTTTTTGTGCCCTAAACACCAATTAATGATGATTAGGGCCGAAAATGTTTTTTCTCCGTTATTTTTCCATGATTTTTCGTGCAAGATTTGTTGAATTCCATCGAAAAATGAGAACAATGAAAAATGAAGAAAAATCAATAAAAAATCAAAAAAACATTTTTTTTTAACGAAAAAAAATCGAAAAAAAAATTGTTTGAAAAAATCTGCTGAGTCACTATCTCTCCAAATCAAATGCGATTTCGGTGTTTTTTTTTTTCATTTTTCAAATTTTTTTCCAAGTTTTCTACTGGTTTTTTGAGATCAAAAATTGATTTTTCCATTGATTTTCAAAAGAAGAGAAAATTTCTAATTTTCCATTGATTAAAAAACAAAAATTGAATTTTTTATTGATTAAAAAAAAAAATCGAATTTTTTATTGATGAAAAAAAAAAATTCGAATTTTTTATTGATTAATGAAAAACAAAATTTCAATTTTTTTATTGTTTTTTTGTTTTTTTCATTGTTCTCATTTTTCGATGAAATTCAACAAATTTTGCACAAAAAATCACGGAAAAATAATGGAGAAAAAACATTTTCAGCCCTAATCATCATTAATTGGTGTTGACGCACAAAAAAGTGTTCCTTTAATTTTTGCTGAAACTTTGATCGTTCGGGAAAAAAAAACGGTCGAACCGATTGGCTTGAAAATTTAGGGGGTGTTCCAACACACATTAAACTAAAGAAAAACGTTGAAACATTTTCAATTTTCGCAAAATTCGCAAAATGCAGGGCAATTTTCAAAAAAGGAAAAAAACGCAATTTTTTGGTACTTTTTCGAACCAATTTTAAAATTAGAAGAAAATGCTTTTTCAATCAAACAGTGCAAGAATCTCACAGGAAATTTATTCAAGTTTACGAATCTCATCATCCGCTCGCTGTGCGATCAGTAGTTCCTGAGATATCGACGATTAAAGACAAAAGGGTGTTTTTTGATTCAATCGACAATATCTCAGCAACAAAGGGTCGTAGGGGGAAAAAAAAAAGAAATTGAAGCTGAAAGACCAGGCTACATGATCCTTGTAAGGGTTAAGTCGAGAAAATTTTTTTGAAGTCCGTGGAACAAGTTGAAAAAATGAAAAAAAAAGAAAAAAAAATTTTCCACTTTCAACTCTCCTATCTCGCTATAACAAATGGTCATAAAAAATTTTCATCTCAAGATTTCAAGAGTAGAGACTTCAAGCTTTCCAACGATTTTTTTTTTACTCTGATACGATCATTTTTGGCGAAGTTACAGCCATTTGAAAATCAAGCAAAAAACTGACAAAATTTACCGTTCCCTTAATTTTTTTGCTGGGTGTATATTAAATATACTAATTCATAACAATTTTGCATAGTAAACAATATATTCGATCTATACATCAAATGATGCATAAAAAAATTCAGAAACTCATAATTCAATTTCTCCGGTTATTATCGAGGAAAAATGTTATTCATCAATAGGCTCCAAAACCAAAATTAGAAATGAATGATGACAAAGATTACAAGAATTCAGTCAAGATGAAACCATTGAGTTCTCTCTAAATGAATTTGCACTCTCCATTTATCTATCACTTCGTCTGTGCCTTCATTTTTCAAACTGTCTTCTTTACAAAGGGGTCATATTTGTTCAGTTTTCAATGATTAGTTATTCAAAATAGTTGGATCTCCCTTCTGTTCAAGTTTGATTATTTATTATATGAATTTTGAATATTATCAGCGAGATGAATTCGCATCTTGATGGAAGTCATCATAGTTCAAATGATAAGACATGATATGAGTAATACTCATCATTCAAGATTAATAGATTACCACAGTTGGCAGTATCTACAATGGAGAATCAAATAGTAATTTTTAACTCGTTGCGGTGATTATCTGATAGTGAGATTTAGTGCTCGGCATTTATTTGGATGAAGAATCTCACTACTTGTAACTCCGCTCTGATAGTATAGTATTTATCTGAATTGAAGACATTTCTTCTAATCTCACACATTATGGAATGAAAATTAGTTCGATATGCTAGATGGATCTTCTGATAAAAGGCTTCATTCTCTCCAAGCAAACTTTCTTTAATCCAAATAGTGGATTTTTTTGGCGTCAGTCCCTTGAAATTTGTCTTAAATTAATTATTCTTTCAATGTTGACCTCAATTCTCGAGACACGAATGTTCTAATTATCATACACGTGGAAATCAAAATTTTTTTAATTCATTTAAAACAGTTTTAATTCATATAATCTGCATAATGTGCTCTAGAGAAATTAGATAACTAATCCAGTAGTCCATGGGAGTATTATTCTTATACTCCTGAGATTGGGTTGAGTGGTTTATTACACTCTTCCTTATTAAGCCATTACAGGCTCAAAGTGATTAGTGCTAGCTCTTTTTTCTTAATTTGACGAAAATTTCTCTAATATTCACACTGTAGTTCCATCACCAAGAAAAGGATTCGTTAGCTCACCAAGTGAGTTGAATGGGAGGATATTGAAGATTTGTATCAAAACCGTATTCAGCTGCATTGAATGCGTATGAGAGGTCTTGAAATACTTCCCAGGTAAAAAAAATCAAGGCTGAGGAAGGAATCCGGCTTAGTTCTAGTTTGCTCTATCAACGCTGGACATTCAGACTTGGAACAAGCTTGGTTACCCCGTCATATAAACTCAGGAAACTATCTTGAAGATCAATATTCTTTCGAGCAGTTCTCCAAGCTTGGTAGAGCCTGCATAGATCAAGATTGGGAAATCCATAAACGATCAATCTTTCCATAATCTTTCATAAGAAAAAATCGGAGAATGTAATTTAGAAAATTGCCATTTCCCAAATATCTCAAAAGCTGAGCGAGATACGTCTTTTCTACCCTAATCTACTTTTCATTGTTTATTTACTTTCAACACACTACACTTCATTCATCACTGTGGAAAATGGCTCACAATTAAAAAATAATTGTAAATTGACGATACACATTCTTTCGAAAAAAAAACTACCTAAAAAAGACAAAATCATAGTACTCAATTATTATTTTTCCTTTATGTTGGGTTTCTGCGTCGAAAAGAAATTCCAAGACTCATCCACTAGCGAGAATACATTCTTTCTAATACACAAATGAAGAATGTTTGCCTTACCCTCTAAAGAACCAAGATACTAGTTGAGAAAAAATTTGCCCCTAATTTGCCGAAGAGTTGCTGCAGATTTTGGTCCTATTTTAACGACAAACTAGGGGTGAGCAATTGCTCGCTCGCTACGCTCGCTCGCGAACAGAGGAGTGCGTAGTTGCTCGCTCGCTCGCGAATAGAGAAGTGCGTAGTTGCTCGCTCGCTCGCGAATGGAGGAGTGCGTTACTGCTGTTTAGAAGGAATTAGTGAGAATGTATTGTGATGAGTGTGACTTGAAGCCGCACCAAGAACTTCCCGATAATTTCTCTCACTTACTATTAGAAAAAATAATGAATGATAAAAACGATAAATAACAACAGACATAATCGTGGAAACTATCGACAAATGTTGGGGAGATCTCAAAATATGGAGATCAATAAAAAAATCAATTTTTCCTTTTCGGGGGCAATGCATAGACTTCACTTTTTGGGAAATTAAGAAGAACATGATAATGTTTTTCTTAAAAAACTAAGAAAGTACTGGATCGATTCCGATCAAAATCTAATGACCGCGAATTTATGTCAAGATGCTTCGATTACGACATCGATCACCTCGATCACATTATTGATTTATGAGAAAACGTGAACGAAAAAATTGATCACGGACATATACACACACACACACACACAGACATGATCGTGAAAACTATCAAAAAATATTGGGGAGGTCTTAAAACATGAGGATCGATCGAAAAATCGATTTTTCATTTTCGGGGCCATTACATAAACTTCCCTTATCGGGAAGTTAATGAACGCCAATCCCGAAACATTTTCATGGGTACATGTTTCGTAGAATTTACCCGTAGTTTGCAAATTATCTTTGCAGCATATTTCCACCCAAATATCCCGATAACTTCCTCCGGTTATCGTCAACATTTGACGGCAAAATGTCAACAATTCACACTTGAGTTTTCGACAAGTTAACCCTGATTTCTAAAATTTAATATAAAATTCAGAGTCATCGGCAAATTTTGCTATCTGTGTGATGGATGAAGAAAATTTCGGGAATATTGCTCTCTTGATTATCTCATGTATTTTATAAATGGTAAATTTACTGAAGCACATTTGGTGCCAGAATGTCGAGGACAATAAATTTAGAAAATTCGCCTGAAGATTACGAACTTAACTGAGAGTGGCGAATTTTCGTTTTATGCCGTGTCTCATGTTTAAGCATTTCCTCTAATACTCTCTCATTAAACAGCGCTTGTTTTCCTAGAAATTCAAACTTATCATATATCTCCTATATGCTAAGTGCGGTCGATGAACTGTAATCTGATTGGTACCATTCACGTAATTACGTGTAATTGGACTTATTGTGATTATGGAAAAATGGATATGACTTTGATTACATATCATAATTTCATTTCATTAGTTCCTGGTTTATAAAAGTAAAAGACAAGGCATATGAACTGAATTTTCGGGGATTAGTAAAAGCTTGATTATCTATTGTGATGATTACACATGTTTGTATTCCCTCTCCCTTTTTCAAGATTGTGTGTATAAAAAAGCGAAGCACGACCACTGATGGAATTCTTTAGCAGCCTAGTGGAACGATCATATAGACTGCCGCGATACAAATTTTACTGTGAAGTAAAATGAATTCATTAGGCTTATTTCTGAGTTTCATGACTATCATTTGTATTAGTTTGGCTTCGGATATTATTCCCCGTGTAACAATAAAAAATGGAACACTAGAAGGTATGGTCATGCTGACAAGGCAAGGAAGGAAGATCGCGGCATTTAAGAACATTCCTTACGCTCTGCCACCGATCGGACCATTGAGATTCAAGGTAAAGAAATAGCTACTCTTCACATGAGATCATTTACAAACAAATAGAAGCCTCACTAGTTGTGCGTAATTTCACAACCCCATACGGAAAGAAAATTCTACCAAAATTTACGATGTTAACATCGTAATTTTAACAAAGACTTTTAGGATTAAAAATTACTTCAAAAATTACAATTTAACATCGTAAAAAAAAATAAATGAAAATTACACTTTGAAAACTATATTTATTCGTATATTTAATAATTCTATTTACTTTTTAATAAAATAAATATTTTAGTGCTGCCTCTGTTATAATACGATGGAAGCTATAAAAAGTACGATGTTACATCGTAATTTTTGAATAGTAACTGCGTCCTCCGCAAAAAGCGCTCTCGTGTCTTATGACCTTTTATTGAAATCGTTAATATAGATCTTAAAAACAACTTTAAGTGTAAGCCCTTCGGTGGCCCAGTGGTCCAAGGCGTCGGTTATTTTGCACTCGAAAGGACTCGGGTTCGAATCCAACCACCGGTTGATTATTATTTTATTCTTTTATTTAAGATTTCTCTTCAATTTTTATATGTTCACATCGTAATTTATATTAAAGAGCTCAAGACTTGGTATTATTTGTCTAAAGTATTATTTCTTAAATGAAATTTCCAACGCTACATCGTAAAAATTACGATGTTAAATGTCTAGTCCACCACTGCAATAATCAATAGGACAAATTACGATGTTAGCATTGTAAATTTAACTAGAATTTTTTTTCCGTGCATTATTCATGCGGAATTTATCATGCTGCCAATACGGTTGGCACAACGCGTCCGAATGGAGTTTCGTAACTAATCAATTGTTGCCGACAATAACATAAAGAACATGATAATTCCTAATAAATATCTATTCATAGCAATATATAAGTTCAAAATGTGGGAAGTGTATTGTAATCAGCAAATGAAACCCTTCCGAAATTAATTTAGCAGCCCTCCGCTGAAATTTCAAAATTCAAGAATAGAACGTCGTGCATCGAGAGACTTCGATCATGACGATAATTATGCCGGTTAGAGGCCTATTTTATAAACTCTGATAATCTCAGAATGAAATTTCTGGAAGAATAGGGAATACATAAGCGAGGTTTGAACTCACATGCTTCAAATTACCAGTCCGATGCTCTACCAATTGAGTTACTGCGAGTTCCACTATTCACCTTCCAATTTTCGAGTCAGATATATTACCTTTTTTTTCCACCTCTCTTCCCTTAAGTTATTTAGATTAATTTTATTTTGACAGAACGCTCATCTGCATATTCACCATCACAATTTTAACTATCAGATTGAAATGTCAATGGGCTCATTTCATAAAAAAAATTGTGTACTGTCAGATGATCAATTCAGATATATTTGCGTTCTCATTAAAAACAAATTCAGGAAATACAAATTTATTGAAAAATCGATTTTGTGAATAGTTGTCTGAAATTATTTGTTTATGAAATTTGAAACTCAAAGCAGAAGTTACGCATAGTAACGACCTTCTTTCAAGCTAAACTCCAAAATAATCGATAGAATAGTCTCGGAGATATCGAGTACTCGTGTGATTACAAAACTCGCCTTCGGCTCGTTTTGCAACCTCACACTCGTCAGAAAAGTACTTTCCCGCACTTGTTAGGTAATGTACTATGTTATGATTTCCTAGACGTTATTTGAGTAATTAAAAATTGAAAGAATGAAGTGGCGTAACTGCCAATTTCAGAACGAAATGAACATATCTTTGCACTTACACCTCTTGGTTTTTATAACTTTTTCATCCCATGTGAAAATTTTTAAAGATGCGCCATACGATTACCCGAGATGAAAAATGAGAGTCTCCCAAACGTCAGAGAGACTCGTCTCTGCGGCGGAGACGCAGTCTCTATTCGCGCCACCAGGGCGACTTTCGAGAGATTCTTGGCAGTCTCTCACGGAGAGACACAGCGTCTCCAGTAGAGAGACGCATCGTCTCTAATAGAGAGCTTCATCGTCTCCCGTCAAGAGACTCTAGTAGCGGGAGCCTCTGCGTCTCCCTCGAAAATATTTTCTAGTTTATTAATTCTTATATAATTATTGAATCGTGATAATGAACCATTTTTTTTATTAATTTTTGCAAAGTGATGAGTGAAGTAATTGTTACAAAATAATGTCGAGAGTCTTTGGAGGTGCTCTCACTGTGTGTTCCAATATAAGAATTGCTGTACATCTATCACAGTACAGTAAAGCGATAAAGCGATAATTAAACCATATAGAACTTCTCCTCAATTCTGCACAGGCCCGAATCATCGGTCATCGTTTATTTATCAATCTAATTTGACGAATGAAATAATCGCCCTTGATATTAGAAATCTTCTATGTGTTTCTTTTTCTATCAAGGTTGCCGGTGGAGACAATTATGTTATAGCTCCTGCAAATTTAATTGAAAAAGAATAAAAATAAAGAATTTAGAAAAAAAAGCTAGTAAAATAGAAGTAATTGTGTTCTGACTTCCGATTCAAAGTACTTAGTTTGAATTTTCTAGAAATTTCTTCAACTGTTTGATGGAATCATTTTTTGGAAAAATTAAATACACTATCATAATTTTAATGACGAACTTATAAAAAATTCACTCAGAAAAATTATTCTAAGTGTCCGTCTCTTCAATAGAGACCTAGAGTATCTCTGAGTCTCCCTACTAAATAAATTGATAATTCAACACGACCAGATACTCAAGTCTCTGGCCAATGTGTACCATGAGAGTTCAGTGGATCTCCCAGAGACGCACCGAGTCTCTAAGAGACGCTCAAGCGTCTCCATAGTCTCTGGGAGACTCTCATTTTTCATGTCGGCGATATTTTCGCATAAAAAGATGGTGCGTGGAATGCCACGCGTGAGAAGGGAAACTTCTTACCACGATTATGAAATATTCTGATGAATCAATTTCTTTTACAATTATAGGTTTCTGTGAATATATCGAAAATTGACCAAGATAGAGCGATTTTGCCTCCATTATTTGGTAACTCTCTCGAAATTCTCTACAAAGAAGGTTGACTGTAAAATCGCCCTATGTCGCTTCGATTTCGAGAGATTCGAAGAAAATTGATGTTTGAATGAAAAAAATCTTCATATCCCGAGATGAAAAATGAGTCTCCCAAACGTCAGAGAGACGAGCACTAGGCTGGCGGATTGAAGTTGATGTCACTGGTGTAGGAGCACTGGGCTGGCGGGTTGAAGTTAATGCCACCGTTGTACATTCCTTTAGGAGTCAATGGTGCCTCCTGTCCCTTAGATTTCTTGTTACCTTTCGCCACAAAACTGGGATTAGAGTCCTCAATTGATGGCGAAGAGCTTGAGGAATGCCGACGAACTATGTATTTAGATGGTGGATTCTGATGGATCATAGGAGTGGATGCTCTTCTTTTGATTTCATCGGTCAATTTTCTAGAAATTTCTTTAACTGTTTGATGGAATCATTTGTTGGAAAAATTAAATACACAATCATAATTTTAATGATGAACTTATAAAAGAATTCACTCAGAAAAATTATTCTAAGTGTCCGTCTCTTCAGTAGAGACTTAGAGTATCTCTGAGTCTCCCTACTGAATAAATTGATAATTCAACAAGACCAAACACTCAAGTCTCTGGCCAATGTGTACCATGAGAGTTCAGGGGATCTCCCAGAGATGCACCGAGTCTTTGAGAGACGCTCAAGCGTCTCGATAGTCTCTGGGAGACTCTCATTTTTCATCTCGGGTATCTAGGACACGAAAAAACAACTTTCTTAGAAACGTCGTTTCTTTGTGTCCTCGGTATAAAAAAAAAGAATTCGCACCTCGACCATGAAGAAGTCAACCGCAAAAAACATTTGCTACCCTCGCTTCGCTCGGGAAGCAAATGCTTTTCGCATTTGACCTAGGTACAAAATAGGTATTAAATAGTACCTATAGTATTGTGTAAAAATTTGATATGATTTTTTTTTCAAGCATCCTTTTTTTTAAGAATAATATCGAACTGTCGAAAGAACGATTTTTCGACATTTTCATTTTTCTCAGGAATTATAGGGCTGTCTCAATTGAAATTTAGGTGGGTGCTTGGGGCATGCAAAGCAAGTATACCGTTAATTTTTCACTTCGCTAGCTAGCTCCGTTCCAAAGTAAAGCGGAAAATGTATCATCACACACGCATACACACGTACATACTTTTTCTAAAAAAACGGTGCTTCTTGACATTTCGGGTCATTTGCCGTCATATTATGATAAAATTCCAAAATCGAAAAAGGATCGGAAGCAAAATAGAAATTACTTATAGATTTTTCATCTTCTTCTCAGCCTCCACAACCAGCGGAAGCTTGGAACACAATACGTTCTGCTAAGGATGACGTTCCTATCTGTATGCAAGAAGAAAATGAAGTTTTTAATATCAATCCAGATGACCATATGACAGAAGACTGCCTCTACTTAAATGTATACACTCCATGGACCACACAATTGGAGAGTAAGCGGATGGGTGCTAAAAGACAAGAGTATCCAGTGATGGTTTGGATCCATGGCGGAGGATTCTACTCTGGTACCAGTCATTCGCAGCTTTATAGTCCTAAATTCCTTCTAGACAACGATATTGTTCTAGTTACTGTGAATTACAGGTGCGAATCTCTTCACATGTTTCTATAACACAGTTATTATGGACGAATAATTTTTCTCCTCATCGTTTGCAGGCTTGGTGCATTTGGCTTTCTCAGTACAGGAGATGACGCTGCTCATGGTAACCAGGGATTGAAGGATCAGGTACAATCGCTCCGATGGGTGAAAGAGAATATCGCAGCTTTTGGTGGTAATCCAAGAAGAGTAACAATTTTTGGTGAAAGTGCTGGTGCTGTTAGCGTGCATCATCTCATGATGAGTCCGCTTGCAAGAGGTAGTCATAGTAATGAATACATCGTTTTTTTTTCAAATTATCTGAGGATAGCTAATTATAATTAATTGAAAATTTTTCATAATCTGATACATAGGGTTATTCCATCGAGCTATATCTCAAAGTGGAACGAGTCTGAATCCCTGGGCTATATATAGTAACGTAACCGCTAGGACCCGAGCTTTTGTGCTTGGCAAAGAGTTGAACTGTACCAGTAAAAGAACTGACGAATTAGTGGCATGTCTTCGAACGAAAAACCCTCAAGAAATCGTTGGAATTTCTACGAAGTGGAAGGTAAGCCGATGTATTAATGAACTATTGAATAATACCGCACATGAAGAGACATTCTCGATTCAAGGACTTTTTTGGATTGCGAACTTTTCACTCATTTTCATTATTTCTTTCAGTTAGCCAATGATGTACCGCCCCACTTTCGACCAGTAGTCGAATCGAATCACAAAGGAGCTTTTTTGAATGAGGATCCAATTATCACTATCAAATCTAATGGAGTTGCCAAAGTTCCTTGGTTGAATGGTGTTAACGCTGACGAAGGATCGCTTGTAGTAGCGCGTGAGTTATTAATCATTGAATGGATATGAGCTGTTACAGTCCTCCTGAATATTCATTGATTCTTCGTGCATTTTTTTCAGCTCTTTTCGGCTTACAACCCGCGCTTGTACCAGCCATTAGTTCTCAATTCGCTCTGTTCGCTCCAACATTACTGATATATGCTGAAACATGTCCAAATAAACTTCATACACAGGTAGCCAATACTATACGTAATCATTACTTCCATAACCAATCGATCGATGAATCAACTAGAACAAATTTGATTGATGTGAGTAAATGGCGATCATTCATTCATCATAATTGAATATGTTGAATAAATTTATTTGTCCCTTCTTCATCATTCTAGTTGGATTCTGATGTTTATTTCAAATATGGCCATGTAGTTTCCATACTACGTAGTCTCCATGCCAACCAAAACATATATTATTATCAATTTAAATATAAGAGCACCTGGACGTGGTCGACTTTACTCGGTGATTCTACCAGAAACTACGGAATTTGTCATGCTGATGATCTTCAATATTTATTCCCAATTCGTGAGGTTAAAGCACCGGAAGTATATTCGAAAATGGATATTGAGATGATAAATTTGTTGACAAGAATGTGGACTAATTTCGCATCAATTGGGTAATTATGAGATTAACAATTTTAGGATAGAGTAGTTAGTTTCAAAGCTGAACATCTTGCATATTTGTATTGTTTTAGACGCCCAACAACTTCAGATCTCTGGAGACCAGTGGAAACCGATGCTCTTGAACAGCTAGTCATTGAGACCTCAAAAGAGGTGTCGATGACGAAGAATCTGTGGACAGATAAATACAACTTCTGGAAAGCTCTTCCCTGTGAGGTAGGACTTGCCCCTTCTAAGGCATCAATTGCTGCAAGCAATAGGGTATCCATATAGGTGCGTAACTTCGTAACCTGGCGCTGATTTCTCTGGCTGCTCCAGTCTAACTCTTTTTCCAAAATTTTAGAATAGAGACAAGTGAAACTAGCTTCCTCTACTCTGACCTTATTAGATTTTCATTTTTATTAGAATATTATTAGAATATTATTAGAATAATTATTTAGATCATATTATTAGAATAATCAGGGAGCAAATAAATGAAACAGCTCAATGACAATAGCCACACATTGATTTTCGAACAAATTTATGTTTGGAAAAAAGGTTCTTCCATTAATGCTGAATAACAAAATGCAAATTGATCATACATTATTGGAGTTCTCATGACAATAAATGTGCACGCAGTGGGTGGAGTTGGTACACCAACTCGTGTTTGAGCTTGTAATTTCAACAGGTGCTAACCACAATAAATTTCACACAACGAAAATTAGATTTGTGTCCTACCTCATTTTTCCTTATTACTGTAAATTTCAATTTTCATGACAATCGAAAATGGTTATTTTTCGGTATTTTCAGAAAATACTTATTACTGATTCCATTTAATAATTCAATTGATGGCATCATTAGCTTTCATCGATTTTTGGTATCAAATTCCTATTTGAACTGAGCAAAAATGGAATTTCATATCGAAAATACTCCTAATTTCCTAATATTCTCATACTCCTTCTGTATTGAGGAAGCAATTGAGATCTGTATTTTTAACAACTATCCAATCGAGACTCCATGATATCCTCAGAGTTAAGAATTAATAAAATATTTACAAAATGACTGACTATAGGAAGGAAAATTAATCAAAATATTATATCCAAAACATTTTATTTTACATAGACTGTGTAATTGATTTCAACTGAAAAAAAATAACATTCTTATAATCCCGACAAACTTGAACGGTTTAATTGCAGCTGAAACTTTGCCGATGTACAGCAGAATAATTGTTATATCTTCTAATCTGAATGAGAGATCACTGGATTCTCTAGAATTCAGTTGATGTACGTCAATTCATCTCCAGACACAAGATTCTGCCCCAGGGTGATACGTAAACAAAGACGTTATACATATTCATTTTGAATGGGTAGGCAAGTCATGATTTCCATATTATTGATAAACCATTATTCCTGAGTCATTGCACCAGCTGTTGTCACAGGTTCATCCAAAAGTTCTTGACCTTCTGGCAATGACGTAGATAACTCGATTGGTTTTTCAGACTTCTCGGTTTTTATATATTTTCCATCATCAACGTACGAGTAAAGAATACCAAGAATTTCATGAGCTTTAGCATACATATCCTCGACATTCTGTGAAAAAGAATCAATACAATTGATATTAATTCAAATTTCATTATTTCTTGCTTGAAATTTAATTAGTTCAACGATAGCTGCGTAGGATTTAATTAGGGCGTATTGAATTACGTCTTTGAGTGAATTGCTATTGATTAGAATGCCAATTATTCGTGGTCTATGTGGATACAGTATTTTAGAAGATAATAGAATGTTCGATAAGTCAATGAACAATCATTACACGAGAGAATAATTGAATTCTACTAAATCCCATTCTTTCATCCAATTTCCTAATTTAGTATGAATTTCGTAATAAGAAAAATCTAATAATATTTGCAAATCAATTAGTAACGAATTCTTTGACATGTCTCTTCACTGAATTGCATTTATCTGTAGTGCAAATGCAAGGCTACACAGTGATCCCCAAGGGAAATTCTAACGTAATTATAGTAATTGCATGATGTTGCAGTGAATTAAACTGCATCATGATTAGAATTACCAACTACCACAAATTTTCATGTGATACTCTTGCATTAAACACACTACCTAATTATGGAACATCATGATTAATCATTTAATTGAAACATACTTGGGCTTCACGCAAGTCTTTAATAGCAGCTGTTTCATAATGAAGTCGGTCGTATTCTTCCTGAGGTAACATATAGCCCTGGTCAATGTCTAGTTCAGCTTCCACTTCGCGTTTGTGAGCGACAACTTCATCGGGAGTTAGTGGTATCTGAGAGGAAAAAATATGCATTATAAAACAGAAAAATTCATATTGGGAAACAATCATTAGTTGTATAGCTAAGAAAATATATACATTTAATGCTATGAATCGCATTGAAAATATAACTATTTCTTAAGAATCTCAAAAAAAAAAAATGAGATGAAATTATCTTTTTTTTTTTTAACACTTTTGAACGCTTCTAGCTTTTAGTCGATATTTGCGTGCAGTGAGGTGCGTCCAGAATCGAGAACCAAAGTGAACGTTTGGTTGATATTACCAAGCTCTTACCCGGAGGCGATCGGTATTAGCGAGGGAATAAATTATACTGTTGATCCAGTTAAATTATGGAACCAGTTGATTTTATTCCTGGGATATGCAAAAAAAATATGACTGTGTAAGTTCTGAACTCATTAGAAAAATTTCATGAAGGAAATTGGGGGAAAATTGTTAGTTTCGTTCATAAATAATGCTAAAGTTCTGTGGAATCATTTTTGTTAGCTTCCCGGTAAGGAAGGTTATTGCATTAACTAGAAAAATCGAAAATCGATTGTTCGACTGATCTCCATATTTCAAGACCAACATTTTCCGATAGTTTTCAAGAACATGTCTGCATATATGTGTGTGTGTGACCATTTTTTCGTCCACTGTTTCTCATCAATCGAAAATGCGATCGAGATGATCAATATCTTGATCGAAGCATCTTGGTATGGATTACTGGTGTTGAGATTTCGATTAAAATTGGTCGAGCAATTATTTACTTATTTACACTGAGAACAAAAACGCTAAAAAACATTAAATATCCATGCCATTGGTCCTTAGCAAATATTTTTTTTAAGAATCGAAAAAGCTGTTGAATGTACTAAACTTAGGCAATTCAACTCATTTATTTGTTTGAATGAACCGCAGACTAGACAATCTAGATGGTGAGAAAATGCTCAGGAACATTATGATGTTCAGCTGCATAAAGCAGATGCATTTAGAAAAATTCCTATGTTTTTCTTCCCGTATATGAGCGTGTGGCGCCGCGCTCTGCTGATTTTCTCTTTCTATAATTGTTCAGTCTCAAATGACTGGTAGGATTGAAACATTATTTTGTCTGGTTTACAAAGACTCCATGAAATTCCTCCCAAATACATTTTTTCACAAATTGTCATTTGAGAAGTATATAATCCTCAAATTTATGACCTTTCCTTTCTTGACTGTTTCCAAGACCCATGTTTTTAACACGTGTGGGGTAATAAAATCCCTACACGATTAATCCTTTGTAAATTCTCATTTCTGTTTACTTTCAAAAATTCGAAAGAGAATCAAATTCGTCACGACTCAACCTCTCGCCCACCCAACAGTTTTCACACCCTCTCAAATTTTAACTCACCAATAATAACCGAGAAAAATGATTTCCACCAATCAGGAAATCCTCGTGGCCTTTCTTGGTCATTCCGAATCCCCACTACGAAATATTTTAGGGTAGTGAGAATTGTTCTGTTATATTTTAAGTTAGATACTTTTCGACTTCATAAAAAGACAGACACGACGTTTAGTCCTGAACTGATCGAATCATTAAAAAATAAGAAACATTTTAGAAACTCCCGACATTAATAGTTTAAGAAGTGCAATAGTTTTGAAAAAATTGACTTTCATCTTTAAAATGTTTAAGAAACTATTATTTTTTTTTGTATTACGTATCCTGCAAAGTTGCAGAATAAAATAAATTCTGGGAGCTGGTAAAATTTTTCCGGTGCTAAATGCAATTATTTGGTGGGCTTCAGGCAGTGTAGAGGGGATACAGCACCCTCGTTGACAATATTACACGGCAGCAAATCCCTCATCACCCGACCAGAGTCATTCGATCGCCTTGACCAGTCAAGGGCTAACTAAATTCAGTGAATTCAACAACTTTTTCAATTACTTCAGAAAAATATTTACTAAGGGACGGTGGTATCAATATTTGATAGCTTTTACCGGTTTGTTTTTCTCAGTGTAACAAAACATCATGAAAATCTTCTGGAAAACATCAGAGAGCTCTTAGTGTTGCCCCAAAAGAGCAGACCGGTATAACTGTACAGTGGACTCTCGCAAGTTGCGCGCGTACGGGGCTGTGAGATCATCAAATTCTGAGAAATACGCAACTTGCGAGGGTAACCACTCTGCAGCTGCTTGGCCCCGAGTTTCGACGGGTTACTCACTCACGGATTGAGTGACACCATGACTACAAAATGAAGTCGACTTCACGTGAATTCAGTCTCTTACTTCAATGACTCCAACAAAATCTGCAGTCAATGACTTCAAGTGCTGATCAACGTGACTTCATGACTGCGATTGACTGCCAATGACTTCATCAACTTGTGGTCAGTGACTTCAAACGTAATGAAGTCATTGAAGTCACAATAAATAAAATTTTACAAATAGAAAAGGGTGGAGGAAAACGGATTTTCATTATAAATTTCCCAAATTTCAACACTTTTTATGAAGGAAATGAATAATTGTCTCCTAATTCTCTCCATTCACATAGTTATTGGACACAAAACCTACGCAGTCATATTTTTGTCGGCACAACTCAGAATTAATGTGAAATGGTTTCATAATTTGACTGGACTTTGAGTATAATTCATCTACTCGGTAATTCCGAACGACATAAGGCAAGTGCTTGGTAATGTTCACCAAGCCTCTACTAGTTCGTTCATTTCGAATGCAGCTTTGTGGTATTACGGCGTAGGGGAGATATTGCTTCATCTCGAATTCTTCAATGAATTCGAGGAGAATAAGTCTGTAAATTTGACTGTTCCATGCACTTCATGTAATTCACTTTGCGATGTGAGAAGATTAATTTACCATTTTAGTGAAAACTTTACGCACCAATTCTCTCAGGCGTATCAGATAAATTCAATTCTCATTGATAATCTAGTGTTTAATGCTATGCTTGAAACTCGCATTGAACTAGTATTAACCCCCAAAGCACACCCCTCCGATCAGAACTTCAAAGCACACATGAAGTCACATTGATCCCCCTCCATTTCTTGAGTATTGTATCTCAAAAATCACGCGTTTTTCGACAATCGGGTTGTGATGTTTTTTGTACTTAAAAAAATATACTTTTGAATATATTCAGAGTTGATTCGGATCAACTGATTCTCAATTGTGAAAAAAATTGATTAAAATTGAACTTATCGCCCGAGATTAGATATTTTTACTGAAAAAAAAAACCGTATAAACATCGAGACCGCATAGCTCGAATATTTCTATCCATTTAATACTATTTTAGTGCAAACTTTTTTCAACATTGCAGCTAACCCCTGTGTGCTTCAAAAGTTAATTCGTTAAAAATAATTTTTACCAATTCTGGAGTTCCATCAACGTAGATTCTCTTCATGTAGACCTCCGTCTCTTCACTGGGTGCTTTCTCTTCAGTTCTTTGATGTGGATAGAGACTATGATACAAGGATTGTGCTACTTTGATTTGTTTCGGTGATCTCTGAAATTTTTTAAATTATCACAATGTTAGAATATTCTCAAAAAAATAAATAATCATGTAAAATTGTCTTTGAACTCGTACTATCAGCTCACCTTCTTTCGTTTCTCCTCTATGATTGCATCACAGTACAAATAAAGTTGAAATAATGGATAACGTCTTATTTCAATCGGCGCCTCTTGTACTGGTATCAGCCGATTCAGAATCATCATTTTCGTTCTCATTAATTCATTTTTCTGGAAAAACAACACCATCATATTTCCGTTCCGTGAAATACAGAGAGAAAAACAGATAATTAATTATTTTTTACTGTGAATTCTTGCGTGAAAATTTTACAATTGCGAGAGTGGATGCCTGTGAGACGATACCTTTGATCTTTCAACTAATTATAATTAGTCAATAACAATGAAGTAAGAAAAACAAGAACCGAGGGAGTATTGACGAGATATATATATTACGTAGGAGTTTCTTACAATAGAATTTGTCAAGACAAATTCTATTGAGAATGTGTGAAGGATCTATCAATTTGCTGCAGAAATATCTTCTCTCGTGATTCTTTTTCTGGCTTTTAGTAATTGAATGAAATTGCATTTGGAAATACAGTCTTCTGTCACTTTTTATTGATTGCGATGAAACAATGACTTTCGCACATTACAAATCGTCTGTCGATTTAATATAAAGAGAAATAATTTGATTTCAAATGTCAAATAGAAATCAGAAATTTACAACCAAGAATGCGAATACAATGTCGACGATAGAAATAATTACTCTCTTTTTAAATGTGTATTATGCAGCCAGACATAATTGGAATTCATGAGATTGTAATGAGATGCTTTTTACATGATGCGAAACGTTCGATAGGCCATGATCATCTCTAGGAATCTCTGGATGCTGTGATCTATTCACAATTAGACACCTGGGACGATTTCTCTGTTTGAAATGACAGAAATTCAACTTGTATTCATGACACGTTCTGGATATATGTCCTATGTGATATTAGTGACGTGTTCGAGTAATGTGTGGGATTAATCCAATACGTGTGGCCATGTAATCCGGCAGCAACACGTGTGAACAGAATAAAAAATATGAATTCTCGTACTGAAAGTGTCATTAATAATCAGTTATTTCAATTCTTCTTCCATCAGAGTGTGGAACTTTTATGATCAATTCACAATCGATTTGCCTTTCTCTTGCTTTGAGAGAAGACGAAAGTGTTTCAGAAAGGTATTTCACAACTCATATAGGCTGAGCTGATTTTACAACACGACCCTTTGGTTTTGAAAAGAGATTTATTGAATGCAAAATATTCCAGTAAAGCAATGATATTCCGCTCACCAATATACCCTAAATTTTCTATGCAATAGATCATTAAAACAAGGACGTAATGTCTCATTGAATTTTACAGCAATTTCATCAATTCTTTTATATCTTTGAGACCGCTTCTTTTTTTAGTATAAATTATTTGTCGATTTTATTATTCTTCAATGCAAGTAAAGAAGCTACACCCGACGCCGCCTGGGTCAAAGGCTGTCGGGGCTCAAGATTTGACGATAAATTCAATTTTGTTGAGCGCCAGTTAATTTATATAAAATTAACAAAGTATGCATTAATAATTTGACTAATTCACTTTAACGATAAATTGAGGCGATTCTGGTTCGATTGGGATGACCCGTGAGAAGGTTGAATTCCCAAGACAATACAAATGAAAATAGGCAGAATAATAGACGAGAACTGCAGAAAAGTACTTACAATATTGTCGAATTTATTTGATTATTCCAATTAATTCAAATGACAGTTTCACAATTTATATTAATGACTTCAATCCAATGTTATGAAATTTGACTTCGTACACTAATTTCGATGCAACATAAATTCGATAGAAAATTAACTTCAAGACAATTTACAATAAAATCACAAGTGACACCGTTCGCTTACGAAACAGGAGTGTCTTCTCTGCTTCACCGGGCGGCTTGAGCCGATTGTTTTTCGTTAATTTTTCTGATTGGTCAATTTCCCCTGTAGACGCAATTCGTCAATAGAATGAACAGATACTCAGTATGGCGCTGTTACCATACTCCAATTTAGCAATTGGTTTTTGCGGAAAATTCGATGAAATTTTACATTCTGTCATCTCCTTCGTCTATGCTACATAATGATGATCGATTGTCCAATGACGGTGGAAAATCGTCTATTTTATTTATCCTGTCACATTTTCATAATCAAAAAAAGATCTTTGTGAAAATCCAAATATGTACCAGTAAAATCACACACGCAGGCTTTCGTGCCAATAACGACACGCGATTTGTGTATACTCGTAAAGTACTTTAAAGTACCGTTTTACTTAGTGATTCCGTTTGAGATTGTGCTGTGCAACGAAATGGCGGGCATTCAAGGCCCATCATGGTTTGAATGTTAGAAAACAGCCGGATCTCATGCAATCAGCATCAATTTTCTAGCTTTTCAATTCACACGCTTAAAATTCATAATCATTCCGGTAATGTTCTATTAATTCTCTCTTCCTCATGCAAAGCAAAAACGTCAACAGTGAATTTCAAGAAAAAAAGAAGAGAATATTCCATCGATTTACTCGATAGAACAAGAAGAAAGAAAATACAATGATAACTTCTCCATACATTTACCAAACGTATATTTATTCAATGTCAAACTTTTTTTCTGAATCCTTAAAAAAGTTCATTCACGTAATGACAAATAAGATGTTATAAAAAAAAATGACAAACTAGAGATATTGGATTCTATTGATTTACGAGAAGAATTTAAATGCTAAGTCAATCATGTAAAGGATTATTAATGCAAAATATTTTTGCCTAGACTCAGTCATTTCCAATTTATTTTTCGATTATTCTCCTTAGAACAAAGATGAAAAACTGAATTTCGTCTACGATAGAAGCTGAGGTAAATCGTTAAAAATATATTTAAAAAATTCAATCTACCATGACCTCTATTTATTTCAACCTACATATTTGAAACGTTTGAAATGCTCGCAAAAGAAAATAAGAGAATAATAAAATTGTGTTGCTATAAAACCGTCTTTTTCTCTCGTTTTTCCGAAAGAATGATTCATTTTCGATTGAATTCAAACCCGGATTCTCTTTGACGAAACATATTGTTTCCATTTTACTGCTTTCAATTTACCTTTCTTTCTTCAATTCTACACTGCTGCTGGCTCTCGTAATCCTGTCTTATTCTTGCCATCAATCTCAACATATATCTACGATCCGTAAGTCGTACAACATTACTGCCCATCAGCATTTCAAGTCTAGATCTCACTGGTGTACTGCTAAAACTGCAATTGATAAAAAGTAATCAATTTTATAGTGTTGTTTTACAATGTTTATTTTAAAATATTTTTCGGAAAAAATTCTGCGATAATTTTTTCCGCCTCTGTAAATCTCGATGAATGAAATTTCTTTGAAATGCGAAGAAAAATGATGGAAAGAATGAATGTGGGCTGTTTGACGTACTCGTGTAATCTATCAGAGCAGAATACATTAGTAAAATTAATTCAGACAAATAATGTGCAAAATTTCATTTCTCTCTGACAAAATAAAAATTGGATTTTATCCACGGAAATTCAATGTTTTTTTCTCTACGTGACGAGTGATAAATTAATTTTCTTGGTTATTTGTAATTTGGCAATGTTCACCTTCAGTTATGGATGTTTTATAAACGACTGCGTGATTAGTTTTATCGGGATAGTCTACATCGTACGAACCACTGTGCACGACTGAACTAGTATGAACGAAATTCAAGCGAAATATAAGGTTCGTGACTGAAAGATAGCTGAGGTTTTTGCAAGGGTGAAAGGAGAAAAAGAGGGCTAGAAAATTTGAAGAGTGTGACAGGTCTTTCCTCGATACTACACAGAGAAAAATGTTTTCTTAATTTAAGAATGTGCAGTCACTTAATTTAAGTGACCTGCCATTCTTAAACTGAGTGAATTTTCTCACTTAAATCAAGTGACTTTTCTCACTTAAATCAAGTAACTATCTCTTTCTTAATTTAAGAAAGTAAAAGTCACTTAAATTAAGTGACTTTTCTCACTTAAATCAAGTGACTTTTTCTTTCTTAATTTAAGTGACCTGCACATTCTTAGATTAAGTGACTGCACATTCTCAAATTAAGAAAACATTTTTCTCTGTGTACCACTCCTCCATCCTGATGTATTTTTTAGCGATAAAGCGGAAATCTTGAAGTTCGCAGGGTCTGTTTCATTCTATGTCACCGGAACTCTCTGAAGAAATATGATTGTCATATGGTTTCTTTGGAGCAATTCAAGTCTCTAAAAAACTCACTGGTAAATTTTCAATATTAACTCAATAGTGAAAAGGTAAAACTCGACAAATCGACTGATCTTCGACAATCTTGATAATATATCTCGGAAATGAATGGAGATACGCCTTTTTTAGCAGCTACAAAATTTTCTTCACCTTTCGAGATATTCTCGAAAAGAGGTGCGGGAAAAATATCGACTTGTTCTGTTTTCCCTCTTTCACTGCTGAATTGTTTGAAGGTGAAGTGTATTTAATATTTTAATCTTTGACAAAGCCCGTCATCGCATTCAATTTGATGTTCCATAAAGTTTTCGCAATCAACATTTTTTATTGACTCAAAGCGGTATAAAATTGTTGATGTCTCCCAATCGACTTGGTCTCTTCTAAAAAACGGTATTTACTGGTTGATTTAAACTAGTTCATTCTCTCCCTCTCTCTCTCGCACGAATTTGCTTGTTATTTCAGTTTCTCTAAGGCGTTTTGCAAAATAAGATTATGCTTTGTAAGTCATGAGGCTACGATTTATTCCTTTTGTTTACTTCTTTTTTATTTTTATTTTATTTTTAATGCCAATGCTATTGTTTGCTATGATGTTTGTAACACATTAATCTACGTTTATTTCTTTTGTTTTCTTTTATTTTAATTTTAATTCTATTATTTGCTATGATTTTTATTAATCTTGTTATTTGTACAACATAATGTACAGCAATAAATCTTAATCAATCAATCAATCAATCTCTCATAATTCATAATAAATACACGAGACACTAACAAAAAAAAATGATCGCATTTTCGAATGCATGCAAGTGTTGCATCGTGAGAAACACGAGCCAAAAGGATTAATCCAATGTGTCAATTTTCTCCGGCTCATAGATACACGCACGTGTCTAGAATTTTAAACCGGAAGTTAATTGCATAAGCGTTGGCTCATTGTGCATAAAATCGAATAGTTAATGTAGGGTTCGTCGGGTAAAATAAGACGAGAGAGTGATGATGGAGATACTTTCTGCATAATTGATACATGGTGATGATGAACGGGAATTTATTAGAGTGGAAATACCGATAATTCTCTGAATATCTCATTTTCCTTGTGATCAGAACGGTTTTTTCTTCATTTTTAAATATGTCAATTTTTTATTAATTCAATTTCATTTGAAGTGTCATGTGGCTGCACTGACATTGATTGAAAAATTAAATATGAGATAAAGGGGAAAATTGTTATTCAGTATTTGAAGGACAGAAGTGAAACACTCAATCGAGCGTTTATGATGGGTTCTATTATTTGAGGAAGAGGGAGAAAAAAATCTACACCATGAGAGGCTTATCGATTACTCCTCTGGAAAGAATGAATTGAAAGTGAAACATGCTTTGTGTTTAAATTAAAAAATTGACAGAACATTCAGTTGACAAAGTGCTGACAGTCTATAATAATTTTTTTTTCTTTAATGAAGCGTAAACGCATAATAATAACGAAACTATAATAATATTTTTATGACGTATCCGGCAAATTTGCTGGTGAAATTTTTTCAATGGTAGATGAAACTGTCCCGTGAGTGACGTCACCGAAAACAAGCTAAACGCGCTTGGACAGTGTAGAGGGAATTCGATAACATCGCAGCTACAATAACATGGGGGTGAGTCCCTCCTCACCCGACCAGAGTCGTTAGGTCGCTAATGTTGGCCAGCTTAGGGTTAAAAGAGGATAAATTCGCGGATTGCTGTGCAAGCTGCGTAATTTCTATCGAATCCTCTTCTGTAGAGAGTCCCAAGAACTACAAAAGAGGATTGAGCTAGAGTCACGTTCACAGAGAAAAATGTTTCCTCAATTTAAGAATGTGCAGTCACTTAACTTAAGAATGTGCAGGTCACTTAAATTAAGAAAGTAAAGTCACTTGATTTAAGTGAGAGAATTCACTTGATTTAAGTGAGTTTTACTTTCATGAATTAAGAAAGAAGAACTCACTTGATTTAAGTGAGAAGAATCACTTAATTTAAGTGAGTTTTACTTTCTTAAGTTAAGAAAGAAAAAGTCACTTGATTTAAGTGAGAAAAGTCACTTATTTAAGTGAGAAAAGTCACTTATTTAAGTGACTTTTACTTTCTTAAATTAAGCAAGAAGAAGTCACTTGATTTAAGTGAGAAAAGTCACTTCATTTAAGTGGGTTTTACTTTCTTAAATTAAGCAAGAAAAAGTCACTTGATGTAAGTGAGAAAAGTCACTTAATTTAAGTGACGTTTACTTTCTTAAATTAAGAATGAAAAAGTTACTTGATTTAAGTAAGAAAAGTCACTTAATTTGAGTGGCTTTTACTTTCTTAAATTAAGCAAGAAAAAATCACTTGATTTAAGTGAGAAAAGTCACTTGATCTAAGTGAGAAAAGTCACTTAATTTAAGTAAGTTTTACTTTCTTAAATTGAGAAAGGAAAAGTCACTTGATTTAAGTGAGGAAAGTCACTTAATTTAAGTGAGAAAAGTCACTTAATTTAAGTGAGAAAAGTCACTTAATTTAAGTGACCTGCCATTCTTAAATTAAGTGACTGCACATTCTTAAATTAAGAAAACATTTGTCTCTGTGTTGTCTCCCCTAGTCTCTGAGATATTCCCAGAAAAATACATTTAAAAACACTGGTGATCCTGTTTTACCTCTTCACTACTAAATATTAATTCCTCAATTTCCTTAACGTTTACAGAGATCACTTTTTAATTTCGAAATAGCAACCCACACGAAATGGACTGAGTTGTAGTTCTAATTGATAAAACCTCCAGTTAGCTCCTACAAATTCATATTTACTTAAATATCTCATTACCCAACTAATAGAGAATTTTCCAATTTTTTTAATTTTCTCCAGGAACTTGGTTTATTGAGAAGTATAAACATTACGAGTACTCTAATTACAGAAATTTCGCTATTTGCATAATTTTTCGAGATAAAGAATGATTACAAAATGAGTCGATTCATCCTCCTCTTGATACACTAGAAAAAAAAAGTAGAGAATAGATAAATTTTTGCCTCACCAAAACGTGAGTATCAGAAATTCATGAAGATCGACCATGTTAGCGACAGTAAGTAACTCTTACGACTGAATTTTATTTGCGTTTGTATGAATCCTGAAAATAGAGAGAAGTGCATAGAGTGTGCACCCAAATGCTAGAAGTATTTCGATAAAACTGGATGAGGAAGACTGAAAAAAAGAAGAAGTAAGAGAGAGAGAGAGAGAGAGAGAGATTGATGGTAGTACATAGTACGGAGTAGTGAATAATAATAAAAAAATCTGTTTGCTTTGAACGTGACATAAGGAGAAAAAAAAGTAAAGAAATGAAAGAAAAAAAAGTAGAAGAAAACAAAAAAATGGATAATACAAAGCGTAATGGTGAGTGCATGCCAGTGGGACAGGTTCAACGAATGTGGGACATGGGGAAGGACGATCGAGTATCGATTATTTGATGCAGGGAGGGTTGAATTTATGCTTCTCGCATACGCTACAGACAAGCCAAGGTTCTTTCAGTCTCAACTGAATTGTGTGTAACCCCAGCGTTATCGCCGTTGTTTTTTTTTCTTTTTTCTTTTAGCTGGTAGCGTAGGCGTCTCCCGACAAATTGTCGCGACGAGAGGTGTCACAATGTTGAGAAAAGAGAAAAGACCAACAAAAAAGGAGCGTGATAGAGTTGAAGAGGAAAAGGTACGGAAGGGGACAGACGGACAAGAGGAAAAGCATCGAGCTGTTGCTCTGAATGGCTTTATTCACTGATGGTGACAGTGGGTAGAGAGCACCGGGGATAGAGTACTTTTTTTTATTTCCTTCTTTTTCCCCTCTTTATCTAGCGAAGTGGGTTATTTTCGTTCACCAATAACCGTATTTTATAAAATGAATACGAAATAGAAATTGCGATTGAGAGTGTATGAACTTCTTGATGCTTTATAGATAAATAGAATGAATAGAACTTCTGGAGTTTTTTTTTTTTCAATTGTGAAATTTTTCTAAATTGAAATCCGAGTGAAAATATATTAATTCAATGCACGAGGCTAAATGGTGAATTTCAGAGAAGGTTAAAGCAAAATGATACAGAATTTTTCTCAGCATTAAAGACTTCATGAAAAACTTGAAAGAATTGAAGAGATGCACATGGAAAAGACTCGTTAGACACCAGTTATCGAACATGAGAAATTCGAAAATTACTGATATATTTAACAAGTTCATAGACTCTTATTTGAGTTGATGCCAATTTTGTGTTTTAAAGATTAGAAAAATGATATTTCGCTGAATTACCAATTTTTTACAGAATAACTATGTTGAAGAGTTCGATCACCAGACGAGTTAAACACTGGTCAACTCATCCTCCATTGTTGGATAATTTTTTCCAATTTTTCCAGATCATTTTTGTTGAATATTAGCGCCAAATTATTATAAATATGTTGTATCGACTTGCGATATTAATTTCCAATACAGTAGATTAATTGAGCACATTCTCACTTCCTGTTTCTATCATAGAACAATAACACAGTGTTTTTACTCCAAAATTAAATCTACTTCTGTTCATCAATTATAAATGCATCATACTACTTTATTACAATATAAACATTTATTAAACATAATTATGACTTTCTATTAATATATTTTTGCTACTTCCACAATTATTAATCAATAATACAACAAAGAACATCAACAATTTTGCTCCGCTCCACCTTATCATTGATCTTTTGATGTTGCGATAGGACTTGTTTTTATCATTTTCATTTTGTTTCTTTATGATATTGGGTGCAGAAAATAAAAAAAAAACTGAGGTGTGAATTGATGAAAATTTTAGATGTGTTGGAGTAGGTAGTGCCTCTTTGGCTCGATGAATACGCATTGGGACAAACGTTTACAGGTATAAATTGGTTTGCGCACGAATATTCTATTCGATGTAGCGTGATCGAAGTTGAGTGCATGTACATGGGAAAAGAATATTGATTTTCGTATATCACTCGACAGTTGAAAAAAAAAAGTAATAGACTAGAGGATGTACAGGTTAATGATATTTGACTATTTTTATCAAATTAATTTATCATTAAATACTCATTAAAAATTTTACACACTCGAGTTATGAATTAATATACAATGTTTTTTTATAGATCATAAAATGATGAAATTTGTTTGTGAGATTGTTCAAGGCCGCCTGAGTATCCAAATTTCGTACTCTCCAACTTCCCACGCACTCTCAGGGTTTTATTATTTCTAACAGCCTTATGCCATTCACGTTTGACTCGTGCTGAGAGAGTTATTGAACTCGTAGCCATTATTTTATGACGATCGTGAGAAAAAAAAAATTTTGATTAGCAAGTTTTTTGAAATATCGGTGTTGATTTAGTGAGGTGTAGAAGGCATTCTCTTCAAATTCATTAATTAACATTATATGAAGAAATTTGAATGAGGATGATAGTTTTTTACGAAATCATTACAGTCTTACAGTGAGGGGAGAAAATATTTACTAGAAATATTATATATTTTTAATTTATCCTGAATATTATTATTTAGGATAAATTTGAATACATTTACATCAATCAATAAGATAAACATTCTAGAGAATAGTTGATGAAAAATACATTTCGGTAACCGGCAGTTTGGCTGTTCGGTCTGTGTACGGCTCGGCGGATCTACCGGGTTAAGCAGCATTGCGTCTGGTTACTACTTGGATGGGTGACCGCTTGCCGTACACAGATTCGAACAACAAACTGAACCATACGGTAAGGTGTGACTATAGAGAATTAGTGTGCCTTTCTCGTCAGTGTGACAGAAAGGCACATTAAGGCTCTGTACGAATCCGACTGCACTGATCAGGGTTTTCCATGGTTTCCCCTGGTCCACGGCAAATGCGGGCAGTGATAGAAAGTCGATCCATGGCTCTCGCAAACAGGGAAAGAAGGCGGCAAAAAGGCAAAAAGGCAGATGAAAGGGGAGGGTATAAAACCGATATGGTAATACCAAAGGAAATAAATTAAAAAAAAAAAAAAATACATTTCGGTTCTGAGCCAAATTAGCATATGATTGGATAAGATATTATATTTCGTGCAAATAAATAATTATTTGATAAAAAATCGACACGAAAATATTAATGGCAAATATGATCGAGATTGAATCAATGCAGGAGGGAGTTTTGGAAGAATACTTTTTTATTTGTCGTCATCAGTTAACAAAATATAGGTATAGAAATAGATACTGACCGAGAGAGGTATTTCAATTGAATCCTTTACATTCCTTACATAGTTCATCACAAATGAGAAATAACTTCTGTCTCAAAATTATTTCTATTCCTAGAAAATATTTTCTTTCCTCGGTGGAGGAAATTATGATTCAGAACTTATTTTTTTTTTTTTCAATATTCAATAAGAAGTTATTTTCGAAGGAGTTCATCCGTTTAAACTGTCCCTAAAATTTCAAGTGAATGATAGAACTAGAGAACCATCAATAGAAAATACATTTGGAATTGTACTTGTTGTCTGAAAATTACAATCAGGGGAAACTGGGGCAGAACGGACACGCCGGGCAAAGTAGGACGGATTTCCCAATTTTTGTCATACACGGAGAGAAAATTCTCTTAAAAATTGTGATGCTCAGCGACTTAAAGCAGGCCAAAAGTGCAGGCTAGGGGTATTTTATGCATCCTCCAATAAAAAAAATGTCCTTGCCAAGAGGATTACTAATAGGGCTAATTGAATTTTCGAGAGAAAGTGTTACAATAACTGTTACGTAGCACTACGAAAATATTAGCTGATTGTTTTCTCTTAAGGAAGTCATGAAAATTTCTATACTTGCTCAATGATGAATTGTAGGGCCCTTAGAAATTTTCATACGCTACTAAGAATTTTTATGAAATTTTTTTAGAATTTTTCCCATGCCAGCCTCATAATGTGGTAGACGAAGATGCAAGTCGGGTACCTTCGGCGGTTTTCGGTACATGAGCCATTGGCCATTTCACACTTGGCTTTGGATTGAAATATCTCGGAAACTATGCAAAGTTTATCGAGACATGCTGTGAATGAAATTTAGAGGGAAAATTAACGAAGAAAATAAGCAAGACGCCGTTTTTCTACGACCAGTAATTTCCGAGATATCAATTTTTTGATGAGTAGGTCAGAAACAATGGACGAGGCCCGATAGTAAATAAATGGCCGCTCGAGCGTCCCTTCTGAATTTTTCATTAAAAAATTAATATCTTAATAATTAGGAGTTGTAGAAAA
Organism: Aleiodes alternator; assembly: GCA_963921955.1. Classification (NCBI taxonomy): domain Eukaryota; kingdom Metazoa; phylum Arthropoda; class Insecta; order Hymenoptera; family Braconidae; genus Aleiodes; species Aleiodes alternator. Next base: position 2,196,216 of record OY998110.1, on the reverse strand, counting down.
ACGGAATTTCACTCATTTTATTCGTTAATCTTCCCTATAAATTTCATTCACAGCATGTCTCGATAACTTTTCAGTACTTTTCGAGATATTTTAATCCAAAGCCAAGTGTAAAATGGCTATTTTTTTTTAAGAAATGAAAAGCAAAAATTTGATGTGGAGCATGGGAATTTTTCGGTACAAAAGCAAATTTGACCCCCTTTGTAGAGCAGCATGGTAATTTTTTTAAAAATCATTCAGAAAAATTCTTATATTTTTCTCTCCGTGTATAGAGCTCTATTCTGAAAAAAGTCCAGTTCATTTCACCTCACAGGTCCGTTCTGCCCCAGCTTCTCTGAGCATTACACATTTGAGAGTCTGAAATAATTTGACTCATTGAATTCAGAACATTTCTTACACATCAACATAACTTATGCTGCATAAGACTTTGCTCGTACATCTATTAAATCCCAATATATTTCTAGAAAATTGACTTCAAAATTAGAGGAGACTCCGGAAAATAAGTTGTACATGCATCTGCAAAGTCTATCCTCATTATCTGGCCATAGCATGTGTACTGAGGTAAATAATTTCTCAAATTGAAGTTCTCATTAATTTCACAAAAGTAGAATTTCACATTAAACATATGGTAATCTGTGTAAAGTAGATGGTTTCGGTACATTTGCAGAAGGTGTGGTTAACTGAGATCATGAGTTATGATGCTTGTATCATGTAGGATAGAAAGGAAGCGTGGGAGAATAACTGGAATATGTGCTATCTCCCAGGTGGAAAAACATTTCAAAGCATGGGTAATTCATGGTCGCATTTTCTCTCTCTCTCTCTCTATCTAAGATTCAATTTTTGAAGTTGAAATATGTCCTTTTTTTCAAAGAAGTTTTCCGAAGTAGGAGATGTTATCAACAATGTATGATCCTTGAAAGGTTAAGAATTTCTTTCACATTACCCATTCTCGAAGAAAATTTATTAGTCCAGAGGAACGACAGTGTGACTGTTTGATCTGCATGTGAACTCAATAAATCCATCAAATTCAGGGAGAGAGAGAGAGCACAATCTGCTCAAGCAAATGTCCAGTTAAAAACAAAAACATCTTTATTGAATGGATTGTATTAAAATTATCAGTTGCATTTATAGTTCAAAAAGGAACCCATTACTAATTGTTCTAACTGTATAAGTTTCAAAACGAGTTGGATTCTATCACACATTTAACAAAGGACTTAAGGAAAGTATGACCGCCTGTACCGATCAGGGTTTTCTATGTTTTTCCCTGGTCCTCGATGAATTTGATACAGTAATGAAAGAAATCGACCTATGGAGTTGCAAAAGTGGGAAAATAGGAAAGATATAAAAGGCGAGTCTTGGGGGTAGAAACATGACCATGTAATACCAATGAAATAAGTCGAATTAGAAGGAAAAATATTAGTCCAGAGATCTCCAAAGTATTACCGATCATGCTGAGATTCCAAAATTCTATGGGGGACATGTTTTAATATAATTTACTCTAACTCATCGCACAATTCGAACATCATTGCACAATTCTAAGTGTCAAAAAAAATAGAAGATAAACATCTCATTTTTTGTCAGCTGGTTATAAAGAAAGATATTACCTGACAATCCTGAGTTTTCAGCTTTCACCGTAGAAGGTAAAGAAGAAATCAAGCAGCCACACAGCTCACTTACTCCATTGATTTATCAACATCAAGTCAGACAGTAAATTCCCTAACCCCAAGAATTTCGAAAAAATATAATTGAAATGATTCAATGGATAAAAACCAATGGACCAGAAGAAGAGAATAATGATGAGACAGAGTAAACTAGGAAGAATGGGTGTGATCATGATTTATTCCTTTCTGATAAACAGTACCTGCAGTCAACAATACCGTAAAACCCGGATGACTCCTCAGTTGCGTCTGAACTACCATCATTCTCTCTCTTCCTCCTTTGCTGCAGTTGTTTCACTTTATTGGCCATAGTCTCTAGCCAGTCCTCAATGTCATCACTAAAGTGATCCATACCAGCAACATCCTTGATACCGTCCACAAGTAATTCAACAGTTGCCCAAAATCCATCACCAGCTGGTTGAATCATGTCACTCTTTATTAAACCAAATCACTCTCCAAAACTCCCGCAACAACTTTAACTTCACTCGAGCTTCATCCAAGCAGGAGAAACGCTCTCATTATATTCGACGAAAGATGGAAGTAATCGGAAGGGATAATTACTACTGGTGAGAACTTATGAGCACTACGAGGAAATAAATGCGAGTGATTGGCTCGTCGGGAGACGAAATGAAATTGTGCAGAATTATTCGCGTATAACGCTCAAAGCCCGTTTCTGATGTGGAATACAATCGTAGACACAAAAAGGAATCGTGCGAGACTTTAAGCGAGCACGTAACTCTCTAGACAGGCGATCAACAGTAAAATCCCACTGAGACTGTGGATAACCGGGCATCATGTCACGTTATGGACGTCGTATAGGCACCAAAAGCAAAACGTTAACTCCAAAAGGCATGACACGCGATTCATGCTTTACAAATTCTCTATACTCCCAGCAAACATCAGCCTGCGTGTGTACACATACGTTACGAAAATTATTATTACCACTTCTTTTTTGGGGTGAAATAGACAATCGATACTGCCAAATATTTTATTTCATCAAGGTGCTTGGCCGAGTTACATTTTATTATTTTTTTTTTTATCTTTTGAAAAATCGTGCACGAATTTCGTGAGGATATTTGCGGGTTCGAGCCTCATTTCATCATCGATAGGTGAAGTCTGTGGATGAAAAGACACTTGGCGTTTTGAGTATTCGATTTTGGATATTTTGATGAATGGATTTCTAGGTGCGATCCAATCGATGCATTTGGTTAAAAAAAAGGTGAATCATCGGAAAAATTTTTTTCAATATTTTATGAAATTAAAATGAATTTAAATAGTTTCAAAATATTCTTTCCGTTGAATTTAATAATTTCGTTTTATCTTTCAAGTGATCCATCGAATTTTTGGATTCAAGAAAATATTTTTATCAAGTTAAACGAGAGCTTTTCGAAATTAAATTAATTTTTATCACTTCTTGCCAAACCACACACTGAATAATCTACTTCGAATAGCTTCTTACTTGCTGTTAGACTTTTCATAAGAAGGGTCGCGTGATTAACGCCCGAAGTAATGCAAAACTCTCGGAATTCTTGACTCCGTTTGAAAACGAGTACCGGAAAACCTCGAAATCGATTCACAAGGCTTGAATTATAGTTCGTGCCGAAGTTTTTAAGCGTCATGATACTCTGATCTACTAAGACAATTTTTATTTCAGCACTTTCGAAGATATTACGAATATAATTTCTTTGAAATTAATGAAAAATTTCATTGAGTTCATTTGTGAATTTTTCCGTTGAGATTCAATTCATCAGACTGTGTTGATTGTAATGATTAAGGTTTCGAGGACTTACGCGTATTTTAGGGGCTTTGTCTCCCACCATCTAAGAGGCCGATCGTAAGGATCAAGAGCTGTCGAGAAGACGACATGTTTTTTCCTTGACATCTTTTTCTTCTTCTTAGTCGTGCCAAATTTTTCAGTTGAATGTATTGCCGAAGTCATTTTTTTTTAATTTTTTCAAAGAAAGAATTGATTTATTTTATACACAAAAATTTGGATTTTAATATTTTTTTCTTTTTTTTTTGTTTATTTTTCAGGTTAATTCATACAAGAGACAAATGAGGAATGATTTTTTTTTATTAACTATTTTTAACGAGATCCATGAGGAATATTTTTTGGTTTTACTTCGTTTTCCAACAATTGTGAATAGATTATTCAGAGGCTTGTGATTTTGATGATTTTGATGTTTGAAAGTTGAGGATTACTCGTTGTTTCAGCTAAATATTTTTTCCATGCTTCTCTGTCGGCTGCTTTTGATGGACCCCAGTCAGCAGTTGGCCTGATACCTGCTTCTAATCGTTGCTTGAAACTTCCCTGAGTCATCCACAAAAAAGAAAAAAAATCGTTAATTATTTCCGTTTGTTTAGCGTGATAAAAAGTCAAAACTTCTGAGAGCTTAAACTTCCAAATTATTTTTCAAAGTTTTCAGAATAGAAGAATAGAAGAGTTACGAAAGAAAATTTCACCTTCGTCGTCAAGAAATGCCAGATTGCATAACCAGGTATGCACAGCATGCTAACCATACAAGAGCACCATCCAAGAAAAACTGCCCACTCTGGATACTGTACTCCATTGTACGATATTCGCGTGTTGAAAATAATTGTCGTAGCAAATATAAACTGTGGATAAATAAAATCGATTTATCAATGACATTGTCGTCTATCTTTTCATACCTAAGAAAGAGAAAAAAAACATGATTTTGAATCAGAACGTTCGTTTACCCTACAGGGGTTCAGTTAACTTCCACTTTCTGTTTCATATTGTTTTCGTACAGTAAATAAATGATAAATGACTAAAAAACACGAAGAGTCTACGCCTTTTCTCATGGGAATAAACGAAAAGGACATTTCATGCTCTACGTGTTTTAGGCTTTTTTTTTCTGTCGTGATGATTTATTATTAATGAATTTTACTCACGGTGAGGATAATGGGCGTTATGTATTTCCACGAATACGGCCACCATGGATTCAATTTTCTGCCAAGCATGAATTCAATGTCACGAACGAAATTATCGCAGCCTAGATAAAACATGATTTATTATTACTATCATTTTATCAAGTGATTGTTCAACGTTAGAGGAATATTTGACAAAATGAGAGGCAATATGCAAATAGAGAGGCTGCTGCAAAATAATATGGAATATAATAGCTGTACTATCTTACCATAAGTCCATCCAACAACGATAACTTCAGCAAGACAAATAGATATCACAGAAACAGAGGCAGCATACCAATCGAACATTTGCAGAAAATACATTCCACCCTAAACAAAATAATAAATCGTCAGAGAAAAAACTCGTTAATTGCTAGTACGCTTAGACAAAATCATATACTCACATTTGTGACGAAAATTAGCGATCCAAGGAATAAAATGAACAAAGAGGCCATAGCCACAAGCTGTTTTCGTTTCCTCAGGTGTGGATAAGCATCAGTGACGCTTGAAATAATGGCTTCAATTTGCACAAACTAGAAATTGAATAATACATCAGAGGTCAAGTGATCAGATTTGAAATATGAATGGAAAGAAGCAAATACATACGCAACTGTCCATCCCAAGGAAGTAAAGCATAGAGAAGAAGAGAACCGACCAAACTTGAGGAAATGGCAGCATCGTTAGTGCTTCTGGATACGTTTCAAATGCCAATGATGGTCCTGAAATATTAATGCATTACATTTTCTGGTATGTACAAAATTGTTCATAATTAGTTTGTGTGCCTGAAGTTTACATACCTCCAGTGGCTACAGCTGCTACTGGCAAGCCAGTACTATAGGCCATGAAACCAAGTACTGAAAAAACTACAAAACCAGCGAAAATGCTCGTTCCACAATTGAGAATTGGAATCCATATTGCATCGCTAAAAATTAAATGTGATATTTTATTTCAGCATTCCAGTATTTCTGTGAAGATATTGAAAACAAATGAACTAACAGTCGATTATCATTTCTAAACTGATTGTAACTGGCCATATTGACAATTCCGCCCCATCCTGGACCAAGTGAGAAGAATATTTGTATTGCTGCATCAGCCCAGACCTTGAAGTGAAAAAGGAATTATTAAATTTGTTTCTATTTGATAAATCAAGCATCAATCTTCATAATCACTCGTAAATCTGTGAGCTGGGACCATTTTGGTGTTATGTAAAACCAGATTCCGTCAGAGGCTCCTGGAAGTGTGACGCCTCTTATCAGTAGTACAAACAGGATGATAAATGGAAAGGTTGCAGTGAAATAAACCACCTGGAATCAGCAGAGAAATTAACTGTATCGATTCATCAAAATCCAGAGATCTTTGAGACCATTGAAGATTTTCAACAAATATCTTTGTCTGAAATACCTTGCCAACACTTTTCACGCCATTGCAAATGCAGAGAAAAACAACGATCCATGATATAAGATTGCAGATGAAGAGGGGCCATACAATACCTCCCATTTCATCCACTCCAGATGAAATTTCGAGTATATGGCGACTGAGGACATAAAATTTATCAGTGAAAGTAATCAATTTTGAAATTCATTATTAAAGTTTAAGGTGAAATTGATTTACTTGAAAAATTCTTCAGCTGGAGTGCTAACTTTTTGGAGTAATCCATCGATTTCAGTTGTATTCCGTACTTTAACATCATTTATCTGGAGAAAAGAATAGAATCAACAATTGGAATTGAACAAGCATAGCGAAGATTACCTTGATACAGCTCGGTGTATTCCATGGATTATCACAATCCTCCCAAGGTAATTTACTTCTGAATGACATCGATAAGAACATAAGAGGATATGAAATAATGACATTGTAATACATTGTACAAATGAGATTAACAATGACAATTGCGAATCCAGCTCCTTTGAATAGAGGACTCATTCTGAACATCGTTATACAGCCAGTTCCTCCAAATTGTCCCATACAAGATTCCATGAAAAATAATGGTATTCCACATAGAAAGAGCATGAGTAGATAAGGTACCAGGAATGCACCTAAATAAAAGGAAATAATGATAGTACTAATAAAAATAATAGTAATGATGATGTCTATCTGAATACAAGTAAATCGATAAATTTTTTTGGGAATTCTTCCTTTTGTCGGGAATGAATGCATGGGCCAATTCACTTCTCAAGAAAAAGTGTCACATTAATTGTAAAGCGGCATCATGAAAATATTAGCCAATGCCTTTCTCCTTGACAATTGAAGAAAAATTCTCTATCCATCCAATAACAAATTCTCCTGGCACTTAAAAATTTTAGGTAGCTACTCAGAATCTTTACACGTTCACTTCCGAATTTTTCCTATGCCAACTTCATAATGTGGTAGACGAAGGGGCATAGCTGGGTGTCTTCGACTGTTTTCGGTACATGAGCCATTGGTCATTTTACACTTGAAATATTTCGGAAACTACTCAAAAGTTATCAAGACATGCTGTGAATGCAATTTAGAGAGAAGATTAACGAAAAAATAAGCGAAACGCCGTTTTTCTACAACCAGTAGTTTCCGAGATATCAATTTTTCAATGAGTAGCTCAGAAACAAGGGATGAGGCCTGATAGCAAATAAATGTGCGCTCGGGTGTCCGTTCTGAATTTTTCATTAAAAAATTAATATCTTAATAGCTGCGAGTTGTAGAAAAACGCAGTTCTGCTTATGTTATTCGTTGATCTTCCCTCTAAATTTCGTTCACAGCATGTCTCGATAACTTTTGAGTAGTTTTCAAAATATTTTAATCCAAAGCTAAGGGTAAAATGGCTATTTCTTTGAGAAACGAGCGGAAATTATGATGTAGAGCATGGGAATTTTTCGGTCGTGTTTCATGAAAGCTCCTCCTTTGAGTGACAATTTTCTGGCCCAGAAGCAAATCGCATCCCATTTATGGAGCGGCATGGTAATTTGAAAAAAAATTATTTAGAAAAATTCTCATATTTTTCTCTCCGTGTACAAACGTCACGAATTATGACTCAAAAAAATTATAACAGGAAATGTTTGAGGAAAAAGGGGGAGGAGAGAACTGGTTATTCAGACTGTTGATTAGAAATAGGAATACAAATTTTTAACTGATGTATTTTCTTGGCATTATTTTTTCAGTCAACCAGAAAATTTATGCTGAAAAACTTCGATAAGAGAAATCTCGATGCAATAAGTTATCGGGAAAAATGAGCATAAAACAGGAAAAGCAAGATCCATCAACTACCGTTTATTGACCATCTCTGTAATAGAAATGAAGTCTCAAAATACGTATTTCCTTTTGCTACTGATTTAAACAACGTAAATAAACATAGAAATGAGAGCTCATGAATTTGTATAATTTATAAATTGACAAGTCAAAAAGATGGTTCAAGGGCGAGGGGCAATTTGTTGTAAGTGATTATCTAAAATAATTCAATGATTGCTTTTACTCAATTGTGTCGTCCTCCCTCAACAGGAAATTATAACGACACCGAAATAAAACAGTACGAGGCGTGTAGTTTAACGAGTTATACAATCTTGGGTAGGGAGTTTTATGCTCTTTAATATAGTTGGCCCTTTATACAACTACAATTGATACTACTGTAATGATTTGTGATAAAAAAACAATGAATGTAGCCTGCTATTTTCGGCTGAAATATCAGACATCCAATTTTTGAATAGAAATTTTCATGAATTCATGAAAATTATGCATCATTATGGAATCACACTGACTGAAAATTCCACGAAATATAGTAAATGATTTGGATGTTGCACGCCAGACATCATACGTGGGCGATAATTCACTATTTCTGCAAGGTTAAATAAAGTGAATTTTCCAAGACAAATGCAACAATCATTGTGCAACTACAGATGATTTTGACGAATGAAAAGTCATTTGAAATTATCAAATATCTTATTGTTTGTAGAAAAAAAAAACTTACCTCCGCCATTTCTGTAACACAAATAAGGAAATCGCCAAACGTTTCCAATTCCAATTGCGTAACCAGCGCATGAAAGTATGAATTCCGTTTTATTTGCCCACGAGCCTCTATCCGGCACTTCCTCTCGTAATTGTACTTGATCTGTTTTCTTCGACATGGCGGAATGACCGAAAAAAAATGAATTTAATCAAAATAAAAGACTATGGAATTTCGATTACTCTCATTCAATGAAGAAATTCGAGAAAAAACGTGGAATATGTAGTGCATCTCATCGTAGTTGATTTGTCAACTCGTGTCGAATGTTGTTGTTTTGAAAATTCAAAATAAATGACAAGCGCGCACTTTGGATGGATGAAGCGCGCGTACTACAAGAATGGAATGAGACTCGTAACTGAATGAACTACAAAGGCGACAATAGTTCTGCAGATGGACCAGATTCTTTAACCGTCCCTCATGTAACTGCTCGTGCAATCAACACATTTACTGGCGTCACTATATAAATAGACTGTGATAACTAATGATTGTAATGATAGGTGGTTGGACAGTGGCTATATTTTGATCTCGTCGTTTAAATTGATGTGGATGGTTCAAACGGTGGTAGGATAAGTTTTAGGAAGAGAGAAATTTTCATAATTCAGATGCACGACTAGTATTGAGGTTAATTTATTCATTCAAATTGTAAAGATATGTTTGTTGAATGTATTTTCATTGTTTGTAAAGAATTCTCATCAATTCATAAGATTAAAAGTTTACTGAAGCAACGAAAATGACTGAAATTTCCATGATATCTATTTGCCAGTGGGGGACTCTGTCTTGCTGTTAAATACTGACAGCACCTGCCTTTTATGTGATTTTTGAAGCATTGAGCATGGGAGTTAGAAACTAGGCCATGGAGAAATTACTTTTATTTGATTCTATTTATTATAATCCTTTTGAACTAATGGAATAATGGCTCAGGAAATGATCGTATCAAATATGGAAGTGAAAGCTCGACAGTAGAAAAATCATAAACATACTCTTCTGAAAATCATTTTAGCTGAAAATAGGGAAGAGTGGGGTAAAATCGATCCGCGGGGCAAAATGGATCGGATTCTTGTTTGGAAGTGAAAGCCTCTGCGGAGCGATTTAGGGAAATTCTCGATAACATAGACATGCTGAAGCACTTTCGCAATTTCCGCGGATTTTTTCGCGAAGTCATGCACTCCGAGCAAAAAGTCTTGGATCATTTTGTTCCTTAGGTCTATTTTGCGAAAGTCTTCCTTATTTTTACTATGAACATACACAGAGAAAAATGTTTTCTTAATTTAAGAATGTGCAGTCACTTAATGTAAGTGACCTGCCATTCTTAAATTAAGTGACTTTTCTCACTTAAATCAAGTGACTTTTTCTTTCTTAATTTAAAAAAGTAAAACTCACTTAAATTAAGTGAATTTTCTCACTTAAATCAAGTGACTTTTCTCACTAAAATCAAGTAACTATTTCTTTCTTAATTTAAGAAAGTAGAACTCACTTAAATTAAGTGACTTTTCTCACTTAAATCAAGTAACTATTTCTTTCTTAATTTAAGAAAGTAGAACTCACTTAAATTAAGTGACTTTTCGCACTTAAATCAAGTGACTTTTCTCACTAAAATCAAGTAACTATTTCTTTCTTAATTTAAGAAAGTAAAAGTCACTTAAATTAAGTGACTTTTCTCACTTAAATCAAGTGACTTTTCTCACTAAAATCAAGTAACTATTTCTTTCTTAATTTAAGAAAGTAAAAGTCACTTAAATTAAGTGACTTTTCTCACTTAAATCAAGTAACTATTTCTTTCTTAAATTAAGTGACTTTTCTCACTTAAATTAAGTGACTTTTCTCACTTAAATCAAGTGACTTTTCTCACTAAAATCAAGTAACTATTTCTTTCTTAATTTAAGAAAGTAAAAGTCACTTAAATTAAGTGACTTTTCTCACTTAAATCAAATAACTATTTCTTTCTTAATTTAAGAAAGTAGAATTCACTTAAATTAAGTGACTTTTCTCACTTAAATCAAGTGACTTTTCTCACTTAAATCAAGTAACTATTTCTTTCTTAATTTAAGAAAGTAGAACTCACTTAAATTAAGTGACCCTTCTCACTTAAATTAAGTGACTTTTCTCACTCAAATCAAGTAACTATTTCTTTCTTAAATTAAGTGACTTTTCTCACTTAAATCAAGTGACTTTTTCTTTCTTAATTTAAGAAAGTAAAACTCACTTAAATCAAGTGAGTTTCCGCACTTAAATTAAGTGACTGCACATTCTTAAATTAAGAAAACATTTTTCTCTGTGTAAAAAATGTTTGAGGTCTACAATTCTGTGGACTCGTGAAACGAATAAAGGTCTCACTGTAATTTCCTTCGGAATCATCAATTTTGAAAATTATGTCTAGTCTATATTAACTCCTTCTATTTCAAAAAATATGCGAAGACGAAAGACTGCAGCGATCTCTATGTCTGAAACTCATGTACTTACCTTCAGTGGATATTGAAACTCCTAGGATAACGAATACGTCGATCAAGTGATTCCTCTCTTCTACGTTCTGAACTTGTAAATAGTGCAGAATAGTCCCAGAAGATCGCAGCTCATTGACGAAAAACTGATTCCTTCCTGATTTGAATTTGCTCAGTGCTGGTTCAATTTAATGAGTTTTCACGATTTAGATTTAATTAATCTATTGATTATAATCAGTAACCTTCTGAAAGAACAATTGAATTGATAAATAGCACCCTCAGGAGACCCAAAAACCAATAGAAATTGAATAGAACGAAGTAATTGTCATTGGATGAGGATAATTCAGTAGATAAGTCCCATTGAATTGTGACAAAAAGGTGGTACCCAAATACTCAACGAATATTTTCTGTAAATGCAACCTTTCGTACGTGAGAGGACATACATAATGAACAAGTGGAATGGTCGAGTGGCCTACGTAGACGAGTATTCTGGGTTCTAAGGTGAAAAGGAAGGTAGGGGGATGGTAACTGTGGGAATGGGATGTATTAATGTTGCATCTCTCTCTTTCTTTCTATCCACTGCCCTCTCACATCCACTATCCTCTCAGGGCCACTCCGCAATTGCTCTAATGCATCTCTAGTGCTTTGGATGGGTAAAACAGTTGTTGCCCAACCCATTTCTACCTCTCTTTTCAAAAAGATCCTCCGGCTTATGTTAAAGAGGTATTGGTGCCCTGAGATTATCGGATTCCATGGAAATAAAAAGAGTTCGCTCCTTTTTTCTAAATTAAAAGCTCTCTCAATTCAACTGAATTCAATGGTATTCTCATGGATAACAATTGGAACTCATTCAATGCGATCAATATGTTTTTAATTTTCCTTGTGATGATTTGAATTGGAGTAATAGTTCCTCTTTCGATATTATTTCACCATGAAAATAATTTGGAATTCATGGGAATTCTACTGAGACTTGAGATACTGATTTCAGCTGTTTTAATCCTGAAATATGTTTTTTTTTTCAATTCCCAAAAACGAAAAGAATCTACTGCATGAGTTTGAAAAAAAAAACCCAGAAATACCGAAGATCAGACTGGATTATTATTTTCCAACAGAATCGGCATAACGCTATCCAAGTGACATGACGAAGCGAGCAAAACTCACCCCATGGATGAAAAGCTGGTACAATCCCTTGTTAAAAAACGATGAGAGGATCTCAAGCTGAAGCGGCTATTAGTGATTCGCATGCAAGAGATTTTCCCCAGTACCATTATAACTTTACGTTATTCTCATATATATCTGTAAATATCCGCATTCGCATATATATGTATTTGTGTACATAGATTCTCTATAATTTACAGTGCATTAAAAAATTTTCCGGTGAAATGGAGACGTAGTACACGATGAAATTGTTAGAGAAGGGAGGTACAATGTCCAATTCGGGTACATTGTGAAATAAGAGATGCGTAATACATCAAGCTTACGGAGGGCATGTCGCCTGCAGCGACTGCCGTTGGACCACGAATCATAATTACATTGTACAACTCTACAAATCACCTGTCCAAGCCATATCTGCCCGTTTTTCAGTTAACTCAATGATGTGCTTGCTATGTAAAATCAACTGTAAATACTGGATTTTTGGGTTGAAAGGATAAAAAAAAACAAGGAAAACGAAATGCTTCGAGTTTGAATCCCAGTCGGATAGGACGAAGAATTTCTTCGGGTCTAGGAAAATATTTCTCCACAATAAATTTCTCGGAAAAAATTTCTCTAAAGAAAATTTCTCAAACAAAAATTTCTCAAAAAAAAAATTATTTCCAGAAAAATTTCTCCACCAAAAAATTTCTCCACAAGAATCAATTAAGAAAAAAAATAATTTATAATAAATTAAAAAATAATTTGAAAAAATACCTGAAGAGTATTGCAAATATTACAAGTCTGTGAGAAATGAATTTTCAATCAATTTTTAATGAATTCTTAATGAATCTTTAATGAACTTTTGATAAGAATTTGGTCGATTTAAAATGAATTTTTGAGAAATATTAGTGCTTTTATAATGAACTTGTATATATTGAATATGAAATGAATGAATAAATAGGAAATTTTATTCATAGTTTTTAAAAAGAATAAATTTTATTAAAATTTTGAGGATTTTTTCTCAGAAGAATTAATTTCAGAGAAATTATTGAGAGAGAATTTCTCGTCGGGAAAAATATTTTCTGAGAAATTTCTGGCGGAGAACTAATCGACTGCTCCCATTTCTTCGACTCGATTTTCAATTTATTATATTATCATTTGAAAATGATTTATTCCATAGAGTATAATTCCGTGAGTGATGTAAATGAATTATCATTTCTGTCATCTCTTGATTTCAGTATTGTACAAAAATCGCGTGTCACATTATGAACATTGAATTAGTCAACATTATTTTATCACTGCTTTGTTTTTCCATTTATTATTTATAAAAAAAAGAAAATGTTGAAATAGCAAGGATTCAATGAGCTGAGAGTCTATTATCACTGGGCTGAATCGTTGAGAGTAGGTAATGGAGTACCGATCGTTCGGCGTGGATACACGTGTGAACAGCTCCCGTTGCTTCTAAATAATTCATAGAACACGCGACACACAAGTTTCACCCGTTTACTCAGTGCACGCTACAGTATGATAATAAAAATCTTCCCATAAACGAATAATCATTTATCACGAGATTGTGAATAAATAGTTGCATGTGAAAATATTATATTCCAAATTATCACGATTTTTATTAGATCGATATTTGATAGTCTCTTGAGAAAAAAATAATCTTATGCATAAAATTTTCAATACAATAGAAAAAAAAACCGCGAACTCATAAACGAATCGCCGAAAAAAAAGGAATTTCAATTAAAATTTAGAAAATTCATTTCATTGCAAAAACCAATCCCGTAATTTTCCATTTGGATGGAAGTTTTTTGAATACGATTGAAAATTTAAAATCGCATTAAAAATATTGGGCCGAGTTACCGGGTAATTTTTTTTACACCCAAACTAGAATAGAATTTTCTCCACGGCATAGAAATGAACTGATTTTAATTGTTTTTTTTTCTCCTGTTTTTTTTTTTAAATTCAGCGGCAAGCCTCGAATTCATTGGATCGGCGTCACGTGATTTTTTAACATCCATCGTCCAGCTACGTCCATTTAACCGACATCCAATTTGGCTGTGCATATTTTTTTCTATTACCGTTTCCCGGGAGCCGACCCTTCCCCCACCACAATTCCGATAGCGTGCAACTCACTCGGTTTGCTGCTGACCCCCCCCCCCCCCCGCCTGTTTCCTCTCTTCTCTCTTTCAGCTTGCGCGTCGATCACCATCGAGTATCCAGGGCGGGGAAAAAGCAATTATCCGAGGGCCGTTCTAATTAATTGCCGGGTTTTTATCGTAGAATGCAAAATGCCTCGGCTTATACTTCTCGACCAGAAGTCGTGCTTGTATATTCGTTGATTGACTTTTCTTTTTATTTTTTGAACTCAATTATATTGAAATCATTGATCGACACGTGGCTAACTGTCAATAATTAAATGCACTGGCATACAAATCTGTCCATTTTTTTTTTTAATTTGATATTCCAATGGAAATAGTAACAAAAGCTGTTAATTTCAGTGTTAAAAGTTTAGTTTATTGGGGAAATTGGATTTCCCATTTCATATGGAAATGCAGAAACTAATTGATTCATTTTTTTCGAATATGCAGCATTATGCCCCGGGCAAATAATTCCCAGTGCTAAAGAGAGACATGTATCATACAATTGATTTCTCTCGATTAGATCCAATGATTAATTTGCTGAATAATGGGAAGAAAAAGAAGATACAGTCCGGTTAGACCCGTCGAATACCTATATCGATATATTCACTCAGTCGATCTTCCATCGGTCACTGGTCAGCTATCTCACGATCAAACTAGGCTGCTCAATGCGCAATGTCTTGTGAACGATTCATCCAAAAATTATGGAAAAACTTGTAGTGACTGCGTTGCTTTTCCATAGGAATACTATGAAAATATCAACGTTTCTCAGATTTTGCGTTTTAGAAATGGTTAGTGGATTTTCAAGCCTAATTCTAACTATTTCAGATGATCAGTTACTGAATAAGTCCTGCACGCTGAATTCATTTATAACAAACAAATTATAAATCCAATTGAAATTTGCATTGCATTCCTTGATCGACAAGCCTTGAGAGTAATTTGAGTGAAAATTTCGGAATTCTGCAAGGAAATTTTCCCGATAAACGAGACGATTGAATACATCAAGCATGGAATTTCAGTCCACAACATTTGTTTATCAAAAAAAAGTGGTTAAGATATCGCCAAAAAAAATCTACCACTCCGGAGACAGTTCCATTATCTACCCAAATCAATTCTTCTAATTTCCATATCTGTGATAGTATTTGAGAAAATGATTTTTTAATGCTAAGGGAGAGGGTCGATACGACGTATGGACCCCGTACTTCATTCATCAAAAATAATTTATTCATTTTTCATCAAAAAGTATAGGAGAAAGTTCAACTTCTCAACTCAGATCCATGAAACCTTTAATGGCGGGCGCATCGCGCCCGCAACCCGCTTGTTTGTCAATATTTTTAGAATGAATGACTGTCAAAGAACAATTGTCAATTGCTAGCTAGCAGAAGCTGCTGATGACTCTTAACTTTGTTTCAGATTTCTGAGTATAAATTGGGGTTAAATTGTGGGCAAGTTAGGTGTGAATGGTCAACATTTTACTAACAAATATTGACAATAACCGCAGAAAGTTATCGGGTTATTTGGGTGGAAATATGCCGCGAAGGTAATCAGTGAACTATGGTCAAATTGTACGGAACAATTACTGATGAGACTGTCGCGAAACTGGCGTTTATTTGCCGTTGAAGTAAGACCAAAATCTGTACCAATTTTTCGGCAGATTAGAGATAAAATTTCCCTCCACAAATATCGGGGTTATTTAGAGGGTAAGCCGAACATTCTTTATCCATGTATCAGAAGGTATACTACATTAGTTGATGAGTCTGGGAATTTCTTTTCGACGCAGAAACCAAATATGAAGGAGAAATGATTATATATCATGATTTTATTTTTCTTAGGTAGATTTTCCACTTTCTAGTTTTTCCATACCCAAATTGCTTTGAAATGGATCAAGTATTCATCACTGTGAAGAGGAGGAAAAACTCCATTCGGGTTTTGCTAAGCTGGCTCCTCTACTCATACTTTCATTCGGAAATAATTTGTAAAACAATAAA
The DNA here is from genome assembly GCA_963921955.1 of Aleiodes alternator. Lineage (NCBI taxonomy): Eukaryota > Metazoa > Arthropoda > Insecta > Hymenoptera > Braconidae > Aleiodes > Aleiodes alternator. The sequence goes on along the minus strand of OY998110.1, from coordinate 2,179,956 downwards.
ATGAAATATCTCGAAAATTCCTAGAATTTCTATTTTCAGATCCACCTTAAGGTATTTCGAGCGCCCCACCTCGTACCTAGCAAGGGTACAATGGGGGCAGCAGAAGCATGGCCATATTATGTTATTAAATTGATCAACAGGTTTTTTTCATCTAGAGAACAGTATCTCCAGAACTTAGGCCTCTTTGATATTAGTGGGTGGTACTTACGCCCATATATTATTTTTTTTTTATTAATCAACCTACATGTCATTATTTCTCTTTTTCTCCTGATGTTGCGTAATTGGCTCAGGAAAGCTTTTTGAAGTAAAATGTTGGAGATACACCCCCATTGTTTATTTCGGAAAGAAGCTGAAAAAAGGCACTTCCGCACCTTTCACTCTAAGACAACGATATGTGTTGGATTTTATGAAACCGAAGAAATTCAGTTTCTCTGTTTTCAGAATCTCTTGCGTAATCAGTTGTTTTCGTTTTCTACTGAATCATTGTTTGACGTCATGATTATTTGAATGTCGTGAATAAATACTGACAACTTATCAAGATTGATGTTCAATGGAACATTTCCTGTGGACAAAATTGAACAATTTCATGATAACCCTGAATGTCACAGGCCGGGAATTTCAACATTATTTTTCAATTTTCCAGATGTATTCTGCAAGTTACAAAAGATCGACTAGTTGAAATTCCTAAGAACATTTCTCCCTTCATTTTCTGTTGATACGCTGAACAGTGGGCTTGAAAATGTGAATTTTACTGGGGGACCATTACCCTCAATCTAAAACTGAAACAGTTGACTCGTCTCTGGCGTTCATTAAAAAAAAATCATTTTTCACTACAGTGAAACCTCTATTATTTTCCACGCGCGAGGCTCAAATTTGGAAAATAATAGAGGTTCCGACTCGGTTTCTGTGGCCCCCACTCCGCCAGCGCGAGAGTGAGAGAAGACGATACGTCGCTCTCTCTTCAACCGCAATATTATTATTATTGACTCTCTTCAGTCTATATGTGTCTTTGTCATTCCGCACATGTCTCCGCATGCGCAGAAGAACAGAGATAGCTATAGATGGAAGAAAGACAACGAAAAATGGTTGAGAGTGGGAGACGCTCTTTCTCCTCCGTTGAGGGGCGGTGGAATATATTGGAGGTGAAAATAATGGAGGTTTCACTGTATCAATCACCTGCTACGGTGATTTTTTCCGTCACCTTGACATGATTCAACTCAATTCCACTCATTCTTGAGAAAAAATATTACTTACTAATATTGTGTTTTTGATAAGATTTTCAAGTGATAACCGCGTCCTCCAACTGATAAATATTTTTGTAATGTGCTTTGAACTATTGAAAGCTGATGGTTATGCCTTCCATAGAATCAGTGACGCAGATCGGGGCATGATATCGCAATTGATCAGATATATAATGACGCACGAAAAAATGAATGTGCGTGGGAGGGAGCTATTTTTTTCTGATACACATGAGTAAATTGATATTTGTGCATTGATACATTCCAGCTGAATCAACATAACGAATTAGGTTTTTGAGTATATAAATGAGTAGAGGATTCATCCATTATTACCGTCAAATTTCGACAGTTCTTCAAGAAGTGTTCTACTCATTATGGTTGCTCTGCAAAAAATATTAGTGATCCTTGTTTTCATCGTAATGGCAGTGAATGCTAGGAAACGTGAGTTCGTTTTTTGAATTGAAACCTCTTTCTAACCTCACTTTGCTTGGTTTGAAACGCATTTTTCCAGCACCCATGGGCAAAAAAATACTATACGCACCATGGGTAGATAAAAGTTAATTTGGACAAAATTTTCCCATCCTCACTTCACTCGGGAGAAAAATTTTGTCGAAATTAACTCTTTTCCGCCCTAGGTGCGTAATGTACTATTCCACTTCCGCAGATACATAGATTTGATGTCATATATAATAAGAATTGTTTTATATTTGTGAAAAAACTCGAGATGGAACATTTTTAATGCTGTTATTGGAAAACTGAGCAAAACTTCTCGTGACAAATGTATCCTGGAATCAATTTTTCATTTTTTTTAAATTCCACTGGTTCAGTCTGAAATGAATACCTATCTTTCTCTAGTTTTTTAAGAATATCTTCGATCTTGATTATCGTCGTGCAAAAATTGAGGAGCTAGTTGAGTCCATTTGTCATCGATTTCTGGGAATTTGAATCGATTTTGAATATTTGAGAGAGCTATAAATAAGAGACCGGGGCAAAATGAACCGAGATTTCTTTTTGAAAGTGAGACTCTAACATACTGTGCTGGATAATTTTCAAGAATTATCCAACAATGTAGACATATTGGAGAATATTTCCAATTATGTCAGATTTTTTGTGGAGTCCGTGACTCCAAAGGAAAATCCTAGATCATTTCGCTTCAGTCTCCCCTATCCTTACACAGAGAAAAATGTTTTCTTAATTTAAGAATGTGCAGTCACTTAATTTAAGTGACCTGCCATTCTTAAATTAAGTGACTTTTCTCACTTAAATCAAGTGACTTTTTCTTTCTTAATTTAAGAAAGTAAAACTCACTTAAATTAAGTGATTTTTCTCACTTAAATCAAGTGACTTTTTCTTTCTGAATTTAAGAAAGTAAAACTCACTCAAATTAAGTGACTTTTCTCACTTAAATCAAGTGACTTTTCTTTCTTAATTTAAGTGACCTGCACATTCTCAAATTAAGTGACTGCACATTCTTAAACTAAGAAAACATTTTTCTCTGTGTATGAGTATCACTTTTTCCTCCATTATCCTCTAAAAACCATGAATGATCCAATAAAACTTATATAAATGATCGAAGATATTTTTTCAACAAAACAGAAATCTTCTACAGTAGAAAGTCACTTCAAATGATTCCTTGAACACCCAAAAAAGTCATGCTTCTGTTTTGTATCGAAATTTTTTTCAGCTTTTCAATAGAATCTCAAGGAAAAATCTTCCTGAGACTTTTTCATTGGAATATCCATTTCACTCTGCTCACCTCTGTTAATTTCAGCAGAATATAAAATTACACATAGAAAATGGAATTTCTTCTAGTGGCACTTACATATCATTGAATACTTTCCAGATAGAAGCTGTTGGTCACACCAACATTGCGCTCGTCGCGGGAGCTGCGGGCCTTTTCGATATCGTTGCTCATATGGAAGATGTAGATGTGTCACCACAGGTGGATGGAGGCCAGGAGAGCCCGTTGTATTCCGCTGAAGCTTAGAAACTGCAAATTTCATCAAAGGATTAATTATTTGATAGAGCCCATTGTACATAAATTAACGAAATGATCTCACAGAATATAATTTTTTTGCTTTACTCTCAACAATATTTTCATAATTCCTAACAATGTTTATCAAAGAAAAAATTATCAGTATCTTGACACCGAGAATAAGGATGCCTGAATTCTGACCGAATATTCCTCAACCATTATTATCACAGAGAATATATATATTCTCTTAGGCCAAAGGAGTCTCCAATAACGTTGTAATTACTGGCTCAGCCATAATTAGTGAAGCATAATTAGAGCGAAACGAAAGATGAACGATATCGTCTGTCGCTCGTTAGCCGACAGTTTTGCTGTCTGTATTTCATAGGGTTCTCTCGTCGTGGCTTTCGCACGAGAGTCTCATCCCTCTTTTCCACGAATCACTCTCCCTCTTTTTCTCTGTCCAGTGTACACACAGTGACACTCTATGCGCTCTCTTTGTGGCCATCAGTGCAGTTTCACAGTATTGCGTATATATGATGTGGGTAAACGGAGTTTCATCGAGCTGTGGAGATTCGATTTCAGTTTTCGCATTGTTAGCTACAAAGGTTGACTCAGTTGGTTCATGTTCATGCTCAAAAAACCGACGTATGCATGAAAATTCATCATATTATTTGAAGACAGTTGATTGAACAATTGGATTTCATCATCATTTTCTCTTGTGATTGTCAAATTTTATTTTTCAATTCAATTTCGGGCCAATGAAAAATAGAGCAAGTGTCTCTCTTTGCTTCAATCAAATCAGTGAAACATTAGTTGATCATTTTCTTTGAATATATTCCTCCAATGCTCACACAATCAAATGCAGAATAATTTGAATAATTCGTAGATTCCCGGAATTATCTCAGAATGAATCTTCTCCCCTTCGGAATGAAAAAAAAACAGAAAAACGAAGTGGAAAAAGAATTAGATGATCCTGGTCAGTCTACGGATAACAGTCGTGCAATAAAATGACAAAGAAAACCAAAAGAGGGGGTGATAAAATCAGCGGCACCAATTCTCCAACGTACCGAGAGGGGTTTAACGGGGTCTCTCTGCTGTGGCAGTGGAAATTCACGTATGTGGGTGGCTATGAAAGCCAGCAAGCTGAACTGTTGGATGAAAGGGGGAAAGGAGGGGGGAGGCTTAGTCGTATTTTTTACCAGGAATACGTTCAGAGGCGGGGGACAGAGAGAGAGAGAAAGAGTCGGTAGTTGTACTAGTCTGAAACGATCCCCGATCGGAGACAATCCATCCTGAGTGCGGTGAACACGGGACAGGCGTGGTTCCTGCGCCCGTTCCGGTAAATCGGCGGCCTGCAATGCACGAACAAAAAAAGAACTTAAAAAAATATATACGCGTAGGGTGGATGCTAACCTCACCCCCTTGAATTGAGGGAACTCGAGAAAGGGAGAAAGAGTGGGGGGGGGGGCAAAAAAATAAAAGTTGTAGGTAAAGAGAATGAGGGAACGGGAACATGGTGACTTCTAGAAAAGGGAGATCGCAGACAGAAAGAGCTCCACCCTTTTTGGTGGTCTCGCGCCATCTCCGTGGAACTTCTCCCTCTTTTTTTTTCGAAAGAGGAGTATTAACCGTCGTTTTATACACTCACTATCTACGGACTTATTCTCGTACACGTAGAGCATTCACCCAGTGATTCGACGACTTGCTGACGTCGTGGTACCATTATTCTACCAACGGAGATCATCATTCCACTACTCCTAAAGCTGAAGAGCTTCCGTTTGGCCCAAGATGCTTGGTGATCACCGGACAAATGGGGATTCGATATGCGCGTAGAGTTATATATCTACTTTATTTGGGGAATTGCTTTTTGGGGATTCTGGAGAACGATTGTGGCAAACTGCTTTGACAATCACCACTAGAAATTACTCCTATGGTTGAATGGTTTTTTTTATTTGGGTTTTTTCCTCAAGCAGTGATGAAGCATCGTTGATATCAATCGAGGTATACATTAGAAACATTATTTTTTTACAAGTAATTTTCTGAATGAACTACTTTGAAAAAATATTGAAAACAGTTTAATTCTCATCGGAATGATGAAACGAGAGTGAAACACACCTTGGCCCATTTGCGACTCGTTTCGTATCTGGGCTTACCGAGTAAGCTCCTGTAATTTATTACCGAAGTGTACATTTGGCACTAAATAAGGGTGGTCCCTATTAAGCTGCCCGTTGCACCCTCCTCCTCCCACCTTACTTTTCACATAAACCCTGCGAATTGTTTGCAACTGCTCTTCTGCCCCCCCCCCCCCCCCTTAGCATACTGCTTCATCCCTTTCTACCATTCTCCTGAATATCCCGAAACTGCAACCGAGTCCCACTTTGTTGCGCGAAATCAATTGCTCCGACTCACTCTAATGTTATCCTGGATTCGGATTAAATGCTGTCCTCTAGCTCTGTATATTCAAAGTCGCATACTCTGGCTCTTGAAAACTTGTTAGTCTTTTATTTGATGATTTTGGAGGATACGAGGACATGAGTGGAAAGAGTAATGGAGCAAGACTACAAATTTCGCCGAATGTTTGGTCCAGTTTTGAACTATCGAGACTGGATCAACTCAATATAGACAAGTGCTTGTTCGGTCACCAACTCTAATGATTTCCAGACGTACAGCATTAGATTGAAAGAAAGCCCTTATCAAGGAATAAGGAAATTCCAATAAAAATAACGTAATCATTTTATGAATGAATTGAATATCTAATGAAAAAGCATTCATCTGTACCAGTTTTTTTTTTTTGTAAAATGAATTCGGTATAGAAATCAATTGAAATTATTGCGGAAAGCTGTAATCCCAGCCATATAGGTACTATTCCAATCTCGTGCTGCTTCTAAGCCCGGTTTACACAGCCTTTGTTAACAAAATCACACCGGCAGTGTTTGCTGAATGAAAGCAGAAAAAAAAGAGTAGAGTGTGTGTGTGTGAAAGAGCAAGAGCTCGTCGAAATACATAGTGGACAAAAAAAATCATGAATCGTTGTATTGGAGCAGGCGAAAATGTGGATTCGACTAGATTGTGTATGTGGTGTGCCGATAGGACGACTTAATTTAGCATGGTCGTTTATCAATCGACATCGAATTTCGTCGGTTTCATCTCCGCCCATTTCCTCTATTTCGCTGGATAAAAAAAACTCCAGTAAATTAGAGGATGCAATGAGGCTGTGCGTTAATTCCCTGAGGAATCAATTGTGAATTTGAATAATACGTGAAATTTTCCAAAAAAATATTGATTAACGTGAGATTAACTAGCAATGTGAATGATCGAAGGATTTTAGTCGATAAGTTGCTATCAGAGATCGGCGGTATCATTTTTTTCGTAACGATTTTGATTATATTACTAATTTTCCCAAAAAATTAGTATTTAGCTAGAAAATATTTCTAATTATTCCGAAAAATTAGTAATTAGGAAAAAAGTATTACTTGATACAAGTTTATATTGATAATAAATTGAGTACAGAAATAATCTCAATAAAGATTTTAAATTAAACATGATAGAGAAGTTTGATTGATCGTGGTAAATTTTATATACTTCATTACTGGGTAAATACAATTTTTAACGTCAAGTAAAATCTTTTTTATTGAAAATTTTAACCCATCAGTTGAGTATTGTTTTTTGTAACACTCGAGTTGCATTTCATAACTACCCTACGCTCAAAATTAAGATCCGATAATCGATTTTTTCCTAATTACTAATTTTTTGAAAATAATTAGTAATAATTCTTTCCTAATTACTAATTTTTCGAGAATAATTAGTAATATTTTTTTCCTAATTACTAATTTTTTCGAAAAAAAATTAGCAATATTTTCTCGCTAATTTCTAATTTTTTCAAAAAATTAGTAATATTTCGCAGCTAATTGCTAATTTTTTCAAAAAATTAGAAAATGGAAAATGATAATTTTTTTTCTGCCGATCTCTGGTTGCTATTCCAACTTTTGGAGAAGTGAAGAAGCTCACTGGTATTCATTGAATTCTCGGAAATGTGATTCGGAAGTGAAATTTTTCATGTGTGAAAAGAAGAATTGAAGGTTACAAAAAAAAGGGAAACTGGGTTAGCCCGTGGGGTTGTCTCCCTCCCTCCTCCGAGCAGTGGTATCGGTCGACGCGCGGCCCACAAATTTACATCTATCTTTCTAATTTCGTTGGACCAATCTGCATGTTGTTATGCCACTCCATGCTGAGGGGAGAAACGACGGTCCGTTAAAGCCGAGGTCGCTTAAATAAACCGTTCCCGTGAGACTGTCTATATTCCTGTCCTCTTACCCACCGCCACTTTATATACTTTTTTTCTTTTCTCCCTCTCTTGTTCTCTCACTTTTTTTTATCGGTCTTTACAGTCTTTACACTTGTCTCGACAGCCCTTGAATTCTTGCGATTTAACAATTGTGAATTCAATTGCCCATGTTTGAATCGTAAAAAAGTCTCGATGGTTGTTCCATGTTTGTTAATCAAATTCCCCCCTCCTCAGCCTTTCAATCATCGACTTCTGGATATTCCATGTTTGAAATGAGTTCAATAAAAATTTTACGACAGATCGAGTAAAATTCTAATTATTCACATGAAATGATTGCTAATGTTCAAGTTCTTGGTTTTTGAAGAAACTTACTGATTCTGTTTTTTGTCTTCGATAAGAATGAAGTAGAAAAAAAAAAGGAAAAGGTCGAGGAATCACTGTGTCACAAAATCCTCTTCTGAATCCTCACAGTTTCAGTGTAATCTTACCAATTCATCCGACTTTTCGCTTTTTTCTCCTTTATCTTTGTGAAAACGGGCTTCATGGTAAAGAACAGACTGGTCAGGATAAACTGTGAAACGAAAAAGCAGTGTGGCATATCCGGCCATTACCAGGGTGTGATCTCTCCCTCTGACCATTCTAGGTGCCAGAGGATTACAAAAGCATTAGGATCTCCGATAGGACTTCAGTTGAGCAACGATGACATGTCTCATGATCCTGTTGAAGAGAGGAAAAAAAAGTAATAGTGGGAGAGCGAGAGAAAAAAGATCTCCACAAGGTTACGCGTGGAAGCCATTCACCTGAATGTGTGTCGGGGCTTATCCGATCTCATCGAAACCCATCACTCTCGAATAACTCACACCTCCTCAACTCAATCAGTTTCTCCAAAAGTTCGAGATCAGCATAATCAAAGCATCTGCGAATTGTCGTTGGTTCTTCTTCAGCACTTGTGTTTATCGTTAGTAACGACAGAACCCACGATGTCAGCGTCGTGGCATGACGGCAAACAATGCATCGTTAATTGCGTCAATGCCTCAAATCTAACCCCTAAAGCGCCGTAGACAGAGAGAGAGAGAGTGAGAGAGAAGCGTGCCGCACCTCCATGAATCACTTTGCTCGCAAAATTTGCCCCAATACATTGGCACATGTATACACGTATACAGTAACACACATACATGTGACCACACGATTCCAAAGTCTCCCATGGCAATCGTCTTCCTTCCATCCCTTTCCTACAACTATCCCCAGTAGTACGTGCTGGCTCATGGCCTCCATCGTCAGCTGTACTACCACGTAAATTCAATGTATGTATTGAAAATGTACCTTGACGAACGTGGTATTGCTGATGGTAGGGGGTGTGTAACCGTGCGCGTTCGGTGGACCTCGACAAAATGGCGGTAATAAGGGGTGTCAGGAAAATGGCCGCTCTGATGAACCCTGAATCGCGGCATTATGGGAACTGATTGCACGAAACTGTGCAACGTTGAAGTGAGGAGGAAGAGAGAAAGAGGGAGAGAGTTGGTGTGGGAGGCTGGTAACTGGGTTGCAAAACGCTCGGGGATTTTGTGAGAAGGAGAATGACGGAGAATTGCGGTAGACAGAGATGAACCGTTGATACGTCCAGGGGAAGGCTTCGGGACACACTGGTGTGAGGCAAATGAGAAATGAGGGATGAGCGATTCTAAGGGTGGGGGCTGCGGTCACGTACTGCCAGGAGCGCAGAAAGGCTACAACCGCTGTCCCAGAAGGAAGGAAGAGGGATGGGAGAGGGCTATAGAGTTAGTTAGCGATGTGTGATGCCATGACATTCACACGAGAGAGGGAAAGGGAGGGGTGGGGTGGTTGGTAATGAGAGAGAGAGAGAGAGTAAGAGGGAGAGAAGAAGGGCTTCTGCGTGCATTTCCCAGGACCAGTGGAGGGGGCTGAAGAGGCGTTAGGTTAGGAATCCTAAATCATTCCTGGGATCACGTCGAATTACCCGCGAAATTATGATACGATTAGGATGGGCCGTTCATTTACTGAGATTCAGGAATTTTGAGCGTGCATGGAATAATGATGAGATAATGTCGCATCTGCATTCGACTTCTCTCGTAGTGTGTTGAAAGCTGATGTTAAAGTTTTGCAGGATATTCTCAATTCGAATGCTTAAAGATATCTATTCAAATGGCTTGAATTTCGACAGTGCAATAGGAGGACAGGTAATGAAATGAAAATTTCGAAAAATTTGAGGTTTGTAGTATTGTATATCACTATCATTTTATCCTCGTAAAAGTTAAGAATTCATAATGCTATTTGGTCTTCAATTATTCAGAGGTGCGTGACTCTTGGACGTGAATGGCTATTTCTATTCTTGTCAAATTAATATTTCAATGATACAATGAGTGGCGCCTGATGACGTTCGTTTGATAAGTAAACAAATGTGTTTCTCTTCGTTTGTATTATTATTATTATTATTATTATTATTATCATTACTATGATTGGTTTAGATGACGTTTTTATTATTTGAAAACTAATCTGTCAATTATTTCTACGGTTTGTTTCAGATATTTCAGGTATATATTGGTATATGATTCTGTTATTCCTTGGTTGGATTGGTCTGAAATTAGCGCGTACATCATCATTTAGTTTCAAGCTCCTCAGACCCATTATCTGGAAATGGAAAAAACGGCAAAAGGCCTGATGAAATTAATGATTCGATTAATGTTGGAAGAATTACCTGTGAAGATGATATATTGGTCAAAATATTTGGAATTATCCATATGACGATCTGACTGCATGGAGGTGTTGTTAGAGAGCCCAAATACGTAAAAAAACTGTGTGTATCATTGATTGCATCGAATACAGTCAAGGGGAACGGAGGAATTCTCACCTGAGATGAGATTTCTCTCACATTTTTGGTATAATCAAAGAGAACATTTAGCAATGAAGTTCGATGATCCGCATTGTTAACCTGATGAAATAAGAAAATCAACAATATTTTTCTAATAAAAAAAGTCTCGATCCATTACCCCAAAGAATACTCCAATAACTGATAGTCCATCAGGATGCCCCAATGCATTCTGAAACGAGCCATAATCCCTCTTCCAATGTACCATGTGCAACTCTAGAGGAAAGCTGAAATAAAGAAAAAATTTAATCGATGACACCTGTGAATAAAATTCCATCGGGACAATGTCCAAATAATTATTGACCTCTTGCCATCAGCTAGATGCTCACTTCCAACACTGTCGTCAGGACCCCAATGAAAATGAAGTTGCTCAAATATATATTCACTGGGCAGTGGTCCACCAGAGATTGAAGGAGTTGAGCTTTTAGACCAAACACCAGATAATTGAACTACGAGTAAATGAATTAATCAACAGGTGAAATTGTCACGATTTCTTCATTAGAAGATAGTACATACAGAATTGCATTTAGGAATTGAAGTTTTCCAATCACTTACGTGTATGACCGTTGTTAATAATCATCATTTTTTCGGGGACATTATCATATCCCTTCCAGCGCAGAGGCCCACCATTCGTGATGAAGTGAAAAACTGAAGGATCAAGATCAATTGGCGATTGCCTATGTCCATTACAATCTGGATAATGTTCACCCCACGAATGTGTATCTTGATAACTGAATCCCTCCGTACGCGGCGGTCGCCACCATGCCATTACCCCTTCGATAAATGGTACATAAAGGTAAGTGGAAGCATGTTGAAGAAAAATAATGCTCCAACACTTTGGAAATTATAATTCCGCATTCGATTAAAACACGATCTTACCCCCTGACACTGACACAACGTAAAACACCATAACCAAGCAAGTCATCAGTGAAAACAACATGATTTTCGTTATTGGGCTAAATGATTATTAATTATTAACTTTAGAATGAATTGTTATTAATAATAATATGTCCTCTTAATGAATAAAAATTGTTAAATTAACTTGAAATTTACTTTCAGCTTCAATCAGAGTGGATACGTTGCAACAGCTTGACTGAAGTGCTGCAGGCAGTCATAAAAATTTAATCTCAGAACAATTTACGATCAATGCAATGCTAAATTAACCTGTCAGTCATAAATGTCATTCAATTGGTTGTAGAAGGAATTTCCATCATTATTATTACCATTTTTAATTAATATTACTATTGTTTTGTATTTTTCATGCAGCAAAATTCAGCAAAATGTTTCTGAGGTTTAAATGAATGCTCCGTCCATTAAACGAAGGAATGAGAAAATTTTTCGCAGGAGATGAGGCTTAGGAGAATTATTCAAAAAACTTTTTTCGTAGCTTTATAACATTCTCCACAAGAAATGTTTTTGACGATTTTCCCCACCAGCTTTTAAAATATTTGCAAAAAATCACCGGTGGATTCCTCGAGATGATACATTATACTACTTCTCTTCTGAATTACTTGTAGAATATTTCTGCAACTATTGAACCTACGGAAATCTATCCGGCAAGATTTTTCGCAGCCTACAGAATTTTCTACAAAAATGTACTCTAACATTTTTTTGATAAGCCTGCTCATTTTGAAAGTATTAATGAGAAAACTGCTCTTTAATATTAATGTTTGCATCATCTCCACATAACATACAGTTAATAATTATTCTTGCACTTTTAAAAATAGCTGAGTCACCTCGTCAAGATTCTCTCTTTTTCCCAAGCAACGTAACGTTGAAATCACAAGTATCATCTTATTAACAGAAGTTCTTTCAAATTTCTATGTACTAATTAGAGAACTGTAATGAAGTACCTCTATATTTTTGAGAACAACTTAAAGAGTTGCTTCACTGACGACTGTAATCTCTCCCTATATTTTTGCACGAGGGGCGTCTTTGAAAAGTCGAAAGATCACCTCTCGTTCGTTTAATTTTTTGAAAACGTTGTCATGATGTTCATGCTAGGAAGAACATAAGCCTGGTTGATATGTCTCGGCTTATTCAAGCGAATCAAGTATTCGGTCTCTTGATAACTTGAGGTTCTAGAAATCATGGTTGAGAGAGTCTGAGTACCACTCAGGGTGCATGTTATTTTTTTTTTAGAATTAAACTTGACGATGGTAAAAAAAATGAATGTCTACGACCAAAAAAACCATAAATGACTGAAAAATGTTTTTTAATGAATAAATTATCCATTTCGTGTGAAAGACGAATGTTTTATTTATAGAAAGAACATTGATATACCCGTCAATTAGTATTAAATTCATGTGTGTACGTGTAAATTGTCCTGAGAATATATAAGTACCATCGATTGTACATTTTTCTGCACGCAACAATAACGAAATCTACATCATAAATGTATTTCGAACACGCGACGAGATTCAAAAGTCATAAGTATACAATTTTTGCCCTCGGTAATGATCGATAGATATGATTGAAAAAAAGAAGTTTTTTCTCCCTTATTCTCATGAGAGAGAGAAAGAGAGGAAAATGTGACTTTGACGGAAACTCCTGTTCCTATTTTACAGACGATCTAATACTATGGCTCTTAAGTGAGGTAATGGAAACGGATATCGATGGCATTATTTCAATAAATGCAATGGTCTTATCGAATTTGTAGGATAATTATAGTATAGCTGCAAATGACTAAAAAAATTGATCCATCCAGAGACAGTAAGATTCTTCTAATAGAGAAAATAGTGTGATCGAGAAAATTTTTGGAACATGAGTGAAAATAGTCTGTTCATATGAAATTCTGATGCATACAATATTTATATATGAACTAAAATTATGATATTTTCACGAGACAGTACTTCCAGCTGGAAATGTCATTTACCGAGGAGTAAAAAAATTGTCGAAATGAAAAAATGGATTAATTTGCTCAAAACCAATAATTCTCGACATATTCGCCTCTAGCAGTTTCAGTAGAATCAATCACAACAGAAATCTGAACAGAAAATTGTGCATATGCAAAAACCGTAAGCCAAGTCCAATAAACCTCCCTGAAAAATTCATCATGCATTAACGAAATGAATTAATAAATGTTTAATTTATAAAAAAAAAATCTTCTGTAGCATTAGGCATTATGTATGCTATTTCATTTCTGTATTTTCTCAATAAAATATTCATCAACAAGGTTTTTTTTTTCAATATTCCAGTAATATTCCTCATCGTAGAAGAAAGCTTGAAATAATTCAAAAGAGAAAATGTCCTGTTATATAGCGTTATTAATTAATGCAAAGGGTAGATGTGAAGGGCACGTCGAGTGGCACTGAGGAAACATCAAAGAGGTACATAAAAATATTCAGAGCCCAATGCAGGCACATCTGACGGTTAAAAAGGTAAAGAAGCAAAGAGAATGGAAAAAAAAAACAAAATGTTGAGCTACGAGCGTGTTCACTAAATTAATAGCCATTAATGATAATTCATTATTCTCGTATTCATATGTGGGTTTTTTTTACTAGGACCTTTATGGTATTAGGATTGTATTTGCCGGGCTTACACATATTCATTTCACTCAGTTTATACTAAAATTGGATAAATGATACTGCTGCTCGTTGTGGTTGTCTTGCTTAATGTAACAGAAAGCGTTACACTCGCTCGTTTCATCCCCAATTTTGTACTGTTGATGGCTACTACTGGCTTCATTAACGAGATTTGTAAAATTGTTATTTATTGATGAACATTGTTTTTCATTCTATGAACATGTACATTACTGAATAAATTTGATTTTCATGAAATAGGAAAATATATTGGGAATATGAAAAAACATCCTTGCTACAAACTTCGCTGATGAAAAAATTCAGTGTTTGCGGAATTTTCAGGCCAAACCCAGAGGCAATGGCCTTTGCTCAATGAAAATGACCATTTCCGCTCTATCGAATCTTCAGAATCGTTTGCGATACTGTTATAGAATTTCGGAGGCTACTTCCTGACGACCTAGGCAGTGTCACTGTGGAATTTCATCAGGAAATACGCCACAGAAAAAAAGTTATGAAGATTTGAAAATCGGGATTTTCATGATGGCTGATTCCCTTCGAATATTCCTTCATCCTCATTTTTCACCCATTTCCCGAGGGAATACGGGGTTTTCCTTGAAATTTCGCAAAGAATTGAGTGAAACGCACGATGATGGGGGATCCTCAAGGGCCAGAAGCCGCAACGATTCGGGATATCCAGTGTTTGCGGAATTTTCAGGCCAAACCCAGAGGCAATGGCCTTTGCTCAATGAAAATGACCATTTCCGCTCTATCGAATCTTCAGAATCGTTTGCGATACTGCTATGGAATTTTGCAGGCTACTTTCTGACGACCTAAGCAGTGTCACTGTGAAATTTCATCAGGAAATACGCCCTAAAAAAAAAGTTATGAAGATTTGAAAATCGGGATTTTCATGATGGCTGATTTCCTTCGAATATTTCTTCATCCTCATTTTTCACCCGTTTTCCGAGGGAATACGGGGTTTTCCTTGAAATTTCGCAAAGAATTGAGTGAAACGCACGATGATGGGGGATCCTGAAGGGCCAAAAGCCGCAACGATTCGAGATATCCAGTGTTTGCGGAATTTTCAGGCCAAACCCAGAGGCAATGGCCTTTGCTCTATGAAAATGACCATTTCCGCTCTATCGAATCTTCAGAATGGTCTGCGATACTGTTATGAAATTTTGCAGGCTACTTCCTGACGACATAGGCAGTGTCACTGTAAAATTTCATCAGAAAATACGCCACAGAAAAAAAGTTATGAAGATTTGAAAATCGGGATTTTTATAATGGCTGATTTCCTTCGAATATTCCTTTATCCTCATTTTTCACCCATTTCCCGTGGGAATACGGGGTTTTCCTTGAAATTTCGCAAAGAATTGAGTGAAACGCACAATGATGGGGGATCCTGAAGGGCCAAAAGCCGCAACGATTCGAGATATCCAGTATCCGCAGAATTTTTTCAGGTTTTCTCGATTATCTCGGTAAATAAGCGAAATAGAGCGAAGTAGACGTTAATATGGAGTCAGGAAAAAAAAATTCCAGTTTTTCGCGATTATCTCGGTAAATAAGCGAGATAGAGCGAAATAGGCACTAATTTGGGATCAGGAGAGGAGTATTTTCAGTTTTTCGCGATTATCTCGGTAAATAAGCGAGATAGAGCGAAACGCACGTTAATATGAGATCAGTAAAAGTGTCAATTTCTGCTCTATCGAATTCGCTGAACCATTCGCGATACTGTTGTGGAATTTTGCAGGCTACTTCCTGACGACCTAGGCAGCGTCACTGTAAAATTTCATTAGGAAATATGCCACAGAAAAAAAGTTATGAAGATTTGAAAATCGGGATTTTCATGATGGCTGATTTCCTTCGAATATTTCTTCATCCTCATTTTTCACCCATTTCCCGAGGGAATACGGGGTTTTCCTTGAAATTTCGCAAAGAATTGAGTGAAACGCACGATGATGGGGGATCCTGAAGGGCCAAAAGCCGCAACGATTCGGGATATCCAGTGTTTGCGGAATTTTCAGGCCAAACCCAGAGGCAATGGCCTTTGCTCAATGAAAATGACCATTTCCGCTCTATCGAATCTTCAGAATCTTTTGCGATACTGTTATGAAATTTTGCAGGCTACTTCCTGACGACCTAGGCAGTGTCGCTGTAAAATTTCATTAGGAAATATGCCACAGAAAAAAAGTTATGAAGATTTGAAAATCGGGATTTTCATGATGGCTGATTTCCTTCGAATATCCCTTCATCCTCATTTTTCACCCATTTCCCGAGGGAATACGGGGTTTTCCTTGAAATTTCGCAAAGAATTGAGTGAAACGCACGATGATGGGGGATCCTGAAGGGCCAAAAGCCGCAACGATTCGGGATATCCAGTGTTTGCGGAATTTTCCGGCCAAACCCAGAGGCAATGGCCTTTGCTCTATGAAAATGACCATTTCTGCTCTATCGAATTCTCAGAACCGTTCGCGATTCTGTTATGAAATTTTGCAGGCTCTTTTATGACGACATAGGCAGTGTCACTGCAAAATTTCATCAGAAAATACGCCACAGAAAAAAAATTATGGCGATTTGAAAAACGGGATTTTCATGATGGCTGATTTCCTTCGAATATTCCTTTATCCTCATTTTTCATCCATTTCCCGAGAGAATACGGGGTTTTCCTTGAAATTTCGCAAAGAGTTGATTGAAAACAAGATGATGGGGATCTTAAAGGGCCAAAAGCCACAACGATTCGCGATATTTACATTTTTCTACAGTTTTTCGTGATTCTCTCGGTAAATGAGCGAGATAGAGCGAAATAGACATTAGTATGGGATCAGGACAAAAAATTTCAGTTTCTCGCGATTATCCTTTATAAAAAGGAACAAGAACGCAAACAATCGATGTATGGAAAGTTGTCACGATGAAAGTGAAATCCTCTTCCTTATTGGTCAGTTAAATTGTGAGTAGTATAGTACGCGTAATATATATACTATTCTGAAGATACCTAACGGGTGCGCTGTAGCGCGCCATCGGTCTCGTTAGATTAAATTAGTGTAAAGATAGCCATGTTGGTCACTGCAGAAGGTGTAATGAATTAATTGAACATTTTTAATTTGGATACCAACGTTTCGACTCTCTTGCGGAGTCCTCTCCAGGGTACTTTGTTTATTTTAACTGTAATTATCAGAAAAAAAGATTTTTTCAACAGAAATGTTTTTACAGACATTGTTATTTATTGCATATTTATAGAAATAGTAATAATTATTTACCTTATCATTGATAAAAAAGTCATAACACATTAATTAAAAATTTGAAAAAATTCTTTGTTTCTGGTGTCATTATGTATCATAATATGTTTAACCTCAAAAACGAAGTCCAGTTGTAAAAGTGTGAATGTTTTTGAAGTTCTCTGTTTGAAAAATTTCAATGCTTGTCTTATTGTTAATTAAAAATATCATGTTTAAAAATAATAAATAATAAAAGCTTATGGAATTAGAAAATAATAAAAGATAATAATGCAGAACATCATTAATTATTTGACAGTTATTAAAATCGCTTTTTTGAATGCTGAATATAATTATTACTATGTAACTATCATTATGAAACTTTGAAAACGGAAAGTAACTAGGTCCAAACGGTTATCTATTAAAAATCCCCAGAAAGTAACTATTATTACAAAATACAAGATTATTGAGATATTTTCATTGAGAATGCCAGTTTTTAAAACAAAGATGTAGTATAAACTATTTCCAATTATGCCAATTTGTACAATTAATTCCATCAATTTGTTTGATCATCTTCAGATGTTCTTCGGCGTAATTGGATTACAATTGATCAAAGTTATAGGAATATAACAAAGGATTCTGAACTGAGGAATTGCTTGTGGAATTTCTGGATAATGTTTCCTTTCATTGGGAATTCTGAATTTCGAGTTACTTTGAACTTACATGTATTGCCTTCAATTGATTGATTGTTTTCAATGAATAGGAAATACGAGGTATCTTAAATTAATCAATGTAACCTTGAAAAAGTTTCACACGCATCAGATTATTATCATATTCATCTGTGATATAAAAATGAATAGTGCAATCTTTTTGAATGAATTAAAATCACCTCAGTTTCCTATTCAGGTATACATTTAATCGAAACGTACTCTCTTGAATCTTCCGGTTGGAAGTCAGTACCAGTGGCTTAGAGTTGGAGTACAATAATTAAAGGACGTAATTAGTGCCAATTAACAGAGTAGTTCTCGGCAGTCCTTCTCGCTTGTTTCGACCACTACCGTCTACTGCTGCTCAATGAAATTGCTGTTGCGCTCCTCACCTCATTCTCTGTAGCCCCTACTTCAGATGATATTCCAGACCGTTGGCTCGAATTTCGTGATATCATTAATATGTTGAATTAATTAATTCGTTGTAGTACAACTGACATTACTATGTGATTCTATTATACCAGTATTCTAATCAACATTTGCATATATTCATTGGAGAATAATTATTTTCTGTGTATATTATCAATGAATTCTTTCACAACATCGGAGACCAATAATTTGATGTGGAAATGGAATAATCAGTCTTTCCAAGACGATTCAAATGAATTAAGGAAATATCTGAAGAGAAATGAACAGAAATGAAAATTTCAATGGATTTTTTTAAGGGGGTCACACGAGTGATGTAAAACATGCCAGAATCGCGAAAAGGGACGCCGGTGCAGCTCTGCGTGACTCCCAAGAAGAAGAGGAAGGGCTATTGTATGGTTCAGGCATAGCAGATTGACGGTGAGATTCAATTTTTAGTACAAGTCACATGCGCGAACTTTCAAACGCGTTTTTCTCAAAACACCATTTTTCGAAACGGTGGCCACGATATTTCAGAAACTACTGCACCGATCTTGCTCAAATTCATACAACATCTTGGATATGTTATAAGCCAGCGATTGAACTACACAGAGAAGAATTTTATCTTAATTTAAGAATGTGCAGTCACTTAATTTAGGTGACATGCCATTCTTAAATTGAGTGACTTTTCTAATTTAAATCAAGTGACTTTTCTCACTTAAATCAAGTAACTATTTTTTTCTTAATTTAAGAAAGTAAAAGGCGCTTAAATTAAGTGACTGTTCTCACTTAAATCAAGTGGCTTTTTCTCTCTTAATTTAAGAAAGTAAAACTCACTTAAATCAAGTGAGTTTTTTCACTTAAATCAAGTGACTTTTCTTTCTTAATTTAAGTGAACTGCACATTTTTAAATTAAGTGACTGCACATTCTTAAATTAAAAAAACATTTTTCTCTGTGTAGGATTATCAGGATTGCTTTTATATTTTTTTTTACGAGCGCAAACTTAGAGAAAATGAGGAAAACATAGAATGTAATTTTCAAAAGTGTACAAGAAAGTCAATGTTTATAATTTAGAATTCATTCTAGTTCAATCGCTAGTCTTAAATATGAAGATTGGAATGCCGTTTGGCATTCTTGGTCAGCGTCTAGCACCTCTTTTACTTGATGCCTTCCTGTCAGCTACAATAACTCTTATTCTATTATATACTTCGACTTCAAAAAATTTGTAGAGCTTATTTAAATGTTGATAAAGATTATGCAGAAACAATGAGATTGATTATTTCGATAGTTTGCCCGTAAGAAATTATTGAAAAAAATTCAAAAAACAGCCGAGATACTAGAGGACCCCCTCTAAACTCCATCGAGAAGCTGGGAGACATTCGAAGGGAGAGTAGATGGGAATTGATGTTTACAATTTTCCTAAAAAATTCGATGGTTTTGGCTGGAAATTGGATTTTTTCAAAAATTCCCAAATTTTTTCAATCCAAAATCAATTGTCTACAGTTGATTTTATTCATCTGAGAATTGAGTTATCGTAATTCAAAAAAAAAATTGATTTTCATAAAATGCCTCACAAATTCCTCAAAAATAATTCGGAATCAATTAAACACTCCATGAATTGATGGCATATCATCTCACCTTTAATCCCATTTTTATTTTTTACAGTACAACGATTAGAACCGGAAATATTTCCAAAAACTACAAAATTGTCGAGAATAATCCTCGACTAAAAAATCAAAAATCCAAAAAAAATCAATTCTGAAATATATTTCCAATCATAAGTATCCTTTTCTCTCGAACAGAGTCAGTGAAACAATTCCATTCCATGTCCTTCCACTAATTCCAATCCATTTCCATTATATTTATATTCCCAAAATACAAAAAAAATATCTGATAAACCCGATACTCTACCCTTATCAAGCCTGACAATATAAATTCCACAGATAATTCTCGCGTATAATCATTTCTAACTTATCCCATCCTGTGCTATAATAATCGAGGATCGTACGATGTGGTGTGCCAAAACGGTGATTATAGAATAGAGAGAAGTGGAGGGGAGAATAGAGGTTTGTGAACACCAGGGGTATAGTATCCCAAAGTGCGAATTCCACGCGGCATAATCTCATGCAGTTATAGGTTTTCTCGCGCGGATAGCTTCACCGTTAAATCGTGAACTATTTAGTACAGGACTATTGGGTACCACGATGGTTGGCAAAGAGGTGGCTTTTCAAACTGGTGAGTGGGAGTGTAGTTGATACGTTAAAGGCTTAACAATTTTCATCCTTTATTCTGAATCAAGAGAGGTAGAGTGAGAAAATGATACTAAAGCTACATAATTTCAGGATAGTTGGAATGAGGATGGGACGTGGGTACGTAAGGGGTGTGATAATCCGGAAAAGGTGGACGATAGAGTGAGTAGAAGCTGAGGATGGAGAAAGATAGAGATTTTGCATTGGGGTAGGGCAATGGTATGCACTCAACTATTTCACAGCGTATACTCTATGCCTATCCGTAGATCCCATCTATTCGATCCTACCAGTATAATTTATCGAGGCACGCCGAATATCCTGCTGGGTTTATAGTTTAATAACGAAGTAGAAACGTACATATACCAAGTGATAAGGTGCACTAACGATCCAAAACTGGATACTGTTTACAAAAGAGCAGTTTTTTATATTATTTATGAATACGAAAGTTCTGTTTTATTTCATTATTTTTTCATTTGGAAAAACTACATCGTGTGTGATGATAGACACACTGTCTAATAATTACACATAATCTAGTCCAATACAGAGGAACAACTGAAGTATAATTATGACAGATGGTGATTACGCTTCTTTATGATAAACAATATGAAAGCTTTAATTTTTTTGGATTAAGTGCAGATGAAATTTCTTGATTCAGTACTGATGAGGGTTTAGTTTAGAAGATATTACTCAAGAATAAATGGTAGAAAAATGGATAGTTGGAGGTGGCCCTTTAGGTCTCTGCGGAAGGGCTGCCTTCAACTATTGAATTATGAACTGAGGTCGTATATCCAAAAATAATGGTAAAAAAATGGCTCCATCGAGAAAATTATATGTTAATTTGAGATTGCATCTGCTCTGCGGTTGTTATTCCGCAGGAGAAATCACACTCTAAAAAAAATATACTAGTGACAAGTACAAGCTGGTACTTGAGTACAGTACACTTGTGAGAAGTATAAAAAAATACTGGCGATGAGTGTAATGTGGTACTCACCATGAGTACAACGGCCACACATGAAGTATAAAAAATACTTGTGACAAGTATAAAAAATACTTGTGACAAGTATAAAAAATACTTGTGACAAGTACAAAAAATACTTGCGACGAGTATAAAAAATACTTGTGACGAGTATTGCCTTGTACTTGTCACGAGTACTTTCTTATACTTGTAACAAGTACTGCCTGGTACTTGTCACGAGTACTTTTTTGTACTTGTCACAAGTACTTTTTTGTACTTATCCCAAGTACTTTTTGTACTTATCACAAGTACTTCTTTATACTTGTGACAAGTACTGTCTCGCACACGGTAAATAAGCGAAATAGACGTTGATATGGGATCAAGAAGGAGTTTTGACAGTTTTTCGTGATTATGTTGGTGAATAAATGAGATAGAGCGAAATGGATCTTTATATGGGATGATCGGGGAGTTTTTCTAGTTTTTCGTGATTATCTCGGTGAATGAACGAGATAGAACGGAATGGATGTTAATATGGGAGCAGGAGGGAGTTTTTCCAGCCCTTCGTGATTATCTCGGTGAATAAGCGAGATAGAGCGAAATGGACATTAATATGGGATCACCGGGGAGTTTTTTCAGTTTTTCGCTATCACTCGGTGAATAACTGAGATAGAGCGAAATCGACGTTAATTCTGGAGAAAGAGAAAGTTTTTCCAGTTTTTCCCGATTATCTTTTTGCGAATAAGGGAGATAGAGCGGAATGGAGATTAATATGGGAGCAGGAGGGAGTTTTTCCAGTTTTTCGTGATTATTTCGGTGGATAAGCGAGATGGAGTGAAATGGACGTTAATAGGGGATCAGGAGGTAGTCTCCTCAACTTTCGCAATCAACTCTGTAATTAAGCGGGAGAAGGTGAAATGGACGTTAATTTAGTATCAGGTGGGAGTTTTTTCAGTTTTTCGCGACTAGATCGGTGAATAAACGAGATAGAGCGAAGTACACATATGGAATTATGAGGAAGTTTTCAGATGAAATAATATTCTCTTGATCCCGAATTAAAGTCTATTTCGCTCTATTTCACTTATTTGCCGCTATAGTCGCAAAAAATCTAATCAACTGCCTCTCGATCCCAAATTAACATACGCTGTATCTCGCTTATTCGCCAAGATAATCACGGAAAACTCGAAGAAATCGCCGGTGATCCCATATTAACATCCATTTCGCTCTATCTCGCTTATTTACCGAGATGATAGCGAAAAACTGAAAAAACTCCCCGGTGATCCCATAATGATGTCCATTTTGGTCTATCTCACTTAGTCACCGAGATTTTAGTGAAGAACCGAAAAAACTCTCTCTTGATTCAATATTGATATCTATTTCGCTCTATCTCGTTTATTCACCGAGATAATCGTGATAAGCTGAAGAAACTCCCTCCTGATCCCAAATTGACGTCCATTTCGCTCTATCTCGCTAATTTACCGAGATGATAGCGAAAAACGGAAAAAACTCCCCGGTGATCCCATATCATCGTCCATTTCATTCTATCTCACTTATTCACCGAGATTTTAATGAAAACCTGAAAAAACTCTCTCCTGATTCAATATTGATATCTATTTCGCTCTATCTCGTTTATTCACCAAGATAATCCCGAAAAACTGGAAAAACTCCTTCTTGATTCCATATCAATGCAAAATGCTGGAGATATGCCTTTATTATTTCAAGAAAAGACAGAAGAAATGGAACTTACGCCCTTTCACCTCTAAGTCCTTGCACTTGAAAGCGGCAAATATTAAAATATGAAAAATTCTCGCTGGGAGTATTTTTCGGACTTGCATCAAGTACATTTGATACTTAGAATAAATTAAAAAAAAAACTCGATATGAGTACTACTTATACTTGAGTCAAGTATCTTTAGTACTACTCTCTAGTACATTTAGTACTACTCTCCAGTATATTTAGTACTACTCCCAAGTATATTTGATGATGATCGAATATACTTACCACCAGTCCTCTCTGAGCTTGTAGCAAGTATCAAGATGATGCCAGCTCAAGAATGAGTTAGGTACTTGTCACAAGTATAAAGTATACTAGCCCTGAGTATACTTTATACTTCCCATGAGTATATTCGGGATCAAGCTGATATACTTATGGGGAGCCTATTTTATACTCGTAACGAGTAAAAACATTTACTTAATCCAAGATTTTCCGATGTACTGGCTGCAAGTACTATTTTTACTTGCCATGAGTATATTTTTTTTAGAGTGCAAATAATTTTTTTATTCCTCATCATCCAAAAACTTCTCCATTCAGACTAACTAAACCCAAAAATAGGAAACGAGTACAAAAATTACGAAAAAAAGGGGAGAAAAAAAATCGTTAACAGTTTCCAGTAACTTTGGGATTCGTTAGAGTGGCGGGTTTTGAAAGCCGTGTCTCAACGACGTCGCCAAATGCCAGCGTCTCGTGTATGAAAGGCATCGGCCCACAGGTCTCCCGTTAATGGAGATCGTTTGCAACTGTTTAATTTGACTCGGGCTGGTATTCCCCCTCTCTCCCGCCCTCTGGCACTCTCATTATCTCGTATTCTCTATCGTCCTGCTTGCACCACACTGCTCCATTATCTATCTCACTCAGAATTCAGTGAGTTTCAGCTGCTTTTCTCTTTCCTCGTGCTCCTTTCCTCTGCATCGTCATCGTCTCATTCAGATTCACTCCATCCCTCTCTTCGTACTCTCTCTTTCTCTCTCCGGCTCCCCATCCGTTTGCTTCCTCTCCTGCCTCAATTGCAACGCTAACAAGTACAACTCATTATAAGTTGACGTAACTGTGGACTGTCCCCAATTAAGCAAGATCGGAGGATATTATTCCGATACTATTTCGCATCCTTGGATGTGCACACGATTCACACGCAATCATTATTCTTGTTTATGTTTTGCTATCACTAGGGATTTCGGGATTCTTTGCTACTGGAAGCTGTATCAACATTACAACTATCGATTCTTTCTTTGATTAAAGAGAGACAGATTTCACACACGCATGCCATGTAAAAAAAATTAATTTTCTTTTTCACATACACTTTTGTAAACACGAAGTTTAAAGCAATGTTCAATTTATGGAGGAATTTCTCTATGATTTTCCATCTAGAAATTGAGATATTTGATTCCAAAAAAGTGATATGTTATAGGTTAAATATTATACCTCCCCGACTAGAAATATTGATCCGGGTCTCATCTGGACCTCATCAGGTTGGCCTGACTCTGGACGTCAGGCCTTCACTTGGATATCTTAGCCGGTCAACGTCTGAACTGTAACGCGCTGGTCAAGTCAGGGCCTGACTTGGATCGCCAACTCAGGACCGGATGAGGCAATTCTGTTGAGTGCCGGATGAGGAATTCTATACATGACAAAAGACTATAAACATTAATTAATCAACGCAATAACAAAAAAATATTATTTATTCACTTTCAAGTATTTGATCGTTTCATGTGCATATGAGATGACATTTTTTTTACTGAAGTTAGAGATTCCAAATGAGGAAATTAGTTTGCATCTGGGTGGACTCGATCCCAGATCTTTCTGCACACTAAGCTGCCTGCTCACGACTCGACTACAGTTCAGTTCTAGCATCAGTCAGTCTGATCATTTACATAAACTTCTTCTATAGGAATATTAATAATTCTTAGAATTAGATCATAAATCCATGCAGAGCTCAGTTTGATTCATGAGTTGTACATGATAGAGTTATTGAAGATCAATAAGCATCCGGAGAACCTGATATGGTCCTGATCATTTCTGGATCAGGATAAATTGATCGGACTTAGCGTTTTTCACAATTTCCGATCAGCTTCCCCAGATTCGGGAGAAGTCAGGGCTGGACCAGGCCAGTCCTATCAGAATTAGTACTTTCTTTAAAATTCTCTGATCAGACTATCCTGATATAATATTGATTAAGGCCATCTTTGATCAGACCTGCCCATGCTATAACAGATCTGGATTTGATCAGGAGTGCCCATCTTATGCCTGATCGAGATAGCCATACCCATTCCGGATCTATATTTGATCAGCCTGCATATCTTATGCGTCATCATGATAGCCATATTCACTCCAGATCAAGATTTGATCAGGCGTGCTCATACTATACCGGATCAGGATAGTCATACTCATTCCGGATCAGGATTTGATCAGGCACGCACGGGTTATACCGGATCAAGATAGCCATACTCATTCTGGATCCAGACTTGATCGGATGCAGCCATGGCATACCTGATCAGGACAGCCGTATTCATTCTGGATCCGTACCAAGTGTGACAGCAGGCATGCCAGATGAAATTTCTAGTCGGATCATGGCCTTAGAGATGAATAAAAAAAATTTTAATATCTCAATTTCTAGATGGTAGATCGTTGTGAAATTTCGCCACAAGCTGAACATTGCCCAAAACTTCGTGTTCACGATGAGAAAATAATTTTTACGTGACTTCTAAGCAACAGGCTGAAAGTAAGGGAACCATTCTACTTCAATCTTTTCCTGTAGAGAATTTGAAGAGACACAAAAAATGTTCGATGGAAAATCGCTATATCCCATTTTGTTTTTGAGATATTTCCCGAAAACCAACAAATTATTTAGAAGAAGAAATGAAGCCCTGCGTAAAGCTTCTCAAAACCGGATTTTAACTCTTACAGGTGAAAGCTCGGAAAAATGATGCCCGTTGTAGTCGTAGCTCTGAAATGGAAGAGACCCGGAAGATAATCTACTTTCATATATTCGAGTAATGAGACACTTCCCACGACAGATGTCGTGATGAAATGAGCGCTTGAATACAATTCACTCTGAGGAGCGAGTAACAGGGGTAACTACTGCAGGATAACAACTATTGAGATATTCCAAGATATGAATCGAGAGGTCGTCGTCGATATTATATAATTTTTTATAATAAAGAAAAAATATATATTTTTATAATAGAACAAAATACTGACGATACTCTCAAGGTATTGAGGTGTTGAGATAGGTCATAACGTCCCTTCCATACTTAATAGAAAAATTATAATTTTTCTCTCCTTCAGATATTTGGAAAATCAAATGTCTTCTCAGATAATTTGACAGAAAGTACGGAAAAAATCGAATAAATTTTGAGAAAATAAATATTTTTCTTCCATTCAGAAACATTATTATGCATAAGTAACGTGATCATCTAATCGTTATTCTATTCTTCTGAAAGCCAACAATAAACGCTTGAGCAATAATGGTTTTCAATTTGTTTGAGTATGGAGGCAAAAAGAGAATGAAGAAGTGCAATCGAATGGCTTGCCGTAATTGAGGAATTCCATGATACTACTTGCCTGAATACCTGAAGACTATTATTATCACCCCAATATTGAATATCTAATAAATTTGAAGATAGTTTCGGAGAATCTGTGAAACCTCGTCTATTATCAACATCTATATTTCATGCATTCCAGCTTAATTAATTATGGAGGATTATTATTATTGAATTATTCATATCAATGGTTTGTGAAATTGTTCCAGATTCTGATATGAAATTATTTAACTGGAGGCAATTAGATGTAGTGGAAGTATTTGTGGAAAATGATGAATTTCGAAAAGAAACAAGATTCTTTCAGACGAGCACCTCAAATGAATACCGGATTCAAACATTTCTACAGAATCATTGATATATGGTAACTTTCCCATTAAATCGGGCGATAATATCATATTCTGATCAAATAATTGATGAATTTCATGCAACAAAGTTGATAAATGAATTAAGCGGATAAGTGAGATTAAATATTAAGGAGACAGGAGATATAAGGCCCATATAAACATCAACCAAATGAACCCTTGTACCATGATTGGATAAATAAATTGCAATTCAATTGAACCGAACAATTGAACACATTCCAATTCTACCTCAAATTTCCCTAAAAATACGAAGTAAAATGGTTTTTCGATTCGTATTCCTAAAAAATTAACAATTCGATCGAATTCAATTGGTGAGTCAGTTAGCATCGATGTCACCATTGGGTTCTTCGTAAAATACCCGTAAGCTCTATCGAGCTTCAAAGAAAGACACGAGAAATGTTAACCAAAAGGTTGACTAGTAACCATTGGACACATTTGTATCCCGAACGGTTACATACACGTATATAAACTGTCGTTTGAAGCCGAATGAAAACGATAGATCCACTCATCCATTCGATACGTATACCACGTATCAGCCATTCCTCCACAATGCATAATTAAGGACACCGAATCCCTTTAATCCCGTCCCCGTGTTTGCGTTTTCTCAGTGGCCACTAGTAACCATTGGACCTTTGACCCAGGCAGCGGAATTACTCTCCATCTCATCGTATCATCTACCTCTCCTCCTCCTTCTCTCGTGCAGTTGACTCCTACCCCTCACAGTTTTCTTCCCCCATCTGTCGTTGACCCATTCCCCAATCGAATGATCGACCAGTCCTTTCGCCGTCGAACACGAATGGGGCTGGGATATATAACCAATTCTCAGAGATCTCGTTCGACTCAAGAAATAGTAGGATAATGCAATCTACAAAAAGAAACACGCTAGAGTGAAGATTAGGGTGGGCTATTGGTTTACTATTAGTTTTACTTGTGATATTTTTACTTACACAGAGAAAAATGTTTTCTTAATTTGAGAATGTGCAGTCACTTAATTTAAGCGACCTGCCATTCTTAAATTAAGTGACTTTTCTCCCTTAAATCAAGTGACTTTATCTTTCTAAATTTAAGAAAGTAAAACTCACTTAAATTGAGTGACTTTTCTCACTTAAATCAAGTGACTTTTTCTTTCTTAATTTAAGAAAGTAAAACTCACTTGAATTAAGTGACTTTTCTCGCTTATATCAAGTGACTTTTTCTTTCTTAATTTAAGAAAGTGAAACTCACTTAAATTAAGTGACTTTTCTTACTTAAATCAAGTGACTTTCCTCATTTAAATCAAGTGACTTTCTCTTTCTTAATTTAAGAAAGTAAAACTCACTTAAATCAAGTGAGTTTTCTCACTTAAATCAAGTGACTTTTCTTTCTTAATTTAAGTGACTTGCACATTCTTAAATTAAGAAAACATTTTTCTCTGTGTAATGCTTGTTAAATAATTCTTTGATACTCTCAGATTGGGTTAAAAATTTTCAAATTGATCTGATAAAGAAATTTGTTGGTGTTATTGGAGCATTTTCGATTATCTAGAAATTTCGAAGTTCTCTCTCAATTCTCACAGTTTCGAAGAGAGGAATACTGAAACTTCAATTTATCCTCGTTCTTTCGAAAATCGATGTGATGATTTTTGCAACAATATATATTTCTTCTCGCTCGAAAATTTCTCCGTGAATGTACTCATCAATAGATAATCTTAATTGTTGAAAAATTCACGATGCTTTTAGTAAATGACAATTTGTCAAAATTTCTGAGAAGGGAACTCATGAATTTTCTCCGATAACTCGGACTCTCGTAATCCGAGTATTGTTGACTGTGAACGAGAGAGGATAGAGAATGTACATGTGGTTGTCGAGTGAGGACTAATGAAATATGGGAAAGCTTTTAGCTTTTAGCAAACGTCTGATATATCCATTATATTTTGAGCAGTACGCATACGTTAATTGATGCATCGATTTCGTAATAATGATGAACAATAAATTGATTTTTGTATAATTAACGTTATGAATTGTTTCAACTCATTCTTTACTCACCATTGCGAAAAGAGAAGCATTAATTTTCACAGTAGATTCAATGTGACATTCATGCTCGGCCGCTGGCAGTGCTTAAGTATTCCTAAGTAAATCTAACCGTCAACGTCTATTCCTCTTTCGTCGTATCTAAACCATATATCCCACTTCAGGCTACTATCCATCGCCTACGTACTCCCTTCCCTGAAGTGCATCGAGTGCATTACCATGTTCGAAACTTGGCCCTCTACATATACGTAGATATCCAGCGTTTTCCGAGTAGAAATCTAACTCACTCCATCTCTCTCGTTCACTCCAAATTTAATCTGGCGTTAACCAATTCTCTGTGTTACGGTAGTTTACAAGTGCGTCGATACTGTGCAATCATGTGATCGAATCATTAATGAAGAGCGATAAAACGTAACCAAATCCTCATAAACTTGTCTTCTTTATTCACACAGAAAACACTGCGCGTAGATCACGCACAGAAGTGCGTAAATCACGCACACGTGTGCGTAGATCACGTTCTCACAATCGAACGTAATTTACGCACACTCGGTGAGTGATCTACGCACACGTGTGCGTGATGTACGCACACTCGGTGAGTGATCTACGCACACTTGTGAGTGATCTACGCACACTTGTGCGCGAACTACGCACACTTGTGAGTGATCTACGCACATTTGTGCGTAATCTACGCACACTTGTGCGTAATCTACGCACACTTGTGCGTAATCTACGCACACTTGTGCGTAATCTACGCACACTTGTGCGTAATCTACGCACACTTGTGCGTAATCTACGCACACTTGTGCGTAATCTACGCACACTTGTGCGTAATCTACGCACACTTGTGCGTGATCTACGCACACGTGTGCGTGATATCTACACACGATAAATAAGCAAAATAGACGTTAATATGGGATCAAGAAGGAGTTTTTCCAGTTTTTCGTGATTATCTCGGTGAATAAGTGAGATAGAGCGAAATAGGTATCAATGATGAGTCAGGGGAGAGTTTTCTCAGTTTTTCGCTAACATCTCGGTGAATACTTATTATCTTAGTGAGATAGAGCGAAATGGACGTTAATATGCGATAATCGGGGAGTTTCTCCAGGTTTTTGGAATTATCTCGATGAATAAACGAGATAGAGCGAAATGGACGTTAATACGGGAGCAGAAGGGAGTTTCTTCAGCTTATTACGATTATCTCGGTGAATAAGCGAGATAGAGCGAAATACATATCAATATTAAATCAGGAGAGAGTTTTTTCAGTTTTTCGCTAACATCTCGGTAAATAAGCGAGATAGAGCGAAATGGACGTTAATATGGGATCATAGGGGAGTTTTTCCAGTTTTTCGTGATTATCTCGATGAATAAACGAGATAGAGCGAAATGGACGTTAATACGGGAGCAGAAGGGAGTTTCTTCAGCTTATTACGATTATCTCGGTGAATAAGCGAGATAGAGCGAAATAGATATCAATATTGAATCAGGAGAGAGTTTTTCCAGTTTTTCACTAACATCTCGGTAAATAAGCGAGATAGGGCAAAATATATATCAATACTGAATCAGGAGAGAGGTTTTTCAGTTTTTCGCTAACATCTCGGTGAATAAGTGAGATAGAGCGAAGTGCACATTAATATGGGATTATCGAGGAGTTTTTTCAGTTTTTCGCTATCATCGTGGTGAATAAGTGAGATAGAGCGAAATGGACATTAATATGGGATCACCGGGGAGTTTTTTCAGTTCTTTGTGAGATAATCATCTCGGTGAATAAGCGAGATACAGCGAAATGAAGGTTAATATGAGATCACCAGGGAGTTACTCCAGTTCTTCGCGATCATCTTGGTGAATAAGCGAGATAGAGTGGAGTGGACGTTAATTTGGGATCAGGAGGATATTTTTTCATCTGAAAACTTCCTCATAATTCCATATGTGTACTTCGCTTTATCTCGTTTATTCACCGATATAGTGGCGAGAAACTGAAAAAACTCCCCCCTGACTCATCATTGATACCTATTTCGCTCTATCTCACTTATTCACCGAGATAATCACGAAAAACTGGCAAAACTCCCCGGTGATCCCATATTAATATCCATTCCGCTCTTTCTCGCTTATTCGCCAGGATAATCACGAAAAACTGGAAAAACTCTCTGGTCATCTCATATTATCGTTCATTTCGCCGCATCTCGCTTATTCACCGAGATAATCACGAAAAATTGGAAAAACTCCCTCCTTCTCCAGAATCAACGTCCATTTCGCTCTATTTCGCTTATTCACCGAGATAATCGTGATAAGCTGAAGAAACTCCCTTCTGCTCCCGTATTAACGTCCATTTCGCTCTATCTCGTTTATTCATCGAGATAATCACGAAAAACTGGAGAAACTCCCCGATGATCCCATATTAACGTCCATTTCGCTCTATCTCGCTTAGCTACCGAGATGTTAGTGAAAAACTGAAAAACTCTCTCCTGATTCAATATTGATATATATTTCGCTCTATCTCGCTTATTCCCCGAGATAATCACGAAGAGCTGGAAAAACTCCCTCTTGATGCCATATTAACGTCCATCTCGCTCTATCTCGTTTATTCATCGAGATAATCACGAAAACCTGGAGAAACTCCCCGATTATCTCATATTAACGTCCATTTCGCTCTATCTCGCTTATTTACCGAGATGATAGCGAAAAACTGAAGAAACTCCCCGGTGATCCCATATTAATGTGCATTTCGCTCTATCTCACTAAGATAATAAGTATTCACCGAGATGTTAGCGAAAAACTGAGAAAACTCTCCCCTGACTCAACATTGATACCTATTTCGCTCTATCTCACTTATTCACCGAGATAATCACGAAAAACTCCTTCTTGATTCCATATTAACGTCTATTTCGTTTATTTATCGTGTGTAGATATCACGCACACGTGTGCGTAGATTACGCACAAGTGTGCGTAGATTACGCACAAGTGTGCGTAGATTACGCACAAGTGTGCGTAGATTACGCACAAGTGTGCGTAGATTACGCACAAGTGTGCGTAGATCACTCACAAGTGTGCGTAGATCACGCACAAGTGTGCGTAGATCACGCACACATGTGCGTAGATCACTCACCGAGTGTGCGTAAATCACGCACACATGTGCGCAGATTACTCACCGAGTGTGCGTAAATCACGTTCGATTGTGAGAACGTGATCTACGCACACGTGTGCGTGATCTACGCACACGTGTGCGTAAACTACGCACGTCTGTGCGTAATCTACACTCAGTGTTTTCTGTGTGTTCCATCATTTATATTCTTAGTGATAATTTATACCTGAATTCAGGCAGACAATACCTGCGTCTAGTATACCACGTATTGGATTATTACTTTATATCTTTACTGAGAATCATTTATTTAAATCGAGATTATGAGTTTCAAAAACGAATCGACGTAGCAAGGGCCGGTGAGTCGGCGACTAACATAAACATAAACAATGATTCCATAGGGAGAAAGAACTGAGGGTTCTTTGTCTTTAGGTACCGATACTTTTCGGGCCTTGGTGACAAGTAGTTAGTCTCTCGTAGAGAGTTCACCGATGCATTGCACTGAGGGTCCATCCTCGTGCAATAAAATAAAATCTTGTATATTAAAGAGAATAAATTGTGTTGAGAACTTATTTATCACATCCATTTCCAATACTACGTCGATAGATCTTCGGAGAAAAGATCCTGCCTCCCTTTATCAAAACTATTGATCTTGGGCGGATTCTTTTGGAGATGTTCTTAGTAGCCGATGAAATTCCCTACATGAAAGCTTTCTTGACATTTTTCGCTAAGAATTAGAAAACAAGGCTTAACTTCACCTGGAGCTTTTTCACGAAGATCATTTGACCGGTTACCCTCTACCCACCGTGGGCGGATAAAAATTTCTACGGAATTATCTCTTGCTTCGCTCGGGAGAAGATTTTCATTGGAATTTGTTTTTTCTAATAAAAAAAAAAAAAAATTTGTTTTTTCCCGCCCTGGGTGCGTAATCCACTAATCCTGCGCTATAATATGTAAGTGAATGAAAAGGAGAAAATAACGGGGGTAGATTGAGCTGTGGACGAGCTATCCTATTTTTCAAGCAGACCAATCCGGTGACTCATTGATTGCCACAGTGATGCAGAAATTTTCATTTTCCTTGTTTTTTCCGTCTCAACTGCAGCAAGGTTTACCCTCAGGTTCTACGCATCTTCTGCATTTTACATTACAGTCTAATATAAATTCTCGGTCAGTACCTTTGAACCACTCTAACCTCTCTTCTCACCAATAAAATAGCACTAATGCCCAGTTATTCCCCGTTAGGTAGTGGAGAACACGTCGTTACGATTTATATCTGCGTGGTAACTCGAGACTTTTTTTGAGTTGGCACAAACTGACCTCGAAAGAATTTAATGAAAATACCAGGTTTCTCCCTCTACTGAGGAAATATAGTAGATTATGGTTAGCCACTTTTTTAACAATTTTTTTTTGCGGGTCAAACTTCTTTAAATACATGGAGAGTATTAATCCTCCGTTGTAATTATAAAGGATTATTCGTTTATTTTTCGATTAAAGAACAGAGGAGCTTCGACTTGGAGCTGGAAGAATTCTTGGGGTTTTGTTGTTGGAGTTAGGTATGAAAGTAGGTAGTTTTGAATACTTGGCTTTCACGGGTCACTTTTTTGTCTACGATTTTTCCGAATTTCTTGACGTCTCGTCTGCGGAATATTGATAGTCGAGCGTGAAGTAACTTGGATCAGTGAGAAATGAGTAATTCGTGGGAAACTGCTTGGTTCAGTCAATTTTAGTTAGAGTTTGACGTCCTAGGTGATAGAAATCACTTCGAATTGGTCGCTTTAATATATTTCATAGTCAAGGTCTTTCCTGCTATGTTTTTAGTTCCACAGTTCGAAAAATTCTCTCAGTGCATAACTCAAAATTTTCCTATTTTGATTTCTACTTTTAAAAAGGGCAAAAAATTTCCGTTTTGCCACTTTTCCTCTTAATACGAGGATGTGAATATATTTCGTTTGATTCAATGCTCATTCAATAAAAAAAACGAAGAATGAGAAGGGCTCCATTTTGCCCCGCTCACCCCTATCTTTGCAGGCATATTGTCTGACTACTTATGATTTTTTATATACTTTCCATTATTTTTCTTTATTAGTCTTTCCATGATTAATTCTCCGATTTTGATGATGTGAATCATGTTTTTTAGAAAAATGTGGTTTTCTGTTGCGAATGAAAATCTCAACGAATTGCATGCTTTCAATCCTTATATTGAGTTCCTAATTATTATCTTAGATGTTTTCAGTATTTCTTTTATCATAGAATAATCAATTCGAAGTCACATTTAATTATAATCCGTTCGTTCATTTTGCATTTGTGAAATTTTTAAAAACTGTTCCTTTTACATGATTCGACGATATCAGTTCGTAAGAAGTGACTGTTCGAAACCCACACTCACCCACACACTGCGTACGTGAATTTCGCAGACGAAGTACCTCTAATTAACTAAGTTATATTCAAATCATAGTGTATGGGACTTTCACTGAGGAAATATAATATATTCTGAGGATATCTATTTGAAAATGAATCGCTGATTGATTAGCAGTTGAAGCTATATTATATCATATACGAGACAATTTCCCATTTGTTTATCCGGGATTCTTGCGAAAATTTTGATAAAATAATGTGAAATCACACGAATCAATCTGAAATAATTGCATCTATTTTTCAATCATGGATGTCTTGGGTTGGGACGAATCGAGCTGAAGACATTCACAAGAAACTGGAAGCCTTCAATAATGGAAAGGCCCTTCAATTTCAGCAAATACAGCTGAATCAAAAAAAATTCCAGAAATCAACTTCAAGCCGAATTCTCCACCAAAATGTCTCTCAATTTTCCAATAAAGTCAGTGAAAGAAAGTCTCTCATAATATTTCATCTGAATCTCCAGTCTATCCCTTTTTTCGCCATAACATATCAGTTCCTTAATTGATAAATTTGATTAACACTTCCAGATGTATCGAAAACTAAGAATGATGGAAAATTCATCCAAACATTCACCTATTAGAAAAGAAATTACCCTCCAATTTTCTCTCTGTAAACCGAAAAATCTTCATTCAATCTCGAAAATGAAAAAATTTATGAAATCCATCCAAATTCTGCCTGTAATTGGCTGAAATTAAAAACAAGCCAGTACAAATTCGACGTAAATTTGAAAGAATAACAAAGGCATTGAACTACTTTAAATAAAAACTATAATATTGTTGAATTAATACTTCTCCCTTTCGTAAAATCAAGAATTGTGGTAAATTTATGCGAATTCATGTTTTACTAAGGATGAACTGTTGGAAGTCAAATAATTGTCAGTAATACAGATTGTAAGGGAGAACAACGGTAGAGATTTGAGAATGGTGGTAACTGCAGGAGATATCTTGGAGAAATCCTGAGACCGAAATCGCGCACTCACTTGGTTGGGTGTTCCTCGTTAAGGGTGTAAGCTCTCTCGCCTTCTGTGTGCCGTTTGTTCTCTGATTTGTACGCGAGTCCTAGTTAAGATTCGCGAGTTGGCGGCGAAATTGAGGGAAGAACCAAGAGAGGAAGAGAGAGAGAGAGAGAGAGAGTGAATTGAGGAAAGAGGATGCAGAGGGCAAAGGCACGGTAAGGAATGGATGGATAGTGGCTGTGGGGGCCAATTAGGAACTGCTAACCCCTCCACACTCCCTCACGAAAACTCTCGTCCACCTCGGAGCCTTCTCTCCACTCCTGTGGACCCGCAGTGTAGATTGGATTGGTTTAGATTGGTCTACACTGGCGTACTCTCTGGTGGGCAATACATTTTCTTTCAATTTCTTTCACTCCATTGTTTTATTCCTATTCCTCCATAAATCCAGGATATTATCTTTTACCCAGAGGTTTTCTGTTTTATTGCGAGCAGAAATTTGAAAAGTCAGAACGATTTTGTTGTTGATTATTTTTTCAATCCCAATTTCGACCAATAGCAGCACGGGATTTGACATCACGTGGTGTGTATTATTTCGATAATTTTTGGTAATACCGCAGCTGTTGCTAAGCAGCAAACAAACGTTTTTAAACAAATTCCAATCCACTTTATCCCACGAAAATGTCAAATCCGTGCACCCTTTCGCCAAAATTGGAATCAAAAAAATAATCCCCCGAATACCCCTCGTGCTTGAAAATGAATTGGGTATTTCCCTCAAGTTTACCCGCTCAGCAACGTGTGCGTTCAGTTTGTCACAAAATCCCTCGCACGCGAGTGCTCGAGATTTTGTTACTGCCAAACTTCACGCACGTGTTGCTGAGCAACAAAACTTTCGTGAAATACCCGCTAATTTTCAAGCACTCGGGGTATTACAAGTGAAAATCCTTCGTCATTCCATACACTTTTACCAACGCAAGTCTAATTTGACCTGAAGTTGAGAGCTTATGGACTTGGGATATATCTGATTTCATCTTCATTCGGTTGACATTCATCAGATCTGTACTACCCGAAATATCAGGGACATCTGCAGATGTTGGAAGGGCTCTGAGTTCAAACTTCTTTGTGCAACAAGTGCGGTAAAGAAGCACTCCTCGATTAGTTCTGAGTTT
Organism: Aleiodes alternator; assembly: GCA_963921955.1. Classification (NCBI taxonomy): domain Eukaryota; kingdom Metazoa; phylum Arthropoda; class Insecta; order Hymenoptera; family Braconidae; genus Aleiodes; species Aleiodes alternator. The sequence continues at coordinate 2,143,223 of OY998110.1, read as the reverse complement.
ACATGGAAAATCACCTGCCCACACACATTACAGTGTAATGATTACATCATCAAGGACGATTGTTTGCATCCAATCAATCAGTGTGATGTTGATAATATTCATTGCACTATTTCCATGAACTATACGTTCGCTTCTGCAGCTGAAAATCACTTGAATTTATTGTTGTTTCTGATAAAATGCTTGATCAGGCACAATTATTTTTCGATGAAGTAGCATTTGATGAGGAAAAAGAATCGAAAAATGATCGAAAAATGTGGCCACAGATACGCCAATGCCTGCCCCCATCAGAGACGTTGGCTCGTTAGTGACGGATTAGCGATGTACGTGTGCCCTCCACCCTCCAGTTTCAACCCTCTGTATACTCAGACCCTCAGGAGTTCGCCGACTTCCTTCCCCACACATTGAGAGCTATTTGGAGGTAGCAAACGAGAGAGAAGACCACCAAAAGAATTTCATCAAATACAATACGTACACTTACATGTGAAAATTGAAAAAAAAATTCCATTCATTTTCTTTATTTTCAAAGCAAAGAGTCCACTAGATTAGTACGAACATTTATGAACGAGTCGATGGATATTGACAATAAACAAAGAAGGGCAAGGGATAAAACAAATGAAAGAAAAGTCATAATTGACACAGCAGTATTTGGAATTCCTCCAGTGTGACATTGGGGTTGAAACTATCAGTGGAAAGTGAGGGGATGAGAAGGGAGCACACGCTAACACAATATCCTATACCAACCCTTTACCCTCTCCCTTTTCTCTCTTTCTCTCTCACACTCTCATTGCACTGACCATATCCCATTTCCACGCTCTCGATCCCCACATTTTTCCCTCGAGAGTTGATCTATCCAGCAAGCCCTCCTCCTCCACTGTCCCCCAATCGATTTCCACCAATTATTAGTTGCCTAACTGGTTCCGATTGGAAGAATAGGTTTGATAGAAATGCACCTCTATGGGAAATTAACCCCCTCCCCCCTTCACTGGGCATTGGTGTCACGTTTTCCACAGTCAGGACATTTTTGTTTCCAATCCTCATTCAACCTCAAACTCCAACTCATCACGAACGTTTTTTTTTAATTTTTTTTTTACGACCAAAATCCCCCTTTTCTCTCATCATCATTCTATTTTTTTCCAGTGTTTGGTCGTTCAATATGAGTTTGAAGACAATGATTCCTGGCATTCGTTTTTTTTCTGCAAATTGTGAAAACAAATATACCACAGGGTCGATCTCAAAGCTGAATCAAATTTGCAAATTGTTTTTTTTTTCCATTGTCTTGATGCAGCCGGGTAGGATTTTTTTGAAAACCAGATTCTGAAGAGAGGCGGCATGATGATGGGAGAATAGTCATTGTTTGCATCCTTTGTTACTGCAAATCATTCAATTTTTTGAATAGATATTTCATTAGTTTCGTTTTCTGTGTCTCAATAATGATTAATTGGAGCTGGTTACGAATGATTATCAAACAAGTAAAGAGAATCATAGCGCAGATCTCTTGTTCGTCAATTGAAGCATTGAACTAAGTAATTGAATTAGGAAGAAAAAAATGCAATGTAGAGTGGACATCAAACCCAAGACCTTCGGATTACGCGTCGAACATCAACGTGAGTTCACTTTCTCCATTATCGTTCATACGGCATTTGAATGAATCCCTTAAGGAGGAACTGCAGCATGTGACCCAAAACAAAGGAAATGTGTCAGAGTCCTGGAGATTTCTAAATAAGTTCATTGGGTGATTAAAAATATGAACTAATTTTTACATAGGGTTATATAGGCAGTCGGTCAATTTCATGAAAATGCTACATATCCGATCAGTCAGTAATTACGTAATTGTGCTACAATTACCCATCACCCAGATAACCTCATGTGAAAAGTTCAACTTCGATATTTATTTTCTCCCTTATTCTACGGTCACTCGATTCCAAAAAATTAGTGAATATTTTTAATCACCCAGTGAACTTATTTAGAAATTTTCAGGACTCTGACACATTTCCTTTGTTTTGGGTCACTTGTTGCAGTTCCTTCTTAATTCAGATTCAGGTAGTATCCCAGAGTGTGGTCGATGGAGCACAGAGAATGACGATTCGTAGGTTAGTTTCTAATTAATTTCTGATAATACGGAAAATATGCTTTAATTTAGTTCAAAAAAGTAATGAAACCATTCGAAAATCCGATTTTTAGCTTGAGAATATGATTTTTTTATTTCTTGAAATTTTTTACATTACTAATCTCCTGTCACATCCATAAAGTGAAGAGAGATGTACATAGTTACAACGACTTTCTAATCGAAATTTCCCAATAGCTATACGAAAATCGAATATCTTTTTATTTGACTATTTGTTGAGAAATGTTATCCTCTTCGTCAATAGTTTTTGAATAATGGTCCACCTTTGTGGGTTTTTTTAATAGTAATTTTGTTGTTGCCATCCGATTTGAGAAACTCCATCTGCAGCACTGCTAATTTCAGTAGCTTTGATGATTCATATTTCACAGACTCTGCCGACAAAAATTATGGAAAAATTTGGGAAAATGTCAAAAGATATTATCTGTTGTACGGCATTAAGAGAATACGGGGTTGATTGCACTCGAGTTCGTCAAGGTATTAGCGTAGTTCGTAAGGAATCAAACCAACGAATTTAATCTGCTTTCTGCAAATATCAGTACATCTCCGACAAATCCGTATTTGATCTCGACATATGACCATGATCATAACGGTGACGCTTTTTCCTTCATGTCCATTATCGAAAATTTCCATTTCCGATCTAAATTCCTAGAACGTAGCTGAAACACTCCGTTCTCTGCAGTCCCCCATCTAACAACGAAACACGCTCGTTCAAAATTACAGCCAGCGTTTCCTTCAAATTCCCAAATCCGTGAAAATCCATGAATCAATTTCCGATTACAGCGCGGTGATAGAGAACTAACAAAACTCACATGTAAAGAGACAGTAGTACATTGAATACACCAGCATGTGTTACAGGGGCTCTTTCCCTCTAATTCATGCTAGCGTACAAATTGAAAGCATTCTCACTCACAAAGGCTGTTATTTCAGTCATTTCTTCTACTTTCTTTCTTTTCCCACTCTCGCTTTTCTTTTTCCTCTCTGCATACACTCGTGTTCTCGTCATTGTCGACTTTACCTCCAGTTTTCTCTAACTCGTCTCTTTCCCTCCTGTCCCTCAGTTCCTTCAAACGCAACTGGGCTTGGTAATACAGTGGGCTAACAAGCGTAATGTTCATTAAATCGTGCTCACCAGCAGAGAGAAAGAGACATCGTCCACTCTGCTCATCCATTCTGTCTTTCTCATATGCACATAGGGTATTCATACGTACACTCTCTGTTAGTACAATTGTTGAGTTGGGTGGGGAAAAGAGATGGCTCCTCAGTTAAGGAATGACCCATTCAAGAAGAGGTGCTCGGACGAGCTTTTACGCAAAAGGATACATTATTATATTAATCCAGTTCGTTAGTCAGGCAGTAATTATCTTCGTGGTCACAGAAGCATATTGCATATTTGCATATTCGTGTGGGTAACTGGGCACTCAGTTAAGAGTGTAAGTAAATGCAGGGTATTTTTAATGAGAACTATTGTGGAATTCTCGCGAATTTAGAGAGAGAGAGAGAGAGAGGGAGAGCTTCAATATAGTAATGAATTGAATTGAATGATTCATTTCAGTTTGGGGGTGTATTCAAGATCGATTCGAACTTTGATCACTCATGTTGAAGACCCCAGGAACTTCGCCAATACTTCTGATGTACTTCAATGATACAGTCGATTACTCATTAAGAGTGTGGTCTAGAGGTTTCCTGGGATTCACGTCACCCTACTACTGCTTCCATTTGATTTTATCCTCAAATTTCGAGAGAAACTTGTTATGTTTTATATGTTGCGATCATTCGTATTCGTTTGTCACCGAAAATCGTTGTATGATACGAATGTATGCAGTACACTTCTTAACTTATCTATACTTTCATACACGTACATGCATGAACAAGCAGGATTCCGCCCTTTGTGCATTACTTGAAAGTTTCAGTACTATGCTCAAATTTCATATTCTGTCAATGCCATTGGCAGAAAGCTTTCGAATGGAGTCCTCAATGTCATAATCTGTTAATAACTACCCTGATGCATCTGAATTCCTCACTGTGAGAGAATCAAACAAGTTACTAGAAAAAAATTCCAGCATTGTTCGTCATATTTTAATTCTACTTTAGAATTTAAATATAGGCTTAAATATAATCTGTCCCCCTAATATAATCACATTTCCTGAAGAAAATCATTATACATAAAATTAAGATCATACGATGAAACTGGGAAATTTCAAAATTGAATTCCAGGTTTCAACCAATTTTCCTCGTTGTCATAGCGGAATGAAAATGGGCTCATTTTTTAGGAAAAATTGTCTACTTTTCATTAATTACAGGATGAACCAAATGTGAAAGCTCGTCAGCAGAGGGTTTAATGTGCGCCTTATCAATGCGCATTTCCTCGCTGAGGATGGATGCTGTAGATCAATTTTTCGCTGAGAAAACTCGAAGAAACGATTCTTCGATAATTCGCTCTTTTTTCGGGAACTATCAAGGCGACTGAACTGAAATTTCAGTGAGCACATGGCGCACACATGGTGGATATACTGTCAAATTTTCAGATCGATACATATAGCCGTTATCGAGAAAAGCGATGAAGCGAGTCATTACATACACATACACACATACGGACATACATACAGCCATTTATGTAAAAATATCATTTCTCGACATTTCGGATGATTTGGAATCATATTCAGATGAAGCCTCAAATTCGAAAAAATTGCGCAGCCTAATTTGATCGTGAGATAGCTCCCGTCTGATGGGACAGGCCGCAGCGTATACGCGTATATCTGGGTCCCGTACTTGAAGTGTTAACATTAAAACGAATATGGTTGAGTGTCTATTTTATTCCACCAAAATTCAACTATTAATAGTATTAACGCTTCATTTCAATACTCGAATTGATTTTAGGTCTTTAAAAAATTTTGTTAACTGATTTTGAATTTATTGGGTAAATATTCATACTAATATCTATCCTCGATAACTAAGATAATCAGATGAACATTACAAACCATTCAAAAATTTGAAATAATTCTAGAACCTTAATGCAATAGAAAGTTTTCTCAAGACTGGCGCCATTGCACCCAGGTTCGAATCCAGGCAATAGTCAAAAAAATGCTCAATTTCTCGAGAACTTTTTTTTTTTTAAAGTTTATTTATTAGGGGAGAGTGGGGCAATGTGGAAAGGTGGGGCAAAGTGGAAAGGCGGGGCAATGTGGAACGGCGGGGCAATGTGGAATGCGGGGGCAATGTGGAACGGGGGCTATTTGGAACACAGGGTGCAAAGTGGAATAATTCTCTAATATAAAACATTGCTTAAAAATGAATAAAATAGGATATCTCGGAAATTCTCAGAATTTTCATTGTGTGAATATATGTCTTTATTATATACAATAGGGGAGAGTGGGGCAAAATGGACACTGTAATGAGACGTTTAGAGATGGATATCTTTTCATGATTCTATTGAAAAGCTGAGGAAATTTTAGCGGAGAAAGAATTGACAGATGGATTTTTTCTGATTTTTTAGAAAATTTGATATTTTTCGGCAATTTTGAAGGGTAAAAATGCCTTTTTTTTTTAATTTTCAGTTTTTTGCAAATATCTCTGGTTCTATCGGTCGCAGCAATTCGGGGCTGGTCTCAAATGAAAGGTGGGCTCATTTTGCATCGATTTATAGGGGTTTGAAAAATATCAATTTTTGGGACAGTTATAGGCCAAAAACTGTTTCACGAAACTGTTTCACAAAAATGCCCATAAATACTTCGAAAATCGATATTTTTCAATTGGAAACCCTATGAATCGATGGCAAATCATCTCACCTTTCACCTCCTCTCAGAATTTTCACGCTACGACAAAGAGAACAGAAGATATTCTCAAAAAACTGAAAATTTTAAGAAAAAAGAAGAGTTTCACCCCTCTAAAATGCTCAAAAAAGTCAAAATCGCTAGAAACTCAAAAAAATTAATTCCGAAACTTGATTCCCGTCTAAAATACCCTCAGCTTTCCGATGGAATCATCCAGAATTATATTTTGAGTTTTCAGAATTAATTTTTTTGAATTTTTGGCGATTTTGAGTTTTTTGAGCATTTTAGAGGGGTAAAACCCTTCCTTCTCTTTGAAATTTTTCAGTTTTTTGAGAATATCTTCAGTTCTATTTGTCGTAGCGTAGAAATTCTGACATGGGGTGGAAGGTGAGATAATTTGCCATCGATTCATAGGGTTTTCAATTGAGAAATATCGATTTTCGAGATATTTATGGGCATTTTGTGAACCAGTTTCGTGAAACAATTTTTGACCTATAACTCTCCCAAAAATTGATATTTTTGGATTAAAAACCCTATAAATCGATGGGAAATGAGCCCACATTTCATTTGAGACCAGCCCCGAATTGCTGCAACCGATAGAACCAAAAATATTTGCAAAAAACTGGAAATTTTCAAAAAAAAAAAAAAAAAAAAGTATTTTTACCCCTCAAAAATGCCGAAAAATATCACATTTTCTAAAAAATCGAAAAAAATACATCTGGCAATTCTTTTTCGGCTAAAATTTCCTCAGCTTTTCAATAGAATCATGAAAGAAAATCCATCTCTAAACGTTTCATTATAGTGTCCATTTCGCCCCACTGTCCCCTATTGTATATAATAAAGACATATATTCACACAATCACATGAAAATTCTGAGAATTTCCGAGATATCCTATTTCATTCATTTTTAAGCAATATTTTATATTAGAGAATTATTCCACTTTGCACCCCGCGTTCCAAATAGCCCCCGTTCCACATTGCCCCCGCGTTCCACATTGCCCCGCCGTTCCACATTGCCCCGCCTTTCCACTTTGCCCCACCTTTCCACATTGCCCCACTCTCCCCTATATATACATCAACATATTTACATTATATACAGGTTTAAAAATAAACTTACTTAAGAAAAAAACCATTTGCTAATTCGGCAGTTAGTTATCTGCTGTTTATGAGTGCAAGTGTACGCGGTACGTAAGCTCATGCCTCGTGTTTTTTATGTTATTTAACATTTTTTTTTATTACAATCATTATTTGATGTTTCGTAATTATCTATTTAGGACAGGTTTAAGCTGTTTATCGGGATATCTGTGTGAAATATGGTGAGAATTAAGTATAATAGAAGGAAAAACACCATAGCAGTATATAATGAGAAAAAGAAGGATTCAATAATTTACTATTAATTATTGTATTTTTTTGTGTGATTGGCTATGCTTTATTCGCCAATCTTTTTTTTAAATTCTTTTATATGCGTAGCCGTATTGTCGAGCCACCAATACTTTTTTGATAGAGGATATTTATCGTTTAATTTCTCGAGGACTCTGCGTTCGATGTGTTTTCTTTCAGCCCTCCGAATCAGCAGAAGCACCGTCTCTTGGAAATCATTCTCCTGTCGCGAAGGAAGGAGGAAACGCACACGGACTCGTCTAAAGACTTCAGAAATGCCGAATGTCTTATCTTAGGTCTTAAGGATGTATGATCGAGGGAGTGGGGGAAACGGTCGTGGGGATGGGCTCGGGAAGTTGCGGGGTTCTCCCCTGTTTCTCTTATTAGCCGGCTGTGGCGGTCATGAGAGCAGTGAAACGTTGCCATGTGTTGAATCATGACGAGAAAGAAAGCATTAAATGACATCATTTGAATTTCAAGTGGATTTTTCTTCTCAGGATGCATGGATACATAGTATTTTGAAAATATTGCCAAGTTACTGCACTATCCATCTGTCTTATGCATAGTAATTTTTCATACTACGCGAGCTTCAACATTTAACATTTATTCAATTTATGGCCGTAACCCCTATTCCTCCATAAGAGCCCATGTATTTTCTGTCAATTTTCAATAATTTTTTCCTTTATTATATGCATGGATAGCCCGAACTTTTTACAATAAAATTCTTTGAAAAATAATCTAACTATGAGACAAATTTGACTCCCCAAATCGAAGATTGTCGTCATTATCATACATCCTTAACAGGGAGTCAACGGTATTTTCCAGTGGAAATATGAATGAATGATTATTCAAATAAAGGGGATGGACGAAATTGATAATACAAGCTCATCGAGAACAGAGAAACGAAGAGGCTAAACGAGACATAAGAATTTCCGTAGGGTAGTCGAGGGAGAAAATCATATATATAGACAGTATTCTATTCACTTCATATCCTTGCAGTTACTAGAAACGGTCCAACAAGTCCAGGTACTGTGCGAGTATCCGTAGGAGAAAGGGCAGATAGTGGAAAGAGAAAAGATAGCGCAACGTTTGCTGGGGGATAACGATGTCCACCCTGTTATTTCAGGCAAGCCGGCTCTAACGTTGTCCTACGGTATTTTTCAAACAATACCCTCTTGCTTCCTTCCTTCCACTACCCTCCTATCGTACCTTGTTCCCGTGGGTTTTTGCTGTTATAATTTGCTTGGACGACTGCTTCGCATAACCGGTCGGCTCCGATACGAGAGGCCGCCTTCCGGCTAACATCTTACTCCAACTTCATGCAAAAATAGCAACGACAACTGTTCACCAGACAATACGACCGATTTTCCTACATTTATGTGCACTGGTGAAAACAATTTTTCGGTATAAAATTCTCATCCTGTTTATTTGAGAATAAGAAAGAATTCCGTGGATTCTGGAGATAATTTTTTTCTAAATTTAGAATTTATTTTCATATTAAAGCGAAGATGTATTTTCGAAGGAAAATATGTGGTAAGATTGATTTTGGGGAATTCTACGAAAATTGAAGGTTTTCCCGTTTTTATTCTTGCAAAAGTCCAGTTTTCCGCGAATATCTCAGGTCTTAGTCTAGCCAAACTTGAACATTTGCGCTGAAAAACTGAAAGAAATCGTAAATTAAAAGAGTTGACTCTTCAATCCTTGCCTGAAAACATAACACACGTTTTCCATTCGCTAGAACATTCCATTCCAATGGCAATGAAATGTGTCTATTCCACCTCCGTTGAACGCAGTTAATTTAACCACTCAATAACTACCAAAATATGCCATGAATTTTACCAGAAATCGTTAGTCCTTACGTCCATTCATACATCAAGTGATGGGAAATGCGTAGGAGCACGAATTTCCAGGCCCTAACCATAGATGAATTTCATAATTTGAATTCGAAAATTCGTGCCATTAAGTAATGAAATATGATGATTCCAGTATTCTTCTTCACTCCCATTATATCTTTTAACATACTCGATATCGTAATTTATACGTGACTGACCAGTAAGACTAGAATATGAAGCAGATGATAAGAGGGTGCTAGTAGACCGGACACTGATATAGAGGTTTGAGGAGCCGAGGACAGCGCTGGCTGTGAGACTTGCTTTATATGGAAGAGAAGGGTCAGAATGGCATAAGGACACGAAAGGCAGCCTTTCGACTACTATTAGGTGCACGCTACACAGCAATACGAAAAACATTAAGCCAAGCCACTGGTGGAATAAATCTGAATCGAAAACGGGTGAATGACCCACAGCCATCAGCATTGAGATCTGTCGTATAGATATCAGAACCGTTACTTATATCTAGTGAAGGTGTACGAAATGATTGGTATTTAGAGTGGTAAAAAAAATAGAAGAGGAAGGGTGGAAAAAGAACCAGTAGAGGGTTGTTGGCTTTATCGACAACATTTGATAAGTGGCGTGATTGTTATCTTATCGGGACAAAATCCTGTGGAGTCATAAAATAACTCAATAAATCTTTCTAGACACATCACAAATTGCAGTAATGAAACATGTTCGGATTTTAATGAATTTATTCGTTTAGATTAGGTAGAATGATGAGGCAATTTTTTTCCAATTTGTACTTTCAATTGATTTCACCAAAAAACTTATGCTTTTGTCTAAAAAAAATATTCCTGGTGGTGGTTGAATAGTTTTGACGAATGAAATGTCGTTATAATATCAATATTGAGGGTTATTTTTTTCAATTCTGTGGCGTCAAATTTGATTTGTTTGGTCAATGAAATTTCAATGATTGAACAAAATTGATTGTCTCGCTACCGTAGAATATCAGCTTTAAACCTTGAAATTTATTGATCGAAAAGTGAAAAAAGTCCAAATGTGTTGAATTGCACATCTTTTGGCTGGCTCTCTCAGCAAAAAAAAAAGTGGCGGTTATTCACGCACATTGCCACAACGTACACATGATTACACGTTAGAATTGAAGGAGAAAGAGGGAAAAAAGCGTGATGCACAAGTTCTAACGTGCAACACGTACACGCGTGGGAACTAGCCGAGTGTTTGGGTATTACTGCATTCGTCCAACCATGGATAATGATACTGTATTTCACCTTATGTTTCAAGAGGGTCTCCATTGACTACCACTCTGACAATCGAATTATCATAGCTCTGTATCAAAAATCATTTGTTTCTTCCTCTCGTAGCATTGAGATCATTTCAAAGAATTTTTCGTTATCGCTTGATGTAGAGTTTTTCTCTTTCTTCCTTCTGATCCTTTTTTTTCCTATATTTCTTCTCTTTTTGTTGAAATAGGAATGATCAAACAGTCGTTACCGAGACAAGAGAGCTATCCACTCGTTTGGCGTCCCATGGGTACCAGCTAAGGGGTTGTTAGCTGACCGTGTAACAGGCCTCAGTGGGATCGACTCCCTCTTACCTCCCTGTGTAGCCCAGTAGACACCCACAGTGTCTCGCACATCGTTCAGGTTGCCCCTGGTTATCGTTTAAGGAGGCCAGTGCAAATATTTTAATATTATTAAAATTGACGGTACAGTTCCAGCAGATTATTGAAAAATGAAAATTGAGGGATTTTCGTGGTTTTTTTTTTTTGAATGATTCAGGTACTTCCTTTTGAGAAATATTTCATGATTTTTCAGGTTTCATAATTTCCTTTCAGCTTGTGCAGAATGGATGATTTAGGATTACACAGAGAAAAATGTTTTCTTAATTTAAGAATGTGCAGTTCACTTAAATTAAGAAAGAAAAGTCACTTGATTTAAGTGAGTTTTACTTTCTTAAATTAAGAAAGAAAAAGTCACTTGATTTAAGTAAGAAAAGTCACTTAATTTAAGTGAGAAAAGTCACTTGATTCAAGTGAGTTTCACTTTCTTAAATTAAGAAAGAAAAAGTCACTTGATTTAAGTAAGAAAAGTCACTTAATTTAAGTGAGAAAAGTCACTTGATTTAAGTAAGAAGAGTCACTTAATTCAAGTGAGAAAAGTCACTTAATTCAAGTGAGTTTCACTTTCTTAAATTAAGAAAGAAAAAGTCACTTAATTTAAGTGACTTTTACTTTCTTAAATTAAGAAAAAAATAGTTACTTGATTTAAGTGAGAAAACTCACTTGATTTAAGTGAGAAATGTCACTTAATTTAAGTGAGTTTTACTTTCTTAAATTAAGGAAGAAAAAATCACTTGATTTAAGTAAGAAAAGTCACTTAATTCAAGTGAGTTTCACTTTCTTAAATTAAGAAAGAAAAAGTCACTTAATTTAAGTGACTTTTACTTTCTTAAATTAAGAAAAAAATAGTTACTTGATTTAAGTGAGAAAACTCACTTGATTTAAGTGAGTTTTACTTTCTTAAATTAAGAAAGAAAAAGTCACTTGATTTAAGTGAGAAAAGTCACTTAATTTAAGTGACTTTTACTTTCTTAAATTAAGAAAGAAATAGTTACTTGATTTAAGTGAGAAAAGTCACTTGATTTAAGTGAGAAATGTCACTTAATTTAAGTGAGTTTTACTTTCTTAAATTAAAAAGAAAAAGTCACTTGATTTAAGTGAGAAAAGTCACTTAATTTAAGAATGGCAGGTCACTTAAATTAAATGACTGCACATTCTTAAATTAAGAAAACATTTTTCTCTGTGTAAGCTGAGTTGTTTCGTTATGTATATGTTTCTAATTATGACTGTACTCAATAAACACTTCACGCACGGATGATACGAGTCTTATATGAAAGTTCTCCTTCAGTATAATAATCACATTAGTACCGTCACTGTCATCTCCTTTCCAAGCTTTCACTAGTAGTTGTACAGCATAATTTCTCGGAATTAATTGAAAGTATAGGGAAAAATTTCCAGCAGTGGCAGCTGTAATATGTCATTTGGCCATTAAGTTGATAAACTATTTCAGTCTTCATGAAATCACTTTGTTTCACTTTCTGATTATAACAATTTTATTATGTACAATTCGCGAGAATTATTTCAGGATTCAATATCTTATGGGAACAACTACATTTGCTATTTCCGAAAATCCTCTAGTGCCTTCAGAGAAATTTGGTTTGTGAAGCTAGAAAAAATAAGAATCCTTTAGTTCCCACTAAAATATATTTTGCAATTGCGTGGAATTTTCTACTGAATCAGTCAATTTTTTGAGATCGAAATAATCAGAGGAGATATCGTGAACCTCTTGCCTTAATAAAAGAGTAATTTTCAATGCAACTCAATCCTTTCAAGTCCATTCGGTGATTTCGCTGCAAATTTGATGATCTGCAGATTGATAATAATCTCAAGATTTTCACCCCTCTAACTCCACAGCACAAAATCCATAAATCAGGCGTTAACAATCCTTGACCGAAATATATTCAAAAATCCTCAAGTATAATTCACTCGGAAAGAATTACTACGTTGAATAAAAAAAAAATAATGATAACAACAACGAACTGTCGCCAAAGGGGATGAAAATGATGATTGTAAGCAGGGGAGGATTGTGTCGCGACAGCCGGTATCCGTGAAGTAGTGAGGACCTGATCCCAGTTCGTTATCTTCTTCCTAGGGGCGTGTATAGAGAGGCCCCTAAGTGGTTATATTTGCGTAGACGTAATGGGGCAAGTTGGACGAAGAGTCTACGCCAGGTTAAAGGAGGGTAGGATGATATGGAAGTTGAAAGGGGGGAAAATGTGGAATGGTAGATGTGCTATCGCGAGGGGTACAAGAACAAGGGGAGAGAGAGAGAGAGAAGAGGTAAAGAGAGAGGAGGAGGATGGCCTGGTAACAGTGGTGAACATACAAGAGAGTATAAAATTAGTTCAATAAAGGAACACCCACGCCCACTATGAAAGGCGTCCTCTTCATTCCTCTATTTGTCTATTTCACTTGCACGCATTTATTCCAAACTGTATATTCTATCATTCTCTTCTTCTACCTTAAACGTAGGTAACAATTCTAACGATACACGCAGTACATCGTTTCATATCGTAAATTTACAGTGACACAGTGTATTGCAGAACGAGCTATGTCATTTTGCATTGGTGAGAGTATCGACGGTAAAGAATTTGAATAAAGTCAATGAGAAATGTAAGGGCTGTTTCAGGATGGCATAAATGATTTCATTCTATTGTTTAATTAAATAAATTGAGGTTTAATAAAAATAAGTAGTTGAGTACATAGTGAGAGCAGTACTCCAGGACAGACCTCACTTCTACTCTCTCCAAACCGCACTCCTAATTCGTCATCGAACGTCACACGTCCAGGCGATGCGAGACGACATGAGTCATCATGAGTTTAGTGGAGCCGCCGAAACACAAGGCCCCCACCACTCAGTTTTTATTTTAAAGATTACTCTACAGAAATGATTTTTTTTAAAGTGATTTCTGATTGCATTCAATTTCTCATTCATTCACTCCTATCGTTTATTGGAATAGTTTTGTTTCACCAACTTAATTTCATGAAATACTGGGAAAATTATCGAATGAGATGGTAAAATTCTTTGAAACTTTTCAATTACGTCAAATTAAATATGTTCAGCTGCCGGAAAGATTCTGCTAATATGTACACTGGCTACGCGTATGATTATTAATTTTCTAATTATGAAAAGTAGAGGAGAATGAAGAGGAAATGAATTGAAGTTGCGGTGGATTCTCAACATTTGTAGAGCTTCATGAGAACTTCACAAGGATACTGAATGAGATCAGGTCTAGGGACTTCAATATTGTCATGAATAAGTGATATTACCAGGAGACACTGAGATACTAATTAGCACAACCGTAGTATGGATATGAAATGAGACACGAGAAAATGTAGGATTGCCTTCAACATCGAGGACTTCACGGTTCATCTGTCTCTCGTGCTTCGTTTCATCTTCCATTTCGCTTGATTCAGTCACTATCGTCTTTATCGCTAAATGCCTTTCAGAAGTCATAGCTACTCTATTTGAACCACATTCACTGTTGGAAGACCATCGTAGTCCAGTTTGTGTCTATATAACTGAAAACAGTGGATGTATATATACTCTACTCCCATTGCATCACGTTAATTAATTCCAACTATTTACTCTACTGATTCAAGCATAATATTTGCCTAGTAATTTTTGACCCCGTCCACTAGTCCCAAATGCTCTCCAAGCAGTTCACCAACGCTGAGATATCATACAGACTAGAGATTTCTTGGTATTGAGTATGATATTCAGACACACGAGGTCTATCCAATTTCCTAACCTGTGGTACAAAATGTTTTCATTGCCCAGCTTTTAGTTACCAGACGTATTTACTTGAGTACTCTGCTAATACTGTATTATAACAATAATCTCACATTTCAGTTAACGTTTGAGATCCTAGAATTTAGGATTCAGATTCATTTACAGGAAATGGATTGTGAGATTGTAAAAACTTCTTTATAATTCAGATTTTTTACTGTGGAAAAAGAATTGAAAAATCCGCAGACAGATGAGTAATCTTTTGATCATTTTGAAATATTTTTTTTGCGGAGATCGTTGTGGAATGAGATATGATGTTTTATTTTTGCAAAAATCAATTCGAATATATGTTATTTATTGCAGAATCAGAGATGAGAACTTTGTCCAATGTTCGCTTGTATCAAGACTAGATCAACTAGCTTCGAGAGATCTCCGAGTAGGAAGAACCTTATAAAAAACCTTATAACTTCAGTTATACATGTTCAATGATACGAAAAAGACCCTATGATTGTTCAAGAAGTGGAGAAATACTGTCTGTTTCACACACTAATGCATCCTATGCATTCGAAAACTCGGGAGAGATCAGGTGTCTCCTTCTATTATCTGAGCAAAGTTCATCATTAAGATAGTAATGAAATTGAATGATGACCTCATGGAGAAATTGAATACTCAACGGGACATTATTTGAAGGAAATCGCATTCGTAGTAAAAAAAAAGTGAAACTTATTGAGTCTATTGTTCGGTCATATATTTTGGAAGAATCTCCTACAATCTAAGTGAGATAACAAGTTTTTATGTGGGGACCTTCTTTGTAGAGGAGAATGAGAGTTACGGAAAAGGTTTCTACATGAATTTCGCTATCTCGCTTAGTTTCCGAGGTATCATTTTACAAGCAGAAGCCTGACTCTCTGTTCGTTAATTACAAACCCCACTCCTTGTGCAATATTGAATATTTCGCTAATTCGATTGGCAAAATGCTTCCAAATGGAATTTTACTCATAATGAATCGAATTTCTCGCTATTTATCTTTTTCATTTCTCAAAAACTAACATCATTTCCGCAACAAATACGCACTTATACATTCTTACATGTATTACTCCAGACTGTATCGATCTGTTCAGGATTCTATCTATGGTACTTCAAGTCAACATGGAACTCGAAATTTCAACGTCACGAATTTAGAAAATAAATGTGAAGATTGACATTTACAATTTATTTTATTCGGTCCGATCATCCCACATAACCTCTAATTGAATCTACAATAATATAGGCGCAAAAACACAGCAAGAATAATTAATTCCGATATTGCCAAAAGACTCCTTCTTCTTGGTTCAGTGGTGACCAAGTTGACATCTTTCTCACATATTGCAATTGTAAGGGGTGTTTCAGGATGGCATAAATGATTTCATTCTATTGTTTAATGAAATAAATTGAGGTTTAATAAAAATAAGTAGTTGAGTACATAGTGAGAGCGGTACTCCAGGACAGACCTCACTTCTACTCTCTCCAAACCGCACTCTTAATCCGTCATCGAACGTCACACGTCCAGGCGACGCGAGACGACATGAGTCATCATGAGTTTAGTGGAGCCGCCGAAACACAAGGCCCCCACCACTCAGTTTTTATTTTAAAGATTACTTTACACAATTTATCACCGCTGAATCGAATGTATTCTATCGGAATATTGTAATGTATGTTCGTCTGAAATTAGCGGCTGACTAATCGAGTTGAAATATCTTATTCGTGGTAGAAAATCGTCCTACACTGAGAAAAAAATAGGGGTAAAAACAATCAAATATTGTGGCAAATGGTCCTTAGCAAATATTTTTTTGAAATAATTCAAGAAATTGTTGAATTTACTGAATTTAGTTAATTTAAATAAATGAACTAGATGAATTTATTGAATTTAGTCAATTCAAACAGATTAACTAGTTGAATTGACTAGAGTCAGTAAATTCAACGACTGTTTTCAATTAATTCAACAAAATATTTTCTAAGGACCAATGACATCAATATTTGATCGTTTTTACTATTATTTTTTTCTCAGTGTACTTATCACGATTGATTGTTCGAACATCATACAGTCTGCTTTTATTTTGAGAGTGACATGAGTCTACCCGAAAGATTCCCGAGGTATTCTACAAAACTTAAAGAAAATACTAAGCCTGTTCTCCCCCGTCACCACTGAATTAATCAACGAATATGCTGTCAAGAAAAAATAAAGGATTTTGATATTCTAGCTTCCATGCAGAGCGAAAAACATGTGCAAATGAGAAGCACCTGTTCAATAATCAATTGGCAAGCTTGAGTAGTTCTTCGAACTTCATATCATTAATCACTTCACGTTGGAATAGTCTCAGATTTCCAAGAGAATACATAGTTTTTTTAAGGATATATTCTGACTAGAAGTCAATAGCCCTTTGCGGTAATCCGACCAAACGAGGAAACTGAGAACGAGAAATAGCATTAAAAAAAACGACTGAATTGAATCCAGGAAGACTAGTTTTTACCAAATTTGGGTATTTAACAATGTAGTTGCGGAGAAAATGGAGAGACTAATTGTTACAAAGATGATACAACCATTTATGGATGACAAGTGGTGATTGAATTTTCATTCAGCTCAGGTACATCTGCCAATTCCAATTTTAGACAAACTGACATGCTGTATCGTTATTATATTGCTCTGTACACGTTTAGATAAATTCATGATAATTAATAGTTATTTCATGGGAATTCCTTAGATTTTCCAAGTGGTATAAAATTTAGTGAAGCATTACCTGGTAGATCAATCGTCTGTTTATACACAAGGGGGAAACGACTGAGAAACCGGTTATTTCACTGTTTTTTTATGATTTCCAATTCAATATTTTTCTCTCACCTGTTCGCGCCAATCCCTCATCAAGGCCATATAGATAGATATATTCAATTTAAAAATGGAAATATAAGTAATGAAAGAAAAAAAAAAGTGAAGAACAAGCGATTTCTCAAGTCAATCTGGATGTTATTATAATTTCATTTTGTTTCGATTTTACATTATTTTTGAAAAAAATCAGTAGTATTGAATCGTTATTGCAGGCACACGCTCAGTTAACTGTGTGCGTGAGCTTTCACACACGGCCTGCAGGCATGTGAGCAAATATAACTTGTTCATTGATTTCCAATAAAATCATTTATCACTGTTATTATGATAAAAACTTTTATTAATTAGAAGAAAAATCACTATTTTCACTTAAGGTTAAAAGTTGAAATTTCATAAATGAATAGAAAGTGATTCGTGTACTTGTTTTCAACTCATTAAAAACATTATGTAGATCATTGGTGATCAAGGAGCCGATGATTTACGATTTGTGTAAGTAGATAGGATAACATCAAACGTTAAACAAATGCAAGATTATGGTTATTCTGGTTGGCCCATTCGTTGGGGTACATGGAGAAAAGCAATTGTGGTGGAGATGATGAGTAAATTTGAACAGACGAGATCTCGTTACTTACTTCCTGATTGCGAATAATAAGGTTCTAATACGCAGGAAATTTGGAGAATTCCCAGCGCAATGAAGGATCGCTTTCACTTGGATACGATTTTTTTTTATTTTACAATTTATCTTAGTTGGGATAGCGATAGAACATTCACTCTTCAACACATTGACGGGTGAAAGAATATAGGCGAAAGAGGGGCAAAACGGGGAAGGAGGTAAAGTGGGGTACTCCGAAAATTTCGCGAAAGAAAAAGTTTCTGGCAAAATGGTTCTAACATAGTCGAGAATCGTCTCTAACATTATTTTGGACTGTAATGTTTCGGCAGATTGGGTTGATGGACAACTGAGAGAAAAAATGGGTGGAGAGGGGGGATTGTCGAAATCGACGAGACTTTCGTTGGACAAGGGAAGTGTAACAGAGACAGAATCACCAAAGGGCAGTGGATAGTGGCGTTTTACGAGAGGTCGACTGGGAAAGCCTTCTTTCTCCCAGTCAACAATTGTAGTGGTGATACATTACATGGTATTATTATGAAGCATATTAAAGTGGGCACGCGAGTATGCACAGATGGGTGGAGAGGGTTTAATGGCACGATACTCTGGGGATCGACACCACCACCTGAAGGTCAACCATAAGTACCAATTCGTTAATTGCCATCACAAAACTATCAATAACAGAACATCGCGAAAATTTGGAGGGACCTCAAGTCAGCACTTCCACGATTTGGTGATAGGAAAAAATTTCTGCAAAAAAAGATGAGTAAATACATTTTCAACCGTGTCTTTAAATACCAAGAAAGAATTGAGTCATTTCTAGGAATTTTATCTCCTCTGTAATCCACATTGAATTTCCTGAAAAATCAATCATTTTAAATTTGTGTTTTGTTTTGTTCCTTCAATTAATATTGTTCCACGTGACGTATTCAAATTGTTGATACTAAAGACTCAAATAACGTAAAGAAACACATTAATGTGTCAAGTGTTTGGGTTTAATCTAATTGATTTTCAAAATTTCCTGATGAAAGTCGGCGGAGGAAGTGATGTCTTCTCTTTTTTCAACAAAATCCCGAGTTTCGTTAATTTTTGGTTTCGAGTTTCGTTAATTGATGTGATGTTGTCTTAGGTTCTTCTTATGGGGCCTGTGCACCACTCCATCCAAGTTCGTGGCTCCAGGTAATGCCGAACGTAGTGACAATCTCAATTTGTTTGATAATTTCGCAATTTGATATTTTCACTTTTGGTCGAACTTTCTTCATTCTGAAATTTACATGTTCCGCTAAATAAATTTAATTAGGATGGTCCGAAGGTTTTTGTCCGCAGGCTTCCATCCCCACTACACTTATTCCACTTGAAAAATCAATGATTTTTGAAGATATAAGAGAGAGTTTAAGTCATCGCGTCGCTCAAATATCAATTTACAGATATTTTGTTAATTTTTCGGTAACCAACGCATCAGCTTTTCATAAAGAATTGAAACTCAAGTGAGAAAAGTTGGAACTATTTTATAAAGACGTTATAAAGTCTCCATAAAGTATTTCCATCTGTGTACTTCTATGAATGTGCCAGGTTCTGCCTCAAAGATCATCAGGTTTGGAAAATAGATGTGAAAAATTGAGTTTAAAGGATAATCATTCCACCGATTCGATTCACAACTGTTAATTCAAATCCCTCATATCTCAGTCACTACAAGTAGAGAAAAAATGATTGAAAAATAACGCGAGAACTAACTTTCCACCCTCACTGCCTCCCAAATCTATGATCCGATCTTTTTCCTTTCTCTTAAGCTCCAAAAATTTTTAATCACATTATAAATTTAATATTTCCCAGTATTGTTTTAATAAGTATATATTCTCATTGAGGCATGTCTAATAAAATCATTTCAGGTTCAATCAATTATTCCGTATTTAAAAAGCGGAATAAACCTCATGAAATTCAATTTTTTATTATTTTCCATTACCACGCAGAATGTGATAATGAGATGGAGTTTTTCCTTTTATTTCAAATTTGTGGAAAAATAGTATTCTAACTATCCGATAAACTATACTTTACACAAGCTTGTGAAAGACGATAACATTGAGCCAGTGTTATACAGACGCTCGCGTAATATACGGCATGACGGAGATAGGCATCTTCAAAGGATGAAGGACAGAGTGATAGAGAGAGAGAGCGAAAACACGTGCATCGGGCCTCTGGCATCGAATAGGCGTGAAACTCATTTTCCTAAGTGATCGGATAACCTTAGTACGTATATATAGTAGCACATGTGAGCGTTTGACTTGAAATTGAACAGGTAAAAAAATGATATGTTTGTTCACTCCTCAGATGAATTTGTTTCTTTTGTTATTTATTTCCAATTCAGAATATCGTCGGATTACGAATTGGTAGAGACTGGGGCAAAATGATCTAGAATTTTTCAATAAAACTTTCTGAAGGAAGAAATGTGATATTCCACTTTCTTTTAAGTTGGTGTTTCCGATGTAATTGCGATTTCATTCGATTTCCAGAACTTCAGGAACTGCGGTTTTAAAAAAGAGTCCGTATGTATGTGTGTGATGACGCATTCTCCGCCTATTTTGGAACGGGGCAATCTAGTGATCTGAAAATTTGGCATCATGCTTGCTGTATGTGCTCCAGTGTTGACAAATGTACCAAATTATTGTACACGTACAATAATTTCATGATTTGTACAATCCATAATCCTGAGTGTACAATAGTGAGAAAAAATATAATAATCCTCAAAAATACTCATTCTATAAATGAAATAATCTCAAAAAAAAAAAATTCTCAATAGCATGCGTCTTTCCACTCTGTAGCGGTGGATTTCCTCATTATAGCTGAAAGTCGGCGTCCTGGGAGTTTTGTGCAGGCAATATTAGCTCTTTCTTTTCGATTTTTCAATCGTTATGTTGGAAAATGAAAAAATATGAAAATTAATCAAAAAGAAAAATTATTAACTTATTGTTGGAAATATTTTCATCAAAAGTAGGCGTTTTTTGGCTTTCCCGTCTCTTTTTAATATCATTCTTTTAATTATTTGAGTAAGATTTTTTTATTTCAATATTCATTTTTCCATCTTTTATGGGGCATGAGGAAAATTTTGATTAGAAACACAACTAAATTTCAAATAAGTCTTGAAATTGTCAGGGATGCAAATCCATGAAGAAGAAGACGAAGACACTGTCTGCGATCTGGTAAGGTGCTCCAACATCTCCACATTGTTGACTAATGTTTCAAACTGTTTCGCGAAAGCCTGCACTGCCAAAAGAAAAATTGCAGTTCATGTTGCCACAAAGGTCTACTCCACCCTGGACTTTCCTATATCTTGTTCCGTCGATGCAGACGTAACAATGAATCAATGAAAGTCTTTCCACTTCAATTCAGTAGCAAAACGGTATCACCGGATAAGTGGTAATTTTGTCATTCACTTTTCTACGATTATTTCGGAATTTAAGCAAGATAGAGCGTATTCGCAGAAATATTTTTTTCAGCTTTTTATATTTTCCACGATATTCGATCAGAATGAGGAAGGCATATTTCCATTAGTTCGTGGAATATTTCGTTGAGAATAATCACAAAGATAAGTCGATTCATCCCGTTTTACCCCTCTTTACTATTGAATTAGATATTTGATGTCTTCATTTCTGCATAATCATTGCATTCAATCCATTATCACGAATTATACCATTGTGAGGTCACTGTGAGACACAGCCTTGGATTTTCATCCTCAGCTCGTTTGTCTCCATTTTATAAACGTCAGTACCGCGGAAACTCAACACTGAGAGGGCTTATTTATTTTTGCCGGTTGGACGCGTCCAGTTTTCGTTGCCTACCCCTGCAGACCAGTGGAGGCTTGCGGTCAATTAGTCTCCCGTAGGATTTTAAAATAAACACTCGTTACTGGTACTTAAAACAAAAAGCCCCTGTGTTTAATTAAATAAACTCGGACGTACTCTGAATTACTTGCGCTACGTTTTCTGTGACATTTTCTCCTTCTACTTCATCTCTTTTGTTCCACTCTTTCGTTACACTCGATGTACATAGATAGAGGATATGAAAGAGTAAAAATTATTCTATTTGACTTTAATTCTGATTATGTGAAGACCTTGGTGAAATTGTCTGAGCACTCGTTCATCGCAAATCTTTGTTATAAATGCTGTGGAAATATATTGTATGGAATTTTCAGTAATTGACTAGTTTCACTCTGCCAAATATAATGAATTTTTAAAATTATTTTACCAAATTTTTTGAATGGTCTCGATGCGTTTGAATGTAGCAGAGGCTGATTGCAAGATTTTAAGGTGAACAGACAAAATCCGAATTAAATTTCTTCAAAAAATAACAAATTTTTACTGGATGTCGATAACCAATTGAACCAAAAAGGAACCAAGGACATGGTTGTGCATAGGCCTCGGAAATGAACCTATCACGACCCATTCTATGAACGACACTCGGGATTTTAGATGAAGATTTTATCGATTCAAGCTCCGCCCACCTCCATTGGGCATGAAAATTTAATTATTATATTATTACGAAAACAAGCACTTTATGCACAATGTGCTTTTAAAAACGCACTATTTTCTCATTTGTCAATAACTTGTACACATCGCGTGGAACAATATTAATCTAATTTTTTTTTTATATTATTTCCAGTACTGTACATAGATTTCTCTTTTTGTACGTCCCCCCGTTTTCCCATTCCAGTTTTCTTCCAGTCTAACTGCTTGTCTTCTCCTATTTCTCACCCTTTCCTGTATTAATCTAAATATAGGGTAACATGACCAATAGATGGACGGTTAAGGAAATATAAGACTTTATTAATTCATATAAAATAGGCAAATCACGTTACAAAGTTGCAGAATAGAATGATGTACAGAAAAATATACAATGAATCGACTAAAAATCAATTAAACTTGAATAATGCAGAAATAATTAGAAAAAATCAAGGAAAAAATGGAAAATAACTTAAACCCCCAATAGATGGACAGTTGCATCTTTGCAGTGGTATGATTTTAAATTTCGATCAATCGGTATGTAATAACTAGTTTAAAATCTATATAAATGTACTAATCAAGAATTGACGTGAAAAATATAAGAATCATTAGTTTATTTATGAAAATCCTCGATAATAAAAACCGTCCATCTTTTGGTCAGTGTTCATCTATTGGTCGTGTGACCCTACTTCATACAAAGTGAAACGAAAAAAAACCTCAATGAATTTAATACGGAATTAAATGAACTTCCAAGACACTCATCTGGTGTTGGATTTTCAAAAAACATCACACACAGTGGTGGCAACTAACTTTTAATACGAAACACACAGTTTTGATGTTTCACTGCAGACAACCAAAATTATACTGGTCTAGAGAAGGCTCATGTGGTTTATTTACCAAATTCACTTTTCCCCTAAGACCATTGGTCTCTGTTTATCATTGTGTATTCACACCAACTATCTTTGTCAAGAAGATATCGATTATTTCATGTCTTACACTGTTAAAAATTTTTGTCTGAATTTTCCATGCAAAATCACTGAAATTTTAAACAAGTTATATCTCTACTGAAATTCCAGATAATTATGTCATTGAAAAATGAACAAATCATCGATTTTCAAATAATTTCAAGCCTGAATATCAATGAAATTTGTAGATTTCAGTTCAATTGTTTCTTGAAAATTTAGAAAAAATAGGAAAAATTCAAGAAAAAATTGAAAATTCAAGTCATTTTAATTCTGAATATTCATGTTCAGTTCAAAATTCAAGTAAGTTGTAGAATTTTCGAGTGAATTCTACTTAAAACTCATAGATCCGTCTGAATTTCTTCGGAAACTCACAGATTTCATAAGCATTTTCCCATTAAAAGACATTCAGTATCACGTTTGTTAAAATTTTCATCGAATTTCCTATGAAATTTCAATCTTTTTCTAACAGTGTACCTTTCATCAAACCCCTTCTCCTCTCACTCAATCGAAACATTGAACTCTACTCTCTATTGAATTTATTATTTTACTATATTACTGTGAAATAAAATTTTAATAAAGTTTGAATGTTATATTCATTGAGTTGTTGAAAACAGTAAATTACTTCGAGTTTTTTGACTCAAAGTTAACAGCTCAACTTATTTTGCAAACAAATTTAGAAAATCAAAATCTCCAAAAACCGAACTGAATGCGAACCTAGAATAGGCGCACTGAGCACAGCGAACCGGAAATTTTCCTCAGGAAAACGCTCAAAACACTAATTTTCAGTTGGCAGAGCTATACAACTCAATTACCGAATTTTCCAATTCATATGCTTCATTTACGAGAAATGAATTGTCTGAAAATCTCTAATTCATCAGAGAAATTGATATGATGAAAAATGTAAAATGTAATGTTTTTATAAGAATGACATTTCATTTGAAGAAATTAATTTCACTCATTTGAGGATGGAAAAAAAAAATAATTGAAATCAGAGTAAACGATTGCATCCGATAATTCACTCTCTCTCATGATAATTCCACTCATGAGAGATCGTCATGTCCTCCTGTATCGTTAATTATTGTAAAAAAAACCATGAAACACGAATGTTGAAGCCAGAATAATCGATGAAAAAAACTAATAATATAATGCGTACGACGAGTTTACCACTCCAGATAGAAAGTCTCACCTGCATAAGTTAATGTTTTTTCTTCTCTTTCAAACGCCAAACGACAGTTATTACTTTTACTCAGCATCAGCTATTTTTCGAGGTTGAATTTCTCTACTTTGACATTCGCAGGATAGACGCAATAATTAATTGAACATTCTCACTATTGATAATATTTAGTTCACAAATAATTTCATTCTTCTTACATTGAAACTTTCTATATTTACCCAAGGATTTTTTCAATAGCACTGAAGTAAAAAAAAAAAACATTTGGCATCAATCATATGCTTGTATGAATTTATTTATCCATTTTAATAAGCATATGGCAATTTTACTTGTAACTAATGTCAAAACAAGACTAATGACTAGTCAAAATAAAGGGAAAAAATATGAAATTCTCTCATCACTGAAGCATGATTATTTGTTCATGATGTCAGTGAGATGGGTCAACCATGACACTGAAAGTCCGTTGATTACAGCTATCAAATTTTTACCGTTGAATAAAAAAAAATTATTATATTCACTTTATCGAGCGACATTATATGTTTACACTTGCTCATCACTCATATCGTTTCATTGTTTCAAGTTTATAATTAGAAAATTGAGAAAAAAAATAAATAAAATACCGTTAACAATGGTGTAGCCTAATTTTCAAACTATTACTAGTCAACAATAAACTTTATGCTTCAAATGGAATAATTTTCAACACGTGATTGACGTTAAAGCATGTCCGTGCTAGTGAACCCGGGGATCGTAGAAAAAAAAAAACTGAGAAAAAGGAAGTCGAAAGCAATGAGGGGAGAGTGCGCTAGTAGATATAAGGAGAATCTCGTTACACCGGCAATCTCAGTAATGTTTTTCACGTGGCCGATGGCCATCGCCAAGTTCGAACATGAAATTATATTCTATTTTACAAGTAAATAATATGATAATCAAATTTTTTCTACAATTAGAAAATAAATAATTTCTATCGATTGAGTGAATTTTCTGTGATTCCCATTGATTTCATGATTATCTAAAATTCATCAGTTTTTTGCTTTGGAAAAGAGAATATATTAATGATTTTTCTCGTGAAATTTTTATTATTCTATCATTCATTTTCTGGGGCCTGGAATTTTAATTATTGATTGGAAAAATGGCTTCTGTGTGTGTCAAACGATAGTGAAGAGAACAATCGCATGATGATTGCTTTTGTGGATTTATAAAACGTTCGTTGATAAGTTTCGATCACCCAAATGGAAGGGAGACTAAATTTTTTTTTTTTTATTTCCCACTACATAAAAATATCGGTTTCATATCAAATGAAAAAGGTGACAAGGGTAAAATGGACCTGTGGCGAAAAATGTAGTGAATGTTTTTGAAAAAATAGAAGATTTCATGGAAAAATTGAAAGAATTCTTCATCATGAGAGGACATGTACATGCCTATTTTTTAAAATTTTTTTCGCAAAGATATCCGCTCTCAAAAGAAAGCCATTTTCATTTTCCTTCGCTGGTCTGTTTTACTTTGGTCTCTTCTACATTACACGATTCCGAACAATTTATCGTGAACTTGTTTCCGGAACTCATTAACGGACGTTAATAAAGAATTACATAATTAATGACAAATAAGAAAAATGAAGGGCTGCGTATTGATGAAAAGAAGCGCCCAATTGAAATTTATTACGATATAACAGTGGAGGCTGGGGTCAAATGGACTTACATGATGCAAAATTATCCAGGATTCTTTTTCCAAAGTGGAGGACATTGCAAGAAAAAATTCAACAATTTAAGAAGATGCACCAATATGTGTACACAAAGAAAAATGTTTTCTTAATTTAAGAATGTGCAGTCACTTAATTTAAGTGACTTGCCATTCTTAAATTAAGTGACTTTTCTCACTTAAATCAAGTAACTATTTCTTTCTTAATTTAAGAAAGTAAAAGTCACTTAAATTAAGTGACTTTTCCCACTTAAATCAAATAACTATTTCTTTCTTAATTTAAAAAAGTAAAATTCACTTAAATTAAGTGACTTTTCCCACTTAAATGAAGTAACTATTTCTTTCTTAATTTAAGAAAGCAAAATTCACTTAAATTAAGTGACTTTTCTCACTTAAATCAAGTGACTTTTCTCACTTAAATCAAATAACTATTTCTTTCTTAATTTAAGAAAGTAAAATTCACTTAAATTGAGTGACTTTTCCCACTTAAATCAAGTGACTTTGTCATTCTTAATTTAAGAAAGTAAAACTCACTTAAATTAAGTGACTTTTCTCATTTAAATCAAGTGACTTTTCTCACTTAAATCAAATAACTATTTCTTTCTTAATTTAAGAAAGTAAAATTCACTTAAACTAAGTGACTTTTCCCACTTAAATCAAGTGACTTTTTCATTCTTAATTTAAGAAAGTAAAACTCACTTAAATCAAGTGAGTTTTCTCACTTAAATCAAGTGACTTTTCTTTCTTAATTTAAGTGACCTGCACATTCTTAAATTAAGTGACTGCACATTCTTGAATTAAGAAAACATTTTTCTCTGTGTACGCTGCTGGATAATTCTTACAAACTGTTTCGTACAAGCCTTCATGCCAGAAAAAATTCCAGTTCAGTTTGCTCCACGGGTCCATTTAGCCGGGGTCTCCTCTACTATCAACGATCTCAATATTTTTCCTTTTCTTAACCAATTTTTAATGGTACAATTTTCTTCATACAGTTCCTGCTGATATCAATGCTGTACATCACCTCCTCACAGGCACTATTCTTCAATTAGTAAGTTAAAAAGCTAATTAGCATTTTCAAACTAAAATTATCTCAGTATACTCTTTACCTAATGACTTTTGCTCTTTAGTCCAAAAAATGCGTTAATGAAATTCTTCGACTCACTCCGTGAAAAAAAAGAATTGAAAAAACCACCGCCAGACATCCATCATTACCATCTGCATTATTATCCAGTACACGTACAGAGTATTCATACGCATTCATCATTGAAATCTGCAAAAGCACCGAATAAACACGAACTGGAGAGCCTCCACACGTATATTAAATTTTTCAATTTTTTAACCTGAAGCTCTCTATGCAAATTGTTTTGTTACACGTATTTTTAAATTTTCAGTAACAAATTGGAAAATTATGGATGGAGTGAACAGGAATTCAGGTATATACCGGATCCAGTTCTACGTTTTCCGAGGCTTCCAGAGACCTGGTCTATGTCAGAGTCTCATGTTTACAATTCACCGCAATTAGATTGGGACAGTGAGACTGAAGGTAAGACATCGTAGTGCCATTACTAGGACAGGAGAGTTTGGTTTCAGTTTGCGTCTGTCTGAACATAGAATTAGAAATTTTCAAAAGGATTTTAGGCCACAGATGACAGAAAAACTAGGTACCATCAATGACCCAATTAATGCCACCATGAGACCTATTCTGCCACATATCTTTTATAGAAAAATTATATCTTATCATAAATTCCAATTTGATTTTTCCTCGAGAGAATTTAAAGTCTAGACTATCATTTACATTAATTATTTTCCAGAATTAATGATAAAAATGATTTAATTTATATTTTTGAAAATATTTTGCCCATGGCCCGATTCATGCCACCCATGGCCCGATTTCTGCCATAGAGGGTCCCAATAATTGCCATCAATTAATTTCCATCACTGGTCGTTATTTTCAATTCAATTCAATTTATTCATTGTTTCGACATACAGTCATATGCAACGGAGAGTCAAGTCGGGATCAGCTTTTTCATTGTACATGTTGGTGTTCTCACAATTTTTTTAGTTCATAAACTAAGTTACATTTGCACAAATCAGTTCATAAGTTTCAATTTACATAGCAAATTCGATAGTTTGTGGATTTTTTTTTTTTTTTATTCATTTCATCTTACAGCAGTCTTACGATTTCTTGCTTTTACCATTTCTTGTTTTAAATCTCTTAATCTTTGATACGATTCAAAGTGTATTCTAATCATATAGCTTGCATCGCGATATGTTAATTTATTTTATTATTTTTCAGGCACTAATTCAAGTAGATTTTACTTATATTCTCCATATAATTGTGGAATGCTAGGGCTTCTTCTTTGTTTGGTGAAGTTAATACGTGTCTTATAGATTCGTTATTTTCAAATTATTCGTTCATTTATATGAAAGTCAAATGATTTTTCTAACAATCAATACAATTTTCGATTTATTAAATACTTAAATTTTCTCAATATCACACATTGAACTGATGAGGCACTCTAACCCCACATGAAGAACTTTAGGGCTTTATTTTGCTGAGCACGCTGGTTGCATTTAACGAATTAATTTTAGAAATATATCTAGTAGAGAAATATCGGATATTTCGATTGTTCGGTGTCCTCAGAATTTTTTTCTAGCCACTGTTACCAATTACTTAGAGTTGACAATTCGAATAAGTTCAATAATCAGGAGAATGTATGAAAAGTGGCATTAATCGGGCCGATGGCATTAATTGGGCCATCGACGGTATCTGACCGAGTGAAGCGAGGCTCCAGATTGCAATATGAAATACTGCTCGCACCATGGGCGGATAGCAGGCGATTTCGTCAGAAATTCGTCAAATTTGAGAAAACTTGTCGAAATTCGCCTGTTTCGTCCTTGATGCTCAATATTCTATTTTCTTAACGGGGTTGGAGAAGCACATGGAGACTGCCACAATAGCCTTGATTGACATGGGGGAGGTGAGGTAGGATGGACATTACAATAGAAATTCGTTATTTTTAGACCGAATTGGCTATTTGACATAAAGCTAATTGCCTAAATTCAGTAGCAACAGTAGTAATGATAAGATATTTCCAATTATTTCGTTGGAAAGTTGAAGAAAAGTATGGAAGAATTGTTTTTTAGGAAATTTCTTGAAAATTCGACGATTTTGCCCACGAATTGAGAAAAATCCTCTCCGTTTTTGCGAATATTCTTTTTTTTCGAAACCCTCGAGTTCTAACTTTCGTAGCAGTAAAAATCAGTGATCAGTGGAAAGATAAGCTTGTTGTCAATTGAGATGAGATGAGATAGTTTTTTATTGATGCTAAACGTTTTTGTTTCACACCCTCTCACGTTCTACATAGAGAAAAATGTTTTCTTAATTTAAGAATGTGCAGGTCACTTAAATTAAGAAAGAAAAGTCACTTGATTTAAGTGAGAAAAGTCACTCAATTTTAGTGAGGTTTACTTTCTTAAATTAAGAAAGAAAAAGTCACTTGATTTAAGTGAGAAAAGTCACTTAATTTAAGAATGGCAGGTCACTTAAATTAAGTGACTGCACATTCTTAAATTAAGAAAACATTTTTCTGTGTGTATGATCTTTCATTGATTCATCTGATCTTCATAAAATGTGTACATTAAAAATCTGTAAAAGTTAATTCGAAACTACATAAAATAACGAGTATTGAAGCTGAAGATACCACCCTCCCCCCCCCCCCGCTCCGAAAATGGAAAATCTCAAGAATGGAAGGGCATGTACCTCCACTTCTCTGACCCGAGGCCACCAAATTTTCCTAAATTCCTAAAAATTAATTCTGAGAAGTTCGGGTATGAAAATTTCCATAGCTTTTCCATAAAAGCATCTAAAACATCTACCTCATCACATTTGGTCAACATATTCATCCTATAAAATGGTATACCATCCTCTCCATTATCCTGTTTTTTCTATCAGGAAAAGTGATATCTCATTTCATTTTTGAGAATAAGCAAAGTTTCTCTGCAACATTGAAACCAAAATTTCAACAAATTCCTCCTTCGCACAGACACTATACTTGACACACCTAATTCATAGATCTGTGACAGACTTGACGCTGATCTATAACAAACTTTGCCCCAACGATTCGCACATATCTCTGTCAGACTTCATGTGGATAAGCTACTCGGAAATTTTGACACTTCAAACCCACAAATATTCAGACAGATAGAGAATGAGACCGAGTCCTTCAGTCCTGGTAATTACGCAATGTATAAAACTCAAACAGTTGATTTGAAGTATTTGATATTATTGAAAAGAAAAAATAGTGGATCGTCATGGTGAAGAGAGTGTTGGAAAATCAGCAGCTGGTATTTTCCTTCAAGTTCCACTTCATCAGCAAATAATACTTCAGCAGCCAATAAAAGTGGAAAAAGAAATTTCGCATCCTCTACTTGCATTTTTCGATAAATTGAACAGGTGGAAAAATTCAATTTTTCAAACTGATAATATTATTGAAGACAAATCAGACAAATTGAGCGATAACTTGAATGCATTTGTCGTTTACACGAACCCCAATGGGAGAAGATTGAGATAAGACTTTATGAGGATGAATGCATTGTGAAGTTTTTTTGTTGTATTGTTATCTTTTGTGGAAATAAATTGATTGTTTTTTTTTTTTAATAAATTATGGATATTTGTAAATGATTGGCGTAGCTCTATTACTTTCTGGTTAGGATAGAACAAGACGACACATGTCTGAGTCCTGACCAACTTGAATAACTCGTTCAAAATAGTTAATCCAATGAGTAACGGTAGTGGAGAATGAGAAATAAAAGGGCAGAGACAATAGAGAGAATACAAGACGTAAATATAGAGGTAGAGTTATTTAAGGGGCTATTACAATTTTATGGCTCAGATGACGCATGGCCCGAGTAACCTACCATGTCCTGGATACATGAGACTAACGCATTGTCATATAACCAGTGGCAATTTTCTGAATATGCATTTATAAGACTATATGTCTTTGTGTTCGATCTTTTCATTCATAAAAATTATATGCACATGAGGGAAACAGTTGAATGTTTTCATAAAAAAATTACTAATTCCTGATATTTTTCATATTTTTTAAATTTAGCTGTTAATTATTCTCAAATTGAGGCAGTTTGTAATGACGAAACGATTTTTATCGAACCTAAAAGTGGACAAGAACCCATTGAAAATTTTCGAAATACATCATAAACTATAACGAGCTGTTACAAAAATCGCCATAACACTTCTCCGATCCATTTCACAACTTGGAAATCACTTTTTTTTGTTTTGGCAACATTTTTTTTTTTTTTTTTTTTTTAGGTTTGCTTTGGTTGGTTAGGTTTGGAAATTGAGAAGTGGTTTCAAGCGGTTTTACGGCGAAGCGTAAAAATTTATTTGAACAATGATGCCCCGTCGTCTAACCATCAGCCAACAATGGTTGTCCAGGTATTGTTAGAAAAATAAAATAAAAAATAATAACAAGGATAATTTTCGAAACATCGTTGTAGAAATGAAAAAAATGAATAAAAAATCGTTGTGGTCTGGTTCACGTGGAGAAGAGATGTAAAAACAAACGAAATAATCGCTTGACATTTAAAATCGAGGGGAAGAATTATGGTAAAATTTTAATTTTACAATATTTGATACAAAAATAGAGATAAAATTTCGCACGACTGTTGCATGATATTTTTTAATTGATTCTCTCATTTTATCTGATTTTTTTTTTGTATATTTTCGTTTCTTTATTTTCGTTCGGTTCTTCCGTTTCATTTCGATGCAGTTTCATGTTTAATGCACATAGATATTCACCCTTTTTTTAAAATCATTTTTATCTGCATATGCACACTTTTTGCAGTGAAAAATAATGACGCCATATGAATGTCATTGCTCCTCTTTTATTTTTAGAATCAACGAGACGAATAATAAAAATTAAATGTTATTTTATTCAAAAAATGCTCTCGAATTTTACTGCTGGCTCTCATTGAAAATTCACTATTAAATTTATATTATGCCTTAATTATTTAAAAATATCTCTATTTTTCTCATCACTGACACTGAATTATCATATGATTTTTCATCTCCAAATTCTTGATTATCATAAATAATTTATAGCGTTTGGAATTCGATATTTATATGGTTACGAGGAGTAATGAATCATTTGAGTCTGAAAAAAAATAAAATGCATCTAATTCACTATTGTAGAGTGTTACAAATAAAACAATGTTGAAAAAAACTCATATATATCACTTTGATATTAATGATACTTGCGGTTTCACTGCAGTCCTAAAACTTGTCAGCATAGATTGATTTAAGGATGACTTTTTTAAGCTCAAATTTTATGATCTTTTCCAGAACAATTTTATTTCATTCTGACTGAAATTATAATAGCTGCTCAAAAATTGATTGAGAATTTCAAAAGATAGAGGAGAGCGGGGCCAAATGGACCTCTCTTTCTTTTCCATAATTATTTTTTCATTAAGTTAACATTGAGCAAGGTGGAATACTTTCACATTTTGGTTTCAAGAGGAAGGGGAATAAGATGAGAATCGGAATGAAGCTTCCAAATATTTGATTAATTTTAATTAAGTAATGAGCGCTTTTCTTCAAATCATTTTTACCCCATAACTAAGGCGCAGATGGAGGTTCCTGATGGATATACAGCGTGACGTGAGCGTTCACCTTACAAACTTTAGGGATTTAAAGAATCGCTACTTAAAATTCTGATACTGCAAGAATCAATGGAAACGGATAAAATAATTTTTAATGACGATCATAAAATTTTTTGTGGCAGCATATCGAATTCGATACTCGAAGCGATACCGAGTGCAGCAATTTTTCTGTTATCGAACGGAAGGATTGACCTGACATCAAATGCGACACTTTTAGCGACGTTGGATGTAGCAATTCCCAAAATTACAGAAAGAATCTGTCCGTCACTATTCAGATGATTATTCCCCAGCTCAATTGACTGTAGCACCATTGGAATGGCGATTTCTTATTTTCCTGATCCCACGAATTTGTGAGGTGGATATTAAGGAGGAACATCAGCTTTTGACCTAAAACAAAAAACGCTTAGGTTTTCATGAAACTTCGAGGACAAGTTCATTAAGTAATCCAGAATATACCATAATTTTTTCGGATTTTTCCACCACCGAATAATAAACGAAAATAATTATCAAAGTTGGAACTTATGTATAGGACGATATGGACAGCGAGGTAATTCAGTAAAATTCCCCCTTTACCACCACGTTGGTATTCGGTGGTGGAAAAATCCGAAAAAATTATGGTATATTCTGGATTACTTAATGAACTTGTCCTCGAAGTTTCATAAAAACGTAAGCGTTTTTTGTTTTAGGTCGAAAGCTGATGTTCTTCCTTAACGTCACCTTGTTGTACCTGACCAAATCGTTCTTTTTCCCTTAAGATTCTTCTCACATTCAGCTATTAATGATTGAAAATGATAACATAAAACTCCCTCACTATGTCACAGACACATTTTATTCAGTTCTGAACTCTGGAAGTATTGGAAATTCAACGGTCTTCACTACTAATTGATTTTCCAAAGTTCTGAATGATTCTTAATCAATAGGGTACTCACATTTCGATGAATTTATACGTACAAAACCTGAATACTTCTCAAGCTGATAGCTAAGCCATTGACTACGATACGGAATGGCAGATTAGTTCATAAAAATCATTAAATTTTGAATATTTCCAGGATTCAGAATTGAATAAAATGAAACTTTCCGAAGCAAGAGAATAATCTATCATTGGCAAATATCAAGAGTTAATTGAATCAAACATTATATTTCCCCTTTTTCAAGGGAAAATACAGCGATTTGGTCAGGTACTATATTCATCAGGAATTCCCATCTGTGCCTTAGCTATGGGGCAAAAAGTGCACATAACTCTATTCAAAAAAGTAAAAAATTCCCGTTTTGCCCCTATTCCTCTTGATACAAAAATGTGAATATATTCAATCTAATTCAATGATGACTCAAAAAAAAGGGTCCATTTTGCCCCGCCCTTCCTTATTCGTTCGAATATTTTGAACTGATAGAACATGAATGATTTATTACCATGAAATGATTTTATTGTGAAAGGAAAATTCCATGATTATCTGTTATAAAAATTGTGAATTTTCTCAAAAAATTGCGAGTGAGAAATTCTCGGCCACGGTTGACATCCTTTTAAAGTAAAAGAGATGCAACGGAGTATGGAGTATTATACGATATCTCCAATTTGATGCGAGATATTGCATTAATTCAATTGATTGATCGCAAGTTGATATGATATTGCTTTCTTCATCTCATTAGATTGTGCTAAAAATAAGAAATATGCCTGCTTTTGCCAATAAATTGATGCAGATGCGCGGAGCACACTTTTGATTGCTAGTAATGAGATAATCTAGAATGTCCGATTTAAAAAAATGAGCTACCTTTCCCTCTCTCATTAACTGACGTCACTTTCATTCTCAATTTCTCGTGTAAGCGTTGGAAATTCACCTCTGACTGTGTACTCAATGGCTCTACAGTGCGGTGATTCGAGGGACGATTTGAAAAAAAGGCAAGAAAAAAAATTACCCAGAGAGAGAGAGAGAGAGAGAGAGAGAGTCGCTTGGTTTGTGCGAATAATTAAAAAGTAAGGGATAAAAGGGAATCGGAAGGTCCAAAGCCGCAGAACGACGAGAGATCGGCGTGTTCGTCCGAGGGAAAGAAGAAAATCTAATTAATTTCCGTAACGTGTATGCAAGCCTGGCTTTTTCACGATATGTACAATATATATGTGCGTGTAGAAACATATACATATATAGAGT
Organism: Aleiodes alternator; assembly: GCA_963921955.1. NCBI lineage: Eukaryota > Metazoa > Arthropoda > Insecta > Hymenoptera > Braconidae > Aleiodes > Aleiodes alternator. The sequence goes on along the minus strand of OY998110.1, from coordinate 2,108,125 downwards.
TAACGTTAAAGTGTACGAATGAGAAATGGGAGAAAGGAAGACGTGAAAAAAATGAAAACAGCGGTAAATGTTGTTTTAGGCTTTTATGTCCGGCACACGTACATATACAGGTATTCGGTGTAGCAAATTTGTTCTCATGGAAAAAATAGAGAATGAATAAAGACAGCGAAAAAAAAAGAGAAAAAGAGAGAGAGAGAGAGAGAGAGAAAAGTGGAAAACGCCAAAGAGGAGGTATGCGAGAGATAGAAACCGAAGCGTTGGCTCGCAAAAGCAGAGAACGAATTTAAAACGTTTTCCTTTTTTTCCTAATTTTTTTCAACTTCACTTTCTTCTCTCTTTATTATATTTTTTTACTCGCCTCTGCCCACTGCCGCAATTAGAAACGAGCTTACGCTTGACGTCCGAACACGCACGGAAATCAACGGGGGCTAGGCGTCCTTTCCTTCTCATCATGTATTTCGACGTTTCCATTTCGGCGATTGAATTCGAAAGAAAAGAGGGAGACGAGATAGAACTGTGAGGACAGAAATGGGGTAAAGTGAGAGAAAAAAATGGATTAGTGACTGTTTCTATTTGCAATCAAGTGCTTTCACACGCTGTTGAAACGAGTTGATTTGAAATTTTTTTGAATGATAATGTAATCAAGAGCAGAGGGAAAAACGTTTTTTCTCTTTATCGATAAAGTAAGTGTCTTTAAAGTTATCTCAATCAAAATTTGGAAGTAAGAATAGCTGAACAATTTTATTAAAGAACGAAGTCTATTATGGGCAGACTCTATCATCTCCTCAAATCGAAAGCCCTTTCCAAAAAAACAAAACTCAAGCTCTACAAAACAATTGTAAGACCAGTCATCACATATGCTGCCCCAGTCTGGCACAACGCAGCCCCCACACTGCTTGCCAAACTCCAGCTCACGCAAAACAAGTTCCTTCGTGTGATCAATAGAGCCTATCGATCAAATCTCATTCCCACTCTCCATGAAATATCGAACATAGATCTCCTCAAAACTCACATAATGAACCTCACCCAAAAATTCATTGATAAACTCCCCACACACCCAAGTAACCTGGTCAAAAATATTAATCTTCGCATTTTATCCAAGTGGTCAACCAATCGCCACTAATTCTCTCTCTCCCACTCGTCAAGAAATAGGGTTTTCCATGCGCTTTTCCCTACACAAAATCACATTCATTCCATTTACCCCTCAAGCGAACTATCCTATACTTTTAAGCTATATTTGTAGAAGCCTCCGGGATGGAACAATATCGTCACAAACTTCCGGTTTTCATTGCTCAATATATCTAAAAGTTATTGTAATGTTGTTGTAATGTACATATATTTTATGTTAATAAAATCTGTTGAACTGAAAAAATTGTCAGATGAAGACGAAAAGTAGATACGACATAGAGCTGTGGGGGTGAAGGATTGAAGGATATATCTGGACTTCTCACCACCAGCCTCTGGTAATCCACTTACCGTCAGTTGATACGAGGCACGCGGGTTCCTCAACAGACTGTGATATATACCTATATCACATTAGTCCACTACGGTAAATTGTACTCGGCACAGTGGACTATCACTCGTCCTTTGATTAACATATTGCTTTGCAACAGTAGTAAAGGACCATGGACTACGTACTATTCTCCTCTGTATTACAATACATCACTTTCGTGAATGAGCATGACATTATTACAGCAAATGGTGAAATTTAATCAAGAAAATCGTGTCTATCTGACAAAATAGACTGAATTATTAATGGTTATTTTCTTATTCGTGAATATTTTAGCGTCATTCGCATTCATTTTTTTTTTTTCATTCTCATTTATTACGAGAAAGTTATATAAACGTCATAGTACAATTGCTTAGGTCTACGTGTTTGTCAAATTCAGAAACTCCCTACCACCCTTCTTCACGATTCAAAGCCAATTTTCAGTAATGTACAGTGCAATAACTCAGGGTAAATGGCCGAAGCATTACACTCGCGTTTCGATACTTTATTCAGTTCATAAAACGTGTTCCAATAACGTATCGCACCGATACGTGCTTCAATTTTATCTGAAACGTCCCATGTTGAGATTTTCTCTATTTCTTCTTATTCGAGAGTTTTTTTTATTCTCCTCTTCCTTAGTTTCAGATTGTCTGCTTTATTTACAGGGCAAAATTCTCACCTCTTCCATTGAACCTCAGCTTCCGAAACATTAGTCATCTGCATTTTTTTCTATTCATCAGCAGGAACTTATCGATCGAATATGGATGACCAACAGATATCGTCATTCAGTCTCGGTTCAGTTATTCCCTGATCTACTCTAAAGCTAGATCTCATTGAAGATGAATCTGATTCATCTATGAAGTACTTGTCTTTTTTTCTACGTTTGCTTATCGAATTAATGTCGAAAAAATAGTGAATTGGTTGTATTCTATCTGCCACTCCCCAACTCCAACAAATTACGAAAAAGCTCCCTTTGTTATTTCCTTCCATTCGTCTCCTCGTTTATTATTTATGATTCAACGTGAAATGGAAGAAAAAACTCAGATACATTCACACTTGAGGATAGAAATAAACAAAGATACACATCTCTCACAATACTGTGGCATGGGTTAATGCTTAGAGTGTGTGGCCCGTGGCCAATCAACTAATGACTGACACCCTTGTATATGTCCCACGGGTCGTGTCTCTTTTACCAAACCTCCCTCATACACATTCTCGTTGTTGCAATTTTCTTTTTTTTTTTTTCATGTCACTGTACCTTTGTGGTTGGCTCCTCACTGTGTTGCTGCAACGAACCAACAGCCTGCCCAGGGAAATTATTTCGATGCCTTCTTCGGCTCTTTGAAAAATTAAAAATTCAACGAAATCATCATTTTAATTCCCTAAAAGGCCATAATAGTGAGGAAAAAGAATCAAGATTCTTGTCATATATGGAATTTATGATGGAAGAATTTCGAGTAATTGAAAAATAATACGTGCGCATGGCTGTTTGAGTTTTGAAATTACTCCAGTCCCAGAGGACTACATTGAGAGAAGTGGGAGGCATCGACAGACATGTCGACTGTATTGTGAGAGGCCTCAGTCCCAAAAGTAATATTGTCTAATGTGTCAGTACTCTAGGCACATATCCATTCTGGTAGTGGAATTAAAAAAGGCAGTTATTATCCTCAGAAATCTGAGAGCCAAGTGTCTTGGGAGATGTGCATGTCGATATTTAAACTTCCCGTTTAGTCCCTGATGCATTGAGTCGACACGCTTTTTTCAAGAATGAGTAGAAGCCTCGGGTAATGTATTGATACTAGGAAATGGGTTATACCTTAATGAAAACTTGCATTCTTCTCGACGAATCATCCAGGGAAGAGGTTCCTGATGAAAAATTGCCCTGCCAGAAGGGCTGAACTGTTATATCAGCTGAAATTATACTTGATCTCAACTTGAATGATAATCAACTTGAAGTTTGCCGAAGAAGGTGCGAACGTTGGATAATTTATCATCATAGGCAGGTTGCACAGAGAAAAATGTTTTCTTAATTTAAGAATGTGCAGTCACTTAATTTAAGTGATCTGCCATTCTTACATTAAGTGACTTTTCTCATTTAAATCAAGTGACTTTTTCTTTCTTAATTTAAAAAAGTAAAACTCACTTAAATTAAGTGACTTTTCTCACTTAAATCAAGTGATTTTTCTCACTTAAATCAAGTGACTTTTTCTTTCTTAATTTAAGAAAGTAAAACTCACTTAAATTAAGTGACTTTGCTCACTTAAATCAAGTGACTTTTCTTTCTTAATTTAAGCGACTGCACATTCTTAAATTAAGGGGTTATATCCACTTGCGAGGCAGAAAAAACGCGTTTATTTGTGAATTTTTTTTTCCAAAGAGGCATTTTATTTTATACATTAATGGAAAAAATGTACTTAAACAGAATTTAATGTACTTTAACAATCAGCGGTTTATTTAAAAAAATATTGGATCCCCTAGCTCTTGTAGATGATCTGCGGAGAGACCTCCAAAAAAAAGTGCTTGGCGGTGAGCAAGATATCTCTGGTCCAAATTATCTCAAAACCAAAAACTAAGAATATTTAGTTTTGTAATAAATAAATACAGGTAATGATCGAAGGTCTAGTCAAAATTTTGATTTTTGACAAAATGGCGGCTGTTCAAAAAAAAATTCAGTTTTTCATGAAAATTTTTCACTTTAAAGTGGCTTAAAAAATCGAAATGATTGTCCAAAACCTTATTCCTTCGATCATTACTTGAAAAATATATCTGAGTAAGTCATGTGAAAATTTCAAAACGATCGGCCTAGCGGTTTCGGAGAAATTTTCCTCACCGACTCTGAAAACACGGTTTTGAGATAAACGCGTTTAAAGTTTCGGGAACGATTTATACTACATTGAAAATTTTTTTTTTCAACTTACATCGTGTCATCTATTCCAGCACCATAAGAGGTATTCCAGCACCATAAAGTTTCGGGAACGATTTACACTAAATTAAAAATTTTTTTTTCAACTTACATCGTGTCATCTACTCCAGCACCATCGGAGACGTTCTTACTAATACGCTCATATCTCCGAAACTAATTGTCGGATCGATTTAAAATTTTCAGAGAATATTCTTGAATATATGTACATTCAAAAAATGAAAAAAAAAAAAACGATTTTTTGAAAATCACAAGTGGATATAACCCCTTAAGAAAACATTTTTCTCTGTGTGATTTCCGATCTCCTCAAGAAAGGTTTCTGTGGCATGGATAAAAACTCATCGGGATATGTATGAAAATTATATCTTCGGAAAATTATATAACGAGTTGGGCAGCTTCACTCTGGCCCACGTTTCTCCACCAGCGAAGCACTTCTTTGATCTACTCTTCAATCAATTCAACCAAATTTCTATTTGTAGAGGTGAAAGCAGAGTGAAATGCACCTCCAGGACACAATAATCCAGGATTTTGTCTCGTGTAAGAGAATTTATGAACAACAAACTAAAAAAATTGAGAAGATGCTCCGGCTTGTCTACATTGTTGAGTAATTTTTCCAAATAGTTTCCAAGAAACGTCTACTCTAAAAAAAAATCTTATATCATTTTGTCCCACAGATCTATCTTGCCCTGGCCTCTCCTAGTTTCTTCACTGAAACTAGAACAGAATATCATCCAGACAATGTGATATTTCCATGCATGAAAAGAATTCATGTATAGAAATAAACTAATTGAATTTTGAAATTTCAACTTTATCATTAATTGTAATAACCACATTCTGTCTACGTATCTCATGCAAAATCACCAAAGTTAATTAATCGTATTAATTAACTCGAGTAATCCGTCTGTACAAATGATTGAATACGTAATTGAGAATATTGGAGGGCATCGATTCTCAAATGAAACTCAAGCTGGATTGTGGGGAATGATGGTACTATTCAACTGAGGCTTTCTCACATTATTGTGAGAGACCACCATTAGACATCCAATTAGTCTGGTTGATTAATTATCGAATTAAAGGAGCAATGGTGAAGGTAAAATGAGGTGAAAGAGAGGATCGATATTTGCACTGGGATATAATTATATTGTTAATTATGTAAGTCATCAACTAATAAGCCAGAACCTGTGAATTTCATCTTAATTGGAAAAAATTCAAATGCTTTATTTCAATCTTTAATTAGATCTTTCAATTAATTACTGGAAAAAAGAAACGCGTTCATAATGAAATATTCAAATTTAAAATATAATTCAGTTTTTTTTAATACAATAATCAATTCATGGCAATGATTCACCATTTCTACTTTCATGTCATCTATCCCTTTTCCCTCCTCCCCCCTCCCCATCAATTCGTATAACGATCAAAAGAAGAAACGAAGGCTGTAGAAACAAGGGAATCGTTCTCTCGAGAAAGGGGTAATGAAGCTTTTTTGCGCCTACAGCTAGAATGAGAGAGAAACAGAGATCCGAGAAACCATGGTAGGGTCCCGCATTAGAATGCCGTCCTGCCAATTTCGTGCGCATGCGCACAAATGTCCAATTAATTAAAAACAAAACAGCCGAGGACACGTCAATCTTATTTGACTCTAGACGGTTTTGGCCCGGGTTATATTGGTTGCAATTCGAGTGAGATGGTATAAACTGGTGGACAGAAGGAATGAAGGAGATTTGTTGCCTTTCACAAAGCTTTAATTAAGTCTGCTTTTCATTATGCTCAATCTCCCCTATTTTTCGTTGTAGAACTGGACTCACTATGATATTAGACTTGGAGTTGTTGATAATGAAAAATTCTACGATTTTTCTTTATTCGTGGAATTTTTATTGTAATAGTGAGGAGACTAAAGCATTTTTTACTTCTCAATTCGCAAATTAGCTCTATCCTGCCCACTCGCTGTAGTGTTCACTTGAAAGGGCGCATGCGCACTGGAAAAACATTGGAAATAAAAGTTATCAAATTCATAAACGTGTCAATGAACAATGTGATAATGTAGAATTACTGGCGGCAAAAGCACAGAAAAATACAATAACATAACCATAAATTGATCAGTTCGAATTTGACAGTTAAAATGAGTGTTCTGGATAATGACACAAGAGAAAAAATCTCTTGGTCAAAAAGTTTTTATGATTAATAATGACTACTAGATTTTCATAAATTGTAAGTGATTGAATATTATGTATTATGTACTCTGTTTTTAAAAAAATATTCCTGTAAAATTGTTAATGATAAATCCAATGATTGTGTTTTATAGAATAAATATATGCACCCTGAAGAGGTCTGCGCACAGCAGACGAAACGTTGGTGCTTTGATAATAAATCAATGTGTTAAATTAATTAAATTCTGGAGTGACCACTATGGCCGATTACCAACAAAATAATCATAAAAATTTCGAATTAATACTTCTCTCTTGTCCACGAAATTTTCCAATTTTTTTTCCATCATTGCTCGTAACGCACCTATCATTTGTCGTTGAAGAAAATGATACTGGTCTGTTCTCATGACATTGATTCGGCCAGTGCAGTAACAGAGAGGACGAAGATGAACGGATCGTGGGTGTCGTACATTACTCGCAGGCTACCCATAATAAATTTTCCAACCTGAAAAAAGAATGTAATGCAAACTTATGACGCTTTAATTGGACATGCATACCTGACTCTGGTGTATGTATTGCGTGTATGTAGTATTTACGCAAGTATACATATATTCAGAAGCGAGTGCATAAAGTCCATGGCTAATTGGGCTCTTTTCCTCTTTTTTTTTTTATATATTTCCATGTATCAAAGGAAAATGAATAAAAATAATGGACCTTTTTTTTTCATTGCTAGTAAATGAGTTATCAACAGTTTTACCTTTTTTTCGCGGAAATTAACAACAAATTAACATTTTCCCCGTGATAGATCACGAACGAGTAAAATATTTCGTCATTAAAAAACGAGAGAGGTAAATGAGAAACTGGAAATATATATATACATATATATATTTGAAATCCCAACAATGCTTGGAATAAAAAAGCAGATGTTTTTATAACAAATCGGTCTCGTTAGTGGAAGGAAAACTTTGTTTTTGCCTCGGGGTCCTGCTCATTAGATCGCCACGGTTGCGACGGTAATTAGAAGTTTTAGTTCTCCTTGCCAGTTTCTCTTCTCAGCATCGGCTAGTTCTCCCTCCATCTCTCACTCTCCCCACTTACCTCTTCGCTCCTTCCCCCGAATGTCACAGTGTGCATCGCACGTTTATTCCGATAATGATGTTGCCAGGTGAGCCATAGAATAATCAGCTTGAATACACTCAGCTCGTTTATTCAAAATTCATATTAGTCGGAGGATTCTTTACGAGTTTCAAGAACTTTCTTAATATCATCGTATCCATAATTATGTACTTGTTAATTGAAAACAAATAATTTCATGAAATTCAATCACGTTGAATTTTTGTGAATCGAGTTGATTAACATATTAATTAAAATTATTGATGAAACAATGAAAGTACTACGTAAAAAAAAATGTCGAAACAAAAACTAAACCAAAAACAGAATCACTGGAAGACTGGGGGTAACGAGGAGAGGAGCTGGAGGACAGGAGAAAGACAGTGAAAGAGAAAAGAATTGAAAGAAAAAAGTGGGGTTTATCAGAGGGGTAAATGCTCGCTGGCGTCTCGTGAGCCTTCTGCTGAAGAGAAGTGGGTACGTAAGGGTACGAAGCGAGTGAGAAGTAAGGTGGGTACCAACGGGAGAAGGAAAGATTGTGGGGGGCGAATGCAGAGAGAAGAGGGTGAAAGTGTGTAGAGGGTGAAACGCGGAAAGGAGGTCTAGAGAAAGGGTGGAGTTTGCTAATTACGCGCGCTCTCTCTAATGAATAAGCTCTAATGAACCACTTTCTGTTAATTAAAGGCCGCCTCTATTCCTCTCCCCACGACTACCCTTCTTCGAGCCACTCTCTCCTCTTTCCCCTTTCAGGCTGAACCTTTAGTTTCTCTCTTGCTCCTTTTACTCACTCATCCTCTCTCTTTCTCTCTCTCTCTTTGGCGTACCCTGCGACCGCATCTACCTTCTAAAGGAGGAGGCTTAACGAAAAGAGCTCGACTGGAGGATTGCTGCAACATAGGGCACTGAGTGTAAAGAGAGTGAAAGAGAGAGGGACGAGAGGCAGCTGGGGCATCGAGGTACATATGAGGGAATTGAATATGTGTGCAATGAATACACATGTATTAAGGCACTCACGGAGGTTATTTCTAGAGGGGCTTGTATGAGAGTACGCGTTATTATTTACGAAGGGTATACACTGAAATACATGTGTATATGTGTGTATTGAGGGTTATTTCGAGTGAATTCAAGTTGAATAAAATAAACTATTGATTGCGTGTTTTCATACATTTTTAGTTCATTCTTTTTTTTCATTCGTAAATGAAACTCAATGAGCTCTGAAATCACTGGATGAATTTCAATGAAATTTTCCTGGAATCTCTTGTGTTATGTGAGAATTTGAGATTTTTCGGTTGCTTATAGCTCTTACAGATTTGAAGATATTCGGGGAAAGGAGGTTGTAGAGTCTGATTAGTTGGAGAGTGAGGCAACAGATGGCAGTGGTTTTATGATTTTCCATTTATTAAATTCGAAAAGCGCGCTCCTTCGAATATTCTTGTACGGGGCAATTCTAATTTGCTTCTGAACAGAAATTTTAAACACTACTTGATCTTTGCCTTTGAATTTATTCTTGGATATTCATTCGATGCAGATAATTTCAAAAGAACTGAATTTCAAAATGAACTGGACCATATTCAGTTGCCCTCGTTCATTCATTCTTAGAATAACAATTTTGCATCATTCACAGCAACAATGAGCAATAATTTTTTCCTATTATCATGAAAAATATCCGTTTCCATTCATTTCATATACAGTGCACGTCCCGAATAAGGCGTCTTCGAATAAGGCGCAATGTTTATATTCGCGATGAGTTGCTTCCCCCACCATCGGGCTTCTCCTCCAGCGCTGTTCTTTAGATCCCGATGTTTTGAATAAGGCGTTAGCGAGAAAAAGGAAAAATCAAATTATTTTTGGATAATTCATCTATTATTAAACTTTTTTTCAACTTTGGTTTAATTCTTAATTTTTAACAAAAATAAGAAAATGATAGTTAAATATTTTTTTTCTTACATATCATACAAAATATTCAAAGAATCTGTTAAAAAATTGACTGACATTAATGGATCTTTTATTCTACCATTATTGTTCATTTCATCAGGGATAATACTACTGTTCCAAGTTTCATCAGGGATACCTATTTTTTTTTCAACGAAATTTCTATCATTTATACTAATTAAAAAAGTACTTACTCTCTTCAATGTGTATTTGTCACTATCTTGATTTAAAAAAAGTTTAATTGTAATTTTAATTGCACAAAATGTTCAGTTTTTAATTCCTTCAACCGAACGCCTCATTGCGAACAGCCAGACCCAAAACACTACGCGTTGATTTGGCAACAGGAGTGGGGGAACGACGATTCCAGGAATCGCCTTCCCCTACAAAACTCTTAGACGCCTTATTCGAGACGTGCACTGTAGTGAGAAGTGTTCGAAGCTCCTAAAAACATTTTCTGCTTGAATTTATATGTTTCTCAAAGGATCGAATGAAAAGAATACTATGAAATGCAATGAGAAATTTGAAACAGATGCATTGAATGAAAATATTATATTCATAATATGCTCATGAGAAATCTAATAAATTTTACTGTACATTATCACATCAATACCATTACGTACAAATAGAGTTTACAATCAGTAATGAGAATCTCTTTTTACGTCAGAGGATCTTTCCTTCTCTCATTTCCTCCGATTCAACATCGACTCTTTCACTGGCCTTCTTCTCTCTTTTTTTTTTTTTCTTTTACTTTTTATTCATTATTTCATTTATAGGATCTAACTTTTTTAATTGGCCAACAATGCAACTGTTCCGCGTAAACCCTATTCGCCAACTCGAGTTTTCGTAAACTGTACGGCGAGGAGAAGTGAAGAGTGAAGATGAAGGCTGAATAGAGGGATAAAGAGAGAGGTGAGACGAGTGAAAACTGAGAATTCTAGGGAGGTAATTAACTTCGTTCATTAGTCGAAAATTGTTTAACGTATCTTCCGGTTATTTTATGTATTATGGTTTGCCTGCAGAATTGAGAGAAGTAAAAGTGAAAAACTCTGAAGAATTATTTTATTTACCTCTCAATTAATAGAATACAAGTATTTTTTTTTTATTTCATCGAAGAGAGAAAACATGATGTAATAATTTTTTGTCAAATATTTTTTTTCAGGATTTATTCTTCATTAGCCGTGGATAGCCAGAGCTAATCCCGGCTCAATTATACTTTTGCAAGGAGCATTTAATTTTTTCCATTTGACCGAAACGCCACTCCGTACCATTTCAAGCGGGTTAATGTATTCTGGTATTGTTATTCGTACTCCCTCTTGCCACTCATTAGAGAATCCGTTTGCCAACGTCCCTGTTTTTGAACGCTCTATATTTACAATTCAATTTGCTTTGTACCTACCCCAATGGCCCCTCTAGGCACCGGCCGTTGTTCGACTATTTCTTCTCTTTCCTCACCTTACCTCGTCCTCCTGTCGTTCTTTTCTTTTTTCACCCTTTTATTCCCTCTTTCCCGATCCCGTAATTCTCTCTTACCTTGTACCAATTCAAGCGAGTGGCGTACCGCGACATTATTAGCATGGAGTGAGGATAATTTTTTTTTCTCCGTTATTCTTTTTATGAGAGTACCTCAGCATCATGTTGCTACTTTTTTTCATTTAAATATTCCATCTTCTCAGCACTGTTTAAACATTTTTTGTGCAGAAATGAGTTTTTAAAAATTTTGATTTGCATGACTTCGTTGAAATTGAGAGAATTAAATTTATCAGAATAATTCAATTCATTTGAACAGCTCATTTTCAATTGAATTGTTACTTTTCTCACTCGTTGAATTAATGTCCGTTGCTACTTGGCGAAAAATATATAGGCATCTAATGATGTAAGAAAAAAAAATTGTTAGAGCTGGCACACTGTGAGACGAAAGAGCAAATACACTGAAAAGAAGTGAATTGTGAATGAGAATAATGGAACTACTTACGTTATTGCCAATCTCCGTATATTTTATCTCGAGAGGAAATTTACGTTAGTCAATGGATTGCACACAATATTGATGATGGAATCTTGTATATAGGCACTTTTCCAAGGACCTCCGACGTCCACCCACTATAACAGGAAAATTTTCATGTCATGCTTGCTTTTCTTCTCCTCGAATCGCAAATTACATTAGATTGGAATGAGAAACAGAGCCAGGAATTGATGGTCAGGCATTAATACAATCGGCACATTGGGTCAATGTCAAAATTTTTCGCTCTGAGAATAAAATATTATGAATCTAAAAACTTGTAAGAATTTAAAATGAATGATGTAGAAATTAAGTTTATCGACTAAGGAAAGAGGAATTGGTACGAAAATGAATAATCAGAAATCAAACTATTATTTGTATACTCTATGAGTCGATTATAAAAGGCAGTGAGACGCCCCACTCTTCCTCTTTCTCTCTTCGACCAGCGAAAAGATAAGTACACTGATTTCTATGGGTACCCAATTTTAAAATGGCATCTTGGACCCTTTTCCTATAAGATTAGCCAAAAATTAAAGATTAAAATAACAGTGATACATAAATTTGAGAGAAAGTAGCTTAATTCTTTTATATTATTCGAACTTTTTCTTGTTGTAATTATCATTAAGTCAATTGCTATTTTTACGAGAGAAATATTTCCTTTATATTTCAAATACTATCTTTTCATTTGACGACAATTATGTATAAAATTGAACGAGCATTGAAAAATGTTATCATACTACTTGATTGAATTTTTAGTTATTTTTTGTATTATTTTCTCACTCAATACTTTTATTGAAAATATTATATTTGACTCGAATATTTGGTGCAAAACGTTTATTTCTTTATTTATCTGCCTTTTAGTCATCGAATTTTATCAAATTATCATTAGTGTTATTGACATAAAATATTTGGATATTTTGTTGGCTATAATAATTTGAGGAATTATTTTGCTAAACAACCATTCTCCTAAAATATAAAAAAAAAAATCTATTACAAACTTTTTCTCATTTTCCCCCTTAAAAGGCATTTTTCTCATCACTATCTATCGATTCCAAGATCCTCTCTTGAATCATGCATTCATGTCCAGCATCATCATAAAATTATCAATCAGTGACATTCAAAATCTTGAAGAATCGACATATTACTTTATACTGATAACGCCTATATCAACAGTAGAAGAGTACATGAAATATATGAGGAATAAATAACGAGTTATCGACATACTCTAAGAACAAAAGAGAAGAAAATCCAGGCAGATATGTAATTCTAAAGTGCTAGTTACAGTAGAACGAGAAACCGGAGGATGGGACGAATGGAAGCAGCCATGAACAGGAAGTATGGGTGATCCCGACAGAAGGTAATGGAGTAGTGGGGAAGAGTACAGAGTGGGACAAGAAGAGAGAAAGAGAGAGAGAGAGAGAGTTACGAGTTGGTGGAAGTGGAGGAGGGAGTGCGGTCCCCCGTAATCCGCTGATGGACGCATTTACTGATTACCCAAACGCCCCATCCTCTCTTCTCCTTCTCTCCACCTTTCTCCCTTTTAGAGCTTTTGCTTGTATTTCTTAGTACAGGCTGCTACAAACTCACCAGCCCTCCATCGACTATCGCGCAATTTCATCAATATTAAAGAATAATTTACTTGAAGAAGGTGGAGAAAAAAAAAAGAAGAAGTTTCTAATGAAAGAAATTGATTTTAACACTTCAGTTAAAACAATAATGAGAAAACGAGAAAAAAAGAATAACACAAGGGAGAAAGAAGAAAATGCAGAAGACAGAAAGTGGTTGACAGAGGACTTTTTCCAAGTATTCTCACTCCTTGGTAAAGTACATCTCTATGTAGAGAAGAAGAGTCTTCGAGTGGCTTTGCCAGTGGAATGGAGTAAAAGGGAAGAATCGATCCTCAGAGGCGTTTACAACTTTGTGCTTAATCGACCATGAGCTTTCGTATTCTTTATCTCTTTCTCTCTTACTCACTCAGTATAGAGTCTATTGTGCTTTAGGTATCTCTTCCCTGTCATTTTTATCGTGATCAATTTCTGTGGTAAAAATAGAAACAGACGAGAGGAATGAAAATAAAAAAAAAAAGGAGAGAAAGTGAAAAAAAATTAAAAAAAAGAATAGAGAAATAAAAGGAAAGGAAAACTGTCTGAAGGCGTTTCTGTTACCACAGTAAATCGAATAATCCGTTGTTTTTCACGTGGAAAAGTAATTTTCACCTGATAAAACGTGATTCAATTCGATAAATGCAAGTGAATCAATAAGTCTGGAGTATATACCAGAGTGTCAATGAAAGGTGTTACTTGGTTTCATCGCAACGAATGAGAATGAGAGAAAGAGAAGGTGGATGAAGGAGAGTGAAAATTTCTGTAAAAGCTGTGAGATAGGAGCTTGAATAACGTAGTTGGGAAACTGAGGACATGATAATTGCAGTTGTAATTACATGAAGGAAAAGGGAGAGGCAAAAGGGCCCATACCCTGTAAAACAGTTTTCGGTTGAGCGTATATATAATCTACGATGGTGTTGGGGCGTGCGTTGGATGTGTTTTAGAAAGGAGGTATTACGGGGTAGAGAGAAATTGGAACTCATGAGACACACTAATTATCTTTACGAATAAAATCTCATTAAAAGCAGAGGAAACCAAGTATGTTTTCACTGTCTGGAACAGGCTTCAATCTATATCTTAATTCGATGCTTGGATCTGTATTACACTCTTCAAGAAAGGCTGGAACTTAATTTTGAGAGGAATCTTTTTTTCCGGGGTTGAAGTCTGTAGTTGAAAAGTGAAAGATTAGTGGAAATTTTTTTTTGAATTTTGACTGCTGATTGAATTAAATTTGGAAATTACTAAACACATTTATTCAATGATATTCAAAGACAATTGATACTCAAAGTGAGAATTAAATCAATGATACTCATTAATGTTAGAATGTAATAGATAAATTTCAATTGAATTAAGTATTTATTTGATACAGCGAATAGAAGTCGTCGATGGGGGAGATTGAATAATTAAATTACCGAGTTTAAAATTCGATTCAATTCAATTGCTTGTAATATTAAATTCAGTTGGATTTTGTTGAATAAAAATAGTTGAATAATTAAATTATTCACTATTGAATTTGAAATGTTCAATTGAGGAAAATTCAAGACTAGTGAGAAATTGAGACAGACGTAGGTTATTTTGAGGAGTTTAATGAAATGATCAGTCGTCTGGTATTGTTCAATTTTTATTATCATTCCTCCTCTTTTTTTCCACCCAACGTTGTGATTCTTGAAAGTCACACTAGCTGTCAATCTATTTGAACAAAGAGTGACATTCATTGAATCGCACGAGAATTCGTTGGACGCACAGAATGGCTCTGAGCCAGGCGTCTGTGGCTTTATGTTTTTTGAGGTTTTTTTTTTTTTTTTTTTCATCCTCGATATCTCAAAAGCCCACAAACCGTTGACTCCGCGGGACACCTATTAATGGGCTAGAAATCATTTAATATTCCTCCAAAGTTCGTGTGCACCTTTGGGATATGCTCGTCAGAGTAATAATTAAACAATTGAGTGACGCAGAGACAATGAAGAAAAATTGGAGTTTGAAAAACAGGAAAAAAAATAGCATCGTTCATTAATTGTTCAGTGGATGAAAAAGTGTCCGTTTAAATTATCGGTTTTTTTTATTTATATTTATCGAATTTTTGTGCTCCTCTGTCTGACATTTGATGGGCAGTGTTTATCACTGCCTGCATCAGGATGAATTAACGGAGAAAAAATAATTAACGGAAAAATCTATTGTTTTGTATAAAATTAATTTGATAAATAAAGGGAAATAAATTAATTCTGTTTTAATAGTTCGTTCGAAAATTCTGGATTTACTGAATATACACAGAGAAAAATTTTATCTCAATTTAAGAATGTGCAGTCATTTAATTTAAGTGATATGCCATTCTTAAATTAAGTGACTTTTCTAATTTAAATCAAGTGACTTTTCTCACTTAAATCAAGTAACTATTTTTTTTTTAATTTAAGAAAGTAAAAGTCACTTAAATTAAGTGACTTTTTCTTTTTTAATTCAAGAAAGTGAAACTCACTTGAATTAAGTGTCTTTTCTCACTTAAATTAAGTGACTTTTCTCACTTAAATTAAGTGACTTTTCTCACTTAAATTAAGTGACTTTTCTTTCTTAATTTAAGTGACCTGCACATTCTTAAATTAAGTGACTTTTCTAACTTAAATCAAGTGACTTTTCTCACTTAAATCAAGTAACTATTTTTTTCTTAATTTAAGAAAGTAAAAGTCACTTAAATTAAGTGACTTTTCTCACTTAAATCAAGTGACCTTTTCTTTCTTAATTTAAGAAAGTGAAACTCACTTGAATTAAGTGACTTTTTTTACTTAAATTAAGTGACTTTTCTCACTTAAATCAAGTGACTTTTCTTTCTTAATTTAAGTGACCTGCACATTCTTAAATTGAGTGACTTTTCTCACTTAAATCAAGTGACTTTTTCTTTCTTAATTTAAGAAAATAAAACTTACTTAAATCAAGTGAGTTTTTTCACTTAAATCAAGTGACTTTTGTTTCTTAATTTAAGTGAACTACACATTCTTAAATTAAGTGACCTGCACATTCTTAAATTAAGTGACTTTTCTCACTTAAATCGAGTGACTTTTCTTTCTTAATTTAAGTGACCTGCACATTCTTAAATTAAGTGACTTTTCTCACTTAAATCAAGTGAGTTTTTTCACTTAAATCAAGTGACTTTTCTTTCTTAATTCAAGTGAACTACACATTCTTAAATTAAGTGACTGCACATTCTCAAATTAAGAAAACATTTTTCTCTGTGTAAACTGTAAATAAGTGTGAAAATAAACTCCTTGAACAAACGAAAACTTGCTTAATTCAATAAATTCACCTCATGTCATTCGCCCATGTATGAGCCCGTGTCAATACGTAGATTGTTATAAGTCAGGTGTCAAAATTTACCGTGCCCACTGGAATTTATCCCCGGCACGTGTAACACCATCAGTGACGGTCTAGTGAGCGTCGGATGGTAGCAGTGAGATAACCTCCAGGGACAACTCGGCATCATCATTCCCTCGTGGTGGGGTTTTCTCGGGTAATTTAACGCAAAATAGAAAGAGTAAACTGCATTCTACCTATTTCCATTTCCAGAATGCATACAGCACCTCACGTTTATTCATTGAATACGTTTTTTTTTTTCCCGGGGACTGAAACTACGCGAAATAAAAAATTTCCCAGTTACTACATGCAAATGTCCCAACAGTGAAACATGCACGAGAGATGGAGCGACTGTAAAACTCGACATTGCCTCCTTACTACTGGTGTTTACTACTACAAAGTTGTGCATGAAAATGTCAGGGACTAAAAATGTCCTGGTAAATTATTATTTCAAAGGATAAATAAATAAATGAAACATGATACGTGTGCAATGAGAAAGATAGTCATACCTCATGTTGTGAATAAGTTTTTGAGGGAGTGAAAAAGGAGACGGATAAAAAAAAACGTGTCGCTCAGACATCAATGTCTGGTGAGGAGACGAGGGCGACCCTTTATCAATTTATTATTTAAAACTTTACCGCTCGCTCAAACTACAGCTCCAACCAATCCTCATACCTACCTCTTTTTCTCCCACTCTTGTTTTCCAGTGTACATTCCAGTTCAGAGCCGGGAGGGGGAGAGGATTGTATTTTTGAATTCATGGCGGGTATCTCTGTATTTTTAATTTCAACAGTTGGGCAAAAGTGTCCCGCGTCTCGACGAGTAATAACGAATTTCATATACCAACATGCTATCACAGAATTTAAATATCTGAATTTTATATTACCCGATTATAAAAATAATAATGAATTATTATTAATATTTTATTAACTGTAATGTTTTCACTGGTCTTCTCAGGATTAGTACGAATAATTTTTATGATTATTATTATTTTTTTTTTAGCCAGCTTGAATTATTTAATGAATAACGTTTTTTTTTTCAGTGGAATTACAGAAATTTTATGGTCCAATAATAATTTATTGCTTTGATAATTAATGGGAGGATAAAATATTTTTATTTGTATGATATAAATGGAGTTTTTCGCCATCGCAGGAGGAAAAAATTTGGGTTATTTAATTATGAGGGATTATTTGGGAGAAAAAAATGCTGAGTTTTTCATCGATTGTAAAAGCTTTCGTGGAAAAACTATTTTGGGTGAAAATATTCAATCATGCATTTCGAAAAATCAACTCAATTTGTGTCTATCCGTGCTTCAGAATTTATTGAAAAAAATCAGTTATATTATTTTAGGATTGAAGAGGATTACCAGTTAATTTGGCACTTTCATAGGCTCATGAAAAATATAGCAGAACGAAAATTGAAAAATAAAGAACTCGATGAATTTTTCATATGTCAATGAGTGAGAGAAAAGCTGGCAATCAATCGAGTGTTCGAGTTGTGCCATGACTACAGAATGAAGTTCACTTCATTAGATTATACAGCTGATTCCAATTGTTCCAATGAATCGACTGACTTCAATGATTTCAGACAATTTCATTCGGTAAATTACTACCTGGCTCACGCTTCAATTACCACAAATTGAATTGCTGTGTATTTAAGAATTTATGGATGTTCTACACAGAAAAAAATGTTTTCTTAATTTAAGAATGTGCAGTCACTTAATTTAAGAATAGCAGGTCACTTAAATTAAGTGACTTTTCTCACTTAAATCGAATGACTTTTCTCACTTAAATCTAGTGACTTTTCTTTCTTAATTTAAGTGACCTGCACATTCTTAAATTAAGTGACTGCACATTCTCAAATTAAGAAAACATTTTTCTGTGTGTAAGCCGTTCTTGTTGTATCATTTTACCTTTCATTCAATTGGAATGAATGATGTGAGGAAAAGTTCAATCAAATGAAACAATAGTAAATAACATATCTTCAATTTACAAAAATTTTATATGATCCTAAAAAAGATATTGAGGTCCAAGACCAAAGGCCACTTCTGAGTTCCACTGATTAAATTTTCGAAAAATCGAAAATATTCCATATTGAATAGAACATCAAATTTCATCTGAAATTCACCCAACCATTTTACCTCATCTTCACCTTTACTTGGCACGTGACGGTACTGCGTCTTTGGATCATTAAAATCTCTGCAATTCTGGATTTTAAAAGATTCGAGAGTACGGGCAGAATGATCTGGAATTTTTTTTTAGGATGAACGACTGTACGATTTTTCTTAGTTACCCAATAATGTAGACAAGTTAGAGCATTTTCACTTTTTTCAGATGCTTTTACGATTCCTTCACTTCGAGGGACAAATTTTCGTTCATTTTCCACTATATTCCCATGGAATTGAAACAGAAGGGTCAATGTTCACTATCGAAGTTTGCTATTGGATTATCAAATGAGAAGAATATTGAAGAATTTGAATTTTGAAATGTCATCGGCATTCAATATCAAAATTCAATAATCCATCAACAGTAAAATACCTACACAGAGAAAAATGTTTTCTCAATTTAAGATTGGCAGGTCACTTAAATTAAGTGACTTTTCTCACCTAGATCAAGTGACTTTTTTCACTTAAATCAAGTAACTTTTTCTTTCTTAACTTAAGAAAGTAAAAGTCACTTAAATTAAGTGACTTTTCTCACTTAAATCAAGTGGCTTTTTCTTTCTTAACTTAAGAAAGTGGAACTCACTTAAATTAAGTGACTTTTCTCACTTAGATCAAGTGGCTTTTCTCACTTAAATCAAGTAACTTTTTCTTTCTTAATTTAAGAAAGTAAAAGTCACTTAAATTAAGTGACTTTTCTCACTTAAATCAAGTGGCTTTTTCTTTCTTAACTTAAGAAAGTGGAACTCACTTAAATTAAGTGATTTTTCTCACTTAGATCAAGTGGCTTTTCTCACTTAAATCAAGTAACTTTTTCTTTCTTAATTTAAGAAAGTAAAAGTCACTTAAATTAAGTGACTTTTCTCACTTAAATCAAGTGACTTTACTTCTTTATTCTAAGTGACTCCACATTCTTAAATTAAGAAAACATTTTTCTCTGTGTAAAAAATTCATCATGAAAAATTGATTTTGTACTATAAAATATAATTGAAAAGTGACTTCAATACGCTTCTAGGTGCCTTGATGCCATTCAAAATGGCACAGTTATAGACGCTCAGAAGGTTTGTTAGCGCCCGGACATAACTTTCATTAATTGGAGAGGATGCAGTGTGCCTCGCGGAGAAGTTGGCTTGTACGGCCTCGTAATTAATCTTGCGCTCTAATGGGTGTCAATTGGGAGGAGCTGCCAATTAACGCACAGTCGGCAGTTTCTAGTGCCTTTCGAAAAATCAAATGGGTAAGAATTGAATAAGGAGTTGGCTTCTGACGGAGGAAAACTAAGAAAGTGACGCTAACCTTTTTTTCAATCCCAATTAACTTGATTGAGATGAAATTCATAAAACCACTGATTAATGAGACATTTTTCTTTCATGAAATTCAATTTCTATTTACGGAAAAAAAAATCCTATCTTTACCTGTAAAATTCTCCACTTTTTCTTAATGGAGTGACAATACCTGAAGATCAGAACAACCACGAAAAATCGTGATAAAAGTGTATGGAACGCAAGCATGAAACATTGAAAAGAAAGGAAATAAAAGAACGAAAAAAAATAGAAGGAAAAAACAGTAAAAAGAAAAAGTGAAGAGGGAATGATAGAGATACACTGCCTTCAAGCCTTCATGAAAACAGAGTGAAGTAGTTGTGGCCCCTGTGCGGTGAGACGGGGAACACTGATACAGAGCATCAAGGAAGGGGGCAATCCTGCTAATGTAACGCCCGCGCTCACTTCCTTCATCCACTGTACATGGGACCAGACTACTACGTATAAATAACACGCAAGCACGACATGGAACTCTCCGCTTTTCTCCTTTCTTTACCTAAAAACAATTTTTTTTGCATTTCTGTGGAGCTTCTTTGCTTTTTTACATTCTCACTCAAATTTAAGAAAATGTAAGAGTAATAGCGGAGATAAAAACATTAATAACGCCAATTATCAGGAGCCAATTACATCTTTCCTTCTGAATTAATGATTTTTGGGTATCAATATTTTAAGTGGTGAAAATCAATTAATCGGTATTTTAATTGAAAAATACGAATTTTCACAATTCACCTGTAATCATGTGTTGACCTAAAAAAAAACTCTAGTCAACAGAATCCACAATTTTCCAGTTCTTTATTCTCGTTTCAACATTATCAAAAGTAATTTATTTATAACCAAAACCCCTCACTTCTGCTTAATTAAAAGCTCGACTACTCGAGTCATCAACTTAATTAAAAATGTCATTTAAGATATATCAGACTCCAGCTTGTACTCATGATTAAATTTTCTACAGCTACATTAATGATTTTCTATATAATAATATTGAAAATAGGTTTTGTTACTTAATCAATGTACATGTGTATTGAATGATTGAAAAACGTGTAAATGAGTTTCGATGACACAGAAGGGGAAATTAAGCCGTCCCATAGGCTGTAGCCACTTGTATTGCGTTTGCGTTACTCTTAACCATACAAGCGAAAGGTCCTGAGCGACACCAGGAGAGCGGAAAAAGCGACACAGAGAGAAAATGGAAAAAAGATGGTGACACATCGAGAGATTGGAGCAAGCGAAAGGGACAGTGCAGAAACGCGAGAGCAAAAGAGGGAGAGAGAGTGAGACAGTGTGAGGGGGGGGGGGGGGAGGAGTGGAAGAAGGGCGATGGGTGGAAATGTCGGGGGATGGGTGGAGGGGTTGACGGCGGCACAACTCCCAATCAAATATACATGAGTTCATTAAGATGATATTTATTGAATGGAAGGTATTGGCATAATGCCAACGGCACAATAGCTCCAAAATACCTATTCACCGGTGGCTGGCTTGCATACCCGACGACGACTGCGTAACCAGACGGACCAGCCTACAATCCCACCAACCTACCCTCCGTCTCTCTCTCTCTTTCCTCGTTCTGCCTATCGTTTTGTCCTCTGTGAACCATCAGAATCATTGACGCTTCGAGGTTCTGGTATTGCACGGTATTTTCATCATTGCTGTGACGCATTTCGTTGTTAACACTGTTTGTCAGATGTGTATGGCTGTAATCGATTATTTCAATCTGCAGTTTGGACTAGATTGCGCGAAGTAGTGATGGTAATTGGGCATTATAATTTTGCGTTTATCATGTCAATTATAATAATGAATGTAATAAACGCAAAATTCCTGAAAATAACTGATGACTTTCAATGGATCTCAAAGATGTTGAATGCTCAATAAATGAGCATTTTCCAAAAGTCATATTTTTCATTGCGAAAATCCAATTATAGGATTAAAAACGATAATTTAGTCTTGACTGAGGCCCAGCCAAAGCGTCGGATTCTATTTATTCAATCTTAACCGAGGCCTAGTCGAGGCTCCGATACTATTCATTCAATCTTGACTGAGGCCTAGTCGAGGCTTCGATACCATTTATTTAATCCTGGATGAGGCCCAGCGGAACCTTCGGATACTCAGCCTGAGCTGAGAAGTCTTGGCGAGGTTATTCCCTGGTTATCATTCCAGGCCTCGCCAAGCCCAAATACCCAGCCTGACCTGAGGCTGATAGAGGCTCAAGCAGGGACCTGGAAAGGGCTGTGCTCATGGTAGATTCTTACCTGGGTCCAGAGATGAATGTGACAGTTCATCTGATCTAATAATTTGAAGGCTTGAAAAGGACAAAGATAATCTTCCAGCTTCCGTTTCTATGATCGGTGACATATATATTGAAAATCAGACGTGATGGAATTATCTCTGAAAATAATTTTTTCTAGCATTCGTATAGAATAATCCCTTTGAAAAATTCAAAATGTTCAGAATTGGTAAGGCTCATCTGAATGAATCTTGCAAGCTCAACTTGGATGTCATCAGTCAAGTCGTTCCATGGATATAATCTCTTTTCAGCAAATAGTTTTTTGCAAATATTTCAAAAACTGCTGGGTCGATTTCGCTGAGATTCAATGCTGAAGTTTGCACTCATAAGATGTACAAACCAACTAAATTTGAAGTCTCTAACTCACATGTCTCTAGCTCTTGAATTATCGCAATAACTACATTTTCCAAAAATCTCATTGGAGTTGATACGATAAATAAACCAAAAATTGGAGCACTCACCACCCCGAGGGTTTGATGTGCGCCTTATCAGTGCGCATCTCTCCGCTGAGTATAGATGCTGTGAATTGATTTTCGGCTGAGAAAACTAAAAAAAAACGATTTTTTGACCATTCGCTTTTTTCGAGAACCATTGAGCTGATTGAGCTCAAATCCAGCTGAGAACATGGTGATTGCATTGTCAATATGCTCTGAAAATTGCACATCGATACATGTAGCCGTTTCGGAATAAAGCAATGGAATGTGTCATCACATACATACATACAGACCTGAGAATCTCAAGTATCTATTTCTTACCGAAAGCAAAAATCTAAATGCATAAACAGCACTAATATGGCTGTGTTCAACTAGTAATGTCTACAAAAAAATGGAAGAAATTCAGATTGAGCCAATAAAGTTATTATCATAAGGTCTCAAGAATCTATTCATAAATGTAGATGTACTGAGGATTTTATCGATTACTGCCCTTATATTTATACTGGCTCGAGGTTATCTGGCATCAATGCTGTCATGTTCTTTTTTAGAGAAATATTCGAAATGACCGAGCTAGTCTCTCAGGTGGTTCAGTTCGTAGCACTTAGTATTGGAGCCATAGATGAAAAAGGCAATACTTAAGGATTCACATGATGTGTTTGATCAGAATTCCTCGCCAGTTTAGAAAACGATTCAAATCATTGCAAGAAATTTGATTTTCATTATTATCCATCAATTTTTGTTTCAAACGGGCAGCGTTTGGGCCTCCTTGATATGGATGTTGTGCAGAACACTTTTGCTTGTTTCGTGCTGGCAGAATAGTTGACTTACTTCAAATTGTTATAAAAGAGGGAATAAAATGAGTTGTAGAAAAATACTTTCACAATTTTTATTCAATATATGATATTTTAATGATTAATCATACAGAAGACTTCCAGTAAACTTTTACCCATTCAGTTATTACTCATTTTCTAAAGTCTACAGGATTATTCCATTGAAGTGTTTTGTTGGTTCACTTCGATCTTTTCGGGAACCAATCAGAATTGCGCTCATATTAATCATCTGGTTCGTAACTTCTTCCAAGTTTGCTTATGTCAGCCCAAGGATACTCAATTTTCTCATCGTCAATGGATGAATTGAATAGTGCTATGTTATTTTTGATTTTGTAATCATTGAATCTTTTAAAATACTTAGAGTATTCTATTGGATACAGTCTGAGTGAAAAGAGGCCAGCGAAACCGTCAACACCCTTATGGAAAAGTCCTACTCCACCTAGTACTGCTGGAGGAGTAGTTATAACTGGTAGAGTATCAAAGAATGGTAAAGTTGTCTGTCCAAAATCATTCGTTAAGTCTGATCGCTCCAGCATGACGTGTGTAATATCCTTTGGATTTACTTTGTGTGGCAACCTCGTCTGCTCTGAACTTATTCTTTTGAAAGTTAGGGGTTTTCTGTAGATGCAAAAGAGAAATTCTTCTAAGTTATAAAAGAAGATATAAATAAGAAGAAAATTTACGATGTTCATAGATTTACTGATTAATACGAATTAATTTTCCATTTCTGACTCCATATCTGAGCTGAATGGTCTGAACTTAGGATCAGCACTCCAATTAACTGAATTTTCTTACCCTGCCGGGCTCATCTCAAATTTGATCACGGAATCATCAGACTGAGCTGCATCTAATCGTCCGGTTTCATATATGAACGGTCTTCCCTGAATTTTAATAGCGAATCCTGAGACTGACCCTCTTATTATTTTGATGAAATTCACGCCTAAAATGACGTTTGATTCAGAAACAATTCTTTTCTCATACTCATAACCTCATGATTCTGAAAAATAGATTGACAATACCTGTTAACGCGTAGTCTGGTGGTAATTGTAGATCATCAAGGAAGAATGCGCGCGTATCCCTATCCGCCATTACATAATAGGGATCCTCCGGTAAAGGTTTCCATCCGTCTTCATCACATGATTGCTGATTGATGAGACCGTGAGCTGTCAATTCTCCTTCTCTTACCTGAATGTGCAGAATTTTGTGGTGGCGAACGAATCGTAATCCGGTTATGACTCTTCGCACCAATTACATATTAGTTTCTATTTCAGTACTGAAGGTATGCTGTTTGGTTAAGTTGCTACTCAATAAACTCACTTTTGGTTTCTCCAATCACTCTCCACGAATTGAAGACTGATTTTATGACTTCCATAACAATCGCAGGAACAATAGGAACGGCCTGAATTCCGTTCTGATATTTGATTATACTGAGGCCCTATACATTCTGATTGCTTTCCATAGAAGCCAGTCGATGCATTCACGTATTCGAAAATGCGTCTGCCATAGTCCTATTTCAATTGAAGTGATGAATTGGTCGTTAAATGTTGCAGACAGTCAGTTTAAAGTCGAAAATAATTTAAAAATTGTAGAATTGCTTACCGCTACACAAGCATCAAAAGAGTCCAACCAGGCACAATCAGCAGATACACCTGAACATCCAGTGCGGCTGTCGTATTGCCCTACTTTACAATACTCAGGATAGCTGAACCGTATATAATTGCAGCTGTAACTGTTACAAGTATTTCGATCATAGTGAAAAATGGTTCTTTGTACAGTTTCTTCTAATTGAGCGAAGTTCACTCCTGTAAATATTCATTCATTGAGGAAAACGAATCGGTGCAAATGATGAATTTCAAGTATATTCGCTCATAGTTAACTCTAGATTCATCGAAATATGACAGATTTTATACGTTTTGCAGTTTTCATTTTTTCCCCAATCAATCAGTTGAGAACAGCATTCTAAAAAAACGAGTAGGAACTCCATTCTCCGGGTTATTTGGAGATTCCACTACTATTCTCAGATCCAATATTCTGCTAATACAATTGGCAGAAAGCATTCAAATGAAATTATCCATGACATATTCATAATGAAAAATGCTCATTCACAAAAAATAGTGGTATTATAACTCGTCTAAGACATTGAAATCTAACTCTAAATATGACCATATGAATTGAAATAATGTCATTTATAACGGAAAAACTTCATTGGTTAGCAAAAAATGAAATTCTACAAGCAAACATTTGAACCGGAAAAGTGAGGTTTAGGTTCCAAACAGTATTTCTGTTCCCTCGCATTGTTATACCGTCTACCCAGCCTCCAGAAGCATCGCAGCGTCTCAGATACATTATGTCTGTCACAAATATACACCTCTCAAATTCAAGCGTGTACTTCGCGAATTCCTTCTCCAATTGCTGCTCAGATTGTATGTTTAGTTCTTCCCATCCTATTGTTATGGAGAACCGAAAATATATATAATTGTATTGAATATCTAACAATAATTTTATAAAATAAAATCACACTTCCACAAGTTTCATTGATAGTCTACCTTTATAGGTGTAATAACGATATGTATTTACGAAAAGTAGCATGACACTGGCCTTCAGTTCAGCTATCACTACCATTTGGAATAGTCGAACAAGCGTTTCCGAAAATGTTCTTGGATTATCACAGATCACTTCATATTGATTCTATAAAATGGAACAGACATTTTTTCCCCTACAGAGCAAGAAAATTTATTTCAATCAATAAGATTTTTACCTCTGCCACTTCGGCAATAACAGACAATAGAGTCTGATCATTGGGTAGGAATTCATGTCCACGGAGTATAATGTTGCGTATGAGTTCAATTTTTCCCTCAGTTTCAACAATGATATCTTGTGCCAATTGGTTCAATATCTCCGCACTATGGAGATCCTTGTGATTCATATGTTGATGGAAATTTTCATAAATATCATCAATACTTTGAACAGATCTTTCCACCAGGTCAATAGCTGCACTTAGCATTAGGTCAGATGGTAACAGTCTGGATATATCACTAATGTTTTTAGGATTAACGTACATTTCTGCTTCACTCAATAGTTCATGAGTTCTCATCATTCGTAATCGCACTATTGAAGGCATCGAAAAGTAGTTATAACTAAAAACATCGTACACTTCACTAGCATCCTGTTCCTTTCCCAACTTCATATCATCTACCACTTCATATAATTTTTGTATGCTGTAACCTGAAATGAGAAGTATATTACCAAAATAATGGATATTATATATTCAGATCCCTCTCTGAATTGCGAGAGCAATATGATTTCATAATGTTTATTTCAGGATTTCTCATCACCTATTCTACTTAGAGTTCTAACGACACACGATGAATTCTGTACGTAGATAACGAGAAGGATGTAGAACTGTAGTTTGAACATTTTTCTTCGTGATATTCGGAGAAACAGGCAATCCAAAATCAGTCAGCATTCAGTGTAAATGTAAGTTCCAATTGATAATCCTTCTAAATTGTTGTTGACAATCTTCGTAGCTTCAACATATATCGTCTGCAGAGAAAGCACCCATCAAAGATTAATTACATGAATGAGAAGATATAAATTTTAAAGGAGTATTTGCGGTGCCAGTTGATTTTGCATATTCTTAATGTTATCTCGAAGATAATATCGTTCTACAGTTCCTGCAATCGGTTCCGTGTTATCATTCTGAGGGCGTTATTATCCCAAGGTTTGGACCGAGCTTGAATGCCAAACTTGGGACGAGGATGGAGAGGTCTGGTCTAAGTTTGGCTCAAATTCGGATCTTTTGTAATTTCCCCACCTGGGAGGTCCGCGAGAACCCCGTATGTGTGGATACAGTCCGAATCATTTTTTAGCTGCAGTGTTCTCAAAGTTCACGAGCCCATTTCGCAATAATTTTTTTCTTTTCTATGACATGTGTAACGAGCCCTGGCAGTGTTCGTTGCTGCACCGATTGATCCGGAAAATTCAGGTAAGGGCAATAACTGTCGAGCACAAGTGAAGGCAAAAAACCGCAACAAGTGCAATTTAATCCCGTCACGTGAACCCAAAAGAA
This sequence comes from Aleiodes alternator, assembly GCA_963921955.1. Classification (NCBI taxonomy): domain Eukaryota; kingdom Metazoa; phylum Arthropoda; class Insecta; order Hymenoptera; family Braconidae; genus Aleiodes; species Aleiodes alternator. The sequence continues at coordinate 2,080,491 of OY998110.1, read as the reverse complement.
ACCCATAGCGTGAAAAGTTCAGTAAAACTGGTGCCTTAAATAAGGGGATTTATGTTAAAATTCTTTGATAGCGTTTTTTCCAAGGCAGACTCAGTTAATTCAATGGTAAGAGGTGGGGAGCAGCAGTGGATAAGATCCGCGCCTCAAGTATTAATTTCGGGTAATTGGACGCGCACAAAATTAAGGAATGAAATAAAAGACTGTGAATAAAAAGTTGAGTCCCGTGACCGTTTGAATATTCCTGTGCGAAAATCCCGTAGCTAAGGCGATCGCCATGCTTTCTGAGGGCATAAGGAGGAATGAGTCGGCTCGGACGAATGACTGCGGGAAGCCACGTCCCCAGCAACTGATCGCGTCCGAAAGAACAGTCGAATCTGAACCAGCAATGAGAGTGGAAATAGTTTCTTGTAACAACTACCGTAATTTCCACGGGAAAATTTTAAAACCGGTCCCACTTGATGGGGATGAATACACAAACCCAATGACCCAAATTCACCCCAACCGTGTTAACCCTCCAGCGCTCGCGTGATTTTACCCGACTTCGTTGCTCGCACGGTGAGCGCGCCGCCGCCGTGTTAAATCTCGTGCGGTGTTGCCAAATATTCAAGGAGTAATTCTTGCCTGAACTCTCGAGCAAAAATGTATTTGAAAATTAGTTTTATTTTGAATGGAAAAATGAACAAGTTGCTAGTTTTTTTTTCTTTGAATAAAAAAGTGGGAATAAATTAATGAAATTTATATTCAGTATGAAGGTTATAATTTAAAAAGTAATAATTATAACAACTTTTTTTTAGAACAACAAGTTTATTAAATCACATTCAGTTTTTTTTTAAACACGAATAGTCTTCTATAATTATATTTCTTTTAAATGAGATATTTTAATTTTAATTCTTCATTGGAATTACTTTCAATAACGAATAACCAAGTTTATTGGTTTCTTTTTCTATTATCTTCAGTTACTAAAATATTTTAAATTTCTTAACGTCAATTATCGTAATACTCCTTTTTCAAATGATTAATTGAAACTAAAAATTTAACAATAATACAACTTTGACAACTATTGCTTTTGTAACTAAATACTTTTTAGGTATAATGACCAGCATAAAAAAAACCATGGAATAACTGAGTTCAATCTTCAATTGAATTGTCCAGGCCAAAACATTTTTCACAAATTAATCGTTTATGTTCACCACAGATGAAGTTTAAACAATACGAACATCTCATAGTAGTTTTACGATTTTTTTTTCTCGGGCAGTAAATACATAAGTTTCTCGATGATGAACATAACTCTTTGAGGTCTTCTTTAATTCCCACGATTCGTTTGATGGTGTCTCGTAAGTGTAGAGAAATATTGGGAATTTGCAAACGTTTCAACATCCATGGTTTTGTCAAATCTTTCGCAATAGTCATCAAATAATCACTACGAGTTAATGCAACATTCGTATTAGAATAGTGAATGATATGCGCATTTATTCCAGCAATATCTAGGATAGAGAAAAAAATAGTTAACGGCCACCTGCATGAACATCTAGCAACGGTGTAAGTGCCTCTCAATTGATCCACGGTGTCAACTCCACCTTTGGTATCATTGTAAAATGTGATTACTTCAGGTTTTTGTTTAGTACCAGTTTTTTCATCAATAGCACTCGATTGATGCATAGAAGAAATGACGAGTACGCATTTGTTTTTTTTCGGAATGTAAGAGGTTAAAACTTTACCATCATTGTACCCAATCAATGACGAATATACTGGACGTTTCTTTGGATTGACAAATTCAGGAGGAAGCTGTGTTTTATTCTTCTTCAATGTTGCAACAACTGTAGTCTGATGATTTTCTTGCAAGTCATCAATGAGCGGAATGGAGCTGAACCAATTGTCCATGGTGATGTTACGTCCAGTACCGAGAATTGGAGCTGCAATACGTTTAACCACCGCTGCCGGTGTATTGTCGATGAAGAAAGGTCCTGGAGGCTGTTTTCCCGTATAAACCTCAAGGGAAGACGTATAAAAAGTGTCAGAATCAACCAAGGCAAAAGTCTTCAATCCATAGGAATGTGGCTTCATAGGTAGATATTGGCGAAAGCTACATCTACCTTTAAAAGCAAACATCATCTCATCTATAGTCACACATGCACCAACACAATACAAATTCAAAAATTTCTTGTTCATATCGTCTAGTAATTCCCGGATAGGTGCTAATTTGTCATTCTGAGATCTAGTTTTTCGATCGTCTAGATCGTCAAATCGAAGAGCACGTAAAAGTAAACGAAATCTACTTTCACTCATTACTGCTTTGACAAATTCAGGAGCTGTACCATCTGATGCCCATAATTTTTTAGTATTGGTATGAGATAATTTGAGGCTTCCAATCATATATAAAAGTCCAAATAAAGCTTGTAATTCCTCAACACTTGTTGGAAGACAATCCCTCGATCGTTGATATTTTTCCTGAAATGTTTCCAATTTTTTGTTTGTATAGTTAACAATATTTTCAAGTACTTTAGCATCGAAAAATAGTTCCCAAGCTGCCAGTGGTGTCTGTGCTTCCTTTCCAGGTGACTTCACACCAGGGTTTTCTCTTATAATATTTTTTTTGGTAACTCTACTCTGCGTAGGTAGTTCGGTGGACCATTTGGTGTGACCATCTTTCCCGATAAACATATTTTTAGACATATCACATGTAGATTTTTGTTTTTTGGTTTTAGTTTTCTCATTATTGACATTATCCTCATCACTATCACTGTAATCATTGGCTTCATCATCAGAATCCACATTATTATTATTATTTTCATCAGCAGAAGGTAATTCAGGCTCTTCATCAGAATAATCACTGTCATCTGTATCTCCAAGACTATTATCGTCATTCTGAGCAGCCAACCACTTTGCACGGTTTCTAGTCAACATTGATCATCAATAGTAATACCAATTAAAACCTGAAAATAATTTTAATATTTCGTTTTATTATTTACAGTTTTCCATTTGCGTTTATTAGTGCTATTATCATCAATGTCAACTATCGTGAAAACATTGTTTGATGCTTCGCATAAATTAGTTCATGTTTTTCAATTTATACAATTAATTAATTTGATAAATTATTATTTTTACTAACCTGTCAATTATGCTTCGCACCTTTACCATTCTAATAAATAAACTTAATGAATAAACAATACTGAGTGGACGAAGTACACCGTGAGATAATTGAAGGTTATGTTGTCGTGTTTGGGACCAGTGAGTAAGAGCGGGAGAACGACTTTGCAACAGCGCAACTTGAACGGGGATTTTACGAGTAGTCGCACCGGGCGGCGGAGCGCCGCCTTTCAGTCCGTGATCCACAAAATAATATTTACACTCAGTTCACACGCGATTTTATACTGATCAATAGCATATATGCATTTTAGAAGGTTCAATGAGAGCATTAAAATTTTTTGAAATTTTTTCATTGGTAAAAATGAAAGTAAAACGAAAAAATGTAAAAAAGGCGGCGCCGCGCTCATTACGCGAGCAACGAAGGGTTAAAATAAAGTATCGCAGAGGAAACATACTTTCCATTCCTTACATTTCCAACGTGGTGGTAAAGGAGGAATTTTACTAAATTACCTCGGTGTCCATATCGTCCTATACATAAGTTCCAACTTTGATAATTATTTTCGTTTATTATTCGGTGGTGGAAAAATCCGAAAAAATTATGGTATATTCTGGATTACTTAATGAACTTGTCCTCGAAGTTTCATAAAAACGTAAGCGTTCTTTGCTTTAGGTCGAAAGCTGATGTTCCTTCTTAAGCAGCCGAGTAGTTACTTACTACTTGGATGGGTGATCGCTTACTACTGGCAGACTCAAACAACAAACTGAGTGGAAGAGATGCTTGCAAGGGAATGCACACTCATTCTTGTCCGCGTGACAGAAAGCATAATCAACGACCTGTACTGATCAGGGTTCTCCATGATTCCCCTGATTTTCGGCAAATGCGGTACAGTAATTCGAAACAACCGATGGAACTGCGATTGATTGACAAGTGATCAGACAGCGATCGGCCTATTTGCCAGGATAAAAATAATAGATGAACTCTTCTTCATGTTGAATTGGTAAACCTCGTGATGTAAACCTCACAATCGTCAAAATAGCCCTCTCACGGCTTGTAACGGAATATACTATTTAATGATTAATCATGATAGTTGTCGCGGAATTCAATGGAATTGTCATTAACCCTTACTTACAACAGCAGTGTGTCGAATGGTAATCCTGGTCAACTATTTGATTGTTTTGAATTCGAGTTCTGATTCATTTTGGATTGGACAGAAGTACTGATTTCGTGTTCAAAAATACGTGACAAAATATATTAAGAGTTTAAGTCTCGGACCATGTTTAGAATGATTTCGAAATAGAAGGATTCGCAGTCATTTTAGGGACTGTCTTTTTTTCAAGTAATATATAAATGTGAGACGTTAGGCTATTATAGGTTCTGAAGTTGTGTAGGTCTCCGTCCTGACTTCCAGCAAATCAACAATACAGCTCCGTAACCAACAACGAGACGCTGTTAAGGTATGATGACCAACAGAGTCCACATGTCGAACACATCACATGTATTCCCAAGAACGAGCCTTTTCATCAGCTCAATTTGATATTGAACAATTTGACTTAATATAATAATTAATAATAATTCTTCTCTCACCATGAAATCTTCACTGCATCAATTGAACGAGCATTGGCCACGTTTCTGTCCAGTTAATTATCGTAGTATCGTCGTATGGAATTGATACTTCCTATGTAGTGCAGTGACTGTCTCTCCTAAACGTACTGGAAAACGGAAGCCTGGCTGTCAATATATAGCAGCGCTGGTATCATTTGCTAGGATTACGTGGTTCATGAATTGTTGATAAAATTTAATATATTTCAGAACCCCTGGCACTGAGACTCTATGTCTGTTTTTCATGAAAGGTTTTTTGGAATTTTTCGATTTTGGAAATCAATTCGCAGCACCAAAAAAAGGACGAAGAAACCCTGATTTTCATCCTCATTTACCCATTCTTCTCCGGACAATAGAAAAATGAGTAGAGGACAGATAGATCTTTTGAGGCTCATAAAAATGGCCTTCTGACGACAGCTTTAAGACAGAAGTTCTATTCTCTTCAGCATGTATTGAAGAAGATATTTATCATCATCATCATCATCATTATGAGTGCATATTTCTGAGTATCTATATTGTAGATTCTACAACTCTAAGATGATTTTTTAATGACAGATGTCTTCAACAATTTCATAATTTTCACCAAATCAACAAGGTTCAGTCACATAATTGTTGGGAGTTCTCAAACTATCATTGAAAAAAAGGAGGATTTTGAAGACGGAATAAGGTTCATCTACCCATTTTTTTACATTTAGGTAATTTTACTGCATGAAGAATACTCCGTAGAAAAAACTCGAATAATTCTATGATAAAGTGTAATATTCAGTTTTTTATATTTGAGATTGTGCTTTTACACATGTTTCACGACTTGTAAAAAATGCAATGCTAGGAAATTCTAGAAATGTGTTATCAGTACGACAATAAATCTGAAAAGAAAAAAAATGAAATGGAATAATAGGATAAATAATACTTCTTTTTCGGCTTATTTCATCATGATGCCCACGATGATCTTACACCATCATTCTCCATACTGAACTTACAAGGCCTATGATGCATTGAGTTCAAAAGGAGAAGAAGAAATTCTGCCTTTTGTCTATTATGTCATCATTTTAGAATTGAAGGGACGTAAGTGCTTTCCTTATACAGAGCACTTACGCCTTTTTGTAACCGAAACGACAATGTAATTTGATATTTATTCATTTTTTTTTTACTAAAAAAATTGTTCGAATACAGAATTATCTGATATTCGCCCATCCTTGCCGAAATACAAAAAAAATGAGAGGAAGATAGATATATCTTACAAGGATCATACAAATGAAAACTTCCAACCACTCGGAGATAGGAATTCTGCGAGCTTCACTAAATATTGAAAACTTGGAAGACATTTGTCATCATGGTTTGTCGTTTTTATTCCTCAAGAATAACTTAAGGGGTTACATGAGTTTCGAAATTTCAAAAAATCTTTTCTTTTTTTTTTCATTTTTTTCTCATTCTTCAATCTACCAAGAATATCGTCCTAAAATTTCAAGTCGATCAGAAACAAACTATCGGAGTTAGAGCCTTTCAAAACTCCCCCCAATCAGTTAGACCTACAGACCCAGGTAGGAATCGCCCAATGCTCGACTCCTAGCCGAACATCGGCCAAGAGTTCGCATACCAAAGCCTGGTAACCATGGCTCGTCCAAACCTTCGCCAAGCATCAGTACACCGTCGTTCGGGTCTTCAAGATTGGCTGAGCAACGATGCACCATAGTTTGGCCTGCCAGAATTGGCCAAGCGTTGTTCGAAACTTGGAATCCCAAGGCTTGGCTCCTGAGCATTGGCCGCTTTGGCCAATGCTCCGCTTTTCATTGAGCATCTCTTGCCTGTGGGCGGAATCTGACCTAAACTCGTACTTTTTTGTTGAAAGCTCTACCAAAAATTCCAATTTTGATTTTTTCAAAAATCGTTCGTTCAGGCACTATTTGAATTCATCTACTAATGGAAAAAAATTCGGTTTTCTTATTTCAGATGGAATGCCTTTGAGGTGCCATGTCCACCGCAAAACTACTTTTTCTAGATGGATCTCCGGAAATTTACTCGCAACGAGAGAATTTTAGGAATTTTTCAATGAAAAATTCAGGAAATACGGTTTAAATATAGTTCCATAACATTCCTGAAAATGGGATGAATTGAGTCCTTTTTTATACGAAACAAAATAGAGAAAATAGAACTTTTTTCATTGTTTGAAACCCATGTAGCCCCTCAAAAAGGCGTTTCTGATCTGAAAATTTGTTCACCAATTTACATGATCCTCACCAAAGAACAACGTTCATCGCCATGTTATTAGTGGGGGTTTTAAAAATATCATTTGAAAAAAGAATTTCGAGGATGGAATAACATCTTATGAAGACTTATTTTTTGACTCAGGTGCCTTTTCTGATTCCAATTTCAAATAAAAAAGTTTTGCGGGAATGAGCTGGACAATTCTATGATTAGCTTCAATGTCAAATTTCTCACGTTCAGAATTTTCGTTTCATTTTCTACACGTGTTTTACGACTCGCAAAGAATGCAGTGCCGGAAAAGTCTAGAAAAGTGTTATCAACATGGAAATACATCTAAAAAGTAAAAAATATTGGATAAAATAATTCTTTTTTTCCAAGCAATGATCTACAAATTCTTCTGATCCATTTCACCCTCAATCGAATCAGTTTCGAAAATTCGAATGAATAAATTTCAATTTAATATCAAATTGAACCATTGTTCATGCCAAACTCACAAGGCACATAATACGTAGAATTGGAATAAAATGGAAATAATTCTGCCTTCTATCTATTATGAACTCGGTTCTCTTTTTGTACTGAAAGATTGTTCGCATACATAATTATTTGAATTCTGAGAGTAAATGTTATGCCTGTTCGTGAATATTGTGCGACTTTTTCATAAATGGCTGGTATTGCATTGGATCAACGAATTCGCGATTTTCGTCCGCATGAACTCATCCTCCCTCAAGCAATAAAGCAATCAGGATAATATAGAAAATTCTTCCAAGGGTCATAAAAATGAAACATTTCCAATGATAATTCGAAGACAGAAGTTCTGCTACCTTCAGGAAATATTGAAGATATAAGGAGATATTTGCCATTGTTATATCCGCAAAATTTTTCAGTCTTTAGATATAAAAAAAGAGTTATTCACCACGAGGTGAATAAACTGCAAAACGGCAGTTTTTCTTTTCAAATTCATTTACAAGGTTGCTGATTATTGCTTAATCGTCAAGGGCAATAATCAGGTGATTTTCGAATGTTATAAATACGATCATTTTTGCGTTTTCGTCAGTCGTTCACCTGCTCCCAAGTAGGAGTTGCCAGAATAGAGAGAGGCTCGAAGCACTAGGCAGCGAGACGCCAAATTGATCCATAACTACTAATCGAAGTCTTTATCAACCGTCAAGGGTTTAGCGATAGTCATACCTTAAGTAGTCCTCCTACCAAAGTTAAGGTTGAAAAATGAACATAAACGATGTTAAGCGGTTACATGGGTTTCAGACGGCGAAAAAATAATAAGCTAATCAACCTTTGTCTGAAGTTAATTCCGACCTAGAAAAGGAAACTAATCATGGTCCATTCTCTTACGCAGTTAAACTAGTGAATAACAATATACAGTTCAATTGAAAGCTGCATCTCAAATCATGAAAGAAGCTCCAGTTCGAGTCTTTGTTGAACCTTGGCATTCAAGCTTTATGGAAGCTAGATTGTCCGTCCTTGATCAAGCGTTGACTCTCAAGACTCGATTCAATTTTTTTTTTTTTAATGTTTATTTATTTGTGAGGCCATGAGTACAGTGTAGAGAATTTCATCTCATCAATAAACAAAGGATAGAATATTAAAATTGCAGATTTACAAAAAAGTCGGTATACGACATGCTTTGTTAAGACAGTTTCGGTATTAATGTATTTATTATTATTATCTATTGCTGGCTTTTTGGCATTTATTAGTATAATTACGTGCTACATATATTTTTTTTCATGCTTTTCGAAATGGAAAGGCTTCTTAAAACCATTTCTAAAGTAGGCTCGATTCAATATTCAGCTCTGAGTGTCTCATTTCGGGCTTCCAGCAAGCTTGCATCAGACCTGAAGATCCAGGCTGGAGCGAAGCTCATCAGCCTTGATTCAAGCCTGAACCATTCTGAAATCCTTCGTCCATTCTTACCGGGGTAATGTTATTCAGTGCAAAAAAAATAACACTAAAGTGTTTTAACAGTCACAAAATGAAATTAGTGTAAATTCAAGCTATCTCGATTAGTTCCCAAGATCTTTAAAGAGAATTGTTGGAATAAAAAAGTAACCTTTCCCATTCTTCTCTTCCGAATTAAATCTTCAAGGTCCGTTTTGCTTCACTCTCAATGGCTTCACTATCTTATTGAAATGAAATTCATTGTAATTATCTCATCACTCGAAAATTTATTTAAATCTAAAGTGCAAGCACACTAAGTACTTTGTAACTTTCCAACCAACATACTTTCACAGTGCACAACTCACGCTCAAGCCCAATTTTCATCAAGAAAGGCACAAACTGGTAAGTAACACACAAGTTCTGGTGCCACGAAATTCATTAGCATGTTACTTCACAGTTTATCCGATTTTCTCCAGTCTCAATTGAGAATTACCGGAATGCAGTATCATCACACTGCAGTACAAGATAAATTACGGAACTTGAATAATTCGAATGAATTATTTTCATCTGTGTCTTCTCAGCTATGTTTCACAAATTATTTAACATTTTTATTCAATTGAATTCAATGCCTACTTCACACTATCGAAAATTCATGCATTTTTCCGATTATAGTGTTAAAGCATTGAAAAATTTAACGTTATCCAATTCTAAAATTTCCAATCAGAAGCTCAGACCAATACTTTGCCCTATAAATTTGTGCAAAAATCGAGAAAATTATTTATGATTATATCCAAAATGTGCATGGAAGATTAACTAACTTAACTCTATTCCTCATTCGCGACCCGGCATCATTCATATTCAATCAGCTTCAATCAATAACTAAAAAAATTATTATTCTCCTCGTTTGATGATCACAAGACAGACGAGAATGATTCACGGCCATTCAATTCTCCCACCGTACAATTTTTCTTTTCTCAACAATTACAAAACCCAAACGATTATATCCATTTTCTCTTTTATCAATGAAAAAAAAAAGCTCGTTTAATTTCCCCCGAGATGACGACAGCAATCATCCAATCTGTGTGATTGAACGATGAAAAATGTCAAACCTTCCCTCTCTCTATCACGAAAAAAAAGGCAATTTTTTCCCCACATTCAAAAATTTGTTTCATTGGAATCGAACAGAATGATTGCATTTGGCGAAACAAATTGAGAGGAAATATTGGATAACAGGTAAACGACAAAGTTTTTTTTTTTTTTCATCAACAAAAGTACGATTAATAAACTAATCATACTCAGCTGGCAATATCAATCATATTATGGCATGAAAAAGAAAGAGATCTATTTCTGCAGTGGACAGGTTAAGTAACCAATGAGTCCAAGTCGATTATTTGCTTCAGTTGAAGTTCTGTGTATGAAAAGAGGTATGGTATAGTGTAGGAGAGATGGAGAGGAACGAAAAAAAAAATAAATAGAGGTACTTCCTCAAACCTCATCCCCTCCTCCTCACCAATGGTAATATCAGCCCCGTAATCGACCTGTCAATGACTCATTCCTCTCAACGATAAATTTCACGCGCCTCTGAACCCTCACTCGTTTCTCCAACAACGAAAAAATTCCGTCTGTGTTTTTCCATTTTTTTTTTCTTTTCCGCTACTGTGTTTTGTTGATTTTTTTCTCTCTGTTAGTTTTTTTCGTACTCGAAATAATAACAAAGAGGAATAACGGCCGCGTAATGGTCAACCAGATATTCGCTACTGTGGATTTACCGATGTGTGAATTAAACGAGTCTAAACAACATCAATTGGTGTAGTTATGGAAATTTTGAAATTGCTCAAATTTATTGAACAATTTTTAATTTATTACTGATTTTTTATCACAAAAGAATGAGTATTGTTAATTAAATTGAAAAAAAAAAGGTTTTTAAATTTTTTTTTGGAAGAAAAGTACCGAGAAATTCAAAATTCGTGAAATAATTGTAGAGATAATTTTCAGGTACGATAAAAAAAGAAGAAGAGAAATTCCCTTACTGTTACATTTCTAGTACATGGAAGAATCTCAGATTTATGAGAACGTGAATTAATAATTTATCCTCAGTCAAGGATCAATTCTCCTTGGTTGAATGAACTGCAAAAAATAATTGGTGAAGTAAAAGACAGATAATATAATAATAATTTTCACATCTAACAGAAAAATAAACTTGCCACAGAATAATGTTCGTTACTTCAATATTCACTGGATATTTCTTCTGAATAGTGAATTGATATTATTTTTAAAAATAGCACTGCACAAAAATTTAGAGCCAATGGCAGTACAATGTGTCTGTTAATACCCTGTATTTTAATAGGTTTATCGTTGGACGTGAAAGCTTATGGATGGGGGCAATATTGGTTCCAACGTATTTACGGATTATAACGACTACTCGTCGAAATATTAAATCCAATAAAGCATAATCCTCGTTATGGCTATGTCGTTTACGTGAATTTTAATTTTTTTTTCCTACATCACACAATTTCTGTCGCTTTTTTTTTAATTCACAGGTATTATCATGATTTATTCTGTTTATTATCAGGTATTTTTTTCAATTCCAGCTAGGATGACTTGTCTCTTTTGCTTGGCGAATAGAAGCTTTTTGATTGTTCTACTCGATATTAGATTATTATTTGGTGAATAATTAATAATTTCATGTCATTCCTTTCAATTCGTACAAAGACATAATTACACTATTCAAAAATCATATTTCAAGCTTTGGAGTACATATTAATTGTGAAGAGAACTTCATCCATTTTCTGGTGACAAATCGATAATTGAATCTTCACGTTTCACCTGGGCAGTGGATTGTAAAGTGAAGCAGGAAGAAGTGATTCAATATGAGTAAAGACCGGGGTAAAATGGACTTCCGGAGGAAAATGATTCAGAATTGTTTTTCAGGGTGAAGAGCTCCAGAGAGAATCTTAATAATTAGAGACTGTGCTTCATCATACCCAAATTGTGAAGAAATTATTTCCAGTTTTTGTGAAGACGCCTTCACTTGAAAAAAAATTCTACTTCATTCAGACACGAATAAAAAACCACTTTAGGTATAAAAAACCACTTATTTTTTATTTTTTAATGTTTTGATGTTTGAAAAAATTAACCTAAAAAATTGAAAATCTACATTGGAATCATTTCAATTTAATCTATTTATATTCATATTATCTGGAAATCTTGCAATATATTGTAAACTAATTGTAAATAATTAAGTAAATTTTTATGGAATATTGTTACAGACTCTTTGTAGCCCCTGAAGATGGTCTCAGATTCGAGACAGAAACGTTGGGCAAAATTCTTCTTTTATATTAAATAAATTTCCCTTTGGGAAAATTCATGCTCGACCGATGAAGCCATTTTTATTTACAAAAAAATTATAAAACGGTCATACACATTAAACATTTAAATATTCAGACACAGATCTATTTTACCCCCTATTATGTCAATCACATTAGAGACTTCAAATTTCGTCAGTTTGTGCATCTAATGAACGAAAAGTTTAGTATTGAAATTGGGCGAAATCGCTCCGGTAGTTTCTGAGATATTGGCCAGGAACCATTTTATGGAAAAGGGTTATATCTCGAAAACTATCAAAGCGATTACATCCAAGTTCAGCTTGAAAGATTCATCTCAATGAGCCCCACAAATGGTGAGAATGTCAGATTTTTCAGAAGAAGTCTCTAGTGAAGATGTTCGATAAATTAGTTTTTTCGAAAATCACGATTTTTCTTAGCTTTCTCCCTAGAAACAGTACTATTTTTTATTTCACCGTTCGAAAGTAGACAATTTTTTCTACAAAATGAGTACCTTTTCATTCTGTCGGCAATCAGAAAGAATAGAAATCCTACTTGGAACCTAAACGTCAATTTTTGTGTTCCATCGTAGGATCTGAATTTTCATCTAATATTGAATTTTTATGTACCATGTGATATTATTGCAATTTAATCGATTATTCTGAGCTGAGATTTCGAGTTCCAAGTAGATTCCAAGTATCGCAGATAAAATCCTCAACAGATCGATACAGTCTGGAGCAATATTTGTAAGAATATATGAGTGCGTATTTGTTGCGAAAATAATGTTATTTTTTGAGTAATGAGATACATCAATAGCGATTCGATCCACCATAGATGAATTCCATTCGGAAGCATTTTGCCAATCGAATTGGCAAAATATTAAATGTTGCACAAGGGTGGAGTTTGCAAATAACGCACCGAGAGTGAGGCTTCTGCTTGTTTTTGAGAATATTCCTGAATAAATAAAGAACTCTGCATGAACAAATTTAGGTTCTTTCACATTTTTCCCACACCATCGAAAATGATCTCTCGATTTCTTGTCAGAAAGAAAGCAGTGATCTAGTTGTGCAACAAAAATAAAGTGGAGAATTCTTAAAATCAAAACAACATTAAAAATAATTAAAATTCAAGAATAATTCACTAATTACCAGTTTCCGCTTGGAATACCGTAGAGTCGGGCGAAGTGGTGAGAGAACCTCGTTGCGGATTCCTGGCACTTTCCATGGGGTAAAACCACTTTCGTGCGGCCAAGTATCGTACGGAAAATAGGGTGGGCAGAGAGGGGTATACTACCTCGCTCAAGGAACAATTGCAAGCCACCCGAAGTTACTCGCACATTCGAGCACTTTCCAGCTAATTATTTGCCACAGTGACCTTCGTGTACGGTCTGCATGTGGTCTTTCGTACGCAACCTACAATGCGAACTTGGGCCAACCTAAGAATTGTTATAAGAATGGCGAATTAATGAAATTGAATAAAATCCTGAAAACCTATGAAATTACTATGAAAATAAGACTTTGGAATCACGTTTTTCTCTTTACAGTAGACTTTCAATGAAGTTGCACCATTGGCGTTATTTACTGCTCAAAATTTTTTTCAATTCTTTCATCAAAATTCCGATTTTGGCGATTTTTTTGGCTGATTTCGAGACTTTTCCCACGTTTTTTCTTATCTGAGAATCCTCAGAGTGCTGATGACCGTCCTGTGGCTAGAGCAGAAAAATTCTATGGAACTTGTCTCAATTTCTGAAGTAATGGGTAACGAAGAGACTCGTTCGCATTGAATTCTGCGAACAATTGGTCGAAAAGATTTATTATTGAAGAAGTGAACTAGAGAGCCAATGCTTCTGTTATTTCATGAAAAGAATGGTAATTATTACTAAACAATGAGTTGAAAAGTGTGGAATTCACTGACTCTCCTGTTATCCCTTTTGAGTAATTTTCTTTGTCCTCAAAGAAACATCATGATTATTAAATTTCTAAACAATATAATTATTCAATATAATTTAATAACTTCAGGTATTCGTCAGACAATAGTATTTTGATTAAGATGAAACAACTGAATTCTACCATAATTAAGTTGTTTCCAAGTACTGAATGTCATTAGTGAATAGAGCTTGAGTACCTGTGATATGCGGACGTTTACCTGGCGGCCACTTTCCCGCGCTAAAGTGCCAGACCAGACTGTTGATGTAGTGTACCCACACCGGCAGTTACGTTGTATTGCACGCGCCCTAACCCAGTGGGCCTTTGTGACCCACAGAACCTAATTAATTTCACGGTAATGAGTCAGTAACCTCACTTCCACCCCCTCTGCCTCACCCTTGTCTCCTTTCTCTTGCACAGTGCACCATACAATTCCTCACATGCCTCACTTGATTTTCGTCCAAGGAGGTGTACCGTTGATGGAAAGTTCAGTTGCCCCAGGTGACTCAATCTCCCTCTTCCTCTTTCCCTTTCTCTGTTTACACAGAGAAAAATGTTTTCTTAATTTAAGAATGTGCAGTCACTTAATTTAAGTGACCTGCCATTCTTAAATTAAGTGACTTTTCTCACTTAAATCAAGTGACTTTTCTCACTTAAATCAAGTAACTATTTCTTTCTTAATTCAAGAAAGTAAAAGTCACTCAAATTAAGTGACTGTTCTCACTTAAATCAAGTGGCTTTTTCTTTCTTAATTTAAGAAAGTAAAACTCACTTAAATTAAGTGACTTTTCTCACTTAAATCAAGTAACTATTTCTTTCTTAATTTAAGAAAGTAAAAGTCACTTAAATTAAGTGACTTTTCTCACTTAAATCAAGTGGCTTTTTCTTTCTTAATTTAAAAAAGTAAAACTCACTTAAATTAAGTGATTTCTCTCACTTAAATCAAGTGACTTTTCTCACTTAAATTAAGTGACTTTTCTCACTTAAATCAGGTAACTTTTTCTTCCTTGACTTAAGAAAGTAAAAGTCACTTAAATTAAGTGACTTTTCTCACTTAAATCAAGTGGCTTTTTCTTTCTTAATTTAAAAAAGTAAAACTCACTTAAATTAAGTGATTTCTCTCACTTAAATCAAGTGACTTTTCTCACTCAAATCAAGTAACTTTTTCTTTCTTAATTTAAAAAAGTAAGACTCACTTAAATTAAGTGACTTTTCTCACTTAAATCAAGTGACTTTTTCGTTCTTAATTTAAGAAAGTAAAACTCACTTAAATCAAGTGACTTTTCTTTCTAAATTTAAGTGATCTGCACATTCTTAAATTAAGTGACTGCACATTCTTAAATTAAGAAAACATTCTTCTCTGTATATCCCCAAATTAATTGCTTTTCAAGGGATTTCTGATGGTCGTTATTTTCGATTTTTGAAAAAAAATTATTCTTTATTTCTCATGGTTCAATAATTGATCGAATGGAATTTATTCCGATTTTTCAGATCAGTTGATATTTCATTTGAAATTGAAAAAAACCAATAAATTTTATTTTTTCATGAATTTAAATTTTTATTTGTAATCCTGTATTTCGGTAAAAAGAAAACAAGTGGAAAAAAAAGTTGGATATTTCATTTTTGAAAATGTCAAAAATCGAAATAGAATGATTCATTAGTAATCAAATAGTATATTTTGTACCTAGGCCGAAAAAAAGTCAAATGCGAAAAAAATTTGCTTCCCGAGCGAAGCGAGGGTAGCAAATTTTTTTCGCAATTGACTTTTTCACGGCCGAGGTGCAAATACTATTTTTTATACCGAGGACACGAAGAAACGACGTTTCTAACCGAGCGAAGCGAGGTTAGAAAGTCGTTTTTTCGTGTCCTAGGTATGAAAAAAATATATCGCAATGAATTCTCACGAAGTGGAGAAATTTTAGAGAATATTTTATAAGAAATCAAAAATGTTTCAAGAGATTTGAAAAAGTTTCTACTTTTTCAAATGATACCCAGGAAATCTGGAAAACGAAAAAAAAAATGCATTTTCAGGGAAACACTTCCATTCGCTTGCGTTTTAACTGAAAAAGAGAACATAACAGATTACAACTTCAATAAAAATTTGAAACAATTCCAGATAAAAAATTTTTATGTAGCATGATACAAAAAGCAAAAGTTTCATGTCTATTTTTATCTCGTACTATTTTTTTTCCTTTACTTTATTATTTCCTAACAGTTTTATATGAAAAAAATGTTAAATTTTTGACACGAAAGATTTGCTTTGTCAATTGAAGGTTTTATTGTTCAAGCATATTCGAAATAAAACAAAATAAAATAATAGAGAACAGATAGGTATGAAACTTTTATTGATAGGAGATAGCTAGAGCTGAAAGTGAAATTGGAAAAGGGAAAAAAATTGCACTCGAGTAAAAGTGATCCCATAGCCTTGTACAATCGAGGTCAAGTTCAGGGATTTGTTCAGAAGCATGAGAGGTCGTGCCTCGAGTTCTTAGGATATCTTATACCCTCTATATACTGCTACATATCCCATCCAATACACCTTCTCAAGAAACTTTGCCACAGGATTTCTCAAAGGCCCTCGAGACTTTTCCGACACTCGCCTTTTTCCTTTCATCTTCATCCAAGAGAATATTTTCTCTACTGGTCTGAAAAGAAAAAGACTCCACCGTTTTGTGGACAGTGTGAAGAGTGGCCTGTTGCAGAATCATCTTGTGATCCATGAAATGTTTTTTTTCAAATAAAATCCCCTATTATCATTCCAAGATATCAAAGTTATGGACCAACCAAAACTCACCTAATGCGAACTAGTGAATTGTTCAATGAATTTGCGTGTTTTTTTTTCAAATGTTTTCTCACTCCACTGGGATCGAGTAGAAATTAGTAACCCAATAATTCTCCTCAATTGTCAATCAAACAGTCATCATTCAATCAATCTTCCCGTACGAAAAAACGATATATGGAGAAAATATATTCAGAAATATATAATAATTGTATTATCATATATTAAATCATACATTGATGAATATATGAATTTATATACAAATATTCGTCCAAGAAGTAATATATTTTCATATTTAAATAGCAATATATGGCATTTTATTGATAATTAGTAAATCCAAAAATATATGAGTTATATATAACTTTGAATAGGACCAATAAATATATGTAATTTATATAATGCGATTATAATGGCAGTATATGGATTTAATATTTTTTAAATACGACAAATTCAAATATATTTTATGAAACAAGCAAATTAGTTTTTATTTTTACTAAAAATTGGCAGTACATGTTTTTCTGTTTTAAATTCATTTCTTCAAGATTTACGAGTATGACGACATTGTAATTCCACATGATACCATGATCACTTGAGCATCGTAGCACTTCTATCCCGACTGTGCCTGCTTCCCTTTTTCGCTTCCACGCCAGTCAACAACGTAAGAAATGTCATTATCTTCACGATCGATATTAAAATTCTCATAATCAAAATCTCGTATCCATTCAACAGGAATACCGGGCGTACATTGATTGTTATTCCCTCCACTAATCCATTTAACTAAAGCAAATTTCTTTCTCTCTTTACACATCTCCTTAATCCACAGAATCAGTCAAATTGTTTTGTAATTCAGCTAACACTAACACAATGACGTTAAGATGTTCATTTATTTTTCAGAACTCTGAAGAGAACGTGCTGTCAATTAAATTACGTACTTCAGTTGCTAAGCTGATATGTATAGCAGATATATAATCATTCATATATAACGATAAATGTAAAAGAATATATGATACTCAATGTATGACTCAATATATTATCAAAACATACAATTATATTATATGTTGAAAATATATTTATACTTATACATAATTTCGGCACTATATATGGCCACATATTTTCATATATGCTCAGATATATTTTTCCAATATATCGTTCTTCCGTACGGGCTGTTATTCATCATTCCTAAAATCCAAACTTCAACAGTCTTTCCCATTAGCCACTTGATTCATGATATTCCACTTCAATTTCCATGAATAAACCGAGAAAAAAAATGAATTTTTAATGGAATAAATTGTTCACGTACATCTCCTCACTACTTTGGTCCATTAAAGAATTGATAAAAGCACCGCAATCTTCCATTCTGCCATTTAATTAATTAATGATACCCAGTAATGCTCAAGGATTCGTTAAATTTGTATAAAACTACATCTACTGTACGAATTTCCTCGAGTATTGAAATAGACAATGTGCAGTTACTATGGGTTAAATTCAATCGATTGGGTATCGTGAATAGGTAGATGGAAAGAGGGTGGAGTTTGGAAAGGGGGAAGGAGGAAAAACGAGAATCGACCGTTGGGGTAATGCCTCGCGCTGAAAGTGCCGAGTTGTGCGAGGCGAGGGATTGCAATTAGCATGCTATTTAATAATGCAAACTCAATGAGGCAGAGGTCCACTCAGCGCGAAACCCTAGTGTACGTCGTTTCTAGAGAACTCCCCTCTCCTCCTCCGTATTCTCCCTTTTATTCTCTCTACCACCATCTAGTGTTTGATAATGTAACGTACGATTAGCCAACGTAGCCGTGTGAAAAAAGTGAGTTTTCCCTGGTGCATTTTACCCCGATGCATATTATCATTAAAAAATTATGGAATTAAGGGGGGGGGGGGGGAAAAAGAAATTATTTCATTTGAATTTAAGAGAACAAGAGAGATGGGGAGAATTGGATTTCCTTTATCTATTTTATATTTTTGTTTCTCGTTTAATTCAGAATGTAGCCACGAACATCCTGCAGACATCAACTTCCTGATAACGTACTTTATCATGCATCTTGGAAGAACGATGGTTTATTCCTACAGGAATTCGATTATTTATTCAGACTAGGAGAAATATTTTCTTGTTTAGCTATCTTGGTGTTTTGATCTGATGGAAATTTTGCATTTAATAATTAGAAAATTTGCGAATGAAACAATGGTTTTTATTATAGAGAAAATTTTTTTCATCCCAGTTCTTACAAATTTCCAGTTGAGGTCAGCTGGACAATGGATTTCCACGTGAAATAGTTCAAGATAAATTTTTTTTGAATAATTCCAGTGAGAAACTCAAAAAATTTCGGATTGGAGACGTTTGAGTTTTGATTTTCAGGGACTTCCAAGAAATTCGATTGTTTCAATCGAAAATTCGAAGCATTTCCAAAAATACCGTTTTTATTGTTGGAAATCATTGGTTTTTTGAAAATATTTCTGGAAAATGAACTTATTTTCTATCTTTCATGTTGTTATATTTGGTGCCCCTTTTTTTTCAAACTACCCAACAATGTGGGCTACTGAAGGACCTTCTAATTATTCATAATTTTTCTTCTGGTGGATTTCTTCACTTCGAAAAAATTTCTGGATCATTTTTCTCTGAAGATCCGTTTCGCTTTGATTACGTTGTATTTTAATTAAGTATATTTGTTGATATTTTGAGTATCTATTTTGAGGACTTATTGGAAGCTGTAGAGAAAACTGAAATGATACTGATTACACTAGTATCGAATAAATGTCAAACAATCTCTAGTTTTTCGTAAATCAAGCTGATAAAGTTCTGAGAGAACTATTTTCTACTGCTGCTGAATCTAAAAAATGAACTCCAGCGGAAAATTCAAAAATACTGGCTCTCAGTATGATTTTCACTCGTCACGAGTATACTTCTCTGAGAATATAGTTAAAGCAATGCAAGATTGCGAATATGGGTCATACTCCAATGATAGAGTGTTTTAACCGATAATGTTCTTATCTTAATCATGATCAATTACAGCTATTTTATCATGGGATTTAATTACTCAGGCAATTTCCAGTAAATGTGTAACATTGCACTCAATTCTAAATTCTGAACGATTGCAGAAAGCCTCAGTCGGTTCAAACTCATTGAAGACCAATCAATCAGTAATGGCGACAAAAGATTTGAATCTGTTGAATCTCGAAAAAGCCACGAATCTAATGCTTTCTTGTGCAAAAGAAAATGGATATACATTGGAGCCTTTGTGGAATGAGCAGGGTGAACATTTCAAGAAATTCGATGTAAGACCTGATGATATTTGGATAATGACTCTACCTCGATCTGGTAAGATGTATTTTATCTCATTTCTCACCACTTTATGAGTCTTTTAAAACTGATAGATATTCATTATCATTAGGCACAACAATTACTCAGGAGATTGTGTTCTTGTTGATGAATGATTTTGATTTTGAATCTGCTAAAAAGTATCCATTCTATGAGAAAGTCCAATCGTTCACGTAAGGAAAATATATCTTTTATCCGAGACAAGATAGAATCATTCGAATTGGAATAGTTATTTCTACAATTGAATTATGGATTTTAGTACGAGTCTTTGTCAACATTTTTGGAAGCATCTGAATCTGCTAATACCGAGTAAAGATGATCCAAAAAAATTTGACACGTTGCCGGTTGATGCTACCAAATCATCTGCTGAAATTTATGTGAACTTACCATCCCCCAGAATATTCAAGACTCATTTAGCATTCAGTGTCATACCACAGGTTCTAGAATCGGGTGCGAAGGTAAGCTGCAATCAATTGAACCATCGAATTGGAGTGAAGAAGTGAATAATCATTTCAGACAATCTATAAAGTATAGGAACTCGCAATAGCTCAGCGGTAGAGCACCTGACATGTAATCAGAAGGTCGTGGGTTCAAATCCTGCTTGCCCATTCCATATTTTTTTCCGAAGATTTGACTTTGATAATTATAAATTTTATGGAAGGCCCCTCTTCTGCATAATTACCGTGAATAATCATTTCAGACAATCTATGTCGCCCGAAATCCAAAGGATCGGCTTGTTTCGTGGCACAAGTGTCTTCCCACGATGATTGATATTCCGTATGTCGTAGATTTCGCTACATTTTGGCGATTAGCTAAGGATGAAAAGAGTATGTTACAAGTGATGGTAATAATATCCCACTCGTAGTGGAAATTATAAGGATGTATCTGTTTTCAGTCCTATATGAACCCACATGGAAGCATATCAAAGAGGGTTGGGCACAGAGGAACAATCCAAACGTTCTCTTCTTATTTTACGAAGAAATACACGCAGTAAGTTGTCTTTCCAATTTTAACAGTGTTTGGAAATTATTGAACATCAAGTGAATTGTCCATCATTGAGAACAAGCTAACTAAACTATTCACTACAGGATATTTTCAATGATTCCATTGGAAAGTTGATTAAATCAACGGTGGAAAACATGCGTAAAGCACAATTTTTTGAAATTTCAGAATAAGTCGAGTTCTTCGGCCAACAAAGGAGGATAAAACCTTTTCTATTTCCAATAAAAATTAGATTTTTGTGGATATGGCCGGTTTTAATAGTCGTAACTTCTCAGAATTGTACATTCAAAGAAGTCTAGATCATTTGCCATCGACTTGGGTCATTCCAAATCATAACCCCAATAAGCTACACAATTAGAGTTGGAAATATCCTCAATATTCTATTCTTCAAAAGAATCCACATGCGAAGCAAATAATGAAATTATCTGAAAATTCTAAAAAATAATTCTGACATATGTTTTTCATCGAAAATTTCCTCAGCTTTTCAGTGGGATCATTGGAAATATCTTATCTCGAACCATTCAAAATAAAAATGCCCATTTTACCCGATTTCTCCCTATAATCTTCTCATGTTGAATGAATATAGGACTTGCGAGGTGTAATTAAGAAGATAGCTGACTTTCTGGGTAAATCTATCACGGACGAGCAAATGGAGCAGACGGTTCAGCACCTAGACATTGATAATTTTCGTAATTGTGTCAACAATATACTTAAAGAGAAACCCGATACAAAAGGGCTGAAAGGATTTGTAGATAAGGGCAAAGTGGGTGGTTATAAAGATTTCATAACTCCGGAAGTAGAGAAAGAGATGGATGAGTGGATAGCACAAAATCTTCATGATACAGATATAATTTTTCCAGGTATAAATGATTAACCACTTCGAACAACCCGGGTAGGAAAAATTCATTGGGCCAATATTGGCTTAGCGCCGGAAACCAATATGCCAATGCTGGTGCCTAATCCTCAGCCAAGGCTGGCCCAATATTGGTTGAGCATTGGATGATAACATTGTACCAATGCTGATTGCCGAAGCATAGCCAAGCCTCGATAACGAGCGTTGGGTACTATACTGGTCCCAATGTTCAGCCAATGTTCATTTTATTGTAGATTTTATGTTAAATACGTAAATTAAAATTAATTAAGTCTTCTGAAGTGCGTAAGAATGATCAAGATCCAATGTTATTCGAATAAAAAAATTAAAAAAAATAAGCCGCCGCTTGGGATCGATCCCTGGGCCTTCGGATGGCCAGTCTGTTACCTTACCGTACTAACTCTTAGGACATTTCATACATTGGTAACTAAATTTGATCCTCATAAATTTATCGCCGTCTACCTTGTTCGGAGGAATGAAATTCGATCGTGATTGTTCAAAAGTTATCTGATAATGTGAGATAATCTAATTATGTCAAAAGATTAAAAAAAATTGAAGCCTTGGCAGTACATTATTGGCCCGACGAGTGGCCAATGATCAGAAGCCAAGTCCTGGGAGTTCAAGTTTCAAACAACGCCTGGTCAATTCTGGCAGGCCAAACTACGGCGCATCGTTGCTCAGCCAATTCTGGAGGCTCGAACAACGGTGTACCGATACTTGGCGAAAGTTTGGCCGAGCCATGGCTACCAGGCTTTGGCATGCGAATTCTTGGCCGATGTTCGGCCAAGAGTTGAGCATTGGGCGATTCTTACTCGGGAATGAAGACAATAGATGGGAGAAAATCTAATTCATAATTGATGATACTCACCATTGCATTGTATAGATTGATTATACCAATCTATGCCTCGACTTAGATTACCGTCATAACATTCTCAAAAATCACAAAAAAAAATTGATTTCAAATCACGTGAATCTATGGGATCATATCCCGCTCATCCTTCTATTGACTAGTGAAGAACTGAAAAAAAAATCAAAAATAAAAAGGACTAGAACTTCAATCTTCTGCCGTAACAATGTGATTCTCAAAATTTCCTGGAAATAAACTCTGCACCCAGAAATTTTCTCTCATCAGAAATTCCTTCAACTGTTCAATGGAATCACCAAGAATATTGTTTCTCAGGTAATTCCCCTAATTCCAAGCGATTCTAATTATGTAAAATTTCAAATAATCCCATTGTACTCATTTCATTCTGGCCCTCTTCCCCCTAGATGCATTTTTAATACAAATTTAATCATCACAATGTACTACAATGAATTGCATTATCAATTAGCGTCAATATTTGAAGCATTCAAATCTAATGACTGGCTATTTCAAATTAATTAGTAACTCATTATCCATCGCACAAACATCGTGAATAACCCAAAATTTTAATTGCATAGACCAGGAAGAGCACAACGAACCCAACAAATTTCGAACAATTCAGTGATTAATGTGTATTAATATCATTGTGCTGATTTTCGTGTACAGCTCACAAGATAGGTACAAGAGAGCAGAGAAAGGAGAAGATGGGGAGAGAGAGGAGCCGGGGGTAGGATTGTAGTTTAGAGACGAACTACTCTCCGTATTCTAACGCTGCTTAGGGGATTCTGAATTACAATGACCTCCAACTAGAATTCAGTAATGCGATGAGGATAGTGAATTTTGGGTTGGTTAGGCTCTAGACAATGATCTGCTTTGCCTTGCGTAATGGAAGACAAACAGCTACGCCCTTATCCACCTTAGACCACTATATATCCTGTACATATTCACTCTCTCCTTGTCCCTCCACCCTTTCTGCCTCCTCTTACATTCAACAATTCTCTCTATGACTACCGCACTTGGCTCGCGTTAAGCTTCATCCGAATAATCCAACAATTCCATAGCGAAACAACAATTCCATTGATGATTTCGTTTATCGTGAAGTACTTGGTTGTCAGAGACATCTACTGTTTGAAAAACGAACTGCAGAATCAATCATCAGTTCAAACGCGAGGCAGAACGATTATCAAAATTTCAGATCCATCCATTTTATTTCATCATCAGTTATCTGAGGATTTTTACGAATCCGAGCGAGATATATCATGCTCAGATTGGAAAAAAAATTCAATTCGTATGACTCTTTTTGTAGAGGAAAATTCTAGAGCTAGGAAAGAGGTCATCATTAAAATTGCTCTATCACGCTTGAATTCTGGAATATTTTCAAAAAACTAGTGAATTAACGAAATGTTAAGAATCATGGCAATTTTCTTGCCCTGACTTTTACGGGAGGAAACCCGATGCAACTCGCCGTGGCTTCCTCGTTGATTTTCTCCTTCTAGTGGACTGCATATTTTGGGATGACTTACTCTTTTGTAGGATAAGGATATTTCTCAGTGGAGGGATTTTAGTGGATTTTCACAATGATACGGAACACTTGAATTATATAAAAATATATAAACTCTTTAATGATTTGACTAGAATACACTCTCTGATATTTTGACCGCACTGATTCTAGATATTGTCTCTTTGTGATAATTGTCTCTATGATTTATTGTCTGTTCGATAATTGTCTCTATTTTCATGATTAATTTCACTGTGCACACTGCATTTATACCGGGCGTAAATCGTTATTAAACCGTTATGCCGATTACTCACTCGATCCTCAACTCAGCGGATCTGACCGGTTCTCTCAAACCTTTCCTATTATCTATCGACTAGGCGTCAATTCCGCGATAGTGGCTTGATAGTTATGAAAATCATGATGATCTTCATTTGATGAGTTTCACACGCCAAGGCTCGCCCGTTGGCGGCTACCATAGTTGTAGAACTTGACTCGTTGAGTTCCACGCGACAAATTACCCCTGTTGTCGATATTGATAAGTATCTCATTTTGATTGACCTCCTGATCCCGCGGTAATTCAGATCAGTCGGTAATTTTAGCTGCTTTTTTAACACAAAAACAATTCATCCGTCGATTTTCTGCTTCAAAAAGATGAGGTTCTGATGAAACCGTCGTATTATTGAAGCAGACAAATTCTGTAGCGAAGAGGTGAAATACGATAAATCAATTTTCCTTGCTATTCATTTTCTGAGAACATCCCGTAAAATAAGCGCGATGATGTGTCTTTGACGTAATTCTTTCCCAGAGTTATTGAAATTCTCTGAAAAAAAAACAATCGGTAGAAGAAATTAATTATCCTGTTTTGTCTCTTCGCTACTGAATTTACTCCGAGTATTAGTATTTTGCTATGAAAATTGTAAGGATTCCCTTGATTCAGAAAAACTATCTGAATAGAGAGAACACTATTTGAATATTATTAACTAATTTATCTTTTTAGAAAAATTGAGATTGATGTTCAATGAATTATCTCCAGGATGACTCTAGATCAATTATTGATAGATATATGAAAGATTCAATAGGGTAATAAATTATAAGCGTTCGAATTGATAGAATAATCTATTCTATTCATATATGCGTATAATGGAGCATCACATTCTTTTTGATAGAACAGAATTGCAGTTATTATTGAACGTGCGTATGAATTTATCAATAAATTCAGGACCACCAGATATGAATTTTCGGGTTTAAATTGAATTTACCATATAGTATAACAAAATTATTATTAATTTACAATAATTCAATATGTGCGAAAACATCATTACTCCATTCTGATTCATTTTATACCATAAAACGTATCATTTAGTCAACAAGTGGTTAATTCTCAAATTTACCCATTGGCTATTGTGCTGGTGTTTCTACATAATCTAGAATCGATTTTCATTAGCCTTCAGTTGCCGAAGCACATGGAACAGTTATAATAAAATAATTTTCATATTGCTCCATTATTTTTTTATTCAGCTTAAGTTGTACCAAGACCCCACCCTGTATTAGCGGCGTGGCAATGGAGCATTGGTTTGTTCTGAAAAAAAAAATTCAATTTTGGGAGACATTTATGATAAAATACAAGAAAAAGTGATGATGAAGTTTTTGTTGTGGACAACTTTTTTTCGTCAGTTATTAACAGGACCCAGAACTTGGTACATCGAAAATACTAGCGGTGATCCAAGCTAGAGCAAAGCTCATCAGCCTTGATCCAAGTCTGGACCAATCTAGAATCCTTTGTCCATTCCTTTCCAAGTCCGCGCTTTATTCCAACACTTTTTTCGTTATGATAAAGTAAGTCGATCTTAAATAATATGGAGATTATTTTTCTAGCGCATACCTTGGTATCACGATTAATTCACGTAAACCTGATAATTTTCGAGATATTCGCAGAAAAAGCAGCACTTGATTATGAATCGAATGCACTCTAAATCCGTTGCAATAATTGCTCATATTGATTTTCTCATTTTATCCTCAATTCTTATAATTGCGTTTCAAATGGAGAAATTCACAAATCAGAAGAACGTGGACCACTCCAACATCCTGACATGTTTGATGAGTTCCCAAGGAAAGAATGAGGAAAAAATAATCTAAAAGGAACCAAAATAAAAAAAAACAAGGAAATTCTATGAAATCACACGCCCCTCTGCCAACTGACTCCGCCTAGCCCACTTATCATTCTCCGTGTACTAATTATTGGTAGAGGCAGTGTATTTATTCCGCGGCTTATTTGCAGACTGTATGTATGTATAAGAGAGAGAGTAAGGAGTACGATTACTTTCGCTCCAACAATTTGTTAAGGAAAGTTTCCTGAGAAATGTTAATTGCAGTGGAATAAAAATTATGGAAACGAATTAATTGCATTGAATTGAAATATGAGGAAAAAAATAAGATTAATTACATGAAATTTCAGTATTAATGTTCCCTTTTTTATTTTATGAAAAAATAAAATAATATTAATTGAACTTGATGATGGGAAGAATCGTTAAAAATTTCGTGTTTGCAATTAAAAAAAAAACAAACAGACACATACAAAGGAATTGATTGCAATGGAGAGAAGAATAATAAATAAAGCAATTTGGAAAAAAAAAAATTCTTCCCTTTTATTTCGATTTTCATTAATATTCCAGGTACATTGAATACTCAATTGAAAATCATTACATCGATATGTATACACGCAGTGTGTGAAACTGCGTTATTTATCTGAATGCCCAATACCACGTAGAACCACGCAGTATTGAGGTTATACAGAGTAAAGAGGAGAAAAGAGTGAGAGAAACGAGAGGTAGAGAGGAAGGGGGCTGTATGCCGAGAGGCACGCGTGTGAAAGCGCGTCGATATGACGTTATCCAATTAAAATGCTGCCTTTGTGCGACCTGAGCCGTCGCAGCCATCCGAGAGCCAAAACCATACAGCTAGCTATACTCTACCCTTTTTCATACCTATACATAGCTCACTGTGCATAGAACATCGGCCTCATCAATCGAAATCAACCCCCTTGCGCGCCAAAAGGCTCCTTCCAATTAGTACAACTTCTGTTGAATCGCTTGGCTGACCAGGCTTAGTGTATTTTTTAAATGTTCCTTTTCTCTTTTTTTTTTTGTTTTAATTTTATTTTTTCACTTTTTTTTTCGGCATTTTTTTTTTAAACCGTAACCCAATGCGCCAGTACGTGCGAGAAGCCGCTTTGTGCGTTAGGCTATTCGGTTTCCGTGTACATTCAAATTTTCTATTCTCCTGTTATTGGAGAACCATAGAAATGCTGATTGGAACAACGAATTGATATCTGATTGTTTTTAATTATCGTGGAAAATACGCAAGGATGGATTATTCAATTTTCCTTTTTTTTATTGATATGAAGGATATTGGGAGATTTTGAAAAATTGATTAAATCATTTTACGTGGAGGGGATTTTAATGGAAATAAAGATTATTTAATTTTCATTATCGTTCGTTATCATTCAAGATACTTGATAATGCAAACAATATTCTCAGCCAGAGCCCTATATTCCTCAAAAACTACCACTTTATCTCCAACGATCGACTAAATTAATTTATTAATTAATTAATACTCGCTTCACTTCCACTTTTGCATTACCCTCTGATAATAGAAGAAGAGAGAGAAAGTTGGATAAGCTTCCCGTAGGAGTTTCCGCCCACGATATACCGGAAAACTGTGGATTCAACCACCAGACTCATTCAACTTCATAAATTTTTGTTGAAAAATTTGAAGAAATCATTTTCAAATGAAAAATATTTTGCGATAAGAAATTAGTTAATCCGCTGTTAATATTACGTGATTGTTCATTTTCATGTTCGTTTTTCTCAATTTTCTGTGACAAGGAGATAAAAGATGAGTTCAAAAATCGAATAAAGATAATTTAAAAAATTATTGGAAATTTTGAGGTACTTTCAAGTTTATCATAATCAGGGCCTGGACCTTCGTACATCTAAAAGTATTGCCAGCCGTAGCTGATATAGTCCGATTTTTAAAAGGATTACTTTTCCGGGAGACTCAAGCCGTATCTAATGTTACGTAAAAAAAAGTAAACCTTTCGGTAACCGGCCAAAAAATTGTCACGAATTTTCAGACACACGGAATATCAGAAAGTCCGAGAAACTCAATGGTCCAAAAAAAAATAATCCAAATATAGAACAATACTTCGTCCGATAAAATCCAAAAATAAATACTCAAAATAAAAAATAAACCCCCAGGTGAATATTCGACTAGTCAGTAACAAAAGAATGACTTCAACTGACCGCGGAGGCGGCTGGGTTCCCAAACTTCACCTGAAATTGGAACTAGGAATACAGATTTCAAAAAATAAAAAAAAATCATTTAAATTTCATTAATATAATTGCAGCAATAATGTTCTTTTAGATTTTGCTCAAAAAAAAAAATACAAAAATAAATGAAGAATACTTCTGACTGAATTCCAAAAAACAAATCAAAAGATTACTATTGTCGTTAAAAAAAAATACAAACAAGGAAAATAAAATCATTAAAGATTCGATATAAAATAAAAATCAAATTATTCACGAATATTCAGGATTGACTCAAAAGTCCTTGCTTACGAGAGTAAAAAAACTTTGAAAAATGTCAATCTCAGTACAAATTTCATTCAAATTTGTATTGCATGATACGGGATTTTTAAATGATAAGACTAGTGATATGTGTGTATATATAACTTGGTACATGTGAGTAAAATGCTGCTGTGAGTAACAGAGAAGTATAAATTCGAGGAAGCTCCATAAATTATTAACAAAATGTAGCCAAAACACATGAAGAGGAGAAAAAAATAGTAATGAAGGCCCAAGATCGAAAAAACCCCTTCTCCATTACGTTTCCTATTAATCAAATTTTTATTCGACCCCAAGGGTTTTTTGAATTTCGCCAATGTCTTTTGTTGATTTCACGCAAGTGTTTTTTGACTCTTCCCCAATTTCCCTCAAATGTTGATTCATAGAGGTTAATCTTGGCATTGGAATAGGATTATTCAAGTTTATATTTATTATAAAACTGAAGTGAATGAATGACATTGTATATAGATTAAGGATAAATTGAATGAAACATCAAAAGCTTAAAATCAAATTATTTCATTCCATTTTCACACTTCATTATGTTTTCTTCCATTTTTTTTTCATTCCAGGTTATTTCATTTTTCGTTTTTTCCATACCTCTATTTGTATTGTTTCCATTTTTTTTTCTTTTCGCATCTTTCTCCAATTGTCATCCTCCTCTTCTACGCCTTGCATTAATCACAAGTACAGCTCCACTACGCATATCTGAGCTGATGACCTCTATTTTTATTAATAAATTTTTAAAAGAATCAAATTCCGGAAAAAATATGTAATGCGCAAGCAGGATTTGAACCCACGACCCTCTGAGTACATGTCAGGTGCTCTACCGCTGAGCTATTGCGAGTTACTATATTTACCATCGAATTTTTGATTCTCACATCTCTTTCTCCACCTCCCATCCACGAGGCAATGTCGCCATTAAACAAATAAATTTATTAATAAATTAATTTTTATTAATAAATTTTTTAAGAGAATCAAATTCCGGAAAAAATATGTAATGCGCAAGCAGGATTTGAACTCACGACCCTAAACCGAACACTTGAAGAAGATTTCGAAAAGACATGGGGAAGATTGAAAGAGACGTAATGGGAAAGAGATTTTTTTCTACCTCACTTCTTCATTATTATTTTTTTTCTCCTCTTCATGTGTCTTGGCTACGTCTCCTCAATAATTTATGGAGCTCCCACGAATTTATTCTTCTCTGCCACTCACTGCATTATTTTACTCACGAGTACCAGGTCATATATGCACACATATCACTAGTTTTATCAATTAAAGAATCCCGTATCGTGCAATACAAATTTGAATGAAATTCGCAATGGAATTCACATTATTACAAGGTTTGTTTACTCTCGTGACCAAAGTATCAGCTAGGGCTGGCAATACTTTTAGATGTACGAAGTTTCGGGCCCTGAGCATAATACAAGTTTTTCGTAAACCTTGAAATTCCCCACAAAAATGGTCCCCAAATATTTTATTCCAAACCCATTCATTCCAACGATATTTACAACATAACAAATACAAAGTTTTTGTATTAGTAAAAATTAATATTCACATGGACTTTTGAATGTGGAATTCTTTTATTGAATTAAATAAAAATAGATAAATATCTGTATCTCATTGAAATTGAGCCACAGAGCAATTAGTGGAGTCACGCGTGATTTTATTTTACATTTTAATTTTTCCCTCAATTTTTTAAATTAATTGTATAATTCCAGTCTGCGTTATGTACCTGTGCAACCAATTGCACTGTTACCCACTTCAGGGATGCAACGCATTGGCTGAAAAAAAAGCAGGAGAGAGAGAGAGAAGTGGTCAGTTGCTTTTGGATACACATTGTTCATATTAATTCTTTTTTTTACCAATGCATTCAATTTGGCGTGAACAATGACCAGTATTGCTGGTACGTTGCACAGTCAAATACAACAGATTGCCATGACCCTGTGATAGAAAATGTGAAAGAGAGAAAGAAACAAAAAAAAATGTGGAAAAAATTCACGGCTGCGTACAGGTGATATGGGAGTGGGGATGGACCATTCGAGTATTTGTGCATGTGTGTGGAGTTGGGAATGGAAAATTGGCTATGGTTATGGTGAAGCCACAGTCAAACGGCCTCATCGAACGACATAAAACGTGCTTAAAACACTGCAAACATGAAACAACGATAAATCTGCAGAGGAAAGGGCGAAACAGAGAAGAGAGGACGCTTGCAAAGTCGTTGTCTATATTCGTTCTCGGTTATTTGCGTTTCATCGTACAAATATGCATTCTTCTGCTGTCTAATTTTCATCGATATCTTTTATTTCGTCATTCGTGACGAGGAATGAAAGATATCAATGAAAGTTGCTGCCAGAATTTCCAGTTTTCTTACATTAATTTGCCAATTGAAGGATAAATGGAAGTTCTGAGTAGAACAGGCATCTTTTCAATTGTTTTCCTTTCATTATATCGGCTTCAGACCTATTTTGGTTCATTCAGCGTGAAGAAAAAGAAAAATACAGAATAATAGAAGAATGAATGAATATACACAGAGAAAAATGTTTTCTTAATTTAAGAATGTGCAGTTACTTAATTTAAGAATGGCAGGTCACTTAAATTAAGTGACTTTTCTCACTTGAATCAAGTGACTTTTTCTTTCTTAATTTAAGAAAGTAAAACTCACTTAAATTAAGTGACTTTTCTCACTTAGATCAAGTGAATTTTCTCACTTAAATCAAGTAACTTTTTCTTTCTTAATTTAAGAAAGTAAAAGTCACTTAAATTAAGTGACTTTTCAAACTTAAATCAAGTGACTTTTTCTTTCTTGATTTAAGAAAGTAAAACTCACTTAAATCAAGTGAGTGTTCTCACTTAAATCAAGTGACTTTTCTTTCTTAATTTAAGTGACCTGCACATTCTTAAATTAAGTGACTGCACATTCTTAAATTAAGAAAAACAATTTTCTTTGTGTAAGTTAATACTAGGTACAAGATCAGTTAAACAGTTACACTTTTATATTGCATGTTCGTTGAAAACTCAAGTGATATTGACAGAATCTTTATATTTAATGGGGCAATAAACGACTGGACACTTGAAGGGAATTGAGTGTGAATCAACAGTTTCCGTTCCATTTCTTCTCTAGCTGCTAAGTAAGCAGGACACTCCCATTCGAATTGATTAATGTCCTCGTTGTTATTGCCACATTTTTGATAACTTGGATCTGTTTTGAAGTTCTTCCTTGCAAGTGAGCTTCTCAAACTGTAGTGGTTAGCTCAAATTCTGTTTATCATAATAATCACGTCCCTCTTTAGAGTCGTTCCAGAAAACCACGGTCTTTTGCATTACATCGAGGTATTGCAGCAATTAATCGATATTTGAAAATGATCGATCGAAAATTCATGTGATATTTCTTTTTTTCAACTTTTTTTCTATTAACTTTGTTTTTTTTTTTTTTCATTTCATTGAATTGTGTTGAAACATGACAGCTCTTTCAAAAAATATTTTGTGGAGAAATTATCGCAGACGCATGTACACAGAGAAAAATGTTCTCTTAATTTAAGAATGTGCAGTCACTTAATTCAAGAACGTGCAGGTCACTTAAATTAAGAAAGAAAAATCACTTGATTTAAGTGAGTTTTCCTTTCGTACAAATTAATAAAGAAAAAGTCACTTGATTTAAGTGCGAAAAGTCACTTGATTTAAGTGAGAAAAGTCACTTAATTTAAGTGACCTGCACGTTCTTGAATTAAGTGACTGCACATTCTTAAATTAAGAAAACATTTTTCTCTGTGTAGTGCACTCTTAAGGAGGAACAGCAGGTCTCTACGGGGTGAGGCGCACGGGGGGAAACATCAAAGGTTCCGACGGATAGTGCCAATCCCAAATAAATGAAATATCATAATTAAAAAAAATGCTCATATCACGTAAAAGCTGAGAAATAGTTAATAAATAAAAATTATAACTCTTATAGAGCATCCGTAATAATTAGTTAATCAATTTTTTTAATTGAAAGGAATTATTTAAGTAATTATTGAAAATGTATTCCACTTGGCAACGTCGTCTTTCTACGTTTAGGAGTTGGTAACGGTTCGGTCGGTAAAACCGCATCTTCATCGATTGAGCTGATACTCTCGGCCAATCAAATGTGTGTTTATAACCTGTTAGCGTGAAAGTTTCGGTTTTGAAAAATTCGCGCGCTTCTGCTTGCAGTGACGTCACACAACGCTGTTGCCACGATTTTGCAAATGGCGCCTGTCTTGATTGAAAAATTGACGTTTTTTGAGACATTGATGTAAATTGTGTAAAATTGCGTTGGTGATGGGTTAAAAAAAAAATCACCGGTTGCCATAGTGGAATTACGTTAAATAGAAAAAGATTTACATTTTTTATTGCGTTCTTTCAATTTTTTTCTCACTTTCAAAAGTATTGGCCCATAAAATCACATGGAAAATGACTGTTTTTCGGAAAATTGTTATTAAAAATTGGTAAAGTGAAACTGACTGAAATTTTAACAATTTGTTGCTCATATACTTAAGTGTCGAGAAAAAAATTAAAAAACACTAATATTGCGATTCTATTTTCCTGCTGTTCCTCCTTAACCATCAGTGAATTCTTCTAAACCTTATTGCTCTCGAGACATTTTGGAAACAATCAAGCCGTGAATCTCAAAGTTAACATGAAAAACATCACAAATACAGAATCTCTAATGCATTAGCATTAACTTCTCAAGAATTTACCGGCAGTGACACTCATGCTAATGCTAATCCCGAAAAAAAAACTAGAGGAAAAAACGTAAAGTTATTATTTTGTGTGAGAAAAGAATCACGTAAGAATCGTATACATATCGCGTGTTACAACGTACTGAAGGTAGTCTGTAATTACCTCGTAATAACGGAGTAATCATGAAAGTTACACCACGAGAGAAGCCAATGGAGGACTAGAGGAAACAATTTGGTGGAGAAAGAAAGCGAATGAAAAAAAAAAAAAATCATAAAAAATCCGAAGAAAATAAAGAAAGATGAGAAACAAAGAGTAGAGGATAGGAAGAAAGGTGAATTCGATCGTATGGCATGGTGGAAAAATTTGAATTTCAAATTTTTTGGGCCAACCTTGGTCTATTTGGGAATATATTTCTCTTTTCTCTCTTTCTCTTTCCATTTTACTACTATTCACTACCCCTTCTGCTCGGAGTGACTTCGAACAAGATTGGCTCTTGTGTGTGAGTAAGAAAGTACAGTGTGTGAGGCGTGACAAGAGGGCAAAAAATAGAGGGAGATGAGGTACCAACGCTATCTTGCTGCACACATGCCATACAGAAAAACCTCTGTGAGTGTGTGTGTTCGTGCCATCCCACTACTGCCGATAAGAGCTCCCAGTGGAGATAGAAGGTGAGAGGAAGGAGGAAAGGGGAATTGTTGAATATCAAAAACAGCGGGAAAAGTGCATGCTGGATGAGAAAAGAAATCGATTTCCCAGAGATTTTTCAGTCTGAATGGGAAATAACTTGAGATTTTAGACTTTGAATGTCTGGGAACTTTTGAAATCTCAAGTTTTTCGGAAAATTCTTTTCATGGTATCAAAAGAGATTCTTTGACGATGAGAAAGGTTTCTCAATATACAGGTTAGGTCATCAGTTTAATCGCTGAGTTCCAGAGTTATGCGAGAATACTTAAATTTGTTGAAAACGGAGCCGAAGTGTTCAAATTTGGAGGATGACTTGATGGATTCAGAGCTGAAAAGAATTATGGTGGGAATTTTGATAGAATATATATTAAAGCCAAAGAGAGCAATTCAATTGTTTACAAATTAATATACAATTATTCACAAATTCCAGAGAATATTCTACACAGATAAGAATGTTTTCTTAATTTAAGAATGTGCAGTCACTTAATTTAAGAATGTGCAGGTCACTTAAATTAAGAAAGAAACGTCACTTGATTTAAGTGAGAAAACTCACTTGATTTAAGTGAGTTTTATTTTCTTCAATTGAGAACGAAAAATTCACTTGATTTAAGTGAGAAAACTCACTTAATTTAAGTGAGTTTTATTTTCTTAAATTAAGAAAGAAAAAGTCACTTGATTCAAGTGAGAAAAGTCACTTGACTTAAGTGAGAAAAGTCACTTAATTTAAGTGAGTTTTACCTTCTTAAATTAAGAAAGAAAAAGTCACTTGATTTAAGTGAGAAAACTCACTTGATTTAAGTGAGTTTTACTTTCTTAAATTAAGAAAGAAAAAGTCACTTGATTTAAATGAGAAAAGTCACTTATTTTAAGTGAGTTCTACTTTTTTAAATTAAGAAAGAAAAAGTTACTTGATTTGAGTGAGAAAAGTCACTTGATTTAAGTGAGAAAAGTCACTTAATTTAAGTGAGTTTTACTTTCTTAAGTTAAAAAGAAAAAGTCACTTGATTTAAGTGAGAAAACTCACTTGATTTAAGTGAGTTTTACTTTCTTAAATTAAGAAAGAAAAAGTCACTTGATTCAAGTGAGAAAAGTCACTTAATTTAAGTGACTTTTACTTTTTTCAATTAAGAGAGAAAAAGTTACTTAATTTAAGTGAGAAAAGTCACTTGATCTAAGTGAGAAAAGTCACTTAATTTAAGAACGTAAAACTCACTTAAATTAAGTGACTTTTCTCATTTAGATCAAGTGACTTTTCCCACTTAATTTAAGTGACTTAACTTTCTTTAATTAAGAAAGAAGAAGTCACTTGACTCAAGTGAGAAAAGTCACTGAATTTAAGTGACCTGCCATTCTTAAATTAAGTGACTGCACATTCTTAAATTAAAAAACATTTTTCTCTGTGTACAAGTATTTCGATATGCAATAATCGTGACAATAATTAAGATGTCTGCTCCATCAACATAGCCTAGTGCTACGTCAGAGAAGAAATACGTTAATGAAAAAAACTACATGCTCGCTAAGATTTGCGAATTTCATTAAATAATTCAAGAATCAAATAATAATCATCATCACATTCACCAGTCGTTTACCTCTCTTAAATTTTAGTTTCAAGAATTATCCTCCATGTATTGATTTAATTTGCCAGTACATTTTGCAATTACGATAATAGCAGTGAAAAACTGAGTAAATTACATCCCAAGTCACTCTAAAATACTGGGTATTCTTATTCTTCTCTCTCGATTTTTCTTCCACGAAGTCGATCCCGATAATTGGTATTGAAACACAGCAATTAACGTATCATCACGAATTCCTCAATAAAAAACTTTCTAAATAAAATGAATCCACGATGATCGTTTGTGAAGATGAGAAGAGAAAAGAAAGGTACTAGGATAAAATTCATCGACTTTTTTTAGAGATGATACGAACGCGGGTATTTCAAATTTGTTGAATACACAGAATAAACGCAGTGGGAATACGAAAACTCGAAAGGGATGAGAACAAGCGGGAATGACGTCCCTGATTGGGATAAATATATAATCGTACCTAAAAGCTGACAAATTTGATTGGCTCTAATGGTTAGCTGCATGTATGCCCGTGCACTAATGGCACGGGTGGAAGAGTTAGGGAGTTGAGAGCGGAGGAGAGACTGTGAGCCAACTATTTCTCTTCATGTTACCTCTGATGTTGTGTTTCAAGCCCCCGGATGGCTAATGTTTTAGAGGGTTGCATTATACTTTATAAATGCTGCTTTCAAGGCTCCATTAACTGGGTCTAATTAGCGTTTATTAAAAAATATACGTAGATTTTTTCATTATTACTGTTTTTTCTCTTGTACAATCACAACCGAATCATATGAGGTTCATCAGTGTTTCTAAAGTTTTTATGATGTACGACAGAAATTTCTTTTTTCGTTGATTTTTCATCAAATTGGAGATACAGTGAAACCTCTATTATTTTCCACGTGCGAGGCTCAAATTTGGAAAATAATAGAGGTTCCGACTCGGTTTCTGTGGCCCCCACTCCGTCAGCGCGAGAGTGAGAGAAGACGATACGTCGCTCTCTCTTCAACCGTAATATTATTATTGTTGACTCTCTTTAGTCTATATGTGTCTTTGTCATTCCGCACGTGTCTCCGCATGCGCAAAAGAACAGAGATAGCTATAAATGAAAGAAAGATAACGAAAAATGGTTGAGAGTGGGGAGCGCTCTTTCTCCTCCTTTGAGGGGCGGTGGAATATATCGGGGGTGAAAATAATAGAGGTTTCACTGTATCTTGAAAATTATTTTGAAATTTGATACACTTTTTTCTTAAGAATATCTTGGAAATATAGAATTTATGAGGAATTAATTTGAAAAGAGTCTCTTGATCTTTTTTCCTTAACTCAAAGTCTACAAATATATTCGTAATAGGGTGAATGGTCCAGTGGTCGAACGGATAAGACTTGTCAGACACCAGTGATCGAACACAAGAAATTCGATAATTACTGATACATTTAATAGTTTCATAGGCTTTTATTAGAGTTGATGCATATTATATTGTCTTTTGAAGATTAGAAAAATCGTATTTCGTTAAATTACTCATTATTTCTAGGATATATACGTTAAATAGTTCGATCACTGGGCGAGTTCGAACACTGGTCAACTCACCCTATAATGACTTGATGTGAAATTTTGTCTGAAATTTTTGATGGAAGAACATTAATTCCCTAATGCATTAATCAATTAACCTAATGAACATATGTTGTCACTACTAGATAATTATAAACAGTTAGTGAATGACTCTCAATAGCATTTAAACAGAAATGTGATTGCTTATACAGTACACAATCAGTCTACATTTGACTACAAAACAGATAGCAATTACTGTACAATAGTGTACGCTTCATCATTTGGTACACAAATACAGGCATAGCATTACTACACAGCAGTTGATATCAAAGCACACATTTGCAGAGTACTAAAGATTTCGTTTTCAGAGTTTGGGGTTTTCCATTGAATCATGTTGGGCAGTCCATTCTCGTACGGGTGAGGATAATATTACTGCTGAAGAAGCTATGGTGAATTGGGGATGGGGTAAAATGGATCTGTGGAAATGTTGCTAAGACCACTGAGGCACTTAGATACTACTATGTTCCACAACTTGGCTATTACGTTTCTACGGATATCAAGAGAATTCACACAAGAACTCCATATTGTCTTTTGTGTGTTATCTTTTTTGCCCTTTTTCTAGACACTTTCCGTTTTTTACGGTGCGCTTTGAAATCATGAATTATTTTGAGGCGTCATTACAGTGTAAAATTAAAAAAAAAAATAGAATTCGTTTTTTTACATTATCCAATAGCATAGACGGTTAAAAACAGAATGTGGGAATTCTGCACCCGAAACATTAAATGCGTTTTTATTGGAATTTCCTCTTTCAAAAACTACAAGCTCGAAGGAAGAGTTTTCGAACTACCTGTCTCAAATTTTGATACAACATTCTCCATGGCATCCTTCATCTTACTATGGAAACGTTTTTCTAAACCTCCCTATTTTTTTAACGAAAAGCTGTTAAGAAAATCAGCTCAATTTGATACTTTTGCTCGATCGTTCTATTTTCACAATTTTGATGAGCAAGGAAGAACCAACGAACAATAAAATTTCAAAAATACGCTATTTTTCAATCAATTACTGTAATGATCCCTTAGTGTAATTGGAGAATTCATTTTTTGATGTACGAAATGTTTCTCTTTTTTTTTGCTAAATCTATGGGATTTTCCTATAATTTTTTATTGAGAAAAGACAACAAAATAGAGGTCTCTGAGTAAGTCCACTGGGGAAAATATCGGATATTTGAAAAAATTGGGAGCCTAAAAATTTAATTTTTGAAAAGATTTTATCAAACTTGAATCGAAGATAAAGTCTCTCATTTGATTCAGAAAAGAGAGTTCCTCACAAAATTATCAACATATCATCCAGTTACGAAGACTAATCTCATTAATTGATACACTGAAGACAGTTTGGCAACACCACGGGGTAAACACGACTCTGGTGATTCTTGGTTAGCAATTGAGGGGTGACACGGGGGCCCACTTAGCTGATCCCCGAAGAGACTCTCAGCCTCGTCACCATCCGCTGCAATCTCTTAACTCTATTCTCTCTCTGTCTCTCTTTTCCCATTGCCCCTAGTTATCCACCAGCATTCGTTGTATAAAGCCTTGGAGTATATTCTCGTACATCTCCCAAATCCTGGTAGATCTCTCTTGGACCCTTAACCCAAACTGGATCCTCGAGTACAATTCACTTGGATTCTCTAATTAGGACAACTGAACCAACAATACTGCGTCTGAATCATTAGACCATCACCAGCAGTCCTTAGCAAAACAACAAAGCCCCAATTACCGGAAAAGAAAAATTTTCGAGAGAGAAGAAATGATTATCTTTAATATTACACAGAGAAAAATGTTTTCTTAATTTAAGAATGTGCAGTCACTTAATTTAAGAATGTGCAGGTCACTTAAATTAAGAAAGAAAAGTCACTTGATTTAAGTGAGAAAATTCACTTGATTTAAGTGAGTTTTACTTTCTTAAATTAAGAAAGAAAAAGTCACTTGATTTAAGTG
Source organism: Aleiodes alternator (assembly GCA_963921955.1). Taxonomy (NCBI): domain Eukaryota; kingdom Metazoa; phylum Arthropoda; class Insecta; order Hymenoptera; family Braconidae; genus Aleiodes; species Aleiodes alternator. The sequence goes on along the minus strand of OY998110.1, from coordinate 2,041,024 downwards.
AGAAAAGTCACTTAATTCAAGTGACTTTTACTTTTTTAAATTAAGAAAGAAAAAGTTACTTGATTTAAGTGGGAAAAGTTACTTAATTTAAGTGAGAAAAGTCACTTGATTTAAGTGAGAAAAGTCACTTAATTTAAGTGACTTTTGCTTTCTTAAATTAAGAAAGAAAAAGTAACTTGATTTAAGTGGGAAAAGTTACTTGATTTAAGTGAGAAAAGTCACTTAATTTAAGTGCGTTTTACTTTCTTAAATTAAGAAAGAAATAATCACTTGATTTAAGTGAGAAAAAACACTTAATTTAAGTGACTTTTGCTTTCTTAAATTAAGAAAGAAAAAGTAACTTGATTTAAGTGGGAAAAGTTACTTGATTTAAGTGAGAAAAGTCACTTAATTTAAATGAGAATAGTTACTTAATTTAAGTGACTTTTACTTTCTTAAATTAAGAAAGAAAAAGTTACTTGATTTATGTGAGAAAAGTCACTTGATTTAAGTGACCTGCCATTCTTAAATTAAGTGACTGCACATTTTTAAATTACGAAAACATTTTTCTCTGTGTAGAAAAGATGTTTTCAGCTCTATTTTCTTACATGAAATATGAAATTCTATTTTATTACACTAATATGATCTAAGGTGATGATTCGCTAAAAAATCTTATCAGAAATTCGTGCATTTTTCTTTCAAATAGCGATATTTTATAGAAGAAAATCGATAAATTATTGAGATTTTTACTACAGAAATTCTTCCATATAAATTCTCTAAATTTTTCCTACTGTTTCTTCAAACTGTTTGGTTACTGTATTCAAACAACTTCGTAAGGGATCGTTAATTCGTTTCTGAAATTTTGTTAATCTACTCTATAAAACTTCCACGGCTTTCATGAAACAACAGACTATTTAATAGAGCCCTATAACTACAGCCGAAGAGCCTTAGGATGGAGATTTTTTTGATACAACTGGAGTATGTTTCTGCTGAAGGTAACAGTGCAGAAGGTAGTATAAGACCTCTTGAAACTTACAAGCGCCTTAAGCCTCTCTCCCCTCTCAATGTTGAAGCAAAAGGGGAGCGACTCGACTTATCTAAAATAACGAAATTGATGAGGCGGAATTTTAATTGGGAGTCCATAGTATAGCCTCCGTGCATTCCAACAGTTTTCCTTCGAACAAACGGGTAATCTCATAATGTTACTGGTATTACAATGTCATCCTTTTATCCAGTAGCTCTTATGGGACGATTGATTAATTAATTTTAAGGTGATTGAATTAATCGCTTAATCAATCACTCGTTAATCTCCGGACTAATTAATGAATTTAACTGCAGTTTAAAATTATTTTCCATCTCTCATTAATGTGAAATCAAATTTACATATTCATTCTGGAGTGTCAAACGTGAAATTTCGATGGAATAAAATCAGGAATTACTTATTCTTATTTTGGACTATGTATAAAATTTTACTGTAGTATAAATTTGCATCCTGGATAATTTCACGGGGAATACATCATTATTTACAGGATCCACAAATTTACTGAAATCAATTTCAAATTTCGCCTCGTCAATTCAGACTGAATAGGGAATAAAAACGTGACCACCTAACATCATAAAGTTTATTCAATGAAAGAGAAGAAGCGTGACACAAGACACGTGATCTTTGCAATAGGAATAATACACAGAGAAAAATGTTTTCTTAATTTAAGAATGTGCAGGTCACTTAAATTAAGAAAGAAAAGTCACTTGATTTAAATGAGAAAACTCACTTGATTCAAGTGAGTTTTACTTTCTTGAATTAAGAAAGGAAAAGTCACTTAATTTAAGTGACTTTTACTTTCTTAAATTAAGAAAGAAAAACTTACTTGATTTAAGCGAGAAAAGTCACTTGATTTAAGTGAGAAAACTCACTCGATTTAAGTGAGTTTTACTTTCTTAAATTAAGAAAGAAAAAGTCACTTGATTTAAGTGAGGAAAGTCACTGAATTTAAGTGACTTTTACATTCTTAAATTAAGAAAAAAAAAGTTACTTGATTTAAGTGAGACAAGCCACTTGATTTAAGCGAGAAAAGTACTTTAATTTAAGTGACCTGCCATTCTTAAATTAAGTGACTGCACATTCTTAAATCAAGAAAACATTTTTTTCTGTTTAAATGAATACTAAATTATCTCAAAATTGAGTGAATAATTTTTGGATTAAACCAAGAATACCTGAGAATTTCCAGTTTTCAATTTCTGAACATAATGAAATATACATTGCTTTCTTTTTCTGCATGAGCGTGGACATTAAATCCTGTTAGGATTAATTCCGTGAAAAGCTATCCACCTAGACGCGTCAAGTGCGTTCGTCTTGAAATGTTCGGTCCACAGAATTTAATTTCAATGATTTAAAAAAAAATATATAATGAGTATTTCCATCTATCTGGATCATGAGCGATCTTCCACGATTCACCGAACCTGATCAGCTTGCCATTCATAGATAACATATCTTTTTTGAAACCGTTTATTGATTCCCGTTCAGCACACGAATCCGTACTTGTCACCTTTTTTTCCTAAAACTCATTTTTGCTTTTCTTTTTAGCATCTGCTGATGATACCCTCGCACATGGGATTTCATTTCAATCACAAGTTTAATTTATTTTGGAGCCTCCGCATCACTCTCCTCGCTTAAGATCCTAATTCATTCAACAATGACAATTGAACGTATCTATAAACTGAAAAAAAAATAAAATAAAATTTCCAGATAAAATAATTTCACATGAAATAAATAAAATAAATAAATATATAATTTCTAGAAATATCAGATAAATTGGAATAATAAATAAAATATAACCAAAGTGGAGTAGAACATGGGGAATGTTTCTCACTGCAAAAAGTATAAAAGATCCCAAAAGAAAAGCAAACATTTATTGTGTCATGCGAGAGTGGATGGCATTTGGAACCCTGGGATACATCTCTACTTTTCCCCTGGTAAATAGAATGGAAGTTGGAGGTATACGAAGGATCCTATCCGTTGTACTCCAGGCTATTAGGCGATTGTGCCTTTAATAAAATATCATCCAAGCCACTCCCCTCACTCTAGCATTGCGACTTGCTATACCACTCAAAATAATAATTGCTATCTCTCTAGGTGTCAGGTTTCCCAAATTCCTGATCTTCTTCTTTCTCCATTTGCCAAATAGCCTGAAATATCCATAAAAATTATTGAAAAATTCGTGCATTTGAAAATATGTGGTTTAACCAGTTCTATCAGATAGAGAGGGGGGGGGGGAGGGAATTTCGTAATTCAGTTGAGGAAATGAGAGTGCTCCAGCCAGAAACGTTTTTATGGGAATAAACGGAGGAAAAACGGATGGCGAATGGTTTTCCTTAACGGATATAAAGTGTCAGGGTCAATTTAATTCTTCATTTAATTTCATTTTTTTTTCCCCGACATCCTGCATGATGAGACGTGAAGTTTAATTTCAAGGCAGTTCAAATTTTCTATCAAGTAGCATCAACGCTTCACATGGAAAATGCCATACACAGAGAAAAATGTTTTCTTAATTTAAGAATGTGCAGTCACTTAATTTAAGAATGTGCAGGTCACTTAAATTAAGAAAGAAAAGTCACTTGATTTAAGTGAGAAAAGTCACTTAATTTGAGTGAGTTTTACTTTCTTAAATTAAGAAAGAAAAATTCCCTTGATTTAAGTGAGAAAAATCACTTGATTTAAGTGAGAAAAGTCACTTAATTTAAGTGAGTTTTACTTTCTTAAATTAAGAAAGAAAAATTCACTTGATTTAAGTGAGAAAAATCACTTGACTTAAGTGAGAAAAGTCACTTAATTCAAGTGAGTTTTACTTTCTTAAATTAAGAAAGAAAAAGTCACTTGATTTAAGTGAGAAAAGTCACTTAATTTAAGAATGGCAGGTCACTTAAATTAAGTGACTGCACATTCTTAAATTAAGAAAACATTTTTCTCTGTGTATGGGTGAATCAATGATTGAGATAGAACTCTTATGGAATATCTATAATTTATTCACATTATTTTATAATGTACATGAAATGTGTTAATGATTTATTTTTTGAGTGTAAAAAATTTTATGTGTTTATTTTCCTGAAGTATTGAGATTTTTGAACCTCAATTGACAGGATCATAATATCGTGATAGATTGAGAAAATAAATTGAAATCTTTAAATGACACGTATCAAATTTCGAGCGAAAAAGAGAAAAATGACTATTGGGGCTTTTGCGATCAATGAAGGGTTAACCTACAATTCAATTATCCTCTCCCCAATTCCAACTGCTTATGAAGTATAAGGTTTTGTCTTTTCATTATGTAATTAATTAATCTCCGGAAATGTCGTTCACAGATTTCCTGCTGTTTTGAACAGTTGTCAAGAGCAGTTATTACATTACGTAATATTAAAGTACTGCAGTATATCACGTTACTCATTACATAGATTAGATAATAATTGAATAATTGAAAACAGTTGTTTATTATCCCCAGAATGTTGATTAAATAAAAAAAAGATAGTCTTGAAATAAATTTACTCGGGCTTTTTTCATGTCACTCTATTTTTTCATTTTTATAGAAAGATATTTGAGGAACTGAAGTAGAACAGTATTACGTTATTACGGTAATAATACCTAGATTTATCAGAATATGCGCGCGCACATTTGTTGATTTTTTTTTTTCACCTAAACTGCTGGTTATACACATGTAGCTATCACGATTGCTTTATAAATTTATTTCATAAATGAAAAAGTGACTCACTCATTAATTCTCATTTTCAACAGATCGATAGCAATGAAATATTAATAAATTGTAGCTTTGAATACATTTATTACTTGATGAAATGAACACTTGGTTAGAGGGAGAAAAAAAGGTTGAATAATGAGTATTGAGAATTGATTTGCGAATCGATGAAATTGTTTGTAGGTTGAGAAAGTAATAAATGAAAGAATGGTAAGTTATTCTGGTATAAGTTGTCATACATTACTCTTTTTATAAAATATTTTTTTATTTCAATAAATAAGCTTCAATGAAAAAGTCTTCAAAGCTCAAAAAAAGGGAATTAAGTTCCATTAAAAATTCCATCCACTTGAACAACGCAACATTTCTAAAAAAAATTTCGCCGGATTAAAATCGACTCACTTTGTTTCGACTTCTTCTCTTTGGAATTTGCAATTATAATTAATAATAGTCAGTTTATGCATGCATTTTTTGTTAGTTTTCTGTTGAAAATAGAGATTGTGCGTTAATTAGAGAAGTATTAATTCTCCAAAGACACTCATAATACCGCAGTAAACAGCGTCAGTACATCAAGCTCCGTGACATTCTAGTTGACGAATAAGAAGCCCCAAATGATTTTCTCTTCTATCTTCTCCATCCGAACAGTGCATAGTAAATTTTCTACTCTCATCCCGGAGTACCATGAACTCCACTGACATTACCCATTCACTATTCATTATATACATATCGTATTCCTCTCGGTATAATTAATTATATTGTTTTAATTATCTGACAGCTAATTAAGCATACAATTATGAAAAGCAAACACAATATAAGGTAGTTTGCCAGTGAAACGAGCTGGAAAGTACATTCCACGAAAACTGCGAAAATTCTCCTGTACAAATAATGAAAATATGTACAAACTACATTATGAAAGCGTATTCATTTCAGAATCTGCTTTAAAAAAAATATATTGATAAATAAGAGTTCACTTTTATGAGAGAGTGTATTCTATTAACATTACACAGAGAAAATTTTTTTCTTAATTTAAGAATGTGCAGTCACTTAAATTAAGTGACTTTTCTCACTTAAATTAAGTGACTGTTCTCTTAAATCAAGTGACTTTCTTTCTTAATTTAAGAAAGTAAAACTCACTTAAATCAAGTGAGTGATCTCACTTAAATCAAGTAACTTTTTCTTTCTTGATTTAAGAAACTAAAAGTCACTTAAATTAAGTGACTGTTCTCACTTAAATCAAGTCACTTTCTTTCTTAATTTAAGAAAGTAAAACTCACTTGAATCAAGTGAGTGATCTCACTTAAATCAAGTGAGTGTTCTCACTTAAATCAAGTGACTTTTCTTTCTTAACTTAAGTGACCTGCACATTCTTAAATTAAGTGACTGCACATTCTTAAATTAAGAAAGCATTTTTCTCTGTGTATAGGAAAATTGTCCATTAAAATCCTAAAAGGACTACTAGGATTTCAAATCAATTATAAAGGTTTCATTCGAAAGTAATGACATTCTCATGTCCTCTGAGAGAAAAAAGGGATAAAAATGAAGGGTTAATCCCTCGTGAAATCTGGTGTAAATCGAAATCAGAAATCTTACAATTTCAGAATATTCCTGAAATTGTTGAATTTTCTGAATCTCATTAAATATGGGAAGAAATCTTGAAATCATCCATAAACTAGATAAATTTCATGGGAATTTCATCTAATTAGAGCCCCGCGTATTATTTTTGTATTTACCACTGAATAATTCATATTTCAGGAACTAAGAGTCGAACGGAAACGGGAATCTGCTAATTCTGTTCATTAATTTTTCCTCTGAATTTCATTCGCAACACGTCTCTATAAATGTTTGACTTTTTGGGTCTAAATTCGATTTAATCCGTCTTTATTAAATTTCCCATTCCTGAATGAATAAAAGAAGTGTAATGGCTGGAAAAAAAATGCCAGTGCGTTTTGAAAAAAACGGCGACAAGTACGTGCCTTGATTTTATTGGAGAAAAATACGTAATCAGCATAGTACAGAGTTGTTCATTATGTTTATAAATTAATTATTATATTAATTATATAAAATTAATTCATCATCTTATTATCAGGATAGTAAATGAAATTGGCGTTGTACAATGAATTTGAAAAATTGAATAGCAAAAAAATTAAACAAGAGAAACGTACCGTAAAGGCACCAGTTACCGGACAGTTAAGGCAATGGTACCGGTTTCCGAACAAGTTACCATAAAATTATTGAAATGATAGAAAATTTCAATTAAATGCATCAAACAATTGAGGTGATTTTTATTTCAACATTTTGCAAGTATTGAAAAACTACATTTTTCACTTGAATATTAATGATTAGCATGTTTTGCTGCTGCGTCCGGGTACTGGGACCCATCCGGTAACCGGGTCCAACATGATACTTGGCGTCCCAAGTAAAATCTTTTTCAGATTCATTGTACAACGCCAATTTCATCTACTAGCCTAATAATAAGATGATGAATTAATTTAGAAACGCAATGCACAACCCTCTATCCGTTGGGACCTTAATTTGCGCGCTAGCAAGAGATTTACGGACTTGTACAATTCTGATTTTTTTTTCTTCCAATAAAATCCACGTACATACTTTTTGCCTTTTTTCTCAGTGCACAATTTATATTATTCTCCTAATTCTTTTTAATTCCATCGAGATATTGAAAATGAGCTCACTTACTGAATTTCACAAACATAAATTCATTCAATTTTTTTCCATTTTTTTCAACCAAATAACGAGACTTTAATCGTCGATCATCGCCTATTATCCCGTTGTATGCTCTCTTTCGCGTGAGCATGAGGACGCATCATTAAATGCGCATCAGCGGCATAGAGTTTGAGGTAGGAGAATGAGAGGATTTCTCACAAGCGAAAAAGCCCAGAATGAGCCAACTGGCCTAACGAGGAAGGATTCCCCAGATTCTCCTGGACGTAGTCAAAATGAGAGAGATAGAGTTCTATGAGAAGAGATGAAATTGCAAAAGACAGAGAGAGTGAATATATATTGGTTGGAGTTAGTTGGTTGAGAGCGCCTCCTGTGTTGTTTAATCGTTTTCTGAAATCTCAAAAGTAACATCAATTATTCAGAATAACTGGAAAGGCAGAAGGCATTAAAATAATTATGTTTTTGTCATTTTTCCGGATTTAAATGATTTGATATATCATGTTATGAAATGCTTTTTTTTTTTTAATCGATCAAAATTGTTGAATGAAAAAATTCAATTCTAGCAACAACAGAATTACATTAATGAAGAAAATATATATTTTATAAAACGAAGAAATGGTTTTCAGAGGGCCTTTCCATTTCGAACCACTATCTCCCAAAAAGCCAGATAGTCAATCGTTAGCAACCCCATACAATAGCAGTGTAAAAACATCTCAACCAACAACGCTAGAGTCTTAACAATGCATGTCGGGAAGCGAGTTTTTTTGTAAAATTGCAACTGTTATAAAATCTTTTGTTTATTGTGGATATTGTATCTCATAACTGTACACTGGCCTTACTAAATAAACACTTGATAAAATAAAAATATATATATATAGGGGAGAGTGGGGCAAAATGGACCCAAAAGATGAGATGCGTCGAGATTTTTTTAAAAAGCAGCGGTTGCTTCAAAAAATCTGAAAAAATTTACAAACAATATACATATGTTGGAGGATTCACTCAAATTTTTTCAGATTTTTCCGTCGAGTCCTTCATTCCGATAAAAATTCCTTAATCATGTGACTATGAAGGTCCATTATGCCCCACTCTCCCCTATATATATTTTATAAAGATTGGTATTTTTCAACGGCTCTTTTAAAATGTAATAAAAAAATATATATTTATTTCCAATAATAAAGTGAATTTGTAGTGAGTAAAGAGGGCGTTACAATCTCAAATCGCTTGGCACCAGGCGATTGAATTACCCGCTCGTTTTTCTCTTCTCTCTCTCTCTCTCTTCCCAAGAGGCCACCTAAAGTAAGTACTTACGCACACACTGGCAAACGGCTTTTCCTGTGTGTATCACTCGAAAAACCCGAAAGAGCTCCACACTGCCGATACTGCACGTGTGTATATACCGCGCGCAGTTAGTCTTCAGCTCGATGGTGTAAAAAGGAGATGGAAATACTGTAAAAAAAGTGAAGCGACTTTAAAGAAAGAGAGAGAGGGAGAGATTGCCGTTTTCTGCGCGGTACATCACGGCATTACAGCGACGTTAAGTTAAATTAACTGCGGATTAAAGTTAACGAGGAAACGACTTGCTCTTCGGCTTGTTGCTTCCTTTTTACACCTACGTCTTAGCCTGTCCATTAACCCATAATTTTTTTTTTAACCTCATTTTTCTCACATTTTTTTTCTCCCCACTGAATTGAAGATTGTTAAATTATCGAGTCAATTTGGCAATGGGGGAAAAAAAAATAATTTTTTAATTTCAATAACTTGTTTGTAAATGTTTTCATAATCTCATGCCATCGATTTACTCTATAACCTCTTCAATAGCATTATGTGCATGGTGTTTCACTATTCAAATTTGAAAAACTTCTATTAAATTACTTTCATCATTATGTAAGTTTTATCTCATATATTTATTGTCATTGCAATAGAACTTATAATAATTTTTGTTTCGTCATTTTTTACAGATAAGAATAAAGATTTGTTTAACGTCCTGATGAGGATCCTAATCAGGATCGAAACGTTGACGTCATGAACTAATTGTTCTTTTTTTTGGCTTTAATTTACATGATCGCAAGGCCAAATAACCAACTATTAATTTGAAAATTTTACGTTCAACTATCATCCAATTCGTATTAATTTTAATCTTAATTGAACCAGTGTTTTTTTATTCCATTTTCACCAAAAGATGGGCAATTACAGGGACATTGGTTCTCTCAAAATAAAAAAAAATTGAACGTTTTGTAAAACAAGATTTTTTTCCCCTCAAAGGTCTCATCACGTTCTCAATCAGACTGAAATTAAAAAGAAAAAACTATTAAAAAAATTCTTTTTATTCCCTCATTTTCCTATCTTCACTCACAATTTCATTATTTTGTTTTTTTTTTCACTCATGATTTTTATTTCATGAGAAAAATAACTCAACTCCATTACCAACATTTTATTGCAATGCCAAAACTTTCTGGCCACAGTGGCGTCACAAGCGAGAATAACACAATGAGATCGTTGAAGCGGTTGGAAGGAAATAAAAAATTGTGGCTGTCAAGATGACCTTTTTTTTCGAAAAAAAAAAAGTTGAAAAAAAAAGCAGAGAAAACAAAAAACTAAAAGAAAAAAAAGGATAAAAGTGATTGTGAATTCACGCACTGGGAGCTTCCGGTCGAAATAAAATCCACTGCAGATATATCAATACAAAACTTGAAGAACGTAGAAGAACTAAGAGGAAAAAAAAAAAAACATTAGTTCCAATCACGAAGTAAACAGAATTTTTTTTTCTCTTCCTCATCAATGTAAAAGCTCTACTATCTCCAAACCCATCGCATTAAATATAATTGAATTTCAATTAATCAACTGAGTACTTATGTTAATTAATTTCAAAGTTCGAAGAAAGGTGCTGTAAAAGAAGAAATAAAAGGAAAAAAGTTATTATAACAACAATAATAATAATAATAATATCACATAACTCGTGGAATTTTAATTAAACTTTCCTAGTTGATTATTTAAGAAATTATTGAGGCTGAAAATGAGAATGCAGAGAACCAGACGGGGCATTTAATTTAACTCAGTGACGGAACAATTGAATATTAATTTTCTCTTCTTAATTACATGAAGATGAATATCATAATTACCAAATATTTTGTATTTCTTTTGTTATTGTTTTTTTTTTTTGTTTTAATCGATTATTATTTTCATGTAGACGTATTGATATTTAGAAAGAGAAAAAAAAATGAATGAAAAAAATAAATAATAACAGTTTCATTTGTGTAAGGGCTCGTAGGAGCTTTTAATATTCTGACCCTTGACATTGCAGGTGGTATATCCTGTTGACCCTCTGAATTCTCTCCATCCTTTCTTCCACAAGTGTGTGTTATCTATTTTCTCTCACTCACTTGCCCTCATCGTTCCATCTACGTACTTTCAGCACTGGGATATATCTATCTATCTCCTTCTCTCTCTCTCTCTCATTCTGGTCCCACGGCTATTTCACGTACTCCTCTTACTCACTTTCAACCCATTACAATATTAATTATTTACGTAAAAAACACGGCGTGCCGCCACGGAGATCCCATCTTTAATTAAATCCGCCAATGGGAGTGAACTGGTGTGAGGATAGAGGAAGAAGGAGCGGGGGAGGTTAACACAGAAATGCCTTGAGTTTAGTTTGGATTAAAGTCAAAGTTTTGAACAAAGTGATGCTCTTGGAAAAAAAAAAAATTTTGAATTAGTGAGTTAAGTTATTTTTTATAATAAGGATAATTTAATGTTCGTCGAAGGAAAAAAGACAGTTTGGAAAGTGACATTTTTTTCAGAGATTTGAGGATACAGGGATAATTATGGAATAATTACAGGATGTTTACTTTCATCATAATATCTGGAAATGTTTGTTGATTATAAATTTTTTTTCGAAAACTGTTCATAGAAGAAATAGGGGAGGCCAAAGCAAACTGAACCTAATTTTTTTTCAGAGCAAAGAAGTATATAAAAAAAAATAGGAAGAATTTCTGAACAATTTGAATTAATTTGAGAATTTTCCTATTTTTTCAGAATTTTTCCGGAAAATATTCACTTTCAAACAAAAAAATCTGATTCATTTTTTCCGCGGGTTGGTTTTTTTTTCATCCAATCCCTTCAATTATTTCCATGCAAATGCTCGATTTTTGGTAAATGTGCAAAACACGTGACCCATTTGGAAATTTAACTTTTATAAATTAATAAATAAATTCAAATATTATAAAATTTTTATTGCCGATGAAGGTACGGCGGAGGTTAACTGGCCTTGGTGTTTACAAACATTGCTCAGCTTAGCACCTCACTCATTTATGTGTTGTCCATGGTATTCATATTTGTTAAAATGTGTTGTCTTTGGGGCCAGAAAACCGCCACGTCCCAGTCGTTGGCCCTGGGTAACGCAGAGAGCGGTGAGGTAAGTGACTCTCATCTCATCTGTTTTGCACATCAATTTCATTACATAATAAATAAAAATATCCGGTTTTTTCACCATTCCGACACTTCTGTTGATGGTATTGAACCATAACAGAAGGAATTTTGAAGAAATCTCCATAATTACAGAAAATGGGAATGGGCTACGTGTTCTGCACATTTACCGATTTTTCAAATTCAAGAAATTTATTCTAAATTTTTCACTCATAATTCCACGAAATTTCAATGAATTCAAACGAATTTCATTCAAAGAGAAAATAATGGAACCTAAGTATCAGTTAATCAATCCCTTGGCATGGGATTCTGTTTTCGTTAAGTATAGTGATAGCTATCGATGGGAAATACTCCCTCTGGGTCAACGTATCGATTTCGTAGAGAGCCGGCCCGATGACTTTACCAGAGTGATTAAGTGGGCCGCGCTAGTAATTAACATGCACCGGCACCCTTATCGGTCGTGGCGCACATTCAACGTAGTAGCTACCTACCTTAGTCGTATATGCAAGTCCCTTGACTTGCATATACGAAGGGTATACGTAACCATCCCGTAAACCTGAAGGGAGAGAGAATGAGGGGGACCCTTTCTCCCCTTCGGCTTAGTACACCCAACGTTCGTTGGGCAAACCTAAAGGCTTCTGACGGCCTCAGCCACCCCTCGTTTCTCTCTGTTTGGGACAATTCATGTATGTGCCCACTCTGTATCTGACATTGTAGAGGGCCTATACTATTCGCGAATTCTCCCTGTGGCCCTTCATTATGATGAAAATCATCAAGTAATTAAGCTGAGTGAAGTGAGTGTGAGTGAAGTCCCTTACCTTTTCGTTCCAGTGAACGTCAAGGTAAGGGATTTTTAGAATTCTGATGATTCCATTGAGAAGAGAAAAATTCTCGATGATAAATAGAGATGTAAAATTACCAGTAATTCTTGTCGCAGTAAAATTACGATAAAAATACCGTAATATTACCGTATTGTGACGTAATTGGAAAAAACTACTTGTTTTGATGTAAAATTACCGTCAAAACTTTTTGATGTAACGATACCGTAATTTACTGTAATTTCCATCTATGTAGATGATTCAAAAAAACATTTCCATACTCAAAGAATTACTTTTCGAGTAGTCAATTATATGAGAGTTAGTATTGAAATTGTTTTTTTTTATTAAATTTTTTAAAAGGACAATTATTTAATTTTGTTAATCATTCAATGAGAACAGTTACCCGATTTATTCATTTTTGCCTCCTCAGGATAATCATATTTTCATACATCAATATTTAGAATAATATGTTAGGAACATTAATGATAATAACAACAATTTTATAATTTTTCATTGGCTGTCACTGACTATAAAAATAGTAACACAAATGATGATCAGAAAGGCTGCGAATTGATTTAAAAAATTAATTCCGTAATTCATCTATATAGATGTAAATTTACCGTTATGTCCCTAAAAATGATAATTACGGTAATTTACTTTGAAAATCAGTGTTTTTACCATTTTTATGATTTACTGACGTTTGGTAAATTACGGTATTGAAACCGTAAAATTACCGTAAAATTACTGGTATCGTTACCTTTTCACATCTCTAATGATAAATCATGAAGCGGAATTTTACTCATTGATCTCTTGGAAAAATCCTTCTGGTGAAATGCATTGATGATAATCCATTTCAGAAGGCTTATCACATCCTTGATTTTGTTTTCGAACGTTCGAATGGAAAATTGATGTTTAAAAAGGAAAAAAAGGAAATTTTTACGCACATGCGGTGATCTTCACCAAAATGTCGTTACATTATTTCTCCTTTTCCAATTCATTCAAGGGATTTATAGAAAATAACTTCTGATTATTTTCCAGTGCTTTTAGAATCTAGGAGAGACCGGGATAAAATCCGAAATTTTTTCCACAGTGAAGGTGCTTGCAAATTTTTTTTTTTTAATCACCTGACAATTTATACATGTTGGAGAATCGTCTCAATTTTTTAAGATTTTTCCATCAAATTCTTCTATCTAAAAAAAAATTCTGGATAATTTTGCCTCGGAGGTCTTTTTTGCTCAGGCTTTCCCCAAAATGATTCTTCAATTCATCCATAATGTTTCATTCTTCGACGAATAAAAAAAAATGATGTTAAAAATGTCCCGAAATGAATTGATTCCATTGAATTCAAGCAAAAGTGTATTGTAATTACAACTGTCCTCGAATATTCATTGAACAATGGAAAATTAAGAATCTAACGTTAATTTACTCTCCTCTTAATAACCCACGTCATTGAATTGAACTGAATCCTGATGAAATGAATTTACAATGATACTAAAAAACTTTAATATTCACTGTATCATTTCAACAAGGCACCTCATTATTATTTAGCAAATACTGGTAATGTCGAGAATGTCCTTGAACGGCTGAAATACAATTTCGAACGATCTCTCCCCCTCGATAGCCAACGTCCAACTTCTGGATGTAATTAATTCTCTGCGCTAACGTGGAATGCCATAATTAATTCCTGTTGGCCGACAATGAGCTCCCTTCTCACCACTCCCTTTTGCGAATGAGTACCAAATGCATATACTACCACTCAGCTTTATGCTGTAGAAATAACAATACAAATTGTACTCTGCGTCTATTAGATATTCTGTTGATTACTAGACTGGAAAATTTTCCAATAACGATAATTTGTGGTAAATTTTGGATACTTGAGAACTGAAATCTAACTTTCGTCATCAGAGCTGGAAAATTAGTGGACCATTAACACAATATCATTTGTTTGTATCATGAAATATGAGATAAAATTGAGAGAAAGGAAATGTAATTACCAAATGGTTTAAGATGAAACGTTTTTGATGTTTTTTCTTTTGTAAATCTGGCTAATTTCGCCAATAATTCAGTAGCGAAAAGATAAAACCGAAAATGTCGATCATTTACTGATCATTTTTCAAGAATATCTCGGAGACTCATGAAGATACGCAATTTATGCTCTAATTCTTCTCTGGAGCTTTTGAAATCCTCTGCAAAAAAGGTAGTATCTCCATCAATTTCTGAGATATTTCCTCTGCATATTCATTGAATTGATGAGAAGAATGATTATTATATTTTTTATTTATGCTGTATCCGTATGGAAAAAATATATATTGTTAGGAAAATAATCTTGAGTCACTGATGAATTATATAATATTGTAAATTTAATATAAGAATCCATAGGCATATTTTTTCCGAACTATTACATGATTTGATAATGATTGACTGATTGATTGAATATCAACAACATCAGTTGTTTAAATGTTTTCCATTTAGGATTATAAAATGTGATCAATATACATATGTCTTTTGCAACATTCATTTTTTCAACTTGCATTTATTGTTAGTACTTAATAAGTATTGAATTTCAAATTTTTAATTACAGTTGCCGGGGTTTTCAAGAGCAGGGGCCAAAAATCATATAGTTCCTAGCAAATTTTCCAAATTTTCAGAAAAAAATAAAAAAAATTGAAAAAAAAATTGGGGAACGATTCGAAACAAGCATTTGAAGTTTTCAAAGAGCATTTTCACCTTGAAAACAAGGACAAAGACAGAAAAGGATATTTTTTTCAGAAAATTCAGAAAATTTGCGATGAAAATCTATATTTTGTTTTTTTTTTTCATTTAGCTACTCACGTCATTCTTAAGAGGAAATTTTGATGCAAAAATGAAAATTCATTGATTTCTGCTTCGATAGTGGGGCAAAATGGTTTAGAATTTTGGATTTTCTTCATTTTAATGGTTTTAATCGATGAGGACCGAAAAGTCGCCCCCCAAAATTTGGGGCCGAAATTCTATTCGAGCAAGCAAGATATTTTTTTTTTCGAAAAAACTTTGCTGGATAATGTCTAATTCTGTTTCATCTCTTAACTACTGAATTGAAGAAGAATTTTCTTCCCGAATTCATGGTTTTTGATTCGAATATCTGTAGTTCTACGTATCGTAGTCCAGAATATGGATAACCGGTAGAGAGGTAAGTTCATTCGGCATCAATTCATATTTTTTCATGCTTTCAATTAATTTTCATCAATTTTTGAAATACTTATTGAAGAAAAACTGATTTTCATATATCTACTCCTGGCTCGAAAATAGTAAGAAATTCATAGAAAACTATTCAAATCGATGTCATATGGTCACTTATAAACAAAAGGGCCTAACTGCTATGCTTATATACAGCACCTCTCTACTGGTTATCGATTTTTTTGTGCTGTGACCATTAGAACCAGAAAAATTTCAAGAAAACCTTTGAATTTCCGAAAATGGAAAGGATTCACCTAGAATTGAAAATGGGCATTCTTCATTTCCTCCTCGAAATGTTCGAAATTTCGAGAAAAAAAAACTTAAAATCGATTTCTCATCCGTCTATTTCATCTCAAATTTCCTCAGTTTAAAAAAAAAAAACCTCGAGAATATTCTACGTCAATTACTTTCTTCAACTTCAATTAATCCAATTTTTCCCAATTATCCAAAGAATTCTACAAGCCCAAAAGAATAATCTAAAACCTCAAATGTACAATTAATAAGTTGATGCAAAAAAAAACTTTCTCGTTACGTTTCAAATGTCAATTTTTTCATGTCTTTTTTGTCCTCATTACAAGTCTCCAACCCTCCAGACTGTACTACCACAGTCGGTATATCAGGCTCCCTCATTAACCCAACTGGACATTCATTAAACACCGCGGGGCCTGTGGGCGCAAAAACGAAAACATTGGCCAAGATAAAAGTCATGCTCTGTAAATCAGAAGTAAGAAATTCCCTGGGATGAGAGGGCAGGGGGGGGGGGGGAAGGAGGGGCGGCAAAAGAATCAGCCCGTTCACTGCGTAATTCATCACTTTCCCTAATGAGCTAATTATTATTTTGGCCCGTAACAATTTCGTAATTCAACAATTATTATTAACAATTCTCCAGGAACCATTGAAAGACTCCATTAATTTAAAGTTATAATGATCCACGAAATACTTCATTTTCTTTTTAATTCATTGAATTTTTCAACTCAAGGCATCTGGAGTGCTCAACTTTTTTTTGGCCACATCTCTTCCTCTTTCTCGCTTCTATATAACTGCGCTGCTGGGCAGTGGGGGAGATGGGTGGGGGGAGGGGGGGGGGGGTGTCGTGTCGATGAATAGGATGGTAAGCGACTCCAACGGAAACTCGTGTTAATTAACGCCCAAACGTTTCGGGACTGATTTACGTGGCGTCTAATTAGCGAGCCCTGACGGTAATATATACTATATAGGTATTTTGATTGGTTTGGACGGTGACTCTAGACGAATCACTTCATCTCCCCTGCCCCCCCCCCTACATCCCACCGGCGTCTCTAACGCATCAACGAATTTTTCACTATTTCAAAAACATTCAGTAATGCCAATTAGAAACACAGTGTAACCTTGATACAACGAAACTGAAGGGAAATAGAAAACGAGAAGAAAGATAATCTATTTGGTAAAATCTGTCGCATGACTTTTTGTTCATTGAATATTTATTAAAACACAATAATAATAAATGAAAAAATCATGAAAAATTACTCATAATTAATGAATTAAACGATAAATAGAGCATTTACGGAAGAATAAATTATTTTCAGTGAATTAAAATACGAGTGACTGATTCGCCGGAATAAGTATAGCGGTGCGCGATACCTGCTCAAAACGTACTTGGCATCGTATTGCTACCGCGATACTTGATTATTCGTTATATAGAGTTATTCGTAACAGTGAGGTTTGTTATATAGAGGTTAGATTAAACTCGATTCCTGATAAAAAGGTAAGAAAATTGATGACAAAGTTTTGTCTGCTAAACAT
Organism: Aleiodes alternator; assembly: GCA_963921955.1. Taxonomy (NCBI): domain Eukaryota; kingdom Metazoa; phylum Arthropoda; class Insecta; order Hymenoptera; family Braconidae; genus Aleiodes; species Aleiodes alternator. Next base: position 2,023,383 of record OY998110.1, on the reverse strand, counting down.
TTGTAAAAAAGCCTTGTTTCATCAATGTTAAAAATATCTTCAGGGTGATATGCCTTGGACTGCGTCTCAAGTTTGTTTCTCCACTCGTCACATACATCTTCATTGACTTCTGCACTCTCACAACATATTTTCCGGAAAATAATCTCGTTTCTTTTTTAAATTATGAAGCCACCCGCTGCTTGCAAGAAATTCTACATGTCCCAATTAGTACAGATAATAGAGGAGTGAGTTACTCTTGTCCAAAATGCATAATTCTACGTAAGTTATTTGTTTTTACAGATAGGTGCAGTATGACGTAATGAACTTAAAAACACAAAATACTTACAAATAAGGCGGGCGGAAGTGCCGCCATTTTTCGAAAAACCATTTGGGCCTGCATCTCCGTAACCGTGCACTTGAGGCCCATAATTATAAGGACCTTTATTATAGATAATTAAATTTCCTATCTTTTTTGTTTGATAATTTTATCGTATCACTTAGCGTTCACGATTTATAACATTATCACGGTTTGTTTATTGACTTTTTTACCGATATCTCTTTTAATAATTGTTTAAGGTATTTCGCAAAATGGCGGCACTTCCGCCCGCCTTATTTGTAAGTATTTTGTGTTTTTAGGTTCATTCCGTCATACTGCACCTATTTGTGAAAAAAAATAACTTACGTAGAATTATGTGGGACCAAATCCTCTATTACCTGTATTAAATTCTACTGCAATTCGTTATTTGAAGGTCAATAATAGTATCTATCTATATTCTGCGATGATTGAACTTTCGTTATAGTGAGGTTGTTTGGAAAATATATTCGTAATGTAAAGGTATATTTTACATAGACTCTTATGGGCTGTTCTGGGGGATTTTGAAAAATTCGTTAAATCGAGGAATTCGTTATATTGAGGTTCGTTATATTAAGGTTACACTGTATAACGCTGGTTATTTCTAATGAGAATAAGAGTATTTGAGATAATTTAGTGATGATTGAAGACCCATGTATTCTCCAAGCGAGTTAATTTAATGAGACCAAAAGAGATTGCAACATCATGTAGCCTGCGGAAATAGATAATTTTATTTTTTAATAGAAAAATTAAGAATGTGGGAATAAAATATTTTCAAAGCTGTTCTGTCATTCAGATCAAATTGAAATTTAGTTTCTACGAAATGTCATCGATGAATTTAATTGACATCTATACACGATTAAATTGAGAATAAATTGAAAATAAAAGTGGAATTATGGTTGGTAATTTATATGATTTCATTCACACGAAATGAGAGAGATCTTGGATTATAAATGTCAAAGAAGTAAATGTGAATGTCCTGGAGTTCAATATTCATGAGAATGTTGAAACAAAAATCCTAAGTTTAGTGCAGTTTTGTATGGAACTTTGCTGTCTCTGCACCAATTTCTCTCTACTAATTGCGAAATATTCTCTGATATAAAATAAAAATATAACGAAATTGGAAGTCTCCGGAATTAAATCAACTTCAATTCCTTGAATGTCTTATGAAAATTTAATGGACACGTTTATACGTAATTTCCTGTTTTGAAAAGTTGAAAATTTTTATCCAATTCTGTCATTCTTCCGGGAATTCATGACTCAGTAATATCCATGAGAATTGGCGTCTTTTTCACATTCTCAGAACAACAAGTACATCTTGCTAGGATGAGACATAAAATGGAATTATTTTAAGCAGTTTGCTATTTTTTTTGCATTTTCCCTCAAAGAATACTGTTTCCCAAGCATCGGTGATTTTCTAGTAGTAATAGACTGCTCCTTCGCAAAACCACTGATCGTTGGGGAAACCATCCAACCGTGACTGAGAACATTTTTTCTTTTTTTTTTTTCATTTTTCTCTCATCTTTGAAAGGCCGATCTTGTTCTTCTCAGATTCACTCGCAGTTTCCATGTAAAATTGTGGAAATCTTGGAAATCATTCAGGAAGAAGTACATGCAGTTGAGGTAAAAACGAGTAATAAAGGCTCATCAAAGAAGTTTTTCTTTCTTTCCATTAACATTTATTATTTTACAAAGTTCATCTTTTCATGTTTGTCAGTACTGTTAAAAAATAAAAGATGGTAAATTCTATAAATTCCAATTAACGCAGATTACAAAGACTCGTCGACAAGCATAATCGCTTTTTTTTTCACTCAAGTTCACTCGATTTATTTCAACCTGACAATTAACTCAAATTCCTCGTTTGTACCAAGATATTTCGAGAGACAAAAAAACATGAATAAATAGCTAACTCAAACAACGCAAGCAAATGACTCTGAAATTCTTTGAATTTCTCCATTTGAATTGGACAAAGTAATGTTTGCACTTACCTGCACGTGAATGAGTGCCACAATTTCGTGAATTCCTCAGTCATTGATGAAATGTGAATGACTCCATTTTTATCGTGGAAGAATGAGAGTAAAATGAAATTCAAGGATGATAATAATAAAAGGCAATTTTTGTAATTTTCTAAAAACTTGGATTTTTTTTTCTTTTCTTTTTATTATTAATTAATAAACGTGTGTGCCATAGTATCTTACAAGAGCCTGGAGCAATCGACTAAGAGATTAGCCCCAGTTGGCGGCCTTAAAGTTGAAATAAATCAAATAACAAAATTAACTAAATGTGAATTCATCACTTTGTATCATCTCCCCTCACAATTTTCATCATTTTTTGACATCACGCATTATATATTTCTCCATTTATCTCATATATATATATAACATCCTCGGGATAAAGATTATTTGAAATTCGTTGAGACGTCTCTCGAGAAAAAGATGAATCACATCATAAACTTCGGATTTTTTTTTCCCTCTTTTCTCTTTTTTTTTTTATCTTCTCCTTTTCCTTTCTCTTGTATGTGGAAATATATTTACGTCGATATATCTCGATTCAGAACGACCCCCGAGGACGTAGCGTGGTCACAACTTTATTTTTCCAGTGTTGCCACATGAACGCGTACATTTCACGTGAATTTGAACATTTAAAGGAAAATATTGCCATTATCATGGTAAAACTATCAGTAATTTTGTGGATCTATCGAAATTTTTAAAAATATTCCATACATGAAATGGAGTTATGAGTACATTTGACAACACTGGCCAGCTAGCAGCGCCACTGATGGCCAATATCCATGGACTCGGCCATCAGTGATGCACTTAAGGTTTGATGCAGTTCTTTTTAAGAGTAAATAACCATTTATATCACACAAATTTTTAACAATATACAAAATGTATCTATATACAAGTTTAAATTACATATTTTTTTTTTTTAAATTCTTCTCTCAGCTGCGACATCATTGTACCTCGTTCAGAGGAGGCCGTTGGGTCTTTATTGTTTGACAATCGGTTTTCATCAATAATTTTCATCCGGGAAACAAAAAAAAATGAATATTCCTCAGGCTATCGACCCACTCCCCTTTTATATTCCTTTTCACTCTTTCGTTAGCATTGTTTTTCAGCACTCAACCAAGTTTTTTTTCTTACATTTCTCTTTAAAATGTAAATATGGAGCATTTTCGAAGACAAAAAAGTTTCCTTGCTAAAGAACAGAAACGAGTGGAACGCATAACAATCAATTGTATTATACAGTTTACATTCAAGAATTTTCTTTATTTGCTTTACTTTATTTTTTTTTAAGTTTTTTTTTTTATTTATTTTTATTAGTTTTTTTAAAATTCTTTTATTTCCGTTATTGAGCTTCGAAGAGACTTGAGCCAATGTCGTTAAACTTTTAATGTTCCTCTCTCTCTCTCTCTCTGTCTCAAGAATACGACACTGAGCTACAAGTACGTTAAATATTTAATATCGTGGATGTATTAAAGATTATACATTTATTTTACATTTATTGCAGATGATTTTTTTTTCTTTTCTTCATTTTTAAAACCCTGTACCTCAGAGAAATAATTTTTAATAATTTCAATTTTTTTAGTTTTCTGTGAATTGTTTTTTTTTTGTTTCTTCATTTGCATTTAAAACATCAATTTATATTTGTCATGGCTAAATACTGTCAATGATATTCTTGTAATTATTTTTTATAATCCAAAAAATTGATGATTTTGCACGCGGAAGATCTCAGAAGGGACTCTGCTCAGAATGTTCATTATTACCGATTATTATTGCTTGCATGAAAAAATGGGCAGGAAATTGTTGGAATAAGGTGGAACAAAACATGTAAAAAAAAAAGCAAAATCATGGAAATAACAAAGGTTTTAAGTACAACACTCAGTTAAGTACTCCACAGTGTTTTGTTGCGTGTACAGTTTAATGTACGAGATGTGTGTTTGAAATAGAGAGTAAATGAAGAAAAAAGAAGTGAAAAAAAATCTCGTGTGAAAAATATAATGCATTGGAAACTCAAACACAGGTGGTTAGAATAAATTCATGCATAGGGGGACCCACAAGAGGAGCTCGTGGAGGAAAAAAAGAATAACAAGATTGTCAAGAAATTAAAAAGCAGGAAAGAGCAAGAGGAGAAAGGGGAAATATTTCGAGAGTGAATATCTCAGGACATTCTTCTATTTGTAAGGGAAAATAAACGAGTTCAAGCTCCTACAACTGACTTTGAGCGAAATGAGACGACTGTGCAGAGGCAAAGAGTGGGAATGGAGAAGAAAGACGAAAAAGAAGAGGGGGAAGAGGGTCGCCATGAAAGTGTAACCGTTAACCTCGGTCAGGGAAACAAGGGATGCCTAACGAACTTAGGCGTCACCTCTTTTACGCTCACCGAGGCGAAAAGCCCGATGATTTTGAAAGAAAAATAATTTTCTAAGAGGTGACCCCTACCCTCCCCTCAATGTCAGACTCATTTTACAAGGCTCATTTTCCCTCCGATTCCACATTCTGTTTCTCTCTCTCTCTCTCTTTCCTTCACATTTTTATTTTCTATTCTCTTCATTACTTTTCTATTTCATGTTTTAATCCTGATTGAACTCGGGAGTGGGAAAGAAATGAAGAATAAAAAAATCACTAATGTTTTTTTTTTTCTTCTTTTTTTTCCCTCGTCACGTCAAGAGGTCCTCAACCACCTGCCGCATTCAACTAATTTGGAATGGTAATCACTTCTCTTTTAATTCTTCTTTTCATTCACCCTCTCTCTCTCTTCCTCTATTTGGAGGCATTTCATACTTTCTGCACCTGGCCCCCATCTGACGGTTCCGAAAACCACGCTCGTTAACATGCACTGAATCGACTTTTATCCGTTGGCAATAATAATTTATACAATTGCAGATTTAATGTTTCAAATGAAAATTAAAGAAACGTATGAAATTATAGACAAAAACTTGAGCGTAATGTTTCTTTCAAGAATAATGATTTTTCTTTTTTTTTTTTTAATCGTTTTTGAAAGAAATATGAGCAAACTATTCAATTGAGCAAGTCACTTGGAGAGCCAGTTCCTAATTGCTCATTTTTCTCTTATCCCTTCCATCAATCGCGTGCATATAGGCAAAAATATATATTGACATGTTCTATCTCATCTGTTGTATTTTTGTATTTTAACAGAATGATTAAACGGGCGAATTCAAAGTAATCAGGTGAATCTCGAGAGACCGGCTCGTATCGAGCAACAATCCATGAAATTGATCCATAAATTATCCCCTCCCAGCTTTTTGCACTTAGTTTCTGTCTTTATTTATTTTCTTCTTTTTGTATCTTGTGAAATAATTATGCATTTATTAACTCTAAATGTCAGAATGCCTCCAGCATTGTGTAATTTTTTTTTGTGCCTACCAAAATCACTGATGAAATCTCAAATTCTTCAAATTGTTCATTACCGAATTTTGGTTATCTCTTTTCTTTTTACACTCACAGCACAATAAATGTTCATTACACAATAATGGAAAAAAAAAAATTCAAGGATATCTTTTAATCACACGACTCGCCCCAGTGCGTCCACTCTTGGTAAGACGGCTGCGAATGATGTGACAAGTGTTGGGCCTGTACCAGATGGTGTCCAACAAGGCCCATACCCATATGGTGATGATGATAGTTATGTTGACCCGGTGGCGGCGGCGAATACGGATCCCCCCCGACACCCACATCCACAACGTCAACCTGATTTTGTGGTAACACACCAGCTGGTGGTGTACCCACTGAACAAGGTACTGATGATGCAGAAGGGATGACCGGTGACGCTGACAATAATTGCGTCGTGGGTTGTACCTTCTTCGGTCGACCGACCGGGTTACCGCCTCATTCACGGCTCCGCCGTGGACGGCCAACTTTGTTTTTCCGTTGTGGCGCACCACCATTACCTGCTATCGTTGGTACACCACCCGATGATGCTACTGATGATGCTTTTATTATTTTGTGCCAATCCGTTTCACATACTGGTTGACCTGACATCAAGCAGTATCTGGAAGAATTAAGGATAAATTGCGGTATTAGCAATGATTTTATTGAGGAATTCAATAGTGAATAGATAAAACAGAATTCGTGAGGACCTTATTTGGAGCTCTTATTCTCCTCTACAGAATTAGGTTTATCAATTGACATGAAATAGGCGAATCACGTTAGAAAGTTGCAGAAAAGAATGATGTACAGAAAAATATACAGTGAATCGACTAAGAATCAATTAAACTTGAATAATGCAGAAATAATTAAAGAAAATCAAGGAAAGACTGGAAAATAACTTGAGCCCCAGTAGATGGACAGTCGCATATCTGCAGTGGTATGATTTTAAATTTCGATTAATCGATATGTAATAAATAGTTTAGAAATCCATATGAATGTAATAATCAGGAATTGACGTGAAAAGCATAAGAATCATTCATTTACTTATGAAAATCCTCGATAATAGAAACCGTCCATCTTTTGGTCAGTGTCCATCTATTGGTCATTAATTCGTGAGGACCTTATTTGGAGCTCTTATTCTCCTCTACAGAATTAGGTTTTTTTTTTTTTTTTTATTATTGATAAGTATCAACCCAATTGGGTTATTTACATAAATCTGTGTAATGCTATAATATAATATATATTTAGCACCGTGGGTTACATGAGTAGATTTACATTCGGCGCTATCTCTTAGATGTGAGTGTCACAGGTTTTTACAAATTTGTGTATTATTTTAAGTGCAACGGCTTCTGTTGAAGCCAGGAATGCTTCAATGCTGTATGGCGATTGAAAATTATGTTTTCTTAATTCCGTTGTCATGATCTCTCTTTGGTCATACAGAATTAGGTATTGATGAAAATTTTAGTAGCATGACTCGACTCAATTCATCAATGGACATTAGACAAGTGGACGAAAATTGATAAAATTCAATGGATTATGTTTCTAATGCTCGAGGCCAGAAATTTTATACTTAAAAATACAGTAAAAATACTTACTTAGCACCGGACAACAATGGTTCCCCACATTTGCTGCAGCAAAAACATTTGACATGAAAGACCCCACCTCCCGCTCTTGTAACCAATTGATCCGGAGGTATTGTTTGTTGGCATCCTGCACACTGAGCAGTATTGCCATACATTCTGTAACAAACGAAAAGGAGAAACATTGAATCAGCATTTATTCAAAATCTGACAATTTAATAAGCAAATAAATGCGAGTAAAACCTATTTCTACGGTTTTTCGCAATCGTTCTAATCACATTCAGTGGAAAAGTTAAATAAAAATAGAATAATGCCAGTGTCCAAGGATGATCGCCACACCCCGTTGTTTGAACTGGTAATGCCGATAGTCCAACTAAACGAGCTATCTGATATAATAAGGTGTTGTAAATGCGCCTTTTAATTGGCAGCAACAGTGGAGATAAAAGCCGAAGGTACTGGAAGAGAAGCCGGTGAGGTTTGCCGCTATCATGATCGCTTGCTTGGCGCGAGCGATTGTAACCCTGGAGTACCATTTCTGGATCAAGCCAGTATGTATCCCGTATAAAGGATTTGTTTTGTATAGTGGGGGTTAATTATTTATCCTTTCTGCTTCGTGGAAAAAGGTGAATTGGCTCTTTAGCTTCATTTTCTATCAATTTATTGAGGATATTCTCTTATTTTTACTCGCTTAATCTCATTTTTTTTTTCTCATACCACGTCTGATCTCTGAAAAAGTTGGTGCGTGAGAGGGTGCAGACTCCTAATGAGCTGAATCGATCAGTATCATTGATCAGTCCTATTTATTTCAGAGTTCATAAATGGATGTGGAATAATTATTGTCTTGATTTATGATGTTCATCTGTGCGCAAACAAGGTGAGTTCAATACCTTGCATCTCATTTAAAATTGTGAATTGTTTATTTCCTTTTACATATATATTTTTCTTTTATTTTGAAAAATATCAAATAAAGTCCAAAGAATAGCTTCAATTTTACGCTTAATTTGCTCGACATTGGACACTCTATTATTCGGCGTTCAATTCCACTTCTTCCCCTATTTTCGTTTTATTCTTTGCACTGCTAACTTCACGAGATGTTATCTCGAATCAAAATGAAGTCGACAGATTCTTGGTAAAAGGGTTGTAGAAAGAGATTCTACGTTACTTTATACAGTTACAATTTCACCAGTTGCAACGAGAAAATTTCATTGTTTATTTGGAAATTCTGGAGTAATCTTGCTGCTTGGAAAATGCAATTTAATGTTATATGAAATTGTAGTGAAGGAAAATTGTAATTTGATGGCAAAGATAAATTGGTTGGAAAATGGAAAAGAAAAAAAAAATTAATTAAAAAATTTTCAGTAGGGTAACATGATCAATAGATGGACGGTCAAGGAAATATTAGACATTATCAATTGACATGAAATAGGCGAATCACGTTAAAAAGTTGCAGAAAAGAATGATGTACAGAAAAATATACAGTGAATCGACTAAGAATCAATTAAACTTGAATAATGCAGAAATAATTAAAGAAAATTAAGGAAAGACTGGAAAATAACTTGAGCCCCAATAGATGGACAGTCGCATATCTGCAGTGGTATGATTTTAAATTTCGATTAATGGATATGTAATAAATAGTTTATAAATCTATATGAATGTAATAATCAGGAATTGACGTGAAAAGCATAAGAATCATTCATTTACTTATGAAAATCCTCGATAATAGAAACCGTCCATCTTTTGGTCAGTGTCCATCTATTGGTCATGTGACCCTATTCAATTGAGTATTTGGCCACGCACATTGCAAAGGAAGATTACGCATTTGGTTATGTGATTGGGCTTGTGTATGTATGTATTCACGTGTATGGCAAGAGTTAATGGCAGTCGATATTTGCTGAAGCAGTACACAGCATAGTGCTTACAAAGTATACATCCATGTACATGTTTATGTTGTAATTAGAGGGTGTGCGTGCGGCAAGTTCAATTTGAAAATTTTCAGCCAAAGCAGCATGAAAGAATTTGATTCTTTTGAATACTGCGCGGCAATAATATTCTGATGGAATAAACCAATTTTGTACTAAATGAATTACGATAAATGAGATTAATTTGTAATTGTACAGATAAATATGTTTGATCTCATGTTAAACGTAATTACCCGAATAATATTTGTACATAAGCTATTAATTCAACGTATGAATTAATCCATTAATGATAATCTCCATGAATAAAACATAATTATTTGATTTATAACCAAGTGTTATTACATTGAATCACGTTAATTTAAAACCATGAAAATCCCATAAAACACGTGTACTGTCACTCAACAAGATAATTACGTAACAATAGATTGGTATATAACATTGCGCTTGTTAATTTGTATTATATACATTTTGTTTATGAATAAATGACTAAACGTTTTAAAATATACGTACAATATTCCCAATGAAAATGACAAATGAGAGTGGCCATTTTCTCCACTACCATTTAACGTTCATACTGTGAGGTATGTGTATTATGAATTTGTGTTATATGTGTGTATGAGAGAGAACGGTGTACACAGGAAAAAGAGAGAAGTGGCACAAGTGGAACTGAGAGAGAAGCTCAATTGGATTCGCGGTTCCTCGTTATTAATTTAATCAGTGTCTGACAGTTCTATAATTAAATTGCTAATTTATCTGTCGTGATCCAAACGAACGTTTTGGCTTTTCGTACACTCTAAAATTGTAGCGAAAAACCAGACGCAATCATTGTTTTTTTCTCTCTTGCTCTTCTTCTATCTCTCTTGTGCGCTTGAGTAATAACTCGACGAAAAAAAAAAAAAGAAATTTAACATTATTTATATTGTCAGGTTAATGGAACAGTAATGGTGCATGTCCACGTTCATTTGTACAGTAATGTAATAATCCGAAAATAAACGTCATTATGTCCTCCATCTATCAATTCAGGTATTTTCAATTATTATTTGACAAATATAATTATTAACAATGATTGAATAATACTCAAGTTATTTTAACGAAATTTAATTATGCAATTACTGAAAATTAATTTGTCTACATGCATTTGCATCTGTATATATGTGTGTATGTGTGTTTATATGTGTGGGCGTGTATTTGTGTATAATCGTTTATGCTCAGCTTCACTAATTGTTAGAATAAATTGAATCTGAATAATCTACAAATGATATACCTCAATTTGTGAGCTAATGAAATTTATTCAAAAAATTGGAATACGTAGAAATGAGAAACTGGAAGATCAATTAACGTTTTCTGAGTACACGACGTTCTACATATCCTTCGTCTACTCTATTTGCCATTGAACAAACACATGCAAACGTATTAGATCGCTCAATTAATCAAATAATGTAATCACTAGCTCTTGTGAATTAACACATGGACATTTACAAATGATCCGTTGCTTCTCTCTCTCTTTCTCTATATATGTTACTCTTTTGATTATACGAATAATGAAACGACGAGGAAAGAGCGGATTGTATATAATAATAAATGAAATAATGAAAAGAAAATGGAGAAGGCAGCTAAATTAACGAACTTCATATAATAGAGAAAGAGAGAGAGAGAGAGAGAGAGAGGAGGGAGCAATGGGCGTATAGTTATCCAGGACGAAAGTGGAGTGAGGGAGATACCAAGAGATGACTCTTCGTGTCTCTCTCTCTCTCTCTCGTTTCTTCGTCCCGTACAATTACCAGACGCCATCTGTTCTATCCGTTCTACTTCATCGGCGAGACGTCGGGGCTTCTAATTAGTAATTACGAAGAAATCGAAAATAGAGCAATTCAACTTTTCGGTGTGCTAACTCTTGCACAGAATAGTTGATTCATTTTAATTTTAATAGAATCATTTGGTAATAAAAAAAATAATGAATTCAGTAGTGAAGAGGTAAAACAAGATAAGTGTTTTTTTTTTTCTCATTAAGTTTTTCAAAAATACCTCGAAAAATAACCGAGAAAGTGCAATTTTGCCCTAGAACTCTTTTGTATTTCTTGAAATTCCCTATAAAAACAGCTGAGTAATATCACCTTATCTCGCTTAGTTTCCTAGATATTTCCTTCAAAAGGACCTCAAAGATAAGTCGATTTATCCTGTTTTACCTCTTCACTACTGAATTTAATTTGTTGTTTTTTATGGAGAATCATTGTTTTTGTTTTTCTTTTTTATTATTGTGATTTATTATTTTTCTTGAAATTACCGGTTATTAATAATTTAAAGTGCATTGGGTTGAGTCAATTTTTCAAGAGTTTATGCTTGAGGTCAGAAAATTGTGGAGAATTTTGGACCATGGAAGGACTAAAAATAATTAGCCTAATTAAAGCCGCCCAATTTGCGCTTTAGACAATTAAAGTGACGATGAGGAGAGCGTGGCCAGGGGGAGAGGAGGGGGGGGGGGAGGAGGAGGCAGACTAACTCATTAGCAGCATGGCCGTGTATGCCGCCGGCTGTGTACTTCCTTGTGTGAATGAAAGCGTGCATCTCCACTTCTCTTGTGTGTTGGAGTTTTTAGATACGTGAAAGGGGGGGGGGGGGGGAGTCATGGTGATGCATAACGAAAAATGGGGATTTCATCAATATCAACGAAAATGAGTTTTTTTCGGATTTTTTCTATCATTACATTTTTCTTTCGTCATTGAGAATTCTCGTTCTGATACAGGACCAATAATTTTTATCCTTTCTCACACTTATTCATGATTTATCTCCAATTTTTTCAGGTTACTAGGCTTTGGGTGTGCGCACCTTTTTTGCATGGTGCTCTTGAAAATTTATATATATTTTTACACATATTTCTGAATTGACCGTCATTGAAATGAAGAAAAATGAATGTAAAGCGCGTTTTCACGTACAAAAAACAGCAATTTGCCCGTTTGAGGAAGAAATACTTTTTTTTTTTTTAATTAATGCATTTTAGAGGCAGAAAGGCGCAAGCCCTTTGCATTCATGCCACTTTATTACTGAAGTCCTTAATAATATGATGAAAAGATAATAATAATGATAACTTGAGGGTTTTTTACCATTTTTTTTTTGTAATAAAAGGCAAAAAAAAATCCTTGCATTTTAGAGACAAAAATATATTATATTATATTATATTATATTATATTATAAATATGCGATATATATAGAAAAGTATATAGATATATACTATATAGTATAGTATATCTATAATATATATTAGGATAAGTGATGACAAAAAATGTCCCATGCTTTTTTATATTATGGATAAATGGATTTGAGACAGGGGATCATGATTAGATTTTTTTTTTCAAGGAAAAAATAGTAAAAAATTCAATATTTCGAAGTCACAATGAGTGCAATTATGTGTACTTTCACAAGATATAAAGGAAATTTGGTTTAATTTTTTTTCTATCCACTTCTAACGCATCTCTCATTAATGAAAATATGAAAATTCATGCATCATCAATTTAGCACGATAGTTTGATGTTTATTCAACGTTGAATAGCGCACTTGGTATAAGGGGATTTCTGTGCTGGGGTTTTATTAATTTTATTCTCTTGAACGCAACCGAAAAGTTAAATTGAAGTTGAACGGTCTTGTAATGAGGTGCTGCGTTGTGGAAAATGAGTTTCGACTTAACGACAAATTGCCTAACCTTTTATTTTGTTTGTAATTTCATTCTGTTTTTCATTATTACTCCCTTTAATTTGTTTCAGGCTATAGGAAATATTGCCCAAGTTATCAATTACTGAATACAATTGGGTATTTTCGAAGAATTTGGAGAAATGATGAGACTCCATAAAGCTGATCAATCTATAGAGAGAGAGAGAGAGAGAGAAAGAGAAAGAGATAGCGAGAGGCCTAGCGCTTCCAATAACCATTTAATTCAGTCAATCAAAATTCCTATTAGCTCGCGAGTGCAATTTGGCCGGATATACCGGACATAGCTTGCGCCCTATATTAGAAGTTGGCTTGGAGAGTATTGGATGGACTATGCATGCTCTCTGGGAGTGACAGTTTTGAATTGTTTGTGAGTTTAAAATTCTTGTGAACAAGGCAAATTTTAATCTTATAAATAAATTCATATTCATGTTTTCCATTATCAAAAAAAAAAAAAAAATTGGAAATTCAAAGAGTTTGATCCTTCAATTTCTCTCAAAATTATTGAATTTTCGATAGTTTCTAGAACCTCATAACGTAATTCTAAAAATAGAAAATAATAAGAGAAATCTCCCCAAAATTTCCGACAATTTTCTCCTCAATACTTTTATCATTGAAAACGAATTTTCCACAAAGAACAATGAACTCACGAGTAACTCCGAGCCATCGCCCTCCTCAAACTCGAATTGGTCCGATCTTCGACTCATTTTAATGTAATTAACGTTTTGATTGCATGCTTTGTTTCCTCTCCCCTATTCACTCCTCGTTCCCCTCTCCACGAAACTTCGAGCAAGCATGTGGGGCTGCTTTCACGTTGGATATCAGTTGGGACATCGATCAATCCGGTTTCTGTTTCGCTTATGCCTGAGGTTTCATTGCAAAATGCACTTGTATTAGTATGATTGTTCCCTCTCTTTTCATTCCTCCTTCCTTCGAGCTCTAGCACACATACACACAAAAAAACCGGAGGATGAACTTCTTTGTGACAAAGGCCCTGAGGCCTCGAATTTAAACGAGTAACACGATGCAGTATATGTATATAATCCAGTGAAAGAAGCCTGGTTAATTTAAATGGATTAATTAAGTTAAATTGGAGTATTTTTTGTGGCTTGCCCAACAGTTTTACAAAATCGGCTAATTATTGCTGGATAAAAAACAGGAAAAAGGACCATATTAATGGTATTTAAACGTACAAAAATCAAATAAACTGATTCAGCTAGCCAGAATATTCCCAAACAGTACTTGATTGAGCCCAGTCTTTCAGCAATTAAAAATTTTTTTATGGAACAATGGAAAGGTCCTCAATATAATATGAAAATATCTCTGAACAAGAATTGATATTTTATGGCGTTTCGAAAAGAGTGCGTATCAAAAGTAATATGCAAAACAAAATCTGTCAACGTTATGGCAAACTAAACAAGAATGAGCTTACGTCATGAGAACATTCATTGGTCAATTCCCGAAAACGTGAGTCAGTACAATACAGCTTGACTTCAGTAGTATGCCCTCAAGTGTCGCCCTCTGATATCCTTGAGACCTCAACTCAATCGACGATGATCCAATGAGCATTAACAAAGAAAGTTAACCAATCGTCATCAATCTCTACTCGTTATCTCCAAATATTGAACTCTCATGAATTGCATGATTGATTCTCGGTTTGTGGCGCCCTCTTCATTGGAACAAGAAATTGATCACGTGCGCAGACAATAAAAGTAACGTATATGCGAAATATGAGGTTATAGTAGAAAGAGAAATGGGAAAATTATCTTTCCGGATACACTGGAATGATAAAATTTTATTTTTTTGTATCTCCAACAAAATCCGTTTATCGATTTTTCTCCCCGTATAATTCAAATGATAGAGAACATTCGAGGGATGAGGGAGTGACACATAGAAACAAGTAAATAAAATAATGGTTACAACTCGCTGGAGTTAAGATTTGCTATAATACTCTGGTATATGAGCGAATTGAACAAATGAATTTATTAATAAATTAATTTTCATTAATAAATTTTTAAGAGAATCAAATTCAGGAAAAAATATGTAATGAGCAAGCAGGATTTGAACCCACGACCCTCTGATTACATGTCAGGTGCTCTACCGCTGAGCTATTGCGAGTTACTATATTTACCATCGAATTTTTGATTCTCATATCTTTACTCCACCTCCCATCCACGAGGCAATGTCGCCATTAAACAAATAAATTTATTAATAAATTAATTTTCATTAATAAATTTTTAAGAAAATCAAATTCTCTGAAGTTAAGATTTGCAATGATACTCTGGTATATGAGCGAATGAGAAATCAGTGGAGAAGCAATATGAATGAAGTATACTGCAATTAGTATGTCTTGATTAGTTTTCAACAGACTTGCTTATTTTTTTCTTCTGCACTTTGGATACAGCATCCCGGCGGGCGCAGTGAGCTCTCCTCTTGTTCCACAACCCTCTTTCCTCTCTTTCTCCTTCCTTTCATCCCCTCCGCACACTTTTTATTCTTTTCACCAGTGCAACTTCCATTTAGTTATTGCCAATAAGTAATTATATTGTTCCTTGTTTCTCAGTTAGATGTTTTATTTTTTTTTTCACGTCCCCGACGGCGCCCCCAACGTACGTGCAACGTATTCTCTCATATGTGTGTTTGTATGTGTGCGGTGCTTTTTTTCGCTTTGTTATATTCTTTTAGTTTAATCTTCTCCCCCACTCTCGTTCTCCACCTGAGCTATCCCCTGTATTCTTGGTGCGAAACCTAATTACGATTTTTACACTCTTCATCAACAATTACATGGGGCTCCTCGCTTCACTCGTGGGTAGAAGATCGTATCGGTGAGGGAGAAGAGAAGGAAGAGGGAGCAACATTGGCCCACAAGCAAGTTCAAACTCCGAGGGCATCCAGGGGTCAATGAAGAACTACACGACCGGTTTTATTTCTCAGCTCTGTAATATACCTCATTTCGTCATTTACTGAGTGAGGATTTTTTGAGAATTTTTCATTTTGAGAAAAACTTTTTTTTGATAATGAACAGAATTTACTAGAAGAAATTCATGGAAATTTAAATTATGTAATTGTTTTTTTTTTGGTAATACCTTAAGATCTATTGAAAAGACGAAATTTCACGTTCAGACCTTTTTCAGGCTTTTCTCCCGCTTCACAAAAATGGTCTCACATGAAAATTTCTGTATCTCGCTTCAGTTTCGAGATATTGACGTAAAATTCATTATCACTTCCACAAGAAATTTGAAAAAAATATGAATATTGTAGAATACGAGTTGCCAAAATATTGACAAAGTTCGCAATGACTTTAAACTAGGATAATTAATTCCCAATTCAATTCTAACTTTCGAGATACACAAAAAAAAAATAATAATAATAATAAACTACTAAAATTTCTTAGTGACAAAGTTTATGCACTCAGCATAAAGTTAAATTGGTTAAATATTTTCTCGAATCAACTAATTTAGATTTTGAATATGCGAAACGGCACATAATAGTTGTGATAACGTAGATATTTGAATTCACCATTGGATACAAGAGATAGTGAGTCTCTAACTTTAATTTGCTACGTGATTCCCTCGTGTCACCTTAGAAAGTTTACATTATGCACAGTGAGAGTCTGAAACGATATTGTGTTACATTTTAACAATACATTGTACTAATTCAGGGATTCTGTATTACGAATGAAGAGCCAAAAAATTCAGAGGATTATCCATAAAATCGAAAACAATTGAAGCATTAGTAGTGGCGTAATTGCTTGAACTTGATGATGTCTTTTAGATGATGTGGAAATGATTTTAGAAGAGTTGCAATCAAGGGATTATTATAGTGTAAAATTTCCAAAAAGTCGATTGGTTTTCCTTTTGCATTTCTGATACACGGAAAGAAAATTCTACCAAAATTTACGGTGTTAACATCGTAATCCTGGACTAGACTTCTATTAACGTTAATTTTGAAATATCTTATTTCAAAATTTACTATGTGGGTTATATTTTTTACTATCTAACATCGTAATTTTAACAAAGACTTTTAGGATTAAAAATTACTGCAAAAACTACGATTTAACATCGTAAAAAAAAATAAATGAAAATTACACTTTAAAAACTATATTTATTCGTACATTCAATAATTCTATTTACTTTTTAATAAAATAAATATTCTAGTGCTGCCTCTGTTATAATACGATGGAAGCTATAAAAAGTACGATGTTACATCGTAATTTTCAAATAGTAACTGCGTCCTCCGCAAGAGGCGCTCTCGTGTCTTATGACCTTTTATTGAAATTGTTAATATAGATCTTGAAAACAACTTAAAGTGTAAGCCCTTCGGTGGCCGAGTGGTCCAAGGCGTCGGTCATTTCGCACTCGGAAGGAACTCGGGTTCGAATCCAACCACCGTCGATTATTATTTTATTTTATTTAAGATTTCTCTTCAAATTTTACGATATTCACATCGTAATTTATATTAAAGAGGTTAAGACTTGGTATTATTTGTCTAAAGTATTATTTCTTAAATAAAATTTCCAACGCTACATCGTAAAAATTACGATGTTAAAAGTCTAGTCCACCACTACAATAACCAATAGGACAAATTACGATGTTAGCATTGTAAATTCAACTAGAATTTTTTTTCCGTGTAGTATTGCTAGCAACAAACTCGCCACAGACATCGTCAATTAATCGTAAGTAGGAAATTTATATGGAAATTACTCGAAACTATAAACGCGTTTTTCTTGAAATGTTAGTTTTCAAAATGATGTACACATTTTTCCAATTTCGATGAAAAAAGAAAATAACCCTCATACATAGCAAGACAGCGGATTTCACACCGAATGATAGTCTTTTTACGAACTTTGACGCAAATTATCTTTACGAGCATTTTCAATGATGAAAAAAAACTGAAAATGAACATTTATCAACCTCTTTTCTATCCTTTATGAGTGCTATGATTTGACATGAAGAAAATCATCATGATTCTTACACAGAGAAAAATGTTTTCTTAATTTAAGAATGTGCAGTCACTTAATTTAAGAAAGTAAAACTCACTTAAATTAAGTGACTTTTCTCACTTAAAACAAGTGACTTTTTCTTTCTTGATTTAAGAAAGTCAAACTCACTGAAATTAAGTGACTTTTCTCACTTAAATCAAGTGACTTTTTCTTTCTTAATTTAAGGAAGTAAAATTCACTTAAATTAAGTGACTTTTCTCACATAAATCAAGTGAATTTTTCTTTCTAAATTTAAGAAAGTAAAACTCACTTGAATTAAGTGACTTTTCTCACTTAAATCAAGTGATTTTTTCTTTCTTAATTTAAGAAAGTGAAACTCACTTAAATTAAGTGACTTTTCTCACTTAAATCAAGTGACATTTTCTTTCTTAATTTAAGAAAGTAAAACTCACTTAAATTAAGTGAATTTTCTCACTTAAATCAAGTGACTTTTCTCACTTAAATCAAGTGACGTTTTCTTTCTTAATTTAAGAAAGGAAAACTCACTTAAATCAAGTGACTTTTTCTTCCTTAATTTAAGAAAGGAAAACTCACTTAAATCAAGTGAGTTTTCTCACTTAAATCGAGTGACTTTTCTTTCTTAATTTAAGTGACCTGTGCTTTCTTAAATTAAGTGACTGCACATTCTTAAATTCAGAAAACATTCTTCTCTGTGTAACATCAAAAAAAAAATGGTAAAAATCAGTTATTTTTCGATCTATTACACTGTGATGATCCGTCAAACGTCGAAAAAATAAACGGAAACAAAATTATTGAAGACAGTTTCAAAAAAAGCGCGCGAAGATGATTTGCCCAATCGAAAGCCGTGCAACTGATTCGACCAATGAGGGAAGTGCCTGTATTACAACTGCCTCAACTTCTTCCATTCACTGAAAATCCAAGAGTCAACAAAATAAATGAAGAAAACTGAAATTGAGCGCCAATGTTTTGTCAACATTACATTACTCCCAGCTTCATTCTCCCTGATTCAATCTAACGAATAAATAACGAAGAGAAGAGAAAAAAAAATCAAGAAAAAAAGGAAGCAGAAGAAAAATAATAAATAAAACTCTAATAACGTCTAAACGTGACAAATACGATGCTATACTCATTTCACTTGGAAGGCCAAGCACTAGCGTCAATCAGACGGAGCGAACGTAATCCAACGTCACGCGAGGACAAATTAAAACTTAGTTGCTTTGCAATTTCATCAAACTGGTGGAGAAGAAGGAAAAGAGGAGGAGGAGGAGAAGAAAAAGAGAGAGTAGTTCAGACGCAAGAATGGACGTTGGAGGGAGAAGGAGAAAATGAGACGATGGGGGAGGGATGTACCTCAGGTTGGGGCAATTTTCTTGAGCGTTTGTAGTATCTTTCTCCCTCAGCCTTTCAAATTGTGTGCAGGTCCCTGTGTCGCGTGTCCTCGCGTAAGTGAATTGTTTCTAGGCTTTTGCGGTGAGTGTATCGTGGAAATGATGATGAGGGGTAGAGAGTAGAGGAGAAGGGGAGGGGGGAAAAGCCCGGAATAAGATTGCCGAAATTTCGTTGACTAGGAAATTACGCTGGTCTGTGTCACGACACAGTCTGCGCAACGGGCCGAAGAGGGGGGGGGGGGGGGGGGGAGGAGCACATTGTACGATTTTTGGATGACTCCACGTACTTTGCTTTCTGCTACTCTACTAAATGGAATAGTTTCAGGGTAAACTCCCACGTAACCGAAATTTCATTTGGACACGAAGAAATACGATGATGCTTTTGTCTGATCTTTTGGTTACTTTTGGTACGAGTCATGAAAATGAAAAGACAGAAAAAAAAAAAAGAACACAAAATGAGACAAAAACCGAATGAAAAACAAATAAGAAAATTGAGTAGCCGGTTGGGAGTTGATCAGAAGAGTGAAATAAAAACACTTTATTGGATGGTTCTTTTTTTTTTTCGTGGGGATTGTAAAGTGGAATAAGGAAATAAATCGATTTCTTTTTTTCTCTCTTTTTTTTTATCGGGATGAAAGAGGTTTTATACGAAATAATGAAAGTGGATAAAACGCCACGGAAATCGTGAATTATTGATGTTGCATTTGAAAATCGTGAATTTTTCAATTCTATTTTATATTGAAGAAAGCCGTTTTTTTTTTTTTCTCATACACTCTTAATAAATTTGAGTGGATAAATGCACAATGTGCTTTGAAACAAAGTGAAATTTCCTTTTGATATGATCAGAGTGTATTTAATTATTGAATTCATTGTTTTTTTAATTAAAATTACACTCGTACAGTTGTGTGTGAATCAATATCAGTAGAAAAATGAGTCATATTATACGTTTAAAGTCGACTAAAACTGTGGTAGGAAATTGTCTGAAACTGAGTGAGTCAGAGAGAGGGAGGGAGAGATAGGGGTGGGGGGTGTATCCATCGTACGGCCAACAAAACTTTCTAAACGGTACGGTAATAACAATAATAACTTTTGTAACTCTCCTGGCTCACCCCGTTGCAGTCGGCCGTGTACTACAGTTTTCCCCCACCTGATCTTGCCCCCCCCCCTCCCTCTCCTTGCCTCCCTCTCACTCGCTCCCTGCAACGGTTGATAAAGAAGATAGTTTCCAGAGTGAGTAGAGAAAAGGGAGGGAAAAATATTCGAGCGCGCGTAAATTGAACGTCCAACTTGTATTTATATGATAATAAGCGCGTTTAAATATACCCAGTGTATACCTAAACTCGCTACTTAAATACCGGACAATTACCCAGGCTTGGCCCATTCGCGAAGGGGAAAGATGGCTAAAGCTACTGGATAACCCATAGCCCGTTTTCTCTCTCTCTTTCGCTCTCTTCTTCACTCGAAACTCCTTCTATAGTTCTTTTTACTGACGGTATTAATAACATTCACTATTTCGCAGAGCCGAACTCTTTGAAACTACAAACGACTGGAAGAATATTTACATATTTACAAGAGCCACAAGTTTTAGGAAGTTTCTCAACTCACTTGAGTATTCTTTAGGACTTGGACTTAAAGACCTGGAGATTTTCATGGAATTGTTATTATTTTTATTTTTTTTTTATTTCTATTTTTTTTCTTTTCTTCTTCTTCTTTTTATCATCTCGACTTTACTTTGGGAATGTTCGAGGGAAATTTGAATATCAATTGACGGTGAAATTCATTGTGATGAATTGAAATGTTTATTGTTAGGGATTTATAAGTAATTTATGAAATTGTTACATTTGTTTCTATTTTAATTCATGAAATTGAAGAAGATCAGTTTTTGAAATTATTGCGTTATTTGATATTAACCAATACACTGAGCGAAAAATTATGATTTTATTGAAAAAATTTGTCTTTGAATTGAAGAAAAAAAAACAAATTTTTTGATTAATTAATTGATTGACATGAAGATTTTTCTTTGAAAAGAGTATATTTGTTGTTGGAACAAGCAATAAAATGATCAATTTGAAAAATCTTCAATTTGTTCTAAATAACTAATAAAAATTGAATTAATTCCAATTTACTAATTTCTAAAAATTTAAATTGACTCTTCTCAGTTTCGAGAAATTCAATTGTTGGGAGGAAGCATTTTTCCCTCAGTGTAATGATATTTATATTTAATTTAAAGTTCACGTGATATTGGAAATTTCCAATCTTTTTATTTCTCAATAGAATATTTTTTATTTCTCAGTGTAATAGGGAGTAGGTGAACGATTCGCCGCATTCTGCTGTTTTTATTTTTCTATAATTAATCGGTTAAGCGGAAAATTCAGAAAAATTTGCCTGTATTCATTGAAGTATTTAACAAACTATTATATTTTTCAAAATTACAAATCATTTCAGGTTTTCATTTTGTGTATTAATTTACTGAAATGTCATTCCGTTAAATCCTATAGATGAAGCAATGAATAAAGCAATGAAGAGTAATAGAATGCAACAAAATTGTTGTTCAAATTCAATAATATCATGGCAATTTCCATCGATCTAGAGAGCCTGAAGGAGCTTTTAATCAGAAGTGAAACGTTGTGATTTTAGGAAATAATTATCGGGATCGACTTTTACTTTTTTTTTATCAGAGAAATTTTTTTTATCAAAGAAATTTTTTTCTATTCTTCGTCAAATTTGCAGGATATCAAATTTTGAGGTTACACAGAGAAAAATGTTTTCTTAATTTAAGAATATGCAGTCATTTAAGTGACCTGCCATTCTTAAATTAAGTGACTTTTCTCACTCAAATCAAGTGACTTTTTCTTTCTTAATTTAAGAAAGTAAAACTCACTTAAATTAAGTGAATTTTCTCACTTAAATGAAGTGACTTTTCTCACTTAAATCAAGTGACTTTTTCTTTCTTAATTTAAGAAAGTAAAACTCACTCAAATTAAGTGACTTTTCTCACTTAAATCAAGTGACTTTTCTCACTCAAATCAAGTACCTATTTCTTTCTTAATTTAAGAAAGTAAAAGTCACTTAAATTAGGTGACTTTTCTCACTCAAATCAAGTGACTTTTTCTGTCTTAATTTAAGAAAGTAAAACTCACTCAAATTAAGTGACTTTTGTCACTTAAATCAAGTGACTTTTCCTTTCTTAATTTAAGAAAGTAAAACTCACTTAAATTAAGTGAATTTTCTCACTTCAATCAAGTGATTTTTCTCACTCAAATCAAGTAACTATTTCTTTCTTAATTTAAGAAAGTGAAAGTCACTTAAATTAAGTGACCTTTCTCACTTAAATCAAGTGAGTTTTCTCACTTAAATCAAGAGACTTTTTTTTCTTAATTTAAGTGACCTGCACATTCTTAAATTAAGTGACTGCATATTCTTAAATTAAGAAAACATTTTTCTCTGTGTAACCTCAAAATTTGATATCCTGCAAATTTGACGAAGAAATAAAATAATTTTCTCATACTAACGAAGCTTCTGCGCTGCGCAAAAATGCCGAAAAATCGCTAAAGACGTTCGGGCAGTGTAGAGAGAATTCGACAACGTCACAGTCAAAATAACACAGCATCAAATCTCTCATCACCCAACCAGAATCGTTAAGTCGCTTAGGATGGCCAGCCTGAGGTTAAATGTGACGTTTGATCAATGAAAAAAGCGTGACGAGTTTAATGTCAATAATAACCACTTTACTGTGAGAATTAAATGGATTAAATTATTACTTCATTGAAAATGAATACAATGTTATCGGTAATACGCCATCAGAAAGTGGAGAATGAAAATACCAAAGTTAATGATTGTAACATGCCGTGCACTGCGGAAAAATCTACAACCAAACTATACAGGCATTTGATTGGAGTGATTTCGCGATCGAAGAGAAAAATATTAATTGCAAGTCCTATTTATACGCGAATGAAAATACGTGCAATACATAGTCTCTTTAGTGTTTTTTCCTCTCACCGATGACTCGAATCGAGTGATGGAGAAAGGCTGGTGAGAATCCGCTGAATACTGATTCTCAAGAAGAGAGGAAAAGGTAAATCTTTATTCTTTTATTTTTTTCCCTTAAACTGTCTATTTTAATGTGAGAAATAAAATCGTTTGGCCTTAATTCGAAAGTTAATCAAACGACTTTTTTTTATATCTCATAAAATTTTTTTACAAAAAAGTAGTCTTCCCCATTTTCATAAACCCACTCGATTTAAAAAAATATCCAGAAAAAAAAATCGACGATAATATTCCCGGAGTATCTCCCGTCTCTCTCAAATCAATATAATTTATTTCAACTCCGTTTAATTCGATTCATCAATTTTCCACAAATAAACATTCAGCTTCACCGTTTCATACTTATCATAAGCGTAACAGAGGTGAAAAGCGTCAGTTGGAGGAAAAAAAGCTTCACGAGAGTACGGATAGTGTGTGTATGGGTGCGAGAATGAGAGAGAGGGGAAGAGAGAGAGTTAGAGGGGGGAGGGCTGGTTATAATTTTAATGACGGTGTGTCCGCGCGCAGACTATTAAGAATACGCGTCGCTAGAAACTTTTAACGAGGAGCTGCTTCGTACAGAGAGAAACCTCTCTCTCTCTCCCTCTTCTCGTTTAGTAGTTGTAGAATGTATAGGAATGACGATGTCGCCAGTGGTGAGAAGGCAAACCACCCCTTTACTTTTTCCCTCTACCCCTCTGAAAACCTGTCCCAGAGCATTATGTATTTTATAATGATCTCACAAGAAAATTGCAATTTGCAACGGACAATGTTCGGACTGTCGACAAGACTTTGGCATAAATTACTCTTGACTCTTTATAATTTATTTCTGAAAATTTCCTCTTTTTTTGTCTCTCTCTCTCTCTTTTTCTGATGAAGTTTTCGGTAAACACTTGTGTATATTTTTATTTTTGTAAAATTTTAGTTTAATCTGTTTTAAATGTACACAGAGAAAAATGTTTTCTTAATTTAAGAATGTGCAGTCACTTAATTTAAGAATGGCAGGTCACTTAAATTAAGTGACTTTTCTCACTTAAATCAAGTGACATTTTCTTTCTCGATTTAAGAAAGTAAAATTCACTTAAATTAAGTGACTTTTCTGACTTAAGTCAAGTGACTTTTTTTTTCTTGATTCAAGAAAGTAAAACTCACTTAAATTAAGTGACTTTTCCCACTTAAATCAAGTGACATTTTCTTTCTCGATTTAAGAAAGTAAAATTCACTTAAATCAAGTGAGTTTTCTCACTTAAATTAAGAAAACATTTTTCTCTGTGTAAGTGACTTTTCTGACTTAAGTCAAGTGACTTTTCTCACTTAAATTAAGTGACTTTTTTCACTCAAATCAAATGACTTTTTCTTTCTTAATTTAAGAACGTAAAATTCACTTAAATCAAGTGAGTTTTCTCACTTAAATCAAGTGACTTTTCTTTCTTAATTTAAGTGACTTGCACATTCTTAAATTAAGTGACTGCACATTCTTAAATTAAGAAAACTCTTTTCTTTGTGTAATTTTCTCATTTTTGTATTTTTTTTTTGTAGAATAAAAATGAAAATAAAACGATATAGGTGTTTTCGTACGGGTTTGTGTGGCGCGTGTCAGCATTGCGATGTGGAATTAGTTAGTCGTGGCACGAGCCAGGGGGCTTTTCAATTTATCGATTCGTGAGAAGCGTGCAGTACACTACTACGTACTGGCTAACTTACGTAGGGAGACGCATGTGGAGTAAATGAATTTTGCCGATATCTGAAATTGATATTTTCACATTTTTTTTCGAATTAGAGAATATTTTTCTTTTTACTGTATAGAATTGAGGAGTAGAGACGAATTAATTTAATTTCTCTCTACTCCATCAATTCCCAGGAATCGAATACGAGACTCTCTCGATTACGTGCTGAATACTCTTCTTTTTTTTGTGATACATCAAATCAACATTTTTTGTGCAATCTATTGATCCAAAAAAATATTGATATTCTCTTGCTGATCAGAAGAATGAACTGGAGCAAAATGATCTGGAGTTTTCCCATAAGTCTTTGCAAAAAAAAAAGTTTGAAGAAATTACTCAAAGATATAGATACACAGAGAAAATTTTTTTCTTAATTTAAGAATGTGCAGTCACTTAATTTAAGAATGGCAGGTCACTTAAATTAAGTGACTTTTCTCACTTAAATTAAGTGACTTTTTCTTTCTTAATTTAAGAAAGTAAAACTCACTTAAATCAAGTGACTTTTCTTTCTTAATTTAAGTGACTGTACATTCTTAAATTAAGAAAGCATTTTTCTCTGTGTATGTTGCAGCATCTTGTCATTCTTTTCAGATTTTCGCGTAAATTTTTATCATTTCGAAAAAAAAATCGGTATTATTTACAAGAATTTCATTAATATAATTACCATTTAACGAAAAAAAATTTTCCCAAAAACGTTACAAATCATCAGTTCTATCAAATTCATCTGGAATCATGTGTAATGAAGTAGAAAATGAAGGGGGGAACAAAAATAAATGAGAACCTTTGGAATCGGACCCTGGAATCCAGGCGTTTTGCGCTCGTTAAATTTTGCGAAATGGAGAATAGAAAAGTGGGAGAAAAGGCATCGTGTGTGTGTGTGTGTGTGTCGCACCGAGGAGGTTCGTCAACGTTAGCCTCAGGGCTTCGCCTTCTCCTCTCTCTCCCTCCAGTTTTCGTAATAATCCTCGACCCCTCGATAGTTGGTTCTTTCTCCTTTTTCCACTCTTTCAGATCCAACGAAATCTGTCTCACTCCTGTTTTCACCGTCGTTTCCAGTCTCTTTTACCTTCTCTCCTCGCCCATCCGTGTTACTCTCTGTCCCTCCTCGCTCTAACCGAGCTAACGACCCTGCTTTATCTCTGTACCAGCCGCAAGTTATATATGTATATATGTAGCTCGAACTGATACGCCATGAGACGAGGGTATATGCACTGTAATGAATCTTCGCGCAGGGCTCCATCAAATCTCTACATTATTACGATAAAGAAAAGGAAGAAGAAGATGAAGAAAAAAAAAGAAAAATAAATGATAATTTCTTTTTCTTTATTGCCAAATTAATTTTATCAAATCATTTAATTGAAGAATTATTATATAAATTTTCCTCAGAGAGAAAAAAAATGTACTGTTATTTTTTAATGACTACAATATATTTTCAGGATTCAATTTATACTCTCTATTAGAATTGGCTTATCGATAATTTTAACCCTCGCAATTCATTAATTCACGCGAAATTAATTGTTCAATCTGTTATGTGAAAATTATTACCACACATGTGTTTGTGTGTGTGTATATATGTATTTGGCTCACTGTGCTCTGGAGATAAGAATAAACAGCGTCATTTGTTGAAACGATAATTAAATTGATTTTTTTTTCCTCTCTCCTCTGAATTTTAAATGTAATTGAAAACCTCAATATTCAATGAGTTAATAATTATAATTTATGGATTTCTATTTATTTCCATTTTCATTAGAGATATTAACGATATACTTCAATCCAATCTACATATCCCATTAACAGAAAGTTTAATGAAAATTATAAGAGCCCTTGGGTTGATATAAATCGTCTCATAACGTTTTTTTTTTATTCCCCCTCCTTTTTTTCTTGTCTCATTTCCCCCTCACCTCGTGTCGTCTAATTTGAATAATTTTGTTTCTGTTGGCTCAAACTAATATCCAATTTCAATATAATTTCCAGCTATCAACTACGATTGGATATTTAAAAAAAAAAATGTGTGTATAAATATTTTATAGTATGCAAATTCATTTATTTTTTTCATTCACCTGCAGTATTTTGAAATATTCATACACAATTAATGTTTGGGAAAATTTTAGCGACATTCTTGGAGAATGATGAACCGTTAAATTTTAGTTGATTGTATAAAATGCAAAATGAGCAAAGGTGTTTTCACATTCAGCTTGTAAATAACCGTGGCACACTGGAGTGTATGCAGTTATAAAGCTCGGGATGAATTCAAGATACACTTGGTTGAGAGGCCGATAGCGTAACGCATCACGGGTTGGGGCATTAAATAATCGTCCAATCAACGTTCGGGGAACTCCAAAGTCTTTAGACTCCAATCTGCATGTTAAGAGGCCGTTAATGCCTTTTCATCTAGCTGTATTCTCATCTTAAAGCCCCCAGTCTCATCTCTTATGTGTACCTGAGCGTATTTCTTACTATGAATTACATATTTTTAGAGATCAATAACGTTTAAAAACTCTATATAATTTTTTTTCTGTCAAAAATTTAAGGATTTCGTAGTTTTTCAGTATCGTCAGTGACCCAATTAATGCCACCAAGAGACCTATTCTGCCACATATCTTTCATAGAAAAATTATGTCTTACACAGAGAAAAATGTTTTCTTAATTTAAGAATGTGCAGTCATTTAATTTAAGAATGTGCAGATCACTTAAATTAAGAAAGAAAAGTCACTTGATTTAAGTGAGAAACGTCACTTAATTTGAGTGAGTTTTACTTTCTTAAATTAAGAAAGAAAAAGTCACTTGATTTAAGTGAGAAAAGTCACTTAATTTAAGAATGTGCAGATCACTTAAATTAAGAAAGAAAAGTCACTTGATTTAAGTGAGAAAAGTCACTTAATTTAAGTGAGTTTTACTTTCTTAAATTAAGAAAGAAAAAGTCACTTGATTTAAGTGAGAAAAGTCACTTAATTTAAGAATGTCAGGTCACTTAAATTAAGTGACTGCACAGTCTTAAATTAAGAAAACATTTTTCTCTGTGTATCATAAATTCAAATTTGATTTTTCCTCGAAAGAATTTAGGGTCTGGACTATCATTTACATTCATAATTTTCCTGAATTATTCATAAAAATTATTTAGTTTATATTTTTGAAAATATTTTGTCCATGGCCCGATTCATGCCACCATGGCCCGATTTCTGCCATAGAGGGTCCCAATAATTGCCATCAATTAATTTCCATCACTGGTCGTTATTTTTAAATTATTCGTCAATTTATATGAAAGTCCAATGATTTTGCTAACAATCAATACAATTTTCGATTTATTAAATACTCAAATTTTCTCAATATCACACATTGCACTGATGAGGCACTCTAACCCCACATGAAGAGCTTTAGGGCTTTATCTTGCTGAGCACGCTGGTCGTATTTAACGGATTAATTTTAAAAATATATCTAGTAGAGAAATATCGGATATTTTGATTGTCCGGTGTCCTCAGAATTTTTTTCTAGCCACTGTTATCAATTACTTAAAGTTGAGAATTCGAATAAGTTCAATAATCACGAAAATGTATGAAAAGTGGCATTAATTGGGCCATTGACGGTATTTTTAATGAAATATCTCGGAAACCAATAGAGATACGTCTTTTTCACCGTCATCCCTTTTAAAGTTCCTCAGATGTTCCCAAAAAAAATGAATAACAAAAGAAAGTAGACTCATCCAGTTCTACTTCATTGCTACTAAATTATCAAAATTTTCCATCACAAGAAAAAGAATCCATTAATACTCCCACATGATTGAAAAATTGATTTATCGAGGACTAAAACACAGTTGTGACCCTTTTTTTTTCAATGAATATTATTTTTTTCCACAACAGAAGAAAAAAAAAGCAATTTCAATACATGAAAAATTGCCACTTTCCTTAAAGGATTCACCGAGTCATGAATACTGGGAATATATACGAGGAGCTTGGAACGTTAAAAGAGACCGAGAGAGTGCCGCCCACGCCAAAGTAAAAGTGGTAGGGGAAAGAAGACAAGCAAATCGAGCAATGCAAACATAATTTATTGGAAATATTGTGTACCCACTTCGCGATACACTTGCCGCCTTGTATTCTCTCTACTCTTATTTTCATCTCTCATCCCCCTTTTTCTCACTATCTATCTCTCTTGCTCCATCGTAACCATGGCCCCGTCAATTCCACCCCTAGTTCCTCGTTATACAGGTACACAGATGCGTCTCGTTTCATCCCTGGTAATTGCTTATTAAATTCCTGAGGGGAAGGAGAGAGGCCCATCCCGGGATCCACCACCTCTTGCTCCATCCCCAAGCAATACACTCCGTCTCTCTCTTTCTCTCTTTCGCTGTCTCTAGTTCGGAGGAGTGGAAGCGCACTACACTCCTGAGAAGTAGAACTAAGAGAACGAAGGAAGAGTCAGCCACAATGCCCGCTTGTCCAACAGAATTGTTTTCCTGTTACCGTGAAAATATGCCAAGAGAAGATTTTCATCATGTAATTAGATTATTAATTAGATTGTTAATGAGACAGAATCTGGAGAGAGAAATAAAGGAGATATAGAGGATGTTTGAGGATAATGAGATCGAGGTGATGTTCTGGAAGAATTGGAAAGCTTTCAATTTCTTTTTTTAATAAAGGAGATGAAATTCGTTTAAAGATATTCATGAAAAACATTTTCTGCTTGATGTGAGTTATGTGATGAGAAAGTGTTAATTTTGGGAGAAATTGGAAAAATGAGAGATATTGTAGATTGGAAAATTGAAATTCATTTTTCTCGAAAATTCTTGGAAATTAAGGAAAATATGAAATGAGCTCAAGAAACCTCAGAAAAATAAATAGACAAATTTTAATGATTCCCATTTTTTCTATTCACATTCTCAAATTTAACCATTAAAAATTTATATTTTATTTCTTCCCAAAAAAATGCATAAAAAAAACGGTAAATAGAACAATCAAGGAAGAATGGTAGACTTCTCTTTTTTCCTTTTCTCCCAATTTAAAAAGAATTCAAAGTTAACGAGGAAGTGAGGAAGGGGAAGAGTATGAGTGCACAGAAGGGCTGAGAAAAGAGCACATTCGCCTTGATTTCATTTTGGCTTCTACCCCCGTTTGCTTTATTTTTTTATTTTTTTTTTAACAATTTTTATTTCTCATTTTCCTTCACACTTGGCAGATTTTAGAATAAAAAAAAAAAGCCACACAAAAGTTCCAAGAGCCATCTTGAAACTTTGAAAAATAATGTATTGTAACGAAAAGAATTCGAGGATGAGCATTGGTAAAAAGAATCCGAGATCTTTAAAAAGGTGGAAGTTTAAAAATTCAATAGAGAGCAATTCTCGTCACGGTTTTGTAATTTGATAAATTAGGTACACATACCAACGACGTCTGATCGTGGTTATTAGGTTGGGTAAACGCTACGAAACCCCTGCCAAGTAGCAGACGAACAGCCACCCCTTACCCCCTCTTCGTTTTCCCCCCACCCTTCTGTCCTTTCTCATCTGTGTGGGTGAATAATCCGCATTCTGTATTTACTATGCCACTCGCAGCCACGAAATAGGATTATTATTACATTCGTGTCACCTTTTTCCACTACAGAGTACATCGAATTGTCCTTCATCTTCCACTCCCCATTTGGTTAGAAAATTTGTAATAAAAAGAAGTGAAATTTATTGAATTACTTGCCGCAATGAATTGAATTTCCTACGGTGTAAATAAATTTAGGATTCTCCAGGAATTAGTTCAATTTTTAACGCTCTGTCGGTTACGGAAAATCCCCAAACGAGGGAGAGCGCGCGTGAGCAGAAAACCACAAGACCAAAATTCGTAGGGAAAATCATTGAAATGTGGAAAAATTCAGGGATTAAACTCCAGCAGCTCCTGAATCTCTGCAGAAAATTCTACGGTTAAAAATACTGTTATAAATTTAATAGAATAAACTCTTAATTCAAATAAAGAGAATGAGCGTTTTTTTTATCATTGACAGTTGGTAGTATTCGTGTCAAATCTCAATGAAAAGTGAAGTTTTCTCGTTATCAAAGGAAAGATTCCCGTTCCAATGGGAAATAAGTCT
This sequence comes from Aleiodes alternator, assembly GCA_963921955.1. Taxonomy (NCBI): domain Eukaryota; kingdom Metazoa; phylum Arthropoda; class Insecta; order Hymenoptera; family Braconidae; genus Aleiodes; species Aleiodes alternator. Next base: position 1,992,294 of record OY998110.1, on the reverse strand, counting down.
ATTTTTTGTCTTGAATTTTAGATGTAGGAGGGGCATGTGCTCTAATCCTATTTGTTGCTCATAACAAAATGGAGATGGGTTTGTGAGAATTTAAAATGAATGATGTAGAAATTAAGTTTATCGACTAAGGAAAGAAGAATTGATACGAAAATGAATAATCAGAAATCAAACTATTATTTGTATACTCTATGAGTCGATTATAAAAGGCAGTGAGACGCCCCACTCTTTCTCTGTCTCTCTTCGACCAGCAAAAAGATAAGTACACTGATTTCTATGGGTACCCAATTTTAAAATGGCATCTTGGACCCTTTTCCTATAAGATTAGCCAAAAATTAAAGATTAAAATAACAGTTATAGATAAATTTGAGAGAAAGTAGCTTATTTCTTTTATATTATTCGAACTTTTTCTTGTTGTAATTATCATTAAGTTAATTGCTATTTTTACGAGAGAAATATTTCCTTTATATTTTCAAATACTATCTTTTCATTTGACGACAATTATGTATAAAATTGAACGAGCATTGAAAAATGTTATTATATTACTTGATTGAATTTTTAATTATTTTTTGTATTATTTTCTCACTCAATACTTTTATTGAAAATATTATATTTGACTCGAATATTTGGTGCAAAACGTTTATTTCTTTACTTATTTGCCTTTTAGTCATCAAATTTTATCAAATTATCATTAGTGTTATTGACATAAAATATTTGGATATTTTGTTGGCTATAATAATTTGAGGACTTATTTTGCTAAAAAAAACCATTCTCCTATAAATATAAAAAAAAATTTATTACAGGTTCTAGAAAATCATCCTCAATTCATCGAAAATAGATTGGATTCCAATTGGAATCCGATGTTCTAAATATGATGAAAATCGGTTGAAATGAGTGAAAATAATTGAGAGATTATATTTCTGATAATTCCGTTGAGAAGCTGAGGAAATTTCCAGTAGAAATCATGCATCACTACGACGTTTTTGGATTTTATTGAAATTTCGAAAGTTTTGGCTGAAAGTTGAAGGTGAATTTTCAGTATTGATTGTCGAGACTTCAACAATCGATAACCAGTGGGAAAGTGCTCACTTTTCCATTGGACATCGATTCATCATTCTATGTGATTTTGAATTTATTTCTACGATTTTCGAAGTAGCTAGGGAGGAAACGCTGATTTTCATAAAGTGAGTTATAATTTCCACCAAAATTATTAGAAAACGATTCAAAGGGCTCCATGTAATTTGTAATCAGTGACAAAATAAGTAGAAAAAAAACGAAATAGCAATTATTAAAATAACTATCGTCAAAATAACACAAAAAAAATAAAAACGACAATATAGTCAAAATAAAACATCTTCAGGAATTAATGACGGAATAATATTAATATTGAAGAACAGCTGGAACGAATACCATGTATGATGATCATAATTCAAGATTAACCGAAAAGAATGTATAAGAGAGCATCAAAATTGAGTTGAAAAAGAAAAAAATTATCGTTTTTGGAGTTATAGTGTAACCTTGATATAACGAAACTGAAGGGAAATAGGAATTATTCGTTATATCGAGTTATTCGTAACAGTGAGGTTTGTTATATAGTGGTTAGATTAAACTCGATTCGTTATAACAAGGTAAGAAAAATTCCATTAAAACAACTCATGTGAATAACAACTCATTTGAATCAAAACACAGAATTATTTATTTGAAAACATTCAAATAGAATATAAACATAGAATGTAAGAGAGAAAATTAACAACATGATAAAGGTTAATGCTTAATAAAGGTTAAAATTTCTGCAACACTCAAACAACACCTTTTCCGTTTTTCAGCCATTACAACTTCAAAATTACTAACAATCACAAACAGCAATGTTTACAGTGATCAAACAGTAATGTCTATCTTATGAAGATTTAAACGTATCAGCACTCATTGAGACATTAGTTATTGTGGAATTGAGTGGGGATAATTTGTAGGATACGTTATGTAGAGGTTGTAGGCTGGAAAATTCGTTATATGAAGGTCAATAATAGTTTCTATATATATTCTGCAATGATTGATTTTTCGTTACAGCGAGGTTGTTTGAAAAATATATTCATAATGTAAAGGTATATTTTACATAGACTCTTATGGGCAGTTCTGGGGGATTTTGAAAAATTCGTTAAATCGAGGAATTCGTTATATTAAGGTTACACTGTATTTTGTCAGTTGTTATACAATTGTTGGTACAATATTATGTGAGACCGAATTGGAGATATGCCAAAGAAAATAGAAAATTCCTAAAACTGGGAAGATTAGCCATTCAATTCTCAATCAAAGGAGGGAAATTAAAAAAAAAAAGAAAACAATTTCAGCACATTTTACATCGAAAATTTCTTTCAAGTTTTCAATAAAATCGTTTAAAAGAACTATCTCACATCGTTTCATAAAATTGGACGTTCGATTCCATTTTTCTCTAACAGTTTCCTATCAAACTCATCAATCATCAAAAGTGTACAGTTTTCTATCACTACCAAAAAATCGAATCCCCAGTAAATGCAATAGTACCGATAGAGCCAGAGTAATCCAAAATTCTCCCTTTTCCACGAGAATGAACCCAATTTATTTTTTTTTTCCAATACGAAACGAAAAAAAAAAAATGATGAAAATTCAATTCAATTGGAACGCAATTAATTGGTCAAATAATTTGGATATTCATTCACTCATCACTGATGCGAGGAAAAAGCAAAATAATTTCACCAAAATTGATTGAAATTGCAGTCGAATTCTCAATTCGATAATCAATCTAAAAATAAAAAAACAGAGTTGATAAAAAAAAATAGATAACGAAGTCGGAGCTGTTAATTCGCACGTGGTTTTTTTCTACAAATTATCTATCAGCTTGTGTATTTTTACAAGGGAATTACGTATCCACGTTACCGTAGTAAAAAATTGAAGAGTTAGAGAGGGTAGGGCTTGGGTTATTGGTTTTTGGTGGAGTATGCGGATGAGTCGTCAAAGGGAGAACCAACACACGAGTGAGAGGTTTGACGGGTTGGAAAAAACAGAAATTTTCCGCGTATTTCCGATACGAAGAGTGTTAACCAAACATATCAGCCAGTGTGAAAATTCGAGCGAAAAAAAAAAATAAATGGGAATTGGAATAGGCATTAGATTCTGGAAAGTGAAGAATTGCAATTGTAATGGACCAATTCCATTTGATGTAATTGAATTTTTCGAGGAATATCAGGAGAAAAACGGAGAGATTTTAATTTTTTTTCATCGTCATTAAAAAAAAAAGGTAAATTATTTCAAGAGACCTTTCTTGCAGTTCATGAAACTCAAATGAAAACGGTATCCTAAGGTTTTTCTCCAACTCCGCTCGTTCCGAAGATATTTACGAAAGCATCTACATTAATTTTTCCGATTAATCTCATTTTTACCACTTCTAAATGGCCTTTGGCCAATCAGAAAGATCAAATAATCATAAAATGAATCCCAAGTAATTACAGCCAAATAATCCCAAAAAAAAGCTATTTTCAACTACAAAGAAACTCGACGAATATTTAATTTTAATTTATAAAAATGAAAATTATTTTATTTCTTTGGCGTTTTTTCTGCTTGTCGACGCGTGAAATTTGTTAACTGAAATATGAAAATTGTCCCGTCATAAGCACCAGTGGCAACTCGAATAATATTGTTTACGTTTCGGTGAGAATCGTTTTGTTAAATGAATCAAATTTCCCCCATTCTGCAGCATCAAAAAAGAAAAAAAAAGGAATTCAACGAAGTTTCGCGGATAAAAGTGGTGAAATTTATGGAATTGTTTTTAATCAGTTTATTTATTTTTTAATTTTCCTCTTTCCATTGTTTTCTTTTTTTTGGGTGGATATGTCACTAAAACGCGTCTTTGACGTTCAGAGAGAACTCACTATCCGTACTAATATATAAAGTTCCGGCTGTCTCACTCACGGATACAGGCGCGCGTGGCTCTTGCGAGTATTTTTCAATTAGTGGAAAACAAAGGACGGCCTTGGCAATAATTGCAACGAAGCGAAAACAAGTGAGTGGAATAGAGGGGCAGAGAGGGGATGGAGGGACCAGGATACTTCTAGAGTAATTGCCTGAGCGTCAGTGGACGCTTACCGGTATAAACTTTTGGTATGAGATGAGAGAATGAGGGAAATAGAGGAAGAGAGAGAGAAAGAGAAGTGGAGAGGGAGATCTGGTGTTGTGTCGATGAGGATGGTATTTTTTTTTTTATTTTTTCAATGGATTATCCGTCCACTCCACGCAGGATATAAACGTTTTCAGTTTGAGTTTTACCGAGAGGTACGTGCGAAACAACGGTCAAAGGAGCAAAGGACTAAAAATACGTTTTTCACCCAATATTCCTTCATTTATTATTTTCCATTTTTTTTTTTGTGTTATTTCTTTGCACTTCACCCGAATTGTATTCTCGTTTTTATTTCCAAATTGGTCAAAAAAATTTCTTCTACAATCGTAGAAAAACGAGTGCAGATTATTTTTTCAACAAAACATGATAATTATTTTACACTTTAGTCTCTCGTAATTCCTTCGATTTTCCAGATAAATTCGAAATAAACCAATTGTAGAAATATGCAGCAGTGTGTTTCTAAAGTCTAATACCTCTTTGGCTTACTCTATTATTAACCTCAAAGAGGCAATTCTGTCAGCGTATGGCTGACATTAAAATCCCCGGGCTAATAACTTTTGGATGACAAACGTGACGTGTATACCTCCACAATTATCCATTGGTGCATGAAAGTACTGGCTGATAAATAATAGAATGAAAGAGTTTTGAGAATAAATTTGAATTGGTCCACTCTCAGTATTTCATTAGTCATGTTTCATTTTGTTTTTCATGCACAAAGTAACAGTAGATATTAATCAAAACTAATCAACAAAGCCATACGTTGTTTTTCAGATAGAAATACCCACGTATTTCGAGTCAAAGGGATATTTCAAAATTAATAGCCAAATATACGTATTTCCAATTACAAAATAGAGTAAAGTATCATTTGATCAGTGAATCATCATAAGTGCCGAGATATTTGGATACTTCTATGCATTCTGCAAATATAACATTTAACTTTGCATATAACTAACGTACTGTGAAGCATAAAGTTTATCTTTGGCTATGTGGTATCATTGATATTTGATGAGTCCAGATACTCAATTCCAAAGCGTAAACCTAGTACATTTAATCAGAGCTTGTGCTCAGTCTATTAAACAAGATAACTGACCGGTATACATTTCAAGAAGTACTTAACCTTTTGCCACTAAACTAATGTTTGAGGTTTCAGCGTTTAATCGCTAATAGATATTCATAGTTTATACATTTATACACTGTGTTTTCATATGATTTGCATCAATTTGAAAATTAATGGATTCAAAGTGAATTTCATCGATTGAAGGTGAGTGCATGAATTGAATAAACATTTTGGCTAGTGATAAAAAAAAATAACGGTTAATTCCATTTATTGATTACAGTGTAACCTTAACATAACGAACCTCAATATAACGAATTCCTCGATTTAACGAATTTTTCAAAATCCCCCAGAACTGCCCATAAGAGTCTATGTAAAATATACCTTTACATTATGAATATATTTTTCGAACAATCTCGCTGTAACGAAAAATCAATCATTGCAGAATATATATAGAAACTATTATTGACCTTCATATAACGAATTTTCCAGCCTACAACCTCTACATAACGTATCCTACAAATTATCCTCACTCAATTCCACAATAGCTAATGTCTCAATGAGTGCTAATACGTTTAAATCTTCATAAGATAGACATTACTGTTTGATCATTGTAAACATTGCTGTTTGTGATTGTTAGTAATTTTGAAGTTGTAATGGCTGAAAAACGGAAAAGGTGTTGTTTGAGTGTTGCAAAAATTTTAACCTTTATTAAGCATTAACCTTTATCATGTTGTTAATTTTCTCTCTTACATTCTATGTTTATATTCTATTTGAATGTTTTCAAATAAATAATTCTGTGTTTTGATTCAAATGAGTTGTTATTCACATGATTTGTTTTAATGGAAATTTTCTTACCTTGTTATAACGAATCGAGTTTAATCTAACCTCTATATAACAAACCTCACTGTTACGAATAACTCGATATAACGAATAATTCCTATTTCCCTTCAGTTTCGTTATATCAAGGTTACACTGTATAATTCTGTGCATCAACTAAATACCAGAGGAATGACCGATTGCTAAATGAAATTATCAGATTAGTGTATTCTGAAAATACATACAATTAATTTTTTTTTTTTTTTTCACAGAGTAATGATAAATTTTATCAAAGGTCACGTTTTCTTCGTATTAAGATGAGCGTAAGAAAGTTCAATTTGCGGCACGACTAATTGCAAAGACGACACGTGCTACGTGCAAAACTAGGGTGGTGAGTCGAGTGAGAATGCGAGAGGTGAGGCTATGAGGTGAATAGGAGGAGGAGGGTGGCGAGGTTTACTGGAGGTAGCAATTAACTTCTCCTCGCGAGATTATACCGAGATATTACGAGATATCGAGCGACTTAACGGCAACACGCGAGAGACTTCAAAGGCGGTAATAAACTGCCTCTAATGAACCCCTTATCGCACGACGCTACTAACCCCCTTCTCCTCCCCCCCCCCCTCCCCCGCATTTGAAAATCTACCCTCAGTTTGAATCCTCTTTTCCCTTACAATTTCTAGGTAATCTTCTATTCCCTCGGCTCCATAAAAGTTTTTTGATTCATCAAATTGTCCATTTTTTACCTTTTATTATTACGAATTCATCACCTCTTCCATGCTTCATTTACCATCCTTTGACGTCGCAAAACTTAATTCCATTTACCCCCAATTTCTCTTCTTATTTTTTTTTTTTTCCTTTTATTCACCTCATTTCTGCGTGACGAGTTATCGTTAGTCCAACTCTTGTCACGAAGTCGATGGTAATTTCACTGTCGATTAGAAATTAGGCCAAAGCTCTTAGAACTTTACAAGGAGTATAGGAATATCTGACGTCACAGTTAGAGAAGAAAACATAAAGTATTTCCTTCAATATATCCACATATATCTATATATATATATATAATAAAAAATATTTTCAATTTACTGAGGAAATTCAAGTGTGTACTCCTTTCCATATAGCAATGTCCGATTGGCGCCACGTTGACTACATTGTCGCCAGAGAGTTCCATTTTCTTTTCCCAAAAAACGTGAAAAAAAAAAGTCAAAAAAACCCAATAAAATTCGAGCTCTCTGTTCTGAATAAGAATTACTATGACAGTGAAACTGGCAGACAGAGCTGGCAGACGCAGCGCATAATCTTGTGCCGGACTGCACTAGGCGCTCCGTCTGTACACGGCATACACATCGGTCTCCAGACACGCCAGTCTCATAAACGCAAAATGCGGGGGGGTTGAGATTTTGGGGAGGGTTGCAGGGTGGGCTGAAGATTCCACCAAAAATACCCCCACCCCTCCGCCACCCTTCAAAAAAATATAATGAATTAAATAAAAATAATAAAATAACAGAATTTTGAAACTCAATTTTTTTTTGAAAAATTCTAACTCCCGAACGCAAAATCCAAGGGGATTGGGATTTTGGGGAGGGTAGCGGTGTAGGTTGTAGATTTCGGCAAAAATACCCGCATCCCTCCGCCACCCTTTAAAAAAACTATAAAAAATGAAATGAGATGAATAAATGACGGAATTTCCGAAATCCAAAAATTTGTGAAAATTCTAACTCGTGAACGCAAAATTCGAGGGGGTTGGGATTTTGGGGAGGGAGGCGGGGTGAGCTGTAGATTCCACCGGAAATACCCCCACTCTTCCACTACCTTTCAAAATATATAAAAAATGTAATGAAGATGAATAAATGACGGAAGTCCAAAAATCGAAAAATTTTGACAAATCCTAACTCCCGAACGCAAAATTCGAGGGGGTTGATATTTTGGGGATGATCGCGCTGTAGGCTGTGGATTTCAGCAAGAATACCCCCACCCTTCTGCCACCCTTCAAAAAAAATATAAAATATTAAATAAAAATAAATAAATAACTGAATTTTGAAACTCAAAAAAAAATTTGAAAAATTCTAACTCCCAAACGCAAAATCCGAGGCGGTTGCAATTTTGGGGAGAGTCGCGATGTAGGCTGTAGATTTCGCCAAAAATATCCCCACCCCTCCGTCACCCTTAGAGAAAATATTTTTAAAAAATAATAAAATAAAAAAATTTGGAAATTCAAAAAAAAATTGAAAAATTCTAACTCCTGAACGCAAAATCCAAGGGGGTTGATATTTTGGGGATGATCGCGGTGTAGGTTGTAGATTTCGGCAAAAATACCCCCATCCCTCCGCCACCCTTCAAAAAAAATATAAAAAATAAAATGAAAATGAATGAATGACGGAATTTTCCAAATCAAAAATTTTTGAAAAAGCCTAACTCCCAAACGCAAAATCCGAGGGGGTTGATATTTTGGGGATGATCGTGGTGTAGGCTGTGGATTTCAGCAAGACTACCCCCACCCCTCCGCCACCCTTGAGAAAAATATAAAAAATTCAATAAAAATAAATAAATAACCGAATTTTGAAAATCAACAAAAAATTGAAAAATTCCAACTCCCAAACGCAAAATCCGAGGGGGTTGGGATTTTGGGGAGGGTCAGGGTGTAGGCTGTAGATTTTGGGAGAAAAACCCCCATCCCTCCGCCACCCTTAAAAAAAAATATGAAAAATAAAATGAAAATGAATGAATGACGGAATTCCCCAAATCAAAAAATTTTGAAAAATCCTAACTCCCGAACGCAAAATCCAAGGGGATGGGGATTTTGGGGAGGGTAGCGGTGTAGGTTGTAGATTTCGGCAAAAATACCCTCATCCCTCCGCCACCCTTCAAAAAAACTATAAAAAATGAAATGAGATGAATAAATGACGGAATTTCCGAAATCCAAAAATTTGTGAAAAATTCTAACTCGTGAACGGAAAATTCGAGGGGGTTGGGATTTCGGGGAGGGAGGCGGGGTGAGCTGTAGATTCCACCGGAAATACCCCCACTCTTCCACTACCTTTCAAAATATATAAAAAATGTAATGAAGATGAATAAATGACGGAAGTCCAAAAATCGAAAAATTTTGACAAATCCTAACTCCCGAACGCAAAATCCGGGGGGGTTGATATTTTGGGGATGATCGCGGTGTAGGCTGTGGATTTCAGCAAGAATACCCCCACCCCTCCGCCACCCTTCAAAAAAAATATAAAAAATTAAATAAAAATAAATAAATAACCGAATTTTGAAACTCAAAAAAAAATTTGAAAAATTCTAACTCCCAAGCGCAAAATCCGAGGGGGTTGCAATTTTGGGGAGGGTCGCGATGTAGGCTGTAGATTTCGCCAAAAATATCCCCACCCCTCCGTCACCCTTAGAGAAAATATTTTCGAAAAATAATAAAATAAAAAAATTTGGAAATTCAAAAAAAATTGAAAAATTCTAACTCCTGAACGCAAAATCCGAGGGGGCTGCAATTTTGGGGAGGGTCGCGGTGTAGGCTATAGATTTCGGCAAAAATACCACCATTCCTCCGCCACCCTTCAAAAAAAATATAGAAAATAAAATGAAAATGAATGAATGACGGAATTTCCCAAATCAAAAAATTTTGAAAAATCCTAACTCCCGAACGCAAAATCCAAGGGGGTTGGGATTTTGGGGAGGGTAGCGGTGTAGGTTGTAGATTTCGGCAAAAATACCCCCATCCCTCCGCCACCCTTCAAAAAAACTATAAAAAATGAAATAAGACGAATAAATGACGGAATTTCCGAAATCCAAAAATTTGTGAAAAATTCTAACTCGCGAACGCAAAATTCGAGGGGGTTGGGATTTTGGGGAGGGTCACAGTGTAGGCGGTAGATTTCAGGAGAAAAACCCTCATCATTCCGCCACCCTTCGAAAAAAATATAAGAAATAGAATGAAAATGAATAAATAACGGAATTTCCAAAATCGCAAATTTTTGAAAAATCCTAACTTCCGAGCTCAAAATCCGAGGGGGTTGGGATTTTGGGGAGAGTCGCAGTGTAGGCGGTAGATGTTGGCAAAAATATCCCCATCTCTCCGCTACCCTTCAAAAAAATAAAAAAAATAGAATGAAAATGAATAAATGACGAAATTCCAAAAATCAAATTTTTTTGAAAAATCCTAACTCCTGAACGCAAAATCCGAGGGGGTTGGAATTTTGGGGAGGGTCGCGATGTAGGCTTTAGATTTTACCAAAAATACACTCACCCCTCCGCCACCCTTGAGAAAAATATAAAACATTCAATAAAAATAAATAAATAACCGAATTTTGAAACTCAAAAAAAAATTGAAAAATTCCAACTCCCGAACGCAAAATCCGAGGGGGTTGATATTTTAGGGATGATCGCGGTGTAGGCTGTGGATTTTAGCAAGAATACCCCCCCCCCCTCCGCCACCCTTCAAAAAAATACAAGAAATAGAATGAAAATGAATAAATAACGGAATTTCCAAAATCGAAAATTTTAGAAAAATCCTAATTTTCGAGCTCAAAATCCGAGGGGGTTGGGATTTTGGGGAGAGTCGCGGTGTAGGTTGTAGATTTCGGCAAAAATACCCTCATCCTTCCGCCACCCTTCAAAAAAAATATAAAAAATAAAATGAAAATGAATGGATGACGTAATTTTCCAAATCAAAAATTTTTGAAAAAGCTTAACTCCCAAACGCAAAATCCGAGGGGGTTGATATTTTGGGGATGATCGTGGTGTAGGCTGTGGATTTCAGCAAGACTACCCCCACCCCTCCACCACCCTTGAGAAAAATATAAAAAATTCAATAAAAATAAATAAATAACCGAATTTTGAAAATCAACAAAAAATTGAAAAATTCCAACTCCCAAACGCAAAATCCGAGGGGGTTGGGATTTTGGGGAGGGTCACGGTGTAGGCTGTAGATTTTGGGAGAAAAACCCCCATCCCTCCGCCACCCTTCAAAAAAAATATGAAAAATAAAATGAAAATGAATGAATGACGGAATTCCCCAAATCAAAAAATTTTGAAAAATCCTAACTCCCGAACGCAAAATCCAAGGGGATTGGGATTTTGGGGAGGGTAGCGGTGTAGGTTGTAGATTTCGGCAAAAATACCCTCATCCCTCCGCCACCCTTCAAAAAAACTATAAAAAATGAAATGAGATGAATAAATGACGGAATTTCCGAAATCCAAAAATTTGTGAAAAATTCTAACTCGTGAACGGAAAATTCGAGGGGGTTGGGATTTCGGGGAGGGAGGCGGGGTGAGCTGTAGATTCCACCGGAAATACCCCCACTCTTCCACTACCTTTCAAAATATATAAAAAATGTAATGAAGATGAATAAATGACGGAAGTCCAAAAATCGAAAAATTTTGACAAATCCTAACTCCCGAACGCAAAATCCGGGGGGGTTGATATTTTGGGGATGATCGCGGTGTAGGCTGTGGATTTCAGCAAGAATACCCCCACCCCTCCGCCACCCTTCAAAAAAAATATAAAAAATTAAATAAAAATAAATAAATAACCGAATTTTGAAACTCAAAAAAAAATTTGAAAAATTCTAACTCCCAAGCGCAAAATCCGAGGGGGTTGCAATTTTGGGGAGGGTCGCGATGTAGGCTGTAGATTTCGCCAAAAATATCCCCACCCCTCCGTCACCCTTAGAGAAAATATTTTCGAAAAATAATAAAATAAAAAAATTTGGAAATTCAAAAAAAATTGAAAAATTCTAACTCCTGAACGCAAAATCCGAGGGGGCTGCAATTTTGGGGAGGGTCGCGGTGTAGGCTATAGATTTCGGCAAAAATACCACCATTCCTCCGCCACCCTTCAAAAAAAATATAGAAAATAAAATGAAAATGAATGAATGACGGAATTTCCCAAATCAAAAAATTTTGAAAAATCCTAACTCCCGAACGCAAAATCCAAGGGGGTTGGGATTTTGGGGAGGGTAGCGGTGTAGGTTGTAGATTTCGGCAAAAATACCCCCATCCCTCCGCCACCCTTCAAAAAAAATATAAAAATTAAAATAAGATGAATAAATGACGGAATTCCAAAAATCGAAAAATTTTGACAAATCCTAACTCCCGAACGCAAAATCCGAGGGGGTTGATATTTGGGGGATGATCGCGGTGTAGGCTGTAGATTTTGGCAAAAATACCCCCATCTCTCCGCTACCCTCCAAAAAAATAAAGAAAATAGAATGAAAATGAATAAATGACGAAATTCCCAAAATCAAATTTTTTTTAAAAATCCTAACTCCCGAACGCAAAATCCGAGGGGGTTGCAATTTTGGGGAGGGTCGCGATGTAGGCTTTAGATTTTACCAAAAATACCCCCACTTCTCCGCCACCCTTGAGAAAAATATAGAAAATTAAATAAAAATAAATAAATAACCGAATTCTGAAACTCAAAAAAATTTGGAAAAATTCTAACTCCCGAACGCAAAATCCGAGGGGGTTGCAATTTTGGGGAAGGTCGCGATGTAGGCTGTAGATTTCACAAAAAAAATCCCCACCCCTCCGCCACCCTTAGAGAAAATATTTTTAGAAAATAATGAAATAAAAGAATTTGGAAATTCAAAAAAAAATTGAAAAATTCTAACTCCCGACCGCGAAATCCGAGGGGGTTGCAATTTTGGGGAGGGTCGCGGTGCAGGCTGTAGATTTCTGCAAAAATACCCCCATCCCTCCGCCACCCTTCAAAAAAAATATAAAAAATAGAATGAAAATGAATAAATGACGGAATTTCCCAAATCAAAATTTTTTGAAAAATCCTAACTCCCGAACGCAAAATCCGAGGGGGTTGGGATTTTGGGGATGATCGCAATGTAGGCTGTGGATTTCAGCAAGAATACCCCCACCCATCCGCCACCCTTCAAAAAAAATATAAAAAATAAAATAAGATGAATAAATGACGGAATTCCAAAAATCGAAAAATTTTGACAAATCCTAACCCCCGAAAGCAAAATCCGAGGGGGTTGATATTTTGGGGATGATCGCGGTGTAGGCTGTGGATTTCAGCAAGAATAGCCCCACCCCTCCGCCACCCTTCAAAAAAAATATAAAAAATTAAATAAAAATCAATAAATAACCGAATTTTGAAACTCAATAAAAATTTGAAACATTCCAACTCCCAAACGCAAAATCCGAGGGGGTTGCAATTTTGGGGAGGGTCACGGTGCAGGCTGTAGATTTCGGCAAAAATACCCCCATGCCTCCGCCACCCTTAAAAAAAAATATAAAAAATAAAATAAGATGAATAAATGACGGAATTTCCGAAATCCAACAATTTGTGAAAAATTCTAACTCGCGAACGCAAAATTCGAGGGGGTTGGGATTTTGGGGAGGGATGCGGGGTGAGCTGTAGATTCCACCGAAAATACCCCCACTCCTCCGCTACTTTTCAAAATATATAAAAAATGTAATGAAGATGAATAAATGACGGAATTTCCGAAATCCAAAAATTTGTGAAAAATTCTAACTCCCGAACACAAAATCCGAGGGGGTTGGGATTTTGGGGAGGGTCGCGGTGCAGGCTGTAGATTTCTGCAAAAATACCCCCATCCCTCCGCCACCCTTCAAAAAAATATAAAAAATAGAATGAAAATGAATAAATGACGGAATTTCCGAAATCCAAAAATTTGTGCAAAATTCTAACTCGCGAACGCAAAATTCGAGGGGGTTGGGATTTTGGGGAGGGTCACAGTGTAGGCTGTAGATTTTGGAAGGAAAACCCTCATCCCTCCGCCACCCTTCAAAAAAAATATAAGAAATAGAATGAAAATGAATAAATAACGGAATTTCCAAAATCGAAAATTTTTGAAAAATCCTAACTCCCGAGCTCAAAATCCGAGGGGGTTGGGATTTTGGGGAGAGTCGCGGTGTAGGCTGTAGATTTTGGCAAAAATACCCCCATCTCTCCGCTACCCTTCAAAAAAATAAAAAAAATAGAATGAAAATGAATAAATGACGAAATTCTCAAAATCAAATTTTTTTGAAAAAACCTAACTCCCGAACCCAAAATCCGAGGGGGTTGCAATTTTGGGGAGGGTCGCGATGTAGGTTTTAGATTTTACCAAAAATACCTTCACCCCTCCGCCACCCTTGAGAAAAATATAAAAAATTCAATAAAAATAAATAAATAACCGAATTTTGAAACTCAAAAAAAAATTGAAAAATTCCAACTCCCAAACGCAAAATCCGAGGGGGTTGCAATTTTGGGGAGGGTTGCGGTGCAGGCTGTAGATTTCGGCAAAAACACCACCATTCCTCCGCCACCCTTCAAAAAAAATATAAAAAATAAAATGAAAATGAATGAATGACGGAATTTCTCAAATCAAAAAATTTTGAAAAATCCTAACTACCGAACGCAAAATCCAAGGGGGTTGGGATTTTGGGGAGGGTCGCGGTGTAGGCTGTATATTTCAGCAAAAATACCCCCATCCCTCCACCATCCTTGAAAGAAATATACAAAATAAAAATAAATAAATAACTGAATTTCAAAAATCAAAAAAAACAAGCAGGCGTTGGTCGCTGCGTTAGTTGTTATTTCTTCTACGTTATCCTTTAGATTGCTATTTCTTCCTTTCAATTTTTGCTAATGAATTAGCAGAATGCTTCCGAATGGTTCTTCCCGAATTTTTTCAATCATCTCGATTGTTGCAGTCTCAAAAGTTTTCTTTTCGTGTTATAACGCAATAAAATAGTGAAGACCGGCGCAAAAGGGGTCCGGGAATACGTGCTTTAAAGTACTCCTTTTCGCCCCCGTCTCCCCATAAGATAAAATGATCGGGATTTATTAAATTCAATTATTTTCAAATCATACAAATTTTTACCTAAAAGTTCACTTTTTCACTTTGAATGTTCCCTTTTGGATACAGTTTCTGATTGTCCTATGAAGATGAGTAGAGAAAACAAAATAAAATATAGAGGTGTCCATTCAAAAAATCGAGAAAAATGGAATTTTTTGGATTTTTTTGTGAAATATTGAGAAAAAAATACATGTTTCAATGTAATAAACGGACAACTTCATCTAATAATTCGAAAAATCGAGGGTTTATTCAGCTCATAAACACGAATTCTTTGAGCTTCGTCCCGAAGAAATTGGATGGAAAGTTTGGAAGATACAGCCGATTTTCGGAAAAACTGCAATTTAAAATATCTCGAGAACCGTTCAGCCGATATGCCTCAGATTCAATCCCAACCATCTTCATCAGAAACTACATATACTGAACAAATTTGAAGTCTTTAAGTTAATTATTCATTGAGCTATTGTCGTAAAACCGAATTTTTTAAAAAAAGCACAAAAAAATTCATAACTAATAGAATAATGGGATTAAATTTATGAAAATTCGCTAAAAGTTAAATATTATGGTTGCGAATCTAGAGTAAAATTTTGAACGGTATTCGTCTCACGCAAGTTGAGAAATTTTGAAACATACGATTTTTTAAAAATTGCTATATCTCAAAAAACATTAAATCAATCTTGCCGAAATTCCAGATTTTTATCCCTCACCGTTCTCGAGTAATAGAGTGTCGTAAAGTCGTACATACCGACACACATACATACATATCTACTTTTTTTCTCATTATGATTTCTCGACGTTTTGCATCATTTTGAGTCGTTTTCAATGAAAATTGGCATTTCGAAAAAAATTGCGAAAACAAAGCTTCCATTCGGAAGCAAAAATGAAAAATTCTAACTCCCGAACGTGCAATCCGCGGGGTTTGGAATTTTGCGGAGGGTCATGGGGTGGGCTTCGGTTTTCACCGAAAATACTCCTATCCCCCCGCCACCCTTAAAAAAAATATAAAAAATAAAAATGAATAAATAATAGAATGAGGAAAATCACAGAAAATTCGAAAAAATCCAACTCCCAAACGCAAAATCCAAGAGGGTTGAAATTTTTAAGAGAGTCGTTGAGTGAGCTGTACATTTCGCCAAAAATACTCTCATCCCTCTGCCACACTTCAAAAGGATGAAAAAATCAAATGAAAAGCGACAAATTGCAGAATGTCGGAAAATTTGATTTTTTGAAAAAATTCTAACTGCTGAAAGCAAAATCCGAGAGGATTGGAATTTTAGGGATAGTTGTGGGGCAGGCTGTAGATTCCGTGAAATGTACGTTCACCCCTACGTCACCTATTCCTCGCTTCTTATTTGATTTTTCTCATATTTTCCGAAGGTGGAGGATTGCAGGTATTTTTCTCAAAATCAACAGTCCACTTTGCAACCCTCCCCAGAATCCTAGCCGCCTCGGATTTTGCATTTGGCACTTACAATTAGTTTCCTCTTTAATTAGATTTTTCCCACTCTGCTATTTGATTGTTATGGTTTTATTTTCCACTCATTTTTTTGAATAGTGGTGGAGGGGTGCAAGTATTTTTCATGAAACCTGCAGCCCACCCCGCAGCCCACCCCGCAGCCCTCCCCAAAATCACAAGTCCTTTGGATTTTGCGTTCAGCAGTTGTAATAAAAAAAACATTGATTGCTCACATTCTGTTAATTATTTAGATTTTTTCAATTTCATATATTGTTTTTGAAGAGTGGCGGAGGGGTGGGTATATTTTTCACGAATTCTATACCTCTCCCCACAACTCTCCCCAAAAATCCAAACCCTTCAGATTTTGCGTTCGAAAAATTTTGAATTTTGCAATCTCCTATTTATGGCAATGGTATTTTATTTGTCTCATTCCCTGGAGGGTAATAGAAGAGTGGGGGGATTTTCCTTGAAATTCGCAATCCACTCGGTGAACCTCCTCAAAATTCCAACTCTCTCTAATTATGCGCTCGGAAGTTAGAATTTTTTCACAAAATGACGATTTTCGGCATAAGTAATGGAGATACACGCATTTCCTTTGGATCCTTCTTTGTAGAGAATTTCAAGGGCTACAAAAAAGAATTCGGGCAAAATCGCTCTATCTCGCTTAGTTTCCGGAAGATTTTCAAAAAGTGATCAACAAAAACACTCCTTTATTTTTTTTCAATCTCTTTTTGAGAATATCTTGCAAAGGAAGCCGAATAGGACAATTTCGCTTCAATCCTTTTTTGTAGCTCTTGAATCCCTCTGCAGGGAGTTATTAGAGCGAAATCAAGATATTCGCCATGAATGGATGACAAAATTTAGGAATGAAGAGATAAAACATCAAAAGCCCCTTTCCTTTTCTTTTTTAACAAAATTTTGAAAAATAAGAGCGAGAGTCCGATTGTTTTTGTAGCTCTTGAAATTTTCTTTGGGAAAATCGGTGCAAAATCGCTCCATCTCGCTTTGTTTCCGAGATATTTCAAACAGCTTAATCATTAGTGAAGAGGTAAACCAGAAATTCTATTTTTTCTTCCAATTGTTCCTTGAGAATATCTCGAAAACTGAGTGGGATGGAGCGATTATTCTTGAATCCTTTTTTGAAGCTCTTGAAATTTTCTACAGAAAGGATCAAGGCAAAATCGCCCTATTTCGCTTAGGTTCCGAGACTTTTCCGGAACGATCGAAAAAAAATCTAATTATCGCGTTAGAAGCTGCTTCTAACAATATTGATTCTATCAATTGACTTCTCTTTGTGACCATTCTTGATGAAATACTTTGGAAACTAATAGGAATGGTGTGTTTTGCCTTCATCCTTCTCTGTAGAAAAATTCAATTGCTACAAAAAAGGATCTGGCCAAATCGCTTCATCTCGTTCATTGTCCGAGATATTCTCAAAAAACTGTCAAAGAAAATCGAATGATTCTGCTTATTATTGCATTCGAGTGAATTTCATTCCCAATACTTCGTTGGAAGATATTTCGGAAAGTAAGCACGATAACACAATTGTTCCCTTAAGCTTTTTGTACACGGAGAGAAATTTCTATGAAAAATTGTGATGCTCAGCGACACAATGTGGGTGCAAAATGCAGGCCGGGGCTATTTCATGAGTCTACCAATGGAAAAAATGTCTTTGCGCCAGCAATTAGTAATAGGGCCAATAAAATTTTTGAAATAAAATATCACAATAACTGTTATGTAGCATTAAAAAAATATTAGCTGATAATTTTTTCTTTGGGAGTTGAGAAAAAATTGTCTATCCGACAAATGATGAATCATCGGGCCCTTAGAAATTTTCATACGCTACTAAGAATTTTTATAAAATTTTGTTAGAATTTTCCCCATGCCAGCCTCATAATGTGGTAGACGAAGATGCAAGTCGGGTACCTTCGGCTGTTTTCGGTACATGAGCTATTGGCCATTTCACACTTGGTTTTGGATTGAAATATCTCGAAAACTATGCAAAATTCATCGAGACATGCTGTGAATGAAATTTGGAGGGAAAATTAACGAAGAAAATAAGCAAGACACCGTTTTTCTACGACCAGTAATTCCCGAGATATCAATTTTTTAATGAGTAGGTCAGAAAAAATGGACGAGGCCCGATAGTAAATAAATGGCCGCTCGAGCGTCCCTTCTGCATTTTTCATTAAAAAATTAATATCTTAATAATTAAGAGTTGTAGAAAAACGGAATTTCGCTCATTTTATTCGTTAATCTCCCCTCTAAATTTCATTCACAGCATGTCTCGATAACTTTTCAGTACTTTTCGAGATATTTCAATCCAAAGCTGAGTGTAAAGTGGTTATTTTTTTTAAGAAATAGAACGCAAAAATTATGATGTGGAGCATGACAATTTTTCCGTTCAGAAGCAATTACGACCCCGTTTGTGGAGCGGCATGGTAATTTTTTTAAGAATCATTCAAAAAAATTCTTATATTTTTTTCTCCGTGTATAGACAGTTTCAAGGGCTGTAAAAAGGACTATGATATATTCCTTCTATGTCGTTTAATTTTCCAGATTATCTCGAAAAACTATTGGGAAAAATCAATTTATTCTGATTAACTTCTCCATTGAATTCAGTTCTTATGAATGTCTCGGAAGCTAACTGAGATGAGGCGAATCTATTTCGATTTTTTTTTGTGAAAAAAAACTTCTTCAAAAGCTCTGCAAGAAAGGATACAAACAAAAAGCGCGTATCTCCATTAGTTTCACAGATATTCTCATTGGAAGATTAAGAGAAAACCGTAAAATCCGTCGAGTTTTTTTTTTCATTTTTATTCCATAGGTTGATTCTTTTATTTTATAAATTTATTTTGTTTATTAACTTCAACTTCGTGATCATTTTTAATAGAATATCTCGGAAACTAATTGACATACGCCCTTTTCATTGTAATCTTCTTTAGGAAAGAATTTCGACATCTTCAGCAAAGTCTCGGCAAGTCTAGGCAAATCCACCCTATCTCGCTGAGTTTCTGAAATGTTGTTAAAGAAAAACTGAAAAACAAAATGTAACATTCTTAAATTATACTCCTTGCAGATATTTAGTTGTATGAGGGAAGAGGTAAAATAAAATTTTTTTTCTGCATTTGCTCTTCATGAATATCTTGGAAATTAAGCAAGATAACGCAATTTTTCTCCCATTTTTTTTAGTAGCTTTTGAAGTTCTCTACAAAAAAAAATGAAACCGAAATTTCGCTATCTCGTTTAGTTTCAGAGATATTCCTTTCAAAATGATCAAACATTTTATGGTTTTACTCTCCATGTTTTTACTAGTGATATACTTTTTTATCATTATATTGAACGAATTTTCCACACAGGTAGGAAAAAAAGTAATATGTGCTCCACGGAAAGAGAAAGGACCTTCGCAATAGAAGGTTTCTCCGCCCGAGCGAAGCGAGAGAAAGGCCTCCTTTCCGCCCTAGGTGCACAATGTACTGTAGTCTATCAGTTGATATTTACATTTTTATACAGAATGTGGCACCACGCTCATAGTGCGAGTTCTCAAGGGTTGATGTTCTGACCATTTCAGACTCTGAGAATCTGGGACAAAGTGCCCGATAAGCCTCAACAGAGAAATCTGACATGAGCTCAGAACGCATGATAGAATCTCCAATAATATTCTCAGCTCATTGATATCAACATAACTAATTCGAAAATGATGTATCTATGAAATTAGCAGACATCTGATGATTTTTTGGATTTTTTCAAGCAAATAAATTATTATAAACTGGAATCTCTCAAAAATGACACTCATTGTTCTCTCAATTTTCTATATGTGGAATTTTTTCAGTGGTTCTTCCACATTTATTCGTTGAAAGGAGGAAAGTCCGAATGTCATGAAATGACTGCTCATTTTCGACATTCGAAAATCATACGTGGATATTCTCAACATAGCTAAAAAATTCTGGGTTTCACGAGAATTCTTCAAGACAGTTTTTTTGTACATAATTTAGGGCGTTTTAAAGAATATTTCCTGCAAAAGTCCTCTAAAGTTACTCGCTTGAAAGCTATGGTGAAGAAAATATGTAAAAAATCAGGTGATTGAGTGATAACGAATGAAAACTCTAAGAATTCCCCCTGAATGCCCAAAATATTGCCCAAACGATAAAGTTGAAAAAATTAAAAAGAACAAAAAAAATATCATGAGTGCCCCAGGGAAACATTGAAGCGAAAATGCTGGAGATATTCCCCGTTGTTATTGCGAAAATAACGGCATTAATGGCATTTACGTCCCTTTTACTATAGGTCGAAGATATCTTTTTTGTAGTCCATTGAATTTTCTCCAAGAAAGGCAGGAACGGCATCGTTAGACCCTCAATAGTTCAAGCGCAAGAGCCATGTAAATGATGCAATACGGAATATCTTGTTCCGAATTATTGAAGGGAGTCGGATGATACTATTCACTGTGTCTATCATCATTCCCATGAAATTAGCACACATTTGACAATTTTTGGCATTCTTTTAAATAAGTGAATTATTATTGCGAACATATTTGCAAAATTTTGCCTCCAAGTTTTTTGAATTCTCCGCATGTGCATATGCTAAATTTTTTGAAGAATAATTTTTTTCTTTAAAAAATTAAAATAACAATAACTGTCAGATGTCTACTAATTGCAATATCATTTATTATCCACACGAATCGGAATAATCAACTCCTAGATTCTTATGAGATGAAATGTTTTAAGTTTATGAATGTTGTGACACGCATAAATCAAAAGAAAAAAAATATCTCGATCGACATAAAAAAAAGTACGTAGAAAAAAAACAAAGGGGAGAGTTTGTTTTGGAACTGTCGTGTATCAATGGCCAACAAACCGACACTATTCTTCGAGAGGTTTTATTGCGAGAAAATTGTCAGCAGAGAGAAGAAAATTCCTTTTTTTTGATTGGTGGCCCTTATTTTTTGTTTTAATTTTCGGACCAATGAATATTTTTAAAATTTATCAACAGCTCTCCCACTACTATTCGGTAAAGACGCACGTGTCCTCGGTCTTCATTAGACTGTGTATCGTCCTGGAGGATACATTGCCAGTGAAAAAAAAATTATTGTCATTATTATATTACACGGTCATTGCGTGAAATTTAAGAAGTTTGGGTCTATAGTATTAATTAATTTGAACACTGTGGAATAAAGAATAGTGATTATTGATTACATAGTGCTACTAATTTTAGATAAAAATCGATTAATAATTTTCAATCTAGTAAGTATCACTTTATGACTTTTTAAACATTTTTTTTTATACTAACTTTTTAAATTTAAAATTAGAGTGGAATTCTGCTACACTTTACTGTCCTTGAGAAATAGCATCTATTTTTCATTTTTTTTTTTTTTATTAATTATTTTCTTTTTCTATTTTTTTTCAACTATAAAAAAATCAGTGCAACCTCTCATCGGTTTATCCCTATTAGTCCAATAAAGAAAAGTTTGAGTTCTTCACTCGCCTACCAGGTTAATTTTTTTTCAATAAATTTGCTTTGATCTATATATATCAATTACCTCTAATTGGAAAATCCCAAAAGGGTGGCGAAGGGGGTGAAAGAAATCAATATCACCCCTAAAATGACGTTTTTCGCCAATACCTCGGAAATGGCAACTGATACGAAACAACATTTCGAACAAAAGTTGAAGATATTAAAATTATCTACAAAATTGTTCTGATACACTTTTTACGTATTTGCAAAAGTAACCGAGATATTAACCGTTGAAAATTTTTTTGTATCGCTCAGCCGCGAGGAAAACACCGAAATCTTCGAAAAATCGTATAAATATCAAAAATTAATATTTTTTAATATTCTTTTTTTTTAAGCATATCTACAAAATATGGAGAATTATTTCACAGGGACCGATTTTTTTTCAGAGACTCATTCTAAAGTTATTAAAATAATTAATTGTTTAAACTTTTTATTTTACTATTCAAATTGAATTCTATTTATTTTTTTCAATAGTTGTATTCCCGGCACACTTCTGCACAACTCCGTATTTTTTTTAAGCCTTAAAATTCAATTTGAATAGTAAAATGAAAGGTTTAAACAATTAATTATTTAATAACTTTTGAATGAGTATGAAAAAAAATCGGTCTCCCTGAAATGATCCTCCCCATTTTGTACTCTTGAAATAAATTGCAGTTATAAATAAAAGGTGAACAAGATATTTAATTAATTAGTGTATTTTCCATGAAGATACATGTCAATACTTCAATGTTCAGTCAACGACTGCAGATCAATAAGATCATTAAACAGCCCTTGACAACCAAACATCCACCTATCGTTCTATTCTCTTCAACACTTCCCCTCGATATGTGGATTACATCAATTTATTTACTCAATGAAATCCCCAAGATTTCGAGGCATTTCTGATGTTTTGGTCTAGATAAACCCTTCGTCAGAATATCTGCTCCCATCTCGTCCGTAGACACATATTCCAACTTTGGACCTGTGTCACTTTGAATAACATCTCTCACTGCGTGATGTTTCACGTCGATGTGCTTTGTTCGGTTGTGAAAAACGGGATTCTTAGCCAATTTTAAAGCTCCATTGTTATCACATAGCAATCTCCCTTTTGCCAAGCTTTCGAAACCCAGTTCTACCAAGAAACGTTGCAGGTACACAGCTTCCTTTGCAGCCTCATTAAGTGCCATGTATTCAGCCTCCGTCGATGATAAAGCAACTGTCTTCTGCTTTTTCGACTCCCACGAAATCGTACATCCTCCCAAAATGAAAGCGAATCCAGTATACGACTTTCTGTCATCAATGCAATTCGCCCAATCAGCATCCACATAGCCCAACAGCGGCTTTGATTCCTTAATGTACTTCAATCCGACGTTTTGAGTGCCCTTTAAGTACCTGAGTACTCTTTTTGCAGCAATCCAGTGCGTTTTGTCATAACATGAGTTATATTGACTGAGATAACTCACAGCATGGCAGATATCTGGCCTTGTACACACAGAAAGATACATCAATGAGCCCACGAGTTCTCTGTACTGTAGATTCTTCCATTTATCTATTTCTGTGGCATCTTCACATCTCCTTAGTCTCGTTCCTGATTCGATTGGAGTTGTTACTGGCTTAGAGTCAGTCATTCCAAATTTTTCAAGAATATCAAGTAAATATCCCTTTTGTGTCATGGTTATTTCTCCATTACTTCTTGAAAATTCTATTCCTAAACAGTAATTCACGTTCCCCAGATTTTTAAATTCGAAGACGTTGGACAGTTGTTTTTCGAAATCAGTAATTAATTTGTTGTGTTTTGAAACGACTAAAATGTCATCTACGTAAATGGCGACGATGAATATTTCTTCCCCTCGTCCCAAATAGAATACACATGGATCATTCTTCGATTGTTTCAGTCCGAACTTTTCTAATTCTTCACACAATTTTTCGTACCAGCTTCTTCCAGCTTGACGTAGACCATACAAAGCCTTCTTCATTTCACAAACTTGATTTCCTTTTTGAAAATCTCGGAGCATAATTTTTGTTTTTCTGCTTATTTCGCTGCCTTCAGGTTCTGTTCTGATGATTTTCTTCATTATTTCTTCTGAATGATCTGGTACTTCCATGTAAATTTTCTCGTGCAAAATTCCATTCAAATATGCAGTAGTCACATCAAATTGTTTCATTTCAAGTTCATATTGTGCTGCAATTGAAGTGATCATTCTTATGGAATTTTGACGTGCTACTGGAGCAAAAGTTTCATTGTAGTCTATGCCGGGACGTTGAGTGAAGCCTCTTGCAACAATTCTTGCTTTCCTTTTCTCCAACATTCCATCAGCATTGTATTTATTTCTCAGAACAATTCGACTACCGACGATTTGTTGTTTTTCTGGACGATTCACTAAAACCCATGTATCATTCTTGATGATTGATTTCATCTCTGATGCCATTGATTCCAGCCATCCTTCTGAGTCTTTTCCATTTAATGCTTCTTTCAATGATACTTCTGCAAGTCCTGCAAGCTCACTTGTTTCCCCGGCAATATCTCCAATGTCTTCAACTAGATGATAATCCTTTCTTGGTCTTCCCCTGAGTCCAGTAAGTATTTTAGCAGGTCTTCCCCTTCCTCTCTTCATTCGTGGAGCTGGATCAGGGTTTTGTTGATTATCAGCACTTGTTTCAGGTCCAGCATGACGATTCCCAGGTTCAATTTCCTCGTTCAGTTGCTCATCTTCATCCTCTGAATTAATTTGAATCGTTTCGTCATGATTCTCTTCTTCTTCTTCAGCGTCAAACCAGTGCTCATTCTCTTCATCTCTAGTTGGAATTTCTCTTGTGATCGGTTTCATTTTTATTTCAACTTCTCTCGTTTCTCGAGTTTCGTTGAATGTATTTCCTGATTTGATGGTTTTAGAGTTCATTCTTGAATTAGTTTCTTGCTCATTTACAAATTTCACATCTCTTGTTGTGTCTATTCTCCTTTCCTCAGGAATCCAGACTCTGTAAGCCTTGGATTGCTCAGAATATCCAACAAAAATACCCTTCGTAGATCGAGCATCAAACTTCCCAGGGTTCGGTTGCCTGTTGCGAGTGTAGACACTGCAACCAAATTCACGAAAATAAGATACGTTTGGTATTTTCCCTGTCCACAGTTCATGTGCAGTTTTCCCATCCAATGCTCTTGAAGGACATCTGTTTCTTGTGTAGTTGGCAGTATTGATAGCTTCTCCCCAGAATGACGATGGTAAACTAGACTGGATCAGCATGCACCTGGCCATTTCCACTAAAGTACGATTTCTCCGTTCAGCTAGGCCATTCTGTTCTGGTGTGTATGTCACTGTCAGTCTTCTTCCGATCCCATTCTTCTTCAGGAACTCATCAAAATCTTTATTATCATATTCCTTGCCATTATCAGACTGTAAATATTTAATTTTCTCTCCAGTCTGGGTCTCAGCAAATGCTTTATACTCTGTGAAAGCATTGAAAACTTGATTTTTCGATTTTATCAAACGTACTTCGCACCATCCAGAATATTCGTCGATAAAAGTTACAAAATATTTAGCCTTTCCATTTGATTCGACTCTCGCAGGTCCCCAGACATCTGAATGAACAATCTCCAATAATTTTGATGACTTTCCTTCTCTTTTTGGAAATGGAGACTTCGTCATTTTTCCTTGAATACATATTTCACAATCCAAATTTTCTATCGATTCTCCAAGTTCAAGTCCCTTTATTTTTCCCTTTTTGTGACCATCCTGAAGATCTCTGTAGTTCAAATGACCCATCCTTCTGTGCCATAATTCTTTTGTACTCAATTTGGCTGTATTCATTTCAAGTTTCTCTGCGGAGTTGCATTCATCAAATTTTTCCTTAACTAAATATAATTCATCCGATCTTTTAGCCTTGAGAATTACTTTTTCATCTTTATTAACGATTGTGGCTGAATTTTTGTCAAAAATTACTTTAAATCCCTGATCTGTGATTTTTCCAACTGATAATAGATTCATTCTCAAGTCGGGTACATATCCCACATCCTTCAGGTTTACATTTTTGATATTCCCATCCAGTTCTGATGCCAACTGCACAGTGCCTTTTCCAACAATTTTTGTCGATACATCGCTGGCTAAATTCAATTTTCCACATTTGTTCCTGTTCAATTCAGTAAAATTCTCTTCATTTTTGCATAAATGTGATGTGCAACCACTATCTAAACACCAATCACTTCTGTTATGCTTCAAGACTCCTCCCCATGCTTTTTCTTCCACCGATTCTTCACATTTGGCATAAAAACTCTCCGTTTCTGCATTATTTGCTTTATTTGAATTTTTGCCCTTCTCTGGACACTTCGCAGCCCAATGCCCTTTCTTGTGACAGCGGTGACATTTGTATGGGAAATTCTTCTTATCATCAGAATTTTCTCTCTCTTTTGATTTCTGATAATTTTCCTTCGACTCGAATCTCTTCTTAGCTAGCATAGCTCCTTGAGTTGTATCGTGAGATTCACATGTCTTCCCATCATTTATTGACAGAATTTTTTCACGTAAAACCTCAGGTTCAGGTAGTGTGTCTCGAGATTCGATGGTACAGCGAAAGACTTCATAACTCTGTGGAAGACTTTGCAATAACATAATCACTAATAATTCTGGATTTACCTCGATTTCCATTTCCAGCAATTTGTCAATAACATCGAAGAATTCATTTAGGTGTTCTCGAATATCTCCATTTTCCTGCAGTTTCATTACGGTCAACTTCTTCAATAAATTTGATTTCCTCTGTGGTCCCTTTGATTCGTAAATTGCATTTAACTTGTCCCACATCTGTTTCGATGTTACGCAGCCTTTGACTCGTTTTAATTCAGACGGACTGATGTTCAAGATGAGGTCGGACTTCACTTTTCTATCATTTACTTCCCAAAGTTTGACAGCTGCCCGTGATACGTCGTTATCTTCCACAGCCGGTTTCGCTATTTCTCCAGAAACGTACCCCCATTCATCAAATTTTACGAGTAATGCTTCTACCTGGATTTTCCAAGTGTCGTAATTGTCTTTCTGGAGTAATTCTATCTTCACTGATCCGTACCCCGTCATTTTCCAAGTGTCAAGAAAATTCTTCCGTGTACTTCCTTCAGTTTATTTTATTCCTCCGTTTTTATTTCCCTTTTATTTTGGTCGTGAGACTGGGCCCATAACCTCTTGAAATAAATTGCAGTTATAAATAAAAGGTGAACAAGATATTTAATTAATTAGTGTATTTTCCATGAAGATACATGTCAATACTTCAATGTTCAGTCAACGACTGCAGATCAATAAGATCATTAAACAGCCCTTGACAACCAAACATCCACCTATCGTTCTATTCTCTTCAACATGTACATATATTGAAAAAAAAAAAAAAAGTTAAAAAAATATAAATTTTTGATTTTTATACAATTTTTGGAAGATTTCGGCGTTCTTCTCGCGGCTGAGCGGTACAAAAAAATTTTCAACTGTTAATATCTCGGTTAATTTTGCAAATACGTGAAAAGTGTTTCTGAACAATTTTGTAGATAATTTTGATATCTTCAACTTTTGTTTGAAACTTTTTTTCATATTATTTGCCATTTCCGAGATATTGGCAAAAAACGTAATTTTAAGAGTGGTTTTGATTTTTTTCAACCCTTTCGCCACCCTTTTGACATTTTTCACTCAGAGATAGTTGATATATACATCAAAACAAATTTATTAAAAAAGAAATTAACCTGGTAGGCGAGTGAAGAACTCAAACTTTTCTTTATTGGACTATATCAATAAGCCACGAACATGATTCCCGAAATCCTTCTCATGTGCTGTCCTTCCTATACATTCATCTCAAGCGGAGAGAGAGAGTGAGTCAGAGTATGCTAGCCGTGTTTGTATACTCTTAGCATCGTTCCCCCTCTCCTCCGCGGGAGAGCAGTAAGTGATTTATGCACATTCTGAAAATCACTCTGCAGCTTCCCAAAAAATATTTGGATCGGGACAAATAAAAAGAATTTTAAAACTTGGAGCCTCTAATTTTGAAGGATTCAGATAAAAAAATTCTAAGCATCACTTATAACGAGATAAGCACAAGGAGGTCAGAAGCAGAGAGTTTTCTTTTTCATTTCAAAAGTTTTTCCACAGGCTTCGAAGGAAATATTCGGCCTTACCAGGATCATCTAGTCTTTGATTCTTTTGCTTCGATTTTGTTTCTTATACGATAATCATTTATTATGATACTGGAGATGGAAGACATCCGACAATTTTTTTGATTCTTTTAAACACATAAATTATTACGCAAATAATATTTAAAAAATTTTCACTCATACTTTTTTCAATTTCATACATGTGCCTTTTTTCATTTGTTCTTCTAATTATTTTTTTGTTGAAAAAAAAAAAAATGATGAGATGTGTCGCTATTTTCAGTATCATTACGTGAAAGAACAAAATCAAAGTCGATAAAATGTTTTCAAAAACTGCGAGCAGAACCAGAAAATAGAAAAAAAAATCGTCCAGCTTTAACCCTTTTATCTCGTCATGAATGATGCTGGGGAAATTTTCTCATCTCAATATTCTAAAAGTAGAGACCTCAAGTTTTTCAATTATTTTTTATAATCTGATCCGATTACTTTTTGCAAATCTTACAACCTTCTAAAAATGAGTAGAAAAACTGAAAAATTCAACTGCTCCCTTCATTCATCACTGAGTGTATAAAAGGCATGAAAAAAAATTCCTGAAATAGTAGCTCATAATTTCAATGCTATGTCGCTTTATTTTTATTTGATTTGGATACAATGCGCTAGAATCCATGCATTTTGTCGAGAGAAAAAATTAATAACTGAATCTTTTGCCATTAAACATCTAGCCTGCGCATTATTATTGCAAGTTGTTTCATTCATTCGATTAATTTTCATTTATTATTTATTATTCACTTCTGGCAAAATTTGCAAAGTTCAGCTCAATAAAAAAAAGTCATTTTCAGGCACTTTCCGGAAGTTGAGCGAAACTCCACAAAGTTTGCAAAAAATGTAAATGTATTTGCGTTTCCTCTCAGCTTTATGTGTGCCTGAACACCCTGCCAATTTTGAAGTGAATCGGCTGGATAGTGTTTTTTTTCCGGATGGTCAAAATTGTAACAAAAATGAAGACCGGATATATTTTCTTCCGTTGTGTTCCCGGGATTCTCCATATGTGAATGCTGTAGACGGGGTGAGTGGGTGGGCGAGGAAGAGTGAATGAGCAGTGAGCATGAAGAGTGAAAGAATGTTCCATACGAAATTATAAAAGATGACAGAAAAAAGGAAATCTCCGGCCTTAAATATCATTAATTGATGTTTAAGGATGTATGGTCGAGAGAGCGGGAAAGCCGTGAATTTTGATGGGTGAGGATAGGCGCGACTAGTGGCATTTCTCCATAAGAGCCCGTGCATTTTCTGTCAATTTTCAATAATTTTTTTTCTTCCGTATAGAATGGTTCCTTCCTCCGGACTTTTCATAGTTGAATCCTCTGAGAAATAATCTAGATATAAAAAAAAATTGAACCCGCAAATCGAAATTTTTCATCATGATCATACATCCTTAAGGAATAAAGCAGCGTTCCTTCAAGTGTTTCTACAATTTTGACCGTCTGGGAAAGAAAAATATCCAACGGATTGGCTTAAAAATTTATAGGGTGTTTAGGTACATATTAGGCTAGGGAGAAACGCTAAAACCTCTGTACTTTTCTTAATATTTGCAAAATCGAGCTCGATTTAAAAAAACATGAAAACCGTAGTTTTTTTCTACTTTTTGAAACCGATTTGAAAAATGAAATTTTTTCCTCGACAAAACTGCATAAAACGCTAACAGAACACTGATACGAGTTGACGAAACCGACCATCCGTTGACTGTGTGATCAGTAGCTTACGAGATGTCGTTAATCAAGGACAGAAGTATCTTTTTTAATTCAAATACCGATATCTCGATAACAAATGGTCGTAGAGACATAAAAAAAAAGAAAATCAAAGCAACAGCATTAGGCTAGCCAACCTTGACAACTGTTCAATCGAAATTTGTTTTTTTTTTTGCAAGTCCGTGGACAATCTCGAAAAAGGTAGAAATTTTAATTTATTTTTCCTTCATGTTCATCTCTTTTTTCGTGCCATGAATAATGCCCAAAGAAAAATTTTGTCTCAAGGTTTTAAAACTGGAGACTTCAAGCTCTTGGAATCTTTCTATTTATCTCGCTGCGACCATTTTTTGCAAAGTTACAGCCATTTGGGAATCACTTTAGGAAATGGGAAAATTTTCCTTTCTTTTATTTTTTTGGCTGTGTGTGCTTTAAGGCTTCACATAGACCTGAGAACGCGCGAAACGCCTTCCTCCTTCGAGAATTATTTTGAATGTGACGTAAGGGATTTTTTTTCCTACATTGTTCATTTGCCATTAAATTGAACTAAAAAAAAAAATTTTTTTTTCCTTTAAATCATCGTATAGTTGACAATATCGAACAGATAAAAAGGATGGTGCTGCATGATCGACATTGAAACACCTTGAAAATTGATGCAATCTGAGAACAATGACATGGTGAGAGAATAACATAGTAGTTTTAGCCTGTGGGGGAGTTTTTTTTTCAAAAAACAATGAAAAAAAATTCTTAAAGCTTCGATGGAAATGTGCAAAACTTTAAGAATTTTTTTTTCTTGGATTTCTGAGAAAAAAAATTCTTTCCGACAGACTACGATTACTCCATTATTGTCTCGCCATTTTTTTCTCCGATTGGATCAATTTAGGTGAATAAACAATATAGGAGAAAAAAAAAATTCTCCTCTTTTTATATTGAAAATAATTCTCAAAACATTGAGGCGTTTTGCGTGTTTCCATGTATATTTGAGGGCTTAATAGATGATTCCCTCGGTGTCTCGATTATTCGTCAGGATGAAATGTGCTTCGCTCAAGCAATATTCATATGTTATTTTCAAGTTATTGTTTCATACTTTCTAATGCCAAAAATAATGTCGATGCAAAGAATTTCGCAATTAGAAGACTGCACGTTTATGAGTTATAATTGGATTGTAATTTGTGAATATTTCTTGACATATGAGCAATGAAGGGATTACACATTTGGATAATCGGTTGGTGCTCCACAGAGCAGATTGCGCGCGAATTCGATATGATATTGATAATAGCAGATATTTGACAATTTCTACATATTCCATCCGTTGAACACTGAAACTATCACATAGCTGTATTGAAATAAATATATAAACATGTAAGAAATTCAAAAATTTAGAAGTGCGCATTTTTATCAATATTTTTTTCATCATAGTTTATTGTTTTGACACAATGCAAAAAATTATCAGATGTCTGCTCATTTCACTATCATTTTGTCGATCTCTGCCATAATCAATCGCCGAATCCCAAAATTTTTTACATTTTCTTCTTTTTATGGACTTTCAGAATAACAAGGCATTAATACTAATTATTAAGTTCAATACTTATCAATGACTGCAGCATTTAGTTGTAAGTATTTTTTATCTGTGATGACCTTCATCTAAATTAATATTCGTTCTTCATAATTGCTGTTTTTATAAAAAGATATTCACGCATTTTTATATTTTATTCCACAGCTATTTGAATTATAATTTTAAATAAGACATCACCACATCATATCAGTTAGTTGAAGCTTTCGCCAAAAATAATTTTTGCATCGACTCCAGAGGCTTGCATAGAGCATTGAAATATTGATTTAATTATTCAAGAATGATTTTGAAGTGTCCAGAAAAAAACTACTGTAATTTTATTTCTATGCGAATTTTCGTTGATGGATTTTGTTCTTTCTAGCATGTAATTTTAATTTCCTTCTTCATATTTAGCATGTAACTCGTAATAATGTATCGATAGGATCTTGTACATATTATTTATTTACAGTTCTTGTACATAATATTGGATGTAACTTTTATAATTTTTATATGCTTGTGTAACGATGGAGAATTTCCATATATTCAGTATTTTTGGTATATTTATTAGTTTTATAGTTATTGTTGAAACAATACGTTCAGAAAAGGTATTAATTGAAGACATTGAAGGAGCTCTCCAAACAATATACCCTAATATTGATTTTCCTTCATTTGCTGAATCAGATAATTGTAAAAAATTGGCAGCAAAAGATAGTATTTGGCGCAAGATTGTCCGTTATATTTTACCTCACAAGAACGACCAGAGAACCATTAGCAAATATGCTGAGCGATGTCAGGACATATTCCGCAAGAAATATAGATCTGATAAAAAACGTGAAGATAAACTAAATGGGCCTCAACCTTCAAAAATTACTCGAAATGAGAACAGAGCACCAGAGCATTCTAAGAATGCCCAAAATGACAATGAAAAAGATTCCGAGAACTTGAAAAAATCTTCAGTACCAGAGAATTCTGAGAATGATGAATATGAGATTAAGAAAGATTCCGAGAGCGCGGAAAAATCACCAAGACCAGAATATACTGGAGGCAGTGAAGATCACGTTAAGAAAGATTCCGAGAACTCAGAAAAATTTCCAGTTTCAGATCATTCCAAGAGTTATGAAAATGACATTGAGAAAAATTCTGAGAACTCGGAAAGATCTCCACGCCCAGGATATACTGGAGGCAGTGAGGACCACATTGAAAAATCTCCAGTACCAGAGCACTCTGCCCAAAATGACATTGACGAAGATTTCGAGAAACAGGGATATACTGAAGACAGTGAAAATCACTTTGAGAGTGATTATCAGTTCTCTGATGACATCAACGACGCGAATAATGAGCCCATACACAATCGCATCAAAACTCCAAACATTGAGAGCAATAGGCATCCACGGAAACGCACGATTCTACGTGATGGTTCACCTGATCTACTATTCTGGTCAGACAGTAGTGATGATGAACCAGAAGTAGAAGAAAGTGGAATAAACAGACACGCAGATATCACAAATGGTGTAAGTCATGCCGATTCCGGAAATAATGATGAAAATGATCCAAAATGTAATGAAAATAAGTCTTCACCATTTTCTACACCAATAGACCTTGCAGACGCCATGAACCACACTCCTGTTAGTTCACTACCGAAGTCAAATCCCGTAGACAAAGAATGCAAACATCAATTCCAAAATAATCATATTTTCATCGCATGGAAGACTGATTACCCTTTCTCAAGTAGCAGCTTTATACTCCCAAAAATATTTTGGGAGAAATACTGGACATCAACCAAGTGTTTGCTGAACGGCTGGGCGAATCAATTCATTAATTATATGAGAACTAGAGACGAATATAAGGGCTGTACATTCGCAATCAAAGAGCATAGATGTTACGGAGCAACAAAAAGAACTCCTTTCCACTTTTGGGTTCGCCTTCGATGTCTAAATAAGGCATGTACTTCTTACAAATGCATAGTTACAGATTTAATCAAAGAACCATTCGTGGATACAACTGTTGAGGTAGCTCATAAAAAAACAATTCATCACAACTGCGATGAAGTTTACCGGCGTTGCATCCGCAAAGAAGATCGCACTAAATTCGCTGAAGAGGCCGCACACACGGCACCATGCGTCCTTGCGGCAAGAGCTTTCAATGAGTTGCATCCATTATCAAAAAAATCAGGAAACCGAGATGGAGCTCCTTCTAGTCAACTAATCAGAAAAATGAGGAGCGAGCATAATTTAGAAAATGATTTGCACCCTCATCCATTGGTACATATGGACGAGCTGAGAAAAAAATATAAGAGAGATGAAAGATGGAAAGGAGAAATAATTAATGGACTAATACAGTCAACATATCATCAAGCAATGTGGTCGGAAAGGCAGATTTTATATCTTATATCTTTACTGGGCAAACAACCGATATTCGTATACTTTGACGCAACTGGTTCCATTATTAGAAAAATGGATAAATATGCTAAGAGTATTCTGTATTATGCACTAGTATTGCCAGGCAATGATGAGAATCACGCCTTGCCGATAGCTGAACTACTAACAGATACACACACAATACTCTCAATCAGTTCATTTCTGACGGCATTCAATCAAGACGTGAAAAAATTCACAAAAAGATTAGTTTTCGCCAAAATTGGAACCGATTTCAGCATTGCAATGATTGCCGCTATTTTGAGGAGTTTCAATGATATGTCTATTTCACAATATCTGCACTACACTTATAAAAATTTGGATAATTTGAAAGCAACCAACAAAATAACAGTGGTTCATATCTGCTCCTCTCATACTCTAAAGACCATTCTTCGCAAGGCTAACACATGCATCAAAAACAAAGAACATCGGACTAGAGTTGGCAAGATTGTCACGCAATTGATTCATTCACAGACTCTTGAAGAAGCACGAGAGTATTTCCGATCATTTATTGTCGTATTTGCTTTGAAATTCCAGATTCCTCAATTTGCAGAATACTATGAGCCTTATATACTACTAGATGATTCGGATGATACAATGCATGATAATATTATGAACAATGACGAAAACCAATACAAAGACGATGAAGATGACGATGAATTGGTCGTCAAAGCACGAAAAGCATCACCATATTATCAATATTTTTGTGGCATTTATGACGAAATGAAACAAGAAGCAGAAACATATGTAACGGGGATGGACCCTGAAGAGCTTCACGAGAATGAATTTGTTGCAATCAATTTTTTCAAATATTTTCTCACATTCATAATCCCGTACTACTCAATGTGGGCTGCAGTGATCATCAAAAAATTCAATATCATGCGTGATACAAGTGCAACCGTCGAAAATTATTTTAAAATTGTAAAATCTTATGTGTTAAAGAAAGAAAAGAATATTCCTGCACCTAGATTCGTTCGTGAGATGGAGGAAAAAATTCATTTGTGGCTGGAGAAACGTTCGTACAAACAAACAACGAAGCGCCAAGAAGAAAACAAGAAAAAAAGAGATATGGAAAAGGGAAAAAAGAAAAATGTAAAGAAAGAAGTTACGGAAAAGAAGGCAGAATCCTCGAAACAGGAAACACCTGATCGTACTGAAAAGCCACGATCAGCGAAAAGAAAACGTTCGCAATGGAGTGAAGAAACGGCCTGTGAGAGTTGGATGCCCAAAAAACGTTGGAGAAAGGAACGTCGCAATTTATATTTTACGATGGACAAGCACATTGATGATTCTGAATGTGAATGTCCTGCTAAAAAATCAAAAATCCCAGTAGAGAGATTCCCCAAGACTGAACATATTGATGACTCTGAATGTGAATGTCCTGCTGAAAAATCAGAAATCCCAGTAGAGGAATTCCCCAAGACTGAACATGATGATGATGATGAGAGTGAGCAAAAAACGTACACCAACTTTAATCAAGATATTGGGGATCGCTTTTTCGATGACAAACTCCGTTACCCCTCGAGTTTTCCAAATCTTACCAAAGAAGTGGCTGGCTACAGAATTCAGCGAGATTTATTTATGAGGTTATTACCGACAAAGCAGATAGATGGAGAACTAATAAACGCATTTAATGCTACTTTGAAAACCGTCGCTGCTTGTAACGGTTTACGTCTTCTACCATTCGATACTCTTTTTTGTGTAAAAATGCTTGCGGGAAAATCATCCATTGGTTTCCAAAATTGGATTAAAAAGGCAGAACCAAAGAAGTATGATATATGGCTGATTCCTGTTCATTTAAATGCGAACCATTGGGTTCTTCTGGTGGTAATAATCCCACTGAAAGTAATGATCTACTTCGACTCATTGCACGGTACTCCATCGAATCTCTTCAAGAAGAGGATAATTGGATGGGTAATTGAGAATGGAACGACGTATCTCCAGAAAACACGAAAACAGTCTTCATGGACACTTTTCGTTCCAAAGGACATTCCCAGCCAACATTCGGAAACTGGAATGAGTAGTAATAATTGCGGGATCCATCTCCTTATGTGGGCTTATCTGATCGCTAGCGGTTCACCCACTACATTCAGAGAAGAAAATATGGATACTGCCCGCAAAGGCATTGCGAAATACATCTATGAATTTCCAGAATGTTCAGCGAACCCAGAATTGCTGAATGAATTGATGGAATCAGATGATGTGAACCGCGGAAGCGATGGGATCCCAACATTTCGGACTGAATGTGATCCGCCATACGGTTCCACTTTCAAATATTGTGCGATGTTGAAGACATTAATTGATATTGAAAATACTGAGTGAATCCTCCATTGACTTGATACCTGATTTTTTTTTCTTTTGTTAATATTTATCAATTTAAGTCCATAAATTTCTCGTTCTGTACATTAAGTGTGGTTTTAGTAAAAAGTTTCACTAAAAAAGTAATCAGACTTATTTATGACCTCATTTATAACACGTTCAACATGTATGTGTGTATCTGTATGTTTACATATTTATTTGCTATTTTTTTTCTCTTTTTGGTGTTTGACAGCTCTGTTCATTTTCTACCATTATTACACATTATCTACAAAGAAGAAATGAAAAGGAAACGTAATCTCACTACTCTGCTAGACTTGTTTATGCCTGGATTTGTCCTTTTTTTCCCCTTTTAACTTACCAGCTTTCCGAAATCCCGTAGTAAGATGCACATTTCTTGGATAGATTCCTTCTTAAGCCATTCCTTGAACGCTTTGGCCCATTTTCCTTTTTCTGGCTGCAAATTATTCTCTATTCTTTCGATTTATTTGTGAAATCTACAGCTCACCTGGTGACCCTCCCGAAAATCCCAACCCCCTCGGATTTTGCATTCAAGAGTTGGAATTTTTCAAAGATGTTTTGATTTCTGAAATTCTGTTATTCATTTATTTTTATTCTATATTTTTTCATTAGGGGGGCAGAGGGATGGGGGTATTTTTGC
Source organism: Aleiodes alternator (assembly GCA_963921955.1). Lineage (NCBI taxonomy): Eukaryota > Metazoa > Arthropoda > Insecta > Hymenoptera > Braconidae > Aleiodes > Aleiodes alternator. The sequence goes on along the minus strand of OY998110.1, from coordinate 1,955,700 downwards.
GGAAAGCTACAGCCTACACCGCAACCCTCCCCAAAATTGCAACCCCCTCGGATTTCGCGGTCGGGAGTTAGAATTTTTCAATTTTTTTTTGAATTTCCAAATTCTTTTGTTTTATTATTTTTTTTAAATATTTTCTCTAAGGGTGACGGAGGGGTGGGGATATTTTTTGTGAAATCTACAGCCTACATCGCGACCCTCCCCAAAATTGCAACTCCCTCGGATTTTGCGTTCGGGAATTAGAATTATTCCAAATTTTTTTGAGTTTCAAAATTCGGTTATTTATTTATTTTTATTTAATTTTCTATATTTTTCTCAAGGGTGGTGGGGGGATGAGGGTATTCTTGTCGAAATCTACAGCCTACACCGCAACCCTCTCCAAAATTGCAACCCCCTCGGATTTCGCGGTCAGGAGTTAGAATTTTCCAATTTTTGTTTGAATTTCCAAATTCATTTGTTTTATTATTTTTTAAAAATATTTTCTCTAAGGGTGGCGGAGGGGGGGGGGATTTTTTTTGTGAAATCTACAGCCTACATCGCGACCCTCCCCAAAATTGCAACCCCCTCGGATTTTGCGTTCAGGAGTTAGAATTTTTCCAAATTTTTTTGAGTTTTAAAATTCGGTTATTTATTTATTTTTATTGAATTTTTTATATTTTTCTCAAGGGTGGCGGAGGGGTGGGAGTATTTTTGGTAAAATCTAAAGCCTACATCGCAATCCTCCCCAAAATTGCAACCCCCTCGGATTTTGCGTTCGGGAGTTCGAATTTTTCAAAATTTTTTTGAGTTTCAAAATGCGGTTATTTTTTATTTAATTTTCTACATTTTTCTCAAGGGTGGCGGAGGGATGAGGGTATTTTTGCCGAAATTTACAGCTTACACCGCGACCCTCCCCGAAATTGCAACCCCCTCGGATTTAGCGTTCGGGACTTAGAATTTTTCAAAAAAATTTGATTTTGGGAATTTCGTCATTTATTCATTTTCATTCTATTTTTTTTATTTTTTTGAAGGGTAGCGGAGGGATGGGGATATTTTTGCCAAAATCTACAGCCTACACCGCGACTCTCCCCAAAATCCCAACCCCCTTGGATTTTGCGTTCGGGAGTTAGGATTTTTCAAAATTTTTTGATTTGGGAAATTCCGTCATTCATTCACTTTCATTTCATTTTGTATATTTTTTTGGAAGGGTGGCGGAGGAATGGTGGTATTTTTGCCGAAATCTACAGCCTGCACCGCAACCCTCCCCCAAATTACAACCCCCTCGGATTTTGCGTTTGGGAGTTGGAATTTTTCAATTTTTTTTTGAATTTCAAAATTCGGTTATTTATTTATTTTTATTGAGTTTTTTATATTTTTCTCAAGGGTGGCGGAGGGGTAGAGGTATTTTTGGTAAAATCTAAAGCCTACATCGCCACCCTCCCCAAAATTGCAACCCCCTTGTATTTTGCGTTCGCGAGTTAGAATTTTTCAAAAATTTTTGATTTGGAAAATTCCGTCATTCATTCATTTTCATTTTATTTTTTATATTTTTTTTGAAGGGTGGCGGAGGGATGGGGGTATTTTTTCCGAAATCTACAACCTACACCGCGATCATCCCCCAAATTACAACCCCCTCGGATTTTGCGTTTGGGAGTTGGAATTTTTCAATTTTTTTTGAATTTCAAAATTCGGTTATTTCTTTATTTTTATTGAGTTTTTTATATTTTTTTCAAGGGTGGCGGAGGGGTGGAGGTATTTTTGGTAAAATCTAAAGCCTACATCGCCACCCTCCCCAAAATTGCAACCCCCTTGTATTTTGCGTTCGCGAGTTAGAATTTTTCAAAAATTTTTGATTTGGAAAATTCCGTCATTCATTCATTTTCATTTTATTTTTTATATTTTTTTTGAAGGGTGGCGGAGGGATGGGGGTATTTTTGCCGAAATCTACAACCTACACCGCGATCATCCCCAAAATATCAACCCCCTCGGATTTTGCGTTCGGGAGTTAGAATTTTTCCAAATTTTTTTGAGTTTTAAAATTCGGTTATTTATTTATTTTTATTGAATTTTTTGTATTTTTCTCAAGGGTGGCGGAGGGGTGGGAGTATTTTTGGTGAAATCTAAAGCCTACATCGCAACCCTCCCCAAAATTGCGACCCCCTCGGATTTTGCGTTCGGGAGTTCGAATTTTTCCAAATTTTTTTGAGTTTCAAAATGCGGTTATTTTTTATTTAATTTTCTACATTTTTCTCAAGGGTGGCGGAGGGATGAGGGTATTTTTGCCGAAATTTACAGCCTACACCGCGACCCTCCCCGAAATTGCAACCCCCTCGGATTTTGCGTTCGGACTTAGAATTTTTCAAAAAAATTTGATTTTGGGAATTTCGTCATTTATTCATTTTCATTCTATTTTTTTTATTTTTTTGAAGGGTAGCGGAGGGATGGGGATATTTTTGCCAAAATCTACAGCCTACACCGCGACTCTCCCCAAAATCCCAACCCCCTTGGATTTTGCGTTCGGGAGTTAGGATTTTTCAAAATTTTTTGATTTGGGAAATTCCGTCATTCATTCGCTTTCATTTCATTTTGTATATTTTTTTGGAAAGGGTGGCGGAGGAATGGTGGTATTTTTGCCGAAATCTACAGCCTGCACCGCAACCCTCCCCCAAATTACAACCCCCTCGGATTTTGCGTTTGGGAGTTGGAATTTTTCAATTTTTTTTTGAATTTCAAAATTCGGTTATTTATTTATTTTTATTGAGTTTTTTATATTTTTCTCAAGGGTGGCGGAGGGGTGGAGGTATTTTTGGTAAAATCTAAAGCCTACATCGCCACCCTCCCCAAAATTGCAACCCCCTTGTATTTTGCGTTCGCGAGTTAGAATTTTTCAAAAATTTTTGATTTGGAAAATTCCGTCATTCATTGATTTTCATTTTATTTTTTATATTTTTTTTGAAGGGTGGCGGAGGAATGGTGGTATTTTTGCCGAAATCTACAGCCTGCACCGCAACCCTCCCCCAAATTACAACCCCCTCGGATTTTGCGTTTGGGAGTTAGAATGTTTCCAAATTTTTTTGAGTTTTAAAATTCGGTTATTTATTTATTTTTATTGAATTTTTTGTATTTTTCTCAAGGGTGGCGGAGGGGTGGGAGTATTTTTGGTGAAATCTAAAGCCTACATCGCAACCCTCCCCAAAATTGCGACCCCCTCGGATTTTGCGTTCGGGAGTTCGAATTTTTCCAAATTTTTTTGAGTTTCAAAATGCGGTTATTTTTTATTTAATTTTCTACATTTTTCTCAAGGGTGGCGGAGGGATGAGGGTATTTTTGCCGAAATTTACAGCCTACACCGCGACCCTCCCCGAAATTGCAACTCCCTCGGATTTTGCGTTCGGGACTTAGAATTTTTCAAAAAAATTTGATTTTGGGAATTTCGTCATTTATTCATTTTCATTCTATTTTTTTTATTTTTTTGAAGGGTAGCGGAGGGATGGGGATATTTTTGCCAAAATCTACAGCCTACACCGCGACTCTCCCCAAAATCCCAACCCCCTTGGATTTTGCGTTCGGGAGTTAGGATTTTTCAAAATTTTTTGATTTGGGAAATTCCGTCATTCATTCGCTTTCATTTCATTTTGTATATTTTTTTGGAAAGGGTGGCGGAGGAATGGTGGTATTTTTGCCGAAATCTACAGCATGCACCGCAACCCTCCCCCAAATTACAACCCCCTCGGATTTTGCGTTTGGGAGTTGGAATTTTTCAATTTTTTTTGAATTTCAAAATTCGGTTATTTATTTATTTTTATTGAGTTTTTTATATTTTTTTCAAGGGTGGCGGAGGGGTGGAGGTATTTTTGGTAAAATCTAAAGCCTACATCGCCACCCTCCCCAAAATTGCAACCCCCTTGTATTTTGCGTTCGCGAGTTAGAATTTTTCAAAAATTTTTGATTTGGAAAATTCCGTCATTCATTCATTTTCATTTTATTTTTTATATTTTTTTTGAAGGGTGGCGGAGGGATGGGGGTATTTTTGCCGAAATCTACAACCTACACCGCGATCATCCCCAAAATATCAACCCCCTCGGATTTTGCGTTCGGGAGTTAGGATTTTTCAAAATTTTTTGATTTGGGAAATTCCGTCATTCATTCATTTTCATTTTATTTTCTATATTTTTTTTGAAGGGTGGCGGAGGAATGGTGGTATTCTTGCCGAAATCTATAGCCTACACCACGACCCTCCCCAAAATTGCAGCCCCCTCGGATTTTGCGTTCAGGAGTTAGAATTTTTCAATTTTTTTTTGAATTCCCAAATTTTTTTATTTTATTATTTTTTAAAAAAATTTTCTCTAAGGGTGACGGAGGGGTGGGGATATTTTTGGCGAAATCTACAGCCTACATCGCGACCCTCCCCAAAATTGCAACCCCCTCGGATTTTGCGTTTGGGAGTTAGAATTTTTCAAATTTTCTTTTGAGTTTCAAAAGTCAGTTATTTATTTATTTTTATTTAATTTTTTATATTTTTTTTGAAGGGTGGCGGAGGGGTGAGGGTATTCTTGCTGAAATCCACAGCCTACAGCGCGATCATCCCCAAAATATCAACCCCCTCGGATTTTGCGTTCGGGAGTTAGGATTTGTCAAAATTTTTCGATTTTTGGACTTCCGTCATTTATTCATCTTCATTACATTTTTTATATATTTTGAAAGGTAGTGGAAGAGTGGGGGTATTTCCGGTGGAATCTACAGCTCACCCCGCCTCCCTCCCCAAAATCCCAACCCCCTCGAATTTTGCGTTCACGAGTTAGAATTTTTCACAAATTTTTGGATTTCGGAAATTCCGTCATTTATTCATCTCATTTCATTTTTTATAGTTTTTTTGAAGGGTGGCGGAGGGATGCGGGTATTTTTGCCGAAATCTACAACCTACACCGCTACCCTCCCCAAAATCCCAATCCCCTTGGATTTTGCGTTCGGGAGTTAGGATTTTTCAAAATTTTTTAATTTGGGAAATTCCGTCATTCATTCATTTTCATTTTATTTTCTATATTTTTTTTGAAGGGTGGCGGAGGAATGGTGGTATTTTTGCCGAAATCTACAGCCTACACCGCGACCCTCCCCAAAATTGCAACTCCCTCGGATTTTGCGTTTGGGAGTTAGAATTTTTCAAATTTTTTTTTGAGTTTCAAAATTCTTTTATTTATTTATTTTTTTTGAATTTTTTATATTTTTCTCAAGGGTTGCGGAGGGGTGGGGGTATTTTTGGTAAAATCTAAAGCCTACATCGCAACCCTCCCCAAAATTGCAACCCCCTCGGATTTTGCGTTCGGGAGTTCGAATTTTTCCAAATTTTTCTGAGTTTCAAAATGCGGTTATTTTTTATTTTTATTTAATTTTCTACATTTTTCTCAAGGGTGGCGGAGGGATGAGGGTATTTTTGCCGAAACTTACAGCCTACACCGCGACCCTCCCCGAAATTGCAACCCCCTCGGATTTTGCGTTCGAGAGTTAGAATTTTTCCAAATTTTTTTGAGTTTCAAAATTTGGTTATTTATTTATTTTCATTCTATTTTTTATATTTTTTTCGGAGGGTGGCGGGGGGATGGGGTTAGTTATGCCAAAATCTACAGCCTACACTGTGACCCTCCCCAAAATCCCAACCCCCTCGGATTCTGCGTTCGGGAGTTAGGATTATTCTAAAAATTTCGATTCTGGGAATTTCGTCATTTATTCATTTTCATTCTATTTTTTATATTTTTTTTGAAGGGTGGCGGAGGGTTGAGAGGATTTCTGGTGAAATCTAAAGCTCACCTCGCGATCCTCCCCAAATTGCCAACCCCCTCGAATTTTGTGTTCGGGAGTTAGAATTTTTCAAAATTTTTTTGATTCTCGAAATTCCGTTATTCATCTATTTTTATTTAATTTTTTTATTTTTTTAAGGGCTGTGGAGGGGTGGGAGCATTTTTTACCGAAATCCATAGCCTACACCGCGATCCTCCCCAAAAATTCCAACCCCGTCGGATTTTGCGTTCGGGAGTTAGAATTTTTCAAAAAAAAATTGAGTTTCAAAATTCTGTTATTTTATTATTTTTATTTAATTCATTATATTTTTTTGAAGGGTGGCGGAGGGGTGGGGGTATTTTTGGTGAAATCTTCAGCCCACCCTGCAACCCTCCTCAAAATCTCAACCCCCCCGCATTTTGCGTTTATGAGACTGGCGTGTCTGCAGACCGATGTGTACGCCGTGTACAGACGGAGCGCCTAGTGCAGTCACGGCACAAGATTATGCGCTGCGTCTGCCAGCTCTGTCTGCCAGTTTCACTGTCATGAATTACTGAACATGAAAAAGTAGAGAAATAGAAGAAATAAATTGCCTCAGCTTTAAAAAAAAAGAATACCAAAAAAAAACACACACACACCCAAAAATAAACGATATTAGAATAATTCTCCCCTCCACGGTCATCTGCAGCTTTGAATAATTCCGAGGTAAGCAAATCAAGATACACCCTCTGTCTCTCTGTTCCTCTCCTCTCCTCGAACTGAGAGGAGGAAAAAAAAAAAACGTTTTATCCAGTGTCTTGCCGCGTCAAGCCCAATCATGTTGATTCAACAAAGTACCTTACCCACCTACCTAAATTGCTTGAATTTGGTATTCGGCCAGGAGGAAGGATGAGGCACAAAATGTAGTTGAATGAGAGTAAGCAAGACAGAGATATCAGGAGTAGATAGATATATGGGAAGTAGGAAGAGAGTAGATTGTAGAGAAAAGGGGGCTTGAGAGACTCGAAGCAAGGTCTGATTGCACATCTAGGCCAAACTGGAACCGCGCGCGACTTTGGCCCGTCGGACAGGCGCGCTCCAGTGGAAAGCCACTGTGATGATTGGCCCAAGTTTGCCGCCAAACATACCCCAAAACCTCGCCGAAACACACATACACATAGACTTTGAGAAATTCCCTCGTCTCGTCCTTGTCCAATATTCTCTCCCTTCTCCTGATTCACAGTGCATATACACTCCTTCATCCACTTGTGCATACGATGCCTCTTGCACACACGTCTTTACCTCCCTCTCGTCTCTCCTCACACAATTTCAAAACGTCCGTGCCGCCGAAATGCCGAGGCAGAAGGGGTGATTGGACGCATCCCGGTGATTGTAGCACCCTCTCTCTCGCTCTTCTGCATCCCCTCTTATTTTCTGTCTCGCTCTAGCGAATCCAGTCATCCTCTTTCCTACCCTCTTCAGTAAACCCAGACTACCGCAGTGCCTCCTACACAGACACTGGCTACACTCCTCAATACTCTTCTCCCTACCCCTTTCTCCACTCTTTCTCTCTCGGCATCACCCTATACGGCTGTAAATCGAGTTTACCCTCTTGCCGTAGCTCAGCCCTTCAATCAAACTGATTGAAACATTCCTTGAATCCAAAAGAAACGAGCCATCCGCTACCATCCCTCTCTTACTCTTTACCATACTCCACTATCTCTGTCTCTTTTCAATGCTCGCATTTCTCATGCACTTTTTCTTTGTTTCTCAACTAAAATTTTTTCCTCTCAGAAAACACGATAAAAACAGTATTTCGATTTTTTACGGATTACGTAGTTTTTTTTTCTTTCTCCACGGCATTTTCGTATTTCTCATCTCTGTCCTACACTGAATATCCCACGAGCTATTTTCTTCTTTATTGCAATACTTTTTTTTTTTTTTTGTTTACTTGCATGAATTTCCTTTTATTAAGTCTTTCAGAGTAATTGGATTTTGTTTGGCAATTTATTGAATTCACACATTGTCATTAAAAATCGACAATTGTTCTCAGTTGAATAGAATTTCAATAAATAAATACTCAATGTCAGAATTTCTAAATGAAAAATCATTTCTCTGTTCCACTTTTTACTACATATTCCACTATCCGTGATCTCGTAACACGAGAGATTGATTCAAATTTTCGTATTCAAAAATTCAAATATATCCCACATATTCGGAATACTTTAAATTCCTATCTCCTTGAACTTCTGTCGCAAGAGGTATATACCAGGTCAGGCAATGTGAAGTGAGCAGTTTCTACCACGAAGATTACTTCAAACTGAAAAAAAAAGGATAGAATGGAAAAGAAAGGCCGAGGAGAAGAGTGAAATAACGAGAGTAGAATTGTTTCCACCGAAAAAAAGAGGTTTTTTCTTTTTTTTTTGGTAATTGGCTCTTAGCGAGCATTGTTCGAGTGACTGGACTGTTGTATCTGGGCAATAAGCATCGTGGGAGGAGGAAGAGGAGAGAATAAGTAAGACAGAGCGTAATACAGAGAGCAGTGGAGTATCCCCAACTGTAAGAGATGAACAGAAACTTTAAATAATATGAGAGAATAGAGACAGCATGAGATAAAAAGAGATGGAAAATGCGTAGTTGAGCCACGGTGAATTCTATTCCGGGCAGGCCGTCTCCGACTATGTCGGCGTCTGTTTCTCATTAAATTACGCTCTGACCTCGAATCCTCTAAATTTGGAACGGTCCCCAGTGATTACCTACCATCAACCCGAGGAATCTTGTGTAAGACCAAGTTCCGTGTGAGTTTTTAGATGGACATTACTAGAGAATACCTATTTCAATGGATTCCAGTCAAATTAACGGATACTGCTAATTTACTGGGATCTTTAGTCAGGATTATGGGGTCCGCTGTTAAGGTTGATGAAATCATTCAATTGCCAACGGATAATTACCGAAATTCCCTGATTCCAGAATCTATCTGAAGTTCTTGACGATCTGAATCCTGATTCTAATCGAGATACATCGTTGCTTGAACTGATATTGGGAGAATAGGACAGAAACTTACCTCTGGTAATCGTTTTTACAGAGAATCATTCCCTGTTTCGTGAAACAGGATGAGCCCAAGTCTCCGAGGGGATGGTGACAGTACGAACACTTGAAACAATTGTTGTGCCAGTAGCGTTCGAGTGCCATTAAGAAGTACCTCTCGGTTATTCTACCTGTGCAGCCAGCACATGTGTGGAAATTCGTTGATCCCTGTTGTCCGCCCTCTTGCTGAAATGTCAAAGGTTCAATTAGGAATGTTAACATAAATCGTTGATTGTGTATAATAATTGTTTAATTGTAGTAGACTCTCATATAAATTCCAACCGTCAAAGTTCCACATTAGCTTTCCAACTTTGATTCTTCCCTGAGCAAATCAGAATTGAGTTTCGAAGCGCGGATTTTCAAATGTACTTTTGAATATATTTCATACATTCTGCGCATTGAACTGCGCATAGGAGAATACTTCACGGCGCAATGAACTGCGCAGAGGGGACAGCTCTACGTAAGAGTAGGGAACAAACTTTAATGAGAGGTCTTGAACGAACGGCGGAACTTATTTGAGAGTCTACTGTATTATCATTCATACGGATGACTGGGATGATTTCATGATGATCATGATGGTCAAGTTAGTTTGTTTGCCAGAGATTTGAATTTTCATTTGAGAAGTCAATTTTGAAACAGAATTTTACCCTAAATCAAAGTAAGCAGTCTCTGACATGAAGGCTGTGAGTTCAAACCTCGCTTGCGCATTCGCTACTCTTTCCAAAATTTGATTTCTTCACAATTTTTAAGTTGCAAGTCTGGTGATTGACAAATATTCTTAATTCTAAATTGAATAAGAAACAAATAGTTGACTCTACACAGAGAAAAATTTTATCTTAATTTAAGAATGTGCAGTCACTTAATTTAAGTGACATGCCATTCTTAAATTAAGTGATTTTTCTAACTCAAATCAAGTGACTTTTCTGACTTAAATCAAGTAGCTATTTTTTTTCTTAATTTAAGAAAGTAAAAGTCACTTAAATTAAGTGACTTTTCTCATTTAAATCAAGTGACTTTTTCTTTCTTAATTTAAGAAAGTGAAACTCACTTGAATTAAGTGACTTTTCTCACTTAAATCAAGTGACTTTTTCTTTCTTAATTTAAGAAAGTAAAACTCACTTAAATCAAGTGACTTTTCTCACTTAAATCAAGTAAATATTTTTTTCTTAATTTAAGAAAGTAAAAATCACTTAAATTAAGTGACTTTTCTCACTTAAATCAAGTGACTTTTTCTTTTTTAATTTAAAAAAGTGAAACTCACTTGAATTAAGTGACTTTTCTCACTTAAATCAAGTGACTTTTTCTTTTTTAATTTAAGAAAGTAAAACTCACTTAAATCAAGTGACTTTTCTTTCTTAATTCAAGTGAACTGCCCATTCTTAAATTAAGAAAACATTTTTCTCTGCGTAGGTGACCAAAACCATCAGACATTCTCCTCGAGCAGCATTGCCAAAAGCCCTCCACTCCCCACTGAGCAGTCAAGAGCAATTCCGGCAACGTTGGAGTTCATCCACCGCCCAATTCCCCATCAAATGACCATACCCATCCGATTCCATTCACCGATCAATCTAAGGTCAATCTATCAGACTGCTGTGTCACTTTCAAGAAATGAGAAAATCATCAATAATCGTTCATGAAACATTAATTAGAAACGATAATTTTCGAAATAATGTGGATGGAAACGATACGAAATAGTATCACCAAGCTTGACCGAGTTCACGCATCCGTGTCCCTTACGCAAAAGTCAATCTCCTTCAGCCCACTCGTTCGAAACGGTCACGCATAGAAAGCAGGAAAGGGTTCCCCCCCCCCTCTCTCTCTCGCTGTCCCCATAACTTGGTCGATTCTCATGGTCTACCTTGTCATTTCCTGATTTTTTTTTTCATATTATTTTCAATTAACCCGTTAAAAAAGATGATTCATTGCTTCAAGGAAAGAATTGAAGAAAAAAAAGCAATGAAATCATCGATAAACTTATATTATCCATGAGAATAATTAAATAGAATTGTAAATAGAGAATGAAAATTGAGAAAAAGTCCTCGAATATGTCGCTGTGGTTCAGACTGAGTGTGTCAGAAATTCATTCTCGACGTCGCAGTAAATTATCCCCCTCTTCCCACCTTCTCCATCCTTCTGCGTCTCTCCCACCACATTGCCTCTCACCATCCCTCCCCCCCCCTCCCCACCCCCTCTCTTTCTCCTCAAATCCAACACCGTTAAAAACACTCTTTCACGCTCCTTCTCTCTCAACTAGTAGAACAAGTGTACACTACAGTATTTGGATTCTGCTTACTTTTATGTTGAGGGGAAAATACTTCTGGTTCATGCGCGCCGTGATGGCGTTGTAGTGATGATGCGTGTGTACCTCCATAAGGAACGCGTGCCGTCGGTAAATTTTCAATTCCAAACACACTCACAGACACACAAAAACACAGACAGAATAAACCTAAAACACCGATTTGTAAAAAAAAAAGAAAACTTATTTCTAAGTTTAATCCAAATGATTATGTATTCACTTCACCACTGTTATTAAAGGAATGTAAAATGAAGAAGAAAAAAAAAGCCTCTCAACACAATTACACTCTTTTCTTTATTTTCTGAATAAAACAATTCAATTGAATTCACTTTCACATATGAAGTACGTTGATAAACGAATTGTAAAAATCAAAGAAAATTTCCCCCATGTACAATTCACCAATGGTATCTGAATAACGCTGAATCATGTACAAACTGGCAAACGAGGACGACTGGTTTTATTCTGGTAGTAGGAGGAAAAAGAAAGAACACGGGAAGAGCACAAAAAAAAAATAAGAAACGAGATGATGAGAAAGATAGAAACGCTCGTAAGTGAGAGGTGGCAACACTACGTAATACGAACTTGCCCCGACCGAAGTCAGGACCCAACTGACTGGTCGGGGTTTGCCGGTTCTGCTTTGGGGCCCTGAATGCTTCACGAGGTCCCTGGGTTCAGGTACCTCGGTGTGTTGTTCCCTTGCTTACCATAGAGCTGCATTGAATGGAGGGGAGAAGGAAAGAGAGAGAGAGATACATAGAGACAGCAAGGGAGAGAGAGAGAGAGATGGCGATAGTTGAGAAGAAAAAGAACAGTATAAAGAGGCAATGCCTAGAAAGGACCTAACATTTCAAAAGGGGAACGGTCCGTGTGCCTGGCGAGTTTCTCAAGTGGTGGGGGAATATTCGGGCCCTCTCTTTTTCTTTCTCTATCAGCCATACGGTGCATTGATAGTTTGCCTCTCTTTCTCATCATCATTCCCGCCCTCTTCCCAAATTTTTTTTTTCTCTTCCCCTCCATTCAATTATATTTCTCCATGGTAAATACCCATATTGTTACGTTTGTCAATGGCGAGCTAAGTGAGGGTCACGTAGATGGATAATACCCATGGAATTTCTTTCTCGATTGGGCCTTTCTTCTTATTTTCCAACAGCATCAGCCAACTTCACTCCTCATCATTTCTTCTATTCGCTATTTCGTTTTTTTTTTGCAGTTTTTTTTTCTAATTCTTCATCCTCGTATTCTTGCCATTGGTACGTGTGAGTGATTCAACGTGGTTCAACGCCTTCCTGACACGAAACCTTTTACCTCTCCCTCAATTATCCAACTAACCAACTCCTCCTCCTTCTACTTTTATACTTTATATTCTGAGAATATCGATGGTACAATGGAGTACAACGGAACTCTTAAAATTCAGATAATATTATATTTTTCGAGAAATACAAAATACCACTTCCGTACATCAAGGTAGCTTTCTCTCTACAAAACGTTTCACAGAAGTGTAGGAAAGTACATGCTTAGAAAGTGTAGGCTTTTATGTAGGTGTACTTTTGATACAAGTATTCCCAAAACTCCTGATGATGCAAGATCATTTATTGCTTCGATTTCCTCATTCACATGACTGTCAACTATCGGCTTTAAAGGGGAAGCATCCAGCCCCATGTCATTGCCAAGCCTTGCCTAATCAGTTACTTTGTTATTCATCTAGTCGATACATCTTGAGAATCTGGTCTAACTTTTTTTTCTTTCGGGATGCTCAGCTGGTTGAGAGAGGAATCATGCTAAATTGATGGAACATGATGGATACGTCTAGCTTTTGTGGCAAATGTCTTTGAATCGAGTAGATTTGGGAAAAAATATGAGTTTTTTTTTGTGACGAATTTTATGAACTAAAAAGTCTCTCAATAAAAATCGAAATATCAAAAAAAATCCACCACTTCTCTATTGAATTAGCATCTTTAAGATCAAGTGATACGAAAATTCTAAAAAATATGAAACACGGTAATTTTTATGTGAAGACTACTTTCAGACAGGTGTTTCACCAAACTTCTTCATATAAATAAATCAATAGTACTCACCTTCAGCGTACAATTATTGTTATGATTGACTGGTGGATATGCCGGATGACCGGGTAAATGTGGATGCGTATGAACCGGATGATGTGGATTATCACCCATCATACCACCTCCACCATGGTGATGTCCATTTGTGCCCATGCCAGGTGTACCACCAAGTGATCCATAAGGTGTACCAGGATCAGTCTGTCCTGAATGACTTGGCGGTGAGTGTGGACTTGGTAGATCTGGTGTTGATGTACTACCGCTACCACCGCCGCTGCCACCACCACTGCTATTACCAGTTGTGTAACCGCCGTGATGTGGCCCACCTGGTCCAGGATGATGGGGACTACTTGACAACGAGGGATGATGGGGATAAGCTGATGTGTGGCCCGGATGGTGGGGGTTCATACCAGCGGTAAGAGCGCTCGCCAGCTTGACCAATGAGATGGGCGGGCCTCAAGAGCCCACCGACTGTGTTTCACGAAGAAAAAAAGCAGTGGCTCTTTATTATCTTATTTATTCACTGGCTAAACTCCGCGGTGAAGCACCGCTTCTTCCTTTTCTCAATTCTGACCTGTAATCAAAAAAATTATTGAACAATCATTAGCATTTTTGTCGAATTTTCCTCGAATCAGCATATTTTATTTCTAGTTAAATTCTACGTTCTCTGTTTGAAAACCAAATTTCCGCGTTCACCCGGCAATTCTGAATGTAGAACTGATCTTAGCTCGAGGCAAGAGCGTGGAATGCGCTGTTGCCAAGTCGCAGGAGACTTCGAATTCAGTCCCAATCGAATTGGCCCATGAGCACTTTCCACACTCCACTTCGCTGTACAAATTTTAGGCGCACGAAGATGCTGAGACACCGACCACAACAATAATTGCGACCATTTTTATCCTGAGAGGATCATCATAAAACCCTTAACATTAAATATTCGTGAATTCAATGAAAAAACACCAGCTCCATAAACTGTGAATTCCTAATATACATTCCCCAAGGAATCCTATCATGAATTGGCACAAGATATATTCATCATGGTACTCAAAATTCTCCTTTGGATCCTGTGAAAACAGTTGGAGGAGAGAGAACTATACAGCTTTTATCCAGTAAAACCCTCATTTTACGCGTATTGTATACAGCAACCCACCTTCCATCCTTTAATACGAAGAATCCCCTCTCTCCCTCTCATTCTCGTAGTTCGAACTTGGCTCCTCCACTATTTCCCGTTATCCACTCTAATTAAGCATTTTATCGTTTTAATTATACCGTCTTGTCTCCTTATTCAACGGGCAAACGACATTCTCTTGAAATTACTATCGCCAACTTTTGTATAGAATAAAAATTACTATCATAAGAAAAAGTTAACTTTATAACTGAAAGTTTGTGTCACCAAATAAAAGTTTAATATTTCATCAATCTATTCTATTAAATTATACCATGAAGTATTCTATGTATTGGCAATCAATAATTCTCGAGTTAATGATTAGATCAAAGGGTTCAATATCGAAATTCTTCTCGAGTAAAATTTGGTTGATCGAACTTTACAGGGCCCATTCTAATAGGGCAAAAGCTTGCAACTACTTGAGTGAAAGAAGAGGAGAGCTCGAGCACAACGGAAACATTGATATCAACCAAGCACATCTCCATCTCTCTCTCTAAGGCTCTATTGTATGTTACGAACAAAGCTAACCCTCTAATTACTCGCTTTTATGATTTTTTCCGTCGTCCAATCAGATCTCGCTCCCCCCCGTCCTCCTGGAAAAGTAATCTCATTAACTCTGGCTAACCCCATCTCTCTCAGTTTTTCTCCTCCACACTTTTCCAACGCTCTGCCATTCAGAACTTTGTCCACCTCATTCCCATCATCATCTACTTTTAATTTTCTTATTTCTACCAATGTATTAAGTGCAAAGTATAGAATCAGAATTTTCAATCCTTTCAAATACTAACTGCAACGAAAAATAAATAGAGTTAATGCATTAATTTTTGAATAGAAAATTAGCATCAAATATTTCTCCAACAATTTATAATTAAAGTTGTTTTTCATGAATTTATTAAATCCGTTCATAAGCACTTCTTACTGGTTTTAACCTCATTAAAATTCAAAATAAATATAGAGTAATGTAAATTGGATATTTGTGAATGATTTTCCCCACAGAATTTGGACAACTTCTAGCAAGTAAATAAAGAGAGATTTATATGGGGCTCAAGCCAGGAGGGAAAACAGCCAGGGCGACCAGCCGAGTTATTCACCTCATCAGTTCCAATCTCTCTCTCTTTTTCCTTCGGTTTTCATTTACCTGTCCAACAAGACCCGAATGGATTAACCAGTGACCTGAACGGAGGGCATAAGAATAGTTAATTAATAACGACGGTCCTTCTTGGTAGCACAGCGTGTGGTGTGGGGTACATCGGGCCCCAAAAAGTGACCCTTCGAGGACTGGCCTTCTTTCGAGGCCCCCGGGATCCACTCAAGGGACATTCTTTGGTTCTCTTGGTTCTTTTCCAGTGTCTCACATTCAAGAACATTCAGTACAGATACTATGTGGCTTTTGAGAGAAATACTTGTTTGTTCAAACACTTGAGTAAACTCGATTATCTTTTCTTTAGATGTAGAGACATTTTTGGGGATTATGTTATTGCCTACGAATGAGACGTGTGCTAACGTCAAAACTTTTAATTCTGATTATTTCTTAATTTTATGAATTTTTTTTATTAAAATTGCTGCTTACACAGAGAAAAGTGTTTTCTTAATTTAAGAATGTGCAGTCACTTAATTCAAGTGACCTGCCATTCTTAAATTAAGTGACTTTTCTCACTTAAATCAAGTAACTATTTCTTTCGTAATTTAAGAAAGTAAAAATCACTTAAATTAAGTGACTTTCTCACTTAAATCAAGTGACTTTTTCTTTCTTAATTTAAGAAAATAAAACCACTTAAATTAAGTGACTTTTCTCACTTAAATCAAGTGACTTTTTCTTTCTTAATTTAAAAAAGTAAAAGTCACTTAAATTAAGTGACTTTTCTCACTTAAATCAAGTGAGTTTTTCTTTCTTAATTTAAGAAAGTAAAACTACTTAAATCAAGTGACTTTTCTTTCTTAATTTAAGTGACGTGGACATTCTTAAATTAAGTGACTGCACATTCTTAAATTGAGAAAACATTTTTCTCTGTGTAAGGGCTCACATACCCTTGAAAGCTCTGAAAAATGAGTAAATTTCAACACTTGTTATAAAGGTTATATAGTGAAATATAAATTGAATTGTTGATTTCACATGTTTTGTTCACTTTTCAGCTATGAGAAATTCTTTCTCCTCGTACTAGAAACTTCAAACACTTTTTTTCTTAAAAAGATGTGTTTAGACAGGGTTATCACGATAACTCAATCAATTTGTAATATTTTTCAACTTTTCTGTTCTTCAAATATCACTAATGACTTTTTCTATAGTCTATGGAGATGTTTTAAAAATTTTTTTTGATTGTCTACTTTTTATAAATCCTTGAACACTAATTTTTTTTTCATTGCACGAAAAAGTTTGAAATACCGTAATTCCCTTATTTTTGACGGAAAAAGAAAATCCCTGGGTCAGATTATAACTACTACATTATTTTAGTACAGTGTTTTTTTTGCTAATCGGATAAATTCTGGTGGAATTATTATGCTGACCGAGAGGTGCCATGGTTTTCATCAGTAATCCATTAAAACCAGTGAAAAATAATTTTAATATTTAGAATATTTTTTTTTCTCACATGGTTAAAAAGTGAATAAAACATATGAGAGCAACACTTCAATTTATTTTTCAACTCTGTAGTGAATTAAGAAGAGAGAGAAAAAGCGCAATAAGAGAGAGAGAGAGAGAATAATTTAAATTACGCGCCAAAGGAAAGACCGATGACGAAATATTAAATTGATAATTACGCCACCTGCGAATCAACCAAAGGATTGAGGAGTGGGGATAAGGAGACCCATGAGTCGCTAACGACAGGATTTTTCCTTCTTCTGGCTTGGACCCTTGAGAGAGTGAGACCTTGAGGACATCGCAGAGGCGAGTCGAGACAATTAACCGGAATCGTCAATTATTCTAATTTTGACACGAGAAGTCCACCGAAGCAAACGTCTCCAAACGAAATTTTTGGAACAATTTGCACCACATATTGAAGACAAGCGAGATAAGTAAATTATCAAGAAAATATCCGGTCTTCGCGCATTAAATAACATCTCTCTCTCTATTTAAAAGTTTGATAATTTATGTCTGTTATTTTTGATTTAATTTTACGAACAATGTCGGTGATAATCCAATTTATATTTATTATTATAATTGCTTTATATATTCATATTTCTTTGATTAATATAAAAATCAACTCGTTTTCATGCTCACATTTTTCTTTTAATTGAAAAACCGCCTATACCGTTATTTTAGAAACAAAATTAAAGAATCTGAAATAATAAAATAGAAAATATTACAACTCTATAATCTTTATAATAATTGTTGCGAATTGCTCCGTTTTCCGTGCAATCAGGGGAAATGTGATCCTTGTCCCATTCTATCGATTCACATTATTTGGAGGCTCTGAAGGTCTCAATGTGAAATATATGTAGATATCTCGACAATACAGCTGTACTATTACACGCAAAAAGAAAAAAGGATTTCGGCCATTTAGTGGATAAAATCGAAACACAGAAGCAACATTTTTTTGAGTGTATGTATTACTACATGCTCATCATTCAGGTGTTTGCGTGAAATACTGACGCCTCGATTCTGCCTCGGTTTTCTAGAATGTGCGCGCGCATCTGGCGTGTTTTCATTCAACTACTAGTTACATACATGTATTTCGATTGCTCTATAAATCCATTATATAAATGGGAAAGTAGCTCACTAATTAATTACAATTTTCAAATAATCAATGAAATAGAAATAAAATATCAGTGACTTGTATTTTTTTAATTTACATTTTTTTCATTTAATAAAATGAAGAATTCGTTGTTGGTAGAAGAGAGCATATTGGATAATGAATGTAGAAGTTAATTAGTGAGCTCATGAGGTTATTTATGAGCCAACGAACTAATTAAATGAAAAAAATGTAATAATGTTGCGTTGATATCCTTATTAACTTTCTTTCTTCTTTTCCATTTTCAGATTACTGTTCCTAATAATTATTATTTGATAATATGAAACAAGATTCAAGATTATCAG
This sequence comes from Aleiodes alternator, assembly GCA_963921955.1. Taxonomy (NCBI): domain Eukaryota; kingdom Metazoa; phylum Arthropoda; class Insecta; order Hymenoptera; family Braconidae; genus Aleiodes; species Aleiodes alternator. The sequence continues at coordinate 1,937,335 of OY998110.1, read as the reverse complement.
ATAATTCAATATTTTTTTAAACAATAGCAAAGACAAATCAGTTTGAATCTTTTTTCAAAGAAGCTGATGTGGCATTAGATAAAGTCAAAGTGATACTAAAGTTGAATTAACATTCAGTTATCTAAATTCATTGGTGGGGAGAAATGTGGAAACGCGTGAAGTAAGCGTAACTGAAATTGTCTCTACAGTATGCTGCTATTGAATTGTCCAAAGACATTATTATTTCCATCCACAGTTGCTTTCAGGAACATGACTAATTTTCTTCCGAACATCGAACTGGAATGTGGAGAATTTTTTTTTTTTTTTTTTTAATTTTTAAATGTGGAGAATTGATGCTGGGAATTATCCAATAAACCTTCTGCTCATTTGGAGAATGCAGCAAGGAGGCAAAATTGTATCATGGATAAATCATCAACCATATAACAATCTTAATGCAATATTTTCAAATCTAGAAACTTGTCAGAGTACACAGAGAAAAATATTTTCTTAATTTAAGAATGTGCAGTCACTTAATTTAAGGATGGCAGGTCACTTAGATTAAGTGACTTTTCTCACTTAAATCAAGTGACTTTTTCTTTCTTAATTTAAGAAAGTAAAACTCACTTAAATTAAGTGTCTTTTCTCACTTAAATCAAGTGACTTTTGCTTTCTTAATTTAAGAAAGTAAAACTCACTTAAATTAAGCGACTTTTCTCACTTAAATCAAGTGACTTTTGCTTTCTTAATTTAAGAAAGTAAAACTCACTTAAATTAAGTGACTTTTCTTACTTAAATCAAGTGATTTTTCTCACTTAAATCAAGTGACTTTTTCTTTCTTAATTTAAGAAAATAAAACTCACTTAAATCAAGTGAGTTTTCTCACTTAAATCAAGTGACTTTTTCTTCTTAATTTAAGTGACTTGCACATTCTTAAATTAAGAAAATATTTTCCTCTGTGTAATGAGATATCGCGGATTGTGCTAATTCCCGATGAACCGGAAAATGACAGGTATCTGACCACTTGTAGCTATTTTCTTTTCTCAACAAATGAATGATTTAGAAAAATAAAAAATATGCACTTTAAAAAAATTTGAAAAACTAAGTGCAAATTTTTTTCAATATTTTTTTAATGAAAATTTATTTGTTTTGGAAAATCGAAAAAATTTTGTTGGATGTGTACTAATTCCATTATCAACAATTTCTATTGTATTCCCTTTGCAATTGAATTGATAAGAATTTTCCAGCAAATAAATAAAGAAAAAAAGTTAATTATCGTAATTTTGAGACAGTTCAAAGACAACGTATTAACACGTGCGTTTTGCACTTTAACCTTGAAACTTAGAAGTCACAAAACTTGTTTCGTTAACATCAAAGATCATAGCATCAAAGTTGATCATGAGATTACTGTTGCGTTCACTGAAGATAGTACATGGTAATGAATACACTGTATCCATTATACGGATAATTATCAGAATAATAATGACATAGGCTGGATGGAATACAGATACAGATTGGTATTCGTAGAGATGGATCTGGCTATCTGATAGTGATAATTAACGTTAACCTGATGATTTTGATGAAAAAGAGGAACATAGTGTTGATATATACAGGCATGGTGGTCGCCAGACGGGGACGATTACAAGCGATAACGAGATGGTGATGTTGTTAACGATAAGAAACGATAACGAGGACGATCGTTGATTTGATAAAGACGATAACGAAGAAGTTTTGCATTGCCAAGGCAAATGCAATTGCACGTATGGTTCATAGCTCGAGTTAAAAACCATTAATGACTATCTGCTATAACGATAATTTTTTTTTTTCTTATCTTTTTCATCTTCAGAATTTACCTGAACTCGTCTGAATTAGAGGAATTGACGATCAATCCTGTCCTAGATTCTCATATCTAATCAAAGTTAATTCCGGTATTACTGGTAATCCAATTGCCATTAATTGTCTTTATGTTCAAACAGTCGTGTAAAAATAGCTGCCCAAGGCTCTTTTGGAAAAGATAAAATGATAGGTGTTTACATTGGATCATTTGATTTCTCGATTCTTCGAAGTGTAGAAAAAAAAATAAAAAAAATTTAAGGAGAATGGCTGAATATAGAGGAATGGAGTATATAATCGAGAAAAGAGTACGCCTTTTCATTTGGGGGATATCCATCTACTGTGGCATATATAAAGTTAATGGAGGTCTTGGAGTATCACAAAATCGAGATTCAGCCGTTCATCTGACCCACATAATTACTATAATCGTTTTCACTAATAATTAGATTATTTTTAAAAATCCAAGAGAGTTTTTTATTCTTTCTCGCTCTTTCTCTTTCAGTGTCTCTTGCTTTTTTTCCTCGACGAGGGGAGGTGGTCGAAGAGGGGGAGAAATATTGTACTCATTGATTTATTTTTTTCTTTCATTTCAACCAATCATTATCCCACCCAACTAATCATTACTCAGCGCCAATTCAGTCCAATTTATTTTTAATCCACAACTAATTTTCATTCTCAAATTTTTCGTGCTTACACAGAAAAATTTTTTTTCTTAATTTAAGAATCACTTAATTTAAGAATGGCAGGTCACTTGAATTAAGTGACTTTTCTCACTTAAATCAAGTGACTTTATCTTTCTTAATTTAAGAAAGTAAAACTCACTTAAATTAAGTGACTTTTCTCACTTAAATCAAGTGATTTTTCTCACTTAAATCAAGTGAATTTTTCTTTCTTAATTTAAGAAAGTAGAACTCACTTAAATTAAGTGACTTTTCTCACTTAAATCAAGTGACTTTTTCTTTCTTAATTTAAGAAAGTAAAACTCACTTAAATTAAGTGAATTTTCTCACTCAAATCAAGTGACTTTTTCTTTCTTGATTTAAGAAAGTAAAACTCACTTAAATTAAGTGACTTTTCTCACTTAAATCAAGTGACTTTTTCTTTCTTAATTTAAGAAAGTAAAACTCACTTAAATTAAGTGACTTTTCTCACTCAAATCAAGTGACTTTTTCTTTCTTGATTTAAGAAAGTAAAACTCACTTAAATTAAGTGACTTTTCTCACTCAAATCAAGTGACTTTTTCTTTCTTGATTTAAGAAAGTAAAACTCACTTAAATTAAGTGACTTTTCTCACTTAAATCAAGTGATTTTTCTCACTTAAATCAAGTGAATTTTTCTTTCTTAATTTAAGAAAGTAGAACTCACTTAAATTAAGTGACTTTTCTCACTTAAATCAAGTGACTTTTCTTTTTTAATTTAAGTAACCTGCACATTCTTAAATTAAGTGATTGCACATGCTTAAATTAAGAACGCATTTTTCTCTGTGTACTTACAAATCATTATTTTATATTCTCAATTCTCTTACACCTGCAAAAATGTCTCAAGTGTATTTCCTTTTTCTTTTTTTTTCGTTGCGTTTTCATTTGCAGAATTTTATTGCACAGAGGAAATATTTGCTGTCGGCCAATGCCAAAGGCTGCTGGAGGCGTTATTAGAAGATACAAATGCTTTATTTTATTGTTTTTGTACAGCTAGTTGTACTATGGAATGTACCAACTGTAACCATTTTAACCGTGGAATATTATTCGCTGAGAGTTAACCCTCGTGCCAAACGATTGTGTAAGACAAAAGGGTATAACCATGATACAAGGTAAAATTGTGTACAGATATATATATTTCTTGGTATGAGAATGAAACGAAAGAGAGATGGAAAGAGGAACAGACGAAAAAAAAAAAAAATGATGAAAAGGCCTGACTTCTGACCGAAGCGAGAATTGGCTTCGAAAGATGTGAGAAACTGAGGTAACTTTGTATCTTACAACAATTTTCAGTTTTATAGTTTAGCTATTTTCCCTATGCCTTGCTCGCTCCTCTGCATATTTTCACGTTATTGCATTTGAGTTATATATTCTCTCACCTACGAAGAAAATAAAACACGAGAATACACAATTTTAAAGAGGAAATATTCCAGATAATCAACGTCAGCAGATAATTATACTGTGATTGATGAAATGAGCATTTATTATTGCGAATAAACAATTTTAAGAATTGAGATTCTTTTTGAGAGTGAAAGCCTTTACAAAACAAATTATCAAATAATGTAGACATGTTGGGTCATCTTCTCAATTTCTTCAGTAAGTCCTTCATTCCGAAAAAAATCCTAGATCAGTTTTTTCTGGAGATTCATTAGGCCTCAGTTTCCCCTATTATTCTTAAATAACAACAGAATTATCCAATTCCTCCCTTGTTCGCGAATAATTTCCCTGTTTTTGTGTAGCATACCCCAATGAAATGAGAAATAGTGACTATTTTAACTAATTAAATCATCAATATTTCCACAGTATCTATCCGGTACTTCCGCTTCCTGTACAATTAAACAGACCACACGAACGGATAAAATAAACACAATCGTTTTATAAATTAAATAACATCGTAAATCGTTGTATTTGTACATTACTAACTCATTAACTCAACAAACATGAGAATACATGATTTTATGGCAATATGTGAAAATAAGGATGGAAACCATCAGAACCAATTTCCCATATACGTTTGAAACGAGATTGGAAAATGACAACAGGAAGCTGTAGCAGAGACACTATTGCGAGCCACGTGCCCTCATGGCACTGCGTAACTTCCAATATTGGAACCCCCTCCCTCTCTCTCTCTCTAACAAGTAGTATTGAGATCCGTACGTAAGTGCAGCACTGTCAGTACATGATGGCGTTCTGCTCTTGGGCCTACTTTTTGCACTGCTATGCACTGTCTGGCGCACGAATTTGCTTGTTATTCCAGTTTCTCTAAGGCGTTTTGCAAAATAAGATTATGCTTTGTAAGTCATTAGGCTACGATTTATTCCTTTTGTTTACTTCATTTTTATTTTTTATTTTTATTTTATTTTCAATGCCAATGCTATTGTTTGCTATGATGTTTGTAACACATTAATTTACGATTTATTTCTTTTGTCTTCTTTTATTTTAATTTTAATTCTATTATTTGCTATGATTTTTATTAATCTTGTTATTTGTACAACATAATGTACAGCAATAAATCTTAATCAATCAGTCAATCAATCTCTCTCCACTCAACATCGGAGCCAATCTTGAAATTGATATTCACATATCGCGAACTTGAATTAAGAACATCATCACTTCCAGAATATTCCTGCAGAATGTAACACTGTCCTCTTTTGTGGTTCTCAAAAAGGGGAAATAAAAAGAGCGGGAGGATGAATGAGAGAGGCCATAAAATATTTAATCACAGTGAAAGCTCCGAAGATACATCAGAGTCTGTACAGAGGCATTGCAATATCCGTTGAAACAGAAAGCAGAATGAAACACTCAGTGGCACCCAGTGGGTACATCGGTACATCGGAATACACTCAGGCCCTTAATACGTATTTAATTAAGTGCGCCTGCTATACGAGTAACTCCGTGGATAGCATTGCGGCAAAAGGGGTCTACAGGGCTCGGGTACGTACCAAAAGAGTATATCATTGCTGGAGGGAGGAAAACGGGTGCAGCCAGTGGGTTTATGGTGGTTATACAGTGCTAGTACCTCACTCGTAATTCTTGACCACTCGTATATGTGTCTGAGTATGTGGGTTGTCTTTCACGGCGCTAAAGGCCCCGAGAGAAGAAGGAGGGGAGCGAAAGAGGACTCATATCACGATGAAATTTCATCCACGATATGTGACGATAAATCTTGAGTGTATTAATACCGTTATACAAGGACTTTGGCTGCAGGTCTACGGGATAGTTAGAGAGGGAACATTATCACAATTTCAAGCAAGTTATATAATCAGTGGTTCATGAAGATTGAAAATGTGGCAAAGTTATTTGAGATATTATTTTACAAGTGTTTGAAATTAATTCTTGTGAATTCTGCTTATTTTTGAGCGATTGCAGTGGTAGATAGGGGAATAAAAGAGTAAGTCAACGAGAGCGCGAGAGAGGAATCGACGGATCGCCATCTGGCGGTGAAGTTGACAAGTCGAAATAGTTCGAGTGTGCGAGATAATCATTGATTTCAAGAAAATCTTCCATTAATTTAATTCATTGTTTACGACATTGAATAAAATCAAAAAGGAGCACCAATTCTCACCACAGAAGATAGAATTCTTAATAAATTTTTTTTCTATCGAAAATCACTTCAAAGAAGCATAATGTATTTTGAGTGACGTTTAAAACACGTGAGATATCACATGGAAAATTGAATTTTGAACATGTAAGCACTGGTGGACCACTCAAGGTGACACGAAATCACTGACTGGCCTGTAACACTACCACTCTCACTGTTTCAAAAGTAATATAACACAAACGGTTGGAGTCAAAGTGTAAAACTGTTATTTGCGCGCAGTTTGAAGCGGGTCATAGCATATAGGTACGTACAGAGAGCGAGGGAGAATGAGAGGAAAGCACTGGAGCTGCTGATAGGATAGAAGGGAGAGGCAAAGACAGAGAGTGAGTATGTAGTCGTGCACTCGACCCCTGGACTCCCCCTTCCCCCTTTCCATAAATATTGTACGGTGGCAGCTTGTTACTCCACACACCATCGAAAACTTCAAACCAACCACAACACTCAATATGGCACGAACACTCGTGTAACCCCGCCAGTCTGATTTCTAGCTAGACTACGATTGCCACGTGCTGAGCGAGAGCCTCTGTGTCTACCCCAATTTTGTGTGTTTAGCTTAATGTTGTAGTAGTATCATTGGCTATTTGAGAAATAGAAGTTTAAAGCACTAATGGATTTCATATGTTACTCAAAATTTTCAATTAAATGAGCAATTACTGTATCCTATTAATTTAACGTAATCAAGATTTCGAAAACATACTGATGATGATGAAGGTACTGATGAAATTAATACGCAGAGGGGTTAGGGAATGTAATTAGTGCTGAAACGAATAGTTATGTGAAATAAATTAATCAAGTTGATGAGTGTAGTCATCTGATGAATTGGAGAATCTCATTCTCATACTGGTGCGCAAACTCTGGCAATCGTTAGCAATGAGGCAGTACTCGATTGCAAACTGATTGAATGACCGCTTCAACGGAGATTGGAGAAAAACACTAGCAGCTTCCAAACACGCGTTTCATCAAAGTTCTGGGAATGCAGCTAATCTAGAACATTCTTGGATGTTTGTGAGGTTAATGACGGATTTTGCACGGGGTCACTTGGATAATCACTGAGTCACTTTGATTGCAGTCATCAGACATTAAAATGGTGCGATGTCTCAGTGTGAAAATGTTCATTTACATTTTAATGATGACCGCAGATGAGAGGAAAATGAAAGACCATAGGCTCTTTCATTTACAAGAGCATCTGTCAGCAATTTCCTTCTATTTTTTGTGTTTAGAGAAACTCTTGTTACGTACAAATGTTCTTTAGTAATGAGGAAGTTCAGCAGTGTAGAACTCATGGTCAAAGAAAATCTTGCCGAGCAACTTGAATTGGTCAAGGTAAATGCTGAGGACATTAGGATGTGTGCATACGGGTAGCCAGAAGAGAGAAAGGGGGATGGTTAGGTAGAGGTAGTTGAATGTGGGAAGCCTTGGAGGCATCAGAGAAAGCGAATTCAGGCGACAACTACGACAGTGGTAGAAGGAGGAATGGTTAGTTGGGTGCCTCTAATTGGTCGAAATTAGCAAGTTTAGTCATTAGGGGAGTTTCCGGTGGTGGGTCCACTTGACTCTTTGGCTTTTCATAGGAGGAAGGATGTCGTGAAGGACGAGGAGAGAATTCTAGGTTTATATGCATGTGCTTTAGCTAGGGAAGAAGCGTCCGGGGTTTAGCTCTCTGGTGAGTGCAAGGAAGACTAGGAGTACCTCCAACGTTGATATTACAAAGTCGAGGTACCAGGACCGCAAATAACTGTTTCTACTGGAATTCTGTGGTCTTCACCTTACTGCGAAACCTGGTTATACGGTGATAGTATCAATGGTAGTGACGTCATGTTCATCCAGTTAATGTATTCAGGAGACATCTATTTTACAGCTGATTCTGTTCCTACCATGACTACCACAAATTCCAACAGCAAAATTCATGAGATTCATCAAATTAATTGGCTTCTGTCATTAATGTCATTTACTGAAGATTCATTTCATAGCTGATCAAAATGCTCTCGGGATTCTTGTGATATTTGAGTAATTAGATCACTGTATAGATGTCTTGTTTCACGAAGAAATTATTTCATAGCAGTGGCTATAGAGGTAAGACCATTTATCCTGATAAAAGTTGCCATGTAATTCTGTACTAATGCTCCTTCTGGTAGGTGCCTCAAGAAAGAGATGGAGAAATGGGTAGTTTCAGGTAGGGTGGGAAAGCTAGAAGTCTCGAAAATTTATTGGCGAACTCGATTACAGTAATTTTCTCAGAGAGCAATGAAGTTCGAATCACTCCAAGTACCCAACGACGATGTAATAAAATAAAACTCTTCGATGGTCGTTAATCGAATTTTCCTGTCTGCGGTGGCCCCTGTGTACAACCAGTTGTGTTGTAATGCACATGCGCATTATAAAATCAAGCACTTTTCCTAGGTGAAATTAATTCCATTGCTTTACCCCCCGATACATACCTCGGCTATGTGTGTCCTCCGGCCCCAATGGGGATTACAATACTACAGCATACAGGGGTATAAGGGAGACAGGAGCAAGAAGGGTAGATTTTGCGTCTGTATTCACGTTATATTACGTCTGCAGCAGACGGTCTCGGTCTCACGCAGCAAAATGCAAGAGCAATGGTATACGCACGAGCGTACAGCAAAGGCATCAGCTGCCGTACGAGGACCCTTAATTATTCTATTAAACGGCCCGCGGACTTATTGTAATGCTCTACCCAAGCGTAGTACCGCACGCGCGAAATATTGAATGGAACCATAAATTTATTGTATCGAAGAGATTGGGGATGAGGGTTTTTTTTTCCCAAGGAAAAACAGAACGGCTGTTTGGTTAAATGATCTTCAGCACGATATTATCAAAATATTTTGCCAAAAATTTTGTGAAAAGCAACCTGTCAATTAGCTTCTAATACCTCAAATAATCCTGAGATATTTTTTTTAAGGGAATTACTATGGCAAAATTGTCGAGTTATTTTCAACAAAAATTATGAGCAAAAGGAGGAACTTTTGCAGCTCCTTGAATACCATGTTCACGCTTTTACAGCTGCCTCTTAAAACTGGTAGGTTGACCGTGCAACTTGCTAAATCGCAAGGCAATTTTCTTTCCTCGAACCCCGACATTTTAAGAGAGCACGTAGGTTGGACACTCCAAGCCCCATTGGGACTGGACATGACTGTATAATTGGTCGTAAAAGCCCGAAAAATATGCAATGATTGGATGCTTCTACTCTCTGCAAAGTTTATGACAAATGCCCTAAGGTGGTGTTTCAACATTTTTACGACTAATTTTTGCAATTTTGTAATTGCTCGAATTACGTATACTGGAGAATGAAAATTCCTTACATACTCCTGGAATATTTGGGGAAGAGTCGGGTAAGGTGAACGTTTCAATGGAATTGTGTGAAATTGATTTTTTTAATAACTTCGTTGAAAAGCTGAGGAAATTTCAAAAGAAATCTACACAGAGAAAAATGTTTTCTTAATTTAAGAATGTGCAGTCACTTAATTTAAGAATGTGTAGGTCACTTAAATTAAGAAAGTAAAGTCACTTGATTTAAGTGAGAAAACTCACTTGATTTAAGTGAGTTTTACTTTCTCAAATTAAGAGAGAAAAAGTCACTTGATTTAAGTGAGAAAAGTCACTTGATTTAAGTGAGAAAAGTCACTTAATTTAAGTGACTTTTACTTTCTTAAATTATGAAAGAAAAAGTTACTTGATTTAAGTGAGAAAAGTCACTTGATTCAAGTTAGAAAAGTCACTTAATTTAAGTGACCTGCCATTCTTAAATTAAGTGACTGCACATTCTTAAATTAAGAAAACATTTTTCTCTGTGTATGTGCCATCATTGATTTTTGCCTTTTTTATTTTCAAAATCCGGTAGTTTTCTTCAACTTTTGAGAGTTCAACCTTGTCTCCCAACAGTTCTGATGAGGCTGATGCAAAAACTCCATGAAGACTCCAAGGGGAATTAATTTTTCATTCATTTGGATCATTTGGAATCAGTTTTCCTGACTTTTTAAGTTCATGATAATCATTTTTTTCCATATGTTTTTCAAAAATTGATAAGATTTCATCAGAAGCTACATGAATCGATGGCAAAAGAATTCACTTTCAAGTATTATGCAACACCTTTTTTCCACCGGAAATTTTCTCAGATTTCCGAAGAAATCATCTAAAATATTCTGAACAACCCAATTCCACTAAGACATACAATTTTCTTCGAATAAAACATCAAATTTCACGTAAAATCCACTGTGTCCATGTCTTTTATGCCAAAACTATTGATTTTTATCAATACATGTTCGTAATTTCCCTCGAAAGTTACTCCAGTTCTCATGACGCACACATGTTTGCATCCACGAAAAAAAAAAAGATAAAAGAAGCACCGAAACCACCAACTTTTCACTCTTACACACACTTTATATACATATATACATCGACGAAAACCAACGAACTACAACCATTGCAAGCCCCGGTTGGATACACTCTCGCTCACTTCCAATTTCGCGGAGGGACCGTAAAGTAATGATTCCAATTTCGCGAGATCGCTCGTACCTCGACGAGGATTCGGATTAAGCGACTAAGGAAATTCAATATCAGTAGCTGATATGGCCACATAAAATTACTGACTGCCACTTTGCCTTAATTTGCGCAGTAAAGTGTCCTCCTCCTCTTTCTCTCTCTCTCTCTCCCTCCTATTTCTCTTTTCCTTCTTCTTTATGTGCCTCTTCGTCTTCCCTCGTTTCTGCACAGCCCTCTCTGTCTCATCTTTTTCATATTAAAAAGGAGAGTGGAAAAGGGTTTGTAGGAACGTTTATATTCTTGGCAATATACACTCCAATCCCCTCATTCTTGCATTTTCGGTGTTAAAATTAAGATATTATAATTTAGTTATTGGCTTGAGCAACTATTTCACTGCATAATTTAAACGAAAATTTTCCAGAATTCTTTCTCTCTTCCTCCTCTTGTTTTTCTAACGTGATATATGAGTTTGATATTATATTTCTACCGGCTGACGTAAATGATATTGCATTCGCAAAGATTACATTCATCCAATACCATTTCCCTACCTCTCTCCTTCTGTAGACTGTACCTCTATAAACTATCGTAACTATCCTCACTTTTTCATTCCTCGTTGGTGTCTTCGATTTGCAGTATATCAGCTTCACCGAAACTTCTTCTCTGAATTTGAAACGTTCATTGCTGTTGGAAATTGCAGAAAAGGAAATTCATAGTGTCCATTGGTGAAGATATCAAAGTAAATATATTTTTTAGCAATGGACAAAAATTTATTTATTTTTATTTCATTTGTTTATGTAATTTCTAGAATATCTCCGAACTTTTATAATATTATTATTTTTAAAATATCTTGTGAACGACGAGGTTTAAGCGAATTTTGTTGGAACCTTTTTTGTGGCTCTTAACATTATTTACAAAAACAGATCTCCAACAAAGCTTCTTGGAGAAATAACGGCAGGAAAATTGACTGTTTACAGTGGATTATAAAATTGCAATAACAACAATGAAATTATCCTGATATTTAATCTCAACTCAAATAAGTTCAATAGTGATCCAACCAATGTAATATACGATTCCACTTTCGTTTTTCAAGGAACTACCAACTACAATACACAGAGAAGAATGTTTTGTTAATTTAAGAATGTGCAGTCGCTTAATTTAAGAAAGCACAGGTCACTTAAATTAAGAAAGAAAAGTCACTTGACTTAAGTGAGAAAACTCACTTGATTTAAGTGAGTTTTCCTTTCTTAAATTAAGAAAGAAAAAGTCACTTGATTTAAGTGAGAAAAGTCACTTAATTTAAGTGAGTTTGACTCTCTCAAATTAAGAAAGAAAAAGTCACTTGATTTAAGTGAGAAAAGTCACTTGATTTAAGTGAGTTTTCCTTTCTTAAATTAAGAAAGAAAAAGTCACTTGATTTAAGTGAGTTTTCCTTTCTTAAATTAAGAAAGAAAGAGTCACTTGATTTAAGTGAGAAAAGTCACTTGATTTAAGTGAGTTTTGGTTCCTTAAATTAATTTTAAAAAAGTCACTTGATTTAAGTGAGAAAACTCACTTGATTTAAGTGAGTTTTCCTTTCTTAAATTAAGAAAGAAAAAATCACTTGATTTAAGTGAGAAAAGTCACTTAATTTAAGTGAGAAAAGTCACTTAATTTAAGTGAGTTTTATTTCCTTAAATTAATAAAAAAAAAGTCACTTGATTTAAGTGAGAAAAGTCACTTAATTTAAGTGAATTTGACTTTCTTAAATTAAGAAAGAAAAAGTCACTTGATTTAAGTGAGAGAAGTCACTTAATTTAAGTGACTTTTAGTTCTTTAAATTAATTTTTAAAAAATCACTTGATTCAAGTGAGAAAAGTCACTTAATTTAAGTGAGAAAAGTCACTTAATTTAAGTGAGTTTTATTTCCTTAAATTAATAAAAAAAAAAGTCACTTGATTTAAGTGAGAAAAGTCACTTAATTTAAGTGAATTTGACTTTCTTAAATTAAGAAAGAAAAAGTCACTTGATTTAAGTGAGAGAAGTCACTTAATTTAAGTGACTTTTAGTTCCTTAAATTAATTTTAAAAAAATCACTTGATTCAAGTGAGAAAAGTCACTTAATTTAAGTGAGTTTTACTTTCTTAAATTAAGTGACTGCACATTCTTAATTAAAAAAAAAAACATTTTTCCCGGTATATGTAAATTCAAAACGCGAATTTTCCACTGAAGAACAAGTGCTCCTCGTCCCCTTGCTGAAATCTCATTACCTCTCACCCCATTCTCTAATCCTCTTCACCCACTCCTCCACAATACGCGTTCGTCTATCCCCACCTTGTCTCATGTGTAAAATTCACCGGACGACATTTACGACGCACTGCTTATACGCTACCCACAGCTCCACAGACTAGAGGGGTTGGATGCTTCTTTCCACCATCAACTTCTGTCTCTCCCCAGTTCTTCTTTTCAACATACATAGATATCTATATATGTATCTCATTCCTGGTAGTCCTTCTTGCACCAATGGTGAATGTCGTAGCACACGCGAACACGTAATACGTATCCGCGTACGAAATTGAACCCAAGCCGAATGGTCGTAATACGAAAACCATAGAATTTGCAATATCGTATCACGCGCGTTCCTCGCATTGAGGGAAGCCACTCTTCTACTGCCTTATAGCTAGATGTCTACTGGGAGACGTTGGTTACTACGAGATTTTTATTTTGAAGGAATATCTTGACACTTCGATAATCGAAATATCAGAAAAGAATCAAGCTGATGTTATTCGTTTGGGTCACATTTTCAAAGTGCAGAAATTCAGGGGAATTCTTCGTTGAAATGAGAACATTAATTCGTTCAGTAACGCCTTGAATAGTGATGTCACCAAATAATAATAATAATAATAAACATGTGGTCGAGGTAATTAAATTCTTTGTACAACAATTGGCGAATAGTGACTATATGCACAATTTTCTCTAAAATTTGGAGATGTGAGAAATTTTTAAACTTGTATATTATAATTAATTTAATTTATTTATTTTTCTAGAAGAAATGAATTCATGTAATTTTTCGATCTCTCATCACTTTACGTGAGAATGCGAGTCTCAATGCTATTTCTGAGAGTCTCATTGCAACAAAAATAATTCTAATTCGTTCATTCGCCAATTATCGCTTGATTTGGGATTGAAAACAGGTGCAGAAGGAGCTTGAGGAGAGAAAAGAGCAAACTGATAGGGAAAAAAGGACAAACTGATGCTTCTGCTATCAACTTATCAGATGCTGTTGAGGTTAGACAAGAGCAGTGGGTGAAATTTGGGTAACATCTGTTATGTTCTCCCTCCTCTCTCGAATATGGTAATTTTTGAGAAAGACAAGGAGCACTAAAACCAACGTGAGAAATAGACAAAAAATTACTACAGGCAATGAAGCACAATCTGTCTAATAAAACGAAAAAAAGGATAGAAGGAAGAGAGGGATGTTGAATTGGGGAGAATAGTAGTTCGAGTATAACTCGGATCGATGCTCACCAATATCTGTCAAACACATATTTTTGTCAGATTTATTTCAATCGCTCTCTCTCTCTCTCTGTTCTCCTCCTCCACTCAATCCACTTTTTTTCCGCAACGAAAAAAAAAGGGGGGTTGGGGTATAAAGGTCCAATTTCATTTTCTCGCCACCCCCGTTCGCTGATCCCCACACCACTCAAACCATTCCTAAACTGACGCATTCCGAATTGGCTTTATCTTTCATTTGGATGAAACACTTTCAGGCGAGGAGAAAAAAAGTTTTTTTTTTTTTTTATTTTTCAAATAGAAAACAAAACGTTTATATGTAAACCTTTCAATTCAATTAATCTTGTGTTTACTCAGACTATTCTATCGAAGGGGGGGGGGGGGAGGGCGGGGAGAGGGAGAGAAAAAAATTGGTCACTACTACTTGTTTGTGATTTTATTGGATTGATACCAAAATATCAATATCTTTAATGAATCAAATTGAATAGTAATAAATGTGAATGGTATGATTTTATCTAATGATATTGCTACTTCTGAATTATCAATCGGGGCAATTTTTGTAATGGAAGCCCCTTGAATTGAGAATGAAGGAAAATTGATTGGTTCATTTTTATTTTTTTCTATTTTATCATCAATGTTTTGAGTGGCTTTGCCGCACTGGGAAATGGAGAGGAACAAGTGGAAATAATGTATTACATAGATATACAGATATGTAATATAGGCGGCGTATTTGTAGAAGGGTGTTGGTCCAAACAGTAGACTGAGAGAAATAAAACGGCAAAATATTTTATTTACTCAGAATTTCTTTCTGAATTCAGAGACGTGTCTGTTGCAAATTTTACTCATTTTTTTTTTGTAATGATGGCATTAGCACACATCTGATAATTTTGTGATGTTTTTTTAGCATATGGATTATTATTTAAACAATATTTGAAAAATTCCCACTCATAGATTATGAAATTTTCAACATGTGGATATTTTTTCTTGTATGATCTCTCTGTAAAGAAAAAAATTAATCCCGAAATAGTCGGATGCCTGCTATTTCCAGTGCACTGAGAAAAGAAAAGTGGTAAAAACTATTAGATATCGATTCCATCTGTCCTTAGCGCATGTTTTAAAAAAATGATCGAAACAGTTGTTGAATTTATTGAATGCTGTTTATTCAAACACATCAACTACTTGAATCAACGAAATTCAGTAAATTCTATTCTTTCTAATTATCAAATAAAAATATTTACTAAAGACTAGAGATGTGAAAAGGTAACGATACCAGTAATTTTACGGTAATTTTACGGTTTCAATACCGCAATTTACCGAACGTCAGTAAATACCAAAAATGGTAAAAACACTGATTTTCAAAGTAAATTACCGTAATTATCATTTTTAGAGACATAACGGTAAATTCACATCTATATAGACGAATTACGGAATTAATTTTTTAAATCAATTCGCAGCCTTTCTGATCATCATTTGTGTTACTTTTTTTATAGTCACTGACAGCCAATGAAAAATTATAAAATTGTTGTTATTATCATTAATGTTCCTAACATATTATTCTAAATATTGATGTATGAAAATATGATTATTCTGAGAAGGCAAAAATGAATAAATCGGGTAACTGTTCTCATTGAATGATTAACAAAATTAAATAATTGTCCTTTTAAAAAATTTAATAAAAAAAAAAACAATTTCAATACTAACTCTCATATAATTGACTAATTGAAAAGTAATTCTTTGAGTATGGAAATTTTTTTTTGAATCATCTATAAGATGGAAATTACAGTAAATTACGGTATCTTTTCATCAAAAAATTTTTACGGTAATTTTACATCAAGACAAGTAGTTTTTTCCAATTACGTCACAATACGGTAACATTACGGTATTTTTACCGTAATTTTTCTGCAACAAGAATTACTGGTAATTTTACATCTCTACTAAAGAACAATGGAATCAATATTTGATCCTTTTTCACCACTTCTCCTCAGTGCATCATTTTTTCCACAGTTTAAGCACAGTAGAACTAAAAATGTTTCCAAAAATGAAGAAGCATCATCGAATCCATTGACAAGAAGCAAAATTGAAGCCGAATAACATGAAATCTTGAACAGTGCTCAAAAAATCTTTATACCATCAAAATATTTTCCCTCCATCTATCGCAAACTGGTATAGTATAACCAAGCGAGTGTCGCGCATTCACCGTAATGAGAGTAGACGAGGCCTTTTCACAAAGTGCAATCCACCGTGACGCGCCGCTTCTTATTCCCGTATTGCGGCAATGGTTTTCAGCTCGGTGTATATACACATTGCCCCGCCAGCGGCTACGACATTTGTTGGTTCTCAGCTTACGTTCGTTACGTACTGAATCGTACTGGCATTCTCACCGCAATACGAATACTTGCAAAATCTCACTGCTCTATATATTTGTGTATGCTCATGCAAATATGTTGGGAGAGAAGAAAAAAGGGACTTGAAGTGGGGGAAAAAGGAGAGGCAAGTACATGAACGCAAAGCTTCTCATTGGAACTTCAGCAATTTGTAGAATATTTTCCTGATTTTCTCGATGTTGTTCTGTTTGAGGAGAAACATTAAACGAATTTCCCATCTTTCAAATTTTTGGGAACACGATATATATTGAAAGAAAAATTACTTTTGTCTCAAGGCAGTGGTGCAGAATCCTTTTGTTACTGAGTGTCTTATTGATACTACTCTCACAAAGTTCAATGACTTTTTACGAGATAAATCAATAAATATGTACAACTGTTGTTGAGTGTCAAGGAAGAAACTAACAGAAAGAACACTCAAAAATCAATATTTATGATTGAAAACCTTTTTCTTGATATTTAAAGTGAATTCAAAGAAGAATTTAAGAATTATATCGATCATTTGTGATTGATTACTTAACCAATAGTGACCAATTTGACGAGCACATTCAATGCAGAAAAAAAATAATTTAAAATAATAATAATAATAATAATAATTTAAAATTTTCCTATGCAGAAAAAAAATAATTTATCAAAAAGTTTTCAGACGATCGGAATTTTTGATACTAGATCGTAAATTTTTTTTTCGTCTTTGTTTAAAACGCTCTGCAGATTTTACTCTTTTGCCTAACCTAAAAATGCAAAAGCCTGTATTAGCCCATAAGACACAGTGCTATTTCTATTTCACTTTTATTTTTTGTTTTTTTTTAAATTATTGATATGTATCAACCCAATTGGGTTATTTACATAAATCTGTGTAATGATATATTATAATATATATTTAGCACTGTGGGTTACATGAGTAGATTTACATTCGGCGCTATCTCTTAAATGTGAATGTCACAGGTTTTTACAAATTTATGTATTATTTTAAGTGCAACGGAGTCTGTTGAAGCCAGGAATGCTTTAATGCTGTATGGCGATTGAAAATTATGTTTTCTTAATTCAGTTGTCATGATCTCTCCTTGGTCATTGAAGTGTGGGCATTGCCACATGACGTGGTTGATGTCTTGGTGTTCACTTTTATTTATTGATCAAAAATTTCCAGAGACAGTTCTGATTCATATAAGCTTTCAGTTGAGATTGATTTCAGATTTTAATTTTCGAATTCGTGTCGTGATGCCATTATCTTCAGTCTTTCCCTGACAATAGACATGCTATTATTTACCATAATAGGGATTTGATTAAATTCATTGAACTTGAGATGTGGATAATTGAAGAAATTATTTTTGTAAAATATTCATTTTTAGTTAGACTCATGCGATTGCCAGTTGCATATGCACAAAATGGAAAATAATGATGCATTAACCCCACATTTGAAAACGCAACAGCTGCTACGTACAGAATGATCCCTCTCCCTTCAAATTGAACGGTTATTGGAGTATGTATTGAATTCAGAGTATATATATGTATGTATAGATATATATATATATCACAAGAGCGTGGAAAAAAAATTCGTTCACACTGGACGATATTGAATTAATCTGTATTGTCAGACGTGCGTTAATTGTGGGGATTTGTCACCGAGATGTAGGAATAAGAGGGATGAACCCTCGGTAAACTTTTTCGGGATAGCTCAATAACAGTGAGACCTCGATTTTAATGAGATAGAATTTCTTTCATAACTGTAAATAATATTTGTTATTTGTTCATTATAAAAAATGTGAAAATAAATTATTTCCATTGCGTCTTGTTATCGAGAAAACTTTGTCATCAACTTTGTATTTCTTCATGTTGAACGATAATATTTCAAAGTTCAATAAGGAGAGTAGACTTGAAAAAAAAAGAGAATTTTCTAAAGTTTAGAAGAATTTTTTTTCTTCCGATTTACAATTTGATCAATCAAATGCCACTAACATAAACCATAACAATATGATAACAACAATTCATCATTAAGCCCTCAATCAAGGATATAAATCCCCAATGAAGCATCCACACACGCATGTAACGAGCTAATTAATTTAATTTATCATCATTTGACGTGAGGATCGAATCGCAGATGCAAGCCGCGTTAATTGTACGTCCATTAGCCACAACGACACGATCGTTAAACCATTCCCATACACACATATCGAGCAGACAACATTCATATGTTCATACGATCAGTGAAGGCATCTATACAAGTTGAATACGACCGGTTGCCTTCGTTTTGCGACTCAAACCCATGTCCAATCATCGTTAGAAGCATCCTTCGGTCCTGATCACTTATTCGTACATTTATTCCATTCTACATTCTCTCATTTCTCGCAGTAATTCAGATATTGGTAATGCGACAGGACATCCATCCTCAGACAGAGGAGTGAATAAATATTCATGAATGTCTTGTATACCTAATAGTGGTACTTTCTTAATTGCAAGTATCTATGCAAGTTGGATGATGCAAAGGTGAAGAAAACATACTCATGTCGATCATGATTAATTATCAGTATTTCAATGAATTTATTGGTTGTATCATGCTCGTTATCATTCAATGTAGTTATTGCTTGGGGGCCATTGAAGGGAGCAGTGATTGATACTCTTGGAGCTCTAGTGAACAAGATGACAGTGAAATTTATTATCATTGAGGGTTTTATTTTAATGAAATTGTTAATTGATTACTTCATTCGAAATTCTACGAATCATTGCCAATTCATTTGGAAGCATTCTGTCTAATTTCATTGAGGTTTCTTTTAATTTAATGCATTTGGAATCAATTTGTTCATTCTGCTACTAAATTCAAAATACTTGATTAAAATATAGAAAAAAATGATAATAGTGTAAAATAAAGATAAAATGGATACATAATCAATGCATAGATTAACAAATTTCAAATAAAAGAGCATATTTTCAGTTTACAAGATTGAAGAAACTTGTCCATAATCCAAAGTAGGCTGAAATTCAGAAAATGCAGAATTGCAGAACTTGATGGAATCAGTAACGAAGGACAAAATAGGATAAGTTTTGGAGAATATCTTGGAAAATAAGCGAGATGGAGCATTTTTATCCTATTTTTTTCTAGCTCTTGAAATGTTGCACAAAGGAGGATCAGAACGGAATCGCCCTATCTCATTTAGTTGCCAATATATTCTTCCAAACAAGTACAGTATAACCTTGATATAACGAAACTGAAGGGAAATAGGAATTATTCGTTATATCGAGTTATTCGTAACAGTGAGGTTCGTTATATAGAGGTTAGATTAAACTCGATTCGTTATAACAAGGTAAGAAAATTTCCATTGAAACAACTCATGTGAATAACAACTCATTTGAATCAAAACACAGAATTATTTATTTGAAAACATTCAAATAGAATATAAACATAGAATGTAAGAGAGAAAATTAACAAAATGATAAAGGTATAATTATAGCTTAATCTTCATTTTTCGTTTCTTTACTTGAAAAAAAGTCATAAATTGTTGTCTGTTTGCCAATAGTTATTGTGGAATTGAGTGGGAATAATTTGTAGGATACATTATATAGAGGTTGTAGGCTGGAAAATTCGTTATATGAAGGTCAATAAGAGTTTCTATATATATTCTGCAATGATTGATTTTTCGTTATAGCGAGGTTGTTTGAAAAATATATTCGTAATGTAAAGGTATATTTTACATAGACTCTTATGGGCAGTTCTGGGAGATTTTGACAAAATTCGTTAAATCGAGGAATTCGTTATATTGAGGTTCGTTATATTAAGGTTACACTGTATTAGCAAAAAAGAAATTTTAATTTTCTTCCTTCTGTATCCCCACCTATTCAAAAGAGGGACTCAACCGAGAAACCAGATTGAGAATATGCACTTGAATTTATAGTTTAAATGAAAACCAGCAATTTCGTGATTGCTTTAGAGGCACACTGAACAAACAGGCTCGTGGACGAAAAGAGAAGTGGTATCCGTTGGGACATACTTCCCGTTGACTCATTACGTTAATGACACGTATGCATTAATTCATTCTAATATTCTAATGGGGACTGAGTGAAATGTCAGAGTAAATGGAGGGGAGTTGTAAAATTGTAATTAATTAGAGAATGTTTGAAGTAGTGTTCGTCAAACTCTTCTGAGTGAAAGAAAAATATTCAATTAATTTATTAAATCATTTTGAAAATGAGAATATTGAGAGAATATAAAAAAAAAAAATTGATGCATGCAAATGTATCTGCCGAGAAATCAATAAGTTTTAATGTTTGTTTTGTTGAGAGAACTCCTTCTGAAATTTTTCAGACTTTCATTTCTATGCTAAAAGTTTTCACGTTCTTTTTTATGTACTCAATATTTTTCTTCTTTCAATGAATTCCTGTTTTTTTTCCCATTATTTCCAATCAAATGAAGAAATATTCTGAATTGTGAAAATCAATGCCCACTTCTTTTTTAACAAAGACAAAAGTTAAAAATTCTGTAAATTAATAGATTCTCTATACGGGACATTGGAAAGTCGAGTCAGTTGAAGTGATAATAATTACCGGCAGGTGGTCGAATGGAAAATCCGACTAACGAGAGGAAAATGATCGCACGGATCGTGGTGACCCGCAGGCCGTGTGTGGCATATACGTGCCACCAAAAGAAGCAAAAAAAAAAAGGAGAAACGAGAGAGGCAAATGGGCGGGCAACGATGGAGTTTAACGAGCGCGTGCGAGAACCAAATGAGTGTGCTGGGTTTCGCTTTTGCGAACTAGACGAGTGGCAATGGGAAATACACAGCCACGACCCTAAATGTGTAGAGTTTGTTGGAACGTTAACAAAGTTAACCCCATTGCCACTGAATATAGAGTGAAATGAGTGAAACAGAGATGCAGAGATTTTCACCAGTCTCACGCAAAACGCACGTCATTCTGCGTAATGACCGATTACACTGCCGTTAATCGTCATCCCCTGGTTTTGCTTGGCCCACCAAAACTGCTGTAACCAGTGTGACACAGCACAAATCCAATGTAAACTGTAGTCTAGGTGAATTTCATCCTTGTATGTATTGTTCGTTATTAAATTACACGCATAACCATAGCTATGTGATCATTAATGGACCATTAACGTGACGCTGAACAAACAAGTTCATTTTGGAGTCGTGGAGCACTGGACTCCTTTGATAACTAATGGAAACTTTCAGGGGGGTCCTAATGCCATAATAATTTGGTAGTGAAGAAGCAAAACGGGACATTTTTAGTTTCCTGTTGATTTTTTTTTTTCAAGAATATCTCGAAAACTTAGGGGGATAGGATAATTTTGTTTTAATTCTTTCTTTGTAGAAAAAAAGAATTTTGAAAACTACACAGAGAAGAATGTTTTCTTAATTCAAGAATGTGCAGTCACTTAATTTGAGAAAGCGGAGGTCACTTAAATTAAGAAAGAAAAGTCACTTGGTTTAAGTGAGAAAAGTCACTTAATTTAAGTGACTTTCACTTTCTTAAATCAAGTAAGAAAAAGTTACTTAATTTAAGTGAGAAAAGTCACTTGATTAAAGTGAGGAAAGTCACTTAATTTAAGTGAGTTTTAGTTCATTAAATTAAAAAAGAAAAAGTCACTTGATTCAAGTGAGAAAAGTCACTTAATTTAAGTGAGTTTTACTTTCTTAAATTAAGAAAGAAAAAATCACTTATTTTAAGTGAGAAAAGTCACTTAATTTAAGTGAGTTTTACTTTCTTAAATTAAGTGACTGCACATTCTTAAATTAAGAAAACATTTTTCTCTGTGTAGGAAGAAGCGAGACAAAACAAAACTGCGGTTCGCAATGATGCTGGATTTTTTTTTGAAATGTAAATAATGCGAAAAAAATTCACTAACAGTGTGCATTTATTGGAACATTTTCTCAAATTTTTTCAGATTTTTCTATGAAATCCTTTACTCCGAAAAAATTCCTGAATCATGTTGCCACAGAGGTCCATTTTGCTTCAAAAATGGAATATGACAAAATTACTTTATTCCACTCAGTTTCCGAGATATTCTCGATTCATCCTGTTTTACCTCGTTTTAACAGAATTTTAGTTGTATCATTGCTAGGAGGTCGGAAGAATCGTAATTACAATTTTTCATAGCATATTTTCAGATGGCTGATATTAATATACGTGGCTGGTTGAACTCAGAAAATATACTTGGATTGAAAAAACTTGAGAATTATGGCTGACTCTGGTTCCTTCGCAAATGAATAAATTCTTCCGCCCTTGGCGTACCGACTGGGAGGCTTTCATGCACGTGTAGCTGGCTCACACACAAACAAACACGAACGTAAAGCTTATTGAACGTTGCAGTGCTAGTTATCCCGCCTCTGCACTTGATTCGATTTAATTTAAATTTTTTCAGTGTTTTATTATGAAATTATTCTGGCGAATATTTTGAGTATGAATTTAAATTGATTATTCATTTTCTCAAGTCATTTTTGTTTTCATCGTATTCTCCGCAGAATCCTATTCTTCGAGGCAAAAAAAAATTAATCCAATTGACGAAAATCCTGTGAAAGTACACAGAGAAGAATGTTTTCTTAATTTAAGAATGTGCAGTCACTTAATTTAAGAAAGCACAGGTCACTTAAATTAAGAAAGAAAAGTCACTTGAATTAAGTGAGAAAACTCACTTGATTTAAGTGAGTTTTCCTTTCTGAAATTAAGAAAGAAAAAGTTACTTGATTTAAGTGAGAAAAGTCACTTGATTAAAGTGAGGAAAGTCACTTAATTTAAGAAAGCACAGGTCACTTAAATTAAGAAAGAAAAGTCACTTGACTTAAGTGAGAAAACTCACTTGATTTAAGTGAGTTTTCCTTTCTGAAATTAAGAAAGAAAAAGTCACTTGATTCAAGTGAGAAAAGTCACTTAATTTAAGTGACTTTTACTTTTTTAAATCAAGTAAGAAAAAGTTACTTGATTTAAGTGAGAAAAGTCATTTGATTGAAGTGAGGAAAGTCACTTAATTTAAGTGAGAAAAGTCACTTAATTTAAGTGAGTTTTATTTTCTTAAATTAAGTGACTGCACATTCTTAAATTAAGAAAACATTTTTCTCTGTGTACAAAGTTCAGGCACTTTATTATCATTCTCCACTAAATTAAAACCCAAAATATCGTCAGATCATTCATCCCTGTCTCTAAAAGAATAATTGAAAAATGAGAAATGGTTGATTCCATCAATGAATCGTTTAAAATTAGCGACACAAGTGCATGACTTATTCAATATCTCCAATTCGTTTCTCATTTCCTTCCATTACCTCGAAATTACCAATTCCAACAGACTCTTTCCCTCCGATTCCTCCCCTTAAACACACATACCAAACTAATAATTAAAAAAAAAAGTCTCACACCTCTCTCGAGTGCCACTAAGAGCCTCCTAAACAAATATGTATTCATCATTCCTCCGATAATAACGCAACTTTCACACGTCCAAAAGAATTTTTTGTTATCGAAAAAGAATTATTTCCATCATTTCATCGCCATGAGAAACGACAAAAACCAAATATCCGTGAACACAGTACTAGACATCGAATTCAGTGTTATATAGCTTTTTGGGATTGCCTGTGAAACGTTATTGCAACTGAATCAATTGTCGCGGTGACTTTCACCGCGTGGGCGAGTTGCATCTGGTCTGGCCGGATCTACCCACGTGTTCACAAACAACTTTAATTCTTATTTGTTGAATCCTATTCCTCGTGATTAGGTCTCCGCCATCATTATGTATCCGTTATTCCTAATTTTTCCCAAGATTCAAAGAGAATAAATGAAAAAACATAATAAAAGCGTTTGAAAAACATGTATCACCCTCTTCGGTATGGAATTAACGAGGCTCAGTTTAATAATCCGTTAGAAAACACGAACTGCGCAACGGAGAGATCCGTGTGTGGCACTTTTTAGATATCGATCAAACTTTCTGATGCATGCGGGTGTAATATGAAACATTCATTCTATATCTGACTTTAATTTACTTCGATTATGATAAATTTAGATTCTTCAGATAAGAATTACGCGAAATTATGCGAAATCCTTGGGAAAATGGCGATAATGTGTTCGTGAGTGCTTAAATGATGTGGGGCAAAACGAATTGTATTGAACGATTAAAGAGTTCTGTAAGTGATTTCGAGGGGAAGTTAGTTACAAGGAGGATCTATTGTTCTTCTGAAGTGTCCGAATTACTGAAGGTGAAGGAAGTCCCATGCTGGACAAATTTATTCCCATAGATAGATACGCTCATATAATTCGATTCTATTGTTCAATATTTTATTCTATTTTCATAACTCATTATGATGCACGAATTATCTCAATCACTTATCACTTACACAGAGAAAAATGTTTTCTTAATTTAAGAATGTGCAGTCACTTAATTTAAGAATGGCAGGTCACTTAAATTAAGTGATTTTTCTCACTTAAATTAAGTGACTTTTCTCACTTAAGTCAAGTGTCTTTTCTCACTTAAATCAAGTGACTTTTTCTTTCTTAATTTAAGAAAGTAAAAGTCACTTAAATTAAGTGACTATTCTCACTTAAATCGAGTGACTTTTTCCTTCTTAATTTAAGAAAATAAGTCTCACTAAAATCAAGTGAGTTTTCTCACTTAAATCAAGTGCCTTTTCTTTCTTAATTTAAGTGACCTGCACATTTTTAAATTAAGTGACTGCACATTCTTAAATTAAGAAAACATTTTTCTCTGTGTAATATTTCGGAGAATTCTTGAGAATGGTACTAAACATGAAAACACTGCTGGAGTCAGCTTATATCGTGCTTCTAAGTTAGTAGCATTGAACCATTAGTTTCGAGGTTAGTTCGATTGACCTAACCTTGCCTACTCTCAGTTTCTCCGTCATATTTTGAATTGGGTGCCATACGCTCTAGACGCGACATTCTCACATTGGGATCAGAAATTGGGTTATTCTCGAACAAGTCATTAAAAAAATTTAATTAAAATCTCCCTAATGAATGAAATGATGAGATTAAAAATTCCCAAAAATAATTGAGACATGAAGAGAGGCATTGTATTTGATTACTTTAATAATTTTAAGGAACGAAATGAAAACCAAATGTTAGGGACTCTAAGATTATGCTATTCGAAGGCTCTTCGATCGATTTGGAGCTTTCGATGGATATTGAGTATCAATGTTCAAGAAGAAAATAATGCATTCTTCACAGAGAAAAATGCTTTCTTAATTTAAGAATGTGCAGTCACTTAATTTAAGAATGTGCAGAAAGTTACTTGATTTAAGTGAGTTCTACTTTCTTAAATTAAGAACGAAAAAGTCAGTTGATTTAAGTGAGAAAAGTCACTTAATTTAAGTGACCTTTACTTTGTTAAAATAAGAAAGAAAAAGTTACTTGATTGAAATGAGAAAAGTCACTTAATTTAAGTGAGTTTTACTTTCTTAAATTAAGAAGGGAAAAGTCACTTGATTCAAGTGAGAAAAGTCACTTAATTGCAGTGACTTGCCATTCATAAATTAAGTGACTGCACATTCTTAAATTAAGAAAACATTTTTCTCTGTGTTATCCTCCCAGCATATTAACATTAATGATGAGGTCTGATCGGCAGTTATGAACACACTGTCAATGGTTTTGTAAATACAGCAGTCCCTCAGTTGAAACCGCACTTAGAGCATCCATGTCGTTTGGTAACAGCATACATGCTCTGAAGTCAATTTGCTTAGTGTCATATTAGTTCAGAATTGAGAATGAACGAATGATCTACAAATATCTTACTCATAAACTATTATTTCCTCATTCTCGATTAGTGTCTCTTGGTAAAATCAGCTCTGGCCTCTGGTCAATAATAAACTATCCGTCGACATCCGGGATATGGACCCCCTAAGGTAGACAAGTACGAGCTTGACAGTCTCAATCCGGCTAATCCCATCCGGCCATGGAGCAACATGGATCTGAACTCTCGATTTTTTTTAGACCGAAGCGCAATGAAAGGTTAATGCGTTCAATAAACCTGCAAACAGAACCTATGAGTACCTAGCCCCAAAGATTCGATTGAGCTCAAAAAAATGTTAAAGAACTCAGCATTATCATTCCATCCCGGGTTTTTTTCTCTTATTAGCAGTTGCACAAACTACTTCTTTTGATTAGGAACGTGCTATTATTGAGTTGAGATCAAAAAGAACTATACACAGTTCTTTTTGACCCTAACTGCGATTCTATAGAATCAGTAATTGCACCCAGATGATAATGTTATGATTGCTATTCAACGACACTGCATTGGATCGAAACCTATTGCATACTCGTTGCTGTATTTCAGTTCTAATATTTGAAGAAGAAATATGAAAATTCATTGAAATAAATAAAATTGAAATGTATATAAATTTCACATGAATTTCGAATTTGTCTGGAGAATTTCCTGACAGAGGAAAAAAAAGTAAACTGGAAGATTGGAGAAAAAATGAAAAGTTATGATTTTTCCTCTTCTTGGTTACCATAAATATTTCCAACAACTATGAGAATTAAATTTCACATAATTAGAATCAACAGTTCATATTATAGTTCATATAACAGTTCATAAATTTCATTTTTAGACCAAAAATTCCCGTTTTTCACCAAAATAGTGCTCTTGAAAATTTATATATATTTTCACACATATTTCTGAATTGACCGTCATTGAAATGAAGAAAAATGAATGTAAAGCGCGTTTTCACGTACAAAAAGCAGCAAGTCTCTGGACTTGAGCCCCTTCATTTCTGAGGTCCTAACAGAGACTTTTTAGAGACAAAAATATATTACATACTATACTATATATATAGTATATATATAATATAATATAATGTATTATATTATATATTATATTATATATATATACTATATATAGTATAGTATATAGATATATACTATATAGTATAGTATATCTATAATATATATTAGGATAAGTGATGACAGAAAATGTCCCATGCTTTTTTATACTATGGAATAGTTACTAACAATATATTTATAGCCAAAGTCTTTTTCTACCATATTTTTTAGTCTCACACTCCTAAAAATTTACTCAGTGTGAGTGACATCGTTTGTTGCCATTACATAGGACAAAGTGAGAATCGTCCACGTGGAATAAGCCAATTTTCCAAACAATTTCTTATCGCCCCCGACTGATCGAACTACCATAGATACTGGAGTGAGAGTGTTGAAAGACTGTTGAATGCCGTTTTCTCTACAACTATATGCACGTGAAAGTAACTCGAGCGTCGACATACAATGAGGTGGGTGGTTTAAGTAGGTTTCTCATTGCCCTCCTACACCACTCAGAGAACAGTGAAATCAGTTTCACAATTGATGACGTCATCTATTGATACCTGAAGGTGTTTTAAGAGCGATTATCAGGAATAATTTAGAGTGTAGTTCCTCGAAAAATTCATATTTTCAGGTGAAAAATAAGAGAAAAACAAAGAATGGTACGTAAGATTCTAGGTTATTTGATTTATAATAGGTTTTTCGAGGCTCTTGGACAGTAAATCATGAAAGTTTTTCGTAGAATCGATAGAATGGTGTTTATGCTGGCCACGGATTTTGTAGTGGAACCAGGTGGCTCGTAAAATAATCGTAGAACCTACCCCTCGACCCTTGGACACACCCGTACCGAACACCTGCGCTCTTTAGAGCCCATTATAAAACGAATCCTAGTATTTTTACGCATTTCTAAATCATATTCAATATTTCTATGCGTTTGAAGGGGGAAAAAAATCTAATTCATTATGAATTAATGTTTGATTGAATTAGAGATGTAAAATTACCAGTAATTCTTGTTGCAGTAAAATTACGGTAAAAATACCGTAATGTTACCGTATTGTGACGTAATTGGAAAAAACTACTTGTCTTGATGTAAAATTACCGTAAAAATTTTTTGATGAAAAGATACCGTAATTTACTGTAATTTCCATCTATATAGATGATTCAAAAAAAAAATTTCCATACTCAAAGAATTACTTTTCAAGTAGTCAATTATATGAGAGTTAGTATTGAAATTGTTTTTTTTTTTATTAAATTTTTTAAAAGGACAATTATTTAATTTTGTTAATCATTCAATGAGAACAGTTACCCGATTTATTCATTTTTGCCTTCTCAGAATAATCATATTTTCATACATCAATATTTAGAATAATATGTTAGGAACATTAATGATAATAACAACAATTTTATAATTTTTCATTGGCTGTTAGTGACTATACAAAAAGTAACACAAATGATGATCAGAAAGGCTGCGAATTGATTTAAAAAATTAATTCCGTAATTCATCTATATAGATGTAAATTTACCGTTATGTCTCTAAAAATGATAATTACGGTAATTTACTTTGAAAATCAGTGTTTTTACCATTTTTGGTATTTACTGACGTTCAGTAAATTACGGTATTGAAACCGTAAAATTACTGGTATCGTTACCTTTTCACATCTCTAGATTGAATAGAGGCAATAGTCCCCCTTGAAAATCAAAAAACAAATGCACTATTGAAATAATTAATATTAAATTAATATTCATGAAATCGCAATGAGATCAGGACTCGTGAATCAATCAAGATTAATTGCTCAGCTGTAAAATAATCAGCAACACGATGCAATGAAGAGCAATCCCATACGAGAAAAGTGCTCAGGAAATCCTCGATCTTCGTCAGTCGGTTATAAGACGGAATGAAAAGGAGAAATGAAACGAGCTATAAGGGATCGGATTACACGGAGATATTTGAGTGAAAAAAAAATAAATGAGAAAGAACGAGAAAAAGGAAGAAAGGAATGAGTATACTTCCACTCGGTTGCATCTCAATGCTTTACGTTTGACATGGTGCTGAAGAGTACCGGGGGCCCTGGGGCCCTCTTGTAAACCCAAACGAATGAAAAACCAACAAAGGTTCTTCTTTCAACAATAGGGCCCACCAACTTGCACCAAAACTCCTGACTTCCTATTTGAATTATTTCACCATTTCATGCACTTGAGACTAAACATTTTCATCTTTATTTTCTTTCTCTCTTATATAACAATGAATTGATGAATGAAGCTCTGTTTTGGCTGATGCTGATTTGATCTATGAAAACAGAATTGTGTGAGTTGAATTGTCAATTAAATGACGAATAATCGAAACTTGCATAATTGTGGATGAGGATTGAACATTGGTGGACCACTTTGTTTGATATTCGAGAAAATCAAATATTTAGACAATTATTTGATCACTCTCAGCACATGTGCAAGGTGCTCATAGTAGTTCTATCGGATTCTAATCCATTGGGAATTTTCTTAAAATTTCGTGAAATAATTAATTGTTATTTGTGATTTTCGTGTAAAATTTGAATTTTTACAACTTCATAGTTCATGAGATAATCGATATCAAAATTTCAACTTTGAACCCCGAGTAAATGCTGAACCCTCAAAAATCAATCAAATGCGGCACGTTTTTGTTTTTTTTTTCTCTTAAAATCCAGTAGAGAGAATTCGATGAAAAAAATATGGAGGAATTCTTCCAGTATTTCGGAGCAATTTGAAATTAATTAAATTTTTTTCACCGCGTATTTTCATTTTTTTTTAATTTCGAAGACAGAAAAATTTCGGTTGAATTCATGATTGAGTGGAGCAATCAGATCCCCACTGCTTAGGCGTGATTGGCTATTGCATTCGGCATATTTGTCAGAAGCTTCATCATTCTATACGTGCAATGGAAGTTTAGACGTATGTATATAGCACCCTATCATTCGAGGGATATCGAAAATTGTCAAAAAAAACTTATTATTTTCGCTTAATTTATAATTAGATGCGAAATTTCATACTTCGATATCGATTCAATGAATTCATGATATATCAGAATAAAGATTGATATGACAAACAGTCCCAGTCCCTCAATTTTTACACATCCCTTTTGGAAAGAATTGCTTTGAGAAATGACATCTTACACAGAAAAAAATATTTTCTTAATTTAAGAATGTGCAGTCACTTAATTTAAGCATGGCAGGTCACTTAAATTAAGTGACTTTTCTCACCTAAATCAAGTGACTTTGTCTTTCTTAATTTAAGAAAGTAAAATTCACTTAAATTAAGTGACTTTTATCACTTAAATCAAGTGGCTTTTCTCACTTAAATCAAGTAATTTTTTCTTTCTTAATTTAAGAAAATAACAATCACTTAAATTAAGTGACTTTTATCACTTAAATTAAGTGACTTTTTCTTTTTTAATTTAAGAAAGTAAAACTCACGTAAATTAAGTGACTTTTCTCACTTAAATCAAGTGGCTTTTCTCACTTAAATCAAGTAATTTTTTCTTTCTTAATTTAAGAAAATAACAGTCACTTAAATTAAGTGACTTTTTTCACTTAAATTAAGTGACTTTTTTCACTTAAATTAAGTGACTTTTATCACTCAAATTAAGTGACTTTTCTCACTTAAATCAAGTGGCTTTTCTCACTTAAATTAAGTGACTTTTTCTTTCTTAATTTAAGAAAGTGAAACTCACTTAAATCAAGTGAGTTTTCTCACTCAAATCAAGTGACTTTTTTTTCTTAATTTAAGTGACCTGCCCATTCTTAAATTAAGTGACTGCACATTCTCAAATTAAGTGACTGCACATTCTTAAATTAAGGAAACATTTTTCTCTGTGTACCAAAACTAGCTCGAATCTTGTAATAACCTTACATATTGATCTCAACTTTTACCACTATAGAGATCTGTCAAAATCGAAACTAGCCTGACTCTCAGACTTCAATGCGCAAGAAGCAAACAGCGTTGTCTTGAAATTGGTAATCATCATAGAATTATTAATAATCAATTCCTCCACAATAAGCCGAACATTGTTGACTGATGTTTTCACTGAACAATTATATTCCCGAATTATATTCGATATGAAATGTCTACCAGTGTTCCAATCCAAAAGACATAAACAATAGTATCATTGTTGGAGAATCGACTTCCTCGAGGCTTGAAAACTTTTACTTCTGCGGATAATAGCCAAAGAAGTTGGAGGGAATAAGGAAAAGGGATGAGGCAAAAAAAAATGAATGAAAATAAATGAAAGGAAAAACAAAAGAGAGATAAAAAAAAGGGCAGGAGACCAGCAAAAAAAAGGAATGGGAGGACGAAGAGAGGTAAGTGGCAAACGAAAGTGGAAACGACGAGATTGGTTCACCGAGGGTGTAAAGAGATATACGTTAAAGGAAAAGAGAGAGGAAAGAGAGATGAGGTGGGTAGGTGGTTAAGACGTCGCCCTGCCAACAGGTGGCGGTGCCCTCTCTCCCCCGACCTCATTCTAGCTTCTCTTCTTCTCTCAACCCTATAGCAGCCCCTCACGGAAATCGCCCTCTGTGGAAACACAGCCAGCGATAACCTGCGGCGACACCCGATAAAACGAGTCTTCTGGGTTGGGGGACTGCGTTTTGATAAGAACGAGCAAAACTAACGGGAAAGGAATTCAGAAACAAAGCTTGGATTATTATCACTAACATTCACATTTACAAAGGAAAATACAATATGGAGGGAATGAGAGAGTAAGGAATAATACGCTTGATTCTTTTATGGTTGTCATTAAATTTCAGAGAATAATTCCATGAAATATATGTCGATGATTCCGGGGGAGGGGGGGGGGGGAGTTTCGAATAGTGACATAGCGAAGAGATAATTGTGGAAATTCATGCGGGTGATACTTGCAGATATTTCCGAAAAGAATGGAATTAGGAAAGGATTTATGGAAATCTTGTTTAAAGCGGGTTGATTTTCTGGACTGGTCTGTGGGTGGCGAAAAGGCATGTGAAATAAGGTGTTGAGAGACTAGTTGAGAGGCACATGGAAAACTCATTCTTTATTAATGAGGAAAAACCAGATTGTTGATAGATATAAAATTACAGATCACAATATGCTTGTCATAATTGAAATTACAATAATTATAGTTGAATTAATTAAACCAATAGTTCAATCTCTAATAGTTGATATAATCACGAACAATAGCACTTAATGCATCACTTTAAGTGTCTATCACTGCAATGTCTAATAGTTGATGTTCACGAACGATAGCACTTAATTCGTCACGTTAAGTGTCTATCACTTCTTGATCACTCTCATTATCGTTGGACTCCATAAACGAATTGTACGGTCAAAAAAGATCACCTGCCTTGTTGAGAGTTCAGTCGTAACTAATTTTTGGACTCCTGCGGGTCCACGAGAGAGAGAGAGAGAGAAGGGGGGGGGGGATTCGTGCCTTTACCGCGTTTATAGTGTCACTAGACACCTTGAGACTGGCACTTTATAATTGGTGATATTTCTCGCGGTAAACTCACTCTGTTTGAAACAAAACTTTTTTGTAGAGAATTCAATAGGCTACAAGAAAGGTTTCCTGTTCAATTCTCCTAAGCCTGATAATTTCGATGATATTCTTAAAAGAATCACATGACAGTAGTTTCCATTCATCGCCAAAATTACTGAAGCAAAAATCATTGATCAGAAAACAAAAATTGCCTTGTACACCATGAAGAATTCGCAAAAGTAAAAAGGAATACAATAATATAAATTCGCCACTTGTTTTCTCAGAGCAGAAGCAAAAAAAAAACGGCAAATTGAACCACTCCAATTCACCGAATGGGTCCAGAAGGAAAAAAGAAATTCAAATACGAAGCAATAAAACCATAAGCAAATGAATACATTTAGAATTTCTGGGAAAAGCCTTCTCACAGTACAATGGACCATTTGTTGGGTCCTAAGTTTCATATTACAAAAGGCATCTTTCTACAAAGCACTGAGAGCCACCCACGCCTGACTATACACACGTACTCAGTGCAAATTAGTCTGCTGTGCATGTGTTATACACTTTTGAACGATGAAAATTCACAGTTTTTGCACCATTGGAATTACTGAAATACCCACCAGTGTGAAAAGGAACGGAGGATTATTAATTCAAATACGATTTATTCACTAACACAAGTGAAATTTCTCCATTTTATTATTTATCCATTTAAAAGAGAGAAAAGGAAATAAACTCTTTCACCATGTAAAGAAGTAACGAAATAATGAGGATAATACTGGGTTCTGTTAGAACGAAAGCCATAATCTCCATGGTGACCACAAAATAAAATAAAAATCTTCATTTTGTGAAAGACGGACATCACGCACAAACGAACAGAAAAAAAGGCCTTTGGTCCTCAGTTGGACGGGAAAAAAAATGAAGAAAAAGAAATACGAATGGAAGAAACGAAATAAGGGGTGGTCCTGTTAATAAGCATAATTAGGCGGAAATTGAATGGCCCTCGAACGCCGATTATTATAGAGCCCCACTGCTCTCCCCTTTCGATACTAAAGGGGGAGGGGGGGTATTTGTATGTGTGTGTTTGTATCCGTCTCGCGGGGTCCGGAATTGCCCTTCGTCCTTGAAAATAACGATCGGTGTGTATAACGAAAACCCACCAGCAGCTCTTTCGGCATTCCCCAAACCCACTATCTTGTGTATCCTCCCCTTCACCTCATTCTCCCTCTCATCTGCTTCGTCTTTCTCCTTTCATCGCTCATTTCGTTTTCACGTTACCTCCCATGTATTATTTATTGGAAACTTTGATACCATTTGCGCTATATTTAATGACATCAATATTATAATTATCCTCATTATCCTAATATCCTTGTGGTTTCATAAATTTATGATGAATCATTTATTTCCAATGGAACTGAACAAACACAATTCAAATTATTTGTCAACATTTATTTTTTCATCCACAAAAATTAACTATCTTCTCTCATTCTCTCGTTATTTTTTTTTTTCACGATGAGAGTGAAAAAAAAAATTTGTTTACGTTTTCCTTTGAATTCAATTCAGTTACACTCACGAAAAATCCCAAAGTGTTAGACTTTTTGTATCCCTCACTTGGAATGAGTGGGGAAAAAAAATTTAGAGCAAAACTTTGAGCTCTCAACTTTTTCTCATCCATCGCCACTGGTCCATATCCAAGTGCTTCACATTGTATTGCACTCCTACGGTTCTCCTCTCCTTCTCTTTCTTTTATGTTCATTCTTTTCTTTTTTTTTTTTCACTTCTTTATTTCAAACTGAAGGAAAAAAAAGGACAGACGGCAGCTAAATTGAAATGTAATGTACACCCCTCTCTTCAATCTCCTGTCTCATAGTCCTGATACCAATCCCTCTTTTGCTACCGAAAGTATTTTACGTTTTTCCTATTTTGCGCCCAAAGATGGCGCCTAACTGCCAAGTGAGAGAGAAGGGGTGTTAGTGAGGGGCGAGTAGGGCGCTTGGATGTGAGTGGGGGTAGGAACGAGAGAGAGAGAGGGAAAGAGGTTATTTGAAACAACGGAAACCAGTGGAGCATATACCCATAAAAGTGAAGACGGAGAGAGGGTAAAGTGTGGGTGATTTACAGTTGGGGGAACTTAATGGAAACTGTTTACTGCTAATTAAAACCAAACCCATTTAATTTTCGTGCATCTGCACAAGTGGTAGAAATCGATTGTTGACTCTTCAGTATGTGCCCAATACAATCAGGCGATAACGAAAATTTCATCCCAGTGAGTGAACCAAAAAAAAAAAAAATTAATCATTTTCAGTTACATGAACTTCACGAAAGAGATTTGGATTCAATTAATTGATGTTTCAAGTGACTATTAATGATGATGAAACATATTAATTAGTTTCAACATATTTTTTTTTGCTTGGACAACACTTGAGACACAGGAGAATTACAAGAAACATGAATCTAATTACCACGAGTCGGGTAGTATGACTCAACGTGTCTCACATTTATTCATCATCATTCATACACGTGCATTCGTACACTAGCTACGGCTGTCAGTTCATTCGTTAATTTCACAAGGAAGATCTCTCTTCCCTCAAACACCAAATGAGTACACAAACCGAAGGAGTATACGAGTGGGGGACTGAAGGAGGGGGGAGAGTAACAGAAAATAATTGGCACGGGAACTTTCACGTTTACTGCATAGTGTACATACACTCTCAGCAAAGAGCACACAGCATTGACAGTATATATATTCACAAAATATATAATCAACCATCTCACTCTCATTCTCCTTCTCTTCATTCCCTCTTGCTTATTTATTTTTTTTTCCTGTTGAAGAGGCACCGTGTGTCACTTCAAGTCGTCGTTACCGGGAATTAATAACCGACGCTTCTGACTCGCATCTGCAGCTCGTTAATGATTCGTTTCGTGAGTCGTGCGTTTTCTCTTAATTTGACGCAGTTGACTCTGCGTTATTCGTGCTGACAGATATCAATTTTGTCCAAGTACACGAGGGACAGGCAAATAAGATATAATTATGGGAAAGGAAATGATTAAATAAATTGGTTGAATTTATTATTCATTTATTTTCAGCAGAGAGTAATGTTTCTTTCTTTTTTACACAGGTCAATACTGCCTCAATAATGCACGAGAAATTGGGAGATTAAAAGACTGACACAAATTCCCGAAGGTTATTGTATGAAAATAGAGTTGAAAACTTTAATTCTCATGATTTTTTATTCATTAAAAAGACGCTACATTGAGGGACAATTCAGTGGGTAATTTAATTGAAAATTCCATTTCAATTCTCTCGCATTTCTATTTACCACTGACCATGTCAAATGGATATATTCACTGTAAATAAGTATGAGGGTGTGCATCCATGTTTTTACTATACCCCTCTTTGGTTAAGAGCAGTGGAAATGGAGCTTTTATACGAAAGTACTCCATATCACTTTATTTAAGATTTACCCTCTCACTAGTCCCTTTCAACCCCCAACAAGACTCGTCCATTTCGCAGCCTTTTTCCCTCACTCTCTCAACTCGTAGTTTCTCTATCTCATTCACTCTCTCAATCTTTACTTTTGCACACTTCCTTCTTCCACCATCTTACTACTTCAACTATCTCACTTTGGTGCTCCTTCACTTTTGCATCCAACAGCCACTCGAACGTTCGGTGATGCACAACTTTTCCACAATCTTTTTTTTTCCTCCTCTTCTCTTTCCTCTTAGTTTTTCCTTTTTTCCCCTTTCTCTCCTGCACTCGCATTTCAATTCATCGTTCATCCAATGTCAACGTTTATTTTGTTTGATTCTTTTTAGCTTGTGGATGGAGTGGATTGATAATTTCTAAATGAATTAATAAATGGCTATCTTTTTTGCAGATTCTTTAAACCCCTTTATTCATAAGAGAGAAAAAGTGAATGAAACTATCGATGTATATATACTAGCGTATACGCTATTCTAAACTGAAAATTAATTGATCAATTTTGTAATTTTGGGATTTCAGAGTTTTTTGAACATCAATCCGGCAAATGGAACGAAGCTTATCAAAGGAGTAAAACGTTGCACCACATCATCCAATGTCGAAGTTTGGAAATTGAGTGTTGCCTTAGGAGAATTCCGAAAATGTATTGAGAGGACATATTGCACGGAGGCATAATGCCGGAATTATTGAAAATCATCAGTATAATTATATTTATAAAAATTGAGAATTCTTTCTGTGTCTGGAATATTCATTCAATAAAAAATATAAGTATCCAATAATCCACTAAACTTTTCATTTTTAATTCATAAATCCCTGCATGATATAGAAATATTAATTTCAATTACGGTTATGGAAAATTACAAACATTTTGTCTAATCAAAGCATAAAATGTTAGTAAATTCACGAACGATACGTGCTGTACGTTTACGAATTTCTCGTCAGTTTGAATCATAAAGCGTTTGTAAATTTACGAATGATATGTATTGTACTTTTGCACCCGTCTTGTTAATTTGAGTGACAAAATATTTGTGAATTCACTAACATCATGTGCAGTA
This sequence comes from Aleiodes alternator, assembly GCA_963921955.1. Classification (NCBI taxonomy): domain Eukaryota; kingdom Metazoa; phylum Arthropoda; class Insecta; order Hymenoptera; family Braconidae; genus Aleiodes; species Aleiodes alternator. The sequence goes on along the minus strand of OY998110.1, from coordinate 1,900,087 downwards.
CTTTCACAAGCGTGCTGTTTTTATAATGCATTATTATCCTGTATATTTCAGTCAATATTTTCCTTGAATCCTGCTTCATTGAAAATGTTTGTAAAAATGGACAGAATTTTTCTAACAGTGTATGTAATTATTTTCTCTTTTTCATGAAGCACGCTGAGCGCTTTCAATGGGATTACCGTGAAGGCACCAGTTACCGGACGGTTAAGGCGATGGTACCCGTTCCCGGACAAGTTAGCAACAAATTATTATGATAGAAAATTTCAATCAAATGAATCAAATAATTTACTTGATGTTCATTTTAACATTTTACAAGTATTGAAAAACTAGATTTTTTCACTTGAATATTGATTATTAGTATGTGTTGCTGCTGCATCCGGAAACTGGGACCTGTCCGGTACTTCAAACTTTCCCGCGCGAATCAAGATCAACCAATGGGAAATAGGCGTGACGGGCAAGAGCACGAGCTCTGGTTAGTGAAGGACTTTTAATCAAAGATAATACTATAATTATTTTCAATTCATCGTCCCACATTTCCTTCATATTATTTCAGCAAATAACTTTGCATTCTCAATGATAATACGAATCTCTGGTGGAAACATGCGCGCTCGAGTGTACGGTCGGTCTCGAAACCAAAATAGGACATTGCAAGACCACCATGTGCACACAAAAGCAAGAAGAGACGATATTAAATAGAGAAACGACTCATCAACCTCGATCTTCAATTCAAGTAATTCAATTCACCAATCAAAGATATCCAAAGTTCAATTGAATCGCTGAATCACTTAAAAAGGTAATAACCTGAATTTTTCATTAAACTTTATCTCTCAATTCCTTTATTTCCATTACGGAATCACCGAAATGTGATCAAGACTTTTTCCTCAAATGCAGCAAGTTTAAAAGTGTACATTCACATTTATCCCTTTTTTTTTGTTTTTATTGGAACAAAAACCAGACGTATAACGTGGCGAAGTGTATTTATACTCGTGCGACGTTGGTAGAGAGGTAGAAGTATCATCCGCTCGATTCGTCCCTCGTTCGCGCTCCCAGCACCATTTCCCCCTCCACCACACACCAGTCCACAGTATCATCTCTTTGCCCGTCTTCCTCCTGCTCTTATCCTCCCCTCTTTTCTTTCTCACCCCCTTTCCCCCCTCAAGCTGTCTCACTGTCACTCTCGTTCAATAGCAAAATACTGTGAGTCAGAGGAAGAGAGATGAAAAGAAAAAGAGAGACGAATTCAGCGAATGAATCCGCCATGTATGTAAACCGGTCAGTCGACTTGCCCACCGTCTTGCCCCACCACCTCAGTGACCACCTGCTCGTGAGTCCCAGAGAGTCCCTTACAAGTCTCAAAGACGCCCGAATAACCTACGTACCATAAATTTATTCGTATTCTGATAATATTAAACGCAAAATGGAGGGAAAGAAAAAAACGATTTAAAAATTTCCAAATTAAACGATAATTAAGAATATTAAATTAAAATGGAAATATCGTGAGAAAAGATGGAAAAAAAAAGAGGAATTTTTTTTTTTTTCATGAAATTAAAGAGATAACTGAATAGTGTCAAATGTCGTTTAAAGGAAGAGAAATTTCTCTCGCTAATTATTCTATTATTAATTATTAATTATAATTAATTACTGAGGGTGGTGGGTGGGTAGGAGGCATAGGGTAGACTAATTGACATTGATTTATGAGTTTAATTAAAACGAAGCGCCAGGGTGAGTAGTGTCTTACACGAGCCGAGACAACGGAGAGAGGGAAAAGGGGGAAATTGGTGGAGGGGGGGAAAGGGGATTTAACAACACCTTTTAAGACTAAAAGGTCTTTTGTCTGAGATACAGGATTTCCATGAGAATCTCGCGATGGAAAAACTTCGTTTAATCTTTCATCACATTTCTTCATTAATCTTGTATTTTTAACTCTCTGGAAGATCATCTGTGATGAATTCAACGTATTTCAGTGGATTTAATTAAGGATAGATTGGTAAATTTGATGGAATTAATGAAAGAGAAAAAAAAAGAATGAATACCAAAAAGTAATTATTTATTTTAAACATTATCTTTACATTCGTAATCCGAATATTTCACGAAAAGAACAAAAAGTGTTGGAAAATTAGGACTTTTGACGCTTTTTGATCTATTAATTCATGATTCTGCTAATTATTTTTGTGATGTCCAGAAAAATTCAAAGTAATAATTGCTGATGCACATAACCCAGAATGAAGAAACTGGGTTATGCTCAGTTTTGAAACATTTTTCAGTAAACGCTGATTGCTATTTTCATTCAAAGTTGATGAATAAGCAATACAGTTTCTGTTAAATACGTTCGATTTCGCGTTTTTCTTCAGTCGTTCACCTGCTCTTGAATAAGAGTTGCCAAAATAGAGAGAGGCTCGAAGCACTAGGCACGGGACGCCAAATCGGTCTTTAGCTACTAATCGAAGTCTTTATTAACCGTGAAGGGGGACTTATTAGCTAATTAATGGGTCACAAGTATCTTTAATCGAAAGTAGTCTATCGTGTTCAAGTTAAAGTGTGATAGATATCTCTATTTGTGAACGAACTCATTTTTCAATCAAAGAAAATGTTAGAATAATAGTTAATAAATACGGTGATTGAAGACAGCTTCCCTGGCATTAAAAACCCTTTACGGAAGACGGTCGAGGGAATCACCTTTTAGTTAAGGTGTAAATATAAAACTAAAATAATTAAAATAAAGAATAAATTAAGAGTGAGTACCGTCAGCCTAAAAAACCATCTTAAAGCCAAACTTTCATCATTAAATACAATTTGTGAAACCAAAATTGTCAACTCTTTGTCAAGTCATTCTTTTACTTGAAATAATACAAAAATTCAATCAGTTAATATTTATCTCTCTTCTATAAGACAAATCCAAATCTCTTTTCCTCAAAATTCCTCGAAAGATATTCTCTCGCCACAACATTAATAAAAGGTACAAAACATAGTCGCGTTCTCTTTAAATAATTTATAATTCAAAGTTTTGTGTTCGAAAATAAATTAAACTGTCCTCAGACGCGAGGGACATCTTCGGACATAACATTTTCTTTGATCACAGTATTTCAATGCTTTTCCCTTATTTTCTGGCTTGGACCATCTTCTATTCAATTGAAAGGGAATTTCCCCTCCAAAAATGTTAGGATTCTCTTTCTCCACTAGCCTTACACTTGTTGGAATAACTCCTAAGAACAATGACGATTCAAAAAAGGAACTAGGCATAATGGAAATCTCCTCGGTTTATCAGTAAAATATTCATTAAGATCAAAAATACATCGGTCTCCTGGACGGACAGAGATTTACAGTTTGTTTCCTCGCGCAGTCACCTCCCCCCCCCCCCTCCCTCCCTCCTTCGCCCATTTCTGGGTATATCGTTTTTCAAATCGTAAAGAGAAAATCCTCCGTCTCTTTTCACTCTGCTGTACTGAAGAGTCAAAGAATACAACAAATCGCGTGGGAGACACTGCAGACGCGTTTGAATTCGTTAAGACTCTGATTTACTGGTTTCTTCCGGAATGAAGAAAAAAATGTTCACGTTCCAAAGCTAAGTACAAAAAATTGATAAATTTTCACATTTATTTTTAAATTAATTCTTCAATTATTTTAGATTTCATCTGTGATGATTAAGTCGTCCTTGATATTGAACTTGTGTGATAAGATTGTGTTTGATGACTGATATTGCAGATTTTCAATGATAAGATTAAGAGAAAAAACAATGATTGATAATATCTTGATGGTCGAGCGGAAATATGTTATTTGTGTGATTCGAATAAAGAGTGATTGAAGTCCATAGATTTGATGGAATTGTTGAACAATGATACTGTTGTAATTTTAAGAGGGGGTTTAGAGATGAATCTGATGAATTTAATTGAATTTATATTTACCTGAAGGCATTCTCAATTTTTGAATATTCTTCAAATAGGGGAGACAGGCTAAATTCGCGACGATTTTTTCGGAGTAAAATCCTTCATGAAAAATTCTGAAAAAATTCGTAAAAATACTCCAGTATGTTTCCATTATTGACAAATTTTTCCATTTTTTCAGGAAATCTTTCACATTAACAAAAAAAATCTGCTTCAATTTGCATTTTTTTTTATCAGGAAAAGATCATTTACTTATTCAGTAACGGAAAATCGACTCTAGATTGGTCACCATAAGCAACTTAATGACTTTAGTCAAGTGATGAGCATTGTGCCACAGTGTTATTTTGGCTGCGACGTTGCCAAATCTCCTCTATACTGCCCAAACGCGTTTATCGAGTTTTTGGCAATGACGTTAACTGGACAGTTGCATTCAGCTTTGAGGAAATTTCGTCGACTCCTAGACTTTATTTCATTCCTTCATCAAATTTGCACATAATGTCATTCAAAAAATACAATAATCTGTTGAGCCTTTCAATGATAAAGGTTGAATTTTTCCGGAATTTCACGCTCAACCGACTAATCATAGAAAAATAGAAACAGCAGAACGTCAGATTTTAAAAATTCTCTAATTATTTTATTGTTTTGTCCGAATATCTTCAATATCAGGTCCTGTATAAATGTCGAAAAGAATTAATTTTCCCGAATTTTCCCACGCAATACCATAATGTGAATCCATAAAAGTGATGAGTCACGATGAATGATTTCTAATGTCTCCGAGGATTAACAAATTTTTTGTACAATTCTCACTATAAAACGTTGAGTGCAAATCACCGTGTCTTGTAGTTGTCCTCAAATAGGATTTTTATACACTAAATAATGGAGTCTACATACGCGTCTTCAATGTAGCACGAAGCGTGACTGCAATGAAGCATCTGCGGATGCTTTTCTCGCAAAAGACGAAGAAAAAGAAAGAGAGCCAACAAAAAATAGAGGGGTAAAAAAAAATAGAGAATTTTCTCGCTTCCACTGAATGCCCAAATGGATATGCAAGACGAAGACATAGCGTAAAGAAAAATGAATAAAGAAAGTTACAGTGAGAATGAAAAAAAAAAGAAGAGAAACACGAAGCCCGGGCAAAAGGGAACTAAACTCATTTCCGAGGCATTAACCAATTACTTTTTGCTAAAGGGTGTCGGTTACCTTACAGTAACCTCTTTCTCTTCTCTGGTATCACCTACCTCTTACCTTTCTGTAAACCACTAACCACTACTACTTTTCACGTTGCATCTGATGTCCAGAGCTTCTTTCATTACTGAACAAGGAAAATTGTTCAGTAAAAAAATATGTAATTTACTCGAAAAAACCGTAAATATTTCATTTTTTTTTGTCAATTTTATTCTTTCAAAAACGAAACAATTCACATGTACTCTCAATACTGATAAAAAAAAATTAGTCTTCCCCAATATATTATTATCTTGAACTGGAAAAATTGTGGAAATAAATAAATCAATCGATTACCATTTCAATTATAAAGTTCCTATCAATTCAAACACTGAAATATTGGAATTCCGCAAAAAGTCAAATCCTAGTAATTAAAACCAAGCAAATAGAATATTGGACACAGCTCCATTTCACAGATATTCAATATATGAATATATATATATATATGTATACATAAATATCCATCGGAACGTACTATCCCCTTCTCGACTTTTCCCTCTCTCTCTCTGCCGCTATTTCTCTCCTCCCCAGTATAATCCGTTGGCTCGATGCATACGATATTTCGCATTTCGCGGAGGCTCGATGCAGATATTAAAAGCAACTCTACGGGGCTGAACACAAAACTTATAACGCAAATCCAATATTACAACCATACATCTCCATTTCCGTTCTTTAAATACTTGTCATAGCAATGGAACATTATTTCGTTTAATATCAAAACTTTTCTTGTCAAAAAATATTGATTTTTTTATTAAATATTATGATCCAGAAAGTTGCCCTTTTCAGCTGAAAAGTTCAAGGTATTTTTCTTTATGATGTTTAATTCTAGTTCCGCAAGAGAGAATTTCTCGATGTATGAAAGAAAAAAATGAAATATTTCCTCATAAACAATCAAGCAGAACAGAGCAGCATTTCTTACACAGAGAAAAATGTTTTCTTGATTTAAGAATGTGCAGTCACTTAATTTAAGTGACCTGCCATTCTTAAATTGAGTGACTTTTCTCACTTAAATTAAGTGACTTTTCTCACTTAAATTGAGTGAATTTTCTCACTTAAATCAAGTGACTTTTCTCACTTAAATCAAGTAACTATTTCTTTCTTAATTTAAGAAAGTAAAACTCACTTAAATTAAGTGACTTTTATCACTTAAATCAAGTGACTTTTCTCACTTAAATCAAGTAACTATTTCTTTCTTAATTTAAAAGAGTAAAAGTCACTTAAATTAAGTGACTTTTCTCACTTAAATCAAGTGACTTTTTCTTCCTAATTTAAAAAAGTAAAACTCACTTAAATTAAGTGACTTTTCTCACTTAAATCAAGTAACTATTTCTTTCTTAGTTTAAGAAAGTAAAACTCACTTAAATTAAGTGACTTTTCTCACTCAAATCAAGTAACTATTTCTTTCTTAAATTAAGTGACTTTTCTCACTTAAATCAAGTGACTTTTTCTTTCTTAATTTAAGAAAGTAAAACTCACTTAAATCAAGTGAGTTTTCTCACTTAAATCAAGTGACTTTTCTTTCTTAATTTAAGTGACCTGCACATTCTTAAATTAAGTGACTGCACATTCTCAAATTAAGAAAACATTTTTCTCTGTGTACCCGAATGTACAAATACAATGTACGGAATTAACAAGAAAAGAGATTAAATTTACGAAAATGGCAGGAACAGATCCCTCAATTGAGCCTCTCTACCTTGGAAAAGCATATTCCAATTTCTCACACCGAATGGGTCCATTTGGTCTTGCAAAACTTCCAATAATAATGTTATGTAACATTATTATTGAAAGATTATATAACCATCATGAAGAAATGGTATTCATAAAGCTGAAGTAGAGGCTTAATGGAGGAAATGATCGGGTCTAAACGCCTTCTTATTGGTTGGATCTCCGCAATTTTTTCTGTAAGGCAGTTCACTCGCGAAACGGAGTTTCTTAGAAATTCGATGGAATTAAAATATGAGATGAATAAAAGCGTTCTACATGTAATTTAAAAAACATGAATTTTTTTCATCGATTGCTAGGCGTGATAACAACAATGGAAATGTGCATAATTAACATGCAGAAGGTCAATCAAGTATAACAGAATGGATAATTTTCTGCATATTTTGAGAACCATTTGTACCAGTTATTTCAAAAACTAATGCATTGTGGATGAAAAAATTAGAAATTCTTTGAAAAAAAAAAAAACTATGAATTTATTGGTTGTTTCGTTTATGAGATATCAATGTTTGAAGCATCAATTAATTTAAATTTTATTACATCTTAGTAATTTTGCAATTGTTAGACGATTTTCTTTTGTTATATTTTATCCTAGCTCATGTAATTAAACTACACAGAAAAAAATGTTTTCTTAATTTAAGAATGTGCAGTCAGTTAATTCAAGAATGGCAGGTCACTTAAATTAAGTGACTTTTCTCACTTAAATCAAGTGACTTTTTTCACTTAAATCAAGTGATTTTTTCTTTCTTAATTTAAGAAAGTAATAGTCACTTAAAGTGAGTGACTTTTTTTACTTAAATCAAGTGATTTTTCTCACTTAAATTAAGTGACTTTTCTCACTTAAATTGAGTGACTTTTTTCACTTAAATCAAGTGATTTTTCTCACTTCAATTAAGTGACTTTTCTCACTTAAATCAAGTGACTTTTTTCACTTAAATCAAGTGAGTTTTCTCACTTAAATTAAGTGACTTTTCTCACTTAAATCAAGTGACTTTTTTCACTTAAATCAAGTGATTTTTTCTTTCTTAATTTAAGAAAGTAATAGTCACTTAAATTGAGTGACTTTTTTCACTTAAATCAAGTGATTTTTCTCACTTAAATTAAGTGACTTTTCTCACTTAAATTGAGTGACTTTTTTCACTTAAATCAAGTGATTTTTCTTACTTAAATTAAGTGAGTTTTCTCACTTAAATCAAGTGATTTTTCTTACTTAAATTAAGTGAGTTTTCTCACTTAAATCAAGTGACTTTTTTCACTTAAATCAAGTGATTTTTCTCACTTCAATTAAGTGACTTTTCTCACTTAAATCAAGTGACTTTTTTCACTTAAATCAAGTGAGTTTTCTCACTTAAATTAAGTGACTTTTCTCACTTAAATCAAGTGACTTTTTTCACTTAAATCAAGTGATTTTTTCTTTCTTAATTTAAGAAAGTAATAGTCACTTAAATTGAGTGACTTTTTTCACTTAAATCAAGTGATTTTTCTCACTTAAATTAAGTGACTTTTCTCACTTAAATTGAGTGACTTTTTTCACTTAAATCAAGTGATTTTTCTTACTTAAATTAAGTGAGTTTTCTCACTTAAATCAAGTGATTTTTCTTACTTAAATTAAGTGAGTTTTCTCACTTAAATCAAGTGACTTTTTTCACTTAAATCAAGTGATTTTTCTCACTTAAATTGAGTGACTTTTCTCACTTAAATTGAGTGACTTTTTTCACTTGAATCAAGTGATTTTTCTTACTTAAATTAAGTGAGTTTTCTCACTTAAATCAAGTGATTTTTCTTACTTAAATTAAGTGAGTTTTCTCACTTAAATCAAGTGACTTTTTTCACTTAAATCAAGTGATTTTTTCTTTCTTAATTTAAGAAAGTAATAGTCACTTAAATTGAGTGATTTTTTTCACTTAAAACAAGTGATTTTTCTCACTTAAATCAAGTGACCTTTCTCACTTAAATCAAGTGATTTTTCTCACTTTAATCAAGTGACTTTTTTCACTTAAATCAAGTGACTTTTCTTTCTTAATTCAAGTAACCAGCACATTCTTAAATTAAGAAAACATTGTTCTGTGTAAACGTTGACCACCAGACAGGGTTATACTTTTGGCACTGATTGTCGCAACAAACTGCGTTCCCTCATAAGAAGAAACAAAAACATCATCGATGTATCGAAAAATTCACGATTAATCCGTCACATTTATTCTTCTCATTGCTATTTGAACATTGCTGTTCCACTCAACCAATAGAAACCGTTGTGATCATTGAAAACTCACTTGAAAACCATTGACATATTTTTCAAAACACGCGTACTCCAGCTTAGGGTCATTTTCGTGCATTTATAAATCTCCAACCCCCTAATACACTGTTAAAAATTCCAGCCTGAATTTTCCGTGCAAAATCACAGAAAATTTAAACAAGTTATATCTCTACTGAAATTCCAGATAATTATGTCATTGAAAAATGAAGAAATCATCGATTTTCAAATAATTTCACGCCTGAATATCAATGCAATTTGTAAATTTCAGTTCAATTGTTTCTTGGAAATTTAGAAAAATAGAAAAAATTCAAGAAAAGATTGAAAACTCAAGTTATTTTAATTCTGAATACTCATGTTCAGTGGAAAATTCAAGTGAGTTGTAGAATTTTCGTCTCAAATCTACTTAAAACTCATGAATTTCTCTGAATTTCTTCGGAAACTCACAGATTTCATAAGTATTTTCCCATTAAAAAACATTCAGTATCACGTTTATGAAAATTTTCATCGAATTTCCGATGAAATTTCATTTTTTTTCTAACAGTCTAGCCTAATTGATAAAAATCAATGATTAAGATAAAATTATTTTCTACACTGTTAGAAATCTTCTGTAGAATTTTACATGAAAAATCAATGAAGTTTAATTCCACATAAATATAGCATTGAAAGTGCCCAAATTTTTTTACTGAAAAATACGAGAGGTTCTGTTGAATTACATGTAATATCCCTTCTGAGACTCCGTGTCTACTGATACGTAATTCTACAAGAGGTTTGTAATATTACATCATTGCCTACATTTCTATGTTCTTTTTCCTGTAAATCTACAAACAGTTCGGTAAATGGTAGATCGAGCTTGTGCTCACATTCGCACGACGTCAGTAGAAATACAAATTTTTCTGTAAATTTACAGGACCTACTATGCGGCATTTTACGAGACCTTCGTAAATTAAAACGAAACCACCAGATGTCAGCGTTGTTCTTTTAGTGATGTTACGAACTGTTTGTAAGCATACGAAAATTTCGACGCCATGCAATTTGTAATTTTACAAGAAATCCGTCATTCTACTGAGTGGTTAGTGGACTTCAACGTTTTTTCAATCGTGAAATGACATACTATTCAGTACATCCCGTGACAAAAAGCTAGTAAATTTACTAATTTTTCTTGAACTTCACTGACTTTATCATTAGTTATTTTACATGCTTTATATTCATGAAGATGACAGGCACACGATGAAAAAATAGTGGAAAGTCAATTAAAAAGATTAAGCTGAGTCGTATAAGGAATTGACGTAACACTTGATGGGACTCCTCCTCTCATGTTGAAGAAGCCTAAAGAAAATTTCCCCTGTACCACTGGCCATACTAATTTATCCAGAATTAGTGATTTTCGTCAAGCATGATTTTTACAGTTTATTTCTTACAAATATTCTCCACTTATCTCTACGAAATTCCCAACAATTATTTTCGGGCTGATGAAAGGAAAAAGAACGTGTTATGGATAATCAATGTATATATATTTGGGAAACATCACGTATGGCAAATGAAATGCAGAATCATCGGTCCATTCAATACAATTAATTCATTTATTCATAAATTGTATATTTCGTTCATTTTCTTAGAAGAATGAGATTAGTTTTCCTTCTCATATTGTGTCCTCTTCAAACTGTTCCCGAATTTTTCCAAAGCAACGCTCAGCTTCCTCACTCTTATATCAAATGATATGGTCCTGCGCTTTCCTCCCCTCACTCTTTTGTATCCTGTAGTTGGATTGATGTTCAGGAATACTCTGAAACAGAAAATCTCATACATTTCAAAAACCGAATAGGCATACTGCGAGGCTAAATTTGCATGGAAATTAGCATTATTTGAATTAATTTGAGTACACTCAAGTTCATTTGATACTTATATCAGGCAGCGAGCGAGAAAGGAAAAATATCTTCTGCAGTTTTTTCACAGTAACTCTGTCTATGAAGTGATGGAACGCATAATCATATCCCCCGCTTAGTAGTACTTTCAGTACCTACGCCGTGAATTTCAGAATTGAAGTGGAGTCATAATTAATTGTAAAAAAAAAATTTAACCACTACAATTTTTAGGAAAAAATCACTATGGTGATACAATAAGAATTTAGGCCATCTATTGTTGTCTGAAAACCCAATGATTGACTATAAAGTTTCTCCGAGAGAATCGAAAGGTTTTATAAGGGTAAACGATGAAAATAATTATTCTCCGCCGGTTTCTCTAGCAGAATTGGCTTTTTATATGCGACGGATTCAATTAGTTCTTTGAATCTAATGCCGCTTCAGTTGATTCTCTGAAACTACATTAGTGGTGAAAGATATGTACTGAAAAATAGGTATGTTTTGCTCTAAGTGCGTATTACAGGAAAATTGAGGGCATGACCATATTCAAATCTATTAATTTCTTTGTCATGTAAAAATTATCAGTTTCAATACCACGAGTGCATCAACGAAGTCGGAAATTCGTTAGAAGTTTCGTTGCATAGCAGCAATTAAAGTAGGTTTTGAAGTTTAAGAATCAAGAACGCGAAGATAATAAATAGTTCATTTTGCATAATAATTCAACCAGAAAAGTCAATTTCTTTAGAATTTTTCATTGCACCGACTGAACATAAAAAAATGAAAACAGTGGAGCGCGGTGCCTTGCTTACAGAGTGACCAGTTCACAGTCAACAATTGAATCTACCAATTTGAGTTTACAGAAAACAATTCAAATAAAAAATGTCTCTCTCTCCACATTAGAATTTTGGCTCCACAATGATACTGCTAAACTAGATAATAACATAGATTGTCTTACCTGTAATAATGCGCTTTTGTTGCTGATAAAGTTAATCACTTCTTAAGACACTGAATCGAAAATTTTAAACCATATACTTTTTAAACATAACATCAAAATCTGTATTAATACGAACTATGGCTGACAAATATTTGGCACTCAGAGACTGGTCGATGTAAACTACTCGACGAATAAACGAAAACTGAAAAATAGCGTAAAAATTTTTCGTTAAAGTACACCGAGGGTCTACAAGCCTCTGTCCTCAACATGTGGTGACAAAAGTAAAAGTAAGAAAAAAATTTAAAAGAGGAAAGACTTAGTTTACAACAAACCCTCAAGGAGCAATAAAATGGTCAACCCAAACTCTCCTCTGTTTAAGAAATATTCAAATTTTCTCTTTGTCGAACAATTCTTGGAAATTTAAAAATGTTTCTCACCAGTCTCTTTATAATTATTTTTCTAATATATTTAATTCATTTTGCCCACGTGAAGTTATCTGAAAATATCTATTTTTTTCAATAAATTCTAGCACTATAGGTCCTCACTCACTCTATTATAGAACGAATGATTTCCAGGAACAAAGGTTTGTGAGATATTTGAGTGTGAGAGAAAGAAGGAAAAGAAATTATCGTTTTTTTCGGGAAAAATGCTTTGCGTAATATTACGATATTACGATACAATTATCCCTCTACCTACATGGATTAGCAATAACGTGCTGTTGTGATTGAATTCACATGGAAATTCGTATACTTACATATTCACGTAAGATATGCAGAAAAATGTGTCGATCTACAAAATTACGTAAAATTTACAATATGCGTTTGTAGGATACGATGAATTGACAATGCCCTTGTAGAGTTATTCATAATTCTGTTATTTTCAAAGTCAGTGTATGTAAACTTCGGGTGGAACTGTCAAGTATCTACCGTGTACCAGCTCAGTTTGTAAAATTACAAGACGGGGGTACTGTAACGGCTATTGCATGGCGAAGAATGGTGCATTTACTGAACAGATATTCTGTTATTCTTACTGACATTCAAAATCGTGTAACATTCCTATACTTTTTCATCATAAATAGAATTCCGTTCAGAAAAATTGTATTTTTACTGCTCTTTCACGGTGAAAAACCTCGTGACCGTACATTTTGTAAATTTACTAGACTATATCACATTAACTCAACATATTTTTCTAACAGTGTACATCATAGCTTTTTCGACATTGTCTGGCATAAATAACAATTAATAACATCATATTGCTTGCCGTATACAGCTTATAAGCGCTATTATATTGGTAGGATAAGTGTGTACATACTAAGGAACATAGGAGGACAAGGGGTTGTATAGTTAAATAGCACTGCCAGGGGTTGAATGTAGTCTCTTGTGTTGTGAATATTACATTCTACATTGGGGTGACCTCTCCTCATTCTCTGCTGTTCTTCGGTAGTTGGTATTGTAAGTGTAACCTCGAAGTCTATGGCAACAGCACAATAAGAAGGTCCTTGTAATTAATTTTCAGGCTACGCTGATTAAATATTTCCTCCCAGAAAAGGGAAGTCTCTTCTTCTCTCCACTTTTTCTTCTTCTTCTATAATTTTTCATCTTCCTCTCGGCATTCACCACTTTTATCGCATTAAATAAACACAATATTTATTCTTGTACGTGATTTTATAATCTTGCATGCAATTTTATTTCCAATTTACTACGTAAATAGGACAACAAATGAAATTTATCCAGAACTAATTGAATTTTCGTAATAGTTGAGTTTTTTTTTCATTCTAATTTTTTGGTTCATTGAATCATTCAATTTTCGGCTTAAATGACTTTTTAACCGAAATGAAAGAAGAAAAAAAAAAAAAAAGGGTAAAATCCCACCGCAAAAACCACCGCTCGTAATTTCCATTAACTCGAAGATCGAATCCTTCTTCGAAAACTGAAGCAAAAAAATAAACTACAAAATTTTTTGAGGATAATAACGACACAAATGAGTTGGCGGCAAATCTGAGAGATCTAGAGAGTTGAGGGAAAAAAAAAAACTGAAAGAGGGAAGCGAAAGAAGAACAGATATTAAATGGAAAAAAAATTACAGAGCCAAATAAGAGACAATGTATTCTTCCCTGTCAATTAGAAACATCTCATATTCATTCTTGAAACTTGAGAAACACAGAGTAGGATAGACAGAGAGAGAGAGAGGTGAAGAGAGAACGCGTGCAACTCGTTTACAACCGTAGAGAATCGGATCCCAAATGAAGACTCAAGCTGTACACCCTCTGTTGAGACTCTTCTTTTCTTCCTCCCTTTTTTTTTTTTACCCACCCTCTCTAAAAGAGATTTACGGCAATTCGTTTTTTGCCATCGTTAAGTGCTTTCGTATTATCTCGCTGCAACTAAATACTCCATCTGCTGAACCAAGCCAATATATATACCTGCACCTAATAAACGAGTACATTGTGTATTTATTTTTATGACAATTTTATCTCTCTTTCTCAGCCATCTGGCTGATGACAGAGTCCTAAAATACATGGCAAATAATTTCGCTCGGTGTCAAATAAAAATAAAGAAGAATTTTTCAGTGAAACAAATTAATTAAAATTCTTTTTTTTATATTTATAAAATTTATTTGGCAGATTTCATGAGAATCCCTTAAATTTTCATTCGTTTAGACGAAATTCTAGTTCTTCATCGAATAATTCTATCTTCATAATGATGTGGGGGGAAAAAGCACTTGAGAGAAACACCTGCGACTTTTAATTATTTTGGATGAATGGTAAGACGTGGAGGAAGCTTAATTGCCTCATATTCAATTAGCCCCAAGGACAACGATCGTCTTCTAATTATTCATTATTACAGACGGCAACGTTGAGAGAATAAGATGCATGAGGAACTGCTAAGAACAGAGTCGAATTCTCTTATATTACAGATAATTATCCCGACTGGAAATTTAATCTCGTGCAGCGTCACATGAGGACCGGATGAGATTCAGATGAAATCAGTTTACTTCGCTCATTTTGAGTGGAAGTCTCTGCAATAGTTTCTTCTCGAAAAATTCTTGAGGCACAAAGTATTGATCACTACACGGAGAGAAAATTCGTTGAATTTCTGCCTAAAGATCTTTAGGGTAGGAATCGCCCAATGCTCAACCCTTGGCCGAACATCGGCCAAGAATTCGCATACCAAAGCCTGGTAGCCATGGCTCGGCCAAACCTTCGCCAAGTATTGGTACACCGTTGTTCGGGCCTCCAGAATCGGCTGAGCAACGATGCGCCGTAGTTTGGCCTGCCAGAATTGGCCAGGCGTTGTTTGAAACTTGAACTCCCAAGGCTTGGCTTCTGATCATTGGCCACTCGTCGGGCCAATAATGTGCTGCCAAGGCTTCAATTGTTTTTTATCTTTTGACATAATTAGATTATCTCACATTATCAGATAACTTTCTGAACAATCACGATCGAATTTCATTTCTCCGAACAAGGTAGACGGCGATAAATTTATGAGGATCAAATTTAGTTACTAACGTATGAAATGTCCTAATGGCTAGTACGGTAAGATAACAGACTGGCAATCAGAAGGTCCAGGGATCGATCCCAAGTGGTGGCTTATTTTTTTTTTTTTTATTTATCCAAATAACATTGGATCTTGATCATTCTTACGCACTTCAGAAGATTTAATTACTTTTAATTTACGTATTTAACATAAAATCTACAATAAAATGAACATTGGCTGAACATTGGGACCAGTATAGTACCCAATGCTCGTTATCGAGGCTTGGCCATGCTTCGGCAATCAGCATTGGTACAATGTTATCATCCAATGCTCAACCAATATTGGGCCAGCTTTGGTTGAGGATTGGGCGCCAACATTGGCATATTGGCTTCCGGCATTGAGCCAATATTGGCCCAATGAATTTTTCCTACCCGGGGAGTGGATGAAAAAGTGCCCTGCCAGAGGCCAAACGTGGGCCCAAGTGGCAGCACCGTAAAAAATTACCCAACTTTGCCTCAATAAGTCGGGTATTGTCGGTTGTCATCGGCTATGACGGAAGCCGATGCTACGAAGGGTCCTTTAAAAATTGCCCCGTTGCAGGGTAAAAATTCACCCAAGCACGGAACTTTTCATACACTTCCCTGTGGGTTTTTACCAATGCCAGCGGGACAATTGTTGAGTTGCATAAAAATTACCCTGCCAACGGTTTAAAAATTATCCAGCGTTTGTAACTTTTTTATCGACCGTCGGGTAATTTCTGATTAACTGACAATTCGGCCCCACGCATCACCTTCTAGCGGGGTAATTTTTCATCAATATTTTTCTCCGTGTATTCATTACAGCTGAAAGATCAAAAATTAATGAAACATCCGGGCGTCTTTTATCATCAAAAAATTATTGTAATATCCTCCATGAACATCAATATTTCATATTGAAAAGAATCATTCACTAAAAATATTTCCTACAAATAAATATGTTATTTCCTTGAAATTCTTCTCGTAAAATGTCCCGTAAATTTCTTTCCCAAAAACGCTCGACCAATA
The DNA here is from genome assembly GCA_963921955.1 of Aleiodes alternator. NCBI lineage: Eukaryota > Metazoa > Arthropoda > Insecta > Hymenoptera > Braconidae > Aleiodes > Aleiodes alternator. The sequence continues at coordinate 1,883,703 of OY998110.1, read as the reverse complement.
GCTCAAAAATCAACTTCTTCGCGTTAAAAATCGTGAAAAATCGCCACTTGAACCGCTTTTATTTATTATAAATTCATAATCAACGCTCATCGAGTTGAGGCCAATCCCTACTAATTGCTCCGGGGAAATCAACTGTTTTGTACATATATACGAAAACTAGTCCAATTTATCCACCCAGAACTAGCATTGAGCTGATGTTTCGTTAAAGCTTTTTCATTACTACTTGCACTTTGAGTATCATAAATTCAAACTCTATGTAATTACAACTACTTTCATTTGTAATTAACGTTAACGAGTATTACGTAAATCGCTGTGAAATAATTAGCAAATTCAATTCAACTGCTGATACTATAGAATTCTAAAGAGTTGAACGATTAGAGAGCATTAATCTCATTAATGATTCCATTGCTTTATTATTATTCATCATCTGAATTTTCTCTGGAAGGAAAAAAAAAACAAAAATGATTTATTTTAATTTAACTTCACGGTTTTTTCATCTGTGCCTAAGACATTGTTGTGTATTTCTCTGTTTCTCTTAATACACTTTTAATTTTGTTTTTAAATGCAAATAACTGGTTTTCTGCTGAGCGTGAAGGAGCATGCGCTTACCTATACGCAACGTTGAATCGTAATTAGAAATTAGGTGAGGCAAGAAACGTGAGAGGTGAGGAGGGTACTCTTAATTAGACCTCCCTCTTCTACCGTCCTCTAACCCCCCTCCCCCCTCTTCTTCACTCGCTCCTATCTCTCTCTCTCTTGTTTGCTCTCTTTCTTACTCGTTCATACCGTATCTCTGACGGTTCTGCGTGCGCAGTTGTAATGCGGATATTATCCATGTGTGTAAATACAGATGCAAAGGAAGATTCCTACACTGTTGAGAATTTTTCCTTTCACAAAAGCTGATTTTCCTTTACTTCACGGTCTCGACGCGGTAAAATTTCCAATTAAAAAAAAAAAAAAAAGCGGAATTATCTCACTTCTGGATAAAGAAGAAGAACGGATTTAATTATGATAAACAAATATTCAGTTGAAGAGAAGAGAAGAAAAAAAGTACGAATTTTATTCTATTAAAAATGAAAACATTCTAATTAATTTTGTGATTAATTAAATGAAGTTTTTACTTCAAAGCTGAAGATTTTCATGTACATTTTTTTTTTTTTTCAACGAATTTACAAAAATAATTAGAATTCTTTCTACTTTTTCTTGAATTTTTTTAAATTCAAATTTAATTATAAAAGTACTTCATTAACACCATGCCCTCATTAGTTTGAAGTGGGAACTTCACTGTCGAAAAAAATTTCTGCTTATAAATTTTCCTCAATTCCATTGGAAAAGGAAGAAAAAAAAAATGATTAAAAACTCTCTTTCTACTCTCATAATTGAGTATTACAGTGGAAGAATGCAGTGAAAAAAATAGGATCAACTGAGTAGTCAAGGATCGTGAATACTCCACTCTGAATCGAAAAATGTTCAGGGCAATACAATCGTACATAGCGTTTGAAAGCCACGACCCCCTACACACACACACTCGCTCTCTCTCTCACACACACATATACCCATGTAGAAAATGTATATAACCCGTAAAGTCCCCCTGGCGTACTCCACGATTTTCCACAGTGAGTGAGGGAGAGAAATAGAGAGAAAGATGAGGGGATGGAGAAAGAGAACTGTGAGTGGGTGAGCGCGAAGGCACTGTCGGGCTAATTAAAACCGCGGATAGTAATTAATTAAGCAGACGTCAGGAGTGCCTAGAATTCTCCGGTAGACAGGGGTTCTCAAATTTGCCCTGTATTATTCTCACTTCCGATATTTTTCATAATTCCAAGAGAGCTTTCATTTCTTTTTGCCTGAGAGAACTGAAAAATTCGGGATTAATTGAATGAAATTATAGCTCGAAAATTTTCCATTACGAGAATATTGAACATTGAAACAGAGAAAAGAGAGAGAGAGAGGAAAAATATCGAAAACACACCTATACACATGTATATATTCATATCTATGGACAAAGGTTTCACCAATTTGTCGAAGTGATTCATTTCGGTAAAAAAAAAAAGAGAGAGAGAAATAGGAGGAAAAACGATTTTTCAATTATCCCTGATCAAATAGTTCATCCAATTATCTAAAAGCCGTGTGACCTCTCTGCGCCATAGTATGGTTCCTACATCCGGCCAACTCGTTGTGATTGAGCTTATAGCAATTAATGTTATTGCTTGGGGCAGCACGGCAACATATACACGTATCTTCCCTGTGCTCTTGCGCATTCTGTGCTCTTGTTTCCTTGCCTACCAGTTACAGTCTCTCTCCCTCTACCCCTTTTCTCTCTCTCTCTATTTAGCTCTCTTTCTCTCGCTTCCCTCACTCTATCTTTCCCTCTCTCTAACCCATGGTACAACACTCTGCTGCCTAGTCTGTGCACCCTTGCTGGGATACTAACAGAGACGAGGGTGGTTTACGACACTGTAGAATATTGGATGAATCCATATTACTTTTATTAAAGAATAAATAAAAGAAAATTGATTTAATAAGTGCTGATTTTGAGAGAAACACGAGAGAACTCCAGTGTCAATAAAATAAATGGTTTTCTCGAAATTTTTTTTTTTTCCCGAAAATTATTTCGTAACTCAAGTACAGGCCCATTGGACCACTAAACGATCTCTCATAATGGCCTTCTAGAAACCCTTTAGCAGGGGACGCATTATATCACCCAGGGTCCATTTTGCACCCAGGGCCAATCGTTAACTAACTCTACAGCATCGTTGGCCAACTCCACCTCTTCGTTTTCAGCTTCACGTCCTCTCCACAAAGTAACCCATCCACACCCCTTCCTCATTCCTCGTCTCTTCCTGCTTGAGAGTAGTCCATTAGCTTCTTGTATTATTGCAAACTTTCCTCCCCATTCTCGAAAATACGTTCGTCATACATGCACTCAGGAAAAATCGTTAATTCTTCAGGATAAGAATTATTAAAAGTTATCAAGCACTCAACAGATTCATCCGTAGACCCATGGCTCAAATTATCTTTTTTCATTTGTAATTACACACTCTAAAATACACTGTTAGAAAAAGATTGAAATTTCATAGGAAATTCGATGAAAATTTTAATAAACGTGATATTAAATGTTTTTTAATGGGAAAATGCTTATGAAATCTGTGAGTTTCCGAAGAAATTCAGACGGATCTATGAGTTTTAAGTAGAATTGACACGAAAATTCTACAACTTACTTGAATTTTGAACTGAACATGGATATTCAGAATTAAAATACCTTGAATTTTCAATTTTTTCTTGAATTTTTCCTATTTTTTCTAAATTTTCAAGAAACAATTGAACTGAAATCTACAAATTTCATTGATATTCAGGCTTGAAATTATTTGAAAATCGATGATTTGTTCATTATTCAATGACATAATTATCTGGAATTTCAGTAGAGATATAACTTGTTTAAAATTTCCGTGATTTTGCATGGAAAATTCAGAAAGAAATTTTTAACAGTGTAACCGCAGGAACAAAAAAAAAGAGCAAAATGAATTGGTAAGAATATGAGATTAATTATAATTTATGAATGAAGTTTTGATGATAATGGTAATAACGCTAATGAGCCATTGGAGTAAACGATGAGTGTCAGATCTTGTCGTGATTTGAACCCCAGAAACGCGGCAGAATAATATATGGTAACGGAACACCTAAGTAAGAGCCATAGGCTCTCTCTCTCTCTCTCTTGCTCTCTCCTCGCTTCTCTTACAGCGATACTACGTAATACTATCTCATACATGTAGAATCATTTGTCAGTGTGTGCACCAGTCGTTGGGCGAGTAATGAACAGCCATATGTGTGTAGTGGCGTGTAGCATGTACTTGAATACATGGGATAGCCAGAGGCCAGCTAACGTTTATAATATTAACGCTAATGGACTACCTTATACCTTATATATACATCCCCATGCTCAAGTCCATCCCCCTCCCCCTCTCTCTTGATTCTCCTCACTTCGTTTCACCCCCGCTTGGCCTCTCTCCATCGATGTTACTCTCTGCTCTGTACTGGAATCTCCTACCCCCCCTTCCCCCCCCCCCCCCCCCCAGTTCACTTCACTTCGTAACCCAAAGTACAGGATAATATTCATGGGATGTATATGCAGGCTAATGCACCAAGGCGGCCAGTAGAGTAATAATGGAGAGTCGTATAGTTACATCGAGTATCTCATTTCTGTTTTTCGGAGGTTTTCTTATTATTTTTACATGTATTTTCCTAGTCATGGATTATTTTTCATGGTTAACTGATGAGATTGGGAATCGAATGGAGATTATGCTGCCCATAACTTCGCAACTATTGGGTTATGAACCAGCATTCATCAGGAAATGTTTTTCGTAGGTTCTGGAATTCTCTGCAAAAAAAGTATGAATATTCAATCCGATTCACAAAAATTATTGCTTAATGACTGCAATTAGCAAGAAATAATTAATTCTTTAAATAACAAATTTCAATAACTCAGTTCTCTTTCATTTTAATTCAATTCAGTTGGAAATTTCTAATCCTTACAAAAAGTATCTTGATAAATTTGTGTCATTCTGATACTTTTCAAGATATTCACAATATAAACAACGTGACTTTTTTTTAATTATCCCTCTTTGACAGTTGATAGCAAAAAAATTGAAGGTATTTAGACAAAAATTAATACTTTTTCTGCTCTTGATAATAACTCCTATATTTTTGAAAGGATCTGCAGAAGAATTGACATAAGAATGTGGTAACGACTGTTTCCATTATCTGAAACAATATCCAGTCAGCCCGACCAGAAATTTGGTCCGGCATGCCGAAGTTGCCCTGTGCCGAATCCGGGCCAGATCTACGGCAGACCGGATACGGCATGCCAAGTCCGGCATTGATTCGGGCCGACTGTGTCTGCCGAAGATGAACCACACTTCGGCTCAGCTTCGGCGAGAATGAAGGGCCCGAATCATGACCGGATCTGGTATGCCACATACGGCATACCGGATCTGGACCGATCAATATTTGCCGTAGATGAGCCACAATTGCGGTTCATCTACGGCAAAAAGCCGAAGGTCCAGATCATGACTAGACTTCAATTAGTAGGAGAAGAAAATCAATATTAAGATGGATATGATGGCCAAGAATTTTTGGGTCCAGTTTAGAAATTTTGAAAAGAATTTTCTAAAAAAATCTTAATTTCAAAAATCTAAAAAAATAGGAAATTCTGAGAAAATTGAAAATTTACGCATTGTTTCTTTCCCAATCCTTCAAAGAAGAAAAAAAAATCATCAAAATTTCGTGATGAACAGAATAGGGTGTCAAAAGTATCACGATAACTTGCTCATCACGAAATTTGCTAAATAATTAATCATGGCCCTTCTTGCATAAACATTCATTCGCCCCACTCTTTCCTATGTAATCGTTCTATTTCAATAATAAATATGTAGAAGAAATCCTATCAATTGCAAATAAAATACTGTGAAATATAGTCAGGATTCAAGTGTTATATAATAAAAATTGTTTGACAAATGCAAAACAATTATAATAATTATTATTATTTTAATTCGTTTTTACTCAAAAAATATTATTTTAGTGGAAAAAGCCGAAGGAAGGCCGGTGGAAGAGGAAAAAGCTAGCTCTCCAGCAGAAAAGCTGGATTTACTCGAAATATATTTTTTATTTATTTTTTCGTCATATCTGTGCTTTTTCTTATAACTGTATTCAGAATGATTACAAGTCTCTTCTGTAAGTCATCATCATTAAATTATGAATGTCTGAAGAAATATATTCATGTAGGTAGTCCAAATAATCTAAATTAGAAAAGCGTGCGTAGCTCCGTGGTACAAAGCGTAGATTTAGGAATCGTAGGTTCGAGCGTTCAAATCCTCTTTAGGTTAAAATTTTCACATGGAATAAACGGTATTTCATGGGATCGAAGCGTCTTAGGAGGGTAATTGATCTCAAAAAAGGCGTGATGAATCGAAATTTTTCATTATTTTGCAAACAAAAGCCATTAAAAATTTTGACTCGGGCTGCCACATGATGACCTGAGTTGGACTGCCAAATCATGCCCAGATCCGGTTTGCCAAATCAGGTCCAGATTCGGTTTGCCGAATCAGGTCCAGATCCGGACTGCCAAATCATGCCCAGATCCGGCATGCCTTATCCGGTGCCTTACTGGAAGTCGCGTCACACGCCTTATCAGGACCAGATAAGGCATGCCGGATCATGACCGAAGCTCAAATGTGGCATGCCAGATCAGGCCCGAACTTCCGCCGGACCAAATTTCTGGTCGGGAGGTTGTTACCTGAAGTACACTAGAAGTCCTGTGAGAACAGTTTCTCAGGATTGTTATCGATGATTGTATTACGAATATCACGATTGTTTTGAAATCTCCGCTCTTCTATTGAGAATACTTCAGATAAATACTTGGAGCCTGCAAAGGAGACATTTATATGACGCCCAAAAAAAAGACACTGCGCGCGCACTTGGCGCTATGTGTTCGGATCAGTTTCGTTTGTTACAATTGCTTCAAGGGGGTAAATATCTCTGCAAGGGCTAAAAATTTTATGAAGTCAAAAATTATAATCAAGTTTATAGGGTGAAGAAAATAAATAAATTTTCAAATCCATATTGTTGACTGAGCTTTCAACTATGAATGTTTTTTTTCCTTCTAATATTAACATGATTTTTCACGGCCAGAGTGAATCACTGATGTACAACATAGTGCTTTTTTGTCAACATGATAACTCGCTCGATTTTCAATATTTTTCAACTTTTTTTTTCAATCTCCATGATTGTTGTCTCTATAGTCTAATGGAGGGTATATTTCCCGTTTCTCTGTTTAGTTCAGTATTTTCAACTTAAGGATGTAATTCCAGTCAAAAAAAGGATTATGCACTAATTCTGACAAAAGGCCAATCGAAAAATTGAAAAACCCTATCGTTAGACTATAGAAATAATAATTATGAAGATTGAAAAAAAAACAGTTAAAAAATAGTGAAAATTGACCGAGTTATTTTGCCATCCATGATTTCTATCAGTGATCCATCTATAACCGTAAGAAAATGTTATTATTGGAAGAAAGAAAAATTAATAGTTAAAAACCCTAAATTTATAGTTGAAAGCCAATAAGCAATATGAATTTAAAAAAATCACTTTTTTCTGCATCTTATGTAACTTAAATAATGATCTTTGAAATTCACATGTTTCTTGCACTTACAGGACATGTACCCCGTTGAATAAACGGTGAATATGCAGAATAAGGTACCAAAAATGAATATAATTAATTTAATTTAAATTTGCCTCAGAAAGGGAGATGGAGAAAATGATGTTATATATCTTGGTCAAAAATTTGAAGGAAAGTACACAGAGAAAAATGTTTTCTTAATTTAAGAATGTGCAGTCACTTAATTTAAGAAAGTAAAACTCACTTGAATTAAGTGACTTTTCTCACTTAAATCAAGTGACTTTTTCTTTCTTAATTTGAGAAAGGAAAACTCACTCAAATCAAGTGAGTTTTCTCACTTAAATCAAGTGACTTTTCTTTCTTAATTTAAGTGACCTGTGCTTTCTTAAATTGAGTGACTGCACATTCTTAAATTAAGAAAACATTCTTCTCTGTGTATAGGAACTCGCAATAGCTCAATTGGTAGAGCACCTGACACGAAATTACAAAAATAAATTATAAACCACATAAAAAGTTATGTATATTGTTTTTTTATGAATGATGTTAGGAAAATGAATTACTTCTCTTTCCTTGCATCAACACTTCATATTGTTAAAAAGTTGAAGTTCGAGAGATGTTTGTATCCGTTAACTTCACTAATTATAACTTGTAATATTAATGATTATAGTTTTTTCTACACTGTTTTCTACTATACATATGTAAATAATATCTTTTTATAGTGCCAATAAAAACTGTTGTTATCAAAAAAAAAAGTAGAGCACCTGACATGTAATCAGATGGTTGTGAGTTCAATCCTCGCTTGCGCTCACACTGTTAGAAAAAAATTGAAATTTCATAGGAAATTCGCTGAAAATTTTAATAAACGTGATACTGAATGTTTTTTAATGGGATAATGCTTATGAAATCTATGAGCTTCCGAAGAAATTCAGAAGAATCTATGAGTTTTAAGTAGAATTGAGACGAAATTCTACAACTCACTTGAATTTTCAACTGAACATGAATATTCAGAATTAAAATGACTTGAATTTTCCATTTTTTCTTGAATTTTTCCTATTTTTTCTAAATTTCCAAGAAACAATTGAACTGAAATTTGCAAATTTCATTGATATTCAGGCGTGAAATTATTTGAAAATCGATGATTTGTCCGTTTTTCAATGATGTAATTATCTGGAATTTCAGTAGAGATGTAACTTGTTTAAAATTTTAGTGATTTTGCGCGGAAAATTCAGACAGAAATTTTTAACAGTGCACCATATTATTTTCTGATGATTAGACTTTGATAATTATCAAATTTCACGCAGGTCGCTATTCTGAATATTTACCCACTAAATTGCTATTATGATTATTCAGATTCAATGAATGGAAAAAAATCTCAATGGCTCGATGGCAGAGGAATTGAATTTTCCAACAAAAATATTCAATGACACCTGGAAATTCCAGAATAAAAACCTGCCAATAATGTTCCATCATGTTCGCATAAATTCTGTCATTCCTCATGACGAATTAAGTTCATAAATCTGGGAAATCATTTCCTGTACTTTTCAAATTTGAATATTCAAATGATAGTATTATGACGATTATTTTCCGCTGAATGACACACATGCAAGATAATAAAATTCTGTGAATGAAATATTCCAACTCAACGAAAAATCCGGGCAATGATTTCTCAACTCTATTCATGCGAATAGTTCAGGGAAATAGTGCAAAATTTGTTTCAATTTTTCAAGTGTCGGATTCCAAATCTCCAGGTCAACGCCATTAACGCAAACAACGGAAATGTTTAATTCATCAATGAAAGGAGCCATTAAAATGTCAATACATCAGAATCACTAACTATTTCCATTCGAAATAGAAGTCATCCTCATAAGAATGAATTAATGGAAATTAATAATTAATCATTACAGCTGAAACCCAGATGCAAGTCCACGAATGAATTCTCCATCTGCATAAATTAATTCCAGAATTCATTAATCCCTAATATTTCAGCCATTAAGATCATTTTCGATCTAGTGAAAACACATTAACGCAAATAATCTATTCATTCACAAAAAAAAATTGTCTCAAGAAATTGAGATAATTGACTGCCGATCACTGTAGACTAATAATAAATTCCAATAAATTCAATAATTTGATTAAACCAAAATTTTCAATAGCTGAACGAATTGAATGGCCTGAAATTTTTTTTAATGAATATCACGATGAAGTAATTGACCTGCTTTGTAAATTCTCTACATCTCTCGACAAAACTAGCAAAAGCTTATTAATAAAATTCCTAACGTCACAAGAGAGTAGAGAAGAAGAAGAGAGGGCTCTATTGCGTCGCTGCTGCAGCTGAAAACGACGCGGCACTTAACTTTTAATTAATATTATATACCTAATTAGCCCGGCAGGCAGAAGTACAGTACAAAAGCGCAGGGAGGGAGGGGAGGGGGTGGTTTGGATGGTTGAAGGCGACCTGCAGGAGATGGAAGAAAAGGGGGCAAGGATCACGTGGAGAGGGGCAAGAGGGGTTTTGTGTATTAATTTAATTTTCAATCTCACGGGGTAATTCTTGGCACAACGTTAGTTTTAATCAACCCTCCTACTATCCGCACACGGTTGAGAGGAATGGAGGTGAGGTGAGAGAGAGAGAAAGAGCGAGCAGAAAAAAAAAGGCAGATTACCGAGATGAGACGGAAGGGGTCGGGGAGGGATGTACCTACACGTCCAATAAAAACTAGCAATAAAAAGTGCCCCTCAGTAGCTATTCACTTCCTCTTCTATTCCCCCCCCTCTTCTTTCTCTCTCCTCTCTTACCCCTGCAAAACTGCTGGATTAACTCTAATCAAATATTTACATTTTAATTCGGACGGTATGCGTGGCATACACGCGCATCGAGGCCACTAGACGCTTTTCCCCGTGTCTCTACCCTTTCACGATACCATGTCGTCGTTTAATTGCAAATTGCCCGGCTTTTCCTTTCTATCATTGACTTCAGAGAGATGCTGGAAACTTTGATGGTTGAGCTGGTTAAATTGTTGAAGCTTCATTCGAATGTCAAATTGCTTAAAATTGTTTCGTGGAGAATTTCTGGATTTTTATTTTATCCCCTTGCAGATAAAAATTGATGGAGTCAGTGACAAATTGAAGCTTGAACACTTTTATTCATCATAATTTTCCACGTTAAATTAATTGTTCCCAGTTGATTGAATTCACGTTAAAAAGACTTGGGACTCAAGTTTTATTCAAGCACAGTTCCGTGAGTATAAACAGTCTTTGAACCGTCGCTAATGACCCGTGCATTTGAACCGTCATTAAACAGAATGACGTTAATAAAAAAATCACGGAAATTGCAGAACGCTTAGTTAATTCACCTCATTGAAACACTTATAATTGATTCAATTTCAGAAAAAAATCAATACTCATTAAATTCAATTGAAATAATCTAATGATAATGCAACGACAGGGTGAATTATTGACGTTTAATGAAAAGAATAATCTCGAAGCTGTCTGTACAAGTTCAAAGAACAGCCAAAAAGTTGTTCAACTGGCTTTGAAACTCATAAACAGCTGAAATGCCTGAGAAAAGGACAGGTTGGCTTTGCTCAATGTTAGATAGTAAAGTGAACTGGTCTACCTGCCTGTTCAGAGTGCTTTGGAGGGATCCCTTCGCAATTCGTTCCACCTGCACGACACTAACACCAGGGCGACGAGAGAACTGAGGTGGGACATATAATGGCGTCACACGATTGCGACTGGATGATAGGTTATGTTGTGCCTTTTTTTTTTCTTTGATTATACCGCATTTTTTTCCCGCCAGCTGTCAACCGACTGTGTTCGGAAAACCTGTGCATTCACTCGTTATTTATTATCGCGCCAATCATCATCGACATCACACGAATTGATGTGAATCTCATTTAAGCCTCAATCATAATGCAATTAGCATGTCTTTAGCAATCACTTGAAGTAATTTCCTGACTTTTACATATATTTTCTCTTGCAATATTATGTGAGCCAAAAAATTCTCCCAAATATCTCCAAGTAGCGCACTACTCTTGCTCGTGTTATTTTAACTTTTTTAGCATACTAAATAGTTGGATTCATTCCAAATAGACACTGAGGCACTCAGCTAGAGTTTCTGCTATTTGATCGTTATTAAACATCAAGAATTGTTAAGAAATTCGTGGGACATTCTGATTATCAACTTATTTATTAATTTATTATACACATAGACACACAAAATTCATTGAATTTTCCTCATTTTTATGGAATAATAAATAAAGCAATTGATTTTTCAACATTATGAAAAATGTGTTAGAAGCCAATTTATTATTGTGAATCCTCAAGGAAAATTTCATTGAATAATTCAACACATGGAATATAGAAGATTTAACCAATAAAATAACGTCCGAATGTAAGTGGGTCAACCATCAAAAAAGTATTTGAGTGAGATTTTCAACGGGGGAAGAAAAATATATATATGTATATATGAAAAAAGAGCCATGCATCTTGATTCTGTAATTCAATCGATTTCTGGCACCACCTGGATGTTACATCGTAACAACGTGTAAAAAATAGTTTTTCACGTGTTTTGAAAATGAAAAATTGCCGAGTTTGTAACTCAGTTTGATATGTTTGTGTTATTAGTGAAGCTTACACTCGTGTGACTTGATAAGTTCCTAATTACGTGACCGATGCTATCGGGTGATACAGTACTGTAACTAATTGGGATACCGATAACTCCTACTTCGAAGTCGTGTTATGTAAATAGATTGGCGAGGAAAAAAACCGGAGGCCAGAGGCATCAAACGATTTCCAAAGAGAGTGGGAGTTATTTTTTTTTTGAAAAATTGACTTAGTCCAAGTTTGTTCATTTCCTCTATTGAAAAAGGAGGGAGGAGGGGGAGGGGGGCCTCATAAGTGGCCGAGTTCTATACCTTGTGATGATTCTAAAGCAACGATCTGAAATTTTTGGCACTACGCCAGTGTGAATTATTATCCCGGGTACGTAATCGTACGAAGCACTCTCTTTCGCAAAGCTTTTTCGAATTAATTCGTTTTTTCTTCTTTTTTCTACCTACTTTTTTTTACTCGCTCTATGACGATAAGTGTGACTGAGGTGGCAAAGGAAAGGAAAAAATAGATGAGGAAAATTGAAAAAGGTGGAAGTGATCAAGAGACGTTTGAACACGTGGTAGAGGCGCCTGCGTGCTGACACCGGGAACATGAAATAGAAATTTCTTCACCGTGTACAGTAACTCCCGTGTTTACGCGCACTCAGTCGTACGGCAGACGAGCCGCACGACGGACTAAGCTTGAAAAAAAAAAAAAACTATTATTTCAATTTCAAATTTTATCCATTTGCCGTTTTTCCCCTTCCCATTCTTCCTCTTTTCGTTATTCTATCTTTACTAAGCAAAAAGTCGAGGATACTTTCAATAGTCATTTGGCGAAAAGTTTACCGATTTCAAAACTACAAACTTTCCACAGCAATAAATGGAAATTGCAAACGATTTTCATTACAACTCTTCTTTTTTTTCCGCGATACATAAAAGATATTATTTGGACTCACCTTGTGGCACAACATACGTAGGCCCTTACTCCAACTGCTTTTCTTTTAATTCCACGTTAATAAATGAATTTCATAAATTATTATTTTACTTATTCTCCTTTAAAATTTTTCTAATTATCTTCACAAAATTTTTCTCGTTCTAGTTTCGAGATTTCACCACAATTTATTGAAATTAAATCAAGTTTCACACAATTTTAATAACATTTACATTCACGATTTAACACAGATAACGTCACAAAACAGAATAATTTATCAACTCACGTTATTTCATACAGCTCATTTAAAATTGATTATCTACAGATTTCCTTAATCCCTTTTTTTCCATGAATCATCAGTATATGCATTGACAGAGTCAAGGTAATTCGATGAATTAAATACAACTGACAATTTACAAAAAAATCAATTTGTCATCAAATTCAATTCACAAGTAATCAAGTTCACTTGTTATTCTCAACTTGTAAATCTCCCCAGTTCCTTCGTAAAAATACACAAGTTATCTCCTTTGATTAGTAGAGCCAGTGATGTTCACAGCCCACGTATGAAATGCAATTACAGTATCACGTGTGCCAACAATCAATCACTGTGCTTGATTAAACGCCTCCGTGATCCTCAATAATTTCATACATCAAAGTTTAATTAGTCTGCCTCAACACTGCACTGATTCCACTGATTCTAAGGATCACCGAAAGTATTAAAATTAAACGATGTATTATTGACGTTTTCTTTTTCTTCTAATCTTTTGATTGACGAAAAATAATAAGCACGCGGTGATAACAAACCCGATAATACCAGAGTTAAAAACGGAAGAGTTCGTCGGATCTGCTCGGTACAACGGCAGACGAGCGAGTGCGACTGGGGGCGATTCCCCCACCAGTTTCTCCCCGCAGTCAGTATCACGAGCGGGACCGAGTGAGGGATGGCAGAAGAGAGGGAGTGGGAAAGAGCGAGGGAGGGGGAAAATTGAAGTGAGAGAGAGAGAAAGAGCAGGAGATAAACCGAGTGCACGCAACGAAGGGACAGAGGGGCGTGAGTCCAGGAGGTGGGGCATAGCGGCGTACTGTCTACCCCACCCGCTATTTTATTTCCCCCTACCTCATCCTCACGATATATCCCCCTTTTCCCCACTTGGCATACACACACGTACACGTGAGCGCAAACGCACACACAGACGAACAGACACAGGGGTAAATTCTACTGTACCTCTCCCCCTCCAGCCCCCCCCCTTCCTCCCTCCCCTATTTTTCGTGGGCTCTTGTCTCGCTTTAACACACTGTGGTTATAACTCGCTCTTTTCCACCTTCAACAGAGTGAAACATTTTGCAGGTTTTAGGAGAATCACATGGAGGGTAGAGGGAGAGAAAGAGAGAGAGAGGGAGTGGGCGATAGAGGAGAGGTGGGAGCGGCAGACAACAGTATTCTGTTAATTGAACGACTCGCGTGCGCCGGGATTACTTATTTTCGTCGATGTTGGAGGAATTTATTGACATTGAATTAATTATGTTCGGATTGTTGGAGATTTATAAATTGGAAAAAAAAACATTGAGGAAGTTTAAATTTTTTTTTTTTTTTCTTTTAGTTTTAAACAAAAACTTTCTCTTCTTTTCGTAAAATGAACTGAAAGTTTTGGTAATAGACTTGGATTTTTTTTTTTTTTTCGTTATTATTATTATTTCAACATAGTTTCATTTTGTTATTTTAATGGAAGATTACATGCTGATAATTGGATTAGAATTTTTTAATAAGAAATTGCAGGTAAAGTTTCTCATCGTATTATAAAAGTGATATTTTAAGTTTTTCTTATATATTCAAATCGACATTTGTTTTAGGTGAATCAAATCAAAGAATTGAACGGGAAAAGTTCTATTCAATTTTAACTTGATTTTGTCTTTTCTTTTTGATATTGAGCCTTGAAAACAATGGTGAAATAATGAAGAAAGAGTAGAATTCTCTTGGTACATTATCAACAGTTGTGGATAATTGCCGAGGATGGCTTTCACGTGCATTAGGGAAAAGTTTCTGAGGTCGATCGACAGACGTGTCAGTAGATGTCTGGGTCCTCGTGGATTCGGAAATTGCTTATCCGGTAATCCAATAAGTATGACAGAGACTGAGTGATAGTCCTAATAAAGTCGCCCTATCTTCGGCAAGTCTTTGAAAACCTTATTTTCAATTTCCTGAATTATTTTTTAATAAACGTTTGCATTTCTTAATTCAATAGAAAAAGCCATGTGGCAATATCTTTTGATATTTCATTCTATCATTTTTGAAATCTTCAAATAATATGAATATGGCGCGTAGAGACGAAGCCTGTTGCGTGCGCATTGGACGTTAAACGTTCAAATTTTTGTCATTCAAGAGAGTGACTTCCGGTGACAGATGTCGCGTCGGAGCATTCAGGCGCGTGATTCAAAATTCGCTAATGAGGATTTCATAATCAAACTGTAATGGATATTTTTTTTTTATATTTTAGGAGAATGGTTGTTTAGAAAAATAATTCCTCAAATTATTATAGCCAACAAAAATATCCAAATATTTTATGTCAATAACACTGATGATAATTTGATAAAATTTGATGACTAAAAGGCAGATAAATAAAGAAATAAACGTTTTGCACCAAATATTCGAGTCAAATATAATATTTTCAATAAAAGTATTAAGTGAGAAAATAATACACAAAATAATTGAAAATTCAATCAAGTAGTATAATAACATTTTTCAATGCTCGTTCAATTGTATACATAATTGTCGTCAAATGAAAAGATAGTATTTGAAATATAAAGAAAATATTTCTCTCGTAAAAATAGCAATTGACTTAATGATAATTACAACAAGAAAAAGTTTAAATAATATAAAAGAAATAAGCTACTTTCTCTCAAATTTCTGTATCACTGTTATTTTAATCTTTAATTTTTGGCTAATCTTATAGGAAAAAGGTCCAAGATGCCATTTTAAAATTGGGTACCCATAGAAATCAGTGTACTTATCTTTTTGCTGGTCGAAGAGAGAAAGAGGAAGAGTGGGGCGTCTCACTGCCTTTTATAATCGACTCATAGAGTATACAAATAATAGTTTGATTTCTGATTATTCACTTTGTATCAATTCTTCTTTCCTTAGTCGATAAACTTAATTTCTACATCATTCATTTTAAATTCTCACAAAACCTTCGAGAATGGATTGTTTCCGAGAAAATTCAGGAAAAAAACACAGGCGAAAAAAGACTCACTCCATGGTCCAGCATTTTTTATGAATTTTGGTAAAAGTACGAGAATTAAATGAGGGGTGAACAATCAAAGTTCAGATTTTGATTGGATATTATTCGAAGCCCAAATAGTAATTTTTTTTTTGCGAATTTCCCATAAGCACGACATTGTTCACCAACAGCCCAAAAACCTAGTTTAAGATATGTATAACATGGTAAACATCAACACTGCGCTTGGTAAGACACAAAAACGACTAATTTTTTGAGTTCAGGATTATTTCTATGGTAAATCGATCAGAAATTATATGAATAATTCTGAGAAATTGCATATTCGAATAACGTATGCAATCATAATCTGCTCAAATGAAAAAATACGGTTCTCACAGAATATTATTTTGTTTCCACTCTGCCTACAATCTGTTGATAAATGAATCTACCCATTAATTATTAACTGTTCACAAATTTGCTCGTTAATAAAAAAAAAAAAGGAAATTAGTAATTTTTTTTTTTTTTTTTTTAATTGATTGTAAAACTATGAAAAAGTATGGATAGTTGACACTTGAAAGGTAAAGTGAGATTAGTAAATTTTATGGTTCTGATGTAAGAATGTTTGTTGTTCTGACGTCAGTTTATACAATCACCTAATTTACTTTTAACTTATCAAGGTATATATTTCACTGTTTCTAGAATAAATTTTCATACTATTAGCAGCCATATGTTGAACTTTTCTCCGATTTTTTAAATAATTTTTCTCATTTTTGTCTTTTCAATCGAATTCTATTCAATTCAACTTATTTATATTCTATTTATTCATCTTGTATTCGGAAATTTTCTGATGGCATTTCTTTTTGTGTTTGATCTGATTAATTTTTTTTTACTACTGTCAAGAAATAGGGAACTTGCATATTTTTTATTTATTTTTTATTTTCATTTCTATGCATTCTACAGTATTGTCTGAGATTAGGAAAATTTTTAAATTTTTTTTTAATTTCTTAATTATGGAGAAATTTACAATTAAAAATCTCCAAATTTCATACTGCTCTAATACGGATCTGACGTCATAATACCACATGCGTAATTCAAGCTGTGGCCAGTGATGGCGCGGCTGGAGGATATTTGAATTTTCGATGTGCGATACTCATAAAAAGGTTATGTGTAAATTTTTTCTTAAACACATTTTTAATTGGAATTCTCTAAACAATGTTTGAAGTAAAGACGAGGAAAATGAAGAAATACGCATTTTTTGACAATCAGCATAACCTTCATACGCCTGTCAATGAGTAACGACAAGTGACTACAGATGGCGCACACAAAGATTTTGGTATTCTGACGTCATGTCCGATTTGGAGACGTTCAAAAAAATGATTTTTTAATTAATATTTATGAATTAATTAACGAGTAGAAAATTTTTTTCTTGCCTTTTCTGTTAATCACTATCAATAAATATTGAGAAAAAAAAATAAAAAAAAAATATGCAAGTTCCCTATTGTTTGGATGATTTTCAATTAAAATTATTGGCACTCTGGAGTGATTGAGATAGTGGCCGATGATTTTCGAAATAATGAGACCAGACACGATATCCGAAAGGCAATAACACTATGTGGCAGTGATCATGGGCCAAGTCACTTTGAGATTCGGTGTACGGCTACCGCAGGAGCCCATCAGGGGCGGAGCAGACGTCAGGCAAATGAAAAGCATCCCTAATTTGAAACAGAGAGGCGAAAGGCAAACAAGTGCCAAACCCGGTTCCCTCGGACGACCTTTTTTTTTATATCCTCTCTCGTCTACCTATTCTTACTTGATTCTTTTTTCACCGTATCATTTCACTGACTCTCTGCTTCCCCTCACCATTCCTTCTGGGCAATTATGAATTGTTTATAAGCCGTATAAATACCAGGGTGGCACTATAGCGAGCCCCCGGTACTCCCTCGTCCCAAAAATTGATGGGAAAAAAATGAGAATCATAATGTATAATAATTTCAGCCTCTCAATGAATAATGGAAAATACGAAATATTTAATTGCCAATATATTGTCGATGGATAATTATTATTTTGCAAATAAAATTCTATTTGAAACGTAAAATTAAAATGAGAAAAAATAAATATTGACCAACTGCAATTACATCGTAAAAAAAAAATTAAAAAAATAAAAGTAAAAATTCATGCACGTAAATATCAAAGGTTTTTTTTTTATTACTATTTTATTCAAAAATAAAGTATTGAAGGCTACATTTAGCCTACACGTTTATTCATAATATACGAGTTATAACATTGCAACCCATTTGTATGCAAACAGAGAATATTGTATGGGTAAGCGGTAGGGGTTTGGAAATAAAAATAAAAAAAATCAGAGGTCCTTCTCAATTGGACGTTATTGATTCTTTTCATCCGCAGTGGGTTAGTTTCTGGTGACTGCTATAGATTCACGTGAATTCTGTTTTTATCAAAGAAAAAGATCATTCCAAATTGTCATTAAAAGTAGTAATTCCCGATTTTTTTTTTTGGAGAATCCGAAAAGCTCAAAAAATAACATCACATGGAGAAAAATTGGTGGTTTTTCCGCCGTTGAAATATTGAGAAAAAAAAAAATTGAAAAATGATATTGAAGTGGAAATAACGTCGGTGAATTGGAAAGGATCACGTTGAAAAGAGACCAATGGGTAAACATGTGAAAAAGAAATGAATTCATGGATTTCCCTCATGACTTTGGCCAGGAATAATTCAACTACGGACGATCAAGAGGGCCAATTACGTGTACCATATGGAATAAGTACTTTTCCGTGCATATGTGAAAACGCGCACGATAGGTACTTGAGGTATACATACTACCTCCCTCCTCTCTCTACTTTCTCTTCTTCCAACGATTTTTCAAAAAGACCTATTCCTCTTTCTACCTCCCTCTCTTGCTCGGCGCCCATACAGTACTGCAGCACTTGACGCTATGTCAAGCACGCTACATAAGCCGCCGACTATTGGCACTGTACATATGCCTCTTTACCTCGCCTATGTTCGTATTGTGAAATGGAATATAGAAGTACAGTGTACGAGCTGTGGTGCATCATGTAAAAAAGTTGAGGTAACTCGAAATCCAATGCTAATAACGCTAAGAGGTTTTTCTCATTTGGTATTTCAATTTTGGAATTGTTACTTTTGTATTTTTCCATAAATTTGAGGCATTCGAATTTCTGTAATTTAAGTGAAATAGGGAAATTCTGGCGTTAAGTCTAGGGAAAATAGGAACTTGGATTTTTTGCTGTTTCTGGAGAAATGGTGAAGATCAACGTAGAAAGTCATAGAACATTTTCCATGGAGCATTTACTTGAACGATTTTATGTACAATTAGAATTTTACTTATTTATCTAAATATTATAAATATATGAAATAGTTTCTCAGATTTCGGTAGTAATAACACTTGATTACCATTTTTGCTTTCTGCTGACACTAGAGTGTCTGCTATAGCAGTGATATAACCTTTGGTTATCCGGATGCGCTCTGC
Source organism: Aleiodes alternator (assembly GCA_963921955.1). Classification (NCBI taxonomy): domain Eukaryota; kingdom Metazoa; phylum Arthropoda; class Insecta; order Hymenoptera; family Braconidae; genus Aleiodes; species Aleiodes alternator. The sequence continues at coordinate 1,864,283 of OY998110.1, read as the reverse complement.
TGGTGAACTGTGTGACAGCTTCTTTTTTAGTATAAATTATTTGTCGATTTCATTATTCTTCAATGTAAGTAAAGAAGCTACACTCGACGCGGTCTGGGTCAAAGGCTGTCGGGGCTCAAGATGTGACGTTGAATTCAATTTTGTTGAGCGCCAGTTAATTTATATAAAATTAACAAAATATGCTTTAATAATTTGACTAATTCACTTTAACGATAAACTGAGACGATTCGGGTTCGATTGGGATGACCCGTGAGAAGATTGAATTCCCAAGAAAATACAAATGAAAATAGGCAAAATAATAGACGAGAACTGCAGAAAAGTACTTACAATATTGTAGAATTTATTTGATTGTTCGATTAATTCAAATGACAGTTTCACAATTTATATTAATGACTTCAATCCAATGTTATGAAATTTGACTTCGTACACTAATTTCGATTCAACATAAATTCGATAGAAAATTAACTTGAAGACAATTTACAATAAAATTACAAGTGACACCGTTCGCTTACGAAACAGGAGTGAGTTCTCTGCCTCACCGGGCGGCTTAAGCCGATTATTTTTCGTTAATTTTTCTGATTGGTCAAGTTCTCCCGTAGACGCAATTCGTCAATAGGATGAACAGATACTCATTATGGCGCTGTTACTATACTCCAATTTAGCAATTGGTTTCTGCGGGAAATTCGATGAAATTTTACATTCTATCATCTCCTTCGTCTATGCTACATAATGATAATCGATTGTCCAATGACGGTGGAAAATCGACTATTTTATTTATCCTGTCACAACTGGTATTTATGTACTTTTTTGAAGCATGTTCTATGGAGCATCAAATTCTCTACGAAAAAGTTAGCAATAGGGCTTTTCTAACATTAATAGTTCAGATGTTAGAGGAATTTTCGACTCCTGATAGTTGATGTTAGAAAAACACCAATCTTATAAGGAAGGAGTAAGATATTTATGCTCAATCTCCTATTGAATGTTATATACTCAATTTTCTTCTCATTGGTTCAGAGAATATACATACAGAAATTGGTACTCCATGGTAAACATTGTCATCCCCTCATCACAGAGATGTACGTAATATTTCGAACTTCTTTGATGAAACACTGATGCATGTTCTTTCGGCTACAACTCGAAAAGTACGTGAAACTAAATGATTTTTCAGTAAAAAAAATCGTAGATTATTAAAACACTGAAGTATACCGATGACTAAAGGACAAAAGTTTTCGTACAGAATGTGTTCACTCAGGATTAAATGCTTGGAATTCGCATGTTGCAGCTAACAGTAATTAATTTATTGAAGGATGAATCAAACTTCTAGATTGAGTCGACACCAAACGAGGAGAAAGATAATCGCGTCAGCGTAAACTACACTTCAATTGAACTCACAATTGCAATTTGAAGAAATTAATTATAGGTCAGTATAGGACTGGTAGTTAGAGTTGAATCATTGCTCATTAGGGTCCCAACAGGACTCTAGAAAGTGATGCTGGCGATGTGGATGACCCTTTCGTTGAGCAATTTGTCAGATGCAGGATGCTGAGTCTCAGTAGATATAGTTCAGAGTGTTCAGACATGGTTGTTGGTTCAACATTGAAGGACTCGAAGCTCCACGGAGAAAAATGTTTTCTTAATTTAAGAATGTGCAGTCACTTAATTTAAGTGACCTGCCATTCTTAAATTAAGTGACTTTTCTCACTTAAATCAAGTCACTTTTTCTTTCTTAATTTAAGAAAGTAAAAGTCACTTAAATTAAGTGAATTTTCTCACTTAAATGAAGCGACTTTTCTCACTTGATTTAAGTAACTATTTCTTTCTTAATTTAAGAAAGTAAAAGTCACTTAAATTAAGTGACTTTTCTCACTTAAATCAAGTGACTTTTTCTTTCTTAATTTAAGAAAGTAAAAGTCACTTAAATTAAGTGACTTTTCTCACTTAAATCAAGTAACTATTTTTTTCTTCATTTAAGAAAGTAAAACTCACTTAAATTAAGTGAATTTTCTCACTTAAATCAAGTGACTTTTCTCACTTCATTTAAGTAACTATTTCTTTCTTAATTTAAGAAAGTAAAAGCCACTTAAATTAAGTGACTTTTCTCATTTAAATCAAGTGACTTTTTCTTTCTTAATTTAAGAAAGTAAAACTCACTTAAATCAAGTTAGTTTTTTCACTTAAATCAAGTGACTTTTCTTTCCTAATTTAAGTGACCTGCACATTCTTAAATTAAATGACTGCATATTCTTAAATTAAGAAAACATTTTTCTCTGTGTCGCTTTACCCAAAAACACTTCTACTTCACTTCGAACTAAAGACGGGGATTTCGTTCCTCAAAATTGATTATTTCAGTGGACTGGTATGAATTTTAGCAGAGTAACGTTCTGAACAGAACACTAGTTATTGAGGGTGTTAACTTGGGCAGAGGAATGCTGCTTATTGTGTACTTACTATCAAAGGTGAAGATTCGGGCGCTAATAGCATTCTATAGTAGAATAGCTTGGGCGTTATTCATGCGTGATATCGCCGTCCAAATTCATCAGAATTTTCGGTAGCTGAGTTTCTTGGAAACCAAAACCATAAATCTGTCCGACTGTAAATTTACTCATGATAGGAGAGCAAACTGGGTCAAATTTTTTCTGGCGTGATATGTCAATTTTTAGGTGTCGACTCGTTCTTTATCTTGTTATCGTTGTTACAGAGGAATGATAATGGCAATTGCGATTTTGCGTATTACAAGGTGGTTCTAGTCAGCATTTCAGTGTATGCATCACTCAGATCCTCATTTCTTTTTTTCTCGATAGCGCGATGAACAACTGTGCTTCCAACACTAAGCTCGCAGTTATTTCTAAACGAAAATCTTGTAAAATAGTTTCGTAAGATACTGAACTGCTGGGATTCGAACAATGTTCTTTCATCTTGTTGGATCGTTTGTCCTCAACTCTCTCAATGATAAGCATAATACAATATAATAGAATATTGTGACATTGAAATCACAAATTTAATTCTAACGCACTAATTGGATACTTAAAAACTTTCTAGTGTATCGTTCGGGCAAACTCATTTCTTAATTAAGAGTGTGATAATCTTACCTGTTTAATTATTTTGATAATTTTGAAAGAGCTTCCGTCTTCACAGAGAAAAATGTTTTCTTAATTTAAGAATGTGCAGTCACTTAATTTAACAACGGCAGGTCACTTAAATTAAGTGACTATTCTCACTTGAATCAAGTGACTTTTTCTTTCTTAATTTAAGAAAGTAAAAGTCACTTAAATTAAGTGACTTTTCTTTCTTAATTTAAGTGACCTGCATATTCTTAAATTAAGTGACTGCACATTCTTAAATTAAGAAAACATTTTTATCTGTGTTCCAACGGAATTGAAATTATCCGGGCTTCACTATTATTATACATAAGATAAGAATATACTCTTATTTAAGAAAATAGAACGATTGAGAATTTAATTGCAGCAAACATCAATTTTCGGGCGTGTGTAATTTATGAAGAACTGACTCGAATTGAGATATTCAAATTGAAAAGATTTATTGAAAATTATAGAATTATGTCTGCTCTGGTGATTATTAGAACACGAAGTGTTATCGAAAGTGGGTCAATACCTGCCGTTTTTTCCCTTCCTCTCCGAGCAATGTTCACCAATACAGGGAACATGGACAATAAATATGGCCGGATATTCGTGAACAATATTGCCACCTGATATTGCATAGCCATATCTGTACGCCATAACACCCCAATGTCAGGTCATTACTGATCCTAGATCACAGCCATTTTTCCAAATGTTGGCACCACTAATGGACCATTGATGGCCATTCTTCGTTTCCCTCGTCGGTTCGGGGTTCAAGGCGCTGTTATGTACCGTTGAAACAAATTTTAACAGGAAAATGAAGATAATTTTAACTGCCTATAACAACAAAAAAAATAGGACTAGGAAGAAGAATGCAGAGAAATGAGAAACGGAAAACGAAAACGACAGAAATCGATAGACAAACAAGATAGAAGGAAGCAGCAGGTGGCCCGTGGAATAACCAACGAGAACGAAGCCGAAAATGAAGTCAGAGCCAGCTCATTCCATAGATAAAGGATAGAAAGTATAGAAACCTCTAGCGCAGGAGCTTTTGCCTTTAACTATTCCTGATAGGATGACAAGGTGGAAACTACAGATACTTTTTAATATAATTTGGTTTATATTTTCTGAATAAAAATAAATTTTACGATTTGACAAAGATAATATCTCAATTTTTCAATTACTCTCCAAATAATTCTAATTTCAATTATTTCATTTTCTCAATAAAAACAATTCCGAAAATTTAACAAAAATGATAACTCGGTTTTCCAATTGATTTTCATATGAATTTTAATTCAATTAATTAATTTCCTCATAAAAATGATTACCTAAAAGTAATAAAAATATAACGAAATTTAACAAAAATGCTCAAATTTATTGTTTTTGATACTTTAATTTTTTTTCCTTTTTATTTGAATTTCAAATGCATGAGATCTGCGCGCGCAGTATCCACGGTCTTGATTGAATTTTTCCACTCATCTTTTTCTGCTCAAGTTTAAACGATACTCAATTCCAAAATTGACCTCTTCTCCTTCTCTTTTTTTCACCATTCTCAAAATCACAGTTATTTTGTGTTGGTTGAAAATATTCCAATTATAGCATTTATTTCGGAATATCCTTTTTTCGTCTGAAAACCTCTCTCCTTCAAATTTGCGTTCTACACAGAGAAAAATGTTTTCTTAATTTAAGAATGTGCAGTCACTTAATTTAAGAATGTGCAGTTCACTTAAATTAAGAAAGTAAAAGTCACTTGATATCAGTGAGAAAAGTCACTTAATTCAAGTGAGTTTCACTTTCTTAAATTAAGAAAGAAAAAGTCACTTGATTTAAGTGAGAAAAGTCACTTAATTTAAGTGACTTTTACTTTCTTAAATTAAGAAAAAAATAGTTACTTGATTTAAGTGAGAAAAATCACTTGATTTAAGTTAGAAAAGCCACTTAATTTAAGAATGGCATGTCACTTAAATTAAGTGACTGCACATTCTTAAATTAAGATAAAATTTTTCTCTGTGTACGGTGACGAACCGTTCCCGTTTTTTTATTTCGAGTACAACCGCAATTGTGTATAGTTTGAATAATCTACTATTTTTTTCGTCAAAATATTAATCAAACCTGAGTATATTCTGGGTTGTGGTCATATCGTTACGGCCATACTATACTATACTATACTATACCATACTATAACTGTACTATAACTATACTGTAATATAGTATAATGTACCATAAGAGAATGCACAGAAAAAGAAAAAAAAAACTATATTGATATTTTTTTATTTTTTCAAGACATGCTCAGTTGCTCGTAAAGAACTGGGGATGTAGCTCAGTGGTAGAGCGTTCGCTTTGCATGTGAAAGGCCCCGGGTTCGATCCCCGGCATCTCCATTTTTTTTCATTTGAGATTTAAAAAGGGCTATAGCGCATTGACATGATTATATCAATATTATAGTGGAAACTGGAGCAGACGGAACGGGGAAGGGGGGGGAGCTAATAATGTAGACATATTAGAGCGTCTTTACAATCTTTTCTAGATTTTTTCAAGCCCCTAAGCCCTGAAAAATGGCCTAGAATGGATTATAATCAATTACGAAAATGTGCGAGAAGTTTTTTTCTCGTATAGAATTCATGCTATCATTGAGTACTGCAACTGACCCCTCGCCCCTCTCTCCACATGAAATGAACGATAAGTAAGGAGCAAGCAGATCGCTCTTATTTTCCGAGTATTAGAGGAGCTCGTGACCTTCCTAGATCCAGTGTACAGATTAATTTGGTTTGTAATCTTTACGTAGAGGCTCTCTAATATTCATTCGTTCCGTTCAACATGAAAGACCTTCAGCGTATGAGTGTTACTATATGTTAGAAAAAAGGGGAGAATGAGAAGAGAGAGAAAGAGGTAGGGGCTGGTTTTAGATTGGAGTGGAGCTCTTTCATAGCGATCCGTTTTTCAAGAGTCTGGCAATTGTCGTGGCCCGCTCAACGCGGCTTACAAACATGTTACCAGGGTAGATAATTATATTTACTTTTTCAACTTTATTATTTAGGAAGGGGTAGAGCGAGTACTTGAATTGTCTAACACACTCAATTTCATCTTGTTCGTAGCTTGCATTATTGAATATTCATTAATTGATAACAAACATTTCTAACCAAAAGTAGATTTTGAACAAATAAGCTTCATAATTTCTGAGAATAATTGTTTTTTTTGGGAATCATCAATTAGGATAATTTTGAATGGTCACTTAATTTGAGAATGTGCAGGTCACTTGAATTAAGAAAGAAAAGTCACTTGATTTAAGGGAGAAAACTCACTTGATTTAAGTGACTGCACATTCTTAAATTAAGAAAACATTTTTCTCTGTGTACTCAAATTAAGTCATAGCCCTCGATGGTTGAGCTATCTTATCTAAAAATTCCGACAATACTAAAATTCTTGATTTTTTTTTCTAATGTCGCTTGGCATAGTCAAGTTATATTGTTAGAAATTATAATTGGTATATCATTTTTCTGGCATTATGCCAAAAAAACGAACGAAATAGAAAACCAACCTAAATTTTTTTCTTGTAATTATTATTTTTACCTGTACAGATATAATCGGCACACGTAAACAAAACCCCTCCGGCCAGCCAGATGGTCTGTTTGTTTATTGAGGTAGTGAGAGGAACAGCAAAGAATCAGCCTAACCAAAATAGTTTTTTTGCTGCCATAGGCTAGCTCTCGTGTCAGTAATCCATTTTTAATTCTCTCAATTTTTTTTATCCGATGAATTCATTCAGTGCCATCAAACACGTAGCTGAGAAAAAAAACGAGAGATAAAGACAAGAAAAAAGATGCAAAATTCCAATATAACTTAAAATGAAAGTAGGTAACAATGAGACTCGTAATCATTACACTCCATTCATGGTCGTTCAGTCCAATGGTGCCTTCATCCCTATCATACCTCTTTTCACTCACCCTTACACAGCAACTGCATTTACAGTGCACACAATTCTTCATTTACGTGCATCCTGAAATCTGGTATGCATCAGTAGGAAAATTCACTGAGGGATGTAAGCCTGTTGACGTTTGTGAAAAATCAATTGAAATTCGCACATTGCCTTGTGACAAAAACTGCATAGTAATTTTTCATTTCATTTGTTCATCATGCTTGGCCTGTGTCCATGCATATGTTACTTATTCAATGTTATATATATTCATATACATATATATGTTTTATCTACGACGCAATTTACTCGGATTTTACATAGAACGTAGGTCAGAAATGCAAGCTTACGGTCACGTCGTGCGTCGATTTTCAATCAACCTGGCGCTTCGAACGCCAGTATTCTTGGGAATTTGTCCTTTTTTTTTCTCATTTTATTTTCTGCTGTGCATCTGGCACAAAGAAGACCTCGTTGCGGGATTGGTACAGAGAGGGAGAGAGAGAGAGAGAGAAAGCACTGATTGCGACGGTTGTTTCGAGCCCATCGTCGACAGGGTCAGGGGAAATTTCCTATGGCCAAACGTTTAGGTGTGGTGTCCTATACATAACCAAAGGGGGATATGCGTGGAGCAGATTTTAGGTACCAGAATCGCATCGTCATTTGGACAGTATTGTCAGAGGCTCGGCTATCCTACTATTCAGGAATACGGAATTCGAGCCAGTGATATTCCAGATTTATGCGGTTCTTCTTTTTTTTTAATCTCTGGTCTTCAGTGATTTCAGAATTGAGAATTTTCACTTTGGACAAAAAAAGGCATTGTTCAATTGAGGCGTAGAAAATTATTTTTTTCCACCGAAATGGTCACCGAAATTGTAAGAATATTCTATTGAAAATGTAATTAAATGGCTAGACATTGCCTCGTGGATGGGAGGTGGAGAAAAGATGTGAGAATCAAAAATTCGATGGTAAATATAGTAACTCGCAATAGCTCAGCGGTAGAGCACCTGACATGTAATCAGAGGGTCGTGGGTTCAGAAATATTGTTGGACTATGTCCATTTTACAATTATTACTCTTTTCTTCACTGGTCGTTAAAATAGTAAATTTATTACTATTTCACTATTTCTAGTAAATACTCTGCACTGCTTGGGTGCTTCTCTTTTTTTTCTATTAATGAAAGCGTAGTTTTTTTGATCCTTCTTTACTGTTCGCTGAGTATAGATAACATTAGTCATTAAAAAAACAAATTATATACCACATAAAAAGTTATATATATTGTTATTATGAATGATGTGAGAAACCAAATTACTTTTCTTACATCAACACTTCATATTACTAAAATGTAGAAGTTCGAGAGATGTTTACATCCATGAACTTCATCAGTTATAATTTATAACAATAATGATTATAATTTTTTTTAATGCCAATAAAAATTGTTGTTATCAAAAAAAAAAAAAAAAAGGGTCGTGGGTTCAAATCCTGCTTGCGCATTACATATTTTTTCCGGAATTTGATTCTCTTCAAAATTTATTAATAAAAATTAATTTATCAATTAATTCATTTGTTTATTTGTTTTTTGTTTATCTAAAATGACTCATTTTATCCGAATACATCTCTCTCAGACCAAATGTCTTTTCTCCATTTACTCTATCCAATCATACATCTACTTCACTTCCACTCAGTCACTCACAATGACACCTTTGTCTTCTAGGGTCAGATGACCCGCTAAAGCTCACACGTTGCAGTCACACGATCCCTCAACACAAACACTCTCTGACAGTCGTACCAAACACTTTTCATTCACACCTCGAACCGATAGACTCAAACCTGAACCTCTCTGTCCATGAAAGATTCAACCGATTTTCAGTGAATCATTTCTTCAAGTGCAATTGAGTCAGGAAATTTTAGGGAATCGAAAGAATTTTTTTTTTTTTTCGTTATACTTGTAGTAAATATTTTTAAGACAGTATTATTCAAATTAAAATCATTAAGATTTATTCACACAGTTTAGACTAAAATCCTAATAATGAACAAACAGAACTCAAGTTAAACTCTCAAATGTAAAAGACAAGTAAAAATAGAATAAGTATTGAGATCCTTCCGGGTCCAAGTGTCGAGGAAGACTGCCCTCCAATTTCCCTGTTGCTGGGCCAGTCCTCTACCAACATAGAGCTCTCTTTGTCCAAGTGTGTATCCCAATTGTTTATTGGGATACATAAACAATGACGACGCCCCCAACGCAGTTTTCCCCGAACACCGTGACTAATGTGACGCAAGCCGTGGCCACTAGAGTATGGTTACATGACCCTGCCTTGAAAGAGACGAAAACTGCCTATCTCGAAAAATTCCACTTCATACTGCATAATATTTTGATGGAGAAGAAAACCACGAGAATTTAGCCTGAGGGCAATTTCGTTAAAAAAAACAATGGAATGTGGACGAATGGAAGGATTGAAAATTGATCCATATTAATAAGATGTGAGAGACTCCCACGTTCGTTGAATTTTTACATAAATTCGAAGCATCCTACTATTGCCTTCTGGCAAGGGTTGTAAATTTGAATAATCGGGTATAATTCCGGGGCTTTTCTCCGTGTGAAACACGATGGATAAAATCTGGTTGAGTTACGTTTGAGAGCGTTTAGAGCTCACGTGAAATATTTTCTCTTGTGGATTGCAGCGACATTGTATGGCTGTCCAACTACGGGCAATTAAGCTCACGCACTTGTGGACACGAGACTTGGAAAAAAAAAAAATCTCGTATCCGAAAGTCAAATGAAATTTTACAGCTGTACGAATGTAGACTCGGATTCAAAAAAAAAGAAGTGAAATTCATACTTGGGAATAGATATTCGCATGAATACAGAGGATAAAACTCGAATTCTGAATATTTTTTGTCTCTAGATTGAAGTTTTATTTACACTGATGTAAATCCATACGGTGTTGGATGAATTTGGAATTTTTGATTGGAAATTTTTGGACAAATATGTGGACAAAAATTGGGGGCATAATTGAAGATATAGTTTTTCTTTGCTCAATGAGAATGAAATTTGGAAGGCAATTATTTTTAATTTCCGTCAGTTTCCGTAATTCTCTCGTAATTTTGGTAATTTGACGAGCTTGAGAATTATTTCCATGTGAGAGTGATTATTTTCATTCTTGTTGAATTTAATCAATTGAAAATGAAGAACAAATTTCTTCTGATTAATTTTCATTTTCACGGGAAAATAAAAATTGAAAAACACTGCAAAACACCAAAGGACTTCATAAATTTTTCTTCAAATTCAGAGAAAAAGAAATAAATGTTATAAGTAAAATGTGGGACTTGCTCCAGCTTCAAATCGAGTGGAATGCTATATGCAATGAAAAAATTATCCAATAATCTTAAAAATGTTGGGAGTTTCAAAAATCCTCTATATCATGATGAGAATATACTGCTCTCAAAATTATTGAAATATGAACAATAAAACATTTCTTCAAGAAAGATGAAAAATTGCGATTGCCAATTACAACATACCATTCACGAATAAAAGATTGTATATTCACTGGCTATAAAAATTGAAATCCCAAAGAAGTTCAAGGATGATCAAAGAAAATAAAAGAGAGAAGAGAGACAAAAGGACTGGATGAAAGTCGATAGAAAGAGATAGGGATAAAAATAAGAAAGAAGGCAAAAGGGCTGAGACCTTTGGCATGCAGTCCTGATACACTGTGATGATGCGTTTGTCTGTGTTAGAGAACTCATTCCAATATTCTCGTGGCAGATTAAAAGCAATCTTATTATACAGAATGACGAGGTCACGTGATCAATCACAAAAACACACAAGAGTTAACTATTGAGAGTCTAATGTCTGGGAAAGGCTACAAACTGTAAGAAGACGAGGGGTCCTATGTGGCCAGAAAAGAATGGCCCACCCGTTGAGATGAAGGAATGTGGAACTGTGTCGCAGGGACGTCGAGACTAGTACAATCGCCCCAAGACTCTCATTCAAAGATGCTTCATCGTATTAACTCCATTTGAGTTTGAATAATTTAATGCAACAGATAATGAGATTCTTTATTCATTTTTGACATCTTGACAGTTCACTATAGGCATTATAACTATCGTGAAGACTTAAATTGAACAATTAGACTTGATAGAGGACTGGAGATTCTGTATTAGGAATTATTATGGTCTCGGGACTTACGTTAATTCCCATCAGCATCGTATTAAGCTTTATTATGAATATGTGAAGAGACGTGGATGAGAAATCTTAAATGTGTTGGAAGACAGATGGGGAATGATGTTTCATCGCTGGAAAGTTTTCAAGCATTGATCACATTTTGTCTTTATTCAAGAGTCCTTGTGTCAGGATGTATTCTTATATGGAGCGAAAGTCTTTACAAAAATTTCGGATAAAAAATTTTGAAGATCCTCTAAATGCATGTCTAAATGTTATCTAATTTTTTCGAATTTATTCTAGACATTTTTACAATTCAGTATCGCTGCTACAAAACTTGTGTGTGTCTTTGGAAGTAATGTTGGGTCATTCATTCTGTCTTTCGTGGTATTCAGTGTACATCGTTTCTCTAAGACAGATACGTACGGTTATACTGCGACTGAGGTAGGCAATCCACAGCGAAAAGACAGAGAGTAAAATGATGGAGAATGGCCATGTACACAGGCGGACCTTTTATCAAGAATAAATATTATATTTGAAATAATATGAGGCTCATGTATCCATGTTTTTTATGACTCTCATGTCTCTATGCTAACGTCAAAATCTTTGGAATATATGTTCCTTTGAAAGTACCGGAAATTATTTTATTTATTGAGAAAATTCATGTGTTCAGTGTTTGTTTTTGGAGAGTGAAGAGATAATTTTCATTGAATATTTCAGACATGGAAAAATTTTAGTGATAATTCTTGTAAGATTGTTTAAGGGAAGCCGTTGGAATTATTGGAATAAACATCTAGCTATCAGTCGTGAAGTCAATCCACTGTCATCAGCAATGCCAAACAGCTACCATGAAAATTACAATGATAATAGGTAGACCAATGTAATTGCCAGAAAACGGCATGTAACTGAGATAATAATCTACATTACGAATCGTGCAGGTGGGCCTCGACAAGCTATTCAGATGCAAATATACGTCAACGGTTAAACTCCATCGTTTGTCTTCGTTTTCATTCGGTAACGTTCCGAAGGTCCTTCACTCCATCAATGTGACATGCTGATGACCCATAAAGTAGCCGAAAACATGTTCTTGTCGTTCGAAGAATTAAGTTCGAATGAATTAAATTTTTGGAAATAGTTCATTAGGGGACCATAAATTTCTATTTTTGTACAATGACTTAAGACCTATCTTTATCACTAGTAGCACTTGGGTCTGTGATCATTGTTCGCTGCATATATATATGCATATATTTTTTCTTTCCTGTTTTGTTATTATTCTACATATTAAAGCATATATCGAAACGCCCCTTTTCTCTTCCAACTTTCCAGTTTATCAAATTTTGAGTTTTCCGAATTTTTTTCGTGGAAAGACATTTCTATAAAGAATGGCATGGAAGAGAAATCTCTTTTATGGGATCCAGCTTCAGCTATTCTTTGAGTCCGTTGGTCCATCTATCTGCTGGTATTAGTTGTTCATTGATTTTTGCAATCTTTGAAGAAAAAAATTACGAAATTAATCGACTATCTCATTATTATGGAAAATTTTCGGCTGCTGATGCCCACACTGAAAAAGAAAATTTCTAGTAGTAATATTAGTATACTTATTCGACAAAAATAGGAAAAATTTACTTTGGCCAAATCAGTTTATTTGGCAGAAGTGAATTTTCCTCTCAATGTATAATTTTTCAATTCATTTCTCCATCCGCCGAATGCTTCGGTCAATAAGCATTCAATGGATGTTTAATTTAATCCATTCAAATTAGCCAAAGTTTCGAGCATTAAGGCCCTCATCATCAGGGCTTTCACTCTCTCTCTCTTTCTCATATAACTATCGCCGGCATCCCTTTGCTATCAAAATCTTACTTTTTTGGGCAATTGGTGTGCAACAAATCTGTTTTTATTTTATTTTATTTTATTCTTCTTCTTTATTTTTATTTCTTGTTATTATGAAATGCTTGTAATTTACTTGGCACATGTAGTGCTGTCATCTACTTTTGCTATTTTACTAATTTTAAGTTTAATCTTTGCTGCTTTTCATTGTAAACTACTAAGTATTTTGTACAACATACTGTACAGTAATAAACTGCAATCAATCAATCAATCAATCAATCAATCTCTCATTGACACCACATTTCCAACAGTAATACAAAAAAATATTATTAATTGTCATTATTATTTCATCTGCTTGCATGTTATTCAATCAACTTTCTTGCATTCGAGCCTCTCCGAGTCCAAGTGCGATACTAAATCGAGATATTAAGAACAAGGGCGAGTATAATTTTCATAGTGACCCTCAGCCCGAGAGGGGGTCGGCATTGTCCACAGTACGATTGGACTATGTAACCTCCTCGAGGTGGAAGTAAAAAAAAAAAAGAAAGAGGAAAAAAAGAAGAGGAGAATCTTTTTTTCAGGTATTTACGATGGCACTCGAGCGGTGACATGGGTTTCTGGGACCAATGAATTTTAATTCCTTTCCCATCCACGTTTCGCCTCAGCCATTCTTCCTTTCTCGTGCAGGCCTGAAGCATCCGAAATAGGCTGCGAGAGGAGGAGATGGCGGAGAGAAGAGGTGGAGGACTCAGGGCACAACAGCAGCCCCCGCTGTGACACCAGAACGATGATTTAATATTTTAAGAAAATGAGAGAGGTCCAACCCTTAATTTAATCCTGGACTGTGAAATTGGGATGTGTTTCAACGACAGCAGGGGATCTAGGAAGCCATTTGGAATTCAAAAATTAATACAATAAATTTAATATAATTCCTTCAATCTTGGATCACTTTTGTAATAATTCAAAATCAATTTTTCTTCTCGGTCCAATTTTTTTTCTCTCCTCTCAAAGTGCCTGAGGATTTTTTTTTGCAAGTGCTTCATCACCCAAGAAATTATTGATTTATTGTATTTGCAACTGTTTAAATGCATCGAAGAAGGTCGTTAGCGGATAATTACTGTCGCGTTCTGTGAAGGAGCAAGAACTTCCTTAACTCTGGTTAAATAAGATGGGTCAGGACAGGGAGATTTATTGTGCAATAGTTGGTAGTAGTGTACTTTAGCACGCCACATTATCAATGGTTATATGTGAATGCTATTTTGGTTATATATGCCCTGTTTTTGGGGGATATATTGAATCTTGCAATTGGAGTACCGTCAATGACCCAATTAATGCCACCAAGAGACCTATTCTGCCGCATATCTTTCATAGAAAAATTATATTTTATCATAAATTCAAATTTGATTTTTCCTCGAAAGAATTCAGGGTCTGGACTATCATTTGCACTAATTATTTTCTTGGATTAATGATAACAATTATTTAATTTATATTTTTGAAAATATTTTCTGCCATAGAGGGTCCCAATAATTGTCATCAATTAATTTCCATCACTGGTCGTTATTTTTGAATTATTCGTCAATTTATATGAAAGTCCAATGATTTTGCTAACAATCAATACAATTTTCGATTTATTAAATACTTAAATTTTCTCAATATCACACATTGAACTGATGAGGTACTCTAACCCCACATGAAGAGCTTTAGGGCTTTATTTTGCTGAGCATACTGGTCGCATTTAACAAATTAATTTTAGAAATATATCTTGTAAAGAAATATCGCATATTTTGATTGTCCGGTGTCCTCCGTATTTTTTTCTAGCCACTGTTATCAATTACTTAGAGTTGAGAATTCGAATAAGTTCAATAATCACGAAAATGTATGAAAAGTGGCATTAATCGGGCCGATGACATTAATTGGGCCATTGACGGTACAGTGGAACCTATCTAATTGCAATTTTTCCTTTTTCTATGAGAAAATCAGGCCCAAGCTCAGCTTTCTTTGCTCGTGCTTGTGAGCTAGGACTGATAATTGATTGATAATTGATCCACAAAAATGAGCCAGAAATGAAATTTTAGAATTTGTGATAAACAATTATTCGCTATATCACAGGTTTCATGAATTGATGACATTCTATTTTTTAAAGGGGTTATATAATCACATATAATTGAACAAATACACATTCATGAATTAGTAGCACTATTGACAATTTCTTTGGCTATCTTTTTTTGTCATCTTGAATAAAACAGATTTTCTCTACCAGCTTCCAAGATACTTCTTCTCTAGTACCTTCAGCGGTTTCACTAACACATTCATTCATGATTTTCGTTCTTAATTATCATCTATTTGTTGTCATCACAATGATCTTGGGTATTTTTGCATATTGATTATCTAGGAAAACTCATCTAAATTCAATTTCCCAAATGAGATGATACTTAACATCAAAGTTTCACATCATCGCTCATTACCTCGTATTTCACTAAGCAATGAATTTTCCATTCAATTAATCTTAACACATGAATAATTTTCCCCCATAACTTTAATATTGACTTTGCGATATTAAAGAGAAGTTACAGTTACCAAATTGAACTCAGACTTAATTGATGAAATTCAGACCAATAATGTGATTTTCATCAGCAACAATTCACTTGTCGCAGAGTATTCGTCGACATGTTTATGGTCTATGGATTTTTCGAGGTAAGTCCGTAGGTAATTCTTATGCATCTTGAATAAAATATAATTTTTCTCATCAATATGTAAAAAATTATATTGATGATAGAAAAAATGGCAAAAAATTCAGTGTCATGCCACCTTTTTTTTCTTTTGATAATGCTTCATTCCTATTTGCTCTATTTTCTCATTCACTGTATTGTAATTAAAAATTAAAATTCAAAGTTAAATACCCCTAGAGATGTAAAATTACCAGTAATTCTTTTTGCAGTAAAATTACGGTAAAAATACCGTAATGTTACCGTATTGTGACGTAATTGGAAAAAACTACATGTTTTAATGTAAAATTACCGTCAAAATTTTTTGATGTAACGATACCGTTATTTACTGTAATTTCCATCTATATAGATGATTCAAAAAAACATTTCCATACTCAAAAAATTACTTTTCAAGTAGTCAATTATGTGAGAGTTAGTATTGAAATTGTTGTTTTTTAATTAAATTTTTTTAAAGGACAATTATTTAATTTTGTTAATCATTCAATGAGAACAGTTACCCGATTTATTCATTTTTGCCTCCTCAGAATAATCATATTTTCATACATCAATATTTAGAATAATATGTTAGGAACATTAATGATAATAACAACAATTTTATAAATTTTCATTGGCTGTCACTGACTATAAAAAAAGTAACACAAATGATGATCAGAAAGGCTGCAAATTGATTTGAAAAATTAATTCCGTAATTCATCTATATAGATGTAAATTTACCGTTATGTCTCTAAAAATGATAATTACGGTTATTTACTTTGAAAATCAGTGTTTTTACCATTTTTGTTATTTACTGACGTTCGGTAAATTACGGTATTGAAACCGTAAAATTACGGGCATCGTTACCTTTCCACATCTCTAGATACCCCAATATTATTACTTTGTCTATGAAGATCTATATTTTGTATATAAATCGCAAAAATTACTATGAAATTACTTCTTACAATTATGAGTCGAAAAATTGAGAAAATAAATCATAAAACAAAAATGAATAATAATTAATTAATAAAAAAAAAAAATGTAAATAATGGGGACTTTTAATTAATTTCTATGTTTTCTTCCGTTGTTATGATTTCTTTGGAGATTGATATCCATGGAAAAGTTCAAGTCCCATGCAGTTGTCCATATTCTATGTTTTCTGTTCTCTTCTTCCAAATACAATGTCTCAGAACCAGAATTCATAGATAATTGAAGTGTACTGACTATCATAAGGAGGAGGAGGGGGGGGAGGTAAGACCCGGTGTTAATTCGCGTAAATGGTAACACTCCGAACACCATGAGAATACAGACAGGCGTATCGATGCGTTCACAGTTGGTCATGGTGAAGCCAACATGATGTAATTGAAGTGTAAATCCATTGTTTGGTAATTGACTGGCAAACGTAATCAATTTGCAATCAGCCAGCATGTAAATGGAAATAATCAGAACTCAATTGATGGATTTCCATATTTTTTTTCTCTCGATTGAAATTCGTGGCCAGATGTTTTTTTGTGAAAAATTAATTCGAGAATTAGGTAAATTCATCGTTCCAGTTCTCGAGAATTTTGGAGTAACTCAGTTAGCCTGTTGGGCACATCTCGAACAGTCAGGCGAACGCTGCTGGACAGGTTAGAGAATGGCATTGGCTGAGGGTATACGAGGGGCTCAATTAATAATCCCAGTAATTGGACGCCGTTCGATCTACAAGATAGCTCCTATTGCCCAGTTTACTGTACCCAATCTCCCTATTTCTCCACCAATCTCTTGTGACCTGATGCGTTTGCAGTCAATATACCTAAATGTAGCTATTCTCGAATTGATTCGATGTATTCTCAAACCTAGATGCTATTAACTCTAATGTATTGGCTCACAGTATATTTTCTCAATACCGATTCGTGTGATATAAATTGATTATTGTCTTCTAAAGTCAGGTATACCGGTGAATTATTGAAGCATCAATATCAAATAATTCCTCTCAGTGAAAGAATTGCCATTCATTTTCGGGAAAATTGCAGAACATTCGAGATAAAAGAGAAATAGGATCAATTTATTTTTTCAATCATTCATTAAGTGAGATATTGCGATTTCGATCAATTTTTGTTCGCTCTATTACTTTCTGGAATATTTTAGTGTGAATGATTGCGAAGATCCTTCAATTTGTCCTGTTTTACTAAAAATAGGGGTAAAAACAATCAAATATTGTGGCAAATGGTCCTTAGCAAATATTTTTTTGAAATAATTCAAGAAATTGTTGAATTTACTAAATTTAGTTTATTCAAATAAATGAACTAGTTCAATTTATGGAATTTAGTTAATTTAAACCGATTAACTAGTTGAATTGATTAAATTCAGTAAATTCAACGACTGTTTTCAATTAATTCAACAAAATATTTTCTAAGGACCAATGACATCAATATTTGATTGTTTTTACTATTATTTTTTCTTCAATGTACCGAACTCGATTATTTAATTATCGAAATGACGGATTTATCACTGTATAATTAACAAATTGCAGGGGATTCTATGCTTCGAAAAATTGAGTGTGAAATTTTCAACGAATAATTATCGAAAATCCGGATATGGACGAGCTTTTCATGAAAATTGAATGTTTCTATAATTCCATGAAATTTCAATGGATTTGATTGAAAACAGGCAGAAGCTTTAAAAATGCTTCACATATTTCTACAATTTTTGGAAAGATTGTTAAATTTTGTTCAACAATACAACGAAAGTGTGCGGTGAAATAGATCTCCGTAGCTAAATGATTCGAAAATTTTTTTCTTGACTGAAGCTTTTCATGAAAAAATCTGAAAAAAATTTGGGAAGATGCTCCAATATGTCTTTATTGTTGGGTAATTTTTTCAAATCATTTTGTTGAAGTTTTCACTCTCAAAAATTATTCCGGTTCATTTTGCCCCACAGTTCCATTTCATAGCGATGTCCATAATTAATATTCAACTGTGCAGATGAATATTCAGTGAATATCTGAGAATTCAAAAACAGAATTACGAATAAAAATACTTAATACCCGAGTCCCACAGTAATCTACCAAATAATTGCAGACATAATCGTGTGTCAAGCGATAATACAGTGTCAAATAAAAAATTAATCGGTCATCATACCCAAAGGCTAACCACCGGCCATTCCACAGCCCTTCTACGATGATAATTATAAGATTTTAATTGTAATTTCTTCCGCTCGATCAACTACTTGGTGTCATTGAGTAATTAAATTCCCGATGGGATCGGAATAATGTCAATAAAGGATGATAAACCGTAAACAATTGCTTTCCAACCGATTCCTCAACAATTCCTTGTTTTTTTTTCCAAATATACATAGCACATGTAACAAATGTATTTGAAAACATGCATATACTGGTTGGACATTTTCTTTGCTAATGAAGCACGTGAAAAAAAACGTAAGAAAATAATGTTCAAGTGGATTTGAGAGAGTGAAAGTTGAAGAAACGTGAGGCAAAGTGGGTAAAAAAGGGCCTTCCAACTCTTGAAGCCTTTAACCGCGTACTCGAACTCAAACAACATTAAGTCCACTGTACAGGGACAAACAAAACAGCGCACTAATTGCTTACGTCACTCGCCAAGTCAATGGACTATGTGGTGCTCTCTCTCTCTCCTCTCTCTTCTTCTCGCTGTACCGCAGTAACAAACGAGCAATGTTCCCTGAGTCATGCCAAGGGTCGACTGAGGTCTCGAGTTTCAATTAAATCGCATCCACGCACTGTTTACCCCGTATAAACGGCCCGCAGTCAGGGCCTCTCGCTCCTTCTCTCTCTTTCACTACTTGCTGTATATTATGCAGCATGATGGTTAATGACTGTGATGAATGACGACTGCTTGACTCCACGAAATCAAAAAATATCCATTTCCAAAAAGAGGCGGAAGCATATTCGCGGTGTTTCATGTATTTCGTTTACGTAATAGATGTGTGAAATTTCATAATGTTTGAGGTAAATGTGGGACGATATGGTGATTGCGAGGGCTATAAGAGCATGAGTACTGCGCATCTGAGATGTTTTGATTGGATGAACAATGTCCTCAAAACCGTGAAAACCACAAAAAAATAGCATCACCTAAGACTCAAAAGGACATAAGTGCTATGCTTACAGACAGCACTTACACCCCTTTGTTTCTAAGGTGACCATATTTCATGTAGCAAATTGGGGATGTTATATTTTGTTTCAACGAATTATTTGAAAAAGTATAGTTGAGAATATATTCCAAAAACGATTGATAAAGTGAAGTCGTGCACTTGGTTGAGGTCATTATTTCACGGCTTTATTTCATAATGATTATCCAGGAAATTCATTTTTTATTACGTTTAATGAGAAATAAGTTCAGTATACAGACGTTTAGATGATTTCTTCAATTGTTTGAAGAGCAGGACCTATTTTTCCTCTAAATAATTCAATCAAGGCTGAATTTTTTTTTTCAATTGGCTATTCGCGTTTTTTTTTTGTGAATACTCATATTTTTTCGAAAATTTGTTTTTATCGAATATTCGAATTATTCCCCTGGATTTTCGAATCGAATAATTCTTAATTCCAAATAACTCGCATCTTCTTATCTTCAAATGATTTCCGAAAAAATAACTTTTGGACTTTATTTTAAAAAAATTAACAATTTGCAGTTAGGTTTTTTTGACGATTGGGAATTGGAGTGTCAAAAGTGGCCGCATGGAACTTTCACAATAGAAAATAAATAATTGATGAGATTTTTTATTGTATTTCACCCTTCACCACCAGTTCTAAGAGAGTTTCTTCTATTACATGGAGAGTTCTGACTATATTGGGATAATTTCAATTAATTATTTGTCTAATATTCTTTCGGTTTTCCATATGATATTCGATTTAATTATTTGATATATTCCGGGATTCAAAATGGCAAAGGGGCTAGCTGTACAACCTTTTTTTCCCCATTAACAAGCATTACAAGCTTTTTGAGAGTACTCGGTTCCTTTCCCTTTGAAGCATGGCTGTTGCGAACTTTTAGTACCATAATATTCATCTATTTATTCATTTTCACGTAAAAAATCACCCACACGTAAAAAAAATGAGTAAAATCAACAAAAATTATACCAACAAATTCATTTAGCTTGAAAACTGAAATATTATTTGCATCAATAATATTTCATCTCTTCAATCATTCCAAAATTCCGAAAAAAAAATATCTCGTTCAATTCAATTACATTAATAGGGACGACAGAGCTCAAATAAGCCAGGAATTTTTTCGAAGTGAAGAACTCTACAGCAAAATCTGAAAAAATTTGTGGACATGGTCTAACATGTCTAAATTGTTGCGTAATTTTTTCAAATGAAGGAATAGGAATGAGGATGAAGGAATATTCGAAGGAAATCAGCCATCATGAAAATCCCGATTTTCAAATCTTCATAGCTTTTTTTCTGTGGCGTATTTCCTGATGAAATTTTACAGTGACACTGCCTATGTCGTCCTGAAAGAGCCTGCAAAATTTCATAACAGTATCGCAAACGATTCTGAAGATTCGATAGAGCGGAAATGGTCATTTTCATAGAGCAAAGGCCATTGTCTCTGGGCTTGGCCTGAAAATTCCGCAAACACGGGATATCCCGAATCGTTGCCGCTTTCGGCCCTTCAGAATCCCCCATCATCGTGTGTTTCACTCAATTCTTTGCGAAATTTCAAGGAAAACCTCGTATTCCCTCGGGAAATGGGTGAAAAATGAGGATGAAGGGATATTCGAAGGAAATCAGTCATCATGAAAATCCCGATTTTCAAATCTTCATAGCTTTTTTTCTGTGGCGTATTTCCTGATGAAATTTTACAGTGACACTGCCTATGTGGTCCTGAAAGAGCCTGCAAAATTTCATAACAGTATCGCAAACGATTTTGAAGATTCGATAGAGCGGAAATGGTAATTTTCATAGAGAAAAGGCCATTGCCTCTGGGTTTGGCCTGAAAATTCCGCAGATACTGGATATCCCGAATCGTTGCGGCTTTTGACACTTCAGGATCCCCCATCATCGTGTGTTTCACTCAATTCTTTGCGAAATTTCAAGGAAAACCCCGTATTCCCTCGGGAAATGGGTGAAAAATGCCCAGGTAGAAATGTATCTTGCATCTGCGAGACTCAACATTGGCGCAAGGTGGATAACGCAATGTTGTGAAATACAAGCTTGGCGCAACCATGGTTCCTCCGTGCGCCGTTAGATTAGCTACGAACATGTTTGGGTAACCTTGCTACAGGGTTGCCCTGGAGCAGCGCACCCAAGGCTTACTAAAAGCGGATGAAGGAATATTCGAAGGAAATCAGCCATCATGAAAATCCCGATTTTCAAATCTTCATAACTTTTTGTCTGTTGATGACATTTTGACCTTAAAAACGTTCTATCTTCCCTCTCAATATGACGTCCCTCAAATTTCCGGTTCTGAGGGGTTCCAAACACCTTTGCCCTCTACCCTGAAAAGAATTGTCTCTCAATTCGCCATAGGACCGGACTTATGAAAAAAAATACGCAAAAAATGGGAAATTTTCAGTTTAAAAACGTTCTATCTCCCCTCCTAATATGACGTCCCTCAAATTTTTGGTTCTGAGGGCTTCCCGACACCAATGCCTCACCCCTCAAGAAAATTCAACTCTCAATTCGCCATAAGAACGGACTTATAGTGAAAAATATGCAAAAAATGAGAAATTTTTACCTTAAAAACGTTCTATCTCTCCTCCTAATATGACGTCCCTCAAATTTTCAATTCTTAGGGCTTCCCATCACCAATGCCTTCCCCCTCAAGAAAATTCAACTCTCAATTCGCCATAGGACCGGACTTATAGTGAAAAATATGCAAAAATGAGAAATTTTGACCTTAAAAACGTTCTATCTCCCCTCCTAATATGACGTCCCTCAAATTTTTGGTTCTGAGGGCTTCCCAAAACCAATGCCTTCCACCTCAAGTAAATTCAACTCTCATTTCGCCATAGGACTGGACTTCTGAAAAAAAAATACGCAAAAAATGGGAAATTTTCAGCTTAAAAACGTTCTATCTTCCCTCCCAATATGACGTCCCTCAAATTTCCGGGTCTGAGGGCTTCCAAACACCTTTGCCTCCCACCTAATTTATTTATTGATTTATACATATACATATATATATATATAAATAAATAAATAAGTATAGATAAGTATAAATAAGTATATTCATATACATATTCTAGGATAATATATATATATATATGTATATACCTACATATTACAATGCGAATAAATCGGTGACACAAAACGTTTCATGTATTTTGTTCTTACAGTGATACTGCCTATGTCGTCCTGCAAGAGCCTGCGAAATTTCATAACAGTATCGCAAACGATTCTGAAGATTCGATAGAGCGGAAATTGTCATTTTCATAGAGCAAAGGCCATTGCCTCTGGGTTTGGCCTGAAAATTCCGCAAACACGGGATATCCCGAATCGTTGCGGCTTTTGGCCCTTCAGGATCCCCCATCATCGTGTGTTTCACTCAATTCTTTGCGAAATTTCAAGGAAAACCCCGTATTCCCTCGGGAAATGGGTGAAAAATGAGGATGAAGGAATATTCGAAGGAAATCAGCCATCATGAAAATCCCGACTTTCAAATCTTCATAGCTTTTTTTCTGTGGCGTATTTCCTGATGAAATTTTACAGTGACACTGCCTATGTGGTCCTGAAAGAGCCTGCAAAATTTCATAACAGTATCGCAAACGATTCTGAAGATTCGATAGAGCGGAAATGGTCATTTTCATAGAGCAAAGGCCGTTGCCTCTGGGTTTGGCCTGAAAATTCCGCACACACTGGATATCCCGAATCGTTGCGGCTTTTGGCCCTTCAGGGTCCCCCATCATCGTGTATTTCACTCAATTCTTTGCGAAATTTCAAGGAAAACCCCGTATTCCGTCGGGAAATGGGTGAAAAATTAGGATAAAGGAATATTCGAAGGAAATCAGCCATCATGAAAATCCCGATTTTCAAATCTCCATAACTTTTTTTCTGTCGCGAATTTTCTGATGAAATTTCAGTGATACTGCTTATGTCGTCAGGAAGTAGCCTGCAAAATTCCACAGCAGTATCGTGAATGGTTCTGAAAATTTGATAGAGCAGACATTGTCATTTTTACTGATCCCATACTGACGTCCATTTCGCACTATCTCGCTTATTTACCGAGATAATCACGAAAAACTGAAGCAACTTTTTCCTGATTCCATATTAATGTTTATTTTGCTCTATCTCGCTTATTCACCGAGATAATTGCGAAAAACTGAAAAAACTTTTTGCTGACTCCATATTAATGTCTATTTCGCTCTATCTCGCTGATTTACCGAGATCATCGCGGAAAACTGGAAAAAAAAATTCCTGATTCCACATTCAAGCGCGCCCGTTAGGTATTTTTAGTATAGTATATTACGCGTACTATACTACTCACAATTTAACTAACCAATGAGGAATGAGGACTTCACTTTAATCGTGACAACTGTCGATATATCGATTGTTTGCGTTCTTGTTCCTTCTTATAAAGGACTAGCGCCGCCGTAGCCTCCGGCGACGTCGTTGATGCCCTTCTCTATTTTTATTTGCAGTGTTATTTTTCAATGACTGTAATTATTTGTTTTGTAATTAACTTTTCATCATTCAAAATAATTCCATCTTCCCATTATTAAGTTGATAATAACATAAAATTTTATGGTTATTTTAAATAAGAAGTTATTTACTTTTCCTCATGAAAAAATGATTCAAAAAAATTAGTTCCCATAATGTCCACCAGAATTCGCTTTTGTCGATTCGAGTTCGACTTTTTTGATTTCGAGTTCGATTATCTTCAATTCGAGATGAAATCCACCATGTTCGATTGTGAAATGCCCTGCGCTTATTATAATAAGATAAGATCCACTAGAGAGACGCGAAAAAAAATAAGAAAAATGTAGCAATGTCACGTGATAATAGTCAATAATTAATACACAGTACACTGTGATAATCTCCAATTTTCTTTCAGCATTGGATGACGTTCATTATTATAACGTGCAAATGACCTTGAATAATTCTGATTACTCCATCATTATGAACTACTTATGATACGTCATCTGCACAATATAATGACTATTCATAAATTGAGTTGAAAACAGTACCCAAAGATTCAATGGATTGTTTCACATCCGGAAAACGAGGCAAACGGCCAATTCGCTTGGGTTATCCGGTTGTGGTTATCGTCGAGCAACGGGAAATGACACAATGAACGCAGATCGAACAAAAGGTGGTGAAAGAGAGCGAGAGAGTGAGAAAATAGTTCGCAGAAGAGACGAGGTAACATGTTCAAAACGTGAAGATACTTTCCAGTGAGTTAGACGTGTATGTGTATATGCGTATAGCTCGTGTTATGGCCAGCTACGTGCCTATCGCACCGTGATATCGTCGACTGGCAGTTAGTGCTAAATAAAAATAAAAATAAAAAATAGGCAATAGGAGTGGGGAGAGAGGAAGAATGTGTTGAAAACTAAAAAATGAAATGTAGCACGAATAAAAACACGAGAAAAAGAGAAATAATGAAAATAAAAATTCACACGCACAGAGCAATAGGTTCTGCTTGTGTGTGTGTGTGTGTGTGTGTGTGTGTGTGTGTGTGTGTGTGGAGTTGTATAGTCTGATAGATCCAAAAAATGAAGCTCGTAATCGCGAGAATGGAAAACGAGACTGTATGACGCCCGTTTTTATTTTTTTTTTTATTTTTAAGAGAAAAAGAGAAGGGGAACGAAAACAAAGGCCAAACGACTCTGTATCAGTGACAAAACGTGATTCACCACAAAGGATCGGCAGTTGAGTATTATACTGTGGTTTTGTCCATCAGTAGAAAATTCTATTGAGAATAACATTTTTTTCTTTTTCTTTCTTTCATTCATTTTTATGATTATTATTTTCATTTGAATACTTCTGTCTGTATCGTTCTGTTGAAAGAGATTATTTGGTATGGATAAAAGGAAATAAAGTGAAGAGGTATATGTAAAACAAATAAAAAAAAAGAGAATCATTGCATCGATGAGTGTGTGGATATCTTTTTTATATTACGACCATAGTGCGAGAAGGGGGGGGGGGGGGAGGGATATTTTGTAAGTGTGCAGGAATCTCCAAAGGGCCAGGCGTTTGTGGGTGAGAAAGAGAGAGAGAGAGAGTGTCTCGGCACAAGATCGCGAGATTATACCTACACCCACGCCAAGATAATATAGATAGTAATTGTAGGGTTTGTTGGACAGCAAAATCGGCTCGACAGATCGATCGACCGAGAAACAAGACTGGCGCACACATAAGTTTTACTTTTTTTCTTATTTTTTTCGTCATTCCTTTAACCCTTTTTTTTTCTCAGTTTCGTTGGCTGTACGAAAATGAGAGGAAGAGAGGAGGAGCTGAATAAGTGCGCTGGAGATACGAGAGATGACGAGAAAGAAAATCAGGGATGGCTGATGCCAGGGCAGTGAGTGAGATATGCCTTTGAAGTTTGGAGCAAATGGGACAGAGAGATATCGAGATAATGATGCCGAGAAGAAATCGTTCTCACATTATTTTCTCGCGTGGGGTACCAGGTGGATTACATGGCCTGTGGCGAGAGCCAAGTGTCTACCCCTCCCCCCCCCCCCCTCCCTCCCACTTCTACGATATTGTCTGAGTCGTTTTTTTTCGAACTTGTAGGATGAGTAGGAAATTAGAAGGGACAGATGAAGCATTTGTATTTTTCATGGAGTTTTGGGATTTTCAATTTTTCGTATTATTTCGGGAAAGGTGGGGTAAAATGGGTATTGAGGAGGGAATAGAGGTTTTCAATGCATCTGTTGGAATGCTGAAGAAATTCCTGATGGAAAATAGGCTAAAATTGATTCTTGTGTATTTTTAGAGTTTTTGGGGATTTTTTTCGGTTTTTGGAGATATTTTTGGTTTTGATGATCGTAACGAAAAAATTCGATGGGAAAGGTTCATCTTTCCACTTGAGATTGATTACTTGCGATTAAATATTTTCGAAAGAATTATTTTTTTTTGTAAATGTGGAGAAATGGATCTTTGGGGTTTGACAAAAACTATGAAATTTTCAAAAAATTCCTAAACATTAATCCTATCATGAGCTTTTTGATGAAATCATCGAAATGAATCAATCTTAAATCGTATTATCGTAATTTCCATCTCGAATAAACAAAAAAAAATTCTCCTTCACGCTACAATTTTCCTTATCCAAAGATTTGAGCCTCATAAAGATACATTGAATGTTAATAAAATCATTTCCTTCCTCCCTCACTCTCTCCGCAGTTGAATAGATTCGTTGCACTCAAATTCATCGACTGCTGTTCCTGGCCATCGAATTTTTTTGCATCTCCACATTTCCTGAATCACCAGAGGACAGCGTGTAAATCGATCTCGTGGCTCACGAAATTAGTGAATTGAGAAGGTGAATGGTCTTGCAAGAGCATTCACATGGAGTAGTAGGTGGTAAATCATAATTAATCGCATTGTCCGATTCGCCGTGACGAGGCTAATCGACAAACGTAACTAATTCCCAAATTTCCCCTTTTTTATTTTTTAAATTTCATTAAATTCTCATTTCATTCGCCTGTGATGTTTCGGTGAAACGGTGGCACTGACAATTTCACAGTAAATTCGTGATTCAATTCAGAGGAGTCGATGAGTTCATTAAGAGAATTCAATGGTGAATTAACCATTCACTCTAGCACATACTTGAGGATTGTTTCAAATGGAAAAACTTGCATATGGTAACAACGAGGATGTGTCCAATGTGAATCTTCACAGTATCCACATACCTATGGTCATGCACGTAAGGAATGGATCGTCTGCAAAAGAGACAGACGAAGGGGTCCCTGCAAAGAGGGGTGGAGAGGGGGGGAAAACGTTGCGTTCCGCACGATCCGATCGGATTTAAAACCGGCGCCGACATAGTCACCCGAACAAAGCCAGGCAAACCAAATCTTTCTCTCTTCTCCATCTTCTTCTTCTTCTCAAGAGTTCTCTCCAACTGCGAGTTTGTCTTTCTTTCTTTTCTCTTTATTTCTTGGATATTTTTTGCCGATTATTTTTTCTTTTTTTTTTTCGCTCCAACACAGGCTTTTGTTTGTTCCTCTTGGCCTCAACGTGTACATGTTGGCCGATCTTGGGAAAGAACTAGTTCTGCTTTACAAACAAAAGCTACTTAGGCATGATAACGTATTCGGGAGTTGTATGGAGATGCATTGGAGTTTTTTTTTTTTTTCGGCGCGATGGAGAATAATACAGGTATAACGGTTTTAAATCGCGTAATTCGATTTTGAGATTCATCGTGGAAGGTTAATGTGAAACAATTATATCGGACAATTTTCTTCGTACATCGGAGAAAATTGAATTTCTACAGTTTTTTTTTGTTTGGATAGAGTTTTTAAATGAGTAAACTTGAATTGGAGAATAATTTGATTTAATTCCATGAGAGCACACTTTGATTTTGTCAATTGTAAGTATACACAGAGAAAAATGTTTTCTTAATTTAAGAATGTGCAATCACTTAATTTAAGAATCACAGGTCACTTGAATTAAGTGACTTTTCTCACATAAATCAAGTGACTTTTCCTTTCTTAATTTAAGAAAGTAAAACTCACTTAAATTAAGTGACTTTTCTGACTTAAGTCAAGTGACTTTTCTCACTTAAATTAAGTAACTTTTTCTTTCTTAATTTAAGAAAGTAAAAGTCACTTAAATTAAGTGACTTTTTTCACTCAAATCAAGTGACTTTTTCTTTCTTAATTTAAGAATGTAAAATTCACTTAAATCAAGTGAGTTTTCTCACTTAAATCAAGTGATTTTTCTTTCTTAATTTAAGTGACTTGCACATTCTTAAATTAAGTGACTGAACATTCTTAAATTACACAGAGAATAATGTTTTCTTAATTTAAGTGAGAAAACTCACTTGATTTAAGTGAGTTTTACTTTCTTAAATTAAGTGAGAAAAAATCACTTGATTTAAGTGAGAAAACTCACTTGATTCAAGTGAGTTTTACTTTCTTAAATTAAGTGAGTTTTCTCACTTGATTTAAGTGAGAAAACTCACTTGATTCAAGTTAGTTTCACTTTCTTAAATTAAGAAAGAAAAAATCACTTGATTTAAGTGAGAAAAATCACTTAAATCAAGTGAGTTTTCTCACTTAAATCAAGTGAGAAAACTCACTTAATTTAAGAAAGTAAAACTCACTTAAATTAAGAAAGCATTTTTCTCTGTGTAAGAAAACATTTTTCTCTGTGTACATTGTTGAAAAATATTCCCTTTCACATTCTCCATATTTCAATTTGAAAATATAAATCCTATAGCCATAATTCAAGAGCAAATAGACAATAATTATAATAAACCATTTTATAAAAATTCATGTACAATTTTCGTTGATGATTTTTCCGAGAAAGGGCGTGGAGACATTTATTACAATAAATGCGCATATTTAAACACTTCGAGTCCCAAATTTTCTCAAATTACCTGTAGGCCCATCCAGCCAAGAAAAAAATGCAAAGTAATATGTTATTATGAGTCCAATGACACAAATTTCCATAAATGTCACTGTAAGCTCTCCCCAATGAGTTCAAATGAACGCAAAGAATACGATCAACAAAAGAAAATCCAAAAAAAAAAAAATAACAACGTAAAGCAAAATGACAGTGGAGAAATTGAGCCAAGAGGGCAAAATTGGTTGCGAATGGTTTTAGTGCAGTCTTGTGTCACCCAATCAGCGAAAAGAAGTCACTCTACCATGATTTCAACCATAGCGAATTAATATAATTTATGAAAATGAGATTTTGCCGTCAATGGTGGCGGCCAATCCTTTGCCAATTCAGTCACCTCAGAGCGCAATCGGTTGTGATCATCACAAGCATATGGTTATTAAAAAATGAATAAAAATATAATTGCATTTTATAACGATGGTAAATGTCGTATAATAATGAATACACACTGAAGAATTCGTGGGACAAATTAACCAAGCAATGTTGATAGATCAGGAGCTGAATTGAAATTATCACTGGTTTAAAATATTATATCAATAAATTATCATGCATAATAGCTGGATTTAATCGAAAAATACCAAACTCCGATATTAAATAATTTAATATACGCTACTTATCATTTATATTTCTCTCAAGAAACGGAAATAAATAGCGTCGACAAATCATTTGCGATAAATGCACTTAAATGCACTGAGTGCATTTTCATGAATAAAAGCTGGAGGATAAACTGTGGATTCTGGATGGAATTTACCCTGTAAATTTTCAATTAATGAAAGAAAAGGGATTTTTTTTACTTTTTTGAAATTTCATGATGTCAGAGGTCAGAAAAAAAGAGCTTTCCAAAAAATTAAAACTCTCTTCACCTGTACTCATAGCACAAGTATCGTGGGAGATATAACCTGTGGAACCGGAAATCCATTATGCATTTTTCACGCTTTATCGAAGAGTCGTTGAGATAAAATGTTGATATCTGACCGGTGCTTATTCCCATGAAGAAATGTATATTTCTCTCTGTGTATGGATGAATTCAGCAAACATATTTGGTGATATCGTAGTGACTAGAATAATTGGAAGATGCAAAATCTAAGAAATTTTAATGATTGCAGTAAAAATTGAAGAAATCGTTGTCAGATTGAAATTTCAACTTTGGAGAAAGGTATGAAATGAGTGGGCGAGGGAGATAACCTCTGATATCGCATGAGTTGAACAGTTACTATTTCTTCCATTTCAATGTGTTAATTATAGAAAAACCGGCAAGTCAACCCAGGTAGAAAAAGTGCCTTGCGGTTAGCTTGGCGCGAGGCTGCCTCGCACGATTCAAACTGGGCGCAACCTTACAAGAACTGAGATGGCGCGCGGCATTTCTGTAACACGTAACCAACTGGGCCCCTGCGTGCGTGGCCAGCTTGCGTGCAATCTTGGCGCAAGGCTGCACTACAATGAAGAGCCCAGGTTTTTGAATTTCTACTCTTTTTGATAAATAAAATTATGGATGAAAAAATTACATCTGTACATTCGATTTTAATTTATTTTATTTCTAAAAAAGCTACATGATGATCAAGATAAATTAATATTGTTTTAAATTTAAATTGTTTTAAACACTAACGAACGGAGCTGATCACTAAAATGTAATACTAATGAAGTTTTCATACAAATATCTGAATATTAGAACAACAAATAATTTGTAAGAACTCCTCTTTATTGGATTATCATTTCTGACACGAGTTAGCTTGGCCCAAGCTAGAACTACCAGTCAAAAGTAAGCCTTGGGTGCGCTGCTCTAGGGCAACCCTGTAGCAAAGTTACCCAAACATGTTCGTAGCTAATCTGACGGCGCATGGAGGAACCATGGTTGTGCCAAGCTTGTATTTCACAACATTGCGTTATCCACCTTGTGCCAATGTTGAGTCTCGCAGATGCAAGATACATTTCTACCTGGGAATTTTAATCACTTTTAGCATATTAATTGATGTTTCCAATTGCAAAGTTATATTTCGAGGTCCAGCCCAAAATATTCAAGCATTCTTCCACTAAAATCAGATTAACGATGGAGAAATTTCATGAAGAATTCCTTATTTTTTTTTCTATTTTTTAGCAGCATCCAATTATGAAGACTAACAGGTATTATTCAACTATGAACTTTGTATTTAATCTCGATATAAATCTCACGTGTCACTGACTCTTCAGATAATTAAGCTCTATGCTTTCAGTCCTCGATTCTCACGTGATATTTGTAATCGCCTACGTGCCATAGACACCTACTGCGTTGGAAAACGATAATCGTTTGGATATAAGACCGATAATCAGAAATGGGAAACTGGTCTTTATAAACTCGATAGAAAACGTGGGCGAATGACAAACACAGAAATATTCCTGATCACAAATTTACGGATTCTCCGTGATCGTAGATTCTAATCAGTTATTATGTAAATTGAGATTGTATCAGTTTATTTATGTTATTGGATTCTTAGTATCACTGATGGAAGTTTCCGAAGCACCATAGAAATAATATATTCTATTCAAAGAATGAAATAACGAATAGGATGGTCTTGTTATTTGCAGGCAATTTCGTAATGCCTATTCATCCAATTTGATGGTGTCCAATAGGCAATTAGGAAAAGAGCACCAATGGGATCTTGAAAGGTTCTTATTGAATGTTTCCTAAAAATAACGAAAAAACAGGAATTTGCTCTCAATATTCAAAGGAAAGGAAAAAAAAATGAAATCCATTGATCTCGAGGAGAAACGGTAACTCAAAGATAATCATTGGGTTAATTGGATCGAATCAACGTTTCCAGGAATGATCAGAAGGGAACAAGTATCCAATCGGATCTGAGGGCTCCGTCGGGAAGAATCGATTGCTTAGATGTACAGAACCATGCTGGACATGGATGGGTTCGTTTCTGCAAACCCTCGTTTCAACGTTAGTTAACTCCAAACATGGCTTACAGAGTATCCAATCTATTTCGGGTGGAGCGTGAGAGAATAGGCTGATGATTTTGTAAGTGATAAAGAGTCTGGATGACTTTATCCTGTATTTATCGATGTGAATTCGTCAATTCTGTTATGATTTGAGGTCATAGTGAGGCAGCCTGTTCAATCAATGAAATTAGAAAAAAAATCATTAGTGATGGAATGAAAAATGTTCCCAAATCCTCAAAAATTGAGTATGGAATTTTTTTTTTAATGAGAAGAAAGTTTGCAGAAATTAATTGTGAGGGGAAATGAGAGAGATTTTTCGAGGTCTCCCAGCGTAAACACAAGGAAGACCAGTGAGACCGGTTCATTAGCGACACTCCAGTAAGCTGATGCTATTTTATTTTATTTTCAATCATTTTAAAAAGTCCCTCTTCCTCGCCACTCCCCTTTCAACAAATCTATTCTATTTTCATCTCATCGGCCACATCCCTGTCTTCAATGTCACCTGCTTGTATTCTGGAAAACTACATCAGCTTCATCATTGACACTTCATCTCGGTTTTCCTCGAATTTCTAAAATTGAATTTATCCAAATTGAATTCAATTAATCTATCTTAGAAGCACAGGATTACGAGAAAATGACGGAAGTTCTTTCTCAAACGAATAAGGAGACATTCAAGACTGCGTGACAACATGATTAATATCCCCAATGTCATAAAAATCATGGGCTTTTTATTAATGTCTACATGAAGTAAAGGTATGCGAGTTAATCGGATACAAGCCAACTGGACAAAATAAAATTGTGTGGCTGGAGTTTTCTTGTTGAAGCAGACGCTAAGTGGATGGCTATTTAACGCTTACTTTTTTCTTCTCTTGAAGTACAAATACGTGTTTTACTCTCAGTGAGAATGAATACTTAAATAATACTCACAATGTACAGCTGCATTATCCATGAGCTTGATGTCCCCGCATTTCAACATCAATTCTCCGCCTCTTAATGCGAAGTACATTTGTAACAGGCGATGAAACAAAGAAAAGATTGCGGAGTAACTTGTTTTAACACTATTCAAATTTGCTGCAATATTATCTATCGAATGCTGTTAGATGCGGTATGGAGGCGTCAACAACGTATTTTGGAGTACCACGTTGTCAACCAGACAGGGAAGTGCACTAGGGAGCGAAAAACGACGTTTCTAACCTCAATTGGCTCGATTGAAAACGTCTTTTTTCGCTTCCTCGATATAAAAAATATTGACATCGACAAAAATTTGTCTCCTGAGCCAAATGGGGGTGCCAATGGAGGGAAGAAGTGTTAACTTCTTCCCTCCCTAGGTATGTTATATATTTTTTTACCCATGGGGCTGGAAAAATGGGTTTCTAACCTCACTTTGCTTGATTTGAAACGCATTTTTCCAGTACCCTTGGATAAAACCATACTATACGCATCATTTTGTTGAAATTAACTTTTTTCCGCCCTAGGTGCGTAAGGTACTAATTTTTGATTGGAATAAGATGTAGTAGTCGCAAGTAATAGTAGTAATATTAGAATGCTTCTTCAGTGAAACTTGGAAAAATTGACTTTTGCCAAGTCGATTTATTCGG
This sequence comes from Aleiodes alternator, assembly GCA_963921955.1. NCBI lineage: Eukaryota > Metazoa > Arthropoda > Insecta > Hymenoptera > Braconidae > Aleiodes > Aleiodes alternator. The sequence goes on along the minus strand of OY998110.1, from coordinate 1,830,564 downwards.
CAGAAGTAAATTTTTCTCTCAGTGTATAGACGTTGTCGCCATACTGGCAACATCGCAACTTATTGAGAATAAATTTTTATCCAAATTTCAAAATTATAGAACAGGCAAAATTGATGAATAACTTTCTCTAAGTTCTTCCATTTTTCAAAGACAATAATTGATAGTAATTTTCTAATGAATAATCCACATGGTCAGTGATACAATTACATAACTAGGTTACATTAATTGACAAAGATAACATTTTCCACGTGAACGTACCTCAATGCCAATGCACGGCTGCATAAACCCACTCTCTCTGGATTCATTACGACGCATCATCGAGGGAGTTGAGTTAGAAGGGAAATAATGCCATAGTCACATGCTTACTACTAGAAACACAAACGAAGCGAGGAAATGGTAGGAGTAGAGGGAACTGGTCCGTGGTTCGGTTGATCGAACACATTTTAATCAATTCCATTAGTCCCTTGTACCCATCCTACCACTATGGCTATCGGTTTTTGGGTTCGTATATACACACATATATATTCACATGTATCACTCAGTGCACAGAGTGGATGCCTCGTTCTGCCAACGATGGTTCTACCAGCCCTGCAATGGACACTACTCTCAGTACCCGATGACGTCATCGTTTCGGTTTACACGCGCCAATCATCAGTGAGCTAATTGGTTGGTATTCCGCGACCGATTCTACGGTCCATCGAGCCTAAATTTTCTATCTCACTCGTTCACATCATTTACCAAGCTCAAAAGCCTCTCACACCTCTTTAAACTTTCTCTCCCCACTCATTTCATCGTTCCCTCCTCCTTCTCCTCCTCTCTCCCTCTCCTCAATTCAATCGCAGAATGTATACCATCCGCATATGCACACACACACGAATGCTACTCGAAGCCCTCCACTTCCCTGGAAATCACGCGGATTTTCCTCGTGAATATGCACGATTAATCGCACCAATGCCCACTACTCGGTACAGTTTAATGTTAATGGATTTACCGCACAGTGTTATAGTTGAATTTTCCTGTTGTATTTCAACCGCATCACCGCTGATATCTCTACCCTCAAAACCTCACGGCTACTCATTGAGTTTGCGTATAGAAATCAGAGTACTAAAATGTTTTGCGATACGGAAATTGTCGTAATACAAGTGAATTGTATTCAAGTGACTCAAATAGTTTTCAATTGCTCCAATAATCATGAAAATAACTAAATTCCACTCGAATCACCTCAGATATCTATCGATACATATACAGTGTAACCTTGATATAACGAAACTGAAGGGAAATAGGAATTATTCGTTATATCGAGTTATTCGTAACAGTGAGGTTTGTTATATAGAGGTTAGATTAAACTCGATTCGTTATAACAAGGTAAGAAAATTTCCATTAAAACAACTCATGTGAATAACAACTCATTTGAATCAAAACACAGAATTATTTATTTGAAAACATTCAAATAGAATATAAACATAGAATCTAAGAGAAAAAATTAACAACATGATGAAGGTTAATGCTTAATAAAGGTTAAAATTTCTGCAACACTCAAACAACACCTTTTCCGTTTTTCAGCTATTACAACTTCAAAATTACTAACAATCACAAACAGCAATGTTTACAGTGATCAAACAGTAATGACTATCTTATGAAGATTTAAACCTACACGGAGAGAAAATTCGTTGAATTTCTGCCTAAAGAGTGGATGAAAAAGTGCCCTACCAGAGGCCAAACGTGGGCCCAAGTGGCAGCACCGTAAAAAATTACCCAACTTTGCCTCAATAAGTCGGGTATTGTCGGTTGTCATCGGCTATGACGAAAGCCGATGCTACGAAGGGCCCTTTAAAAATTGCCCCGTTGCAAGGTAAAAATTCACCCAGGCACGGAACTTTTCATACACTTCCCTGTGGGTTTTTACCAATGCCAGCGGGACAATTGTTGAGTTGCATAAAAATTACCCTGCCAACGGTTTAAGAATTATCCAGCGTTTGTAACTTTTTTATCGACCGTCGGGTAATTTCTGATTAACTGACAATTCGGCCCACGCATCACCTTCTAGCGGGGTAATTTTTCATCAATATTTCTCTCCGTGTATCAGCAGTCATTGAGACATTAGTTATTGTGGAATTGAGTGGGGATAATTTGTAGGATACATTATGTAGAGGTTGTAGGCTGGAAAATTCGTTATATGAAGGTCAATAATAGTTTCTATATATATTCTGCAATTATTGATTTTTCGTTACAGCGAGGTTGTTTGAAAAATATATTCGTAATGTAAAGGTATATTTTACATAGACTCTTATGGGCAGCTCTGGGGGATTTTGAAAAATTCGTTGAATCGAGGAATTCGTTGTATTGAGGCTCGTTATATTAAGGTTACACTGTATTTTCGTAATTTCGAATTGCACGAGTATGTTGTAGCTGTGTCAAATGCATATCACATGACTGATTAGCTAAATTCTCTATGTATGTGATTTTATTTGCTAGGTCTATTCCCAAATGGTAGAATACACAGTTGTATGGTAGTCAGTTGAATTTAACATGTTCATGCACAACGGAAATCAGAATAACAGATGTAACATGGCCACCTAATGCTGACTGAGTGAAATAGCATGAACCATCTTTGGGTGGTAAGGCAATGGAGCAAGACATGAGGGAACTAAATGCAATAAGTGTATAACAGTGGACAACGGGTTACGGACAGTGGTTAATCGAGTACGTCCTACGTACCTAATCAAGCAATAACTATTTGTCACTTACCCCGGGGCAACCTAAATCCAAGCTAATTCGACATCCGTGTCGAACACAGATTCACTATCGGATATCTCTTTCTATCTGGACGACAGCATATTCGCATTAGCGGACTCCACAGCCCACACTCGATCGAGCATCGACCACGAGGTACTCTCTCCTCTCTCTTGATCACCCTTTGGTTTTGGAACCTGATCGTCTCGCTCCCACGCTCCGGGGTTATGTTAGCACCATAGCATCTACAGTTTCGTCAATCTGGACTAAGTGCTGAAGCGCTTTCAGGAGAACCAAATCGTCGACAAATTGTCTGCTGGAGCATCGAGAGCATTGATGGATCCAATGATTACATGAAGAAAAAAAAATGAAATGCACCAAAAAATTAACGTTTATTCCAATCTTTGACTGATGGAAATGATTTTAGGAACAATTCCAAAGAATATGTTTCTTTTTGTTCCTCAAATTCCACGAGATTGGGATAAAGAATATCCTCGAATTAAGAATAAAAAAAAATCTTCAATCCTTTTATTCTTGCGAGGCCATTTACCTCTTAAAGGTCGAGAAAAAAAATTCCATGTATGTTGAAGAAAGACTCCATTGAATGAGATAAGTGAATTCTCTCTTTCTCTTTTCTCGTCCCATTCATTCATTCGTTTTCTCTGTTGGGAAACGTTAGTTTAACCGATAACACGAAACGACTGCACCACGAGGGAGTTCGCGTGCATCCAAGAGATAACTTTGGGTGCCTGTGCTAATTGAGTGATAGCGCTTGGTAATATTTATGATCGTTTCTTTTATCAATCCCCGATTCTCCCCTCGGCCATCTTCCGCTTTGTTTTACAATAGCTTATAGTTACAATTAGTCTCCCGGGACTACCGTTATTTTTTTTTTTTTCGTTATTCTCTGGAGCTTGGAAAATTATGTGATCTGTGTAAATCACTCAGACTGTTGGTAACAGGCAGAAAGTGGGGATTTCATTCACTTCTCAATTCTGGATTGGAGAGCCATTCGATCCTTCACTGCTAAGTGAGAACTACTTTAGATAGGACGCTCGGCGGGTAGAGATGAAAAGTCTTCTGATGGACTTCGAACAGAATGGAATTAGTGGCCCTGAGAAGATACAACGGCAAACAACTTTTCAACACTACATCAATTATTCGAGGTCTTTTGTACATGGTGTAAACAACGGTCTCTCAATTTATGAAAAATAAAAGTTGATGAAAAAAATGGACACTGTGATCAATGAACGATAACCATTTTTTTGCCCAACTGATAATACACATATTACACAGAGAAAAATGATTTCTTAATTTAAGAAAGTAGAAGTCACTTAAATTAAGTGACTTTTCTCACTTAAGTCAAGTGACTTTTCTCACTTAAATCAAGTGACTTTTTCTTTCTTAATTTAAGAAAGTAAAAGTCACTTAAATTAAGTGACTATTCTCACTTAAATCGAGTGACCTTTTCTTTCTTAATTTAAGAAAGTAAAAGTCACTTAAATTAAGTGACTATTCTCACTTAAATCAAGTGACTTTCTTTCTTAATTTAAGAAAGTAAAAGTCACTTAAATTAAGTGACTCTTCTCACTTAAGTCAAGTGACTTTTCTCACTTAAATTAAGTGACTCTTCTCACTTAAGTCAAGTGACTTTTCTCACTTAAGTCAAGTGACTTTTCTCACTTAAATCAAGTGACTTTTTCTTTCTTAATTTTAGAAAGTAAAAGTCACTTAAATCAAGTGACTATTCTCACTTAAATCGAGTGACTTTTTCTTTCTTAATTTAAGAAAGTAAAAGTCACTTAAATTAAGTGACTCTTCTCACTCAAGTCAAGTGGCTTTTCTCACTTAAATCAAGTGACTCTTTCTTTCTTAATTTAAGAAAGTAAAAGTCACTTAAATTAAGTGACTATTCACACTTAAATCAAGTGACTTTTTCTTTCTTAATTTAAGTGACCTGCACATCCTTAAATTAAGAAAACATTTTTCTCTGCGTAATTCACATGATAATTTTCCCGCAGAATTTAAGCGTTCTGTTACCTAAAAGCTTAGGAGTGTTTTCTATTATTTAAAGAAAAATATGCATGAACTTAAAAAAAAAGTGATAAAAGCATCTAAGTGAGACAAGAATAAACAAATGACTCTTCACTTCCTCTTCGAGCAGAATTTCATCATGAAATAAATAAGCTCCCGAAATTTTTCAATTCAGACTCAATACTAACTAGCTAATGCACTTAAATTCAACAGATTCGCCTAATCTTCTTATTGTCCCATTCATTTCCCATATGAATGAAAGTATCTGGCTAAAAGAAAAGAGGGTTGAAATGGAAACAAATAGGCAGAGAAACTAGTGAACATTAACCAGTCGGGTGAGAGAGCAAGAGAAAGAGTTTCACATATCAGATACGACCATCTATCGCTTGCCTTTTACGCTAATTGATAAATCGTGTTACGTTAATGAATAGGTCGCTCGTTGCCAGAGGGCGCTCAGAGAAAACTCTATTCTGATATACATTCAAATGACCCGAGTATTAATTTGCCGCTACATTCTCTGTATTCACGTGAAATTGAATTTTTCTATTCTCAATAAAATAATATAAAATAAGAAAACAATGATTATTCGAGGCTTTTATTGTTATCACTCTGAGTGAAATTAATTTCTTACTCATTGAGGGAAGTAGTTTCTCGGGCTAGTGAATCCATTGGTCTTTTACAACTGAACGATTTCTTACCTCAATTCTTACCAGTGGCACTTTCATCTGATCCAATCGACTCACCGGAAGTGGCTATTAAAGAAAAGAAAACCAAAGTAATTGCCATTGAATGGAGACAATGCGAGGCTTCTTCATAGCATGACAAATAAAAAACAAAAAGCTTGACAATTCCTTTATAACAAACAGGAAGGAAAAAAAAAATGATTGATTCCTGCCATTAAATTTTGCTTTGTATTCACTGTATGTGTCTGTGAATATATTGATAAAAATAGTGAAAAAAAATTAATAAAATGATGACGAAAAATCATATCAATGAAATGAAAAAAATATATATATAGAAATATGATTGCACATTCTACGCACGATGTAAGGCGATGGAGTCACGTACAACGTAATGAGCACCGATGAATCCGTTCTCGATGGCAACGAGATTTCTAATAAACAAGCGTACGTGCTGTTCCAATTTACTATACACTCATATCTTCTAATATACTCTGATTTTTTTTTTTTTAATTCTTTGACTTCATTTCTCTCCTTTGCCTCATCATTCTTAATGATAAAACTACCAGTTGATGATGAAATTGTGGTCGGTGAATTTACTCAGTTTATGTTTGGAGCGATTAAATAGTCATCCAATTGCACGTGATGCAAGTAATCAGGTAATTCATCCCATCTGTTCAATAATCCCTTTATTATTGTATTTCCTATTGAAAAAATTGTTTTTTTATTAAATTAAATAATATTCCTTTAATTCTAATTAAAATGCCCATTTCACTCTACACAGAGAAAAATGTTTTCTTAATTTAAGAATGTGCAGTCACTTAATTTAAGAATGGCAAGTCACTTAAATTAAGTGACTTTTTTCACTTAAATCAAGTGACTTTTCTTTCTTAATTCAAGTGACCTGCACATTCTCAAATTAAGTGACTACACATTCTTAAATTAAGACAACATTTTTATCTGTGTACTTGCCTCAATATTATTCTTAAAATATATGAAACATTGAAATCTAGTAGAATTTATCAAGAGACCTTTTTTTAGTCCATGAAATTTCCAATAAAGAGGAACTACAGCAACTGGAGCTCTCCTCACGTTAAAAATCTCTCAGCGCTGTCGTAAACTGCCTATAAAAATTTATCACGGCCCTTCGAGTTTGCCAATGAGGCTACTCTCCTCCAGGTAGGCTGTATGATTCAAGATAAATTAGACGAGACAAGCTTCCTAGCCATGCAATCATGTATTTTCTCACACTGAATTCAATTAAGGATAAAACGATAAAGAATAAGCCCGATGATTCCTTGAGGACATAAGTTAGCTTTCGAAAATTCCCGGAACATCAGACTTTTCATTCGCATCACGTTTATCTGGAGAATTTCCCCCCCCCCCCCCTCCCGGAAGCTGGAGAACATCAACCACCTCTTTCCCTTCAAGCACGCACAGAGCTTTAAACTCCCTTTTCATATGATTCTTCATTTTTCCCTTTCTCTCATCGTATGAGTTTTTTTTTCACTTTCATCCTACGTACATCGTCAGCCTGCCTTCAGCTAAGCGGCAACGTACGAAAAATTTGAATATAAAGTTACCGGCCCAAGCAGAGTATTAGTTGGGAATTCATCCGTTGCTGCCGTACATCAGCAACATTTTAAACTCACATTTGGCCGGCTTGGAGTCCCTCCCCCAACTTTATTAGTTTTTAGGCTTCTATCAGGGTTAGGAGTGGAGTTAGTGTGTTGCAAAAACTACATGCCAACAGACCGTCTCATTTTTACATTATCACAAGAACTTGGCCCACTTTGTCTCTGAAAAATTATTAATTCGTATGAATTAAAAACATTGATGTTAATACAGATTTTATCGTTATTATTACAAATTCTGTGAATAATACTGATGAATGTTAAAAAAAAATATTTGTTGAATATTTTTCAGAAGCAATAGAAGTAAGTAAAATCCGCAAATGTGTAGTCATGCCCGAATGCTTTTTTGTGGCTTCGATGAAGGGGTTTTGATATAAGCCCCAGTGGTAGGGAGCTCTTTCTCTCTTTCTCTCTCTGCATAGAAATGGCAGGAAAAAAAAAGAAGTAAAACAGAAATACTAAATGAAAGAGGGAGCCCCTTTGTATCTGAAATTCCGGTAGAGAGAAAAGAGTAGTTGCATCCACGTAGTATACATGGTGATCGGACTGAGACTGACGAGGTGACTGCACTATATTTGGTGATAGGAATAGGAATGGGTATGATGCTTTTTTCATTTGAGGAGGTGGGGCAAACTGCAATTTGTACCTCTTACTGTCCACCAGGAAGAATGGGTATTGTCTTTTCCCCATGCAGAGAGAAAACGAATTGAGCCCGATTCTGTGAAGCCCGTGCGCATTGCCCAATAGGAATCGATATTTTTAATTTCAGTAGAAGCCAAACATCTACAGCATACATGCTTTATACCAATGCCCCTCGCCCCGGTGCCATCATCGTTTTGCTAGTTTTCTTCATTTGCTGGAAAGCTGAAAAACAAACTATTATAGCACCCACTTACCTGAAGAGCTTATCACCACTTAGGAAAGTGTCTTTTTTTCATGAAAATTCGTTACTGCAGTGTTCACTAGAAGTCATCAAGCAAAGCAGTTATTGGATTAGTCCGACGTAAAAAATACCTATCATTTACTCTACAAATAATCAGGATGAAAATTGTATGGAAAAGACTGGGATAAAACGGATCTATGATGAATGTACAGGATTTGGTGCGATAGTTCTACTGAGCGCAAACCCTTCTCTGGGGTTGTAAATCCCAGGTATACCAGAATTTCAGGTACGCCAAATTTCAATCCGTACGGGCAGGTTAACGACCAATGTCTCGATAACCGCAGGTGCTGAGATTAATGATGAGGAATGAATTCAATAAACTAAACACAACATACACTAATCTGTTATATATTTTGAAAGATTATAGCACAAAAAAAATGATCATTAAAACCGACTGGATTTTTACGTAAAAAATTAATGAATTAATTGTAATATTAATGTTCGTTAAAGTTCACACAAAACTATTGCACTTCTTAAACTATTAATGTCGGGAGTTTCTAAAATGTTTCTTATTTTTAATTGCACTCAAAATTGTTTCTTATTTTCTAATGATTCGATCAGCTCAGGACTAAACATCGTGTCTGTCTTTTTATGAAGTCGAAAAGTATCTAACTTAAAATATAACAGAACAATTCTCACTACCCTAAAATATTTCGTAGTGGGGATTCGGAATGACCAGGAAAGGCCACGAGGATTTCCTGATTGGTGGAAATCATTTTTCTCTGTTATTATTGGTGAGTTAAAATTTGAGAGGGTGTGAAAACTGTTGGGTGGGCGAGAGGTTGAGTCGTGACGAATTTGACTCTCTTTCGAATTTTTGAAAGTAAACAGAAATGAGGATTTACAAAAGATTTTTTGTGTAGGGATTTTATTACCCTACACGTGTTAAAAACAGGGGTCTTGGAAACAGTCAAGAAAGGAAAGGTCATAAATTTGAGGATTATATACTCCTCAAATGACAATTTGTGAAAAAATGTATTTGGGAGGAATTTCATGGAGTCTTGGTAAACCAGAAAAAATAGAGTTTCAATCCTACCAGTCATTTGAGACTGAACGAGACATTATTCGGAAGTGCAGTCGTTTATGAGAAATTTTAGGTAAAATTCTGACATAGTGCAGACATGCTACAGCATCTTTTCAATTTTTCCTCAAGTTTTTCGTGGAGATATTCACTCTGAAAAAAATTCGCTTCATTTCGCCTTGGTCTCCCCTATTGATGAGAAAATTCCAAAATTGACATTTGATATTTTTTTTTTGTCAAAAATCTTTGAGAGATCATCACCAATAAATGAATAAATGATGAAAATATCTATTAAGCTCACTGCTCTCTTCGGATATCGAATAAAAGTCAAATTACAAGAAGGCCTTTCTGGTGTATCCAATAATTCATAGAAGAATATAGTTTTGGTGGCATCTGGATGTATATAAGAAGGGCAAAAGATAGAATATGGAGTCTCTGTAAACCGACAAAGCGAAAGATGGAATGATTCCAATTCCTTCAATAACTGACCGCTCCCATGGGATTATTATTTTTTCATCAACTACAGTCTCCCTCCCCATCTGCAACTAGTGGGAAGGGTTTCCTAGGCTGATATGTACGGCATGGACCTACCCAAGAAATTGCATCTCCAACCCAGTCCCTTCTTCCATCTCTCCCACCTTTTCTTCTTCCTCCTTTTCCTGTACTTCGTGTGTAATCCTCTGTCTCTGTTCTCCTTACGTAAACCCCTTAAACCGTTTTCCAGAGAGCGTCGAACCAACGCGAAATATATACGAGCCGGCAAATTGAAAACTACCGATCGACCTCGCCTGAATAAAATATCACTGAAATTTATTTTAACACCTGGTACATCGCTGGACCACCAATCGGATGAAAATCAATTTTGAAATCGCTTCTATTCTGTTTTTCTTATCCTAAAATACATTCTTTCACGTGAAGTTAACTCCTCGTTATAATGAAGTTACGAAATTGAGAAAAACAAATACAAGAAATTTCTTGAATTAATATGACACGTTTTCAACTCATTCAGTATATTTCACTATCCACAGCTGTTTTATTCTCTTTTTGGTATCACTTTGTCTCACTTAATTTCATTCGAGATAGTTGGTGTCGTGCAACACCCTCCGCAATAAAGGAGCATACCCGAGTGGCAAGAGTACGAGGATGGTGGGCTAAATTAAATTTTCTATTTCGCAAAGTCCGGGCTTCCCCTAAACTCGGGACCTCCAGTCTCATTGCAATCATATGAACAAGTATGTACGTGGTTCTCAATTTTTTTCCATCACTCTGTAACCCATCGTGTTATCTGACATTTCCTCTAACCGATTTATCTCAAGCGTCATGCTCGATTTATCGAAAAATTATAATCCCTAAAAACACTTTTCGCCCTAAAATTTTGCATCACTAAATCTCAAAGAGCCTTCAGATTTCATTGATTCATCGAGAAATGAAAAATGAAGAAAAACACTTTGTCAGACTGAAGAAGCAGGTTGGCTACCTCTTGGACAAGGGGTAACGTGTGTTGCAAGGGTGGTTATTTTAATTACTGTCCAGCTGAAGTTAAATTAAAGAGCCCGGGTTATTCTCCTCTCCATTTTCCCTCATTTACCCCTCATCCGCTTCTCGTAATACTGGCGAGCATACCGCCCTCTCACCTCTCTGCATAAACACTCCTCTTTCTCATGGAAGCTACGAAAACGGCCGCGACATTACTGCCGCCATTCTTTACCCTCTCCTCTTTCTCTCAGAGAGCCAGCGGGAGTGCAGCGGTTACGCATTTGACACTAAACCGGGGGCTAACCGGCCCCTGAATTGTTGAAAACGTCCAGCCAGGATTAAGGGAGTGTACCAAGAGCTTCCACCCACCCCACCCCCCCTCGTTTCACCTAACGTTGGCTACGATTGTCCAGAAATTAACCAGCCGTGTGGCAAGTGGCCACTATCCATACACGGATACACTCTACTTTCCCTCTGCTCTCTTGTTGCCAACAAACGTTTATAACACAAATACGTACTGTAACGCCTCCCCTCTACCTTAAGAATTTTCCACTGAATAGAACGAGAAATATTGAATTTAATTTTCGTGACCCTTGAGGATCATTAATCACGACCCTTAGCGTAATTGCAATTCGCCGGGGATATGGACCTCGTTAAAGCGTCTGACTTGCGGATATGATCGCTTTCTTAGATAATTGTGACTGCAGTTAACATCCCTCGGTGTTGATTAATGCTGCATCTGATAAGCAGGTAGAAAACTCAGGTCGTTGACAACTGGGTCAGGCATGGAACAATACTGGGTACTCGTGAGTCATAGAAGAGTATCTTTCCTGGATCAGGACTCTCGTGGAATTGATCGAGAGACAATTACTGCAATGGTATTCAATGATGGGAGATTTGATTGGTGTGAATAGACTTCGGGTGAAAATTTTGGAGAATTTAGCTGACAATTTGAATAAAATTGATTTTCGAATCAAATATACGAGAAAAAATGGGGTGAAGAGGACATTTTGGCGAAATGGTTTTTGATAGAATTGAAAGTTATTCATGAAATTTTTGCAAGAATTAGACTGATGAAGGATTGTAGGATGACTCCTTTTCACTCTTGAAGATCTCCATCTTTTTTTAGGAATATCTGTGATTCCAATTGTCGTAGTGCAAATGCTTGATCATAAGCGGGAATTTTTTAAAATAATTTTGATTTGTAAGTATTAATTCCATGATTTGTAAGATGAACATAAAGAAAAAAATTATTTTTATAAAAATTTCTTATATTTCTTTATAGTTCTCTCGAATACATGATAAAGGTGCTCACCTTCAACCACGTTACCCACTCACTATGTTGTGGAAATCAGAACCTAAGATATTCCAGAAAAAAATGAGAAATTCTCATAAACTCCCGAGTCTCCGTAAATAAAATTCCTAAAAATCAATTCTACCACATGTTTTACATCGTAAAGTCCCCTCAAGTTTCTCGATAGAGCCCTCCAGGACATCCCCCACCCCCCCCCCCCCCCACCCTCTCCAGAACACCGCGATTATACATTAAATCATTGACTCTCAAAATTCTTCAATTGCGATCGATCGCTCTTCCTCTTTCCACTCGGTTTCCCCCGGCTTTTTTTTCATCTCCTAAGCACGTCTATCCAATTGGTCCGTTTCCACTTAAACCGATGCGCCATTGGTCGCTGTTAAGAAAAACACTGCATTATGTATGTTACCCTTTATCCCCAAGTGAGTGCGCTTCAACACGCGGATTACCAGCACTCTCCATCCGCCGTAGAGATCTCTCTCCATCTCTCTGTCGTCCTCTTACTTCTGCTTACCAACTTTCGTTATTTGGACCGTTTACTTTTATCCAGCGACCACTCTCCCCCTTTCCTTACTCTCATTCACCCACTTCCCCATCTTCACCTCTCTCTTCCCCTTTCTGCTGCCATAGGAGAGGAATGTGTCCGGTCACGGACATTATTCAGTGTTAGTGCCTTCACGTTCCACTAATTTCGCCACGACCTTCCGTCTTAGTTTTCATCCCCCTTCATTATCTCTAGCATCCTTATCAATCATCATTATTCTATTGCTCAAATAATCACTACCAATGACTCGGTATATTCCTCCTCTTCTTATCTAAAACCTAGAGAATTGCACGTATGATGTTTAATACATAAAAAAATCTAGTCGATATTGTAACGATGAGAATATGCGAATCTTCGTGACTGGGTGCAAAGTTGCAGCGCCCGCCTGGCGGGACAGCACTCAACCAGCGAAGTGTTGTCAGCTCGGGCTTTTCAGGAGCTTTCAAGTGCTTTCACAGTTGCCTCGAGTGCCGTAAGAGGCTTTCAGAAACGGAGGCGGAAACGGGCTTTTTAATAGGACGGAGGAGATGCCGACCTCCACCCACCTCCTACACTTACTTTCTTTCTCTCTCTTCTTTTTTACACTCGGCTTCTTTGCTTTGCTCTTACTTTTTCTCCTTCTCAATCTCCTTCACATCTCGCATATGGCACTGGCCTTGTCTGAGCTTCAGCATTGGAGATTGGACGCATTAGGTACATTAAGAGATTGAAATTTCAGTTCAATATTATCCAAAATAATTTCGTAAAGGCTTCATCTCGTCTAATCCGTTTTTCCACATCATATCAGTCATTACGAAGAAGAATATGCAGCTCCATTGAACGAATGATCATTCTGAAAAAATTATTTTATAAATTATGAATCATATTGTGCTGAAATTATTAATAATCCTGCTGAATATACAGGACATGAGTATTTTGTTGATCGAGACGCCAATCAATCTGCGACACTTGGAGATCATACGAATCTTATCTGAAACGTCAATAAAACAGGACGGCAATAATCTCCAAAACTTTCCAAGGAGCGGCGCTGAAAATCCTTCGTCGGTAAATGTGGGCTCAATAATCGTTGAGTGTGGGAAAATTCAAATAATGAAAAAAAAAAAAGTTTCATGGAATAATTAATTATGCTAATGATTCACCTGTTTTCCCCTGTTACTAAGTTGCTTTGCAGCTTCACATTAATCTTTACTTTTCCAAGCACTTCAAATAATCATTATTATTTTTCCTTCATTTATTTGATAAGTTTCAATGGTAAAAAATGGATTGTGACAGGATGAGAATTCGCCTAACGTCACACGAATAATTATTCAGTCGATTTTGAAATATTGCGCCAAAACAGTAACTGCTAGTTATGGAATGGGTAACTGAATCTTGACAAATAACGACTGACCCATTTCAACCAATCGGAAAAAGGACATCGCGTATCGGAAGAGGGATAAAAAGGGGGGAGACGAGCAACGGGCGTACGTTACGCACTTCGCTTTAAAATGTAGTCGAATTAACAGCGTGTAAAACTATTGTAAAATTTCTTGTGTATTTTGTCGACAGAAAGAGACGCCCAAAAGATTATAAGAATTATTAATAAAATATCATTTGAATTAGAAATGGTATAATTATCAATTTATTTAATTGTCAAATAAGAATAGCTGAATTATAATTAACGTGGATTTGACTGGTAAGTAATCTGAAGATTTCACTCTACTTGACTTATTTGCTTACTCAGTCTGTTTTCCGTTTGGGTCACCCGATCGAACCCTCTCTTCGTTTAGTCAAAATAAATCAGTCGAATTATTAATGAATATTTTGTTAATTTTATATAAATTAACTGGCGCTCAACAAAATAAAATCATCAATTCTTGAGCCCCGGCAGCCTTCGACCCAGGCCGCGCCGGGTGAAGCTTCTTTATTTCGTCCATTCAAATTAAAGTCATACATTCTGTCAATTATTTAACAAAATAAAAAAGAAGCTGTCTCAGGATATTGCCATCTTCATGAAGTTTTATCGATTTTGTTTTACTTTAAATTCAACGGATGGTTGAATGATGGAATCATTGAAAAACATCTACAATTCGTGTAGAACTTCATTTCTTTTTCGCAGACAGCATGTTCAAGCTGAATCCAACTAAACAGGACTTGACCCTCGAAGCATCCACCAAAATTTGAAAGTTTCATAATAATTTAATGGATTTCCTAATGAGACATTCTAGCAGATTAAACAATTTGTAAATTCAGTGAGGACTGCACTGTCAACACGGAATAGTTCCACCTCTCTAACGTTCACATGAACGTACATAAACGTGTTTTCCTGATGTCCCTTCCAGTGCTTACAGCCCTCTGCTACCTTACGGGATTGGGGTCTCTCCCGCCTATGCTTCATACTCGTCTCCCGAGACTGGTCGTTTCCTCTCCACCCTCTGATTCTCCCCCTCTTCCCCCATCCTCATCTGCTCATGCCATCGCTCTGTTTAATGCAGTCCATTAGAGTGCATTTAGATCGAGGGATAGTTAAAGCGCAGGAGCCCAGGTATATCTATAGCAACTAGCATGTTGGATGTTGGTACTCGTGCTACCCACGACCACACATATCCCCCCCCCCTCTTGTAACGTGGAGAATTGTTAGCCACATCCATTCATTTAGCTTACGTCCACAGTAAAATATTTTTTGATACACTCAGCATTAACATAAGCTTGCTAATTAGTTGATAGAAAAAGAGCAGACGAAAATTGAGTAATTCTTTGAATCAAATTAAATCTGTTCATCTGGCAATTTTCAATGGCTTCACGCTCAACTAATTAGATCCTTCTGGAGGGATAAATTTACTATTGAAGTATGCTGCTGCAGTTATTCGAAACAGATATATTGGACTTCAGCTGGAATTTTGTGCTTTGCCTGGTAAAAATTGGTTGAAATCAGTAAAAATTTATGAGAAATTTCCGATAAGAGCATATTTTCCAGAATTTATAATTGCAAAGTTTATCAAAGTTCAACTTCTTTTCATAAAAAATTTGAGATTTTTTGAAAATATCACTGGTTTTTATTATCCTGAAGCAAGAATTTTGGAATGAATACAAAGGTAAGGTCATTCGCCATCGATTCATCCGGTTTCCAATCTATTTTTGATCATTTTGGACGGAGCTAGGAGTTATTTCATGAGACTCCGTTTTTGCCCCATATCTACCTGAAAAATTAATTGCAGACTACTCGAATCGATAAGCTCGTCTCTAGATTCTGGCGACAGGAATATTCAAATCGACGATATTCTGACAAAACTGAAAAGAAAGGAATTGACTAGAAACATTCAAAAAAATCCTAAAAAAAATTATGACACATAAATTTCATCGGAAGTTTCTTCAGCTTTCCACTGCAATTTTCACCAAAAATATCTTTATCCGATTAAAACAGGAGATATCATGTAGAAATAGTGGAACTCGCGGAAAAAAATTTTAAAAAACCTGTAGTCAGAAGAATCCAAAAGGAATGAAAGATGAAACAGTCTCCGCACTCCTTCTATACATCCTTCCCGCAAAGCCAAACTCAATTGGATATCAGTCAATTTTTAAGAAGGAAATACAGAGCCAATGGAATTCTCGAAGCTGATTCCACAAGGACATATTGAGTCTAGTAGAAAATCTGAAGCATAGCTCATGATCCAGCCTGAACATTTTTCTGCATAACTGAAACCCACCCACACGAATAAAGACTTCCCGAGCCTGGAAGGCATTCGGAACGATCGATCGTTTGGCATGATCCATCGATGACAGAAGCCATCACTTTAAGAAAGGTGATAAAAATGAGGGTTCCTCGAGTTATCATCAATTCATGCTGGAGGTGCACCCAGAAAAATATCCACAAAATATCCTTAATTTCACAATTTTTTATTGATATCGAAAAATTTTGACAACAGAAACTGTCCTTTATGTCCACAGGCCGATACATCCATCCTTCTCTAGTCCTTTCTTGGCAGGGGCTAGAAATGAGCGGTCATCGACAGGGAAAACAGTTAGATAAGGGTTTTCTCCCTTCAGAAAATCGATCGAATACTATAAAAAGATAGAATTACCATGGAGATTATTTTTTCCTCCAAAGAATATCATAATTGAAAATTTTCGGTACACAGAATCGTTTTATAATTTTCATATTCATCTCAAAAGTAGTACAAACGTCATACAATTATAACTAATATAATGGATCAACACTGAATAATTCCAATAATTTTTTTTTAATTGCTTAATTGAATAATTGTGTTCATAATTTGGTCAAATTCGCATGAGGTAACTGTGGATATCAGTATCCTCATAGGGGCATTATAGGAGTAGGAAATCAATTTGACAAACATCTAGAGCAAAGTCAAAGAGCGGACTTTGCTCTACATGTTCGTCAAATTGATCAGATCGATAGAATTCAAGGAATCACAGTGTTAAAAGTGGACCATAATTCGACCCTACTATCTCAAGCTAGCGGCCGGAGCGCCAGAAGTCAATGGTCAGGTTGGCCAATTCGATGAGTGTGAATCACTCCTACTGGAACTAGACATTTTCTCATACACGTCTTTGAACTCAGATATCTTTCATAGGTCCCTGTTTTGACTTCTAGATGCACTGTCAATGTTGAATCCAACTGTTGAGCAACGGGCGAAAAGCGATATTCATGGAAAACATCTTGTACACTCAATTTCCGTGGAGTTCAACTCACTCACTCGGCTCATTCTGAGCACGTGACATATCATCAGTCCCTGTTGGCCGCACTAAGGTTGATTTCATTGAGCTCGAGGAAGCAGTTGATATTTCCGTTATTCGAGCTCGTTTCGACTGCTTCGCTCGATCTGATGCAGTTGATGGTCCTTCGATATTTCCATTATCTGTTCCTTTGCGCTTGCTGAGTCTCCGACGATTGGAACAAGCGGTGTTAACCAGCTTGGTGAATTCAGAAAGTGAAATGTATTTTTCCGATTCATGATTGATACAATCTATAATGAACAGGTAAATATAAATTTGAAAATTCAGGGAAATATTGTCGAAAGAACTAAAAATATTTGCGGGTATGATAATTACCAAATATTGCCATGAAAACATTATGTTCGATTGCTCTTGTGCCTCTAGTTCCTTTGGCAGTTCTATTCTTCAAATCCGTGCCATAGATTTCTACTAATAGTTCAGTAGCAAACTTTCGTCATTGATTCCCAATTCTGGTTTTCATGTCATCGAGCACACCTGTCCTTATATATACTGATGATCCAGGAGATATCTCGGTCTAGAAATTTCAAATAATAACAGATGACGTTGTCATTCTCCAGAAAATATTCCACGTGAAAACACGATATAACATGTCAGAATATATTAGTGATTAAGAAGTTATACGAATATCACAATGAAATTGTCAATTCATAACCCTGACAAGGAGTTCTCCATCTTAACAGATAGCTCAAGCGCTGTTCAAGCTTTGCCGTTCCCGAAGCTCAAGATTGAACGAGATGCATACCTTCTCCAAAATCAGAAAAAGTAAAACAACTTCCAGAGGAATCAAAGAGAGATGAGAGCTCAAGAGCTTCATATAGATCCCATCTTACTGACAAATTTGACAAAAAAGTAGCAAAATCGAATCAAGTGGATAATCTCTAAGATTCTAATTTTTTTGTTGTATATGGTGAATAATCCATTCAGCATATACGAAAAAATGAGCTAAGGGTCCCGAAGCTATTAATAAGAAAAAAAATGATTATCCTCTCCCTAAATGATAGATTACAATATAAAAACAAACTGAGTTGAATAACATTACCTTTTCTGGTCCTGCAGTTCTTGCTTCATCAGGAATCTGTAAGTATTAATCAATTTGAAAACTTCGAAGAATGGCATTCATGTTAATAACGGAATTTTTTCTTACGTTTCCATGGTTGAATATTCTGTTCGAATTAGATTTTTTTGTTTCCGCCGCGCAATGTTTCTCCAGAAATTTCGCCCACTGCATAACGGATCGGGCGAATTCAACCGTTACTGCAAATAGTGAAAAATTTCGATACTCATGTTTGATTGTTATTGATACGGGGTATTTGATTCAATAGATAATTGTTTACCTGGTGGGAAGATATTCGATATTTCAGCTCCAGAGCCCGCTTCGTCTTCACTTAATGCCTCATCAACAATTTCATCATCTTTATCATCGATTTCTCCATCTTTATCGTACTGTTCAGGCGCGTTTAGAATCTCCACATTCCTTACATTGATCTTTGACATCTTTTTAACTGTTGGACTCAATTTTTCTCCATTCCTCATAACACTGAAAGAATCTCTATTGGCAGGAATACGAGGCAGAGTTTTTTCCTTCAAATTTTCTGAACCACTTGACCTATTGAATGTCAAAGATTCGGTTTGCAACACTTCCTCTTCCAATTCTTGAGATTTTGCCTTTACATTTACTTTTCTCTCCCTTTCCAATGACTGTATTTTCTTCTTCAACTCTCGAACTTCGGCATCCTTCCACATCACTTTAGAAGCAGTATTTTTCTGCTGATCTTTTGTCAGAACGGCACTTGATGGAATGACACTAAAATTGTTCTCTTCCAACCAAAACACAATTGCGGACATTGCGATGATTATTATTTGATGAAGTTGAGAAATCGAATACGAAGCAGTCCGTTCAAGGACTAATGAAAGACTGACTAGCTGAGTATGTCTTTTACTCTGTTCATCTAGAAAGCACCTAAAATATACCTAAGTCCAATGTACCTAACCTTTTGCCTTACCACCCCTTCTTTTGCCATCTCAATAAAAATGGGAAATACCCGAAAAACAATAAATACCTGGCTGTAGGTCATTCAAAGACCTCCGGTCCAAACAGACATGCACTAAATTTCAGGTACCAACGACCGATCCTTCCATCATTCTATCGACAGCTGTCTCATTTTTCTAATATTCATTTTGGAAGAAATGCGTTATTGATCAATATAATTCATGCGTGTTTGAGAAGTGGAGATATGAATTCATAAAATAAATGCAATGGCAATCTCATTGAATGGATTCAATCAAACAGCAGAGTTTAAAGTCAAATTGATAAGATTTTCAATGCAAAAGGAAAAACTGCGGATAAGACATTTTTAACATTAAAATTATCTCTAAAATGAGAATAACCAATACAGTTCCTGCATGTTTCGTGAAGAGAAACTAATTTCTCCCTTTCCTTAGTATCCAAGAGTGTCCGCAAAGAATTTATTGAATAGTTGGAGGCGATCGTCTCCATACCTGCATCGTAAACCTCTCTCATTATTACACCAATTGTTTTGCACCATCAATGGGATACAGTAGACTCTTGAATAAGTTCTCCTGTCCGTTCCAGACCGCTCGTTAAAGTTCCGTTCCCCACTTTCACATAGATTAGTCTCCTCTGCGCAGTTGATTGCGCCGTGGCACACTCTCCTATGCGCAGCTAGATGCGCAAAATGTATAATTCTAGACTACATCTTGTGCACGTAACCTCATTCAAAATGCCGCGCATTTAACCTCAATTTGATTGGTCCTTCAAAGAAGCAGAGTGGGGGAGCCAACGAGGAACTTAAATGGAAAAATTTGAGGATCTTTAACGAAAGCGGAACTTTATTGGGCGGAACTTATTTGAGAGTCTACTGTATATTGTTATAGATTGGAGGAACAGAGTAGGGGAAAATTCAGAAATTTGTGAGAATGACTCACTCTGCATATACCTGTGCAATTAACCCTAGAGTTTAGGGCCTAGACTGGTTAGCCTATAGGTGTGGCACTCGGCTGGGTAGCAAATTCTCGAATAATTTGGCTTTCATCATTGAAGTGTTTGGAAAACTATGATATTTCTCAAATTACGTATCGTGCGATTTGGAAGAAAAATCGAATAAATTCTAAGAGCCGATGAAATTCCTCCAATGCTAGATAAAATTATCCGGTGAGCGACGTTGCCGAGAATACGCCAAACGCGCTCGAGCAGTGTAGAAGAGATTCGACACCGTCACAGCCAAGAAACGCGGCGACGAATCCCTCATCACCTGACCAAAGTCGTTAGAGCGCTTATGCTGATTGGTGGAGATAATTCTATGAGAAAGACATGTATAAAAATTGAGGCACCGGACCCTTTACCATGAAAAATAATCCCAGAAATCATCTTGTCGGAGTGAAGGGGTGTACTCTTCACTCGAACAATCTCTAATTTAATTGATCTTTTCTCTAATTAATAAATTACTCTCTCAACCGTTTCAAGAGTCTCATATTCAATCGAAAGATATCAGAGATATCTGCAGGATCGAGGATAGAACCTCACTTGTCCGCCTCTTTTCACAAAATACAAGGCACAATGTGTGGAAGAGGAGAAACAGAGGGCATAAGGGGACTTTGATTATACCGACAATGGGACTCCGGCATTAATTAGCGTGCATAATTGTTTACCAGCGTTTAGCAGAGCTCGATCAATATTTGACTGAATACCCGCTAAATACTAGGTATATCATCGGCTCTCAAATCAAGTCGGTTTCTCTCTGGATACTCACTTCTCTCTGAATAACATCAGTTCCGGCAAGCAATTACTGCAAGAGAGACAGATAGTTGAATACTTTTACTATTGTTCAGTTTAAGAGAAAACACAGAAACCTTTGCAGAATGAATTACAATGGGGCTGAATAACAAGTACAGATAACATGAAGAAACAAATCAGTTGCAAAGTCATAAAACAGGTTAAATCAGCTTGTCTTGGTGATAAAAGGAGGTGGAGAAAAGATGTGAGAATCAAAAATTCGATGGTAAATATAGTAACTCGCAATAGCTCAGCGGTAGAGCACCTGACATGTAATCAGAGAGTCGTGGGTTCAAATCCTGCTTGCGCATTACATATTTTTTCCGGAATTTGATTCTCTTAAAAATTTATTAATAAAAATTAATTTATTAATAAATTTATTTGTTTAATGGCGAACGTTAGGAGCTTCAAAGAAGGATGCAGAAAAAAGTGCTCAATCTCGCTTAGTTTCCGAGATATTCTCAAAAAATACATGCCCAAAAAAAGATCTATCTCGTTTCATTTCCACACTCAGATAGCAGAAAACATGAGCTAATTGAGAAGGTCATAATAAATAAAAATACACAAGAAAATTGCTCATGGAGAGTATTTTCGACTTTATCAAGTCTCCACTTGGAGAGAGCGAGAAAGAGAAGTGGCATACGCCGACCGAGGACCATGTCGTACAGCGTGTTTAACCTGGGTACTTGCCTTATATACCTCGTTTACCTTCCACCTTCTCCCCAACTTCCTCTCCTCGCACAATTGCACCTCAGCTTGGGCTTCTTATCTCGTACTGTATTCCCCAAAAGGTCACATCACCGTGTAGAACGGCTAATGAAAGCGTATTGAATTTGATAACTCCATCGTAGTGATAATTTTATGCTGCGAAAAATGGTGTTATCTATTCATTCATTTTCTTCTTCATTCACTTTGTTTTATGGAACAGAAAAATAAAAGCAATGAAGTGCGTAATCGGAGGGGAAATTCTATTTAAAATTAATGAAGAGAAACAATTTACATATATCTGTTTTTATCAATTGAAAAAGAGCACGAATACCTCAAAGTGTTTTTGAGATATAAAAAATTATATAAACAATTATAATTGAGAACAAGTTCACGATTAAATTAATGAGTAGAAACATCTATTTCGTATCATCTCCTCAGCAATTTTCCCCTTGTTTTTCATCCTTTCCACTTTAATTTTTTGCTTTTACAATGGAATTAATTATTTCAGTTAAGACTCATTTGTACCTCTATTTTCCTTATTTGTAGTAAAATTAACAAAAAATACCTAATAATTTCGTTATCTAGTATCTTGGGTT
This sequence comes from Aleiodes alternator, assembly GCA_963921955.1. Taxonomy (NCBI): domain Eukaryota; kingdom Metazoa; phylum Arthropoda; class Insecta; order Hymenoptera; family Braconidae; genus Aleiodes; species Aleiodes alternator. The sequence continues at coordinate 1,808,353 of OY998110.1, read as the reverse complement.
TAATAAGACTGTATCATGAAAAAGCCAGAACAAATTGAAGGCCCACGGGTAATGAGAAGAAGTCAAAAGCTATATGCAAGTGTTTGCTACAACGCACAATGCTTTTTGTCTCTCTGTTTGTGTATGTAAGTAGTTTTTACTCGTGTCTATGAAGACTCCTAAACAATTTCAATTCACCAACACGAGAATAGTGAAACACACACTCATTTTATACAGTGTAGCAGCTTTAATCCCGTAGAATTAATTCCTTTTTCCTTTTTCATAGCATCGTGTATTCTCTGTGTTTCGTTCTTCATCAGGTTCAGGTATTAATATCACCAACGTTACAACTCACACCATCTATTTTTTCATATCATTTCTATTGTTCAGCATTGAGGCCTTATTTTCCCATGCCAATGTTACACCCTTATCTTCAATTTTCCAGGAACGAACAGACTCATTTTCCACTCCTGGATCCCTTCATAACTACCAAAGTATGCAGACATTGATAAGAGTACAAAATAATTGCAGATGGTATTTTTATTTTTATCCTCGTAAGTAGCTTATTGAGAGCATAAAATTTCTACCTACGAGAGAATGGCGATATGTGGAAACGGTTCAACTCATCACAAACATTACAATTGAAATTTCATACCAGCATGCTTCTTTCCTCTTGTTTCATCATCTGAGAGTATTCTCCCGTTTATTTTGTTCATTGAAAATTTCGATGAGAGACTGTTGCACACTCGAGTACTGTCGACATTGAGAATTAAATGAAATAGAATATGCAGAGGGGAGAATGAGAAAATAAAATAAACGGTAGACGTGAGACTTTGAGCGCAACTAAACAGAAATGAGCCAGACAAGTGAGGTAAAACGTTGAAATGAAATCAGGCAAAGTCTCTCTGTCATTTGGGAAAGATTCCCCTATATTAAAGAGTAACTTTGGCAACATAAGGCGTTGTTTTAATTATTCCGTGCTTTTGCCACGCGCTTTTCGTCTATTCATATGAAATTCATTCTCGCGAGACTCTGTCTTGTGTGTTCCACTTGCCTTTGAATTGACGCATGTGGTGCCACGGACGACTGGTTGGAATGATTGAATGATCGAGTTACAGAAATAGTGCTATTAGAAACATAGAGATATTTTAAGACAAACATCGTGATTTTCTTGAGAATGGGACAATGTTAAACCAAACAGTGAGGAATGGTCCATCTGATTACCTTCTTCTTGATAGACCTTCCTCTGCCCTGGCAAAGGCCTTTGCTCTATGAAAATGATCATTTCTGCTCTATCGAATTCTCAGAATCGTTTGCGATATTGTTATAAAATTTTGCAGGCTCTTTTCTGACGACATAGGCAGTTTCACTGTAAAGTTTCATCAGAAAATACGCCACAGAAAAAAAGTTATGAAGATTTGAAAATCGGGATTTTCATGATGGCTGATTTCCTTCGAATATTCCTTTATCCTCATTTTTCACCCATTTCCCGAGGGAATACGAGGTTTTCCTTGAAATTTCGAGAAGAGTTGATTGAAAATAAGATGATGGGGGATCCTGAAGGGCCAAAAGCCACAACGATTCGGGATATCCAGTATCGGCGGAATTTTTTCAGTTTTTCTCGATTATCTCGGTAAATAAGCGAGATAGAGCGAAATAGACATTAATATGGAGTCAGGAAAAAGTTTTCTCAGTTTTTCGCGATTATCCTTTATAAAAAGGAACAAGAACGCAAACAACCGATGTATCAAAAGTTGTCACGATTAAAGTGAAGTCCTCTTCCTCATTGGTCAGTTAAATTGTGAGTAATATAGTGCGCGTAATATACTATACTAAAGATACCTAACGGGCGCGCTGTAGCGCACCATGGGTCTCGTTGAAAAAATTTTTGCATGACCAAAATCATAAAAATTGAAATTTTTCGAAATTAAACAGTCATAATGATTCCAAATTTTGGGCACATCAAGGGTTGACATATTAAGAGCTCATCCTGAAAGGCCCCTTTTTTCTTCTATTTTTTTTCCTATTTTTTAATCGACTGGTTCAATTGCCCTGTAATTCAATTGATCCCCTCCTCCCCTAGAATACAAAGTCTTCATCGCTGCTATAACGGGTTTGTAAATGTACAGCTTGGATATTTCGATAAATAGCCTGTCCAAAATGGAATAAACATTGCTGGTAATCTTCTGAAGGCCTCAGGATAGGGAAGGCCTCAAAAACTGAAAATTTACCATTGTTGATCCAGCATCACTCCCACATTTAGCAACAGATTATCACTAAATTTCCTCCAATCCATTTGCTCAATGTGATGATGAAAACTACATTACAATTACAATATCAAGTAGTCAGTCGAAGCATGTAGAGCTTCAATAATCGGGCGTGATGATGTATAACCTTGCCTGAACCCTTCCCGATCTCGACAACGAATGGAATAAATCCTGCACGGGCTCTCACTACCTAAGCCAAACTGAAAAGAGCAGAGACATCATATGGACACTGGATATACTATTCAGTATGACCAAGCGAGAATGCTGGCCAAATCCCAAGGATACTTTGAGAGAAAGTTGGCCTAGAGATCCACAAGAATCCCAACAACTTGAACAGGGATAAAGGATACCAGGTGAACCCTATTTGGAAAACCGTCCTCCCGGTTTTTCAATTGACCAGCTGATCAATTAAAAACTCCTGATTGGCTCTACGCCCACCCCTACCTACCCCCTCCCCTCCAGAAGGGGTATATAAGGACTACCCATTGACCATGGAGCTCAGAATCGGAGCTCATAGCCCTGAAGATGCAAACTGCAACGTTTGCAAAACGTCGACGCAACGCTGAAACCAAACGCGACATCCATCCGGAAGCCAAACATATTAATAATGACAATGGCCGCGAAAGTCTAAAAACTGTGAAAAGAGCAGAGAGTTCAATCGATCAGTGTGAAACTGAAATAATAGGCAACGAGTAGGCACTCCACGTATAACACTGTAATGAACGAAAAAAAAAAAGTTTTCCAAAAAATTCACCTAGCCACGAACATTTTGTGGACAGGGTTTCGCTATTAGTGTACTGTGGGGCTCTATATCACAGAGGACACTACCGAAAATACAATGAAGCACAAAAATCCAGAAACAAGTACACAAGCCTCAAATTTTTCGTTGTTACTCTCCAAAAATTCTCCTAATTTTTCATCTCACCTGCAATTATTTTATCACTAACTTTCTCTGTTATGTAAATGACATGAATTTTTATAGATTTCGTGCGAAAAATTGTGTTCTTAATCACTTATTTAGTGACGTTTTGAGCACACGCAAAACCCTCGTTAACCCTGAGCACCGAAAGGCACCGGACGATTGTTTATTTTTGAATTCAACTTTGTTGAGCATCGTTACAAGCAAAATCAATGATTACAGTAGAGTAAACTCAGAAATAAATTATCGTTACAATTGATGACAATCTGACGTTAAAAATTCATGCCTCATATTTTTATAAAGAATATTCTGGTCTCTTGCCATTGATTATTTCTTTTTTTTCCTCATAAAATGAAAAATTCTTGCAGACAAACAGAATAACTTGAATTTATCTATCTACAAATATTTTATAATAAATTAACGATAATCAGTTCAATCAGTCAAAGACTTTTTTTCATTTACCAACCAGAAAATTCGTTAATTATTTTCTCAGCAGGCAATCGTTGAATCCTGAATGCCAGTGTACCTTGAACCCGTTCAAGAGTATCGTTGACCTGTGATTTACGGGTCACGATGGCTCCCTTCCCTTGATCGTTAGTCAGCAAACGCGCACGTAAGGCATATCTCTCTTTCTCTCTATTGTTTTTTTCTCCTCTTTCCTCCTTATGTTTGTCTTTTATTTTTCATTCCTTTTTTGTTGTACTACTCTGATGTTTTTAGTACACAAAAACCAAGACACATCGGAATAAAACATCGTACTAATATATACAACGCGACTGAATCATAAATATTGAAAATTTATAATGACAATTACTATAAAAATTGTCACACAATAAAATTCAAAAATTTATGATTATCTTTTATGGTTAAATATCAGACATTCAAACTTGAGAAGATTAAAAAAGTAAAATTAAAATTTCATAGCCATTATTTTGAAATTCTCATTGTTTCCGAGTTGTGAAAGGATTTTGGGATAATTAAGGATAATTATATCAGCTATTTCTCAACGAAATTATCAATGTCCCAGAGAAATAACAATGATTGAATCCTTTTATAGTTAAATATCCATTAATAATTCATTTCATATTTTAATAAATTATTTTTAATTTCGTGAATATTGAAAACCAACAAAATAGAGTCCAAGCCATTTTGCAATATGTATATATAGTAAAGAGCAAGGCGATGTAGGTACGTATATGCAGCGTTTGAAATTACAATTTAAACACCAAAAAGCCCTTGGCCAACCTCCTTTCACCGTCCACCTATGCTTATCACTTCGTTTTCATCTAAACGTCTCATTTTTATGCGCCATTGAAATTCCTCATCTTTCTCCACCGCCCAAGCGACTCTCCCCTCTCAACTCCCCCCCCCCCCCTCCCCCTCCCCAATTCAGGCGTCACGCAACACTTGTCACTGCAATATTACACATTCAATGTACGTAAATAATTATTCCCAAAGATTGTGAATGATTCTTATTTATTCATTTTTTTTTCATTTCCTCGTGGTGTAATCAATCACTTGAGAAAAATGTTTCACGTCATTTTTTAAATGCAAGCTTTCGTGTTAGAATCAACAGAGATGGCGAATGGGGAAACGCAAGGGACTGTTGCAGTTGCTCGAGGACAATTACATGGTCAGAAGGATTTTACAGTCGATAATACATAGGACGTGAAATTGTAACAATGATTTTAGCGAGAGTGAGAGAAAAAGGAGGGAGGACCGATATTACAGTAGTCAAGGGATAGAACAGGATGAGTCTACTTCAAGATTTGTTTTTGAAGAATATCTCGAAGACTACACAGAGAAAAATGTTTTTTTAATTTAAGAATGTGCAGGTCACTTAAATTAAGAAAGTAAAGTCACCTGATTTAAGTGAGAAAACTTACTTGATTTAAGTGAGTTTTACTTTCTTAAATTAAGAAAGAAAAAGTCACTTGATTTATGTGAGAAAAGTCACTTAATTTAAGTGACTTCTACTTTCTTAAATTAAGAAAGAAGAAGTTACGTGATTTAAGTGAGAAAACTCACTCGATTTAAGTGAGTTTTACTTTCTTAAATTAAGAAAGAAAAAGTCACTTGATTTAAGTGAGAAAACTCACTCGATTTAAGTGAGTTTTATTTTCTTAAATTAAGAAAGAAAAAGTCACTTGATTTAAGTGAGAAAAGTCACTTAATTTAAGTGACTTTTACTTTCTTAAATTAAGAAAGAAAAAGTTAAGTGATTTAAGTGAAAAAAGTCACTTGATCTAAGTGAGAAAACTCACTTGATTCAAGTGAGTTTTACTTTCTTAAATTAAGAAGGAAAAAGTCACTTGATTTAAGCGAGAAAAGTCACTTAAATTACGTGACTTTTACTTTCTTAAATTAAGAAAGAAAAAGTTACGTGATTTAAGTGAAAAAAGTCACTTGATCTAAGTGAGAAAACTCACTTGATTCAAGTGATTTTACTTTCTTAAATTAAGAAAGAAAAAGTCACTTGATTTAAGTGAGAAAAGTCACTTAATTTAAGTGACTTTTACTTTCTTAAATTAAGAAAGAAAAAGTTACGTGATTTAAGTGAAAAAAGTCACTTGATCTAAGTGAGAAAACTCACTTGATTCAAGTGAGTTTTACTTTCTTAAATTAAGAAGGAAAAAGTCACTTGATTTAAGCGAGAAAAGTCACTTAAATTACGTGACTTTTACTTTCTTAAATTAAGAAAGAAAAAGTTACGTGATTTAAGTGAAAAAAGTCACTTAATCTAAGTGAGAAAACTCACTTGATTCAAGTGAGTTTTACTTTCTTAAATTAAGAAGGAAAAAGTCACTTGATTTAAGCGAGAAAAATCACTTAAATTAAGTGACTTTTACTTTCTTAAATTAAGGAAGAAAAAGTTACGTGATTTAAGTGAAAAAAGTCACTTGATCTAAGTGAGAAAACTCACTTGATTCAAGTGAGTTTTACTTTCTTAAATTAAGAAAGAAAAAGTCACTTGATTTAAGTGAGAAAAGTCACTTAATTTAAGTGAACTGCTATTCTTAAATTAAGTGACTGCACGTTCTTAAATTAAGAAAACATTTTTCTCTGTGTAAGCGAGATAGCACGGCTTTGCTTCAATCTATTTCCATAGTTTTTGCAGTCCTCTAGAGAAAGATATTGAGTGGAAATTGCGCTATCTCGCTTAGTTTCCAGATACTCTCCGAAAGTGAATGGCAAGAACAACCAATTTATCCTCTCTTACCTCTTCACTATTGAATAGAAGTGAATTTCTGAGAAAATTAATCAATGATTATCGGTCAAGTTATTCAGCCACGAAGTTTACTTACTGAGATTGAACAATTTTCATTGGATGATTCTTACGATATTTTTCAAGCTGAACCAGCTGAATTTGTTGAAATACTCTCAGCAGATAACTTTATTGTTCAGAGCACAGCAATTGATCTGGAAACTCTCATACACATTGTAATTTCACAAGTTATATCGAATTTATCAATGCGGAAGGCGTGTCTGTGGCACATACGTTCTTTCATTTCTGATTATTCATTGAATTTCAGATTGCGAATGCATAATCAATGATAACGAAGAGGCGTATCTCTGAACCCCACGCATCTCCACAGACTTCTTTGTTTTCCGAGGGAGTTCGTAGTGGAATTTCACTCGTACTCGTGATTTTTACCAATTCAAATTCAAAATGAAACTGCAAAGTCCAGTTCAGGTAAAGACGGGGGAAGACGTAAGGCCTATGTTCACCGGATCGACTGCTTATTTTGACGACGGTGCGCGTAAGAACTACGTATGTGAATTCATGGAATTTGTACTGGTCGGTAGGGTCGGAAATGCTGGTAAAGCAGAGCCGAATCTTCAGAAAGATTATATTATTCTGTTTTCTCCTTTCTGCTTTGAGGAATAATGAAAATTTTTTTCTATAATCAATTTTCACATCAATTCAATAATGAAGAGGTAAAACAATATGAGATTTTTATCATTCATTCCCGGAGAATATGGAGTAAGTGCATTCATTACCATATTGCGTAAGTTTATTTATTTATTTATTTATTTAACCTTTAATAAAGACACAACAGCTAGAAAGCCAATTACAGGGCCACATACATTCTATTTTACACTTTGAGAAAAAAAAATTAATAATAATAATTTACATAATTTTCATTCTACAGTTAAAATTCTATAAAATGAATTTAATATTCTGTTCTGAAGGAGACGTTGACACGCTCCACGTCATGAAATCACATAGTACACTCTCTGTATATAGTCTTATCTTTATACCTTTTAGTATATATCTCATCCAACAAGACGCGATTATGATAAACTGTAATGGAGACATTAATTCCTTTTTTAGCGATTGTTATTCATTTCCTGACCACCTCAATCGCTACAGCCTACAAGAAAGATTTTTAATAAGAATTTCGAAACGAATGAAAAGAAAATGACTCATTCTGTTTCACTTCTCCTCTAGAACAGAAGTTTTCCACTGGAAACAAAGAATACGTACTTCCATAGAGTGAAATAAAAAAAATACTTTTGAATAAATATGATTCGGGGATTCAACTGCCCGGAAACGTCGGTGAATTCACGCCTCCGTGAAGTTACTCACCAAAACCTCGATCCTCGAAGTCCCACGTATTTCAGGACACGTCGCTCAAACCAGAGAACAGCCGGAAGTCATGAAATTAGTTTAACTTATTTCATGACTTATCTGTATCAGTGTGCGTAGACAATCTGCAAGATATGATTGTACTTGAAAAGAAAAATCCAAAAACATCTCGAAGGTTCTATTACACAGAGAAAAATGCTTTCTTAATTTAAGTGAGAAAACTCACTTGATTTAAGTGAGTTTTACTTTCTTAAATTAAGTGAGTTTTCTCACTTAAATCAAGTGACTTTTTCTCACTTAATTTAAGAAAGTAAAACTCACTTAAATCAAGTGAGTTTTCTTACTTAAATCAAGTGACTTTTTCTCACTTAATTTAAGAAAGTAAAACTCACTTGAATCAAGTGAGTTTTCTCACTTAAATCAAGTGATTTTTTCTCACTTAATTTAAGAAAGTAAAACTCACTTGAATCAAGTGAGTTTTCTCACTTAAATCAAGGGATTTTTTCTCACTTAATTTAAGAAAGTAAAACTCACTTAAATCAAGTGAGTTTTCTCACTTAAATTAAGAAAACATTTTTCTCTGTGTATACTTTGTATCATTATTCTCTCACTTGTTTCAATCGCTGGCCCTCAAATGCCTTCACAAATGAGAAAATTCCCTCCCCAAGTGCCCTCTAGCGTTCATTGACTTTTTTTTACGATCATCTATTCGGCTCGCACTAGCCAGAGCCCTAGGCGGGAAATTCAGCTTGATTCTTACTCTGACAGATTCTTTGGCAAGCCGAAACTCGGCCACAATCATTAACACGCATCCCTCCGTCTCTTCCCCATTTCTACTAACAAGCGAATCCAAGGAAACACACATTCCACATACATATAAACGTACAACCACATGCGAAAAGATCATACGTATGAAGCAGTAGTACTCTAGGTGGGATACTATCTCGCACTTGTTAAATCGGCCATTTCTTGTCACAGCATACCATCGTGTCCGTGGCCCGAGGATCTGCGGTAATAACTGGACGCCATTAAAAAACCTCCCCAGGGTAAAAACCGACTAAGGAGATACCCGCTCTTCTCTCAGTTCCACTTCTTCCTCTTACTCTATCCACAGTAGTCCTGCTCGTTACTACCAGGATACGAGATTTTCCTCCGTTGACCGACGATATTTCTTTTAACTTCACGTGTGGATAAATTCCATAGCTTTTTTTCCACAAACGGCAATATTGTATGGATAACTTCGACGTTTCTGATCATTTGATCTCTTGAATTCGTAGCAAGCAGAATAATTATTATCAATGAAAATATCACTCCGGGGCTTTAGCCAAAAATATAAAAAAAAAAAAAAACAGTACAATGTTTGAATTTTTTCCTGCGATGAATCCCACTTGTTATTTCATGATATAACACCGATTAAAATTCGAGAATGGAAAAAAATGAAGCTTTTCGGTAAATCCCCTGAGTGATCCTTTCAATTGCTGTGGATTACCTGTTGGCGATTATGGAAGTTTACTAGTGTTCCTAGAGAAAAAAAAACAACACAGTTTCCTCGAATTTTTATGTTTTTATCCTTCTTTGGGTCATTATATACTACCGTATACTTGTTATCGATGAGCTGCAAGCCAGCTCAATTCATAACGAGCTGGGATTAAACTATAATTCCCTCTCAGGATCGGAGTAGGATTGCCCACGATAATGATTCTCACGCGAATGTATAAAACATAGCTAGCTCTTTCCCATTGGCTTTTCAAAATATCTGAATTAGAGAAACTCATGTATATTTCGTTTTCATTCTCGTATGTCTGTATAACTATTTGATTTTCCCATCATCCTGGCCACTCGTTTCAAGCACGATCGGCTATTCGATGGACTCAAAATGAAATTCCAATGGATTTTGAAGGGTGAAAGAGGTGGGCGTTATCATTATTCTGCACCACTTCGATATATGTTTCGTCTCTCACTAATTGCGAATATGTGTTTCGTCTCTTGTTACTATGGAAAATAAATACCATCTGACTAATTGAGTTCATTAATATTGAGGCTCTCATAGAAAGCTATTATCTTGGACAATAGGTATTTAGTTGCTGAGGAATAATTCACGTCCATCAATTTTCATGAAAAAAGCAGGATATGAATGCAATGATGTTCATTGAGAACCAGCACTTTTTTTAGAGCAAAGATTTCCACAAAAAAATGTGAAAAAAAATCCTGCAGATGCCCCACTTTGTTTGCATTGTTAGCAAGTTTTTTCCATTTTTTTTTGTGGAGGGCTCTATTTATTACACAGAGAATGTTTTCTTAATTTAAGAATGTGCAGTCACTTAATTTAAGAATGTGCAGGTCACTTAAATTAAGAAAGTAAAAGTCACTTGATTTAAGTGAGAAAATTCACTTAATTCAAGTGACTTTTACTTTCTTAAATTAAGAAAGAAAAAGTCACTTGATTTAAGTGAAAAAAGTCACTTAATTTAAGTGAGTTTTACTTTCTTAAATTAAGAAAGTAAAAGTCACTTGATTTAAGTGAGAAAAGTCACTTGCTTTAAGTGAGAAAATTCACTTAATTCAAGTGACTTTTACTTTCTTAAATTAAGAAAGAAAAAGTCACTTGATTTAAGTGAGAAAAGTCACTTAATTTAAGAATGGCAGGTAACTTAAATTAAGTGACTGCACATTCTTAAATCAAGAAAACATTTTTCTCTGTGTACTCTAAAATATCATCAACACATGACAAAATGTCAATAAAAGTAATTGAATTAAAGTTTCGTTAGATTCAATGGCAAAATAATTGTATAAAATATTGAAAAGATAATTTGAAATAATTACGAAACTTGGATAACCCAGTTTTAGTTTGTGATTTACATGAATGACTTCAACTATATTTTCGTAAAGTTTATTCAAGACTTACGAGACTCCTAAGTACCCAACGTGTTCTTACAATATTTTTCACGGTCTCTCAAAGAATTTTGCACCAGACGCACGTACACTTTTTTGCACATTCTTTTTTCTCTCACTCTTCTGTGTACACGAGCATAAAGAACTTCATTATTTTCGACGTTTAATTATATATTCATTTTTAGTGGTACTCATACACATAGACGCTTCCACTGAAAAGATGAATTAATGTCGATTCTTGGTAATCTTTTATTAAACCCCTTAAATGCTAATGGCTTGTTACTTCTGTTCATCTATTAGAGACGTATTTCATTATTCTTCACTCAGAACTGAATGAAGTTAGAATTGATTCTGAGGAAATTATGGAAACAATACGAAACACAAAATCATACTCGAGAAGAGAATTCTCGGTTTCGGAAGAGGAAACCAAGGAAATCTGCGGGGTCACGACACATTTCACGCGATATCACAGTGCACATGGGTGAAACGCTCTTCCTCACCCCTCTGGCGTAACGTCAGGCAGGGAAACAACCCCGGAAAGAGAAGCGTCGTGGAATGAGGGAGGAAACTGAAGCAAAAAGAAAAGATCGGTACGAAGCTCAGAGGGTTCTGCGGAAGCCGGGTGTAAATTTACGTATTCATACGAAATTGTTGCAGTGACTTGGCTCCAACGCATGTAACGAGATCGTAACAAACATTTGAGGATCGTTGAATGTCTTATCCCTAGACTGGTTGCCTTATGAGGGATTCCCCGGACTGCGTCTTTTTTATTTTTTCATGATCAAGAGGGCTCTGAATTTCGTACATCTAAAAGTATTGTCAGCCGTGGCTCGAGTAGGAATGGACGAAGGATTCTAGACTGGTCCAGGCTTGAATCAAGGCTGATGAGCCTTGCTCCAGCCTGTATCTTCAGGGCTGATGCAAGCTTGCTGGAAGCCAGAAATGAGACACTGATCCAAGGCTCGAAGCTGAATATTGAATCGAGTCTTGAGAGTGAAGGCTTGATCAAGGATGGATAATCTAGCTTCAATAAAGCTTGAATGTCAAGGTTCGACAAAGACTCAAACTGGAGCTTCTCTCAAGATTTGAGATGCTGCCTTCAATTCAACTGTGTATTGTTATTCCATAGTTTAACTGCGTAAAAAAATGGACCATGATTACTCTTCTATTCTAGGTTGCAATTAACATTCAGACAAAGCTTAATTAGCTTTTTTTTGGGGAATTTGTAATATATTTTCCCAATTTATTTTCGTTAAGATCTTCTTTGTACTTCAGTTTTTTTCCCAATTACTGAGATTTGCAAGATTGAGTTACTTCGTTTTTTTCACGCGATAAAATTTCCAATTTAATTTTTTATTATTTTTTTTGTTTCATTCAATTTTTTTCAATTTACGATTCCCTGAAATCTAAGTCGATCAGTTGATATTCCATTGATACTCCAAACCCGGTAGCTTGCTAGAACTTATAATTTTTAGGATGGAACTTGACTTCGAGACGAGAATCACTACATTGCACTCCTAGCGCTGAATAGTAGAACTACGTCTCCTAACTATTCGAAGACTGATCAAGGTAGAATCTAGACTGACCAACAGTGATTCCCCAACCTCGGTTTATGCAGCTTGTATCAATTGTGAGGAAATTGTGCAAGTAACACTGATCCTCAATTTTACTCGTCTCCAAATGTTTTCTGAATCTGGATGTACGAAGTTCCGGGCCCTGATGATCAATCAGTTGAGCGTTAAGTTCGGGAGAAAATTGACTTTATTCATTGATGTATTCGACATACCATTATATTTTTTAAATGATGCATCTCCTAAAGTTGGTGAAGAAATACAATGAATTGAAGCTGGTAAATTTTTCTCATGCTAAATGAAGTAATTCGATAAGCGAAGCTAACTAGAACTCTCTAGTCGTGCCCAGGCAATGTAGAGTGGATTTGACAAGGAATCACACAAGGAATAATATAGCGGGAAATCCCTTATTATCCGATCAAAATCGTTAGGTCGCTTGTGGTGAACAGTCTAGGGTTAATGAGCACGGAGTTAAGGGTTTCTAGTTCTCATTAGCTAATTATCCAAACGATTCCTTTGCACAATTTGAGGACTTAATGCCAGAAGGAATCAATCTCGATGTGAAGTTTATTTTACTTGATATTTGGAGAGGACGAAAGTTTGTAAGGAAAGTTGAGATGAACTGGTCATTAGATTTTACGGGAAAAATTAAGAAAAAAACTTCCCTGGCGTTTTTCACCAGACTGTATTTTGTTGATGTAAAATTCTTATAAACAATTGCAGCCTGAGAAGTGATGCTGGCCTTCTTGTATTCCAAACTGAATCAAAGCCAGATAGCTTGAAACTATTGAGGAGAAGTAGGGGAGAGTGGGGCAAAATGGACCTAGAAGATGAAATGACTCCGGATTTTTTTGAGAAGCAGCGGCTGCTTTAAAAAATCTGAAAAAATTTACAAACAATATAGATATGTTGGGGGATTTTCTCAAATTTTTTCAGATTTTTTCGTCAAGTCCTTCATTTCGAAAAAAATTCCTTAATCATGTTACTATGAGGGTCCATTTTGCCCCACTCTCCCCTAATAATATTATTTTGAGGATGCCGAGGGATGGTTGGCGCTAAAGATTCCCATGGAGATTTACTTCCTAATTGAGGTGAAGTAATAATTATATTATTTTTTTTTATATCACGAACGCAGTTCCTGCTACCAAAAATTATACGCCGAAGATATCCACATTAGGGATATTCGTAACGTTGAACCCAGTAGGGTTCATGGCATAGCCCAAAAATTATCACTTTTAGTTTGGATTTGGTGAAATATTTTTGAGGATACCTTGAGATGCACCTCTAGGGATCTCTTGGGGTGCACTTCTCAGGACACTTTGAAGTGGACTTCTGGGAAAATCTTGAGGTTGTCTTGCTTACCTTGCGAAGTGTATCTCAAAATGTCCCCGGAAGTATACCTTAAGCTGGTCCTGAGAAAGCACTTCAAGATGTCCCTGAAAATGCACTTGAGATGTATTTGAAAGGGCACCTTAAGATGTTCCCAAAAGTACAGCTCATAATCTCATTTAATGAGAGACTTTAGAGTTTTTAGTTGCTTAGCAATTTTACCAGACTTTTTTAGACGTGGAACTTCACGACCTCATCATCAGGTGCTTGTGATTCATCCCCTCATTCAATCGTCCATGCATACACCCACAATGAAAAATAAGCATACTTCGAATATGACTAGACAATGGGTATGGGGAACGAAGCAATTCATATATGCAAATTTGAGATTCGCGTGCCAACGGATTCAATTCGCAGGAAAATTATTACACATATATTAGACAACTGACCGAGCACAGAGACGCCAGTAAAACGAATGGGATAGGAATCTGGATGCACTCCTCCAGGCAAGGGGGTTGGAGAAGAAGAATACGGGAGGGATGTAGTGTGGAATGGTTAGGGGCTGGTATTCACTCTGTACAGCATTTGCCGAATGCCCTACTCATACAAGATACAATATCACTCCGACTTCCTGCGGTTATGGTAAGAACCCTTTATTGTTTTATATGGTTTCTAGGGCACCTCTATTATACGCTTCTACTGTGCCACGGTATTACTTCTCTCTTCTTCACACCAACGCTTATTTCATCGTCGGAACAAGTGCGAGAAAAGGAAACGAATCGAAATAATATTGCGGCCGATACCGTATATATATTGCCCAATCGAATTAGGTATTGGGAGGAAGGTAGATATTTTATGATCACTTTGGTGGAGGTTGAAACTCTCCTTCATCATACTTCAAATCGAATTTCACTTGGAAACTTTCAATATATGTATTTTTTTTCACCTCTGCAAAATCTATTTGTAATGAGTTGGAGCTAAGTTTATACGAGCTCTGTCATGTGGACTTGGGCGAAACGATTTTTACGAATTTGAGAGAGAATTTCGCACATGCGACTCGAAGGATTGTCAACTGATACTTCACTAGGGATGTGACCAAAAAATCTGACATGTCAGTGACGCGTCATATGACACGTCAGTAACCGTCACATGACGGAGTTCAATTCTGACCGTTTTGTTATGTGACCAATTTCTGACAAAATTACCGGCTGACGGTCAGATTCCATCTAAGTAAATGATACGCCATCTCTGTTATACACTATTATGAAGAATATTGCAGGTGCAATTTCAGGGATATGTTATGCTACATATCTCATGTGATTATTAGACCATAATAGTTTATGATGAAGTTCTCCAAGAGAAAGATTTACTGAAAGTTGATGGAATTTGCATTTTCTCCTAATTCAGTAAACATTATGCCACATTATCCATTATATATGTCGAATTATCAATCATAATTGTGGATTATGACAAGACTGTGACAAAAAAAACACTGACTGTCATTTTACATTTAAGTAGATGATGGCTGACATCTTCGACCAATATTAAAATAACTATAATTGAATAACTCCCATTGAACATGACAAAATCGTGACGAAAAAAAAAGTATGACGGTCATTTTACATCTAATTAAATGATATGTGGCACATTTGACGGTTATAACAGAAATTATGACACGAAAAAGCCATGACGTCACATGACTGTCACATGACCGTCATAAATCCGTGACATGACAATCTTTTTAAATGACCGTCATTTCACGTCCCTATACTCCACGCACGTGTTATAGACATGAAAAAAAATGAACGTTACGAGAAGGTAACACAAAAAAACCGACAGTGTCGAAAAGTTGGCTTGCGATTTTCCAAAAATTGTATTAATCCGTTCAGTTTTTGACGATTATCCAATAAACGAATAAATAACGCTTCAGTGTTGAAGTAAACGGGGATTTATTTTTAGTTGGGAGAACGTTGGAAGATGAACCGTTTGAGGTTGGAGAAGAAATTTTTACATCGTCGACTATTAACTAAACACCAGTGACACGAAAGAGGAGAGGCCACAGTCGTACATCAGGCTCGTCTTTTCATTGCTCTTCAGTAAGCAGACGGTAACGCCCTCTTCACGGCAATTACCAATCTCATCTTCTTCTTTTTTCTTTCTTTAAAGTGCCATTCTCACTGAAATCATGCCGAAATAATTTGAAATAAATATTGTGAAAAGTAAAAAAAAATTCCCTGCTTTTTTCTACTTAGTACAGAAGCGTTGAAAGATACAAACTGAATCGTGTTTCTTAAATAGAAAAAGCTCTTTAAGAAGGAACACAACACGATTGTGGCAGCTTGCAGTGAAATATATTCCAAGAGCATTTGTAGTAGACTCCGTAACAGGCTTTGACGGATAGCACCGGAAATAGAAGATAAGAGAGAAAACGAGAGACGATGAGATTCGAAATGGGTGGACACCATGAGGTTTTATGGAGACGTTTGTAGTGGGACGATCTTGTATTGGAGAGATCAGGTGTCGACTTGTCGGGACATCTCTAACTATATTCACAAGACGAATTACTTGGTAGCACGCAAATACGTATGTGAGAGAAAAACTGCAAAGTGAGAAAAATCAATTCAATAGTGGAAAAGTAAAACAGAATGAGTCAATTTCTTCATCGTTCTTTCCTGAAAAAGTTTCTACAAAATTTTTGTCAATGCCAATTTTGTTTTAGAAAATTTTAAAATATTTGAGGAAGATCTCCTCAAATGTTTTACAGTCTCGCTCGGTTTTAGAAATATTTTCAAAGAATTGTTGGCAGCAAAAAATTGAATTATCCTGTCATACAATTAGCATTAAACAAATAATTGAATCGGAGTCCATTTTCCTGCACTTTTTAAGCAATTGTCGTCATTGATTGAACCAGAGAGCCAATCGTCAATTCCTCGAGTTTTAACAGCAACAATAGGAGAATCCGAGGAGGATAAATTCTACCACAATATAGACAATCTATGTGCCCCCAAAAACCTCTCATTTTGCCGAAAATGAGGTAATTTTTTTTCACTAAAAAACTTTGGAATAAACAAAAAAAAATATTTTCTTGTTTTGGACATCATTCAATGACCTCTCCCAGAAAAGCTTACAGAAATTCAGTTAATCACATTGGAAAAAAAAATGTAAAGTTTTTTTTGTGTATTTCCTATGGAAATAGTCATTAGAAATAAGAACAATCAGCGCGGCATCACAAAAGGTTTTCAAAAATCTCAAAAAATTCACACTGCTCTTTTATCTTATAAACTTCCATTTTCGAGCATGCGAGAGTTGAAATTCAAAAAATTTTCTAAATGGGCCAATCTAATAGACATGCATGGAATATCTCCTCAATTTTTCTTCAATTTTTCCATACTGGTCTTCACTAAAAAAAATTAAAAAAACATTCTTTTCATTTCATATAGGTCTGTTTTGGCCTTATCTCCCCTATTACCCGAACTTTTACCACTGAATGTACAAACCCATGTTCTCCTTCAGCTGGCCAGACTCAGAAGCTTCTTGTTAGAGAAATCAACTGACAAAATTGCCACGCAGTACCGTGTGTATTTCCCTCTCGGAAAATCACGGGGAAATACTGAATCTCTCTCCCTTGATGAAGTAAATAATGGGAAGTGAAGGAAAACGGGCGAGGCAGAGTAGAAAGTCTGGGGGAGAGTCTGTACTAGAGCCTCTGTTTGTCGTGTGCTTCAATTACCTCAAATCTACCCTAGTTCCTTCATAATTAACTCCCACTCATTTAACAAACTTCATTTTTAATGTTTCAAGAATGGTAATTAGCAGTGGAGAAGAAAGAAGGTGAATGAAAGGATAATGAGAGAGCTTTGTATCGATTCACCAAAATGCTCGCAATATTATTTAATTATAAAAATTAATTAACAAGATATAGAGGAAAAAAGAGAATGATTAATGATTGCAGGAAATGGGAATTGTTCCTCAGTCTCTGTACTCAAACAGCAATTACACAAAATCGGATATTCTGGGAGGAATCTTGTGCATTATTTCAATTGAGAGCTACTGAATCGATTATTCGCTCAAACGTTATTTATTCCTCGACCCAAGTGTGAAGCAGTAGATACGACCAAGGCAGGGCTGACCTTGTGACCTTGAACTATAAATAATCCGCGTTTTTTTCGGGACTTTCAAGAAATGATGCATATTGATTTTTCTTATATCATTACTTGTATAAATGTACATATTGAGTAGGAGAAGGCCAACGGTTTGAGATGCATTGAATGAATAACAAATATTGAATTGAAAGAAATAATCCCATTGATTCACCATAAACATTCACGATAATGCAGGAGATGATACATGAATTTGACTTTCCCTCTTCAAACCAATTTCCGAAGGGATGAATAAATGAAATAATTACTTTAATTTCTCGAAAAATTTTGGAAATTTTACATTCCATTTATTTGGCATTAATTCACGTATGAAAAAAGTGTATAGAAAGTTCCTATAGGAAAATCGTATAGCGAAACGTACACAGAGAAAAATGTTCTTTTAATTTAAGAATGTACAGTCACTTAATTTAAGAATGGCAGGTCACTTAAATTGAGTGACTTTTCTCACTTAAATCAAGTGACTTTTTCTCTCTTAATTTAAGAAAGTGAAACTCACTTAGATTAAGTGATTTTTCTCACTTAGATCAAGTGGCTTTTCTCACTTAAATCAAGTATTTTTTTCTTTCTTAGTTTAAGAAAGTAAAAGTCACTTAAATTATGTGACTTTTCTCACTTAAATCAAGTGACTTTTTCTTTCTTAATTTGAGAAAGTAAAAGTCACTTAAATTAAGTGAGTTTTCTCACTTAAATCAAGTGACTTTTTCTTTCTTAATTTAAGAAAGTGTAACTCACTTAGATTGAGTGACTTTTCTCACTTAGATCAAGTGGCTTTTCTCACTTAAATCAAGTAAGTTTTTCTTTCTTAGTTTAAGAAAGTAAAAGTCACTCAAATTAAGTGACTTTTCTCACTTAAATCAAGTGACTTTTTCTTTCTTAATTTAAGAAAGTAAAAGTCATTTAAATTAAGTGACTTTTCTCACTTAAATCAAGTGACTTTCTCTTTCTTAATTTAAGAAAGTAAAACTCACTTAAATCAAGTGACTTTTCTCACTTAAATCAAGTGACTGTATTTTCTTAATTTAAGTGACCTGCACATTCTTAAATTAAGTGACTGCACATTCTTAAATTAAGAAAACATTTTTCTCTGTGTATACATCTGCGTATATGGAATTCGGATATTTCCTATACGATTGGAATTCGTTGTGTTTCTATTCGCAAATTAGAGTTTCTACGATTTATTTCTATACGGATGAAATCTAATTTGCGTATAGAAACACAACAAATTCCATTCGTATAGGAAATATCCGAATTCCATATACGCAGATGTATACGCTTCGCTATACGATTTTCCCATAGAAATGTCCTATAGGAACTTGCTAAACACTTTTTTCATACGTGTTGGGCCATTGACGGTAATTATAATTGCCTCATGTTTGAGCGGATGAATATTTTCACTTTCTTCATAGATATCGCTGAATGATCCATCGGTTTTTCCCATTTGTTCATGTGAGAGAGAAAGAAAGATGCGAACAGACAGGGAGTGAATAGGTGAGTGGCTCAGTACGGCGATGTAATTAACTATCTTGCTACCCCGCTCCTCTCTTCAAGCAGGAGGGTAGCAAACCAGCCGGTGCAGCAAAGTGCTATCTGGACTGAAGTCTGAAGTCTTACACGTTATCCCAGGGAGCTTCATGAGCTGTGGCTAAGTGTATCTCTCGCCCTCTCTCTCTTTCTCTCTCTCTTAGAAAAAATAAAAAAGTGAATAAATAAACAAATTAATAAATGAATAAAATAAAATAAATAAACAAATGGATTGAAAAATGAATAAATTATAAGGATATCAAAAGACTGAGACATGTAATAATATAATGAAAAAGGCTATTGTAATAGTGGTTGATTATAAGTGCTATGGTGATAATGTGAATTGGTTACAATATTATGAATATTTGTATTTTTATATTCTTTCGACTATGTAAATTATATTATTTTTTTTGTATTTATCAGTTTTGTCCTTAGGGGACTTAGATCTCAAGACATGAATAAACGCTTTTCTCTCTCTCTCTCTCTCATTTGCCCTTCCTCGACTTTTCGGACTCCGTCAAATTCAATAATTACCCCTTCTAGGGTCGAGTCGAGACGAGCAAAGAGGGAGAGAGCGGGAAAAAAGAGGGGAAAGTTAGAGGATATGAGGGGCTGTTTTGACTCACGTTCTATTCTATTATTGCCAAGGACATCCGATTAGCTCAACCAAAAAGCGTGCTGGAAGGTGCTAGTGCAAAAATCAATTACCTCTTTTCTCCCCTTCTCTTCACATCTTCTCTTGTTTTTCTCATCTCCAATTGTTCACGTGAGTTTAGGGATGAGGAAAGTTTGGCAAGGACGAGAAACTGATATTCACTGTCCATTAAGGTCCAAGATAATTTTAGAATAGCCCTATCAATGGAATTATGACATTAACAAAGACTCGAGAGGAGGTTAATCATGTCTTCCAACCTCGGAGTATTAGTTAGCGTTGATAGGTGAAACCAGTGTCACAGTGGCTTCTGTTCTCATGCCTTTGACCACCGGTGAGTGGAGCCACACACATGCAGCCAAGTAATCAGTGGCCAAGACGAACTCCCTTTTTTGGTTTCACCAGGAGTCACATCCATGAAGTGATTACTTGATCATTAGCGAAAATTTCATTTTTTCGTATCACGATTCGTTATTTTCGCTTGAATAACTGATGAGGATTCGCAAAAAGCCCCTTTTTTCATGTTTCCCGAAACTTTTTTCTTTTTAAATTGAGTCAAATTATATTATGTTTTGTTATCTTCGAAATGTAATTGTCGCATCGAGGAAAGTCAGTGTAATTCAATCTAACTTAGTGACACAGAGAAAAATGTTTTCTTAATTTAAGAATGTGCAGGTCACTTAAATTAAGAAAGAAAAGTCACTTAATTTAAGAATGGCAGATCACTTAAATTAATTGACTGCCCATTCTTAAATTAAGAAAACATTTTTCTCTGTGTATGGACTAGAATAATGAAATAAATATATATTCTTAATGTTCTAAATGTTTTTCTTGAAGTTCTCATTTTTCTCACCCTTAGCTCCACTCTGATTATGGAGAACTGAGATTATTAATTTCTGCTGAAGGCCACGATTTGCCCAATTCTTGATATTTAATTAACATTTGTCGGTGAACTAGCAATTTATTAGTTTGACAACTTCACGCATGAAAGAGCCAATTTCACAATACCGTTCTTCAAGAGTATTTCAATATTAACTTTCTGGTGAACAAATCAAGACTGCCGAGTTTTTGGAAACTCAGTCCATCTTTGAGTCCAGGAATTTCAGGTTGCACTGAATTGGCAATTTCGGAATAAATTACACAGAGAAAAAGGTTTTCTTAATCAAAAAATGTGCAGACACTTAATTTAAGTGACCTGCCATTCTTAAATTAAGTGACTTTTCTCACTTGAATCAAGTGACTTTTTCTTTCTTAATTTAAGAAAGTAAAACTCACTTAAATCAAATGAGTTTTCTCACTTAAATCAAGTGACTTTTCTTTCTCAATTTAAGTGACCTACACATTCTTAAATTAAGTGACTTTTTCTTTCTTAATTTAAGAAAGTAAAACTCACACAAATCAAGTGAGTTTTCTCACTTGAATCAAGTGACTTTTCTTTCTTAATTTAAGTGACCTGCACATTCTCAAATTAAGTGACTTTTCTCACTTAAATCAAGTGACTTTTTCTTTCTTAATTTAAGAAAGTAAAACTCACTCAAATCAAGTGAGTTTTCTCACTTAAATGAAGTGACTTTTCTTTCTCAATTTAAGTGACCTGCACATTCTTAAATTAAGTGACTGCACATTCTTAAATTAAGAAAACATTTTTCTCTGTATACTAAATCAGATACTGAATTTGGCTCAACATTTCCTCATCTGAGAATGTGGAAATTACGATCCATCAGTTTATTCATCCCAAAAGAAAAAATAGTCCAATTAGCAATACTGTCACGTTCAATTTTTATAACTTAATATTGTGAAAATTCGAAGATTTTATCAATTACAATATTTTATTAAAATATAAGTCTAATTTTCAACAATAAATTTCTCCGGACTAACAGTTTATTTTCCCCGACTTATAATTTCAACTAAGTTCGTCTTTGTAAAAGTCGCATGTTATTCTGAAATCAGCAAAATGTGTATTCAAATGAAAAAAAAATAAGTCCTCCAATCTCCGTGATAAATTTAATTAATTCCGTAAATGCCATTAATCCTCCTCTAATTGACAGGCCTTTCCACAAAAACTTAATAAAATAAAAAACAATAATGAGAATTATTGATTTGTCACAATTTCACGTGGGCTACTTCATAACTATAATTAACAAAATTCATCATCCCTACTGAAACTAATTTCACCTTTTCTCGTCCCGGCCTTGGTCCCTTTAATCGCGAAAAACCGTGAAATTTAATTAAATTTAGGACCGCGAAAGTGAAAGAGGTGAAAGCATACAGCAAAGAGGCACTGGTGGAGGACGGAGAAAGGGGTGGTAAGAGGGTGGGGAGGGGTAACAGTCCCTCCAGTGGGTGTAAGTGAGAAAGATACGGAGGCCAGAAAAGATAGAAGGGGGAGAGCGAGTGAGCTGGAGTGAGAGAAGGTAAGAGGTTGATGCTAATAACGTACATGTCGTACCATAACGGTATTAAACCACTAGAATAACGACGGTCTGGATAAGCCCCGTGTATATACTATGCTATACCTGTAAAGCTCCGTTCAACCGTCAGGCAATTCTGAAATTATTTCCCATTATTCAACGTCCAACTTTGAGGCCATAATTTATTGCCATCGTTCATGACCGAGATATTAAGAAATTTCACCAATGGATATTTTCCATGGGAGAAGAAAAAATTAAGGGGCTATCGTGGGTAGATACAGAAGTAGCGAGACTAGCTTCAAGATTTCCTCGATTATTTTCACACGATTTTAACGATTTGCATTCTATTTGTGCGACGAGGTCAAAAGTGGGTCATTATTTTTTTAATGCTTACGAGCATTGGTTGCAAGCTCGGGCTGACAACGGATCAATGAAGAAACGTTAATATTAGGAACTTTCGTCCGGGAATGAACCATAAAACTCCCTTAATGTAAATTCCGTGCACTATAATTAATGTAATTAAAATGACGTTGGAATCGTTTAAGAAAGGCTTCAGCTACCAGAATCAGGGAGAAAAGCCATCACACCAGAATCTAATTCAGTAACAAAGTGGTAAAACACAAGTCCTTTTTTTCAACTTATTTTTTCAGATAATGTCTCAGGAAGTAAAGGAGATAGCGCCACTTTGCTCTGATCTTTTTTCATATACGAGGAAAAAAATCCTGAGAATATACACAGAGAAAAATGCTTTCTTAATTTAAGTGAGAATACTCACTTGATTTAAGTGAGTTTTATTTTCTTAAATTAAGTGAGAAAACTCACTTGATTTAAGTGAGTTTTCTCACTTAAATCAAGTGACTTTTTCTCACTTAATTTAAGAAAGTAAAACTCACTTGAATCAAGTGATTTTTCTCACTTAAATCAAGTGACTTTTTCTCACTTAAATCAAGTGATTTTTTCTCACTTAATTTAAGAAAGTAAAACTCACTTGAATCAAGTGAGTTTTCTCACTTAAATCAAGTGAGTTTTCTCACTTAAATTAAGAAAACATTTCTCTCTGTGTAAAAATGATCACATAAATGAGTCGATTTGTCCAGCCCTACCCCTGTAGTACTAAATTCTTAAGTACCCCACTCATTTATTGAAAAACCTTCAAATTCAGCAAAAAAAAAATATATATATATATTTTTTCTTTATTATATATAATATAAAAAGATGAAAAATTCTTCGGCAAATTATTTTACGGGAAAAAAAAGTATTTTCCCTTTATTCAACGTCAGGCCCAAAGCATGGACTCAGTGACAGTGAGAAGTCAAAATGAACTTTTCCTGCGAAACCATCAGAATTCATTTCCCCGAGTTGGATTCACCAATGAAAAATATCCATTCAGGACTAGCTAAAAGAACCGAGATACTGCACTCGGTTATTCAAATGGACATAGATGTTTAGACTCTTCAGCCCCACACACGACAGCCTCAATGTTTCAGTGGATTTAGATTCCTCCGCGTTTTCGATAGACGCGTCCAACGAATTTCCACACAGTCAACGTCGTTTATGGCCTGTACACAGTGATGAATCTATCTGAATAATTAATAATTCTCATCCGGCGACATACCTACCCACCATACTGAATTTTCACTCGCCAGAATTATTGGCTCAGGCATACAGTGTTGCTATTTACGTATTTAAAGGAGTCAGCATTTTCCTTGCAGCCATCCGCCTGAATTATTCATTCGTTTTAAAATAAAACCGGAAAAATAACCCTTCGAGTAGAGGGTCCACTGCACGCATCGATCTTGAGTGTTATAGTCTTAGTGACCGAACACTGGCTGGACATTGAACTTGCCATTAATTTATTGAATGTAAAAAAAATTGGTTTTTCATTGGAGTTTGATGTTTTCAGTGTAAGAAATTAAATCAATATTATTTTTGTTTTCTCTCTCAAGGTACAATAGATACCTTTCAAGGATTATCGAAGAAGAATAAATTGCTCGATATATAGAAGTCAGTTATTCACGCGCTACTGAACAGAGTACACTGTCGTACACATTTTTGTAATGAAAATTAAGTGAATAAACCAAATTATTTGAACTAATTAATGATTATTTTTCATTTAAAATACTCAAGACTTTAATTACATGAGATAAAATATTTTCGATGATTTCAGTGAAAAGCTGAGCTTTTAAAAATGATTATTTTTGAGACGAAAAATATTAATCATTAATAAAGTCACAATTGAAACGGTTGGTATTGATCCTGCAGAATTTTCAATTGTCCAACTCAAATTAATTTAAATCCTGATTACCATCAATTTTTCCCTCTGATGAACAATAAAAATCCATGAGTGATACAATTCAACCACCCTGTGGCAACATGAAATATAAACAAACTGAATGATAATAAATGGAATCGTGCGTGGAAAAACCAACAAGTTATTATCACTAACGATCGCAGATAATTGGACGTAATTGGAATAAGTTCAAAATTTTTTTTAACCATCCACCAATTATACAGTACAGCGCTATCGGACAACACATAACGCATATTTTCCGATTAATTTGAATCACAAAATATCGAGGGGTCTAGAATCACTGACAGTTCCATGAGATAAGTGTGATTTTACTTGGTTCATACAAGTTTAATGGACATGTGTATATAGATGATGAAAATATAGATTTTTTATAGTGTATTACAAATAGCTGAGAATCCATCATTGTTTTTTAATGAATACCTCGAAAAACGAAACAAGATAATTCAATTGTTGTCGAATTCGTTTTTTTATAGCAAACAAATATTCAATTTCATCTTTTCTCAACTGCATTAATTATCGAATTTCCCTTGAATTACATTTAAAAAAAGTCTTCATGTATTCGATTAGATAAATGCGGAATTGCAAATGAGGAAAGCGTATTTCAATCCATCCCAAAATCTATACCTATGTACTTCAATTAAGGCCCATTGATGTATTTTCCAATGCACCACATCACTATCATGAACAAGCATTGTAATTATGCTCAAATCAATTGAAATCACAACTTAAAATAGCTAAACACAGTATATTGACTCTAAAACAACCGCAGAATTTCGTGTATATACAAGTGTAGATTGACTTTCATCAGAGAATAGCAGTAATCACTTTTTAATTGATTCACACCGATCAATCTATTGCACTACGCTTAGTAAAGAAGTGGGAAGGGAGAGAAGCGAGATAGATAGAGTGACACAGAATGAACACAAACGTTTGTACGCAATTGAAATGGGTGAGATGCGCGGTATTGTACATATAAACCCGCGAATACCTATTCCCTGTGTGTATTACGTAGCATCACGTGTATGGATTAACGTATACTACATATGTACGTGTGAATGCATGAGTAATCAGAGCTAATGCGTCCCTAATGGTGACTAAATACCAAATCATAGTTCGATGGGTTCCCAACGAGGCATTGCAATACAATCTGAGGAGAGATATATAGAGATCGTGTGCAGTGTTGAACAGCATGATCAAATGAATTTCGAAGAATTAGCAAGAATTGCAGATGATATTCGTATGACATTTTTTTGATCATTGATGAAACAATTTCGTTAAGAAGGGAAAAAGGTGGTGTATTTTGATCAGCCTTTTTACGTCACTGCTTCTGAAGATGGAGGTATCAATGTGTCGACATCAATGCAGACACTTCTTCAGAACACATTTATCAAATTCTTATTAAGGAGGAACTGCAGCAAGTGACCCAAAACAAAGGAAATGTGTCAGAGTCCTGAAAATTTCTAAATAAGTTCACTGGGTGATTAAAAATATTTACTAATTTTTTGGAACCGAGTGACCGTAGAATAAGGGAGAAAATAAATATCAAAGTTGAACTTTTTACATGAGGTTATATGGGTGATGGGTAATTGTAGTACAATTACGTTATTACCGACTGATCGGATATGTAGAATTTTCATGAAATTGACCGACCGCCTATATAACCCTATGTAAAAAGTTCAACTTTGATATTTATTTTCTCCCTTATTCTACGGTCACTCAATTCCAAAAAATTAGTACATATTTTCCATCATCCAATGAACTTATTTAGAAATTGTCAGAACTCTGACACATTTCCTTTGTTTTGGGTCACTTGCTGCAGTTCCTCCTTAACGACGACAATTATATGATTTCAGGATCCATAGCTGATCAAAAAAATCATTATCAGATTGCTAATTGATTAGTGATAATTGTTTATGATGACATCAATTCTAGCTCTCATCCAGTAAATGACTACGATTATCATTATGGAATCATATAATTTTCATTATTACTCGACAGTTTGGCTGTTCGGCTATGTGCAATCGCGGGGGGGATCTATCAATCTAAGCAGTCAAACAGCGGGTCACTACTTGGATGGGTGACCGTTCCGCTCCTGGGCTCAAACAACAAACTGAGCGGGAGGAACTCGTACAAGGGAACGAGTATATCTTTCAGCAGTATGACAGAAGGGTCCTGTACAATCGACCGTCTGTACCGGTCAGGCTTTTCCATGGTTTTCCATGATCCTAAAGGAATATGGTACAATAACTGAAAAGTCGAGTCATGGAGTCGCAAGAGGAGAAGAGGTTAAAAAAATCGTAAAAGGGTGCTATGGGTGTCACGACTAAATATCACAGTCAGAATATCACACGACAGAGTATGCCTGTGAAAATATTACAAGGTAAATTATCACCTAACCAAAATATCACAAGGTAAATCAATATCAGTAATTGATGTTCCAGGGCCTGGAAGTTGGAGCACAACGATAAGACATAAAAACAGAAAAATGGACAGAAAGAGACCTTGTTAGACGACCAGTAAGTTAATTAGCAAGATGACTAGCAAAACAATGAGCATGTTCAATCTTGCAAGATTACCATCAAGATATCTAGCATGACGTTCAACAAAACTACTCACTTAAGGTCTCATTGTTGTGCTCCAACTTCCAGGCCCTGGTAATCAGTATTAATCATGCACAAATTGGTAAATTTATTAAATCGATAATGTGTTCATTTTTCAATGACGTAATTATCTGAAATTCCAGTAGAAATGTGACTTGTTAGAAAATTCCAGGATTTCGCACGGAAAATTCAGACGAAAATTTTTAACAGTGATAGTCAATTACATTATTTCTAATTAATTAAGATCCGGAAAATGGAATGTATTTTACGAACAATTAAAAATCCCCAAAGTCATGAATCTCTCGAATACGACAAATTGATGAAACCTTGACCAGGGTCCATCGGGAAAGAATTGACCTCCACTTCCAAACATCTACGCAGTTGATATCGTGCTTTTTTTTCAATTTCTCTCGAGAAAGAGAACAAACGAAAAGGTGGGGGGGGGGGGGTGGAGAATAGAGAGGTTATGGATATTCACCCTCGACGATAGAAACGGAAGTCATAAAAATTCGTCCCCACAAATCACAGCACACAATGGCCCCGATTGTATACACCGGAACTTTCCCCCCACCACGCTCTCAAATCCTAAACCAGCAGTGCTAACTGCACAGAGGGCACCACGAGGGGGTTTTGCTCAAATCTATTACCGGAAGTCAATGTACCACGCTCCTTCTCCCTTTCTCTATTCGCGTTATACGTATTTTTCTACAGTTGTATAGTACACTTGTATTTGTGTTATGGAAATTTAATACCATCACCAAAACGCAACTCAACTGGTGCCAACTATACTGAACACTATTTTTTACATGAGCACTCAATAACAGTGGTACTGATGCTTTCATGTGGTAACTACACTGGAACTCTATAACTTGAGCTACACGTGCCGGCGATTTCACCGAATTCTTTGTTGCTTCTGTGTATCTCAAAGCTAGACGCTTTGATTTTAGCTCTAGTACAACGAAATCCTTAAACTTGAGATTGATTACCGCATTACTTTTTGAAATATTTAGAGAATAACACGATCACTGAAGACTGCGGTTAAATATTAGAGGTAAAATAACTGTGATATGAGTGGGCTAAATCAGTAAACTCTTTACCTAATGTTAATAACTCAAATTTTCTATTGTTTTGTTAATGATTTAAATAAAAAGTGAGGAAATTATATAAAATTTATATACGAATGTACAAATGATGAAAAATGCAGAATTGCGTGAATAAATAAATAAATAAATAAATTACTACTGAATATTCAATTAACTTAGGGGCAAAGAAAGGAAACAAGATAACTCGCATTTTTTTGCCTCTAATTTTCAGACAATATCTCGAAAAGTAGGTACGAAAGTAAAAACGGTCCAGCACAAATGACACTACTTCGTTTGGTTTCCGAGATATCTTCAAAAAAGAATGCCAAAAAAAATCGAAATTCCATTTCAGTTCTTCACTATTCACTTATTACATTCAATTATTTCTATTCGATTCATCACGAATTTTTCAAAATTTCGATTCTTGAAGAGTTATTAAAGTGAGACAGCTTCTTTTTTATTTTGTTAAATAATTGACAAAATGTATGACTTTAATTTGAATGGACGAAATAAAGAAGCTTCACCCGGCGCGGCCTGGGTCGAAGGCTGCCGGGGCTCAAGAATTGACGATTTTATTTTGTTGAGCGCCAGTTAATTTATATAAAATTAACCAAATTTTCATTAATAATTCGACTGATTTATGTTGACTAAACGAAGAGGGGGTTCGATCGGGTGACCCAAACGGAAAACAGACTGAGTAAGCAAATAAGTCAAGTAGAGTGAAATCTTCAGATTACTTACCAGTCAAATCCACGTTAATTATAATTCAGCTATTCTTATTTGACAATTAAATAAATTGATAATTATACCACTTCTAATTCAAATGATATTTTATTAATAATTCTTATAATCTTTTTGGGCGTCTCTTTCTGTCGACAAAATACACAAGAAATTTCACAATAGTTTCACACGCTGTTAATTCGACTACATTTTAAAGCGAAGTGCGTAACGTACGCCCGTTGCTCGTCTCCCCCCTTTTTATCCCTCTTCCGATACGCGATATCCTTTTTCTTATTGGTTAAAATGGGTCAGTCGTTATTTTTCAAGATTCGGTTAGCCATTCCATAACTGGCAGTTACTGTTTTGGCGAAATATTTTAAAATCAACTGAATAATTATTCGTGTGACGTTAGGCGAATTATCATCCTGTCACAAAAGTCTGGAATAACGAAGCATTGTAGTTCTGTCTGCTTGAAAACAAATTGTACGTGATGGGAGATGACCTTGAGAAACCTTACACCAAAAGCTTCAAACTTTTTATGTGTCCGAGAGACCTTACTGTATCAAAATAATCGAAAAAATACTAATAATGATCTCACGGAATGCAATCATATAACGGATGTTCTATCATATTGCGTCTATTCTAGGAGTGTATGCATTACTAACAACACCGCCAATTGTCAGCTTGATTTGATCATCAAATACGAAAGCTGTATGGCAGCATCAGACAATGACTACTGCAAATTGACATCGACACTATATCTGCATGAAATTATGGAATTTCGATGAGGACGAACGATTCGATACACGAAAAAGAGAATGAACGAAAATAAGTATCTGGCGGTGCGTAAATGCACGTACTTTGCGGACGCGTTTAACGAGACGCAGCGTCTCCCTCCCCATTTTTCCGCTCATTACTCGCTTCTATCGTACAATACCTCCCAGGCTCGTTTGTTTTAATTGCGGTTGCACTTGTGCGCTATCGCGTCACTATATCTGAGGGCGCGTTTGAAAAGGGACAGACACTTTACCCCAACTGAATAAGCAGAACTTTATGGATGTATTCTGCTTCATTCTCTGAGCGTGAGTGTAATATCGAAGAATTCTGTGCACACAATAAAAAAAAGCATTCAGGTGGCTATTCAAATTCTTAGAATATATATATGTTCACAGCTTTGACCTGCACGTCCGATTGTGCAGAACTAGATAGATTAGACATCAGTGATGCGGTGGGAAAAAAAGGATTTGGCACACAGAGAAAAATATGGGAATTTTACTAAATGATTTTTTAACAAAATTACCATGTCGCTCCATAAACGGGATGCGATTCGTTTTTGAGTTGTAAAATTGTAATTCAACAGAGGAGCTTTCATGAAACACGACCGAAAAATTCCCATGCTGCACATCATAATTTTTGCTTTTTATTTCTTAAAAAAATAGCCATTTTACACTTGGCTTTGGATTGAGATATCTCGAAATATTGCAATCCAAAGCCAAGTATAAATGAACCAATGGCTCATGTACCGAAAACAGTCGAAGGTACCCGACTATGCCCCTTCGTCTACCACATTATGAGGCTGGCATGTGAAAAATTCGGAAGTAAACGTGTAAAGATTCTGAGTGGCTACTTAAAATTTCTAAGTGTCAGGAAAATTTGTCATTGAATGGATGCAGAATTATCCTTTAATTCTCAAGAAAAAAGGCATTCACTAATATTTTCAGGATGCCGCTTCACAATTAATGTGACTTTTTTTCCTGAAAAGTGAATCAGCCCATGCATTAAATCCTGACAAAATAACATTTTTGCCTTTTGTTGACTCATAAGATGCCCCCAGCATGTCTTTTGCATCTGCTTTATGGAACTGAGTCAAAATGTTTTTTTTTTTAATCCCAAATGTACATTTGATATTCCGTCCTTCTAGACTGCATTCTGATTGACTCACCGGAGAATTAGAGTGGGAAAGACAACGAGAAACTTCCATTGAAAAATTCTAAAAACTTTAACGAAAAAATAAATTTAATGAGTGTAACTTTATTGAAAGTCTGCTGTAAAAATAAATCACTTTGAAATGATCAAAGTTGTCACAAACTAGAATACTCAACAAGAGATAATCGGACTTTTACAAACAGTCGTTGCTGATTCAGTTCCCGTGAAGTACGAGAAGATTGTAACAATCTTGTGCATCGTAAAATGGTAACAAGTAACTATCAGATATGAAAACAGTGGATACCTCACGTAGTAGTAATGCAGTTTCGTAGGTGTCCGAGACAGATAAACTGATCGTAAAGTACCGACTGGGGCTTCCGTTTCTTCGCTTTGCGAATACCGCGACTGTTAATAACTCACTGATGTGTCCATGTGTAACGTAGATATAAAAAAGCATACGTGAAAATGAAGGCATGAGTTTTGACTAGTGTGTAACGATAGCTGCAAAAGAAATGAAATAAATGAACGAGAATGAACGAATGATGGAAGAAAAAAGTCGTATTTTTATGATCGTCACAGAAGCTCACGTATCTTTTCATGTTTCTGCAATATAATGCACACATCGTTGATGGCCAAGCAGATTTTTTAATGTTTATGCATTTTTTACTACTTCGTCACAGGCTCATCTTAATTTGCCTCACATCATAGTATAAATATGGATATTTAAAAGCATTGATGGAGCTGAGGTTCTGTAGATTTTTTTTTAATCAAATAAATATTATTACGCAAATCACTTTAAATACTATTCACACATGCCCAATTGTTATCAATCTCGTTTTATGATGGTTAATTAGAGTTAAGTGATGGAGTGATGCAGAATTGGGTTTTGCTCGAATTCATTACACAGAAAAAAATGTTTTCTCAATTTAAGCATGTGCAGTCACTTAATTTAAGAAGGTGCAGGTCACTTAAATTAAGAAAGAAAAAGTCACTTGATTTAAGTGAGAAAAGTCACTTAATTTAAGTGAGTTTTGCTTTCTTAAATTAAAAAAGAAAAAGTCACTTGAGTTAAGTGAGACAAATCACTTAATTTAAGTGAGAAAGGTCACTCAATTTAAGTGAATTTTACTTTCTTAAATTAGGAAAGAAAAAATCACGTGATTTAAGTGAGAAAAATCACTTAATTTAAGTGAATTTCACTTTCTTAAATTAAGAAAGAAAAAGTCACTTGATTTAAGTGAGAAAAGTCACTTAACTTAAGAATGGCAGATCACTTAAATTAAGTGACTGCACATTCTTAAATTAAGAAAACATTTTTCTCTGCGTATATGAATATAATTGTAAAATGAATCAAGAACTCTAATTTGAACTAAATTTGATAACCTTGATAGAGAGAATACAATTGGATGTTCTGGATTTTTCTGAAAATTCATGTTCTAGTTCAAATAGGAAGGATCTTCTATCAATTCACTCCAACGATTTTGTTAGAAAATTGCAAAATTATCGGATCAAAAGACATACACCGAATATTTGGTGAAATAAATTTTCTTCTATATATTTTGAATAGTGAAAATTATAATAAACTATAGTTGAGAGGATTATTTTGATTGAATTTCGTACCATTTGATATTAAATGTTCATGTTTATAGGTAGACACGAATTTCCATTGAACAATATAACGTAGCTTTCAAATTTCCCCTCCAATTTCCCCTGTGGTCTGTGGACACGCTTCACTCACTGTATCAAACGGATATCACGTGAGAGTTGACTAATGTTATGAATCTCGTCATAGGCCATGGTTCGAGAAAAAAGCAGGATTTGAAAATCCAACAAATTATTCATTACTCCCTCACATCATCAACAAGCATCAAACGAGATTTGCTACAAATTAATGAAGAAAAAAACAGACTTCGTTAATAGCCAGATTAATGTCTGAGAATGCGTCGTCTATTCGCAGATTTCTATAATCATCAGAATTAATGGAATTTGAGGAAGACACAAGACGATAAGGCAGCAACAGTTTCATAATATCTAGAACCTGAAATTGGCATTCTGACAAATTTTCTAACGCTCCTGGACAGTTTTTTTACAGAACTCTAACCGAGACAATTTGCCTAGGCATTCATAGGAATGATATTCGATTGAAATATTGCAAACAATTCCGTCCCACTATCTCATATAAACCAAAGAAAAACCCGAATGTTTTGTGTTACAAGCGGAATGAAATTTTGTTCCCGGCGATTGGACTGTATTGAGGTCAAATTACTTGGAATATTTTGGCTGAGATCAATTGGCCTGCAACATTTATTCTGGGATATTGTGACATAGAATCATAACAATAATCACGAGCCACAGAATGAAACCCTTTATTCACCAGCGTTTTCCATTGAAATGGTCACTGCAACGACCACCAAAAATCAAGATTTCATGGAGATCCAAACTGACCATCATGACCTCGATAAAGTGGGCTCATTCGCAGATCCTGCAATAGCGATCTTGTCTGCCTTTAACGGCTCGGCGTATTTACTTAA
Source organism: Aleiodes alternator (assembly GCA_963921955.1). Taxonomy (NCBI): domain Eukaryota; kingdom Metazoa; phylum Arthropoda; class Insecta; order Hymenoptera; family Braconidae; genus Aleiodes; species Aleiodes alternator. The sequence goes on along the minus strand of OY998110.1, from coordinate 1,774,891 downwards.
TCAGTGAGTACATACAGATGTATTCATAAAATCCATCTGACAGAGTAGGACGCCGGAGGAGGTGGATAACCAAGGGTAAAAACAGACGAAGGGGGATGAATAGTAAAATCCACAAATCACCGTATAAACCAGAACAATGACGTGATGCAGAAAAGGAAGACAGGGTGAGTCCGTGCAGATTCCGGAAGAGAGCGAGCTCTCTCTCTTTGAGGGTGGCAGTACCCAGAGTACAGAAAGGGGTCGATAGAGAGGGAGAGAAAGAGAGATAGAAAGAGAAAGGGGAGAGGGCATTGGTATACACTGAAACGCGCTACCAGCCGACGATAAATTTGTCGGTAGAGTCAATAACAGAGGCTGTTTCTGTGATTTAATGATGCCTGCTCTACGAGACCATGGTACACATGACTCTCCCCACTCTCTTTTTTTTTTGTTGTTTTTCCACTTCTTTCTCTCTCCCTTTGACCGTCTCTCCCCTCTTCATCAGCATTTTGGGGGGAATATTAATATTGAATTGAATAAATAATTCATTGTAATGACGATCATATGAATAGTGGAATTTCAATTGGATGAAAATATTATATTCAGTTTCTCCAAATCTCTCGAGGAATCACTCGATTGAATGGAAAAACTTAATATCTATCTATCACATTCAGTACCTGGAGCAAATCAATCAAATATATATTTTCTTTTTTTTTTTAATTTATCCAGTACTATACATAGATTTCTCTTTTTGTACATTCCATTCCACAATGGCTCATTTCAAATACCACTTTCTAGTTTTTCCAGTACTGTAGGGTAACATGACCAATAGATGGACGGTTAAGGAAATATTAGACTTCATTAATTCATATGAAATAGGCGAATCACGTTGAAGAGTTGCAGAAAAGAATGATATACAGAAAAATAGACAGTGAAACGACGGAAAATCAATTAAAATTTCATAATGTAGAAATGATCAAAGAAAATAAAAGAACAACTGAAAAATAACTTGAACCCCCAATTGATGGACAGTTGCATATTTGCAGTGGTGTGATTTCAAATTTCGATCAATCAGTATGTAATAAATAGTTTCTGCCTGAAACTCTCGAATTTCCATGATATTCCTAAAAAACGAATTCTGACAGATTATTTCCCTTTAAAATTTTCTCAGCCCCCAATTGAATCATCGAAAAAATATCCTGCCTCAAGTGCTTCCCCAATTGCAAACGATTTTCGTAATGTTCTCGAAAATTAATGAAAAACAGTCGAATTAACTGCAGCTAATAATCCCAAAAATATCGAGCTCTATGCAAAGTGAACATGAATATATTACCTTAATGCCTCAGACCGTATTGTCATGCCTGGTGCATGAGAAAATCGATGGGAACATGCAAATATTTCGAGAATATATCAAATATATACTCCATATATTTCATTCTTACACAGGTATATATGTCATATAATTCAAGTATTTGGAACACATACATTTTTACATACGTATATAACCCACACGTTTGTTATACGAAACGACGTTTATCGGCATTAACGTCAGCCGGCCGGAGGCTTGAAACGCGTTTTATCGTGAATGTGCTAAAAGCAAAATCTCCTCGATACACCTCGAAACCTTTTAGCGCCCTCCTCCCCTTTCTCTTCCACTCGGGCCTATAGAATTGAGTGTATATACGCGTCCGCATAATGTTATTTTTTCTCTCCCTTCAATTCTGATGAGATTTTTCACTCACAAATTTCAGGATAATGATTGAACTCATCAGTGCGAGGGAAATTTAATTGAATCAAATAAAACAATAGCTGTGGCATGATCAGGAGCGATTGGATCGATATCGAGAACAATTATAAAGATCAATTAACAGAAGAGAATAGGGGATAGGGTCTCATTCATTTGACACAGAAACGTTCAGCCTAATTATCCATTTCTCTCCGTCTAAACGATTGTTCCTCAGTCTCGCAATTATAACGTAGTCGTTATAATGACTGTTTAGCCACTGTACGCACAGCAAAAGCAATTCAATTATCATCAAACTGAGGCAGCAGAGCGCTGAACCTAACGAGCTGAATATCTCAATGTCGAATAGGATTTGGAGTATCTGTTAGACAGGTGGATGTATATATGAGAAGAGTATTAAGCCTGTGTGGTTCACTGAAAATTTTTTACATGCCCGATGAATTGCGTAAATTCTTCAAGTTCCAGTTAATTCATGAATGAGAATATCAGAATCAATAATCGATTCATTGAATTCTCTAGTTCCGGTTTTCGAAAAGTCAATTAGAGCTTCAAAACTCTGAATTTATTAGCTATTTGTGTTGTTGCCTTCAAATTATTACGTCAATTTTCATTACGTTAATTGTCAATAAGCCGCGCTTCCTTTTCCGCAGGAAATTTCATCTGGAAAAGGGATGAGTTGATGTTTTTGCTCAAAAATGAATGAAACATCAACCGAAATCTTCCTTTTATTTTCCCGCCATTTATACTAACACATTTCCTCTTTTCAAATCTTCCTTTCGCACTCTGTCTCTCGCCGCTGCCCTTTCTCTCCCGTTTCCATGGAATTTGATTGAATTTTTTCGTGGAGAAAAAATGTTTCCACCAAATGAATCCGTCGAAATATTGCATTCCAACGAGCTATTCTCTTTTTCGTACACTTCAATAAAAAACTGTTTCCACCTTCGTTCTTAAACTTTCTCTCCTCCAAAATTATGAATAGTAGGCAGAATAAAGGTTCTTAAAATTCGACAATTTCTTCTAAATTTATTCAAGAATTATCAAGATTTTTCGATTGACATTAGATCGCCTTCTTATTAAACACTGTTAAAAATTTCTGTCTGAATTTTCCATGCAAAATCATTGAAATTTTAAACAAGTTATATCTCGACTGAAATTCCTGATAATTACGTCATTGAAAAATGGACAAATCATCGATTTTCATATAATTTCACGCCTGAATATCAATAAAATTTGTAAATTTCAGTTCAATTGTTTCTTGGAAATTTAGAAAAAATAGGAAAAAATCAAGAAAAAATTGAAAATTCAAGTCATTTTAATTCTGAATATTCATGTTCAGTTGAAAATTCAAGTGATTTGTAGAATTTTCGTCTCAATTCTACTTAAAACTCATAGATTCCTCTGAATTTCTTCGGAAGCTCATAGATTTCATAAGCATTATCCCATTAAAAAACATTCAGTATTACGTTTATTAAAATTTTCAGCGAATTTCCTATGAAATTTCAATTTTTTTCTAACAGTGATAATCAATTTTCCTCATGAAGGGAGGAGCTTTATTATAAATATTTGAACTATTACGATTTCGTAACATTTTAGCAATATGAGAACGATGTCCACGACAATAAATTGTTATTGAATACTATTATGAATATCCAATATTGTTCCTAATTTGACTCACACTGTCCCAGCATTTAGGACCAGTATTGAAGGATGCTCGGATTCCAAATACCCATATGGCAGCTACTAAGGTTTTTATGTAATCAATTAGATTGATTGTCGCTATTTGTCCGGTAACAGGCGTTCTTCATAATCTGACAAATTAATAGACATGCTGATAAACTATGATGTAGATGGTTATACAAAGAAAAAATAGGTTTGCGACTATCAATTGTGGCTTTGCAACTGAAACTGAAACTCACTTATCCCAGGTAGGAATTCAAGTCATTATCAAGGCTGACCGAGCCTTCACACAAGGCTGGCTGAACCTCAAATTAGCCTCGAAATCAAGCCTTGGTAAGGCCCTGAGGAACCTCAAAATGATAACACAGTTTGAGCCCTGAATGACAGACCCTTCAAAGGCCTGGTTTGCAGGCTCATTTCAAGTCTTTAATAATACAGTTTTAAGACTCAAAAAGTCCTGAATTCCAGGCTCTTCCCAAGGTTTCTTCAGGGTTTAAATCAGGTCATTATTTGGAGGGTGTCTAAGGTCTGTGTTCGAGGCTCACTACCATCGTTTAAGGATTACGAAGAAGAGCCTGGTTTGAGCCTTTTGTGAGACCTCGTCGGACCTCAGATCAGCCCCATTAGTTTTTGAGAATAAATTTAAATACATATTTTTATGTTGATTAACGTCAACAGTCTTTATTCAATTCAAGTGAGGTTATAGCATAAACTTTGAATTTGAATCCACAAACTCATAAACTTTCAAATCAAATGTATGAATGTAGTTATACATAAAATGTTGAAAAAGAATTCAAAAAAAAATGAAGACAAGTGAAAAACTACTACCCCTTTTTCTTGGAAATCGAAATCAAGTATATTTTGTCTCATTGAGGCTCAAATGAGCTTCTCTTGAGCCTGGCAGGAGAGACTTTTGAGCTCAATACCGAATTCAATTAACATTAGAACTTCATATGAAGTTCTAATGTTAATTGAATTTACTTGAAAAATTATTTTTGCCCCAATTTGTTCAGTAACATGATGTAAAGTAAATAAAAATGACCAAAATTGATCAATATCGAAAATGACAAAAATTGAAAAATAAATTATCGGAACAGCTTGGATATCCTCAAGTCCATGAGCAATTGAATTATTGTTTCATAACACTCGGAGAGCCATAAGAACTGAAAAATGTTTCGAAGTGATCTGGAATATGGAATCAGGTCAGTAAACGGAAGTCACAGTCGGACAATGGAATAACCACTTTATCCAAGTTGGGAACTCGACATTATCTACGGAGGATGCAGTCCGGTCACAAAATCCCCGAGTTCCACGAAGAACAAGCGGAGAGCCGCTGAATTACTCACCTGCAAATAAGCCTGTACCTGGGCTGAGAAGGGACAGAAAAATCAGGAGTGTGATATGCAAATGACCCTAGAATAAGATGTTTAAGAGTAATTCTCATTACGTACACTGCTGCTTGAAATATGGGAAAGGGAAGATTCTGCTATTGATCGACTGAAGAGAGAGCCCGGTCAACCCTCTATGCCCTATGTATAGCCCAATGTGTTTATGTATAGGCGTATGCAAGACCTGTTCACACATGCGTGGCTCTCGACGACCAACTAATTTGCCTAAATGTAATACAGACTGTCTGGTTTTTCGGCACTGACTCTCCTCGGCCTTGCAGCTTGATATAATTGAATGACAGCAAGGAGGCTACCAACGAAACGGACAAAAAGAGGCATTTCAGTATCAATGTGCAGATGGAAATCATCATTTCTGTACGAAATTTACAGCAGAAAGGCAACGAGAAAGTTCCGCGGAAAAATTAGAGCAAGAGCAGACCCTTCCCTCAATTTCTAATAATATTCAACATTCATACCAATCCTTCAATGATAAATTCTCTATTTGAATCTCTGTACTGCCTCTTCTGGATCAAATTCAATAATAAATAAAATTGTTCTTGTGTGAAATTTGGGTTCGATTCTGAACGTGTAATGCGGAATTTACTTGTAACGAACTAGAGGACTATATCTATAGAATCGAATGATGCATTAGAATCATAAGGGAGTGAGTGCTATAAATTTGCAAATATTTGGAGTAGTGGCACAAACAAAAGTGGCGCTTATGCCTCTTTCACTTTACGATGACGATCTACAATATAGATCATTCATCATGAATTTTATAGATTTCTAAAATAATGTGGATGCACTTCATAAAACTGTAATTCTCTGAGACATTCTCGTTGGTATATTCATTTTCATTTTCATTTAATTCTCATCTGAGGTCACAAACGTTGAGCTGACCTCAGAGAAACGAGACAGACTGGAAGGAAGGTTGCGATTGTCGAAAATCAATGGCTAGCCTCATATTAACTTCCAACCAGGTGAGTGTCCTTGAGTTTGTAGTCTGAAATCTCAAATTCGCAATATAAATATCTATCCTTGTTCAACGCATATACATGCATGAAGAAACCCGTTCACTTTTCTCACTTCGATCTTTACTCCCTCTATCGCCACCTCCGTCTTCTCCTCTTCTTCGGACGTTTCGTCCTGTGCCACCTCCATCCACTTACTATTCTCCTAATCCAACCAGGATGCTTTTAGCGCCTCACAAATTCTCCCGCAGTCTGTTTCCTTCTCCATGCACATTATTGTGTATACGTACGAACTGGTGATGACCATGAACTGTTGTTTGGCAAAATGAAAAAAAAAAAAAAGAAACGAGAGAGGTAGAGAGAGTGAATAAAACGGTTAAGAGTAATTCTGCGCATGTAAGACTGAACAGTGGCCTCGTAAAAAGTGAAAGTTTTGCGAAATCATTGTGTTTACTCGTAATTGAATTTTTCGGTGGAGAATATTTTGCGTTGATAATCCCGATACTCAACGAGATTTTTCGAGCCAGTTGAACGTCATTTTTTTTCCAAAAATGCCTTTTTTTCCATGATTTTAGACTAGATTGGAAAAGGATAGAAAATTATTAAGTAGAAAATAATGATTTCCTAAAGAATTTTGAGAGTGAAGGGGAGGGTCAGAGAGAATACAAATACCACGCGATTGGAGTCCCAATGAAGTCCATTCCATACGTAGCTTGGAGATTCCAGTGGAATAATAGCAAAGCCCCTTCTACCCCCTCTTATTTGCTCTGAACGATAATTCTTGAAAAATATTTGTGAGAGCATTGCACGATATCGAGAGGTCCCGGATGAATCCTTTTCTGTCTTTATCACTCCAAATCAATTTCAGCTTGATTAAAAATGTGTAGGGAATGCAGAAGATTTCATATGCTCGAAAGAAAAGACAGGAAACCACAGACAGGTTATTGATTGTTGTTATTGTCATGATCCTTTCGCGTAACGCCATTATTTTTCATAACATTCTGAGTCTTCAACTGTTGGAAATTGAGTAGAAATTTTAATTACGACTTGATATGATGAGCCTAAGCTTTGCCAACTTGGGGGTTTTCCCTCCAAATTTAGGGAAACAAATCTGTGCCCGTGTTCTTTTAGGGGGTAAAAATGTCTGGAGTTAGCGAAGATAGTGATGCAGCGGGGGATGAATGGTTCAAAAATGTCCAATTGCCAGCAGCTTCGCTTTGCTTGCTTTTTTCAAATGCAAGTGTTGAACGAGCATTTCCTATTTACTCAGTGATGAAAAACGAACTGGGGAACATGTTATCACTAGAAATACTGCAGTGTTCAATGATGGTTAGATATACTTTATTTTTTTAAATTTACTCTATTAAGTCAAGGTTTTTGTATTAACTTCAAACCGACCCCAGCAATGATGAAGTGATTCAACCATACAATGTATGATTTTTAGAAGAGTAAAGAGTCTGGAATCTATTGTGTCATGATGGAGGCCAATAGCAGAAAATATGGATTATGTGATTTAATTATAACTTGATTAGTCGTTATTATCGAAGAAAAACACTGTTGATGTTTGAATAATATATTACACTGGTGAATAATTATTCAATTAATTAATTATTTTGATATTATTTCAAATGCTTCATTTAATGCTCAGAGAGATGAGATTTTATTCAGAATGTTGATTTTCAGTTAAATGCTATTTATGATACTGGAAGTAATAGACATCTGATAATTTTCGCATTTCTAGCATAAATGTAAGTACTTCGGAAAATACTGCTATACAACTATACATTAGTACCATACAAACTATATGAGAAAATGTCCTCGAAAATGATTCTTTGGATGATTTCCGTTCAAATGACATCAATCCATTTGCAATTACAGAATTCATATGAAAATACTGGCAATACAAAATGCTAATTTAGGGGGTTTTATGTCAATTTTAGAGGTTTTTGACGCGACTGTTAAGCACATCTAACAAAGTCCCAAGTTCCCATTAAAAGGTATTAATGACATGCCTCATATGTATTGAATTTTCGAATCAATTTTTCGATATTCATCGATACTTTCATCATAGAAGAATTTCAACGACTGGCGGGAGAAATTAGAAAGTCAGAGCTTCTGTCATTCTATTTAAAAAATCATAATTTTTTCTAGATAATGAATTTGGGAATTTGAAAGCTACGGGGTTTTTATTTTCCCTTTGAAGAAAAAATTTTTCCTACTGATGACATCTGGAGAAGAAACATCTTTCAGATGCAATTGGAACAATATCCTAACGCTATTTTTGTGCTTATTAATGTTTAAGCTCATTAATTTAAACATAAATTCTGAAATTCTACGGATTAGTAATTTCACGATTTATGCTCAGCTTCATCTGCCTCTCTCGTCATTGTTAGTGGTATGAATGTACGTAAATCGCAGAAAATTGCCTCATTCGCATCTCCACAGTATAATATTTGACGCTTATTTTCAGCAGATATAACATTGTTAACTCCAAGGGAGAATAAATGTGACCCAACACTTTTATTTACTTATTTAAAGGTTGGGGCGGTTTATTTAATATTAGTTACAGCGATGTGTCTAATTTGAAGTCTGGGATCTGTCTGACTCTCTGACTTTTTATTTGTTATTATTCAAGACAAAATTGACAAGCGTTGCTAGCCTCCTCTTCTTATGTTCTATTTTTAAGAAGGGGGGATACGCTACAATATCGATGGATAGTAATATTCAAAAATGGTGTTCTGCGGGTCTCTGTAGAATTGTCCAAGCGATGCCGCAAGGGAGAAGAGCGTCTGGTTTGTGATCCGCGTGGCGACGTGAATTGTATATATATTATCTCTTTGCAAAGTTGAATACTCCTTTTTTGGCATCATTGGGTGAATGAACTTCGGAATATTTTAAAAAATTACTCCTATCCTGGTTAAAATAATGATGAGACTTTTAAAATTTGGCAGACGACATGTTGGATTCTCATACGAATGTGTGGATTTTCCTCAAATGTAGAATTCTAAAGAGCAATAAAATGAATTGAAAGTATTTTTCACGTGCTCATGCACGTACACGCTGTATTGAATCGATACTGTTTGTGTTTATATTACGCTTGTTAAAGTCCAGAACCATAAGTGCGGGACTAATAACCGACCCCTTATTTTGTTCTCTGTAGTTCATCAGATGAGACAAATATGTGTCAAGAGAAATGCGCGTCTTCCAAAGTTTCTATAAAAAATAGAATCTAAAGAGAAAGAATGAAAAGCTAAGTATTATTCGTTAAATAACCCATCTCTTATACTGCATTTTCTGTTGATCGATGGGTATCAACGGAATTTTCCGCAGTGCTGATCGTCTGCGGAAAAAATACTCTTTCATAAATAACATGACAGAAGAATTGCCGGAAAATTCTTTCTATCGACCACTTCAAAAGAGGCCAAAACCTAGGATAACATGAAGTAAAGAAGCAGAAAGTAGTGAAGCTAGATTCATTTGAATTTCACCAAACTTTTGCTATCAAGAACAGGGCTACCAGTAGAGCCAACCTATATTATACCACTTGGTCTCTGAAATTATACAAAACCAGATCTCATTATACAAGCACCGAAACCGTTGAAGAAAAACTTTGTAATAAATATAGTTATTAATTTTCGATTGCTGTGACTTATGATGAATGGGGAGAAGATTAAATACTCAAAATCTGTTGATTTCTATCAATTTTAAGTCTTCAATCTTGCCTGACGGGACAAAGTTGTTACTTTGACGGTAAAATTTAAATCTAGAGAAGAAATGAAAATTTTATATTTGTAAAAAGTCATGTACACCCATAGACATTTACACACATAGACAATATTATTAGGTGCATCACGAGTTAAGGAGGAAAATGGAAATTTAGAATCGTTACAATAACTACAGACATATGACCATCTTCATTGTTTTACTTAATGCAAAAATGTGATCCAACACCAGGTGATAATTCAACAAAGGTTTCATTAGGCGTGGAACAGTAACTTGGGTCTTCGATGCTCACTGCGCAGCAAGCGCTATTTCCGATTGGGGTAGATTCAAAAAAAGCGCGCACTTGTCACCAGCAATTGAAAAACATTTGATTTCTCACAAAAATTTCGCCAACAGCAGCAGACTAATGAAGAGAACACGATTTCCTTCGAATTTTCATTTTTGTATCCAATTATACACAGACATGCGCTATGCAAACAGGATACATGGAATACCCATATTATACACATTTTGTATCCAATTATACAATCTGGCAGCCCTGATCAAGAACTAGAGAGTCTGTGAAATCAGACCCTCGCAAACGGGGAAAAACGTTGTCTGAACGCCATCTCTCGACAGTGTGACGAGCACACTCCTCAAAAAAAATATCAATGGAAGAAAAAACATTTTCAGTAATCTTGTATCTGAACATTTCTTCCCAATAACAAAAAAACATGTCGATTGATCCGTAAAACGTCATTAATCAGTCATCGACATCATTCTCGGGAAATTACAACAATTACAAAAAATTAAAAGTTTAATAAAAGTAATTCTTACTTTTCCTGCAACACCGTGCAATTTCGATTATTATCAACAAAATATTCAATAAGAATTCCTCGACGACTTCTTCGTTTATCCTTTGAGAATTAAAAACAAAAAAATCCACAGCTGGAACCTGGATGGGCGTGGCCACACCCTCGCAGGCGCACAGAGTGACCACACCCCTGCAAGCTCACGTAGGAGGAGCATGAGCAACACTCGAGTTACAAAGTCATTCATGATTGGGGTTTCACCAGTCACTCATTAACACATATTTTCGAGCCTCCCGCCTTTTTTAGACTGTCGATAATTAATCTACCTGTTTGAAACGCAGCGATTGTCGACGCTTCGGGGCTCCCCTCGGTTTTCAAAGAGAGAAAATGCGGGAAACCGGAACTCGATGGAAAAATCATATAACAAAATGAATGAACGTCGGTATGATTCTTCTCTCGATGATTCACCTATTCGCCAAACGTTTCACGAGAATACACAGAGAAAAATGTTTTCTTAATTTAAGAATGTGCAGTCACTTAATTTAAGAATGTGATGGTCACTTAAATTAAGAAAGAAAAGTCACTTGATTTAAGTGAGTTTTACTCTTCTAAATTAAGAAAGAAAAAGTTACTTGATTTAAGTGAGAAAAGTCACTTAATTTAAGTGAGTTTTACTCTTTTAAATTAAGAAAGAAAAAGTTACTTGATTTAAGTGAGAAAAGTCACTTAATTTAAATGAGTTTTACTCTTTTAAATTAAGAAAGAAAAAGTTACTTGATTTAAGTGAGAAAAGTCACTTAATTTAAGTGAGTTTTACACTTTTAAATTAAGAAAGAAAAAGTTACTTGATTTAAGTGAGAAAAATCACTTAATTTAAGTGCTTTTTACTCTTTTAAATTAAGAAAGCAAAAGTTACTTGATTTAAGTGAGAAAAGTCACTTAATTTAAGTGAGTTTTACTTTCTTAAATTAAGAAAGAAAAAGTTACTTGATTTGAGTGAAAAAAGTCACTTGATTTAAGTGAGAAAAGTCACTTAATTTAAGTGACCTGCCATTCTTAAATTAAGTGACTGCACATTCTTAAATTAAGAAAACATTTTTCTCTGTGTCACTTCCACAAATCCAAATTAGTCTCGAGTACTTTATCGACGGCTATTGTTACCAATTTTCTAGCAAAAGTAATGCTCATCAAACCTACATTTTCACAGATAAATTTCCACACTGAGAAATCTCTTGGTCAATAAATCAACCATCTTCTCAAACTAACTATATCCCTCACACACATACTGAAACCCTCACTATTTTAGAATAGTATGTTTCATTGAATCAAATTGAGGAGAAATAAGAAGAAAATTCAGAGAAGTACTTGATTATTCATTCTCCAAAGCGTTCATTAACGATTCTCTATGTCTCGGGATAATGCAGAGTGAAGAGGCATCCTCATTTCCAGCAAAACGTCGAGTCAGAGCAAGAAAGAACCTTTTCGATACAGCCGCTAACGAGAAATCCAAACTTAGGTGACAAAGGTAACTTCGATGAGCAGAGAGGGAACAGCAGAGAATTAATTACTTCCGGAAGTCCTTCGAGACGCTTTGATGTTTGAAGGGCTTCCGGACGGGCCACGTAAAGTCCGAATAATCGACTTTAGTCCAGTTGACTTTCATAGTCACTTTCATTCCACCATTCTATTAGCCATGAGAAAACACCTTATTTTCCTCCACGAATATTCAATAATCAAGAGCCGCAGGCCAGTGGTGTCAATCGCTCCCGCCTGGGGAAATATTCCCTCAATCGAAGTTTAAAAAGGAAAAAAGAAGCATTTTAAACTTCTCCAACTACTTTTCCGTTCGCAAAAAAATTTCGCCATCTACACAGAGAAAAATGTTTTCTTAATTTAAGAATGTGCAGTCACTTAAATTAAGTGACTTTTCTCACTTAAATCAAGTGATTTTTTCTTTCTTAATTCAAGAAAATAAAACTCACTTAAATTAAGTGATTTTTCTCACTTAGATCAAGTGACTTTTCTCACTTAAATCATGTGACTTCTTCTTTCTTAATTTAAGAAAGTAAAACTCACTTAAATCAAGTGAGTTTTCTCACTTAAATCAAGTGACTTTACTTTCTTAATTTAAGTGACCTGCACATTCTTAAATTAAGTGACTGCACATTCTTAAATTAGGAAAACATTTTTCTCTGTGTAGTGGCAGTTTGCGCAATCATTCAAGACTGTTATTTCGATTTCAATATAATCTTTGGTATTGTATCATGAAAAAACTACTCTGATTAGACACTCGTTCCATAATCATGCAGCCTTAATGTCTTGGACGAATGTCTAGAGCTGATTATTGCGATTCGTCAATTCTCAGGTGGATCATGAGTTACTTTTGCACGAGGCGGCAATGCATGATTTATAGAGATGCATTTTTTAAGAAAATGTGGCATCAGCACTGTAGCATCTATCATTAGGTTAGCGCTGAGAAGCGCTAGCGCATCCTACACGATCATTATCCTCGAATCAGACCCTCCTTTTCTCGCCCCGGGCTCAATACGTCCTCCAGTACCCAAAACCCTTGCATGTACAGTCACGAACTAAAATTTCCAAAATACACAGAGACAAAAGTTTTCTTAATTTAAGAATGTGCAGTCACTTAATTTAAGAATGTGCAGGTCACTTAAATTAAGAATGAAAAGTCACTTGATTTAAGTGAGAACACTCACTTGATTTAAGTGAGTTTTACTTTCTTAAATCAAGAAAGAAAAAGTCACTTAATTTAAGTGACTCTTACTTTCTTAAATTAAGAAAGAAATAATTACTTGATTTAAGTGAAAAAAGTCCCTTGATTCAAGTGAGAAAAGTCACTTAATTTAAGTGACTTTCACTTTCTTAAATTAAGAAAGAAATAATTACTTGATTTAAGTGAGAAAAGTCACTTAATTTAAGAATGACAGGTCACTTAAATTAAGTGCCTGCACATTCTTAAATTAAGAAAATATTTTTCTCTCTGTATCATCTCGTGAATCCTGTCAAGTTCAATTATAGGAGAATTCCAGGCAAAATGGACTCACGGGGCAAAATGGATCAGATTCTTTTTCGGAATGAAGGCCTTCACGAACAAATCAAATAAAAATTTTCGGAAAATTTTTCCAATTGTTTTTCGGTAAAGTTTTCACTCCAAGAAATGTATATATTCGGTTGGTTCAATAGATCGGACCATGGCATTACTATGTCATCTCACAACTCCGCACAGTCTAGCGTTCATTCGAATGACTGTAAAACACCTGTACTTCTCTGCTCAATGACTCCATGAAACAAAGGAATCATTGCACGTGAATCAGCATTTATTCTCATAATTGTAACCGAGATACCGTCCAGTCCTATCCATTTTCTCATATATTCGAATATCAGCTTCTCATTGAGTGAACAAATTGTTGGGTACTCATGTACCCATGAACTTAAGTACCCAATAAAGATGATGAAAGCATGAAGATGTTAATCATAACATGGAAGAATAACTGTGATTATACCTAGTACAAGCAGGTTGCGGGCGCGATGCGCTCGCCATTAGAGGTTTCATAGCTCCATTTTTCAACAGATTCAATTAACAATGGCAATTATTATGTTTATTTCACCATAGAAATGTTTTTTTATGCATATTTTTTGAAATAAACAAATAGAGTATTCGAAAATATAAATGAAATTTAGAAAAATTGAAGTCAAGATCTTCCAATGATCTGTAATATATTCTGAAAATGATTACACAGAGAAAAATGCTTTCTTAATTTAAAAATGTGCAGTTACTTAATTTAAGTGATCTGCCATTCTTAAATTAAGTCACTTTTCTCACTTAAATCAAGTGATTTTTCTCACTTAAATCAAATGACTTTTCTTTCTTAATTTAAGTGACCTGCACATTCTTAATTTAAGTGACCTGCACATTCTTAAATTAAGTGACTGCACATTCTTAAATTAAGTGACTGCACATTCTTAAATTAAGTGACTGCACATTCTTAAATTAAGTGACTGCACATTCTTAAATTAAGTGACTGCACATTCTTAAATTAAGTGACTGCACATTCTTAAATTAAGTGACTGCACATTCTTAAATTAAGTGACTGCACATTCTTAAATGAAGAAAACATTTTTCTCTGTGTATGAGCATAAAGGAAAAAATAGAGATGCGAATGAGGATGAAATTAGAATAGACGCCTTTTTTCTTTTTGACCACAAAAAATGGATTACCAAGGATTTTTCCACCAGAATTTGAGGACAAGTCCACTCATAAGACTCTTTCAACGGTTTCACTGAAAATCACGTTGACACAAGTTTTACCAGTGGACGCTGTAACATTGTCTCTTTCCCTCACTCATGCAGCCCTCCAAGCTTGCTCCATAGACTCGCTCGACATTTTCAACTTAACTCCCAACGAAAAGAACCACGATTAATCCCTCACTGGCTTTGTCTCCACGAGGAAAATCCACGGTGCATTTATCTACCAGTAATGTATACAGCCAACAAATGAAAACGAAAAAAAAAAAAAAAACAATAGAAAAATGTCCACAAGAAACAAATAACCGCTTCTTTTGATATTTAGCAGAATTCTATTCGTTCTGTAGAAAAAAAAAAAACATTAGCCACGGATTCTTCAGGATAAAAAAATCCTGGATACGTCCGATGGAGTATTGTTTCGACAGGGAAAACCCCTTCACAATATAAACAAAAAAAAAAAAAGGAGCAAAAAATAAGTGGATAGAAAATAAAAATTCCATGTCAGAGACAGGAGATTTAAACAATGAAGCCTCAAGCGGAACGCAGAGTTCCCTCGTTGCTTTTCACATTTAAATCTCACTGGCAAAAGCCTACGTGCAGATGTATATATGGATTAACTTTTGAAATAATCTCAAAAATATGTAAATACATCAGAAGTACTAGGGATGGCTAAATCGGTGAAAGAAGAGGAGAGGAAAAAAAAATATGCAGAATGAACTAAGCGAGTATCTGAATAAGAACCATTGGAAGATTAAAAGACTATTCGTCGTTTGGAACGAGTTTTGTACTTTTTTTTTCCCATTGGAGAAGAGTTTTTGCACTCGACTGGGATTACTGCGGATGGACATATGCTGAAGGAAATTGCGTAAATTGTTGGGCTTTTTGTGTCGTATTTCAGAATTAACGTAACTCTAGGATCTTAGTAGAAGAGAATCGCTCTTAGGGCAAGAGAGAAAATCAATGGACCAGTAAATGAACGGAGCTAATTTTTCAATGGAATAATTATCTTGTGTTCTCGATTTAAATGCAATGAAAATGGGAAAGTCAATGGAGCTTTATAATCATGAAAATAATGAGTAAAGCCTCAAATTGAAATACTCACTTTATTTTCACGCTAAACAGGAGTTACGAAATATTCAAAATGCTTTATTCTATTCAACCTAAAAAGCTCATTTTCATCAGACACAAGAAAAGAAGGGGGGGGGGGGGATAATGGGGGTAATGAAAGAGGGCTAACCATACATACATTCGAACGTTGTACTCAGCTACTGTGGGGTGCTTCACATAATTGTTACTTGGGAAGCTCGCGAGAGAGGTAAAATCTCTCCATTGTTCTTCTTTTCTAGTGAAAGAAAAGCAATGAGAGAGGCGTATGTACGCTCGCGTGGACTCGGCTTAGTTTGCACCGGGATAACCGACGGGACTTTTCGTTAGATCGCTTAATACCTCCATCCGCTGGGCTCTTTTCTATCTCCTCCATATTCCTGTTGTGCCTTTTCTACCCATTTTCTCTATCCTACTATCATCCTGAAGTCGAATACACTTGTACGATTTCAAGTGGAATTTTCTACATTTTCAGCCGTTTACATTGTTTGAGAGAATATATGCGAGAGATTTTATGAACTATTTTAATAAATTACATATATTACGAGAAAGTATTAAAATGTGAAAAATACTTTCCTTTCAGACTCCATCGAGAAAGTCTCCTTTGATAATAAATTGTTTTCTCCTGGATATAATTCCAAACACAAATTTCACAAAATGCCATCCAATATTACTTCAATATCGACAATCGAATTCATTTCCATGTATTTAATAATTAATTGAATATCATGGGAGATTTGAAGGTTTCAACTACAATACTAGAATATTGTCGATTCGCGCCGTTTCGCGTACAATTTAAGCTTCTTCCAGCTCACTTTCATAGATTCAGATAGTCAACGACTGGGCTTATGCCCATAGATTCATTATTTGTGACTGTAAATAATTTCATGTGAGACAGACGTCTGAGATTTGGTCAAGTAGGTTGCCTCGACATCTCGCGTACGTATTGTCAATTAATTGGTCAAAGTTGATAAGAGTCTATAGGCCCAATTATCGATCGAGAGGTCAAGTGAACTACGTCGATGCGGCAGCAAGGGACGCGAGGCAATCGTTGTTCGTGCGTCGTTGCGGCTGCCACGTGTTTTGGCAGTCCGCAATTAATCCATTAAATCCATTATCACCATTGTTATCTATTTCTATTTATTCTTCTATTTCCATATTAAAATATAATTTTGAATCAATTGAGGAGAACTCCGACCATTAAATACTTTAATAAAGCACTGGATCAATTGTAAGTAAAGGTGTAATTACTTTTCATTTCCTTAACTCTGCAATTTCTCATTAATTTTGGGTCACCCAAATCGAACCCAACTTTTCTTGCTTCTTTTCCGCTTCGATCAACGTGCATTGGACATAATCATTTTTTTCAAAGTTTATTAGTTTTCCTAAGACTAATTGGCACCCAACATTATTGTTAAATTATTCATTTTGACCAATAGAGCCCGAGCAGCCATTGACCTAGGCCGGGCTCGGTGAAGGCTTCTACTCTTTTTACGCCATTTTGCTAATTAAATTTATTAAAATTCATTAAATCAAATTTAGATCAATATCTCATTTGATCAATTATTTAAATTTTTATTCATTTAAAAAGAAGCCTGTCTCACATGACTACCCTTGTATTATATCGGCGCCTTAGAGTCAAAGCGGCGCAAATGCAATGCTTTTATATAGCACTTACGCTACTTTGTTTCTAACGCAAAGATATGTTAATAAAAATCGTTTGAATTTAATCAGAAGACGGAAGAAAAGTCAATAATGCAATAATGTGCGAGACTGTATCAGTTATTACAGAAATAATTGCGATACTAAAAATACAACAAATGCATAAACGACTAATGGCAGTAAGGGAGACAAATATCACCAGTTTATTTCCAAACTCATGGGGTTTATTATATTCACGAATTGTATAGATCGTCATGAGTTTTACTCTAGCCGCCGGGTAGCTTTTGAAGCTGTATCATTCCACCCGTTTACGTCGTATAATCGTAGTTATTCGACCAATCATTTCCGCTTGCGCTCATGCACGATATGGACATCAAGATGAGATCATGATAAGACAGGTAAGAACTGCTAAAGCTGCGGATTAACTTCACAATTTCAGGAAAAAAAATAGACTCTCCGAATCTCCAAAACCACAAATATTTGATGACAGGAAAAATTCTGGAAATTCAACTGATTATTGAGACGCGAATTATTGAGCATTATTGCGACGAGATTAATGCATTTTAGTATGGCCTCCCAGACTGAAGATAATAGTAGCCCCAAGCTGACTTTAGATGGTCGCTATCGTTGAGAACCTGGGTCTCTTATCGTTTTCAATCTAAATGACCCTAGGGCTTCGAAATTTAACTCTGAAATATCCGTTACCGTTATCCAATGGTATCCCTACTCTTTCATAAATTCTCCAAAAAAATTTTCAACAACACAAAATGAGAGAATTTAATTTTACTGAAAATTGAAGAAATTATTGAGCGTCAATAAATGTGAGAATAATATTCGACAGCTGTCCATTAAAATGAAACTTTTGCGTTTGTACAGATGAGATGAGAATGAGTGTTTCGAGCAATTAAAAATTATACCTCGAGGGGTCATACGAGTAAGAGAGTAATAATGCACGAGAAATAATGGAGAAGGTGAAATTCTTATGTTTCTTCTTTCTCTTCAGTTTTATTTGGATATGACCCGAGGATGGGGGAGGTTTTTCGTACGAATTGGATATATGGAGGGTGGGTTGAGGATACGTGAGACGTGGGGGAAGGTATACAAGCGAGTTTTCAAGTGAGTAATAAGCACCTGCCTGCCTTTGGATGCCGGGCACTTGATTCATTTCGAGGTAAGTACAGAGCGCGCCCCAGCGACGCCTCGGGCTTCTTTTCAGTCTCAACTTTCTCTTCTCGCAAAATCGTAGGTGCAGTTGGCTGAGAAACGAGGGAGAAAGAAAACACTTTGGATGAGGGAATTCACGTGATATGCTAATGTATTTGGTGGTACAAGAAAGACAAATAGATGGGTGAAGTGCACGTGAATCTTTTGAATATCTTTATTGGAAATAAATTCTGATGGTTCAATACATTTGTAAGCTAAGTACAAAAAATATGTCTTTATTGGTTCTAATTAAAGTTACTCTTTCATTATGCTATATCCTGCGCTGCAAAAAAATGCACATGTCAACTCGAAATATTAGTTGGAAAATGATATTTGGAAAATAAAATTCACTATAAAAAATATCTCCAAAGTATCTTGAAAGTGTCTGCAAAAGTATCCTAATTTCAAATATTTGTTTTTGCTGTATGAATTTTTTGGAATGTTGGTTCAATCCTGAACTTTGAAGGATCCATTCTGGGAGTGAGGCTGGAAAATCATTGCAAAAATTCACAATTCAGAAAAATCAACAAAGACGAAATGAAATGAATCAGGATTTCTGGTTAAATGGAGGTTTCTACGGAAAAACCTTTAAAAAAAACTGACATTGATGCCCCAATGGGTTTATACTGTTGAATGATTTTTTTTAATTTTATGAAAAACATGTTCATTCGGAAAAAACTTTGAATCTGGGCAAAGTGAACCAGTGGATCAACAGGAATTGAGATATTTATCGAAAATGAAAGTCTTTAGAAATTAAAAAAAATATACAGTAATGGAGACATGCTGGAGCACATTCTCGATTTTTTCCAAATTTTTTCACAGTCCTTCACTTCGAAAAAAAAAATCCTGCATCATCTTGCTCCCAAGCTTCAAAATGCCCCGTTCACCGCTATTGTACACAGAGAACAATGTTTTCTTAATTCAAGAATGTGCAGTCACTTAATTTTTCGAAAATTGCTATATTTCAGAAACTATTGGGCCGATCTTGCTAAAATTTTTGAAGGAACATACACTTAATCAAAACTGATATCTTGCCAAAATTTCAGATTTTTATCTGTCACCATTCTCGAGTAATAGAGAGTCGTAAAGTCGTACATACAGACACACACACACATACATGTCTACTTTCTTTCTTATTATGATTTCTCGACGTTTTGGATCGTTTCGAGTCGTTTCCAATAAAAATTGGCATTTCGAAAAAAATTGCGAAAACAAAGCTTCCATTCAGAAGCAAAAAGCAATCACTAATGTTTCATTCCACAAATAAAATTCTTATTTTATGGAATAATCACCCTTTATTACATTTAATCTAAGGGAAATACATTTTTTTCAGATTGTGAGTCACGCACATTCAAAACGACTCGTTCGAAGTACAGAAACTAACTGCATTGTTATTTTCCGTTTCCGTTACACCGCGAACACAGAAAAAAATGTTTTCTTAATTTAAAAATGGCAGATCACTTAAATTAAGTGACTTTTCTCACTTAAATCAAGTTACTTTGTCTTGCTTAATTTAAGAATGTAAAACTCACTTAAATTAAATGACTTTTCTCACTTAAATCAAGTGGCTTTTCTCACTTAAATCAAGCAACTTTTTTTTTCTTAATTTAAAAAAGTAAAAGTCACTTAAATTAAATGACTGTTCTCACTTAAATTAAGTGAATTTTTCTTTTTTAATTTAAGAAAGTAAAACTCACTTAAATCAAGTGAGTTTTCTCACTTAAATAAAGTGACTTTTCTTTCTTAATTCAAGTGACTTTTCTTTCTTAATTCAAGTGACTGCACATTCTTAAATTAAGAAAATATTTTTCTCTGTAAATTAGATGAAGAGAGAGAGAGGAGCAGCTCGCTTAATACATAAAAAAAATAGCTATAAAGCTCTAGGGACGAAACGACACTGCGGTCAGGGAGAAAATGGTCAAGTGAACTGGGAAAGTTGACGGGAGATACGTTTGACAGACGGAGTAACTGAAGTTTTGACGTTAGGGTAGAGTTCTAACTGGGCACGTACTGCATGAATTACGAATGGCCTGGTATGTGCAACGTGACCATCTTCACCTCTGTGTGTATTATCGGTAAAACTTCCGAACGTATTTTACAAATTGGGAAAAGTGATGGTAGAGCAATTTTATCGAGAGACGTAGATACATTTGCTGATGGACAGGAAACCATAGAATTGTTATTGATTTCGCAATATATCGGTTTTACTAGTAAATGAAAAGTAAACATCAAGTGAAATTATTGAACTCTAGAATGAATTTCATTTGAATTAATTAAAAACATGAATAGATTCAATCAATTGGTATCTCATTTTTTTTCAATTGAAGGTTCATCTTTAAAAAAATATAACAAAAATTGAGAAAGTTCTCAATTTTTCCCAATTTTTTTTTGACCCCTTCACTCTAAAAAAAAATTTTTGCAAATTATCTTCTTTGTTCACGAACTCAAATACGTAGAAATTGAAGCATTAACATAATTTCTTGAATTGCATTTTATCCAAAAAGATTTCTAAAATTTTCAACAGCTATGAAATTCATGGTTACTCGAAAATAAAATGAAATGAGTACTGGCATACAAGAAGAAAATAACTTTCCAGTTAACCCCTATAAAAATCCGCCATTCCAGAAATACACGAACGAGATGATTTTCACGAAGTGTATACACAACCTGAACTATATTTTTCATATTTGGAATGTCTCTAGACGTAGAAAATATAAACTGAAGATGGTTTCAGATGGCAGTACACCCTGGCACTTCATACTTTTACGGGAATATTCACAGAGTTCAAACAGGTGTATAGTAACTCTGTACAGTGTTGGTAGTATGGAGTTAAATGTTCCGTGAGCTCTTACCACCTACCATCGGTAGTATTGTACAAAACAGCCCCCTTAGTTTTCCTACAACACCAGGAGAATTTTATTCACCCGTTAAAGTACCGATTAGGCCAAGTTCACAGACGAATATGCAAGAGAAAATATTAGTCTTTGCCGACGCTATTTTTCCCCATTCACATTCAGTTATTTCTAGTGGAATTAAAAAATGCCTAATGCTATAATTTCTTTAGCTTGGAGCCAACAGTTGCCACTGCTAACTGAATGAATTTAATCCACGAATAAATCCTTAGGACTAAGAAGGAAGAAATAAAGCTGAATGTCCGAGATATCTGAAACAAAATTGAATGCACAAGGTAGCCTCCGCGAGGGAACATCACTATATGTGTATGAAAATTACAATAAAATATAGAAAGAATTGCAGCTTGCACCTGTCCGATTTATCCCAATATTTTTCAGGGAAAATTACAGTCACAAACTTCAATCACTACTGTTCTCGGGGTGCAGTTTTTTCAATTTTTAGATCAGTAGGTCCATTTGCTTTTAAGGATGTAGAGGAGAAGGGGGTCAATTGAACCAAAAATTGTTTCACAATTTTTTTAGGATACAATTTTTAGAAATAAATCATTTTTTTGTCATGGAATAGTAGTTCGTTATTCACTGTACACAGAGAAAAAAGCTTTCTTAATTTAAGAATGTACAGGTTTCTTAAATTAAGACAGAAAAGTCACTTGATTTAAGTGAGGAAAGTCACTTAATTTAAGTGAGGAAAGTCACTTAATTTAAGTGAGGAAAGTCACTTAATTTAAGTGAGGAAAGTCACTCAATTTAAGTGACTCTTACTTTCTTAAATTAAGAAAGAAATAATTACTTGATTCAAGTGAGAAAAGTCACTTGATTTAAGTGAGAAAAGTCCCTTGATTCAAGTGAGAAAAGTCACTTAATTTAAGTGAGTTTTACTTTCTTAAATTAAGAAAGAAAAAGTCATTTGATTTAAGTGAGAAAAGTCACTTAATTTAAGTGACTTTTACTTTCTTAAATTATGAAAGAAATAGTTACTTAATTTAAGTGAGGAAAGTCACTTAATTTAAGTCAGTTTTACTTTCTTAAATTAAGAAAGAGAAAGTCACTTGATTTAAGTGAGAAGAGTCACTTAATTTAAGAATGGCAGGTCACTTGATTTAAGTGAGAAAAGTCACTTAATTTAAGAATGGCAGGTCACTTAAATTAAGTGACTGCACATTCTTAAATTAAGAAAACATTTTTCTCTGTGTATCATTTCTGATTGGTAAATTAATCAGCGATTGATTGTAATTAAAAAAATATATATATATATAATTGCATCACCGCGTCAAGTGGTTCAACTGTCCCTAGCTCAGGGACAATTGAACCACTAGCTAGGGTCAGTCAAATCGAAAATATTAGAAGCCAAAATAAATTCTTTTGATAAATCACTTTCAAGATATCAACTCGCATAACAGTTATTGCATACTTTGCTATAAATATATTATTATATCACTGTTTTTCAGTAGTTTTCATTTTATTCTTTTGCACTATACATTTTTTTCAAATTTTTCTGAGGAATCCATTTTTTAGGGTTTTTTCTATTTTGTTTTTTTGTCTCTATTCCAAAACTTTTCTCGAGTATCGCTATGAGTGACAGTTTGCCTGGTGCACGATCTTTTCTACTTTTGCTACTTGATATGGCTTTCTGTAAAGGACGTATTGGTTATGGTTCGATTGACCCCATGTGTTTTGGTGACAGTAATTCTCGCACTCAAAATTATTACATAATTATTTCCATATAAATTGATTAAAAAGTGATGAAATATAGTTATATTGAGAGCTTAAAATTGATAATCCATGATAATATCTGAAAATGAGAATATTATCAAAAATTTCGTCAAGAGTTGAAAAAAAATTTTGCATACCCAAAATCATGAAAATTGCAATTATTCAAAATTCAACAGTCATAATGATTCGAAATTTTTGGCACACCAAGGGTTGATCTATAGAAGCTCATTCTGAAAGGGACCTTTTTTCGTTGACTTTCTTCCTATTTTTCAATCGACTGGTTCAATTGCCCCGTTCTTCATTTGACCCCCTTTTCTCCTACGATCAAGATGAAAAACTTCGATTTGAGGCTTCAAAAATTTTTCATAGTTAGATTATTCATATAAGAAAGATAACAATTGTTGGAAATTGATGGAAAATACATGAACTCTCATGTAGGAATGGAGGTTATGATCATAAATTAATAAATATCCAATTTTCAAGCTCTCATACTACTACGAAGAACAAATATTCATAAGGAATATGGATATTGTAGTAATCCGACAATATTTCGAAAATACTAGATATGCATTCACCCTAAATGATTGGCCAGATTCACAGCACACGTCACGTGGTCATTCACTTCAGCTCACCTCGCAACCGTCCGAGCCTATCCGACCCATCAAAATTCACGGTTCGCCCACTCTCTCGATCATACATCCTTAATGAAAACCAACTCAATTTTGACAGGAAAATAAATAGATAGAAAAACTTCTTCAATTAATTGTTACCATTTGCCTTTATTATCAAACAGTTCCAGCGAAAATAATTTAATTTTCATAGGAATGAAGCTCACTTTTTCAAAGCACTCCGTATAAATTTTAGATGAGCAGATACTTTAGTAAATACAGAAGGCATGCAAGGATCCTTCAGAGTGAGTGAAAATACACCATATACAGTACTGTCAAGTACCAAAGGAGCTCCACTGTCTCCCTACACCAGTACATAAATCAATGAGAATTCGTTCAAAAACGTTTTAATTCTGAACTACGAATTTTTATTCCTACCTCCAGGCCACATGATCGATTGAACGGGTCGATCGCACAAAATTCAGTGGAGGGAAGCTTTAGAGACTCTGCTTCACAGCTTTGGGGTGACAAGACTACTAATTGTGTCGCATACAAACGATAAGAAGGTGGTCCATCTATTTCAGTCTGACCTCAACCAGCTAATTCATAAACGTCACATTGTGGTAGAAACTTGTTATTCGGTAAATTGACCGCTTTTATATTATCTCCGATTGGTAAAGCTTCGTTGAGCTGTAACCATCAAAACTTTTACAAAATTCCATAAGAAGTCTTTAATTATTGACGAAATGTTTTGTTATGGAATCTTCAATACAACGCTGATTCGATTCATTTCATTCAATTCCATAACTGACTTTCCAAATTTTAGTTAAGTCACTCAGAATTACCTTTAGTACTGCGATGTCATGCTCTACGATGTAATTGTTTACGTGATTCTTAAAGTACTTCCAAGTATTGCGAAACCATTTTTGAATTTGATTGCATCTGTTCCTTCGAGCTCGATTCCATCTAGTTCCATTAACTGAATATTTTTCATGTATGAAAATTTTTGCTACACCCTGCTGTTCTATTCTGGAGCCTGAAAATAGATCCACTACTCCAGCAATTATATTAATTTCCTTCTCAAGTGCATTGTAAACACAATGAGCAGCTGTGAGTATGTGTGTCTGATCGATTATTGCACCTCCACAGAGTCTGATCTGGTCATAAGTCCAGTCGATAATCTCCACCATGTAAGGAAATTCGCCTAATTCTGGTGATGATTGTTCGGGACCATGGTATATTGCATCACCAGCTTCAAAAAAATTATCATTGTTTCAATTTTTTTCCGTTGTTTTCTGATATTATTAATCAATATCAGAAAACAACGAAAATTGAAATTAAGTATATAATTTGATATTTCATGGCTCCAATTTCATAAGATTAACCCTAACTCCATCTGCAGCCAGCGGAGTGCAAACAATGTGGAGAGGAAAAGTCTGTTCGAGAACTTGGATTGGAACTTAGATCGTGGACAGAGGCTTTAAATTCTGAATCGGAAAGTCCTGTGGCACTCCTCGATCAGATGTACCCCTGCCGAACTATTGAGGGTGCACAGTTAGCCAATCTCGAGTATCGGACGGGAAATATCGTATTGGTGAGGCATGAAAAAGACTATTAAATCTCAAGTTTCGAGATTCTTAAAAAATATTGATTTTTTCTATGGGATACATCGTATTACACGGAGAGACAAAAATAAGAAAAATTATAGAGAGAATCTAAGAAAAATTACTATGCATCATCGTGATCCTGTAGCGTTTTGACTGTACAAGAGAATTTAGTCTTCGTATGAGAAATCTTGACAGATCATGGTTAGACGATTATTTTTATCCATTTTGTGGAAAGATGAACCATCCCAATTGTGAGATATTGATAAGACTGAATTTCTATAAACATTTCACAGAGTGTATAATATGTCATTCAGAAAACTTAAAAACCACAAATGATGGAGAAAAAAATAGCTAGCCTGTAAACCACATGTTTCGATCCAAATATTAATATTGAATGAATGAAAAATATATCTTATACTCGCGAAAAAAACCGGCTGTCTCTTGCCACAATATTAAACACTAATAAAACTAATTAATTGTTTCCTGTGTCTACCTTGCACTCAGTTTCATGTTGCCTATAAATCGCAAATCAATACAACATGCACTGAAACTCCAACTATTAATCATGATTTCATACGACTATTCTCGAATATAGCCGATTGTCACACGATCGATCACGAATATCTCCGGCTGGTTCCGAATGCACAGTTCGGCACTGGATAAAATGTGAGTGTGTTAGTAATTTTTATAGTTCTGCTTAGCAGAAATTTCAAGTACCATAATGAAATATTTGGTTTGTTCGCAGACATTTCAATAGTATTCGTGAAACAAGAGTTCAAATATTCATTCTAATAAAATGTAACGTCAGTCCAGTGAAAATTAATAATTCCTACGATTTCTGACAGACGTATTATGAAATTTAGTCAGCATGGAATTCACGATTTGCATATCAAAATGTCCTCAACCGAAATCGTGATATTAATCGTTCAGCTCTCAACTATTCTTATTTTTTTACATAATTGGCCAGAAATGCTGACCAATACAGCATTACTGTTCTGGAATGATAATTTTTCCAATCATTTTCTCTCCGATTAGTGCTGATCTCACCGCACGAATAATAATAATTTGACAGGAATACGTCTGATCGAAAAGCGCCAGAGAAGTTCTCGATTCAAAATTTACCCCTGAACCTAATGGGTAATGTATCGCGAACGACATGTAGTTTTGTTACACCCTATATTAGTATGACCTACCCTGAAAAATTCCAATCAGCATTAATTTCCAGAAAATCCATAGAGAGGGCATGACATAAATTCTATAGATGATTTTCACTCAATTGTTTCTTATCCTTCAAAACTTCAGAATGTGCTGCTCACAAATAGTTATTTCACAGGGTTGGCTACTCGCTGAAGAGAATGCTCTGTTCCACCTAGAAAATTAGAGGTTCCTTACTTCAACTAGAATTCAATTCTCAAGTTGAGTTAAAATATCGTCACTACGATACAAAAAACTGTATCGGTCCAACATCGGGCAAAACAGTGGGCTCAACATCGGCCCGAATATCAGCCATTCCTTTCTTCCAAACATCGAAAAAATAGTATTTTCCGCACTCCATGCGGAAAGTAGCCACTTTCCGCACGCTACGCGTGCGATCAGTGGCAGTTTCCACACGTTGTACGTAAAAAAATTGTACCTTACGCGTGCGGTAAAGATTTTCAAAGTACGTTACCGCACTTGTTAGGTAATGTACTAAAGCCCGATGATCGGCCGTGTGAACGAACACGAGCAAACCTTACATGGGAAGTGCACATTATTTAACGACTCACCTGTGTGATCATTCTCAATGTGATTTTCCGGAAACAAAACGAGATAACGCACCTTTGTTTTGATCCTCTTTTGTAAAGCTCTAAATATCCTACAAATTTTAATCCAACTTCGTTCTAGCTGGGAATATTCCTCGAACTTGTATCAAGCATATTTTATACTCACATCAAGTATGAAAAAACTCGACGGATGGATGACTTAGACTTGAGTCTATTTCATATACTAGTCACCACGAGTATATTTTTTTCAGAGTGGAGAATACGAATAGAAGAGATTAAATTTCTTATCTTGATCGTCCAATAATGACAGTCAAATTATAGTCCAAATAAAGCGTCACGAGAGAAACAAAACTAGTCATGAATATTAAAGTCGAAAAAAATGATAGATCAAAAAAAAATTCAACTTATAAAAATAACATTTGCCTTCATTCTCAAACAACTGAAATAAAAATAATTTAATTTATTTTTTTTCATATGGAAATTTTTAATTTTTCAAATCTTCCCGTGTAAAATCTTAATGATCAAATATGTTGGAAAAATATATGTTATAATGAGTTCTAATCTTTTCAAACCAATTTATTCAACTCATTGAAAAATTCTCCGAACAAAAAGGGAAGAGACGATCTTTCCCAGCACCATCTGTTCATGGAAAATTTTCACATCGAAAAAGCTCGAAAAATTGCTATGGATCACTAGAAAGCTTTCACAATTCCTTTCATAAAACGGTATAACGAGAAATATCAAATATTATCCAATTATGAGTGAAAACAATATTTTCAAAGACTTTCTCAAATGAAAATTACGAAATGCTATTTCGACTATGGATGAACCGGAATATCTGACACCATAATCAGAAAATATTCCAAACACCCTTTTTCAAAATCTGAAAAAGTATCAGGGTTTCTCTGCAGGACTAACCATTGAAATTTCTTTCAGGCCTTAAATTTATGATTTCAATAATAAAACTTCATGAAAGTAAGAAAATTCCTGGCCACCACTTACCCTCAATAAAACCCGATATAATGGCAAGCACTCTATCAATTAACGATTCTGCATCTGTAAAAGCTTCACTGAATTCATTATGAGGAGCTTTCAATCACACCGAGAATAGAATTTCGACAAACACAAAGATAGTCCAAGCCTCGAGACTCGAATGGCCGGAGGCCATTATTGTAATTGCAATATATTTACCAATTACCTAAATTACTCAATTACCTGATGGTCCAGTGGAGTATTTGAATTATTTGAAAACAAGTCAGTGAAATGAAATTGGAAGAAGTGAGAATTTTTAGGAAAAAGGAGCAATGATTGTTAAGAGGAATTATAATTACGTTAGAGAGAGAATAATATTCAGGAGTTGAGGGGAATAGGTAATGGCCAAGGTGAGGGCCAAATGGAAGATGTAGGAGCAGAAGAATTAATTAATGAATCAGTCTTACGCGATAAAGCGTAAAAACAAGTGGAGATTGATTTGAGTTGAGCGATTAAAGTAAGTGAAGTGAAGAGCGTAACTGAGTAAACGGAAGCGGAGAAATAAGTGAGTGGTGCTCGGAGTAGTGAGGAGTTTTTGTCAGGGGGTGAGTAGAAAATTGTAGATTGGAGGAGAGTGCGAAAATAATTAATTAATGGAGCTTTCGGATAGAAGCCATTTCTATATCAACCCGTTTTAAAAAATTAGATTCTCCCGTACGTGGGAGAGACGCATTGCGAATGAAATTTCGTAATGCTTCTCAACTCTTTTCGAATATCGAAATATATGACAAAGCAAAGTTCAATAATGGTTTGACGGACAATAGTTGACAAATTTGATATTTATTAATATTTTTATCATTAGAAGATGGCAACGATTGGGGAAGGAAATTAGAAAGTCGATGCTTCTGCAATTCAATGCAGAAATCATAATTATACTCGAAAATGAAGCGAGACATTCTCGATTTCATAATGATTTTTTCCGTAGAAAAAAATGAGAGCAACACAAAAGCCCCTTCACAAAAATGCTGATACTGTGTATCAGCCAAAAATATGTATTGAAATAATTAAATCACATTCAATGAGCAAATAATTGTTGCCTTCAATTGATGCTGTCAGAAACTATTTCTAAAGTGTCAGAAACCAGGGACACAAACGATATCTCATTCGACTCCAGAGATTTTCTCGAACAAAGAAGAGCAAAAATTTCGGTTTTACTTCTCCCCTACATATTTCATTTATTAATTCATAAATGAACGAGAATTCATTCCATTCACAC
The DNA here is from genome assembly GCA_963921955.1 of Aleiodes alternator. Taxonomy (NCBI): domain Eukaryota; kingdom Metazoa; phylum Arthropoda; class Insecta; order Hymenoptera; family Braconidae; genus Aleiodes; species Aleiodes alternator. The sequence goes on along the minus strand of OY998110.1, from coordinate 1,745,532 downwards.
AAAATATTATCCTTTACACAGAAAAAAATGTTTTCTTAATTTAAGAATGGCAGATCACTTAAATTAAGTGACTTTTGTCACTTAAATTAAGTGAGTTTTGTCACTTAAATCAAGTGACTTTTTCTTTCTTAATTTAAGAAAGCAAAACTCACTTAAATTAAGTGACTTTTCTCACTTAAATCAAGTGATCGTTTCTTTCTTAATTTAAGAAAATAAAACTCACTTAAATCAAGTGAGTTTTCTCACTTAAATCAAGTGACTTTTCTTTCTTAATTTAAGTGACCTGCAAATTCTTAAATCAAGTGACTGCACATTCTTAAATTAAGAAAACACTTTTATCTGTGTATACCTCTTATGTTATTTGACCGGATCAAAATGACCTCAGAAGGCCCCAAATACTCCCAGAAAAACAGTCTCTGAGTTTGAAAGATTTCCTCTCATTTCATTGCTTCCTCCAGGGAGGAGAAACGAAAAATTTCCCCTCCACGTATTCATGTACAATTGAATTAGTGGAACACCAAACACCCCACCCCTTCCATACTGTTCGATCCAGCCTCACTCCACCTGTATCGGGGGTAACGAACCAAGACAATTAACAATCAATCACAGGCATCTCTCGCGTCATTGAAATTACGTCAAACGTTGTATTTGTGTAATTGTCCATTTATTCCCATCTCCAGTCTGTCACCTGACAAATTGCAATACACCCTTTTCCCTCAAAAACGTACTGTCTCTCGACATTTGTTCAGGAGGGAAAGAGAACGAGAGAGAGAGAGAGAGAGAAAGAGACACCGCACCTGTGGACATCTACACATTTTACTGTCAATTTCAAACGAATTGTCGTTGGTTATATTAATTAGCGTAACATTCCGGTGGGAATACGCTAGCATGGTAATTGCCATTGTCAAAACGATTGACGGTAGAAACACAGTTATAACCGCACTAGCAACAGCCTTTGGAAGAGTTTGATGAACTCATTATGACACGAGAATAATATTCATAGTCATAATGTCGTTCCAAAGTAAAAAAAAACGGAAAGTGCAAGTTTAGCGGCTAAAAAAATTAATTATCTCATTCAAAAGTTTTGTTGAATAGAAGAAATATCTCTTTGGACTAGAATAGGGGAAATGAAAGTAACGAATGGACCGCAATATCTCGAATTTAATGCTATCGATATCCCTTTGTAAATAAATGTACATAGTTGCTGTACATATGTTAATAAAAACTTCCAAAATAATTATAATAACAGGAAGAATGACTCAGTACTATTATGCAAATTCCCATAATTCTTGATTTCAAAAAAAACCGTGAATGCTTAATACACCACCTATATATTAATTTCTCGATTAAAAAGATAGTGCCTCCATAAATTTTCGTCTGAATCCGAATTATTTCATATTATTTTAAAATCTTAAAAAATTAACATACGATTATATCGTCTTTATTATCACACAGCGTGTCGGTTCTGCCTGGAATATTACGTCTCGGTAGACGATGCTTTCATTGAAAACGTTAGCTAAAGTATTTTGTTAAGGTAAAATTCATTAATTCGTATTTATTATTCCAGAAAATTTTCGAATAGCATTAAACCAGAGAACAGACAAAATGCTCGTGACGGAAAGACGCCTAGACTGGCTTTGGATATGCAAATGGTTAGAGTTAAATCCTCATTCTCCCCTGTATTTGTAAGTCCGTTATATATATATATATATATATGTGTGTGTCTGTGTATGTATGCGTGCATGCAAGTACTCATCTTCAACCCACTGTCTTTTTCAGTGAAAAGGGTGTCTTCACGACGTATTTATAGCTCCCTTCCTTCCCGTTAGGTACACATATACCGCAAGGACATTCATACTTTTTGATGAATGCCTATACTCTCTTCCTCTCTATCCTTCTGACTTTATCCACGAGTTGATATTAAACTTAGTTGCATAAAATTATAAATAATCCTAGTTACCATTGTTCTCCTTCATCCGCCTAAAAAGGCCCTAACAAAACTCGATTCTACTATTGTCGCCTTATTATTTTTTAATTAATTTCTCGTCCTCTGGTGCTTTTCATTCAAAAAATAAATTTCGATAGGGGAAGGTGGGGCAAAATGGACATCAGGGGTAAAATGGACACATCTAAATTTTTTGGCAAATATTATGGAAAACTCTTGAAATTAAGGGAAATATTGGCGGTAGATTGTTTTTGATGATTTCATTGGAAAGCTGAGGAAATTTTAGATGGAAAACAAGTGCCGGAATTAATTTTTTGGAGTTTTTGGTGATTTTGACTTTTTTGAGCTTTTTAGAGGGGTAAAAGCCTTGTTTTTTTGAAAATTTTCAGTTTTTTGAGAATATCTTTGGTTCTATTTGTCGTAGTGCAAGAATTCCGATGGGAGGTGAAAGGTGAGATCATTTGCCATCGATTTATAGGGTTTTAAATTCAAAAATATCGATTTTTAAGGTATTTATGGACATTTCTGTGAAACAATTTTGTGAAACAGTTTTTGGCCTATAACTATTTGAAAAATTGACATTTTTGAATTCAAAACCCCATAATTCGATGGGAAATGAGCTCACCTTTCATTTGAGACCAACCCCGAATCGCTACGACCAATAGAACCACAGATATTTAGAAAAAACTGAACATTTGAAAAAAATGAAGGGCTACCCCTCAAAAATGCCAAAAAATATAGATTTTCAAAAAAATCGAAAAAAATACAAATGACCCTCGTTTTCCGGCTAAAATTTCCTCAGCTTTTCAATAGAATGATCAAAAAAAATCAATCTCTAACCATTTCATTATAGCGTCCATTTTGCCCCACTCTCCCCTAAATCATTTGACATTAAATTTCATAATTCACTTGTACACAATTCGAACGTGTCACGACTTATATAAGTTTTCGTAAAATCTAGTTTACTCGGTGATTAAAGTATTCACCTCACTGCGATTTAGATTTCTAGGGTCTCGAGATACTCGCCTTTATCTAAAGAGTATACATGTACGATGGGATTTCTACTACCACTCCTAACATCAATGTTTGCCTTCAAGCTCTCTCACGTTGACTTATCAGTATCTAGTGTCTCTCAATTTCAACACGCTATCATTCTGACAGATTTTGGGGGATTTGATTTAACGTATAAATATTAATGTGCCAACGTTCTCTAGCTCTGTGGCACGATGAGACATGTACATTTTGGATTAGTGAATATGTCTTTTTTCATCCGACAAAAATGCATTTTTTTTTTGTTTCTTGCCTTCCATTAGTGATGCAGAGACAGACTCAATTTCAATGTTGACATTCGCGTGTTTCGAGGTAGTGTTTATGTACACATCCATTGAAAAAGAGAGAAGAGACTCGGGAAAGCACCAGTGGGGTGAGGATCACGTGAGAACAGATCGATAAGCTCTTACTTTAGCAGTTCAGTAGACTGTCTCGGTGACACAGCAGACGGGACAGCGGAATTGTGATTAGTTACTCTCTCTCTGTCTCTCAGTTCTTCCGAACAATGCATAATTACATAATTATTGTTGGCCCGTTACTAGGCATAATTAAGACACATCACTCCTATCATCTGGTATTCATCATGCTTAATGTCTTCAGCAGCAGACAAGCCACTACCGGATTTTCATCCATGTGAATCTGACAGTCACTGGGACATGATATCAGAGGAATATAATTACCATGAAATCATCACATTGTCTGATGAATAATTGACATGTCATGATCCAAAAAAAATGAAGAAGCTCGGAAATTCATGAATACACAGAGAAAAATGTTTTCTTAATTTAAGAATGTGCAGGTCACTTAAATTAAGAAAGAAAAGTCACTTGATTTAAGTGAAAAAAGTCACTTGATTTAAGTGAGTTTTACTTTCCTGAGTTAAGAAAGAAACAGTCACTTAATTTAAGTGAGTTTTACTTTCTTAAATTAAGAAAGAAAGAGTCACTTGATTTAAGTGAGAAAAGTCACTTAATTTAAGTGAGTTTTACTTTCTTAAATTAAGAAAGAAAACGTCACTTGATTTAAGTGAGAAAAGTCACTTAATTTAAGTGAGTTTTATTTTCTTAAATTAAGAAAGAAAACGTCACTTGATTTAAGTGAGAAAAGTCACTTAATTTCAGTGAGTTTTACTTTCTTAAATTAAGAAAGAAAAAGTCACTTGATTTAAGTGAGAAAAGTCACTTAATTTAAGTGAGTTTTACTTTCTTAAATTAAGAAAGAAAACGTCACTTGATTTAAGTGAGAAAAGTCACTTAATTTCAGTGAGTTTTACTTTCTTAAATTAAGAAAGAAAAAGTCACTTGATTTAAGTGAGAAAAGTCACTTAATTTAAGTGAGTTTTACTTTCTTAAATTAAGAAAGAAAACGTCACTTGATTTAAGTGAGAAAAGTCACTTAATTTCAGTAAGTTTTACTTTCTTAAATTAAAAAAGACAAAGTCACTTGTTTTAAGTGAGAAAAGTCACTTAATTTCAGTGAGTTTTACTTTTTTAAATTAAAGAAGACAAAGTCACTTGATTTAAGTGAGAAAAGTCACTTAATTTAAGTGAGAAAACTCACTTGATTTAAGTGAGTTTTACTTTCTTGAATTAAGAAAGAAAAAGTCACTTAATTTAAGTGAGTTTTACTTTCTTAAATTAAGAAAGAAAAAGTCACTTGATTTAAGTGAGAAAAGTCACTTAATTTAAGTGAGTTTTACTTTTTTAAATTAAGAAAGAAAAAGTTACTTGATTCAAGTGAGAAAAGCCACTTGATTTAAGTGAGAAAAGTCACTTAATTTCAGTGAGTTTTACTTTCTTAATATAAAAAAGACAAATTCACTTGATTTAAGTGAGAAAAGTCACTTAATTTAAGTGAGTTTTACTTTCTTAAATTAAGAAAGAAAAAGTCACTTGATTTAAGTGAGAAAAGTTACTTAATTTAAGTGAGTTCTACTTTCTTAAATTAAGAAAGAAAAAGTTACTCGATTCAAGTGAGAAAAGCCACTTGATTTAAGTGAGAAAAGTCACTTAATTTAAGTGACCTGCCATTCTTAAATTAAGTGACTGCACATTCTTAAATTAAGAAAACATTTTTTTCTGTGTAAATCAGGATCTTTTTCGGAATGAAGACTTTATGGAAAAAGAGGGAAAAATGGGAAGATGTTCTAGCATTTCTGCATTGTTGCCCAATTTTTTCGCTATTTTATAAATAATGCATATTGTTTGCCCCAAGTTTCTTCTCGAGCATTCTCGGAAATTTTTCTAAATATAATTTGATGCAAATACTTATAATTTCATCTACTTGGATAGAATTAGATATGATTAGATTTGCAGTCACATCTTGGCGAACATGGGGTCATATCTTTGAAGATATAGGAAGATATGCTAGTAGTTCTGATAAGATCCGAGAACCCCACAACGAAGCGGCCCAGTTCTGCAGAACACATAATTATATATAATTAGATCTTGGCAAATATGTCATTTGATAGAATTGAATCTGATCAAACCTGAAGTTTAGAATTTTTTTGCACTTTTCAAGACTCACTTTTGCCCTCACATTCTTCAAATTACAAGTCTGATGCTCTACCAATTGAGCTATTGCGAGTTTCGATATTTACCTTCGAATTTTTGACTCCGATATATTACCTTATTTTCACCTTCTCCCTTCCAGAGTCAAATTTAAATCAATTTTCAATTAATTCATATTCTAGTCTCTATTCTGCATAATTACCAGACATTCATATTTTCCCGAACTCCAAATACAAATGAATGATCGAAAAATCCGGCATCAAAACCAGTATTTATCCTTCAATTTCATCTACAACTCTTGCTGAACTCTATAATGCTATATTACAGAGTCAATTCTGTGAGTGAAGGAGAAACTGAAGTGTGTGTGAGAGAGAGAGAGATAGATAGAGATGTTGCAGAGGTAGATTTGGTGGAAACGGACGGTGTTTGCACGAGTGGGCAAATAGCCTCTCTCCATAAATCGAAGTCAACCGAACCGAAAAGCTGATAAATTAGTTATTCCGTTAGTCGTCTGTCGTTGCAATGCTCAGAACTCAACGTAGAATTTGATCTGAGGTTTCTGTGGAGTGGTCCTGTTTCCACATGTGTATTATCTTATTCGTAGCATTCGTTCCAACGATGAATAACTCACATTGATCAAATTAGCTGATTTTATTTGCACTTTTTCCTGTCTGACTATTATTTCTCGATTTTCACGAAAAATCGTTCCTCTCCATCTGACATCAAGTCGATTGCACATTTGAGTATTGGAAAATGTAGAAATGAGACAGGAGCCAGTCATTATTTACAAAAACCTTAATTATCTCAGATGTGCAATTAACACCCCATGAATTCCACGTTTCATGACGAAAATAATGTCGAGATAGTACCCAAGAGTCTTGAGAATAAGGAATTACACTACGTTATGTTGATATTTGTCGAGGCACGTGCAACCCTTCGAATTGGCCTCGAGAAGGGTGAACACGTGTACCACACATGTACTAACATTGATGACAATCTGAATAATTCCTTATGTAATTCATTTCTCTAATTCTTCATCTACTCCAAGTGAATTAACCATTGAATTGACAGAATTTTCTCTCAACACAATTCATTTAATAATAAATTTTATTTCATCTTTGTATACAAAAACTCAATGCTAAAATACTATATGAATTTTCTCTTTATCATTTAAATTAATATTAGAATTAAGGCTAAACGATGGAGTCAAGGCGTCGCGAAATTTCCCTGTGAAAAAAGAAAAAGTGCATTAATTATCGTTTATTGTTAATCGGAGAAAGTATATTTTAAGCTCATCAATTACCTGATGCGTCGAACTATTTCCTTGTGAAACTTTCCTTGGAATTTCTCTGAGTAAAAGCGTGGAAGGCTCGTGAATGGGCACCGGTGATGAATTTGTAGACTGTCTCTTGATCTCCATTGTATATGCTGGTTTAGGTAACCATCTGCAAAAAAAATGGATATCTCGGTTTGAAATAGTTATTTTTATCTTTTAATAATTCTATTGAAATGTTAAGAAAATTTCCGATGGAAAACCTGTGTTCCACCTTTTTCTGCAGAATTTTCACTGTCAAGTACTCACCTGTGGATAACAGGAGATAGCAGATCTCTGTCTATATCTGCTGGATTCGTTGGTTTCGTCATCCACGAGATGAGAACACCTACGACGACGACAGTGAAAGTTCCCAAGCCCGCGAACCAGTGATAAGACAAACGATACAGTGGAAACACATCCGATTCACTACAAAATGCAGAATGACTCTAAATTAATGAAAAAAGCAAGAACTTTACTGGATATCCAGGAAATACTAACTCATGATTCTTCGGGAATTGACTCAAGAAGCTCTCACTGATGTTACTGGGGCAGTGACTCAGATTTACAGGAAGTTTCTTTGGGACAATGACTCCAGTTGCAACCATTGTATTAGCACCAAGACTTGACCATCCAGCGACGAGAAAACCTACGACAGCACCAACGAATGCACCCTAAAAATTCCCAAACTATGATGTTTTAGCTTAAAATATCCGACGAAACGTTATGAATCTTAATCAAAGCAATTGTTCATCAGTCTCGTGAATAATCAGTAGACTCATACCTTAGAATTTGCCCAAGGAACCAACATTCCTAGTGTGAAAACTCCGAAGGATGTGCCAGCAGCAATAGCCGCCAGACTCCCCGTCACCTTAAAAAATAAAAAGGAAATCAATAGAGAGTGATCAAATCTGACAGCAAAGCTTCTTTGACCCTTTGCATCGCCAAAGGCACGAATCTTCGCGTAATAGCACGTATTGGGACAGTCTTACGAGGCAAAGGGTTGAGGGGCAACGAAAGGCCTCGTATGTATTGTATTTTCAAACCAATTGTTTGGTGTTATTTATTAACCCTTCAAGTACGGGGTCCCTATGCCGTGACCTGTCCCTATCAGCCGGGAGCTTTCTGACGATTAGATTCCGCTGCTCAATGCACAATATCTCGCGAACGGTTCATCCAGAAATTATGGAAAAACATTGGCTTTCCATAGAATTACCATAGAGATACCAATTTTTCTTCAGGTTTTGCGTTACAGATAGGGGAGAGTGGGGCAAAATGGACACTATAATGAAATGGTTAGAGATTGATTTTTTTTGATCATTCTATTGACAAGCTGAGGAAATTTCAGCCGGAAAACGAGTGTCATTTGTATTTTTTTCGATTTTTTTGAAAATCTATATTTTTTGGCATTTTTGAGGAGTAGAAGCCTTTCATTTTTTTCAAATGTTCAGTTTTTTCCAAATATCTGTGGTTCTATTGGTCGTAGCGATTCGGCGTTGGTCTCAAATGAAAGGTGAGCTCATTTCCCATCGAATCATGGAGTTTTGAATTCAAAAATGTCAATTTTTGGAATAGTTATAGACCAAAAACTGTTTCACAAAATTGTTTCACAGAAATGTTCATAAATACCTTAAAAATCGATATTTTTGAATTTAAAACCCTATAAATCGATGGCAAATGATCTCACCTTTCATCTCTCGTTGGAATTTTTGCGCTACGACAAATAGAACCAAAGATATTCTCAAACAACTGAAAATTTTCAAAAAAACAAGGCTTTTACCCCTCTAAAAAGCTGAAAAAAGTCAAAATCACCAAAAACTCAAAAAAATTAATTTCGGCACTTGTTTCCCATTTAAAATTTCCTCAGCTTTCCAATGAAATCATCAAAAACAATCTACCGCCAATATTTCCCTTAATTTCAAGAGTTTTCCATAATATTTGCCAAAAAATTTAGATGTGTCCATTTTACCCCTGATGTCCATTTTGCCCCACCTTCCCCTATATTTAGTGAATTCTTAAGCCTAATTTTAATTCTGCGAGATGATTAGTTGCTAAACTAGTCTCAGATGCTCAAATTATTTATACATAACAAAGAAATTTTAATATAATTTGATAGAAGAACCTTCAGAGTAATTTGAGTGCAAAATTTCGTGATTTTCACAGGAAATTTTTTCGATCGAGAAGACAATTAAATATATCGAGCGTGGCATTTCAACTCGCAATTTTTGTTTATAAAAACAATTGTGAAAATATTGTAAAAAAAATCTACACCAATCCGAAGACAGTTCCATTATCTACCGGAATCATTATTTCCAATGTCTGTATCTGTAATCGTATTTGAGGAAATGCTTTTTCCATGTTAATGAAAAGGGTCGATATTGATGCATGGACCCCGTACTTGAGGGATTAATGTTTTAATCATATCAAAGTGTCAACGAGTGACGGAGGAAATTAAAAAAAAACAATACTTCTGTTATTTCATGAAAAAAGCATTTGATTATTGATCAAAAATTAATTTGAAAATTCGCAATTCATTGAGCCTCCCCATTGCCCCTTAATCAGAAGAATTAAATTAGGGGAGAGTGGAGCAAAATGGACACTGTTATGAAACGGTTAGAGATGGATTTTTTTTGATGATTCTATTAAAAAGGTGAGAAAATTTTAGCAGGAAAACAAGTCTCAGATGTATTTTTTTTTTCGATTTTTTGGAAAATTCGATATTTTTCAGCATTTTTGAAGAGGAAAAGCCCTTCTTTTTTCAAAAATCTTCAGTTTTTTGCAAATATCTCTGGTTCTATTGGTCGTAGCAATTCGGGGTTGGTCTTAAATAAAAGGTGAGCTCATTTCCCATCGAATTATGGGGTTTTGAATTAAAAAATGTCAATTTTTGGAATAGTTATAGGCCGAAAACTGTTTCACGACACTGTTCCACAAAAACGCCCATAAATACCTTAAAAATCGATATTTTTAAATTGAAAATCCTGTGAATCGATGGCGAATGATCTCACCTTTCACCTCCTATTGGAATTTTCACGCTACGACAAGTAGAACCGAAGATATTCTCAAAAAACTGAAAATTTTCAAAAAAAGAAACGCCTCTAAAATGCTCAAAAAAATCAAAATCTTTAAAAATTCAAAAAAATCAATTCCGGCACTTATTTCCCGCCTAAAATTTTCTCAGCTTTCCAATGAAATCATCAAAAACAATCTACCGCCAATATTTCTATTAATTTCAAGAGTTTTTCATAATATTTGCCTAAAAATTTAGATGTGTCCATTTCACCCCTGATGTCCATTTTGCCCCACCTTCCCCTATAATATTAACTCAAGCGACGAACAAAGTTGATTCGAATATGTTCGAATTGATTAACTCTACTCACCGACAAAACACCGCCCATTTTCTCAATGACAAATAGCAAAGCCATAGCAAATAGTCCCAAAAAAATTACAACACTCTTGACAAAAATAGTGGAGCATCGATCATTAGGCTTGAGTTGAAAGCATCCTTTCACGAAATCCTCCAACAGAACAACTGAAGTTGAATTGAGTCCCACCGACAGTGTACTATAACAGAATGATTATCTGAGTCATTAATTACTTCATTATAATGAAGCACAGATGCAGAAATATATTATAGGGAAGAGTGGGGCAAAATGGACACTGTAATGAAATGGTTAGAGATGGATTTTTTTAGATGATTCTATTGAAAAGCTGAGGAAATTTCAGCTGGAAAACGAGTGTCAGATGTAATTTTTTCGATTTTTATTAGAAATTCTATATTTTCCGGCATTTTTAAGGGGTAAAAAATTAAATTCCTTTGCTTTTTTTGAAAATTTTCAGTTTTTTGCAAATATCTTTGGTTCTATTGGTCGTAGCAATTCGGGGCTAGTCTCAAATGAAAGGTGAGCTCCTTTCCCATGGATTTATGGGATTTTGAATCAAAAAATATCAATTTTTAGGATAATTATAGGCCAAAAACTGTTTCACAAAACTATTTCACAAAAATGCCCAAAAATAACTTAAAAATCGATATTTTTTTATTTAAAACCCTATGAATCGATGGCAAATGATCTCACCTTTCACCTTTCGTCGAAATTTTTACGCTACGACAAATAGAACCGAAGATATTCTCAAAAAACTGAAAATTTTCAAAAAAAAAAAAAGGCAGGCTTTTCCCTTCTAAAATGCTCAAAAGAATCAAAATCAACAAAAATTCAAAAAAAATTAATTTTGGCACTTATTTCTCGCCTAAAATTTCCTCAGCTTTCCAATGAAATCATCAGAAACAATCTACCGCCAATATTTCTATTAATTTCAAGAGTTTTCCATAATATTTGCCTAGAAATTTAGATGTGTCCATTTTGCCCCTGATGCCCATTTTGCCTCCACCTTCCCCAACTTTACCTTAATGCAGCACTGAATATTCCAGCAACAAAAAGCCCTGGAATTCCATGAAGATGACCGGCAATTTGTATAACGAAAGCCGGTAGCATTTGATCGTCAGTCTTAATTAGGCCGGATGCTCTTGGATCGCATTTTGGTGGTGCCCACCATGCAAATAATACTAGACCACACCAGCAGGTCAATGAGATAAACAGCATAACTCCAATGGTAAAAATCAACATCGCTCTACATCAAGAATTCGTGGTAATAATTATGATAGTTATGATAGCGTAATTATCCCATAATTACTCACATCTTGGAGCTTCTCTCGGAAACTAGTGAACTGTATCGTTGAACAACGGTCTGATTAACGGAAATGTAAGCAGTACTGTAGAGACAGGAGCCAATTAGCACTGTCCATACTGTGTGCCTTGTATAGGGCGAACTATCAAAACTGTAAAATTGAAGGAAACATGATTAAATAATTATATTATTAATTGAGATGGCAGAAGATAGAATATCATCCCGAAGAATGTGATATAGGATATCTAAGGCATAATAGATTGACTGAGAAATACAAATTGCAAGAATAAGCTCAACTTTTTGATTATTGAGCGTATTTTCTTCAGAACGTTTTTTTAGAAGAAAATGAGAGTCATGAAAAAGATTGTTAAGAAACTTTTTTAAGAAAATAAACTTATCCCTTTTAGGGCTTCATTCCTAATCCACATTTATATTATAGGGGAAGGTGAGGCAAAATGGACATCAGGGGTAAAATGGACACATCTAAATTTTTTGGCAAATATTATGGAAAACTCTTGAAATTAAGGGAAATATTGGCGGTAGATTGTTTTTGATGATTTCATTGGAAAGCTGAGAAAATTTTAGATGGGAAACAAGTGCCGAAATCAATTTTTTGGAGTTTTTGGTGATTTTGACTTTTTTGAGCTTTTTAGAGGGGTAAAAAGCCTTGTTTTTTTGAAAATTTTCAGTTTTTTGAGAATATCTTTGGTTCTATTTGTCGTAGTGCAAAAATTCCGATGGGAGGTGAAAGGTGAGATCATTTGCCATCGATTTATAGGGTTTTAAAATCAAAAATATCGATTTTTAAGGTTTTTATAGACATTTCTGTGAAACAATTTTGTGAAACAGTTTTTGGACTATAACTATTCCAAAAATTGACATTTTTGAATTCAAAACGCCATAATTCGATGGGAAATGAGCTCACCTTTCATTTGAGATCAACCTCGAATCGCTACGACCAATAGAACCACAGATATTTGGAAAAAACTGAACATTTGAAAAAAATGAAAAGCTTCTACCCCTCAAAAATGCCAAAAAATATAAATTTTCAAAAAAATTGAAAAAAATACAAATGACGCTGGTTTTCCGGCTAAAATTTCCTCAGCTTTTCAATAGAATGATCAAAAAACATCAATCTCTAACCATTTCATTATAGTGTCCGTTTTGCCCCACTCTCCCCTAATGAAATTAGCACACATCTCACAATTCATTGCTCTTTTTTAAACAAAAAAATTATCATAATTTGAAAAAATTCATAAATTTCCATTTGCAGTTTTCCGAATTTCTTACATGTGCATTTTTTCATTTTCTTAAAATAATTTATTGAAAAATAACTAAATTATAAGAATTGTCAGATGTCTGCTATTTTCAATATTGTGCTTTTTTATGTTGACAAATTTTGAAATAATTGCAATAATTATTAATTATTTTGCAATATTCTGGCGCATATGTTAGCATTAATTAATTAATCTAACGGCAATCTATCTGTGATATTTAAAATGTAATCAATTGTCGTAAGACTATTACTTCAGAAATTGTATCCTGTTACTCTCCAAAGCTTTTCTCCACACCTCTCCTGGTCCTCCCACTTGCTGCGTTCCCAAACTCGTGACAGCAACCACTGCGAATATCATGACTCCCACTTGAAATGTATCGGCCCACACAACAGCCCTAATTCCTCCCTGATAATCATCAACAATTGATAAATAATTATTATAACAAATAAATGAGAACAAAAATCGAAAAATCCAAAATTGAGTTTTTCACGAGAATTTTTCAAAGTCCAATCGAAATACCGATTTTTATGAAAATCTTTTGTAGGGGAGAGTGGGGCAAAATGGACCTAAAAGACGAGATGACTCGAGATTTTTTTAAAAAAGCAGCGGTTGCTTCAAAAAATCTGAAAAAATTTACAAACAATATACATATGTTGGATGATTTTCTCAAATTTTTTCAGATTTTTTTGTCGAGTCCTTCATTCCAAAAAAAATTCCTCAATCATGTTACTATGAGGGTTCATTTTGCCCCACTCTCCCCTATAGGTCTCATTCTCCTCTTCAGAAAGTATTTCTTCAAAAATTTCTGTATTTCGCTTAGTTTCCGAGATATTCCCCAAAAACTTAAAAAAAATCAGAGTGAATAACTTCTTCAACATTACTTCCTATCAATCATGACACGTGATTGTGATTTGAAAACTACACAATTAATACACTAGTTGTGATAATGGAGAATCAATGTTTGTGCACAGAATGTTCATTTAACTGAATGTACACAAAATTATATGCAGACGACATAGAGTAAATGTGTAATTCTAAACATAATACTGTGTAAACAGGATGAAGAATAAATTGAGTATACATAGCATAGAATCATTTGAGCAGGAAGTGTAATCTTGGGGATAATTGTATGCATACATGAAATTAAACAAGTGTTAATGCAGCTTGAAATTTGAGATTCCTGATTACCATGAAGGCATAACATTTCGTACTTATTTTTCCTTATTACTCAATTGAAACAGCAAGAAATATAGGTGAAGGTGGGGCAAAATGGACAACAGGGGTAAAATGGACACATCTAGGGGAAAGTAGGGCAAAATGGACCCTCATAGCAACATGATTAAGGAATTTTTTTTGGAATGAAGGACTCGACGAAAAAATCTGAAAAAATTTGAGGAAATCCTCCAACATATCTATATTTTTTGCAAATTTTTTCAGATTTTTTGAAGCAACCGCTGCTTTTTAAAAAAATCTCGAGACATCTCATCTTCTAGGTCCATTTTGCCCCACTCTCCCCTAAATTTTTCGGCAAATATTATGGAAAACTCTCGAAATTCATAGAAATATTGGCGGTAGATTGTTTTCGATGATTTTATTGGAAAGCTGAGAAAATTTTGGACGGGAAACAAGTGCCGGAATTAATTTTCTTGAAATTTTGACGATTTTGACATTTTTGACCATTTTAGAGGGGTATTTTACTACTGGACCTTTCTTTTTTTGAAAATTTTCAGTTTTTTGAGAATATCTTCGGTTCTATTTGTCGTAGCGTAAAAATTCCAAATGGAGGTGAAAGGTGAGATCATTTGCCATCAATTCATAGGGTTTTCAATTGAGAAATATCGATTTCCAAGGTATTTTTGAACATTTTAGTGTAACATTTTTGTGAAATCGTTATTGGACTATAACTATTCCAAATATTGATATTTTTGAATTAAAAACCCCATAAATCGATGGGAAATAAGCTCACCTTTCATTTGAGACCAACCCCAAATCGCTACAACCAATAGAACCAGAGATATTCGCAAAAAACTGAAAATTTTCAAAAAAAGCAAAGGCTTACCCCTGAAAAATACCGAAAAAATAGAATTTTCAGCAAAAATCGAAAAAAATAGATTTGACACTCATTTACCGGCTAAAATTTCCTCAGCTTTTCAATAGAATCATCAAAAAAAATTCAGCTCTAACCGTTTCATTACAGTGTCCGTTTTGCCCCACTCTCCCCTAGAAGAACGATTAATTGCATTTATAATTTTTCTCAATAATTAAACTAAATTTAACAAAAAATTATTAAAATTCAGAATGCAATATTTTCCACTAACTCTATCACAAACAATAAACAATGTATTAAAAAGATTAATTAATCTGCCAATAAATTTTCATTAATTTGAAGTTTTAACAAATTGTTGAAATAATTAAAGGCACAAGTAATTAATCACTTTAGGTTGTTTGATAATAGTAGCAGTAGGGTAACAAGAGGCTTTGTTGAGGGGCCAACGGTAGCTACTCGATAGCCCCTGGGCCATTGTCTGCCCCTGTGCCATTGTTATATCCTATGGTTTCTCTACCATAAACATTTCAACGGTCTCTCTAAGCATCCTTTGCCCAGTAGTTTCAACTTTTTGTTACACTTTCCTTTTTTATTTTCTTCGTTCTTCTCTTTAAATAACAATGTAATAAACAATGTACTCACCAATACAGTGTAAAAAACACAGACACAGCAGACTACTCCACCAATCAAGTAGATACTTATTCCAGTAACTGTAAATTGACAATAAATTAATTGATAATTGATTATTAGAAAAGAGAAAATATCTCAAAAATCAAGAGAATTCATCAAGAACCCCTTTTTGTAACCAATTAAATCATTTAAAAAAAAGGTCTCTTGGCGAATTTCTCTAAACCTAATCGTTTCGAAGATATCCGGAGAAGAATTCAGTAGTGAAGAGGTAAAACGAGATAAGTCTCTTTCTTTCTCATTGAGTTTTTTGAGCAATTTTGCTCCAAAAGCTCTCTTGTAACTCTTGAAATTCTCTACAAAAGCTGATGAGTAACATCACCTTATCTCGCTTAATTTCCGAGATATTTCCTTCGAAATGTCCTCAAAGATAAGTCGATTTATCCTGTTTTACCTCTTCACTATTGAATTATGCAATAGTGAAGTGGTAAAAAGAATCAAGTCGACAAAGTTATTATAGGGGAGAGTGGGGCAAAATGGACACTATAATGAAATGGTTAGAGATTGATTTTTTTTGATCATTCTACTGAAAAGCTGAGGAAATTTTAGCCGGAAAACCAGTGTCATTTGTATTTTTTTCGATTTTTTTGAAAATCTATATTTTTTGGCATTTTTGAGGGGTACCTTTCATTTTTTTCAAATATTCAGTTTTTTCCAAATATCTTTGGTTCTATTGGTCTTAGCGATTCGGGGTTGGTCTCAAATGAAAGGTGAGCTCATTTCCAATCGAATCATGGGGTTTTGAATTCGAAAATGTCAATTTTTGGAATAGTTATAGGCCAAAAACTGTTTCACAAAATTGTTTAACAGAAATGTCCATAAATACCTTAAAAATCGATATTTTTGAATTTAAAACCCTATAAATCGATGGCAAATGATCTCACCTTTCATCTCCCGTTGGAATTTTTGCGCTACTGCAACTAGAACCAAAGATATTCTCAAAAAACTGAAAATTTTCAAAAAAAACAAGGCTTTTACCCCTCTAAAAAGCTCAAAAAAGTCAAAATCACCAAAAACTCAAAAAAATTAATTTCGGCACTTGTTTCCCATCTGAAATTTCCTCAGCTTTCCAATGAAATCATCAAAAACAATCAACCGCCAATATTTCCCTAAATTTCAAGAGTTTTCCATAATATTTGCCAAAAAATTTAGATGTGTCCATTTTACCCCTGATGTCCATTTTGCCCCACCTTCCCCTACATTTTCTTGCAATGAGTCTGGAGGAAATTATCGAGAGACTTTTTTTATTTAAAAAAAATCTATAAAAAAAGCTATAAAAAAACATCTCTCGATTAATCTCATCACTCTCAAGATATTTCAAAAATAATTCACCTACTATCCTTCGACTTATCCTTCGTTCACCCCTTTACCACTGAATTCATCAAATATCACCAGAGAATTTTGTAAATTTTCAAATCACCTTGATTAAGTGCAAGTGCCGGTACATACACGACTATCGATTGATACAGCACCTATCACATATTATCATTACTCAACAATTTTTTAAAAAAATTCCACCATCAATCATAAATCAAACTGATTTTCCATATTAAACTTTCGTTCAATTAATCCATTGTAAAATTTTATAAATTCATTATTTCCCAATCTCTTACCACGTCAATGACAAATATCAGCGATATCAATATCCTCACTCCTCGATTGAAGCGCAACTCCAAATACTGTTGGAAAATATGGAAAAAAAAATAAATAATTCAATCATTAATCCCAGATACATACAGAATTCATTAATTAATATCACATGACAAATTGAAGCATTGTATCACCAACCTCATAGCACGAATTCACTTTTAATTTCATAAAAACTGGTAGATAAACATTGGCTGTAATTATACCAGAGAATAAAATTGATATTACTGTTATCCAGTATTGTGTGCCAAAATTATAAATTTCAGCTGGTGTACCAAGTATCGTTACGCCTGATATAAAACTGTTAAATAAAAATTTAAAATTAATTAATCAATTAAAATAATTAATAATAATAGTTAATTTAATTTAATGATTAAATTATAATTAACCTGGCAATAAGTGATGCAGACACTGGAAAAACCGTAAATCCACTTCTACCAAGTATATATTCAGCTGCTGTTGATTTCAGTGCTTTACGAAAATGCCAAATTCCAGATGCTGCTGAGAAACTTAGCATCAGTGCAAATACCAACCAGTCTGCCCAGTGAAAGTACCTCTCTGGGTCTTCTGTCATTTTGATAATGATTCGTGTGGCATAAAAAGTTTAACTGAAAACAAGAAAATTCATGAAAATTAAGAATTTCAGTAGTAAAATTGAATTTTAATGTATTTTACGGTTTCTTGTCGATATTTTGGAACTCAATGGAGATACAGAGATTTCCCTCTGGTCCTTTGGTTCATCTCATTATGCTCCACAAAAATTGTTCCTGTGAAAATCAGTGTATTTCTATTGGATTCCAAGATATTCCGGAAAAACTAGAATTTCCCAATAAAAATTCCAGTCAAATGGTGGTTACTTGAAGTGGCGGGAAAATTCGCAACAGAGGCGCGTGAAAAATTGAATTAAAATGTTTTTTTTCTCTCAGTTTTGAAGAATAAAATTGATTTTTCCAATTCCATCAATGTCATTGGACTATTGAGGTAAAATCAATTGCCTCAAACTATTCTCCCGAATTTCCAATAAAATCCTTAAATTTTCAAAAATTTGAACTTTCAAAATTAGTTCCAAAAAATTATAGGGGAGAGTGGGGCAAAATGGACACTGTAATGAAACGGTTAGAGATGGATTTTTTTTAATGATTCTATTGAAAAGCTGAGAAAATTTTAGCGGGATAATCAGTGTCAGATATATTTTTTTCAATTTTTTTGAAAATTCAATTTTTTCGGTATTTTTGAGGGGGTGAGCCTTTGCTTTTTTGAAAATTTTCAGTTTTTTGCCAATATCTCTGGTTCTATTGGTCGTAGCAATTCGCGGTTGGTCTCAAATGAAAGGTGAGCTCATTTCCCATCGATTTATGGGGTTTTTAATTCAAAAATATCAATTTTTCGGATAGTTATAGGCCAAAAACTGTTTCACTAAACTGTTTCACAAAAATGACTATAAATACCTCGAAAATCGATATTTTTAAATTGAAAACCCCATGAATCGATGGCAAATGATCTCACCTTTCACCTCCATTTAGAATTTTTACGCTACGACAAATAGAACCAAAGATATTCTTGAAAAACTGAAAATTTTCAAAAAAGGAAGACTTTTTACCCCTCTAAAATGCTCAAAAAAGTCAAAAATGCCAAAAATTCAAAAAAATTAATTCCGGCACTTGTTTCCCGCCTAAAATTTCCTCAGCTTTTCAATAAAATCATCGAAAACAATCTACCGCCAATATTTCCATTAATTTCAAGAGTTTTCCATAATATTTGCCTAAAAATTTAGATGTGTCCATTTTACCCCTGATGTCCATTTTGCCCCACCTTCCCCTAATTAAAATTTTTTAAATCAATTTCGAAAATTTCGAAGTTCCATGTCACTCGAAACGCGAATAATTTAAAAACAAATTGACAACTATATTCAATTGAAAAAATGCTAACACACAAATTGACAGCACGTGTCGATAAATCTGATTGATCACATGTCATTACATCTAGCCCAACACCAACTGATTCATGCCTCCATAAAAACCTGTATTCCTAAACCTGTATCACAGACTGAAATAAATAAAATTAATTGATATCAAAGCTGTCTAATTCCTTTCCAAGAATTCGCAGAATTCCAAATGAATTTTTCAACGTGTCAACTACCGATTGTAACTGATAACAATTAACATTTCCATTTAAACTCAAGTTATTCCTAAAATTTCCATAAATTTCGTATTTTCTACATTTACAACAGTAGCAAAAGCCCATCTGTCGATGAATTAGAACCCACATTCGAAAAAAATTCACTCATTCTCCTACTTAAACTGTAAAATTTTATAAATAGTTTTTGTTATAATTAGTTTTCGCAAAATAATGTAGTGTACCGGTTTCACGACAATGTGCTGAAAATCTGAGCAAGTAAAAACATTACAAATGAGGCTATCACAATTAAATATCATAATCTTTACGATAAAAAAAAAAAAAAAGTGTCTTCAAAAGTCCTTGAGAATTTGGCGGTAATACTGTATAAAATAAAGCAGTTTACGAAATTATTCAAAAATTTGATTCACTTTAATCGAGAAATACACAACGAAACCTTGAACTTCCTCTCGTTTATCTCATTTATCAGAATCACAAAATAAATGAATTAATTAAAATTTTAAATGAGCTTCATCGTTCAATGTTCAATAAAATAAAACTGTAAATATGCAAAAAAAAAAAAACAAAAATTAATTAATTAAATGAAATTATCCTCACTACTTATAGTCGACTGCAAGGAGTCATAGGTGGATCGTTGTGATTGCCTTCGAAGCCAGCCGATACTATGAAAGTTTCCACTCTTTCAGTTTATTTTGCCCCTCTCCAGTACCACACACAAGTCTTTTCCCACCAATCAATCCAAAAGCAATGAAATATTGCTTAATGAAAACTGTATTTTATCCAAAAAAGAAAAAAAAGCAAGCATAATAAACAAAAACTCTTTTAACTGTTTCAATTAAATCTACACATCCGTTCTGGTTAATTTGTTGCTAGATAAATGAGTTTAAACAATAATTCAACACTACTACTATGTTACAAAACAGTTGCTATTTTATAATGTATTATATTTCGAAACTTTGAGGCGACTAATAAATTGCACTGGCACATCACTTGACCCGTTAAATGCAGTGTATTCTTATAATTTGTATGATTAAAAAAAATAAAATTCAAAAAAAAAAAAAAGATTGAGTTCTTCATCAATGTGTTTATCTCGATGATTTCGTTGTAATTACGACTATTTTTTTGTTATCTCATAATTGGAATGATATTTATTCATCGAATTTGTTTTTCTCAAGTTATAAATGTATATTGTACAATGATTTACATGTTTACAGAGAGAAAAAATAATTGCACACACGCACACATTGAAAATATTCTTATTCATGTCTCCGTCAGCCTTATGTTCGTTTTTGTTTTTCCTTTTATTTTTCGGAGTAATTTGTAATGAAAGAGAGAGAGAAAGGTAAATTTACAAACACAATAGAACTAAGGTTTTTTTTTTTTCATTGTTAGAGGCATGAAATTATTTGTAGAGGAGATAGTACGATAATGAGTGATAACGATTAGATACAGGTGGTAATGACTCAAATTTCAATGTTTTTTTAGTTCTTATGATTCGCAGGGATTCTGGATACAAGTTTGCCTTTTTCTTGGCTTTTCATTTCGATACAACGAGTTTCACTCGGTCAAATCACATTGTTTACGTAATGACTGGAGATAGGAAGGAGAATTTCAATTACAAATGTGAGCAAAATTTCGTATTGAATTATTTGAAATTCTAGGGTTCAGTAGTAAAGGATGAGTAGAAAAATCGAGTGAAGATTATTTTGAAGATATACATGGGGTTTAGGAAAAATTTTCAGGAGATCTTTTTCGTAGCCCATTAAATTAGGGGAAGGTGGGGCAAAATGGACATCAGGGGTAAAATGGACACATCTAAATTTTTAGGCAAATATTATGGAAAACTCTTGAAATTGATAAAAATACTTGGCGATAGATTGTTTTTGATGATTTCATTGGAAAGCTGAGAAAATTTTAGGCGAGAATCAAGTGTTGGAATTAATTTTTTTGAATTTTTGGCAATTTTGAGTTTTTTGAGCATTCTAGAGGGGTAAAAACCCTTCCTTTTCTTGAAAATTTTCAGTTTTTTCAGAATATCTTCGGTTCTATCTGTCATAGCGTAAAAATTCCAATGGGAGGTGAAAGATGAGATCATTTGCCATCGATTCATTGGGTTTTCAATTCAAAAATATCGACTTTCAAGGTATTTATAGGCATTTTTGTGAAACAGTTTGGTGAAACAGTTTTTGGCCTATAAGTATCCGAAAAATTGATATTTTTGAATTCAAAACCCCATAAATTGATGGAGAATGAGCTCACCTTCCATTTAAGACTAGCCCCGGAGTTCTACGACCAATAGAAACAGAGATATTTGCAAAAAACTGAAAATTTTCAGAAAAACAAAGGTTTTCACCTCTCAAAATGCCGAAAGAAATCGAATTTTCATAAAAATCGAAAAAAATACATCTGACACTCGTATTCCGGCTAAAATTTTCTCAGCTTCTCAATAGAATCATCAAAAAAAAATGCATCTCTAACTGTTTCATAACAGTGTCCATTTTGCCCCACTCTCCCCTGTACGAAAAAAAGGGGGAAGGCATTTATTTACACTGCCTTCCTCTGTCAATTTACTACCAAGTGTTGATGGGAAAAGACGATTTTTTCTCGAATATTTGGGACTTATTCTGATACAAACTCTCTCATCATATCTTCAAACATCAATTTGATCATCTTAACAATTATCTAGAAGATCCTTGGGCGACAGGACTTATCCAATGAAGTTCAATTATAATTGTTTCATGAATATCTTGAGATTAATTAAACAATTTAACATCACATCTCTTTTCCAATCCTTCAAATTCTCTACAAAAAAGGTCTCCACCAGTTTTTTTTTTGCTAAATTCACGCACTTCACAGATAATTATCACATGAATACAAAAGATATTTTTCGCCTGCTCTACCTTCTATCATTTCACCACTGAATTCTAATTAATGCAGAGGTGCGAGAGTATTAAACTCTGTGAATGAACTCAAATTTCTCGCAATTATTATCTTTACTGAATAATATGGAATGTAAAACATTCAAAGTTCACTATTTTTAAATGAAGAAATTGGACTACAAGAATATTGTTGGTATTGCAGAAAAATTATGCATTAATGTTAATTATTGTTGCTGGTACCAATATCGTGATGAGATCACCAGAGAAATATCGATTGCGACAAGATAATCTTCAGCTATTTCTTCGTTGCTGTATGATTGAAGTTGAAGGATCATAATGAGAATTAAAGTTACAACCCAACGAGTTAAAAACGTTTCTGCAAATTCTTTTGCACGTATTTTTCGAAACAAATCGATTTGAAGAAAATCGACAAGAAATCTTTTCTGTAGAGAATTTCATTGGCTACAAAAAATGTCTTTCGATAAATTCTCCTAATCCTCATTGTTTTCGAGATATCCTTGGAATAATCTAGTGAGAATTCTTCCAATTTTCATTCCAAATCCCTCAACTTCAGTCAAATAATTACGAGAATAGACCCATGTGTACAACGTCATATCAATATGACTTGCGATACTTTCCACATTAGATAAATTCTCCAGCTAAATTTCAATAACCTGTTACACAGTAACAGTTTTAATGTCTTTAAAATAAAATTTTCTTAATTTACGTAGTATTTATCATTACAAAATCAGAAGTGACAAGTTAAAGAAACAATTTCAATTCATACTTCATTAATTTTGTTAATGATTAAATGTTTATATTTTAGATGTTATTTAACTTAGACATCTTCACTGAATTCAATAATTAAGAAACATCGATTGAAGAGTATCTATTGTGATATAAACATTTGGTTCTTTCTTTAATTCTACTATTCGATCACATTTTCCTCATTTTACCTTCACCAAAGAGCCATCTACAGCCTCTGTCAACGGCGAAAGCTGCCACGAAGTTTCCGACTAGAACCATTACTAGTATATTACGAAACTGCAATTGAAAAAAAAAAATTATTCACATTTCCAATTTCACTTTCAGCATCAGACAAGTGAAATGCATAAAATCATAGAGAATAAGCAGCTTGTCTTGTTTCCTCTATTCACAACTGTATCCTCCAAATTTCAATCTTACCTCATCTGGAAAATCTACAATTTTAAGCTGTGCTGCTACAGGTGGTATTAATCCACATGCAAGTCCTATTACGAGTCCAAAACTGACTACGAGCGAGTAGAATAGAGTTTTGTTCTCTACTATACTCTCCATGAAAGGTACACCCTGTAAATTAGCAGAAAATCCCCATGAATAATGAATGAAATAACTCAAAATTACTCTCACCAACGATAATCCCAATAATTACCCTGTAATTAACGGCGAAATTGCAGACTTGAAGGGCCAGTGAGATTATGTAAACAGCGCTGTTGACTACATTAGCTTCAAAGTTCTCATCATCTTCATGGTCAGTACTATTTGATCTACTGTCTGTTACATTTTCGGTTGATAGAATGGTCCTCAATTTTTCATCCCTGCCACAAGAAAAGAATAATCGATAACAATTAATCAAATAGCGATATGTCTTTTGATATGAACGATAAAAAAATGAAAATTCACTTACGCTGGAGAATAAATAGTTGCCTCCCTAACGAGATAAATTAAACAGAAGAAATGCACAGCAAATTGAAGTAAAACCGTGAGTATCGTATACAAATTAAAAATATTTGGCAGTGGTCTCTGCTTGGAAAGTGTCTTCAATGGCTTAGACCGTGATATAAACAAGAAACAAAATGCCAGCAAGATGCTCTGCATTGTTGCCTGAGCATCACTGAACTTGATACCAGAAAGATAAAGCACTGACTGACTGTACGCCAGGACCAATGCATTGAGAGCAAGAATCTTGAACATCTGAAGTGTCGTCACCAGTGTGCATCTTCCCTGCTTGATGACATGACAGATACATTGGATGGACGACATTTTGCTTGTGAATGGTGCAGCAATGGAGGCATCTCCCAGCTTCACAATAGTCGCCTGCTCCTGCTCTTCAATCTCTTGCAAGAGTTTTTGTATCTGCATATTGTTCATCTGCTGTCTAGTCATTTGCCTAGAGCCATTGTTCACTGAATTGATGGATGTTGTTTCACTGCTCTGTGGCCTTTTATCAGAGGCAATTTTCTCTGGTGGACTCGATAAAATTGCTACTCCAACCTGTGCATGTTTGAGAGCTCCAACATCATTGGTACCATCGCCACACATCAAAGTAGTGAATCCCAGTTCTTGCAGCGAAATTACGATGAATTCCTTCTGCTTTGGTTCACATCGCGCGTAGATAACAATATGAGGCAACAGTCTTTTCATCAGGGATGGATCGTCCTGTCTCAAGTGCTCCAAACCTTCGCCAGTCACGCACAATGCATAATTCTTCCAAATTTCTTTGCCCTTTGTCGCCACATTCTCTTTGCTCAATTCAACAGTTATCGTTTGATCTACACTCTCCCAGTACCATTTTTTCTCCTTCTTCGTCAAAATCAGGGTGACCGATTTCTTCGTAAAATTTAATTCTCTGCTGACATGACAAGCTGTCAGTGGATTATCACCGGTTATCATTACAACGAGATGCGATGCATTGATTATCTCCTTGATGACTGCAGACGAATCAGGCTTCAATGGACAACTGATGATGACAAAGCCTACAAACTCCAAGTCAGACTCTAATTCTTCACGTGAAATACTCCTGATTTGTTGGGTCGTCAGTGCACGTGGTATGTCTTTGTAGCCCAAGGCCAGAACTCTCGCGCCTCTTCTGGACAGAGACAGATAAGTAGCTTCGTAGTTACTGGGAACATTGCGAAACATGGACTTCAGTGTTTCCGGTGCACCTTTGACGGCCGCAATGTACTGGGCCTCTGTTGAATTTGGCAGAGTGTATCCAGCGATAACGGACATTCTTTTGAGAGTCGAAGAAAAGTGGAATCTATGGAAAATCTTGAGAGCCCGAGCTTTGCCCTTGTTCGGCACAACTGCCTCGTTCTTCGTTAAACTCCATTTGACAGCTTTCAGAGTAGCTTTTTCAAGTGGATCACCAACAATTCCATCGTCCAATTGAACAAGCGAATGACAGGATGCTAATACTTGAACAGTCTCAATCGGTGCTTCATCAACTGGTATTATTTTACTATTTCCATCAATTCCAGTGACTCCCTCAACAACTAAATTATCACTCGTCAGTGTTCCAGTTTTATCGAAACAGCAAACTTCAACTTTTCCAGCAAATGGCATTCTGAATGGCTCTGTACAGTAAACACCCAATTTTGACAGTGCCATCAGCGATGTATTTACCGCTAGTGACAATTCAATTGGTAACTCCGGTGGAATGACAGACGTCAGTATCAAGCAACACTCCAAGAACAATTTGTATCTGCTTCTGTTTGGATCAGCAACGCCATTTATCCATACGTAAGCTGCTGCAGCAACTGCGAAGATCAGAAGAAACAGAATAAATCCAAATGTCTCGAGATTATTGGCCGTAACTCTTTTAACACCGAATAAAATTGTTCTCAGTAATTTTCCCTGAGACGTTGAGAATCCAGTGCGTAAAACGTATCCAACACATCCCTTGTCGGTTGGATTTAGTCCAGATGTTGCTTTGTTCAGTGGTGTATGCTGAACTACCTTAGTTCCACCAAAGAGAACGTGAACTTTGTGCTTTCTCTCTATTTCTAAATGTTCATGGACATCATTTTCTTTAATGGGCTCCTTCATTTGCGGCACTGACTCTCCCGTCAGCATGCTCTCATCAACAACACACTGTCCTCTCAAAAGAAGAATATCACATGGAACCAATTGGTCATTCTGGGATCTGACTATTGACACGACATCACCCGGTACCAATTGATCTATGAACATCATTCTCCATCGTCTGTTCCTGTAAACATTCATCATGTATGG
Organism: Aleiodes alternator; assembly: GCA_963921955.1. Taxonomy (NCBI): domain Eukaryota; kingdom Metazoa; phylum Arthropoda; class Insecta; order Hymenoptera; family Braconidae; genus Aleiodes; species Aleiodes alternator. The sequence goes on along the minus strand of OY998110.1, from coordinate 1,719,363 downwards.
TTTGTTGCCCATTTTACGTATCTCTGCCATATTACGCAACTGCTGACGCACGAGCATGTACTCGAACATGATGAGCATGAAGAGAGTGAAGATACTGTAATACCAGTATTCATCGAAACACCAGAGTGACACGCAGAAGACTTGGAAAACAAAGAATGGAGCAATTGCTCGTTCTTTGAAGAGCTCCCAGGTCTCTGGTACCACCATGTCCAAATGATTCTTTCCATATTTCTCCTCGGCCTCTCTTATCTCTTCCTCACTTGCAAAACCTTTCCATTCGTAGTAACTCTTTATGAGTTCATTGACGGGGAATTGTAGACCTCTGAATCTTTTCTTATCAGGACACCAGCAGTATTTTGTCTTTTGAAATATGAACCAGGGGTCCTTGTCTGCTCCTTGATGAAGGCTGACCAATTCAGAGCTACCATTGTTTGGAGTCGGTATTACTTTGACAACTGTTGCTGTGTATGGATCTTTAGCCTGTGAAAACGAAAATTGTGAAAAAATTCGATAGCTAAATAACAATTCAATAGTGAAGAAAGAAAAATAGGGGAGAGTGGGGCAAAATGGACACTGTTATGAAACGCTTAGAGATGGATTTTTTTTTGATGATTCTATTGAAAAGATGAGAAAATTTTAGCCGGAAAACAAGTCTCAGATGCATTTTTTTCGATTTTTTTTGAAATTTCGATGTTTTTCAGCATTTTCGAAGGGTCAGCCTTTCCTTTCTCGAAAATCCTCAGTTTTTTGTAATTATCTCTGGTTCTATTGGTCTTAGCAATTCGGAGTTGGTCTCAAATGAAAGGTGAGCTCATTTCCCATCGTTTTATGGGGTTTTAAATTCAAAAATATCAGTTTTTGGGATAGTTATAGGCCAAAAATGGTTTCACAAAACTGTTTCACAAAAATGCATATAAATACCTTGAAAATCAATATTTTTGAATTGGAAACTCTATGAATCGATGGCAAATGATCACATCTTTCACCTCCCGTTGGAATTTTCACGCTACGACAAATAGAACCGAAGATATTCTCAAAAAACTGAAAATTTTCTGAAAAAAGAAGGGTTTCACCCCTCTAAAATGCTCAAAAAAGTCAAAATCTCCAAAAATTCAAAAAAATTAATTCAAGCACTTTTTTCTCGCCCGAAATTTCCTCAGCTTTCCAATGGAATCATTAAAAACAATCTACAACCAATATTTCTATTAATTTCAAAAGTTTTTCATAATATTTGCCTGAAAATTTAGATGTGTCCATTTTACCCCTGTTGTCCATTTTGCCCCACCTTCCCCTATGAAATTTTCAGACAAATTGATTTCATTTTGTCATTAGTTTTTCTTAAATATCTTAGAAACTATGCGAGATAGGGCGAATTTGTCCGAATCTTCTTTTGTAGAGAATTTCGAGACCTACAAAAACGAATAACCATAGAATTGCTCCATTTCGCTCAGTTTTCGAGACATCTTCAAATAACTGATGATGAAATAAAATTTATTATAAAACTTCAATTATAAAGCGATTTCCAACATTTCTTGAAAATTTTTCAATATCTTCGAAAAGACTAGATTTAAAGGAAAATGCCAAGAAACAATTTTCATAGAGAATTGTTTGAGCTACAGAAAAAGTTTCTTCATAAATTCTCCTAAAACCCCATCATTCCCTAGATATTCACAGAATAACGTAAACATGATTGTTGGATCTCACAACTTCATTATTGAATTATAAAAAATCAATTTCTCATTTAATATTCAAACTCACCGAGCTACAATTGAGGTAGCAGTAAATATGAACAGACCACTGGCAGCATAAACACAAAAAAATTTGTAATACTCCAATAGCAGCAATTCCAACTAGGCCCTCATGAAAATAATCATCGAGACCATAAATAAATATCCAACTGTAAATCCATATGGTTTCAAGTGTTAAAAATGGTAGTATATAACCATTGAAAATTAATCTTCTTGGATTATGAAGACTGACGAATTGAACGAGGTCATCAATCCTCTCTGTCTTATCCGCCATCGCCACTAATTAATGAAAAAGAAAATGACAATGTTAATTTTTAAAAACCACCGGATCACTCATTGAAAATAAAAAGAAATATATATACCCACAAGTACCGGCTGGTTCTCTCTATTTTTTTTCCTTCCTAAATTGAGTTATTATTTTTTTTTGCCCCGTCAGTGTTGTTTGGTTATTGGCACTGAATTGGAGTACGTGGCAAGTGGCTGAATATTTATTTATCACCGAAAACACATAATTAATAGCATTAAATTAATATATGAAAGCAATTATTAACTCAACCATTTTTACCCTACATTTGTAAATGAAATCAGGTAAAATATGTATTTATTAATTAATAAAATTATTTAATTGGTGTTTGTTCAGGCACTTGCTCGGTGCACCTGAATTCATTGTGACTTTGTCGCCACGATGTCGCCACAGTCGTTTCTCTCTGCTCCATCGATAAAGTCGGCACGAGCGCGGCTAATTCAAAAAGTAATGAAGGGGAGAGTGGGGCAAAATGGACAGTGTTATGAAACGGTTAGAGATGGATTTATTTTGATGATTCTATTGAAAAGCTGAGCAAATTTTAGCCAGAAAACAAGTCTCAGATGTATTTTTTTCGATTTTTTTGAAAATTCCTAATTTTTTGGCACTTTTGAAGGGTGAAAGCCTTTCGTTTTTCGAATGTCTTCAGTTTTTTGCAAATATCTCTGGTTCTATTGGTTGTAGCTACTTGGGGTTAGTCTTAAATGAAAGGTGAGCTCATTTCCCATCGATTTATGGGGTTTTGAATTCGAAAATATCAATTTTTGGGATAGTTATGGGCCAAAAACGGTTTCACAAAACTGTTTCACAAAAATGCCCATAAATACCTTAAAAATCGTTATTTTTAAATTGAAAACCCCATGAATCGATGGCAAATGATCTCACCTTTCACCTGCCATCGGAATTTTTACGCTACGACGAATAGAACCAAAGAAATTCTCAAAAAACTGAAAATTAAAAAAAAGGAAGGCTTTAACTCCTCTAAAATGCTCAAAAAAATCAAAATCACCAAAAATTCAAAAAAATTAATTCCGGCACTTGTTTCCCGCCCAAAATTTCCTCAGCTTTTCAATGAAATCATCAAAAACAATCTACAACCAATACTTCTATTGATTTTAAAAGTTTTTCACAATATTTGCCTCAAAAATTTAGATGTGTCCATTTTACCCCTGATGTCCGTTTTGCCCCACCTTCCCCAATAAACACATTTCAAAAAAAAAAAAAAATAAATAGGCAAATAATTGGACATGTTGCAAAAAGATTAATTGCTAATTTCACATCAGTTCTACCTAGTGTTAATGACATTTCACAATATTTTTATATAATTATACTCACTGTATCAGGAATAAATGATTTTTACATATTTTCGGTGAATTTATCCTCTGCACGACAGTAATAGAAAATAAAAAAGGTAAAAAATTGAAGGAATAAAAAAATGGGAATTGTCCAAGCATCCAGTAGACAGAAGAAACCACCATGCATTGCCTGTCCAGATGGTTATGTACCGGGGAATCCCGGTACCTTCGAGGAGCTCCACAAGGGAGTGAAAGATCTGTACCCGCCAATTTTTGAAGGCGCAAAATTGAGGATAAAACGCTGTGTTAATGACAATTTTTACGCAATACACACTCTCACGTTGAGTTCAATGACACCCTCGGGTTATAAACTTGGTGCTTGCTATACGGGTTCGAAGAAAGTTGGGAGGCTGGAGAAATATCCGATGATCATTGGAGAACTGATGCCGAATGGAAATTTAGCTGCTACTTTTATCCATACGATAGGCTGTCGCCTGAGGTTCAAACATGTTAATCAGATAGTGAAGGGCAAAATGGAGGCATCTACATCAACTATAGAGTACAGATCAGATGAAGCGACGTTATCAATGACTCTTGATAATCCCGATTTCTCCAAAAATACTGGAACTCTCGTTATCCATTATTTGCAGGCCCTCTCAAATAGACTGACAGCAGGAACGGAATTTGCATTTCACAGGAGTCAGTTTATACCGGGAGGTCAAGAGTCCATGATTGCACTTGCACTTAGGTATAGCACTGGTGCACAAACATTCTCGGGTACTGTTGGCAATGCTGGATTACACTTTTGCTATCATCACAAGGCCAGCCAGCAGCTTCAACTTGGCGTTGAATTTGAGACAAATCTGATGACACACGATGCTACTGCTGGTATTTTTTATCAATTCGATGTACCACATGCTGACATGATATTCAGGGGAATGGTAAATACAAAATTAACTGTTGGTGGTGTATTGGAGAAGAAACTCTATCCAATACCTGATTCCTCGTTGTTACTAAGTGTCATGCTGAATCATGGTACACAACAATTTCAAGTAGGAATTGGCCTAAATGTTGGGTGATAATTTATTTTATGTACATTTTGTGATAACACTCATTTTTTTTTTTTTGTATATAAAGAATGGTAAAATTATTTTTAAGGATTTTTTTAAACATTTCATACATCAAATTATGTCTTTAGATTTTAATCTAAAGTTAACAATCTTTTTTTTTTTTCTTAAAATTATATTCTTGATTGCGAAGATTACTTTTTTTTTTCAATGACTTTCATTTACAATTGGTTTTTTGAGCATTGAAATTAGTGCTCATCGTGAACTATTCTCGGGCTCTCAGAGTCTTCGGTTCGTTCACTCTCTGATGATGTGCTCTTTAATTCATCGAAGTTGATCATAGCTGCGTCACTTATTAAACCATTGTGATCAGCGAATTCTAGGATTTTACAGATCAACGGAGATTCAACACCGAGAATGTATTCACAAGTTTTGGGTTCTAGGAGGAATAGGGAGACACTTGATGGACTACCGGAATTACTGTCGACGCACTTCAGTCTCACCTTTTTGAAAGAAAAAAGGAAGAATGAATTAGGAAAGTTCATTATTTAAATATCTCGGAAAAAATGAGATTTGGAAGATTCCACGTTTTTTAATTCATCGACATTTGACTTAGCGACATTTCATCTTTTTTGTTTCGATTCCTCTTCAGTCTTCTTTTTCATGACACAATCCGTTAATAATATATTAAAACTGTTCCAATACAGTGTTTAACGATATTAATTTTGGCTTTCTGTTTGCAAAAAAATCCAAAGATTTCAAAAGTCGGATCGAATATCGTAGATCAATTGTCGCTGGATCAAATGCCATGAATCGTAAGATGTGCCACCCATCAAGAAGACCTTTTTTGTAGTCTGCAAGATATTCTACAAAAAATGTCTGTTGACAATTTTTTTTTAATGTTCTCGCTTCAAAGCAATTCGTAAAAAAACAACTTAAAAGTGAGAAGAAGAGACTTATGCGTTACCTCAGTTTGTCGCAATTTTCCCGTTTTATCACAGACACTTCCATCACTGTAGAAATGTGAGAGCTGTTTTCTCTGGCCCAGTGGCTTTGGCCTCTTCTGAGGATGTGCATCTAGCCACTCTATGTGCTTTTGTTTGTCAAATTTGCCTAAATCCACCATTGTCTTTGAACCATCTCTCTCCACATGATACTGCACTACAGATCTGCCGTAGCAGAATTCATACTTCCACCAACCATTTCCCTAAAACAAAATATCACCATAAAATCCTGCCAATATTCTGCTGCATCAGCAGAGTATTTTTCCTTACCCCATTGAGACAATGCTTGCCACTGAGAAAACTCTGAACTGGCGTAACATCACCTGGAGTTTGTCCTGAATTCATGTCCAACATTGATCCCATATGTTCTCCACTTTTGTCCATACTGTCAGCTGGATGAATTTCGACTCTTACACGTGGCTCACCGTCCTAAAAAAACCGTGAGGAGATCATTCGGAATCATTCAAAATAAATCCAGCAGTGAAAAGATAAAACGAGATTAGGATAAATTGCGGAAGAATATGAAGTTTTCAATGATAATGAAATTAACACATGTGACAATTTTTTAATTTTTTACATGTGCCTATTTTCCATTTATTTTTATAATTTATTTACTGGAAGAAGAGAAATCTGCAAATTGTCAGACGTTTGCTATGTTTAGACTCATCATTTTAAATAAATCGATCATCAAAAATCGATGATGGAATAAAATTGATCTTCAAAAAAGATCTTCATGAAAACTTCTGTATCTCACTTAATTCTCGAAAATATCTCGTTGAAAAAAAATCGAGATAAAATCGACTCGTTTTACTGTCTTTTCACTAATGAATTCCATACTTCTTCAACGAGTCCCCAAAAATATGCATTAAAAAACTTTTGAACCCATTTTTTCCTCTCTTCGTTCATGCAGCTCTACACAAAAAGCAATGGTGCATGATACATTAACAGAAAGCAAAAACAAAAAATGTTCATGGTGATTGTGTTCCACATCCCGAGCATTTGAGTTTGAAGCCCAATTCTCCCTACAATGCGAATATAATTTCTAACCTGGCCATCCTTATCTATACGGAAGATTGCATACACTTTCTGTGGCTTTTCATCCTGTGTAACAAATAATTTCAATGTTTTCATATAAAATTATAAATTAAAAAAAAACAAGCAATCTAGCATTTTATCATTTCTCAGGTGTCTATTATTTTGTATCTCGAGAACGAAGAGGTTCAAGAGAATTTATCAATAGAAATTTTCATAATTTATTGAATTTTCTACAAATAGGGGAAGGTGGGGCAAAATGGACATCAGGGGTAAAATGGACACATCTAAATTTTTAGGAAAATATTATGGAAAACTCTTGAAATTAATGGAAATATTAGCGGTAGATTTTTTTTGATGATTTCATTGGAAAAATGAGGGAATTTTAGGCGGGAAACAAGTGCCGGAATTAATTTTTTTGAATTTTTGGCGATTTTGACTTTTTTGAGCATTTTAGAGGCGTTCGTTTTTTTGATAATTTTCAGTTTTTTGAGAATATCTCTGGTTCTATTTGTCGTAGCGTAAAAATTCCGATGGGAGGTAAAAGGTGAGATCATTTGCCATCGATTCATAGGGTTTTCAAATTAAAAATATTGATTTTTAAGATGGTTACGGGCATTTTCGTGAAACAGTTTTATAAAACTGTTTTTGGCCTATAACTATTCGAAAAATTAATATTTTTTGATTAAAAACCCCATAAATCGATGGGAAATAAGCTCACCTTTCATTTGAGATCAACCACGAATTGCTACGACTAATAGAACCAGAGATATTCGCAAAAAACTGAAAATTTTCAGAAAAGGAAAGGCTTTTTCCCTTAAAAATGCCGAAAAATATCGAATTAAAAAAAAAATCGAAAAAAATACATCGGACACTCGTTTTCTGGCCAAAATCTCCTCAGCTTTTCAATAGAATCATCAAAAAAAATCCATCTCTAGCCGTTCCATAAGAGTGTCCATTTTGCCCCACTCTCCCCTAAATCTCTTGATAGCTTCACATAAACTCTTCGTTTCAGAGATTTCGTAAAACAAATGTATCATTAAAATTTTAATTTCTATTTTCTTACCACTTGTTGTGAAGAAGGTAGTTTATTTTATAAGCAAAATAAAATAAAATCATGCATAAATTTGTTTAAATAATAGGAGAAAGCTCGAAATACTAAATTTATAAAATTCATTCAAATTGCATAAAAATCTGTGAAAATTGAAGAGAAAAATTATAATAAATGAACATTTGAAGAAATTCATTACCATTATTTTTTGATGCCTCAATTTGAGACTCTCAGCTTCAAGGGCAATCAGTGCTCTGGGCTTCTTTGGTGATTTTTCTTGAGGTATACAATTAATTTCATCCTCACCACTGCCTCTTGGACCATAGTCAGGATGACTACATATCAATGGAGATAGAACGATAGCTTCGTATTCACAGCTCGACGTTTCTTCCAATGAAAGAATCTCGTGTTTACCATGCTGATGACAAACGTAGAGCAATTTAATGGTTCTCGGTTTATTGATGAGATCACACATAGTTCCATCTGTCATCTCAATCTCTACGTATGGCATCTGTATGCCATCGAATTTTTTCGTTGGTATTGCTGCTTTTTTCTGAAGATTCTTGGCCATTTCATCGTACTCAGCTGAGAGCTTTTCTTTTTGGCCCTTTGGAAATTTACCGAGATAATACTCCTGGACTTTGACTTTTTTACCCTCTCGGTCTTCATGGTACTGTCTCACGTGCCTACCATGACATACCTCATAGGTCCAGTAAGTTTCTAACTGATGTAAGAAAACAAAAATTTCAGTATCAAAATGGTGAATCAAAGCAAGCTGAAGAAATTCCTCTTCGTTAACTTGTAGATATCTTTGAAAGAAGTGGAACTAGGAACTATTCAGTAGTGAAGAGGTGGAACAAGATAAGTCTCTTTTTTTCTCATTAATTTTTTTGAAAATACCTTAGAAAATATACGAGAAAGAGCAATTTTGCCCTGAAACTCTTGAAATTTTCTACAAGAACAGATGAGTAATATCACCTTATCTCGCTTAGGTTCCGAGATATTTCCTTCGAAATGACCTCAAAGATAAATCGATTTATCCTGTTTTACCTCTTCACTACTGAATTGTTAAGATATTTTTTTTTAGATCATCTTATGAGCTACAAAGAAGATATTGACCAAAATTACTGTATCTCACTTCCATTCGGAGATATTTTAGAAAAAAATACTGAAGCGCAGAATAACAAAAAAAACGTGTGAACTATGGGAATTACATTTTGGTAGTCATCTGATCCTTGTGAAAAAGATCTTGAAGAGAAAAATGTCAAGAAAGATTTTTTGTCAAGAATTTCATTGAGTTTCTGGCATATTTACAAAATAATATTGATAGCAAGAGGTAGGATCTGTTTTTACGAGGATCTTCTGACGTGAGACCTTACATTTTCGTCAAGCTCAAAATTTTAATTACCTTGAAGGAGCATGTGTCATGATAAAAGAGCGGGGCCAAGAGCTCAATTGGATTTGGCCCAGTGTAAGGCTCATCACTGTCCTTTTCTTGTTTTCTAGCAGGTGGAATAATGCATACGTATTTTTCATTATTTGCAGTTGTTATTGGATAATGCTCGAGATTGTCCTGCGACTCCTGAAATCATTAACTCAATGAATAAAAAAATATTTCGGCGAGATTTTCCCATTATTTTTCTCTTCAAAATTAGAGTGAAGGGGCAATTTCAATGAAATTATTTGAAATAGGATATTTTCGATGAATTTTTGAAAAACTGAGGAAGTTTTCGATAAGCATCTTCATCCAGAACTGATTTTTGGGATTTTCGAGATAATTCTAACAAATTTTATAAAAATCAGTTTTCTCTCCATATCTTCATGGAAAATTGAGTTCTTGAGCTACAATAATGAGAACCAGCAATATTTCCACAAAATAAAAAATAAAAAAAATTGAATGAAAGAATATCAAAATCTCCAGAACAATCGATTTTACTTTGTCATCGATTTTTTGAAGGAAATCTCGGAATCCAAGCGAGATAGAGCAATTCTCACAATCACTTTTTTTGTAGGTAATTTCAAGACCTACAAAATAATAATCATGAAAGCTGCTCTATCTCGTTTAATATCCGAAATTTTCCTAGAAAACTGATGAAATAAAATCGATTTGTTTGAAAACTCCAAAATTCTCCGAATCAGTCAGGTTTTCAAAAATCAATTGCCTCCCGAAATTTCCTCAGTTTCTCAATGAAATCATCAAAAAAAAAATATATGTCCACTTTTCCTGGAAATCCCCATTTTCCCTTAATTGATAGTAACTCACCAATAAATCGGTGCTCAATTTTCCAGGCCAATTAATTTTATAAAGTACATCTGCGTCTTGATTACTCGGAAATTCGAGACACCTCACCAGCAATAATACTTGACATATAACCAAGATAATGAAAATGTTTTTTCTACGCATTTTTTACACGAAACAATTAATTAACATGAACTTATTTTTCACATATCGTTAATTAAACACGTCGACACAATGCCGTGATCAATAGAATTACTCTTATTTTTCTTCGTGTTCCAAGTGTTTACCAATTCAATAAAATATTCGCATGAATCCTGATCAGAACTGAGTAACTCAAGACTGACACGCGCATGGACACGTAGAGGGATGCGAATGGTTTTTCCCCTTCTCACGTGGTTGCTTATTTTTACCCCCACTCTTCGGAAACAGGGTTGCCAGACGTACCATATAATCTCATCAGAATTTCCGTGAAATCGGGTTTTTCGCGAACGACCGGGGAAATATTTTTAAAAAATGTATTAAAATGTCACGAAACTATATTGAGGACTAATAGTGCTCTCAACCCCCGGGAAGGGGTAGAAAAAAAATGAAAACTACCCCTAAAAATGATTTTTCCACGATAACCCAGGTGGAAATATGCTTGACATATTTTGACAAAAAATGTCAAATTCTGATCAAATTACGGAAAATTTACCGCACTTTTTGCACATTCTCAAAACCGTTAGGGACATCCACATATTCTCTAAAATACTTGTTCGAATTGATCATAATATAGCTAATTATGACATTTTTAAATTTGTTATAATATGACTTCCTATGACATATTTTGTCCTATTTTTACACTTCATGTCCCATAAAAATATGAAAAATAATGTCTGAAAATTTATAACATATTTCACGAAAAAATGTCATTAATTATCAGAATTTGTCAATTTATGACACATCAAAATATGTCATAAAATATCAAAAAACAGTTTCAAATTTTTTAGAAAAAATGACATTTTGTGACATATGTTTAACAAAAAATTTCAATTTCTAACGATTTATGTCATATTCGATCGATGACCAAATCTAACATATTTGGTCATTATTGGTCAGAAAAAAAATGACATTTTTTGTCATAGTATGTCAAAAAAGGAAATATTATGTCAAAATTCATCATCACCCTGATTATTTGTCATATTTTTCCATTTTTCTTAAGAGAAGTTTAGAATAAAAGTTGTAGAACATAAAATTTTAGTTCTATTTGAATAAGGAACTTTTTCCCCTAAACCCCATAGTTTAGCCGCTAAGGCCACTCAAAGTTTTTAGGGTGCATGTGAAAACTTAAAAAATGTTTAAAACAACAATATTCTACATTTTCAATTTTTTTTTTTTTTTTTAATGTACTTGGACCGCCTTCAGCTTCAGTTTTAGAGAAATATATATTTTTTTTTCATCCCTCTGGAAGAAAAACAAGGGGGTGAATGTCGAAAATAATCGATTTTTCATATTAAAATGGGTCTTTTCAATTTCTATACTTATGGTATTCATACCATAAATTTGCCCACCATATCATGTACCGTTCAAATGACTTATGGTACACCAAAAATACCATAATTTGAAAATTCTACTTTTTTTCACGTTACTTTCACAACATTATTCATCATCACCATAGGGGAGAGTGGGGCAAAATGGACCCTCATAGTGACGTGATAAAGGAATTTTTTTTGGAATGAAGGACTCGACGAAAAAATCTGAAAAAATTTGAAAAAATCCTCCAACATATGTATATTGTTTGTAAATTTTTTTGGATTTTTCGGTGCAACCGCTGCTTTTTAAAAAAATCTGCAGTCATCTCAACTTTTAGGTCCATTCTGCCCCACTCTCCCCTATATATTGATCTACATCTAGTCGAAATGGGGAGGAAATGTCACATTTGAGAGAGTTAGACTAAAAAAAAATTGTGTTGATGCGAAGAAATACCTTTTCCACCATTTTACTATGAGAAAATTCAGGGAACAACAGAAATTTTATCATTTTCCCAGTTTCTACTATTTTTATTTGATTTCCCCCACCATAAAATTTTTAGGCATCTCTATAAAAATAGCAGTCACACGCAGTATATAAAGATATACACAAACGAGAGCTTGTAACATTGCAATTAGAAATTTTTGATATTTTCCTTCCATACGATTTTACAATGGGAATTTCTTCATTATCCATTGATACCATAGTTTTTTCGTGGACACCATATTTTCCTTGAGTTTATACCAGAATTGGCTCCCTAGAGTCTAGAGATGGGCAATGACGGTCATTTTTTCACCGACGTCATATGATCAAAAAATAACCGTCTTGTGACGGTCACATGACGTCACAAAATTTTAAATGGAAAGTGATGGTCACAATTAAATCTATGCTTGTCAAGGAATGGAAAATGAATGAGATGGTAAAATACATCTATATAGATGTAAAATGAACGTCATTAAATTTCTTCAATCAGTGACGGTCATTATTTTCAGTCAATTTTGAAAATCAGTAACTATTCAATACATTTGATTGCAATATGAATTTTTTATCCTTTAATTCAAACAGGTTTCAATTGAGTCTTTCATTTCTAAATTTATTAACTTTTGTCAAGGAATGAAAAATGATTGATGGTAAAACATCTATATAGATGTAAAATGATCGTCATTAAATTTCTTCAATTTGTGACGGTCATTTTGTTTAATTAATTTTATGAATCTGTAGAAATTTAATACACCTGATTTCAATAAGATTTTGTGCGAAATTTTATTTTCTCAAAATTTAATAATTTCGAGAAGGAAAAAAAAATCATCAATATAGTTGGAAAATGATGGAAGTGACGACCGCCCATCTTTACTAGAGTCTGGCAACCCTGTTCGGAAATTGGTGCTCCAAACTGACGCTAGGCTCCGCATAATCGTTGTGATCGTTTGTTTTCGTATTTTTGGATCGAAAAAAATAGGTTAACTCACTGAAAACTCGATTAATTGTTTATAATATTGTTAATATTTTCATTAACATTGTTAGTGTGTCTTCAGTGATTTGCATTGTTCTACGAAAATTTGTCTTCAGCAAAAATGGTAATTTCTTATTGCTTCTTTTTTGTTCTGAATCGAACGAAATGATCAACAATTTGGTCGAACAAAATTTGTTATGAAATATCAATTTTTTGAAAATGTCTTGAAATAATGGAGATAAACGATTTTTTATAAGGATTACCTTTGAATGTCTGATTTTGTTCTACAAAAAATTATTTGTAAAAATTTGATTCTCCATTAGATTTCAGGATTTTTCCAAAAACTCCGAAATAAAATTGGTCCTTCATAGAGAAAAGAAGTTTCAACGAATTAATGATTTTTGAAAATTTTATTTTTTTCTTTTGCAGCTGCCTCTATCGTTACTTAGAACTGCACAGAATCATCCAATGGTATTTATTAATTTATTTGACCTTGAAAACTCGCAATTTTATTAATATATTTTGGAGATGTTATCATTTTTTTTTGTTTCTAGTTGGTTGAATTGAAAAACGGAGAGACTTACAATGGACACTTGGTCAGTTGTGATAATTGGATGAATATCAATCTTCGAGAAGTCATCTGCACATCTAGGGTGAGTAGAAAAAAGGCGACAAAGCGAAGTCAAGAATTGAATTGCTTCTGGAATCGGTCTTTCGTCAATATCTCGAAGTCCAACGAATATACAAGAATTTTTATGACGATGAAATTAAAATACATCTGACCACTTTCAGGATTTTTTTAAACAAGTAAATTATTATGAAATTTTTTTTTTCAACTTGCACTTGTAGTTTTGATAATTTTCAACATGTGAATATTTTTTTTTTTTTTTAAATAATTTATTTGCGAAGAAAAAAAATAACAATCATCACATGTAGCAGACATGAGACGATTTATTTTAAATATTATAAATTTTCTTGAGGAGTTTTTGTTTATAGAGCAGAGTGAGAGCTGCAAGAAAAGTTTGAATGAAAATTTCTCTATCTTCGAAAGATTTCGAGATATTGGTAAAAAAAAAACTGCCACTTGGCCCCTAAAATCTCGAAAAACTTTAGCAATTCATTTAAATAAAAATACAGGATGGAGACAAATTCTGGAGAATGCCAGAATGTTACATCCGAGGTAGTACAATTAAGTACCTCAGAATTCCAGACGAAGTTATTGATATGGTCAAAGAGGATGTCCAGATGAAATCAAGGGGCAGAGGAGAGATGAAGGGAAGAGGTGGACAGAATCAGAGAGGAGGCAGAGGTGGTGGCAGGGGTGGTGCTTTTGGTGGACGTGGAAATAATCGTGGTCCAGCACCACTTGGTCGTGGTGGTAATCAAGGGAATAAACCACTCAATAAATCAAGACCGAAGTGAATAATAGAGTAACTGTATTATTTTACTTTAAAATTTGATATTTAGAATTTATGTATTTAAAAAACAAATCCAGCTGTAATTCTCATCAAATTAATTTTTAATTAAATAGCCATTTTTATAATGTTGATCAACAATGAATCATTGTTTCATTTAGGGGAGAGTGGGGCAAAATGGACACTATAATGAAATGGTTAGAGATTGATTTTTTTTTATCATTCTATTGAAAAGCTGAGTAAATTTTAGCCGGAAAACCAGTGTCATTTGTATTTTTTTCAATTTTTTTGAAAATTTATATTTTTTGGCATTTTTGAGGGGTAGAAGCCTTTCATTTTTTTCAAATGTTCAGTGTTTTCCAAATATCTGTGGTTCTATTGGTCGTAGCGATTCGAGGTTGATCTCAGATGAAAGGTGAGCTCATTTCCCATCGAATTATGGGGTTTTGAATTCAAAAATGTCAATTTTTGGAATAGTTATAGTCCAAAAACTGTTTCACAAAATTGTTTCACAGAAATGTCTATAAATACCTTAAAAATCGATATTTTTGAATTTAAAACCCTATAAATCGATGGCAAATGATCTCACCTTTCACCTCCCGTCGAAATTTTTGCGCTACGACAAATAGAACCAAAGATATTCTCAAAAAACTGAAAATTTTCAAAAAAACAAGGCTTTTACCCCTCTAAAAAGCTCAAAAAAGTCGAAATCACCAAAAACTCCAAAAAATTAATTTCGGCGCTTGTTTCCCATCTAAAATTTCCTCAGCTTTCCAATGAAATCATCACAAACAATCTACCGCCAATATTTCCCTTAATTTCAAGAGTTTTCCATAATATTTGCCAAAAAATTTAGATGTGTCCATTTTACCCCTGATGTCCATTTTGCCCCACCTTCTCCTATATATTTTTTTGACGAACTTCTTAGAAAACACAAAAAGATTCTGATCATGACTAAAAAAATTAAATTTTAGAAAAATTCTAAAAAAAAAAGCAATTCTGGTGCATGATCTCCATCAGAAATTTCTTCAATTTCTCAATGAAATTATCAAAAATATCATGTTTCTGATAATTTCACTGATTCAGCGCGATTTTTCTAATGTAAAACATAAAAACTAACACGTATCTTTTAATTTCCCTCAACTTGTTCACTAATTTTCAAACTTTCGTATTATTAGCAGACAATTCGGACCAGTTTGTCCACGTCTTGATGATGGCAAAGAGCTTATCCCCTGGACTGATAGTTGTACTGACTTGTCGATGGCCAAGTAGTTTGTAGTCACCCACTAATTTACCATTTTTCACTCCAAACTCAAGTAATTTCTGAGCAGTTGTCAATTGTGCTTCACTCGGTTCGACAGTATTGAAAGTTCCGATGAAACCGAGTCCAATACTTTTCTCGTTCCATTCACGTGAATGGGCTCCAACGTGTCCCCATCCACGACCAACATAGACCAGACCATCTCCACCAATCATGAAATTGTACGCAATATCACTCCATTCCTTCCCTTCCAGGTGATAATTCTGCATTTCTCGAACATTTCGTGCACATTCATCTCGCGAGAAGCATTCTGGTGTTACGGTATGGCATATTATCACATAACGAGGAGTCTCCGGAAATGGAGTCAATGGTTTAAGTGGTGGTCGTGCTTCCCACTCCTGTCTTCCAACAATTTCAAAGGTATCTTTAACAGAAAATATTTGAATAATTAACTATCGCATTCATTTCCATTTATTTCGATTCAATACTTTAGTTCATAGGGATATTGAAAAAGTCATTAATAACATCAAATTATAGGCAAATCGCGATGTTTCGCTGAACAATGCCAGATTTTTCAGGCTCTGAAATCAAATTTTTTCCTCTTTATGGAAATAAAAATAACATAAATCATAAAATTAAAAATTTATTACAGCATACAATTCCATAAAGAGCATAATATATAACGTCGAAATATTTTTTTATTCAAATAATTTTGGTAATGAAGCTGACCGGAGCAATAAGAGAAAATCCAACAATTTCGAAACTTTAAGGATATTCTTCAAGTTTGCCAGTGAAAAAGCTGGATTCACCCGGAAAATATTATTTTAGCAGAAAAAGCTGAAGAAGGAATCGGTGCAGGAGAAAAAAAGCTAGCTTTAACATTAAAAAAGTTGAATTTTTCCGAAAAATATATGTTTTTTTTTATTACTAGATAATTACCATCGCCATACGTGGGAGACAAGTACACAACGAGAATCACTGCTCCCGTCAAGAAATTTGTGTTGAGTATCATGATTGAATTCTTCCTGTTCTTGCTATCCTTTGATTTTACCTGATGTACGTTTGTATCTGGACGAAACTAACGCTGGACTTCTTATAAGTAGCACGTGCTATCAGTGATGGAAGAGTCTTATATTTGCCTTCTGCAGTTGATTCAGCTGGTCTTTCGTTCAAATAAATACAAATATTATTCAACAACTATTCGCAAGCCCTGACTATCTCCATCGTCTCTGGGAATCACTGGAATTTTGCATGAAATTCAATAAATAGCGAACAGGTAAAACAAGATAGACTTTCTGAAGTTATTCATTTCGAAGGGGTATCTCTGAAGTAAACGCGATAACGCTATTTCGATAAGGAACTTTTTTTCGCAGAAAAGAATGAGAGCTATTGAAACGGTTTCTACGAAAATCTCGATATCTCCTTTAGTTTTGAAGATATTCGATCTATGGATAATCACGAAGATAAGGTTTTTCCATAGTCAGAATATAAAAACGAATACTAAATGCATAATATCTACTTCTGAGGATAAATATTGATATTGATTATCTCAGTTTGCATAAGAAATTTTTTTTAATGCGCAACTGAATTTTTTCACTGTTCCAAAATCTGTTGAAATCAGTTTCGATTTTAAAAATATGAGATTTCTGAATCGAAAATTATAAATTCGAAATGTTTGTTTTAAACTGAATTGCTCAAGTTCCAAACTCATTTTTCATAGAAGCATCGAAGCAGATTACGAGCACTTAAAGTTCAGAAGCAATATTTTATTTAGGGGAAGTTGGGGCAAAATGGACATCAGGGGTAAAATGGACACATCTAAATTTTTGGGCAAATATTGTGGAAAACTCTTGAAATTAATAGAAATATTGGCGGTAGATGGTTTTTGATGATTTCATTGGAAAGCTGAGGAAATTTTAGGTGGCAAACAAATGTCGGAATTGATTTTTTTGAATTTTTGGCGATTTTGACTTTTTTGAGCATTTTAGAGGGGCAAAAACCCTTCCTTTTTTTTTTATTTTCAGTTTTTTGAGAATATCTTCGGTTCTATTCGTCGTAGCGTAAAAATTTCGACGGGAGGTGAAAGGTGAGATCATTTGCCATCGATTCATAGGGTTTTCAATTTAAAAATATCGATTTTTAAGATATTTATGGGCATTTTTATGAAACAGTTTTGGGAAACAGTTTTTGGCCTACAACTATCCGAAAAGTTGATATTTTTCAATTCAAAACCCCATAAATCGATGGAAAATGAGCTCACCTTTCATTTGAGACCAACCCCGAATTGCTACGACCAATAGAACCAGAGATATTTGCAAAAAACTGAAAATTTGCAAAAAAAACAAAGGCTCACCCCTCAAAAATGTCGAAAAATATCAAATTTTCAAAAAAATCGAAAAAAATACATCTGACACTCGTTTTCCGGCTAAAATTTCCTCAGCTTTTCAATAGAATCATCAAAAAAAATCCATCTCTAGCCGTTTCACTATAGTGTCCATTTTGCCCCACTCTCCCCTAGATATTTCGAGAATGAGCGCTCGTACAGTAATTTTAATTTTTCCTAGAAACATAAATATAATACGATGCAGGGGCTTTAAATTGATGAATTTTCGTAAAATAAAACTGGTACAAGGAAATTATCGAAAAGTAGTTAATTACGACGAATTCAAGATTTTGTCATACAGAATATTAAATGAGTGTTCTTCATTTCTGAGAACATATATTGAATATAGATTATCTCAAATCACAAGAGCCAAATTTTCCGAATGTTCGAAAACCCGTTGAAATCAATTTCAATTATAAAAAATATGAGTTTTCTGAAACGAGACTTGAAAATTCGAATCATCTGTTTCTAAAGTAATTCCTCAACTCCCAAACTCACATCATAATAGATAGCGACTTGAAGTTGAAAATTCATATTTTATTCAGTTATTTAAAAAAATCGTCATACAACAATTCTAATTGTTCGTAGAAACATAAGCATAATACAGTGTGCGGTGCTATTCGCATCCAAGTGGGAAATGTTCCTTTGTACAAGCCAAATAAGCCTTCGGTTTTACTTATTTTTATCAAAGCATCAAAGAAACCACGATAATACAGTGGTTTGCCGGTCGAATCAGATCCTGAAAAGGGATAAATTAATTTCAATGTTATTTCATAATTGTCAAAGTATTTTTGCAGATTTTTTGGAATAAATATTGGTGCAACCTTGGTTGTAGAGTCTTGTGGCAATTACATCGAACGGTTGCATTGTCAGTGCAACGGAACTGCCACCAAGTAATGCCGAGCAGAAAGTCAGTACTAATGGGTGATTATCAAAAATCTGGAAAAAAATGAATAAATCCTAATCAGAACATCATAAGGAAGAAAGAAATCATATATATGTCATCATTATGAGATTGAAACTCACGGGAAATGGTCGGAGCCAATCTGTTATCAAACTGAACATGGTCAATTGTGTCGCCGAACCAACGAATATCCTTGGACAATTAGCATACCACTTCTGATAGAGTCCAGCAACACCACCTTCTCTCCAGATTGATTTAAATGCGGCAATTTCACTGCTGTGTCCATGCTGATAGCCAACTGCTATTACTTCAGCTGATTGTGCTTGCATGCGTGTTTTTACCTGCAAATCAAAAGAAAATAACTATAATTTGATGATTCCATCAGTAAAGAGTGGACTAATTTCGTGATAATGAAATGAGCACACATCTGACATTTTTTTTGGATTTTCTTAGAACAATAGAATAATTGGGGGAGAGTGGGGCAAAATGGACACTGTAATGAAACGGTGAGAGATGGATTTTTTTGATGATTCTATTGACAAGCTGAGGAAATTTTAGACGGAAAACGAGTGTCAGATGTATTTTTCTCGATTTTTTCGAAAATTCTATATTTTTGGGCATTTTTGAATGAAGGTGAGCTCATTTCCCATCGATTTATGGGGTTTTTAATCAAAAAATATCAATTTTTGGAATAATTATAGGCCAAAAACTGTTTCCCAGAACTGTTTCACAAAAATGTTCATAAAAACCTTAAAAATCAATATTTTTAACTTGAAAACCCTATGAACCGATGGGAAATGATCTCACCTTTCACCTCCTATCGGGATTTTTGCGCTACGACAAATAGAACCGAAGATATTCTCGAAAAACTGAAAATTTCCAAAAAAGGAAGGGTTTTACCCCTCCGAAATGCTCAAAAAGGTCAAAATCGCCAAAAATTCAAAAAAATTAATTCCGGCACTTGTTTCCCACCTAAAATTTCCTCAGCTTTCCAATGAAATCATCAAAAACAATCTCCTCCCAATATTTCTATCAATTTCAAGAGTTTTCCATAATATTTGTCTGAAAATTTAGATGTGTCCATTTTACCCCTGATGTCCATTTTGCCTCACTTTCCCCTATAAAAAAATATTAATAAAATTTTCAACTATAGTTTTTTGAATTCCCAACAGGTGAATATATTTTTTCTTTTTAACTAATTCACTTCTTAACGAAAAACCGAATATGGTCAGATGTCTACTATTTTCAGCATCATAATATCTTCAATTCCTTCAATATCAATAGCTTCAAATTAAGTAGATTCGGAGAAAAATACAAAGAGACCTTTTTTTTTAGAGAATTCAATTTTCTACAAAAAAAGATCTCTTGCTGAATTCTCCTGAATCTTTTCGAGACATTTGAAAAAAAAAAAAAAGATAGAGGAGAGTGGGGCAAAGTGGACCCTCATAGCAGCATGATTAAGGAATTTATTCCGGAATGAAGGACTCGACGAAAAAATCTGAAAAAATTTGAAAAAATCCTCCAACATATCTATATTGTTTGTAAATTTTTTCAGATTTTTTGAAGCAACCGCTGCTTTTTAAAAAAATCTCGAGTCATCTCATCGTCCAGGTCCATTTTGCCCCACTCTCCCCTACAGATATTTTTTCTTAGGTTTCGCTTTTCCAGCAAATGAGAATGATGTATTACCAAATAAAATGGACTTCCAAGTACAGCTCCAACACATCCTGAAAAACCACTCAATAATGCAGTTTTTAGTATATCAGTTTGTCCCTCAACATTCAATGTATATCCATCAGTCCTCGCAAATTTGTATGAACCAAGTCTTATTCCATTAAGTACAACTTGAAATGCAAGTGCTGATCCAATGCCAGCTTGCAGTGCTAATATTCCTTCGTTCTTAACAATTACATATCCTGCATGAAATGTATGTCTGTAGAGTTTCTGATAAGTGCCTCTCGCCTCCAATTCACCCTGGAGTTGCAGTCTTATTTTAATTACATCAATTGGATTTGTGAAAAATCCTGCACCTGCTGCTGACAATGCAGCTGTCGTGAATTCTACAGCTGCTCTGAATGGTAAAAAAAAAAAAAACAATTTTAAAGACTACATTGAGAAATAAATTTAAAAATTTTGCAATCGGGCAAATTTAAATTTTTATAGGGGAAGGTGGGGCAAAATGGACATCAGGGGTAAAATGGATACATCTAAATTTTTAGGTAAATATTATGGAAAACTCTTGAAATTAATGGAAATATTAGCGGTAGATTGTTTTTGATGATTTCATTGGAAAGCTGAGAAAATTTTAGGCGGGAAACAAGTGCTGGAATTAATTTTTTTGAATTTTTGGCGATTTTGACTTTTTTGAGCATTTTAGAGGCGTTCGTTTTTTTGATAATTTTCAGTTTTTTGAGAATATCTCCGGTTCTATTCGTCGTAGCGTGAAAATTCTGATGGGAGGTGAAAGGTGAGATCATTTGCCATCGATTCATAGGGTTTTCAAATTAAAAATATTGATTTTTAAGATGGTTACGGGCATTTTCGTGAAACAGTTTTATGAAACAGTTTTTGGCCTATAACTATTCGAAAAATTAATATTTTTGGATTAAAAACCCCATAAATCGATGTGAAATGAGCTCACCTTTCATTTGAGACCAACCACGAATTGCTACGACCAATAGAACCAGAGATATTCGCAAAAAAACTGAAAATTTTCAGAAAAGGAAAGGCTTTTCCCCTTAAAAATGCCGAAAAATATCGAATTAAAAAAAAAAATCGAAAAAAATACATCGGACACTCGTTTTCTGGCTAAAATTTCCTCAGCTTTTTAATAGAATCATCAAAAAAAATCCATCTCTAGTCTTTCCATAAGAGTGTCCATTTTGCCCCACTCTCCCCTATAAAATCTTCAAAAACAATTTACACAAGGTGAATTTCTCAAATCTGATTCAGTGAATTTGTAAAGAATGCAATGAAAAAATAAATAAACCCGAGAAACAGAAAATTGACTGAAAATTAAAAAATTTTCATTATTTTTTTACATTTTTTCAAATTTTTCAAAATTTAAAAGAATGTAAAAAATAATGAAAACTTTTCAATTTTCAATTAATTTTTTATTTCTACTGCTTATTTCATTTCTCATTACATTCTTTACAGATTTACTAAATTAGATTCGAGAATTTCATCTTGTATAAATTGTTATTAACGATTTTATAAAAAAATTTAACTTCTTTTCTGATTGTCCTCAATTAAATTCATCACTTTTAGTCAATAATTTTAATTTCCATTCAATTCTTCCCAATTATCTCGATAACCAATAGAGATACAAAAATTTATCAAAAAACATTTTTTGTAGACCTGATTTTTTCCTACGAAAAAGGTCTCCACAAAAACTTTCCTATTTCTCTTACTCTTCAAGATATTTCAAAAGAACTCGAAAAGTTACACTCCATCGTCTTTCTTCACTTCAAATTCAAAGACATTAATAAATTGCCGCCAAAAAGATGCAGTTGCATTGAGAATGCCTCTCCCGATTCACTAATTATTTTATACATTCTTTTTTTTCAATGAAAAAGTATATAATCCTCTCATTTCCATTCATAAATACAAATATCGTGAACAATCGGAGCTCTCGTGGCCGGATTTCTATTTACAAAGAATTATTACGAGATTTAATAATATATTTCACTGATTGCATAACAGATAAGCACAATGTCGATAGATACAATGTGAATAATAATTATTTTTTCAATTAACTGTAATTATTGAGCAATAAAGTGACGAAATGCAATAGTTTGTATCAAAAACTAGCATTTCAATTTTTTAATTAATAAATAAAAGATGAAAAAACATTAAATAATTTTTGACTTACGATTTTTGTTTCTTAACATCAACGGCTGTTGTCATTTTTCAAAAGATTCGATATCAACTAATCAACAATGGAGAATACTTGTTCAATTATTGAAAAAAAAAAAAAAACCTTCGAATAATGTGAAATTAAATGTAGCAGATAAATGGAATCATCGGTATTGACTAACATTCCTTATCTTCAACATTTAATAAAGCTGTGAAAAATTTCGTTCAAACTGTGGTACTCGGATGATGATGTAATTCCGTAAAATTATTCAGTCATGTACTGCAGTCATAAATGATTGTTTATTATTTTCTTTAATTTTGGATGTACGTGAATAATGAAAAAGAGAAGAAGTCATTTGGCTATTTTAGTGCACGTATTTGAGCATTAATTTCTAGCGCAATTAGCGTTGGAATATTCTAAAAATAGTAAAGTGTTACATATTAAACTTATGAGACATTCCATGTTCTCAATGTATTACTTTGAATTGCTCAATGATATTTGGAATGAGGAAAACATATTTTTTTCATTGATTTTCTTAGAAAAATCGATAAAAATAGATTTATCAAGGATAATATCTAGAAATTGAAGTGAAATAAAGAAATTTTTCATTGAAATATTTGATTTTTTAGAAGACAAGAAGAGCTATAAAAATGATCTCTATGAAAAATTCTTTATCTCGCTTAAATTCCGAGGTATTCCCGAGAAAACTCCGAGGTGATGCTTTGGAAAAAGACATATGAATAAAGCGCCTGCCGATTCTCTTGTAAATATCTTTGGAGCGAGTGAATTTAGGAGAAAATTACACGTTATCACTTTTCTAGAAAATTTTATGAGCTACAAAAAAGGTCTCTTAAAAAATTTTCATGAACCTTGTCGTTTAGAAGATATTTTCAAAATAATGAACAAGTGATTTTTGAACCTGTTCTTTTTGTAGCACTTGACCACTGACTAACATTTCGTTGAGGTAAAAAAATCATTCAGCAATTTGCTGAATCATATTGGTAGTTTCCTTGACAACTAACTGGTCAAACTGTCATACAATTTTTCAAATTGTTCATAAAAACATAAGCAAAGAACAGTATGAGGTGCTGATCTCATCCATGTAGGAAAAAGGCCTTTGTAAAATCCAAATATGCCCTCTTTTCGTAGTATCTGAATGAATGCATCAGGAATTCCTCGATAAACCAAAGCCTTCCCATGACCATCCGTAACTAGGAATAAAAGGCATTCATTATTCAAGTTCAAATAATTCTTAATCTTAAGATTTTATTTTTAAGATCTTATAAATTCTTTTGTAAATATCTTCGAGAGGAGAAAGTTCAGAGAAAAACCAAAAAAAAAAGCTTATTTTGTTGAGAATTCTATGGACTACAAGAAAATTTCCAGATAAATTGTTCTAAATCCCATTTTTTTTTGAGTTCTTCTTGAATTAGACTTTCCATCAATCACTAACTAAACTGAAAATAGCAGACATCTGACAATGTCTAATGTTTCTAAAATTTTCTTAAAAAATGAATTATTTCAAAAATATAAAAAATATGTACATGCAGAGAATTCAAAAAATTATAAGTGCAAATCAATCAATTTTCAATATTTTTATCATAATGATTTTTTTTTTAATTAAAAAAAAATCATCAAATGTGTGCTAATTTCATTGTCATTTAATCACGTTATCCTGTTATTTTTTGTACCTTGATTATAGAGCCTGACGGAGATAACATCGAGGGGCTGAGTTATGACAGCCAATGAACTTCCGCCAATTAATGCAGAAAAGAACGTCAGTATCAGTGGATGATTCTCAAAAAACTGAAAAATCCAAAATTAATTACAATCTCTCATTCAAATCAGTAGTGAAGAGGTAAAACAGGATAAATCGACTTATCTTCGTGATCATTTTGGAGAAAATACTTCGGAAACTAAGCGAGATAAGGCGATATTACTCATCTGTTTTTGTAGAGAATTTCAAGAGTTACAGAAGAGTTTTAGGGCGAAATTGCTCTTTCTCGGTTATTTTCTAAGGTATTTCCAAAAAACTTAATGAGAAAAAAAGAGACTTATCTTGTTTTACCTCTTCACTACTGAAATAATTATCAGACAATTCTCTCAAATAGGAGAAAATTCTGTACCTGAAAAGGTCGCAGTAAATCGCTCGAAAAACTGAACATTGTGAGCTGTGTTGCGGATCCAATAAACGTTCGTGGTGCATTGGCATACCATCGTTGATAAAGTCCGGAGATACCACCTTCTCTCCATAACTGTCTGAATGCTTCTAGAGGTGATGCATATCCATGTTGATGGCCAACAGCAATAGTCTCCGCTGCTTGCGACTGCATACGAGTTTTCACCTGTTTAAAAATCAAAAGAAATCATCTCTTGATTCACTCTTCTTCTTGTTGATTTAATGAATTTACGTTGAAAAATTCTACCCACCAGATAAAATGGACTCCCTAGAATGGCTCCAGAGCAGCCAGCAGTTCCACTGACCAAAGCAGTCCTCAATAAATCACTTTCACCCTTTTCATTGAGGGTAAAACCATAAGTTCTTGAAAATTTGTAGCTGCCGATTCTGATTCCATTCAGAGCAATCTGAAAGCCAAAAGCTGGTACAAGACCAGCTTGCAATCCACGTATACCTTCATTCTTCAGTATAACGTATCCTGCATGAAATGTATTTTTGTAGAGTTTATTATAGCTTCCTCGCCTCAATAATTCACCCTGGAGCTGTAATCGAACTTTTATAACGTCAATTGGATTGGTGATTATCACTGCACTGATTGCGGAAGACGCAGCTAAGCTAAATTCAATGCCAAGTCTGAAATTAAAAAGATTTTCGTGTTACATTCAATTCTTTATTCTATTGAAGCTATCGGAACAGGTGGATTTGACTTCTCTCAATTTTTCAGTCATTGGAACCAGAGCTTTGAGTGAGAATCCAATCCTGCGCTTCCAGTAGTTTCGGCAAGTGCAATAAATATCAGAATAGAATAATTGAATTCAGCAATACTTACGGCCGATTTTTTTCAGCATTTTTCATCGTCTAAATCCTGTTGGAGGTTAAAAAAGCTTCGAGCAACGTTCCATATCCAGTTATCGAATCACGTGAGGTAAATAATCTAACAATTATCATTTTTCGCCGATTTACATTGCTTATTTTCTAAAATATTTTTGCAGCTATTAAATTCTCAACAAAATTAAATTTCGTTAGAAAATTTATTGCCATGGGTTTTTACAAAATACAGAATTATGTAATTTTAATTACACGACTTATTCATAATTATTGGAAAATTATTTGTCAAACTGATTAATACAATGAGCGTTTGAAAAAATTATAGTAACTTAAAAAAAATAAAGTATTATGTGCAAAAAGAGAAATGTCTATTGAACAGCTGCTAGACCACCTTTAGATATCTTTGATATTTCTTCTTTGAATTTGGCAATAGTTTCCTTGGCTAGTGTCAATTTCTCCTTGAGGTCAATAACTTCGTGACGTATTTTATTACGAGCTTCTGTTATTGCTTTTAGTGTTGATTCTTTTTTGGCCTCAACTGCGGAATATATCAATGTTCATTAGCTCATCAATTCACCGAAGTCGTAGCTTATTTTGAAAATATCACATGAATGCTAAGGTTTAGAAGAATTATGTTTCAAAAACTTTATTTATAGCTTTTGAAATTTTCTACAAGATTTCTTGACATTTTTCTCTGAATCCCTTTCATCCAGAGATATTTGATGATATTGAAAATAGCAGACATCTGACCAGTTTAAGTTTTTTCCCCAAAAAATGAATATTTTGAAAAATTGAAAATATGCACGTGTTTAACATAGGATAAACTATAAATGCAATTTTTGTTACACAATTAGAGGTACAAAAGTGCCTTTAATAAATGCATCGAATTCTGTATTTGATTTTAGTGTATTCAAGTGTAATTAAAGTGTACGTAATTTAATATAATATATATATATGTATATATACTCAGAGGATATGTTAAAGACGGGCAAAAAAGCACTTCTGTAGATCTAGACTTATCGATTTTTTTTCAGTATTTTTTTTTCATAATAATTCATTTGTTTAGAAAATCCAGAAGATTGTCAGATGTGTACGAATTTCATTACCCTGATATTTGATATTCAAATACTCACAATCAGTTTCATGTCTCCAAACACCCAGTGTAACTGGCCTAGTTGTGCTCAATAGATGTTGCATGAGTGCAGTTGGATCTTGAAAGACTATTTCTTCATAAAACTCTGAAACCAGATTTTTCTTTCCCATTTGAATTTCTGGTGATGATTGAAAGAGCTTGAGAATATGATAGATTGTTACCTGAAATCATAAATTTCCAATTGAATCATAAAAATTTTCACATTTTTCGAATTTTCAATGATAATTTATGAATTTATTTCGAGGGGGGTGATCACTTATAGAATCTGGTGCGAAATCAAGTTAGAAATCTAAAGAAAATTTCAGAATTCTTTCAAAGATTCCTGAAATTTGAAAATTTTTGAAATCTCATAAACAAGGAAAATCTGGTGAGAAGTCTTGAAATTACTCACGAACTAAAGAAACCTAATGGAAATTTCATGAAATCTTTCCATTCATTTTCCATCGAATTTCCATTATTTGTTCTTTCGAAATTGCCAGAAATTGGCTTAATTTCACAAATTAAGCCATTAATTTAAAAATTAATTTAATTTTCACAGATTCCAGAAATGTCATGAATTCCAAGGAAATTACCTGAGATTTCGAGAATTTCTGCAAATTGAAATTTAGTGTACACAGATTTTAGCCAGTAATGACCGCCTCGATAAAACCAAGAATATGAAATTTTCAGACAAATGCATATCTTTCCATCACTTCATTTTGAATGCACCTCGACTTTTTAAGTGCATCTCCGAAGTTAAACGAGATGGAGCGCTCTTGTTCTAACGCTTTTTTGTAGAGAATTTGAAGAGTAATGGAAAAGAATTGGAGTAGAATCGCTGTCTCTCACTTATTTTCCAAGATATTTCCAAAAAAACTGACAATGGAATGGAATCTATTTGTCTGAAAATTTTATAATCGTAGGGGAAGATGGGGCAAAATGGACACATCTAAATTTTTCGACAAATATTATAGTAAACTCTTGAAATTGATAGAAATATTGGTGGTGGATTGTTTTTGATGATTTCATTGGAAAACTGAGGAAATTTCAGACACAAAAAAGGTCTGGAATTAATTTTTCTGGATTTTTTGCGATTTTGACTTTTTTGAGCATTTTAGAGGGGTAAAAGCCTTTCTTTTTTTGAAAATTTTCAGTTTTTCGAGAATATCTTCGGTTCTATTTGTCGTAGCGTAAAAATTCCGGACGGAGGTGAAAGGTGAGATCATTTGCCATCGATTCATAGGGTTTTCAATTAAAAAATATCGATTTTCAAAGTATTTATGGGCATTTTTGTGAAACAGTTTCGTGAAACAGTATTTGCCCTATAACTATCCCAAAAAATGATATTTTTGAATTCAAATTCCCATAAATCGATGGGAAATGAGCTCACCTTTCATTCAAGACCAACCCCGAATTGCTACGACCAATGGAACCAGAGATATTTGCAAGAAACTGAAAATTTTCAAATTTTCACCCCTCAAAGTGCCGAAAATCATCAAATTTTCAAAAAAAAATCGAAAAAAATACATCAGACACTCATTTTCCGGCTAGAATTTCCTCAGCTTTCCCATAAAAAGATGAAAAAAAATCTATCTCTAACCGTTTCAAAAACAGTGTCCATTTTGCCCCACTCTCCCCTACAGAATAAATTGAATCAACTTACTGTACGTTCATTGGGATCGTGAAAATATATTTTAATAACAATTTCAAATTCACCCCATCCAGTTTCAGTTAGTTCGTATGGTGGTTTTGTTACAATACGATTTGGATTATTGTAACTCTCGTGTAATTTAAAATGTACTTTTTTAACATACGATGACATATCCTCATTGTGATAGGGTTTTATGTAAACAGTCCACTGATGTGTGTGTCCATCTTCCTCTCTTTTTTTGCCAAAATATCGGGCTACATTACCGTAAACGAGTGGTTTAACTATCGTCAATCCCTGTAACAAATACAAGTCATGAATTGAGGTGAGTTTATTTCATTTTAATCAAATAGAATCGATAAAAAAGTGTTTATGTCAATTATTTGAGGTTAGAAATTACCTTCACTCTTCCACCAGAATCAGGACCAAATTCGTTAGTCGATGCCATTGTTTCCCCTTTAAAATCGAGTTAATTAACGTCATCTCATCTTTCAGGTAATCAATTATTAATTATATTCAATTAAATTCAATGAAATTTTTGGATTATATTGCATCCAACGCTATGTGTTTATCGTGGAAACTTGGTCGGTAATGTCAACAAAGGACTTTATCGAATGGCGGGAAAGTTTATGGATTTTGAAAGAGGAATTGAAGAACTGTAAGGATTTCAATCAATATTTTGCAAATATCTTGAAAATTATTGGGTTTATCGAATTGGGAATTCAAGAGATTTTTTTTTGTAAATTATGAAATCCTCTTTTTAAAAAAAGTTCTGATAATAAATTCCAATTGGAACGTATGTCAGGCATGATAATGAAATCAGTAGACATTTAACAATTTTTTGAATTTTCTTCAAACAGATTATTTTAAAAAAATATTCAAAAAATTTACACTTGTAGATTTTTTAATTTTTTACATGCACCTTTTTTTCATTTCTTTTTTTATAATTCATTTGTTAAAAACAGAAAAAAAAACAAAAAATTGTCAGATGTCTGCTGTTTTCAGTGTCATGGTCAGGCACATGTTTACACTGATTCCAAAGAATTTTCATCATCAAAAAATTGAATTCAAATTGAAGTCCACTATTACTGACTATTTTAGATTTTCAAAATCTATGAAAATTACAAGAAAAATCTTGTAACGGTTTTCCCGCCATTTTCTTCCCCCCTTTTTTTGCCTCTCCTTTCCAGGAAAAACCCATGCACCAGATGGTCCCTCACTGGTGCTCGTACTCTCTCCAGGTAAAACTTCTTTCACCCAAACTTTTATTACCCCCGCAAAAATTTTACAGTCCCCGAAAAATTCGTTACCTACCTCTCAGCATTTTTCGCCCCAACATTTTTCCCTTTTATGAATTCTTCGTCTCTCTGAAAAGGTTTTTGAATATCAACTCCTTGTTCTTCTCCCCAATGAACTCAAAATTTCCTTTGTTTTCTGTTAAATGTACAGTGTCGAGCTGCTGACAATAAACTGAAATTAATTTGAATGCCTTCAATGTATTGACGGTTCGAGAAAGGACGAATGGTCTTGAAATGTTTGGGTTCAGGCAAACCGCCCAATCACGCTCGACACCCAAACACGTGTTTGTAGAAGGCCCTCAGTTCCCCCCTCTCCCTCAGTTTTTCCCTCCAAGAAAATTTGATGCCCATTCAGTTCACCCGTGACCCTTCGAGTGCAGAGTTGTTGCCAAAGTGGAGACGTTTCTAATAGGCAGAGACTGACGCTGAAGTCGCTATCAATCGTAAGAGAAAATGAATGGATTACACAGAGAAAAATGTTTTCTCAATTTAAGAATGTGTAGTCACTTAATTCAAGAACGTGCAGGTCACTTAAATTAAGAAAGAAAAATCACTTGATTTGAGTGAGAAAATTCATTTGATTTGAGTGAGTTTTACTTTCTCAAATTAAGAAAGGAAAATCACTTAAATTAAGGGAGTTTTCTCATTTAAATCAAGTGATTTAGATAAATAAAAAAAAAAAAAAATCAAGTGATTTTTCTTTCTTAACTTAAGAAAGTAAAATTCACTTAAATCAAGTAATTTTTCTTTCTTAACTTGAGAAAGTAAAACTCATTTAAATCAAGTGTGTTTTCTCACTTAAATCAAGTAATTTTTCTTTCTTAACTTAAGAAAGTGTTTTACTTTCTTAAGTTAAGAAAGAAAAATTACTTGATTTAAGTGAGAAAACTCACTTGATTTAAATGAGTTTTACTTTCTTTGTAATAAAATGAGTTACACTTAATAAAATGAGTTTACTTTCATTTAAATCAAGTGAGTTTTCTCACTTAAATCAAGTGATTTTTCTTTCTTAACTTAAGAAAAGAAAATCACTTAAATCAAGTGATTTTTCTTTCTTAACTTAAGAAAGGAAAACTCACTTAAATCAAGTGAAATTTCTCACTTAAATCAAGTAATTTTTCTTTCTTAATTTAAGAAAGTAAAACTCACTTAAATCAAGTGAGTTTTCTCACTTAAATCCAGTGAGTTTTCTCACTTAAATCAAGTGAATTTTCTCACTTAAATCAAGTGATTTTTCTTTCTCAACTTAAGAGAGTAAAATTCACTTAAATCAAGTGAGTTTTCTCACTTAAATCAAATGATTTTTCTTTCTTAACTTAAGAAAGTAAAACTCACTTAAATCAAGTGATTTTTCTTTCTTAACTTAAGAAAAGAAAATCACTTAAATCAAGTGATTTTTCTTTCATAACTTAAGAAAGTAAAACTCACTTAAATTAAGTGAATTTTCTCACTTAAATCAAGTAATTTTTCTTCCTTAATTTAAGAAAGTAAAACTCACTTAAATCAAGTGAGTTTTCTCACTTAAATCACGTGAGTTTTCTCACTTAAATCAAGTGATTTTTCTTTCTTAATTTAAGTGACCTGCGCGTTCTTAAATTAAGAAGACATTTTTCTCTGTGTAGGGGAAAGAGGGCACCTTCGAACAAAATGATTTTTTTTTTAAGATAAATATAATTGTGATTCATTATTTTTTTTTAAATTGACGAAGATGTATCATGAACGTTAAATATCCAAAGTATTGATTCGAGATAAAAAATATTAATGATTAGCCATTTTATTATGTTAAAATTAATTATTAAAAGAGCAAGAAGTGTTCAAAGGTGCCTTCCTCTCTCCTATATGATTAGCTTTTTGAAAATAATTTCAGAAATTAAGCGAAAAAGCGCAAATTTAGTGGAAACCTTTTTTTGTAGAAAAGAGTGAGAACTATCAAAGAAGTCTTATGAAAAATCGCCCTATCTCGCTTAGTTTCCGAAATGTTCAAGCAATAGTGCTTGCGAAGATGAGCAGATTCGGAAAATGAATGAAATTTTGAGAAAAATCGGTTTTATTCCATGAAACTTTGTTTCAGGATATTTCGGAAAGTAAGCGAGATAGGGCGATTCGGTTCCCAATGACTTTTTTTATAGCTGTTGAAATTCTCTGCAAAAAGAGCAAAATCGCTCGATCTCTCCTAAATGCCGAGATATTTTTAAACAAACCGATGACAAAATGAAATTAATTTGTCTGGAAATTTAAAATTCGTTTCATCTGTTTTACTTCTTTACTTCTAATTTTTTCATCACTTTTTTTTGTTACCTATTATATAGAAAAAGAATTGCCGACAAGATTGGTCTACATGTATTCTTGGTAGTTGAAGAAATAAATATTGTCTGCTGGCTTTTTTGAACTGCTGATGCTGGCAAAAATTCGATCTCGAGCTCTGGAGTTACGGGATTGACAAACAGTGAAACGTTCAATTGGATTTATGTGGAGGTGCGTCCATGTGAAACTCATGTGAACCGGGACTTCTTCTGAAGAAAGTGAACAAGATCATGATGGCATTTGATCAAGCAATTGTGGGATATCTTCCGGAGAAGGTAAAATTGATTAATTCATTAATTAATGTTCATGATTAGTGAAATAGTAAGAGAAAAGTTGGGTTTTTTCATCACTTTTCCCTAGTTTTCATCAAATATCTTTCAATCTACAGTAGTCCAGGACCTTTGTAAATTGACCTACATAAATACACGCCTTTTTCGGGATGGTATCATTGTTAAGAGGGGGGTTTCCTAAGCTTAAATCCAAATTTGTGTATTCTCTCGAGTGACGCCAGCGCCACTATCGCAAGAAACGCGTTTTATCTAATATCTCGCTAATGGCTCATCTGACGTAAAAAATTATAGAGACCTTTTTTCTTCTAAATTGGATTCTCCATCTTTTTTATCCGAAACTTTTTCTTCTCAATTCAATATTTATAGAGTTATTGCGGTGAAAACGCACGGAAAATTGCATGAAAGTGAATAGTTTGGGAGATAATGACAAAAATAGCAAAGTCCGTGCGTTTTCACCGCAATAACTCTATAAATATTGAATTTAGAAGAAAAAGTTTCGGATAAAAAAGATAGAGAATTCAATTTAGAAGAAAAAAGGTCTCCATAATTTTTTACGTCAGATGAGCCATTAGCGAGATATTAGATAAAACGCGTTTCTTGGGATAGTGGCGCTGGCGTCACTCGAGAGAATACACAAATTTGGATTTAAGCTCAGGAAACCCCCCTTTAAACAATGATACCATCCCGAAAAAGGCGTGTTTTAGTGTAGCCATTGCCATTTTTCACAACACTTCGGACCTACAGAAAAATGTCATGATGATGATTCCGCTATCTCCCTTAGAATTCAAGATTTCTCACAGCATCTCAAGGTGGTCCACAAACCGCCAGTAATTGTCGCCACTCACTCCTCAAGATGTAGGATTTTTCGAGCGCTTTTTCTATCTACTTCTCATTCTGTCCCTCCATTCTTTATGTTAACTATTCACTAAAAATCTCATGGAACATATGGAGAAGCTTACGAGCTAGCACTATCTCCAAACAAATCTCATGTAAACATGGTGCAGTTTTTTTACTGCTTCTTCGTTGTTATCTATCTACTATTTCTGTTATTGAAAATCTGTTAAAGTAGAGAAAAACATCAAGATTTTCTATGTAAACGGTGAAACAAACTGAGATAAGTCGATTTTGATTATTTTTTCATGAGATATTTTTTGAACTTTGAAGAGATACAGATGAATTCTAGTCATGTGATATCATTCCATTCGACATCCTGATTGAATATTTGAAGAATGAATAATTTGAAATATTTTAAAATTAAATTCTTCATATTCAATATTACAAGTCTATTAATTTTATTAATAATTGAATTTAAAAACCCATAATATTGAACAAAAATGATGAAATCTTTAAAAAATAATCATTTTCAAAGTCTTGCTACTATGATAGTAGTCTTTGCTGTAAAAACCTAATGAAGATTCATGAGAAAATATTTCTTATACTTCATCATAGTTCTCTTTCTGCATCGGAAGATGAAAATTGATATTTTTCTGTCCCTTCCAGATCCTTCTGGACGAATAAATCTTAAAATACAATGATAATATTGGCCCAGTCAGCTCTTCCCAAACGAGTTCGAAATAGAATTAATTTAATGTTTCTCTTTTTTTTCTGTTTAGACGACTGAAGAGGACTTGAAAACGATATTCAGAGATTATGGAAGTATCACTTGTCTCTATTTGTTTGTGAAATTCGAACCACTGCGTAATTTTGCGCACATTCAATTTGATGATGAAAATAGTGCTTCAAGGTAACTGTTCAAACTCTCATTATATTCTCCGAATCCATTGATCAACGTAATTGATGTCAACTACAATTAATATTCATTCTAGGGCATTCAGAGCAGGCAGATCGGAGGGAATATCATTCAATGGAACAATACTGACAGTTACTCAAATTTCTGATAATT
Organism: Aleiodes alternator; assembly: GCA_963921955.1. NCBI lineage: Eukaryota > Metazoa > Arthropoda > Insecta > Hymenoptera > Braconidae > Aleiodes > Aleiodes alternator. The sequence continues at coordinate 1,685,260 of OY998110.1, read as the reverse complement.
ATTCACCAATTAAGATACTACCTGTGCCCTGTCTCATTCAAATACTGTCGAAACTTCCTCCAGTTGAAAAATTAACAAGTGAAGAAGGTAAATTAATTCAATAAAACGAATCATATGCAATGAAATTGTCTCTAAAATTCTCGAAAAAATAACTTGAATGAATTTTTTAGTTTGCAGCCATTGGAAGCAGTACGCCCCTCTCCTCTGGATCACGAAAAAAATATTCCATGAAAAAGAAGAGAGTAACAATCATTCAAAAATGAGCGAAACTCAATTTCAAAAATGCATTTTGGCCAGTGGTCCATGTCTGGAGGATATTGACTGTTACATCACTAACGAGGAGCGTTTATCATTGATCAAAGACTTGTGTATTAATGTCGAAACGATGGTATTGGATTTTAATGCTCCAGCACGACAGTCTCGCATTTCTGTAGGAGGAGCACTATCACGAAGAATGCTTCGTCCCTTGAGAAATGGTGGACAGCACCAAAATCCGAGGAGACGTGATGCTGCAGACGAGATATTTAATCAAAATCCTCAGCAGAATCCAGAGATGCATGGATTACTTGGGCGTGAATTGCGCATGCCAGTAATCGATCGTATACCAGCACCAAATCCACAGATTCGTGAAAACTTGCAGCGAAGGCTCGAGCGACTTCGACCCCAGGATGTAATAGGAGAAGTGAACATCAATCAAGGGGGTGGTGTATTCCCAATGCATGGGGGACTGGCGGCACTTGTTCGTCCTCTACTGCAAAATCCACAGGTACTGATTCGCCCGCAACAGGAAAATCCACAGATGGACGAAGGATTGGAGCAATTGTTCATTCGTTTTGCCCAGCAGAATCCACTGAGGCCTGGAGTAGGCGATGTGCATCGGCCGAACGCTAGACCCCAGGGATTACTGATACCGTTGGATCCACCATTGCATCAGGTGATACCTGTTAGAAGACGCCAAGGCGCCAATCCTGCTCATCCATTCGAATTTCTGTTTGCCGATGTTGATGTTCAACCAGAAAAAAAAATGTCCAAATTTTATGACGATCTTTCTGCCATGTTCGACAAGCAGAAAGGCCTAAAACGCATTGCACTCAAGGACATCGACGAGGAGAAGAAGTACGAAATGATAAATCACTTGACAGAGGATCTTTTTGAGCTTCATCTATTTGTTGGCCAGATTTTCAAAAGACGAGTAGCTCAGAGGGTCCAGTCTGAAATCGATTTGCAGAAATTCAGATTGCTCCGTGCACTGACCCTGAATGGATTTAAGTTCAGGAAGAACAGCCTGAAGGGCTTTGGAGATCTCATGAACCTCACTTATTTGCGTTTGGAAGCATGCTCAATTGATTCAACGACTTTGGAAGGCTTGAAGGAATTCATGAAACTCCGGTATCTCTCGATACCAGCGCTCAATATTACAGACAAAATTCTCTATTACGTTGCAAGAAAAAATGCTAATCTCAAATTTTTGAATATCAACGATAATCCGGCCATTACAGATGTCTCATTGAGAGGAGTTTTCGCTCTTCGGGAATTGAGAGAATTAAGAATGGAGAATGTACGAGAGGCAATGTTGGGTTTCCTGGAAGACGATGCAGAGACTATGGATAATTTCGAAATTCTCCATTGTCCAAATTGTCGTAATTTGGGCGATGATGCACTTGTTAAATTGATTGAATTATCACCGAAACTTCAAGTACTGAATATTGCCAAATGTGATATTACAAATGAATTCTTCGATCAAGTTCAGCAAGTTACGAAGAAGCGTGATAATGCAGTTAATCTTAAGCTTTTTGCTGGCTATACAACACCTCCTGATTATCTTCAAATTGAAGCTGCATCGAATTTGATTATTTCTGCTGAGTCTGTTTCGTTTGAACATCCTTACACATGGAACGGCTTTTACTATTCAGAATCTCTAGAATAAGTTAATAATTGAATTTACAGTATCCCACTTTTTTTTTATCTCTAGTTGAATATAGAATTTATATTGATGCAAAGTTCATTTTGATTTGTCAATGAAAATGAAGTTCGAAGAATCATCAGATATCCTTGGGATTTTTAGCATTCTCAAATCTATTCTGATCATTTTATTTCACAAAGACAGTATTTTTAGTCAATTCAGCAATAGTGTAAAACTCCTTTTTCTATTTTTCTAGAAAGAATAAAATACAACAGAATATTGAAAATAATATTCGCGTAACTTGTGCAATCGTAGAATTTATGATTGAAAATTAAAAATATATATATATATTACTACCGCAAGTGAAGTCTACATGACATTTTTATTTCTCCACAACTACTCATCAAAATGTTCAACGTTACGTTTTTGCTGAAGATAATAAATTTCATTTTGCGTTCAGTTTGGCTAGGATATTTCGTGGATTAATGGGGGGTATTAAAATATTCTTTGGAACCGCATAAATCGATTGGAAATGAACACAATGTTTTTAGTTGCTTTCCCACGTTTTCTTCAGTTCAGCAATAAATTTTGGAGATACTGCGCAGTAGTCAGACACTTGCAAGTGTCTGACTTCTAAATTCGTTTCAAAAAAGGATTCCTGTATCGAAAAGCATATAAGAGAATGCCGAAGAGAAAATCTAGGAAATGGAAAGCCTTGAAATAGTCGACACGGGGTTTCGAAGTGATAAAAGATGTAGTGGAGCCAAGCACCCACTCGCGCTGTCTCTCTCCTTTTGACGACCCTCTCATCCGGTCCGAAGATCCTTCAAATGAATTCCCTTTAAAAATGGTGTTACAAAATTATCCAGACGCTTCTTTCCAAAGTCTGGACATATGTTCACAATTCTAAAAAGGAAAAATGAAAGAAAAATTTTATGAGCAGATGTTTTGTTTAGATTCGAGAAATTTCGAAAATCGTTGTTGTGAAGGGGAGAACAGGCCTCTATGGAGCAAAACACAAATTCACCCAAGCATGGAATATTTAAATCAGACCATGTGAAGGGGATGGAGTGATTCTGAAGCATTGATCTCAAAGATCCTTGAGAGGGAAATCTAGGGCCAAGATGCTACGTTATTGGTGTTGGATTTTCCTCCTCTATGGAATTAAGTAACGGAAGATCCAGTGTATTTCAAATTTTCGAATCAATTAAAAAATTATATTTATTTCTCTATTATTAATTTTCAAATTGAGAAAATACAAATATTTCTCTTGAGTTCACAAGTATAAATTAATGAAGATGAAATGAAAATAGAAAGAAAAAAATCCATTTGTAAAACAAGGAAATTTCAATACGAAAATCTTGCTGAGTGTAAATGGAAATAGTCATATGACAAAGAAGGATTAATAGAGAGATGAAAGAATAGAATACAGCAGAAATACTCATCAACTAGAAGTAGTTCTGGGCATAACAACGTCGAACCTTCCAACATTTAGACGTTTTCTTCAATATTCTCCGTAGTCAACTGTTCTTTCACGTTTTGTGGCTCCGTTGCAACTGTCTGAACCACTTCTTCTCCTACCTTTCCAACTTTTCTCTCATAATGCTTAAAAGTATTTCGGCTCATCGATGGAATATCCAAACATTCACAAAGCTTATTAAATGATTGGAAACTAATTCCCGAATGCATGAGACCTGCAACAATATTAATTTATGAATAATATAAATTAATTGGCAGGAAGAAAGGCATTAAATACTAACCCGTTGCAATTTTATAATTCAAATCGAAATATGAACTTTTATTATCATCTATGCTTTGTTTTCCCGTTGAAACATTGTTCAATAACAGACATGAGTGACACTCAACATGAAGAATTGACTTGCACCCGCGACGAATTTCTTTTTTTATATTCACAAGTAATAAAGGTTCATTGCATGAAATACATTTAAAATTTTTAGCCATAAATCCAAGATTAATAATTCTTTCCCCTTTTACTGGAAAATCTTCATCTTCTTCTTCGTCTCTATTTTTTTCTTGAGAATTTTTTTCTTCATTCTCGGTTACTCGTTTACGTGTGGCTCTGCCATTCAATTGTCTTTGGAGCATCAATTTGTATTTTTTCTCTGACACTAATTTCCCTTTCCAACGAAATTGTTGGCTCTTGGAAAAATTGTACATTTTGTTTCTGTTTATCAATTTCAGTACTTGAATTTTTGAATCTCTCACTTTTGGAGGTTATGGGCAGCATGCGTCTCCTTATTCTTACGGATATAACAATGCTACAAACTCAATCAATCCAGAGCAACGCTGCCATATCGAACGCGCTATCTCCATAATTAAATGAACAATCAATTAAACAAAATCTCAGAGAGTAAAAAAAATGAAAAATAGTGAAATTTAAATTTAGGGAGAGCAGTAACCGCTAAATATCAATAACTTTTCGAGTTTGAAAAATTCGAATGTGAGAATAATTTATTTATTTTAGATTGGCAACATGTGGCAGATCTTTTCAGCGTTCACCCCATCTGGATACCCAGAAGGCTATGGTCGAAGAGAATTACCTCAAAATATCATGAATAGGGCCGGAAACTTCATTTAAATTCGAGTCTCACTAAGTTGCATACTCGAATCAATAAATAAATTTGATAATTGAATCATATTCTAAATGTCAAAGTGACATTTGTGAGAGTTTTTGAGCGTTTGAATTTTGAGGTGACCTCTGAAAGGAGCTCTGAGGGGACCTCTAAGCGGAATTCTGAGGGGAACTTCGAGGGGACTTCTGAGCGGAACTCTGAGGAGACCTCTGAGCGGAACTCTGAGGGGACCTCTGAGCGGAACTCTGAGGAGAACTCTGAGGGGACCTCTGAGCGGAACTCTGAGGAGACCTCTGAGGGGACCTCTGAGCGGAACTCTGAGGGGACCTCTGAGCGGAACTCGCGGCAAACTTTCAAATGCCTGAAAACTCGCAAATGTCATTTTAACATTCCAAACTTTATTCAATCATCAAATTTATTTATTGATTTAAGGATCTTGTTGCTTAGCAACTTAGTGAGACTCAAATTTAAATGAAGTCTCCGGCCCTAATCATGAAGCACTCCATCATCGTGAATAGTAACATCGTAAATAATAATAGTAACGGAAAGACAAGAAAATGTTATCTGCATGAAAAAATATCTATCCAATCATATGTTTCTTAATTAAAAGAAAATTATTAATACCTACAATATCATCTGTATAAAAGATTTATTTTTGTTCCACTACGCATTAAAATAATTAATATTACATCTTTACAGAATAAGATACTTCTATTTTGTGCTTTGTTGCAGTGGGAAAGTGGAGCTACAAAAATTGAAGGAAATTTATTATTTCTTGTATTTAAGTGCCCAAGCAGGACTTGGTGGTTCATTGGCTGCTCTCCGCGATTTAACAGGAGCTGGAATCTTGAACACCGGCATTGCATTACCTTTTGATTCAATTTTTTTTCTCATCTCCAACTCAATGCTCTTGCCTTTCTCCAATTTTTTGCTCTCAATCTTGGCTTTCATCACCTCAATTTCCTTCTCTCTCTCCTTCACCTTATCATTAAATTCTTTTCTCTCTCTCAGTCTTTTCTCAGCAATCAATTTTGGCGCTGAAGTTGTTGATTTAATTCTGTTCAATGTAGAATTTGTATTTTCTTTATTGATAGTATCATTCGAGACAAATTTCTTCGCAGTTTGAGATATTGTTATGGTGGATTTTCTCGTCATCGTCGGTTCTTTCTTCAGTATCAGTGCATTCGAATCTTTCATTGGTTGTTTCTTCGGCCCGTCTTGCATTTTTTTATCTCTTGCTGCAAAACTGAATGGCACTGTTTGTGTGCGTTTCTTTTTCTTCATGATACTAATTGGAATTCCAAAGTTATTTATCTTCTCTTCTTTCAATTTCATACCCTCTTTTGTTGCAACAACTGTTGCTACAATATTTTTCACTGATTGTCGCTTCAGCGACGATGATCTTGATGATGCAGAAGACTTGGATGAGGCAGACGTAGATCTTTTCACCTCCTGATTGATGAATTTGCTTCTATTTGCGGTGATAGTGGTGGATAGATTTGGCTGACGTGGAGATAATCTAGGGAGTCTGCTTCTGGCTCTTGTTTGAAGCATTGGCGATACGCCGATTGTACATTTTTTTACTGATGGCTTGACAAGAGGCTTCATTGCTCTCTTCATGTTCTCCAAAACTAATGGAGCAATTACTGGCATCTCTCTTGGATCAAGAACTGAAGTCTCTTCTCCGGATTTTTCTTCGTGCAACTCTTCTATCATTCTTTCAACAGGAACTAACGCAGATTGCACAGCAGTCGATTCATTCTCATCAACAGATTTTTCATCAAGAATCTCTCTATTTTCTCCGTTTTTCGTCGGAGACTCTGGAATCATTGCTTCATTTTTGTCAATTATTTCTACATTGGTCGTCAAAAGTGTTGTCTTCACTGATTTTTCCTGGGATTCAAATTCTAACGTCACATTCTCAATTTGAGAATCAGTCTCTGATGAATTATCAATGAATCTCTGGTGATCTTCAATTATCATGATTGGCGATCGAAATGCCGATGTCTTTTTTGTCGATGCAATTTGGAGATTTCTCAAGGCATTCAGCAGATCCTCTTCCACTGGTTTTCCACATTTTCTCGGTGTAGCTGTTGCTGATTTGAAGTCTGATGAATCACTGCAACGGATCAGACTCTTGAAGGACTCCTCTGCTGACAGAGACTCGTCGAGATCTGCACTTGAGTTGAGGGAACGCCACAGGGTTTCGTCAGCTTCCTCCATATTTTTGGAATTTTTTTGTCACCGATTCGACCTTCAGAAATTAATAAAATTGAGTTAACTGGTGGAAAATGTTGAAAATTAAAAAAAAAAGAAGTTTTTAATGATGATTAAATTAATACACATCTGACAATTTTTTGGATTGTTTTGAAACAAATAAATTAGAGGAGAGTGGGGCAAAATGGACACTGTTATAAAACGCTTAGAGATGGATTTTTTTTTGATGATTCTATTGAAAAGCTGAGAAAATTTTAGCCGAAAAACAAGTCTCAGACGCATTTTTTTCGATTTTTTTGAAAATTCAATATTTTTCAGCATATTTGAAGGGTCAGCCTTTCCTTTTTCGAAAATCCTCAGTTTTTTGCGAATATCTCTGGTTCTATTGGTCGTAGCAATTCGGGGTTAGACTTAAATGAAAGGTGAGCTCATTTCCCATCGATTCATGGGGTTTTGAATTCAAAAATATCCATTTTTCGGTTAGTTATAGGCCAAAAATGGTTTCACAAAACTGTTTCACAAAAATGAGCATAAATACCTTGAAAATCGATATTTTTGAATTGAAAACTCTATGAATCGATGGCAAATGATCTCACCTTTCACCTCCCGTTGGAATTTTTACGCTACGACGAATAGAACCGGAGATATTCTCAAAAAACTGAAAATTTTCAAAAAAAGGAAGGGTTTTTGCCCCTCTAAAGTGCTCAAAAAAGTCAAAATCGACAAAAATTCAAAAAAATCAATGCCGGCACTTATTTCCCGCCCAAAATTTCCTCAGCTTTCCAATGGAATTATTAAAAACAATCTACAGCCAATATTTCTATTAATTTCAAAAGATTTTCATAATATTTGCCTGAAAATTTAGATGTGTCCATTTTACCCCTGATGTCCATTTTGTCCCAACCTCCCCTATGAAAAAAAAATATTTACAAAATTTGCGCTAAGAGTTTTTTTAATATCCTCCATGAGCATATTTTTCCTTTTTTTCAAAATGATTCATTTGTCAGAAGAAAAAACATCGAAAAATCATCAGATGTGTGCTATTTTTAGTTTTATTGATTTCAGGGAAATTAATTTCTCTTAAATAATTAGTTTTCTCTCAAATATCTCGGAATCTAGGCGAGATAGGGCGATTCCATCAAAATCCTCTTCTGCAGAGAATTTCAAGAGCTATAAAAAAGTATTTGGACAACATCGCTTCATCTCGCTTAGTTTCCGAGATATTTTCAAAAAACTGATGATACCGATGATTTCCAATGATTTTTAGAAAAATCCATTCTTTCAGCTGATTGGAGGTTTAACCCTGGAAATTATAGCACAAGAAATAAAAAACATTCAATAATGAACTCGTGACCTATTCATTAATAAAATTATAAAATTTTCAAACAAATTAATTCAAATTCTTTCCCCAGTTTTGTTTCAATATCTCAGAAATTAAGCGAGATAGCGTGATTTTACCTGAGGACTCTTTTCTTCAGAATTTCAAGAGCTACAAAAAAAGATTCGGTCAGTATCGCTCTATCTCGCTTAGTTTCCAAGATATTAACAAAAAAGGCAATTAGCGAAGAAAATTGATTTTTTTTTATTTTATAGTCGTTAATAAATTATTATCAAATGAATTTTCAATAATTTTTTTTTTTTTTTTAATTTTCAATAATTCTTGGGAGAATTGTACCTTTCTTCACATGAAATCTTGAAAAAATTGATTAAAAACCACTTATTTCAATAGGAAATAGCCTCCCTTCTGAGATCGTTATCTAATTCATTAGAATTTCTGCAAAAAAAATGCAAAACCTTATATAAAACAGCAGAACCAAATTTTCCAGTAAATAAAGAAAGAAATACCTGTTAGCTCCACTCGAAATAGTCCAAATTTCAGTTACCAATTAACGAAAATTACACGAAAAATCAAAAAACAAACACCAAAATCGATGCGAGTTGTTTACAGTAGACGAAGCTAACGATGAACGTTACAAAATTTGAATTGTAAGCGATAACGACCAATCACAGCGTTTCTTGCTACAGTGTGTGCACGTGTCCTAACTAACGGAATAGTTCACTCTCAAGGACAACCACAAGCCAACTACTAAATTCCCTAGAAATTGTTTAAACGTGGTAAAGAAAATGTCAATTTTCACATTTTTATTTAACAAATTTTTTTCATCATGATAATTATAAATTGGTAAAAAAATTCATATTTCAATGATTTTTATTCAATTATTAACAAAGGATAAATTCTTTTATTATCTAAAGTTGATTGTTTTTCAATTACTCTCATTAATTTACGATTTCTCCTTATTTTCTCCGTTTATCCATATTTTTTTGTTTTTACATTCAGAAATTAGATATATTTTTGTAAAATTTGGGTAATTTTTTTTTTTAGATTGAAGTACGAAGAAGAATTTAAAAATTTTGGAGAATAATTACATTATAACAATATGTATAATTATTTCGTACAAATGGCAGATACTCTGAATTTTTCTTGTAATCAAAAGAATTTTCAAGTTTTTTAATTTTTTTTTTTTTTCTTAATTTCATAGAAGTAAGATTTTCACAATGAAATGAGCTTGTGAAATGAATTTATCGTGTAGTGCATAGAATTCAGATAATTTAATTATTTTTCATTGATAATTATTATTAATGGAGGATAATTAATGAGACAACATATTTTTTTTTAAATAATTAAACTCACATCAATTGATAATAACAAAATGAAAACTCAATAAATGAAGAAATGAGAAGAAATCGATTGATTTTATTTGAATTTTCATTTTTTTTAAATTAATTGGAATTGAAGGGAGACACAATCTCTGCTAGATTTCGAGATATTCCAGAAAAAATTCTAGACTCTAAATAAAAGTTGAATTATTTTTTTCCCCCTTTCTCTTATCAAATTATTAAACAAAAGAAAAAAAACTAAATCCGCCTCATTAATCATTCTTGAGCACTTTTATCACATTATTCCGTACAATTGTCTTACGAAATTACGGATTATTAATAAACCGTATTATCACTGTTCCTCATTTTTCCACGAATAAAAATACGTCATTAATAAAATAAAAACTAATATTGGCACTAATTTAAATAAGCTCATTAGGAAGACAGCCAGCTGTCTCAACACAAAATTCTCCTATTTGATAATATTACTAGTATTTTTTTTTTATTCAATTTTCATTTTATCTGAAGTTATTATTTTTTTCTCATCGAATCAATCATAATAATAATAATTATCGATGTAATTTATTTCAAGAGAAAAGAAAGAAGTTAATAGGAAAGAATAAAGAGTGGAAATAATTTATGAAAATTTAATGAATTATCAGTTTTCTTATTTTCTTTCATTAATCGTTATCATGTGTGAAGATTTTGTCCTTTGCTCCTGAATCGTTCGTCCAAATATCCTGGAATCTGTAATAAATTTTACATATAACATAATAACACTTGTTTTTAAATAATAAATTCTCAATTAAACGATTAATTTTATCTAAATTTTTGATCATATATATTTCCTTAAGTAATTTGAAATTCCAATAAAATAAACAAAAAGAAAGTGATAAGACGATTTAACAAAAAAAAATCAAATAATGGTGTTACACAATTAATTATACAGTGAAACTATCTATAGATTTCAACGAAAAAGTGCTACAATTATAATTATGTTCATTACACAATTGCTAAAATTAAAAACTACTACATGCGTACAAAAAAATAATCATTCTGTGATTTTAGGGGAAAGAGGAATGCGTGTCTGGACTTTTTTCGTTCATTCTTTTTTTTTTTTTAAATAAAATAAAACAAACCACAATCTACAAAAATATTAACAGAAATTAATTAAGCAAGATGATTTTTTGTTTAGTGGATAAAAGGATAGAGACGAAGCAGGAAGATAATGGAACAATGTAGTACATCAGCAAAGGAATTGAAGTAAGCTCTGTGCGTAAATTGTTTAATAATTATTGACTTCTCCATCCCCTCTCTCTCTTGCTTTTCCCACCACCCTATAATTAATTGAACAAAAGAATAAAGGCCTGTTAAGTGGAATTTCAAAAAAAAAAGATGAAATGCAGCAAGGGAACAAACAAAATTGAACATTAATCATTAATCTACTCAAACATTTCGTTCAATTTGATGATTTTTAGTTTTCTACCTTTGGTTTTGGCCGATGTGTATCCACAGCTTCAATTGGCAAGCGAATTCTTTCCATTTTACAGCCATACGCAACTGGTGTTAATTTAATTATCGTATGCAATGGTACTTGCAAGTATGGTAATTCATCTGCAAATGAATTAACTTTCAGGATACGTTTTTTTAAAGTTAGTGAATTATTTAAACAAATACCATGTCAATTGTACATTATTGTATTAATGTTATTTTATAATAATAAGAGTATTTACCTGCACTTTTGTCGAGAAAATAGGCGAGCAAACAACGTAGTACAGCCTGATGTGTGACAACAAGAACATTACCTTGTCTTTCAAGTTCCATTATAACTGGCTCTAATCTTGCTACTAAATCCTCGTAACTCTCTCCTCTTGGATAACGATATGAGAATTTATTTTGGTCCCTTGCTTCAAAATCAGTTGGATATTTGCTTGCTATTTCTTCGTATGTCATTTCTTCGCAGATGCCCTGTGTAAAAAGAATTAATGAATTTCATTTGAAGCAAAATCGTCCAACAGTGACTTGACTTTTTGAAAATATCAGCAGAAATAATGAAGATGGGAATTTTTTTGAAGAAACCTTTTTTGTAGGTCTTGTTCTCCTCTAAAAAATAGTGTCCCCTTCACATTTCCGGAGAGAATCAAGGAAAACCGAAGGATAAAAGAGAATGAAATTTTCAGACAAATCAATTTTATTCCATCATCAGTTTCCTGAGCATATATCAGAATCTGAGCGAGAATGGGCAATTTTCAAAATTACCTTTTTCTGTAACTCTTGAAATTCTCTACAAAAGAAACTCATCATACACTGAGAAAAAAAATTTTTGTTGTAAGAAAATCTACTTAGTTGATGAAAATCTACTTCACTCAAGAAAATTTCAATATATATAGATATAGAAATTGTGAAGGAAAATTTTGAATTTTCTTGCAACAAAAATGTTTTTCTCTCAGTGTAGAAATTGTTCTATCTCGTCTAATTTTCAAGATATCCTCAAAAAAATGCTGATGGAAAATAATTGATTAATCTGAAAATTTTACGAAAGTAAAAATAAATATGTATTCAGATGACATCTTACAGCATCAATTTCATTAAGTGCTTTCCACCTTTCCTGCGGTGCATTAACATCAGCAGCTGTTTGAATTGTTCTCTTCAACCAGCTTGTCCATACTCTTAAACCCTGTATATCCTGGCCATCAATATATTGAGCCAATGCCTTACAATATAATCTACCTCTTTCACTCAAATCTGGATCACCACCAATTCTACCCTCAAGATTCATCATACTCTCACCATGTCTTGTTAAATAAATTGTTCGTGGCACAATGTGTATATTCATTAAGTAATAAACTATTCTGCTCTGTATGTGGCCCTCATGTTTATAAACAAGTACTTTTTCTCCGGTATTATAAATTTTCATAAATGACAAATCATCTTCTTGGGATTCATCGAGTGGCTGATATTTTTCTTGATAATGTTCAATTCTCTGCATAAAATCTTGGATTACCTCTTCTTTATTCATATTTGCGTAATCTGGACTACTGACTTTCACCTAAAATTCATGAAACAATTGAATTAACTTTGATTCCTTCTCAGTATAATTTATTAATAAAATGATAAAATGAGGCAGGTTCGATTTTTTTGAAGATATCTCGAATATAATAGAGAAACGAAGTTTTTTCATTCGACCTCTTTTTCGCTATTTCATTTTAATTGCGACTTGGAGTAATTTGTCAAGGAACCTTTTTTTGTAGCCCATGAAATTCTCCACAAAGCAGTTTTCCTTGAAATTGTCCCTAAATCCATTCGTTTCAAAAAAAAACCATGAAATGTAAAAATCCATTACCTCCATAATATTCTGCTCAACAATTTCCGGATCATCACAAACAGATTCAACGAAAAAAAGTTTAAAGCCCATTTTTTCAACAACAATATCATGAATCATCTGTCTTCGATCAATTGTTGAATTAGTAGCATCAAAAACAGCAACTTCTCCATCACCACTTTCAAGCCAATGACAAACATCATTTAATGCATCAACAGCACACTGTGCTCTAATTGCCATTGCTTTAATATTATCAGGACGAAAGAATTCATGGCATTGATAAGCTGTTGTTGCATGCCTCCTGTATTCTCCAAGATTGAATACTTTAGTATTAATACCAATCCAATTGAGATATCTGCATAATTTTTTTGATATATAAGTTTTTCCACGTGCTGGTAAACCCACCATTGCTATTACATGAGGTTTATTAACGAAATTAACTCGTTCACCTAATGGAAAAAAAAAAAAATTAATTAATTATCAAGTAGATAGTAACAATTAATTCATCAAAAAATTAGCAAATTAATTACAATTTTATTCATTACAAGAAGTAGATAATTATGCTTGAAAAGTGGTAAACAAGATAATTATTAAAATTAATATGATAAAATGCATAATGTTATGACTGTTGAATGAAAAATATTTTTTTTTAACAAAATGATTTCTTATCATTTGAAATATTTATCTTTGAGGAAAGTATTTTTTTTATTTACTGATAAATCTTATTATTTTTCAGCATAATTAAAATAAAATTTATCACTTATCAAAAGTCTAAAAAAAAATTAGAATATTTCCAATTCTTTTTTTTTCTTTAATTTAATAATAATAGACTAATTAAAGAAAAAACATTTATTTACCTCTTATGGGAAATGGTTTTGTCTGAATTGTATCGGAAGTTGGTGGTGTATAATGCATTTCTGTATTTTTATCACTCATTTTGTTGTTGAAAAAATAATTGTCAATTATAAATAAACTTTCACCTTACAGTCACACGAAAAAAAAAAAAAAAAAAATGAACTTCAGTTTATTTATATTAAAAGAATTTGACAATAGATAAAATTCAATGACTAATTGAATTAAATTAAATTTCGTGGCTTCACTCTATGGAATTCTTTTATTATTTCTCTATAAATTTACCTAATTTATTTATTACGTAGAATAACAACGATAAATCATGTTGTCAATACAATTTAATATTGACAAATGTCCTCCAAACAAAATGATTATTGAATGGTGCAAATAAGTGCAAAGTGCGTGGTCAAGTTTATAACTCAGCTCAAACAAAATCGAACTGTCTCTTGAGTGTTAAAACAGACGAATAAATATATAGAAAAAAGAATGAAAAAGAAATGTATATATATGGGGCATTCCATGTCAAACCACCAGATTTCAAAAATTGTATTTTTTGATTCAGTTGAATTTTTTATATGTTTTGATACTTATCAAAATATGCCTAAACCCAAATTTTGAGCCCTTGATTTTCAAAAACCTCGGAGATATGAATTTTTGAATATCGGCAAAAATCAACAATATGGTAATTTTCAAATATTTCTATCTCCTGATTCAATTATTGTAACCATACCTTCCAGGTGGCTATTTTCTTTGTTTTGAGACGTAGTTTTTGAAAAAAAAATATAAGAATCAATTTTTTTTATTTTTCACTGTTTTTTCTCAATTTTTAACTTAAATTTTGACATTTTTTGAAGAGCGACACTTTTGATTTTTTTGAAAAAAATATAGGTTACACTAGGCTATAAAACGAATTTTTTGAGTACTTGATGAAAGTGGGATTCAAATATCTTCGATTTTTTAAGCCACTTTTTCGCTTTTTTTTAACATAAATTCGCATTTTTTGAGAATTTTTCAATTTTTCATGAGAATTTCATTTTAAATATGGACAACTAATATTGCCCTCCCGTGCCAAATGAGTAAATTGAAAATTTTTTCTAATATAATGTGCCAAAAAATTTTTTTTTGTTTATTTTATTCGTTCCAAGTCGTTTTTAGGAGTTTTATGGTAGTTTCTTCTTGAAATATCAGAAATCTGGCGGAAACAATTAAAGGATCAAATGAAAATTCCAAATTTACAGCAGTTTCTGAAATGGCCGTATCTTTCTCAAAAATGATCGTATCGGAGTAACAAGCAGGTTATAGTTGCTCGCTCGCTGCGCTCGCTCGCGAATTTGTGGGTTATTGTTGCTCTCTCGCTGCGCTCGCTCGCGAATTTTTAGGTTGTTGTTGCTCACTCGCTGCGCTCGCTCGCGAATTTGTGGGTTGTTGTAGCTCGCTTGCTGCGCCCGCTCGCGAATTTGTGGGTTATTGTTGCTCGCTCGCTGCGCTCGCGAATTTGTAGGTTGTTGTTGCTTGCTCGCTGCGCTCGCTCACGAATTGGTGGGCTGTTGTGGCTCGTTCGCTACGCTCACTCGCGACTGCGTAGTGGCTTCAGTTCACTAAGTTTTTTCATTAATAACTTTCCGATTGAAAGTTGTTTTTTCTCCCAACTTTTTTTTGTGACTCTGCAAACGTGTCACAAAATTAACTTCCTGACATATTCACAGCAAAGAACTGCGCGTGCCCTCTGAGTCACGATTTAACCGGGTTCTACGTGGGATAATGGTAGAAATCCCCGAAAAACATAATTATGCAAAAAAAGAGGAGTCCCTTTTGCCCCAGGATCAATTTTGCCCCAGGGGTCCATTTTACAGCGAGGTCCATTTTACCCTGGGAGTCCATTTTGACGCAAGGTTCATCTTACCCTGGGGGTCTATTTTGCCCCACTCTCCCCATATTGTCATATCTTCCACTTTCATGACGATTTTTTTCCGTATCTTGTCTTTTTGGAGATATCATTTTATTGTTTGTTGAATAAATGAAAGATGACTGCACTAAATCAATCCAAAATTTGTTCTCAGCAAAATGCATCGATCGCGATATTGAAGATCTTGATCCGATTATTATTTCGGGAGAAATCGTTGTTGGAAAAAAAATGACCACATACAGACGAACACACACACACATACACACACACACATACACCCCCCCCCCTTGGAATCGTTCTAGAAACCTCCCAAACATATAATCTAACTACTCCCCCACCTCTCTGAAGAAGTTCGGTTTTAGGGGTAATCCCTATAACTTCCTATCGGGAAGTTAAAAAAAAAAGCAATTTGAAGCTTGAAGTCTCTAGTTTTGAGATCTTCAGACCAAAAATAATTCCGTCCCAAAATCTCAAAACTAGAGTTTTCAAGCTTCAAACTGTTTTTTTTTAAACTCCGATCCGATCAGTTTTGAAAAAGATACGGCCATTTGAAAAACCGCTAAAAAATAGGAAATTTTTTTTTGATCCCTTACTTGTTTCCGCTAGTGTATTAGAAAAAACTAATTATGCGACGCTTAATGAAAATGCTACGCTTTCTCCAAATATTATAGTTATCTTAATATCAAAATTTCGGTTTGGCTCTTCGTTGAACACTTTTTAAGTAATTTTAGTCCGTATATTTTTTTTAACTTCCTCTTATTGTTTCAATTATTTATATTTCATGGAATACCAGTCTGTACAACGGTAATTATGCAGAAAAGGGGCCTCATAAAAATGAGTTAAAAAAAATTAAATTAGTAAAAAAAAATTTTGTCAATATATTGACGAAGATTTTGCCAATTTACTCATTCGGCAGTAGGAAAATATCAGTTGACCGCATTTACAATGAAATTCTCATGAAAAATTAAACAAATTTTAAAAAAACTCAAATTTATGATTTAAAAAATGCGAAAAAGTAGCTTAAAAAATCGAAGATATTTGAATCCCACTTTCATTAAGAGCTTAAAAAACACGTTTTATAACCTAGTACAACATATATTTTTTTCAAAAAAATCAAGAGTGTCGCTCTTCAAAAAAATTCAAAATTAAAGTTACAAATTAAGAAAAAACGGCGAAAAATAAAAAAAATTGGTTCTTATATTTTTTTTTCGAAAACCACATCCCAAAACAAAGAAAATAGCCACCTGTAAGATATGATTACGATAATTTAATCAGGAGATATAAATATTTGAAAATTACCACATTGTTAATTTTTTGAGATATTCAAAAATTCATATCTCCGAGGCTTTTGAAAATTAAGGGCTCAAAATTTGGGTTTAGGCATATTTTAATACATACCAAAACATATAAAAAATTCAGCTGAATCAAAAAATACGATTTTTGAAATCTGGTGATTTGACATGGAATGACCCATATATATATATGTGTATAATAAGTCTAATGTGTCGACGCACGCGCGCACAATTACCACTCGACAATTTAGTGTTTCATCCACGTTTTTATTACTTTTTCTTTCCTCTATTCCTCTATTTTCCACAGGAAAAGAGGCGCAAACATCAGCAACCGATGAGTTCAATGCGCAACTGGCTGCAAAGTGGCAAGAACAGCCCCAATGGCTTTGTGACTGAAATATAACAACACCAGTTAAATTTTTTCGAAAATATAATGAATTAATCAATTATTCACGGTAATTAATGATTCATTTAATTGTGAAATTTGATAAAATTGAATTTACTGAATTCTATTGTCTTGAGTAGTTATATTTGGATGAATTCTGTTGGGAGCTGTCACAGAATTTATTGTGAAACCACGTTAATACTGCGTGTGTGTGTGTGTGTATTTCTGACCACTCACAGCCACGGAGAGCGATCACGCGACACTGGATTCCGTCAATCCCATACTTGCCTCTAGCTGTCACTGTTATTGCGTCACGAACTCTATTGTTCGGTTAGCCGCGCTTTTCTTCGGGATTTTGAAATATTTCAACTTCGTGTTTCTACGTGTTTTTGGCGGGAAATTCATTTGAATTATTTAACTCTTGTGAGTTATTATTTGATGATAATTAGTTGACTTATTCTCGATTAGTTCCTTTGTGATTATTTTTAGGCGAATATCTTGGAGAATAAGCGAGATAACAAGATTTTTGGAAGGACTTTTTTTTTGGAGCTCTGAATTTTCACGATAAAATAGGTCCTTATCAACATTTCTTCATTTTTCTTAGTTTTCGGTACCATAAAGGTACCAGTTATCGGACAGTTAAGGGAATGGCTCTAGTATCCGGACAATGAGACGTAAATTATTAAAAAGGGAATCAAACAATTCAGTTGATTCTTATTTCGACACTTTGGAAGTATTGAAAAATCTGATATTTTCACTTAGATATTAATTATTAGTATATCTTGCCACTACGTCCGTAAACTAGGGTATGTCCGGTAACTGGGTCCACCATGGCATATTATCCTCTTCTCTACTCAATTTATCACCAATTCGGTTTTTTCAATAGCTCGGAATCTAATCGAGATAGGGCGATTTCACTTTCATTATTTAACTCTTGTGAGTTATTATTTGATGATAATTGAAGTTGACTTATTCTCGATTAGTTCATTTGTGATTATTTTTAGTCGAATATCTTGGAGAATAAGCGAGATAACAAGATTTTTGGAAAGACTTTTTTTCTTTTGGAGCTTTGAATTTTTACGATAAAATAGGTCCTTATCAACATTTCTTCATTTTTCTTAGTTTTCGGTACCATAAAGGTACCAGTTATCGGACAGTTAAGAGAATGGCTCTAGTATCCGGACAATAAAATGTAAATTATTAAAATAATAAAAAATTTCACTCAAGTGAATCAAACAATTCAGTTGATTCTTATTTCGACACTTTGGAACTTTCGAAAAATCTGATATTTTCACTTAGATATTAATTATTAGTATATCTTGCCACTACGTCCGTAAACTAGAGTATGTCCGGTAACTGGGTCCACCATGGTATATTATCCTCTTCTCTACTCACTTTATCACCAATTCGGTTTTTTTAATATCTCGGAATCTAATCGAGATAGGGCGATATCATTTTTATTCTTTCTTTGAGATTTTCAAGAGCTACAAAAAAGTATTCAGGCACAATCGCTCGATCTCACTTAGTTGCCGAAATATTTTTTCAAACAAATGATGAAAAAAAATCGATTTAATTAAAAAATTCACATTGAAAATGAAGTTTTTGGAGAAATTTTTTTTTGTAGAGCAGAAGGAGAGTTTCAAAAAAAGATATCTATAAAAAAATTATCTCGTTCTAAATCCGAGATATTTATAAAAAATGAGAATTCAGGGATTTTGTAGGATGAATTGAATATTACGTTTATACAAATTTATTCATTATGGTTTTATACCACTGAGTTCCCTGATATTTCCGGATTCATGAATATTCAAAGACCTGAGAGCAGTTAAAATGTAAAATTCCTTCATGTGAATTCCTTCAAGCATATAAAGCAATGAGCAAGTAGCAAAGTGCGAAAATCTAAAAATAATTATCTACATTAATTTGAGAATATTCCGGAAAAAAATGAAAATTATGAAAATTCATCGGGAGACTTTTTCTTCAAAATCAAAATTCTCTACAAAAAAAGTCTCTTGCAAATTTCATCTAAGCTCACTTCTAAGCTCGTTACTGAAAATATAATCAGAAAAATCAATGAGAAATACTTCAGCTTTTTAATTCATCACTTCATTAGTGGAATAATCAATTTTTACAAAAAAAAACTGACAAAAAGTTCCATCTATCTTTGGAACTGAGCTCAGTTTCTCGGACGAGGTAGACTACCTAGGAGTAAGACTCGACCGGAAGCTGAGCTGGAGAGCACACATAGACAAACAGATGGACAAAGTATCAAACACATTTTGGGCCTGCAGACGGATGATGGGAAAGACCTGGGGACTCAGCCCGGCGGTGGTAAAGTGGATTTACACAGCGGTGCTGATGCCCCAATTTTCCTACGCCTCTGTAGTATGGTGGAGGGCGCTTACAAAAACCTCCATCATACAGATGACAGATAGGATAGCGAGATGGGCAGGGATAGGGATGAGTGGGGCTCTAAGAACCACACCCACGCTTGCCTTGATGGCTATCCTAGACCTGAAGCCACCGCATCTCATGGCAATGGAAGTGGCCAGGGGTGCAGCGATAAGACTGAGGTCTGCTGGCCTCTGGAGGAACTCGACCTACGGGCACGCGTCGCTGCTTAACGACAGGAGCATCAAGAAGATACTCCGGCTAGGCGGCGACGCGTGCGGGGGCACGAGGATCTTTACCAGAAAATTCAAAGTCATGCGACCAACAAGCGAAGAATGGGCTCTAGAATATAGGCCTTTCCTCAAACCTGAAGGACCAATGTGGTTCACGGACGGAGCCAAGAGGGGATGTGGAGCGGGTGCCGGGATATGGTCGGAAGGACCTAGGACCGACATTTCAACACGACTTCCACATCACTGTACGGTGCTGCAGACAGAAGTAGCCGCACTGAAAGGCTGCGCCAGTAAGATACTGGAGTTGGATGTCCGGAATAAGCACATCTACATATGCACGGATAGTAAGCAAGCCTTGAGAGAACTCGAAAGGACTAAGATTACGTCTCACCTCACAAGAGACTGCATAAACTCGCTAAATGACATAGCGGAGAAAAACAAGCTCAAAATCCTATGGGTACCGGGTCACTCGGGCATCAAAGGTAATATAAGAGCGGACACGCTTGCCTCTACGGGATGCAGCCTTATGACCGGAGAGGTAGAGAACATAGGCGCCAGACCTGAACTCCTGAAAAAGTGGCTGAAAACAAGGACACAGAAGGAATTCAATAGGATCTGGCACAAAAGCGAGGGACTGGCACATACCAGGCGCCTCTTTGAGGGACCTGATAAGTCACTGGCAAACGAGATCAGCGGTATGAGCCGGAGTGAACTCAGATGCCTGATTGGACTTATCACGGGACACTGGCCCACCAGGGCCTATTTACACAGGTTGGGACTTGAAGAAGAACCTACCTGTGACAGATGTGGGTTAGAGGCGGGGGATGCCTACCACTTACTGACGAGGTGTAGTGGATTAGAGGAAGAAAGATGGGAGGTTTTTGAATCCACGAGCATCTCGAAACTAACGGTAACAGGGGACCAGGTTGGGCAGTTACTTAATTTTGCCAGGCTTACCAACCTTCTTGAACCCTGGAACCAAGGTGGTCGCCACCAGGCGGGCGTATAATAGTTTATACTCAATATGCCCTTTCGGCCACCGAACTCTAAATCATACATACATACATGACAAAAAGTTGGAAAAAAGAGCTGAGATAATGATGAATAAATAATTTTATACCTGAAAAATACAGAAAAGTTATATTTTACATAATAAGTAGATGATCTAAGATAATTAAGTAACGACTGAAACCTCACGAATATTTTCGTATAAATAATTTAATCAATTTTTCAAAGTGACCAGGTACAGTATGACATTGGCAGTCGATTGAATTACTTTACGTCAAAGTAAAATGTCTTCTCCATTGTAATCCGATTCTCTATTCTTCAGAACAGTATAAAGACACTGTATACGTTGTGGAAGGCTTCCCAACTTCTTATTTGAGAGTTTACTTCCTTTTGAAAATAACGAGACAAAAAAATTATACAAAATTATTGATGGAATAGTACCGGACTACAAAAATATACCGTAATGAAAAAATTTATCCAGAGAAAGACGAATTAACGCATTTGAATTGAGTATTGCACGTTCAAACCCCGTGAATTATTCACATAATGACTCAATTAAAAACTCTTATAAATAATTGAAATAAACTTTAGAACTTGAAAAATCATACACCTGAATAAAATAAAAGCACTGCTTTCACAAAACAATAAAAAAATCTAAGTAAATTCTGCCTAATCAAATAATTACACATATTTTCGTATAAATGGTTCAATTAATTCCAAAATACGTTTAGTATGTTTCATATGGAAATGATGTGAACCAGGCACCATGTGATATGCAAAATCAGTCGAATTTTCTTCCAGCACTTTTAATACATCAAAATAAAATTCTTTCTTCTCATTATAATTTGATTCTTCACTCTTCAAAACTGTATAAGGGCACCTTATGCGTTGTGCACAATCTTTCAACTGATCATTTGTAAATCCATTTTCTATCAAGAATAATTGAACCCTCGGATCTCTGTTGAATGTAACACTTCCATCAGGATATTTTGTAACACCTCTGATAAATAATGTTCTACACATTTCTTCGTCAATTGAATCATGAGTTGCTTTTATGTAACGTTGAATTGCGACTTCTTCTGGTTGTCTTGGAACTGGCTTGCTGTATTTCTCTATTTCGAAGAATTTATCCCAAAACTGGAGGATAGCTGGTAAAAATTTTTCACGATTGCATGCTGGATATTTGTAGTAATCAAGGGCAACGACGAATTTAACGTTATCAGGAAATAGAGCTGTGTAATTGAAGGTGTACATACTACCCATTGAGTGGGCAATTATTCCAATTTTTTTCATTCCGTAGTAATGTCGAATTCTGTCAAATATCTGCAGGTATACGTAGGTAGTGTACATCATTCCTTTTGGAAGCCAGCTTGAGTGACCATGGCCGGGAAAATCAACTGCTAGTACTGTTAGGTCTTTTGGAAAATCTCTCATGAGAGGATCAAAGGAGCCAGCATTGTCCTGCCATCCATGCAGGGCCACTATGGGCTCAGCGTTTGGAGGACCCCAGAGTTTTCCTGAAAGAAATATTCATATTTTCATGAAATTTGGAGAATAATCTGATGGATTCGATGCAGAGTATCTTGGGAATGAATGGGTTTTGGAAAATATTGTCAAGAAACTTTTTTCTACAGGATTTCAGGCACTGAGAAGGAAAAACGACTGCTCTCAAATGAATTTGGTGAATATTTCAGAATTTTCTCATTGAATTTCATAAAATATTCTTCGTTTTGAAACATCATGCAAATTTTTTCTAATCTGTTTTATCATTCTTTACAAATAATTTGGAAAAGTCTAAAGGAAATGTACAATATTTACGTAGATATTCTACGATTCAAATGCACATAGCAATTTTATTCAAAAGCAGTAGTTTTCATTCCTAAGCATGGGCTACAAATAAATAGTCCATGATAAATTTCCATGAATCTCGTGAATGTAATGTCATTGATGAACTAATGTCATCTTTACTAAAATTGAAAAAAAAAAACTATCAATTTCACGATTCGAACGAGAATCCCAGTCAACCAATAATCAACAGCATAATTTTCTGATTAAGTTGAAGATGCAAGTGATTCAAATCAGTACAATTCTCTTCACTCAATAGTTCGATCATTATTGTTCTGATTAAAAGTCAAATAGTATCAACAGCCGCAATCATTGAATGGAGTCACGTGCTTCAAATTCATCAGTGATCGATATAACCAGTAGTCACCCGATATTCCTGGTCTACACTAACAATTCTAGTGACATTATTAAGAAGAGTAGATCATAGTTTTAGGTAATTTAATTGTTTTTTTTTTCGACCTTGATTAGATTAATTTGATATAATGGTAGCCATGTAAGTTACTGAAGAAGTTGAAATAAATTAATTGAAGATATTCAATTGTGTACCAACGTTTCGACTTTCATGTGGAGTCGTTTTAGGTAGATTTATCGAGCGACCTTTTTTGGAGTCCATCAAATTCTCTAAAAAAAAAACGGTTTCTTGAACATTTTCCCTGAACCCACTTATTCAAAAGATATTTTCAAAAGAAGCAACAATTTTTTCTCGTCTCATGTCACCTTAGAGTCAAAGGGGTGCAATTGCTATCTTTATACACAGCACTTGCGCCACTTTGTTTAAAAGGCGACAATATATTTTCAATGAAATACGACAATTAAATTTCCAGACAAATCAATTTTATTTTGTCATCAGTTTTTCCAAAACGTTTCGGAATCTAAATGAGATAGGGCGATTTTCTTCATCCTAATCTATTTTCATGAACAATTTTAAGAGCTAAAAATAAGGATTGGGACAAAATCACTTTATTTCGCTTAGTTTC
Organism: Aleiodes alternator; assembly: GCA_963921955.1. Lineage (NCBI taxonomy): Eukaryota > Metazoa > Arthropoda > Insecta > Hymenoptera > Braconidae > Aleiodes > Aleiodes alternator. The sequence goes on along the minus strand of OY998110.1, from coordinate 1,661,677 downwards.
CGAGATATTTGAGGGAAACTAGATGGAATAAAATCTATTTGTCTAAAAAATTCATATATAGGGGAGAGTGGGGCAAAATGGACACTGTAATGAAACGGTTAGAGATGGATTTTTTCTGATGATTCTATTGAAAAGCTGAGGAAATTTTAGCTGGAAAACCAGTGTCAGATGTATTTTTTTCGATTTTTTTGAAAATTCGATATTTTTCGGCATTTTTAAGAGGAAAAGCCTTTCTTTTTTTTGAAAATTTTCAGTTTTTTGGAAATATCTCTGGTTCTATTGGTCGTAGCAATTCGGGGCTGGTCTCAAATGAAAGGTGAGCTCATTTCCCATCGATTTATGGGTTTTAAATTCAAAAATATCCATTTTTGGGATAGTTATAGGCCAAAAACTGTTTCACAAAACTGTTTCACAAAAATGCCCATAAATACCTTAAAAATCGATATTTTTAAATTGAAAACCCCATGAATCGATGGCAAATGATCTCACCTTTCACCTCCCATCGGAATTTTTACGCTACGACAAATAGAACCGAAGATATTCTCAAAAAACTGAAAATTTTCAAAAAAAGGAAGGATTTTACCCCTCTAAAATGCTCAAAATAGTCAAAATCGCCAAAAATTCAAAAAAAATAATTTCAGCACTTGTTTCCCGCCTGAAATTTTCTCAGCTTTCCAATGAAATCATCAAAAACAATCTACAGCCAATATTTCTATTGATTTCAAACGTTTTCCATAATATTTGCCTAAAAATTTAGATGTGTCCATTCTACCCCTGATGTCCATTGTGCCCCACCTTCCCCTGCATGCATATTTTTTCAATCTACTCCAGAAGAAAATGTTCCTCACCTGCTAATTTACCCCAAGGCACTTGGATCTCAACTTCCTTAAAATCTCTAACCGGTGACGACTGCTCCGCAGTATTAAGATACCTCTTAACAACATTTGTAGACAATCTAGCCTCTTTCGTCGAAAATAATCCTCGTAAATTCAATAACTTGATTCTTCCTGCCATTTCAACAATTAATTGAACTTCCTTTGTTTCCTTTGGCAGCAAGTGACAGGTGCTCGAGTTGCAAAAATTCGTATCGTGGCCCACGTCACGATTGAATCAGAAAAATGTATACAATAGTGAACTTTGATCAGTGGCAGTAAATTTAGAATTCAAAACTCTTGAGGATGACGTAATTCTAGTTGGGAATAAAAATATTTAAATATCATGGAGCAATTGTTAATGATAAAGAGACAAATGTAGTTGACATTACCTCTCCAGAGATTTTGGAATATTTTCAGTGGATCAAGTTCGAACTTTTCAAACAGTTATCATTCTCTGCCATAAACGTCAGTGCATTCATCGTTTTTTTCGGTGAACACGTGGTATTGTCCAACTAGCCAAAGAGAAGCTTCGGAACTGTTCGGCTCATATCCTATAAATGCACATAAATGTGAATTTCAGCTTCTGATTGACTTCGGAAAATCCCTCTTTGGCTTGTTTGATGAGTGTTGAGAGCGCATGCGCCTTGAGCGTTTTTGTACGTTTCCAAATTCGAAAACTTAAACTGCAACGATAGGGTCACACGACCAACAGATGGACACTGACCAAAAGATGGACGGTTTCTATTATCGAGGATTTTCATAAATAAATGAATGATTTAATATTAAATGAAATATTTATTACATATCGATTGATCGAAATTTAAAATCATACCACTGCAAATCTGCAACTGTCCATCTACTGGGGATTCAAGATATTCTCCAGTTTTTCCTTGATTTTCTTCAATTATTTCTACATTATTCAAGTTTAGTTGATTTTTAGTCGATTCACTGTATATTTTTTTGTACATGATTCTTTTCTGCAACTTTTTAACGTGTTTTGCCCATTTCATATGAATTAATAAAGTCTAATATTTCCTTAACCGTCCATCTACTGGTCGTGTTAGCCTATTTAAAGTTTTAAAAAACGTATATTTGGCGAATTTTTGTTCCAATAAAGAGTTGAAACATAAAATCAAACTTAATAGAAACCGATCGACGTTTTTCTTAAGTTCAATACAATTTTAGGTTATGTTTTTCAATTTCAAATCATGCGAGTGATGATTCATGCGCATGCGTTCTCATCACAGAATATAGCCAGTAAGGATTAGAGAGAGAGACAGTAAGAATTAGAGGGAGGAGACTATTGATAAATTGTGGGAGAGAAAGAGAGGGCTGAGGCCGAAAAAAAAGTGGAACTGACCAAATTGACCAATAGCATATTGGGGTCATGTATAGTCCGATTTTTCGCACTTCAAATGCGAATTGATCGCATGACAGATTCGTTAATAGGATTTTCTGATAATTTTCGGAAATACCACATGCACTGATATGATTAATTAATCAAATTTTTGAGGAGTTAATTGACTTAAAAAAAAATTAAATTCACAATTTGTTCAACGTTTGGTGTACTTTGGTATTCAAAAGTCGTATGCTCTGAAGCTAGCGCAGCTGTTTAAACACATAAGTCCCTAGATCTAGGGATAAATTGCGACAAGTAGAGGGCGCTGTGATTTTCGGTGAAAAAATTGCGAATATTTTTTTTTATAGAAAAAAAAACGTGTTGGATTATTTTGAGATATCAGCAATGATATGTTATCAATATAAATTAAAATTAAATTGAATATTATAATATTGAAATAATAAGCAAAGGAAAATGAGAAGAGAGGCACTGAAATTGTACAAGGATCTTCTGAGATACAGTCAGAAACTTCAATTCACTGATAAAAAATACTTTGTACACAGAGTTAGAAAAGATTTTTTAGCTAATCGTGAGCTCGAAGATTTAAAGGACATCAAGTTTCACATTGAGGTAGAAGACTTTTTTTAAATTTTTCTGATTAGTTCAAAATCGTCGAATTTTTATCATGAAAATTTGACGATTTTGGAATTTTCAGACAAATTGATTTTCTCTCATCAACAGTTTTTTGAAAATATCTCGGAAACTAAGCAAGATAGAGCGATTTTGCCTATATCTCTTCTTGTAGCTTTCAAAATGCTCTAAAAAAAAGGATTGATGTAAAAAGAACGTATCTCCATTAGTTTCCGAGATATTCTAAATAAACTGATGATGAAATACAAATGATTGCCTAAAAGCTGCATATTTTTCAAATTTGGAATGATTCAATTAATATCAGCAAACATCTCGAAAACGAGTGGAATTAGGAGAAAATATGAAGGGACTTTTTTTGTAGAGAATTTTATGATTTACAAATAAGGTCTCTTGATGAATTTTCTTTCATCCAATAATTTCTGAAATATCTTCGAAATACTCTGAAAAAAGAAGATAATTGTTGAAAATCGTCTTTTATTCTTGCAGAAAGGTCAGCAATTACTAAAGATCCAGAGAGTTGTTTAAATAAACTGAAAAATATGCTAAATAAGTGGCTGAAATCAGGATTCTTCAGTCAAGTACGTTTGAAATCCTTCAAACGATTCTTAGACCTTTCTCGAGTTCCAAAACTAGATGAAAACGACCTGGAGGAACAGTATGTTAGAGGCAGTGGTCCAGGTGGTCAAGCAACAAATAAAACATCAAATGCAGTTGTCTTGAAGCACAAGCCAACTGGCATTGTTGTCAAATGCCATCAAACACGTAGTGTCTGGGAGAATAGAAAAATAGCACGTGAATTATTGATAACAAAATTAGATACTAATTTAAATGGTGAATTTTCCCTTGAAAATCAAGAACGTAGATTAAAAGCCAAACAAACAGCTGATCGTGCACGTAAAAGAAATAAATTATTGGAATTAAAAAAAGAATTTATTGAAAGAGAGGGACTCGATTGACTTAGGTAATTCATTTTGTATTTCATTTTTCATTTCATTTTTTCTCCTCTTTTTTTTCTTTACAATTAATTTTCGTCAATGATTTTATGTAATAGAAAGTATGAAAAATTGTACATATTTTTTTTTTTTTTGGAACATGGAGCTGATAAATGATAATTTAAAAATGAACATAATGACATGATATATTTCATTGAAATGTCCTTCTTCATCTATTTTCAGAAAAAAAGTATAAAGAAAATATTTTCTTCTAAATAAAAAAGAAAACGAGAAAAAAAAAAGAATAAAGCTGTATCCAGTCTTCAATCCCGTAGCATAGAGGGGGAGAGTTAAAAAAAAAATTATGTACATGACGGAGGAAAACATTAAAATATTACAAAAGTATTTTTTTTCAAAGTTCTATCGCTGACAAACTGATGCAAATTATTTTCTCAATAATAATAATAATCATAATAATAATAATATAAATGAATGATAATAATTAATAATACAATTTGAAAGTTCTACAGTTTTTTTTTGTTTCCGGTGACATTACGATAAATACTAAAGTACATAAGACAAATACAATTTTCCTTCTCACTTTGTACAATGATAAATATGTAGAATATATAATCGGAATTGATTTTTTCATTAAAATTATATATAATAAAGTTTCCTTTTTTATTCATTGAATAAAAGCACTGAATGGAAGAAAATACAAATCCGATTAATTTCATAAATTTTTTTTTTTTACACATTACTATTATTATTGTTCGGTTTTGAAAAAAAAAAATTCAATATATTTCACACAATTAATTTCAACTGTTCTTCATCCATCTACCAAATGGACCTTTTGTACGTTGATAACGTTTTTTAATTGGTGAACTGTGTGATTTTGGTGATGTTGAACTTCTTAATCTACGATTACTAGCAACTGTTACCGACAAAATACTGTGATCCATATCAACTTGATCATCAATTTTCATAACTCTAACAACTGGTTGAAATTCAATGCTAGAACGTCTCTGTCCAATTTCACCACTCTGTGGTAATGGACTAACACGTTCATTCAATGTACATTCAATTTCATTGTTCAATGTATCTTTTTTAAAATTTTCATTATCATAATTTTTATCATTAGAATTATTACACTGACGTTTACGTGTTTTAATTGTTTTTTTAATTGTATTGGCACATTCATTTTTAGTGCATTCACTTTCACTCTGGCTATCATTATTCACATCATTATTATCATTATTTAATTCAGTATTATTATTTTTATTATTATCACGTTCATCAGTCTCTGGTTGTCTACGTTTTTTAATTGTATAATTTTTACGTGATATTATTGTTGATTTATTTTTTTTTCTATAAGAATCATCATTTTCAATTTCAATATTTGGATCAATTGTTACAGATGATGATGGCCTGACAATATTATTATCTCTACTCAAATCCCTCTGACGTCTGCGTGTTGTTAATTTCGTTGAAATATGTTGTTTTATTTGCGATGATTTATTGCAATCATTTCTGTAAACATTCTCATGATTTTCATCATTTGATGTCTTAGCATCATCACATTTTGTCGAGGAATGTTCAGTGAATTCAGTTGGATTTTTATCTCTTTCACATTTAGTCAATCTATCTGTTGTTTCATCGAAATCCTCATAATCTTCTTCTTCTTCCTCCTCTTCTTCTTCCTCCTCCTCTTCCTCTTCCTCTTCTTCCTCCTCTTCATCGCCATCAGTTCTGCAATTCGATGCAGCTGGAAGATTTTCACGTTCTGAATCAACATCAGGAACAATTGTTGGTTTTATTTGTAATTTCCTACGTATTTTATTACCAGGCCAACCAGTACGATTTTTCCTTCTTTTTCGTCTCTTCAACGGTGACTCAATAACAAGCTCACCACACTCAGAGCTCGCACACGAAGAGCCGTCAATTCCATTGATATGCTGATGACAATTGTCCAATAATTCAAGTAAATTATCAGGTGCACCAGGTATTCTCAGTGATGATGATGATGAATTCTTGCACTCATTATCATCCTGCTGTTCAACCAATGTCGTCAATATATTATCAACCTCAAAGGAATCATCAATAGCCTCAGCATCAGCATTAAGCATATCATCAATGCTTTTTGCAATTTTTTGTATCTCCAAATCAGTACTAGATTTCTCTGGTTTTGGTGTCGTTGTCCTCGATCTGGATTCCTCATCAACAATACTACTACTCGGTTGTGTCTGCTGCTGTTCTCGTTTCCTTATTATCGTTGACATAATTGCAAGCGTCGATGCATGACACCTCGGACTCTTTCTCGGTGATCTACCAAAACCATTAGGACCTCTTCCGCCTTTATTTTTTCTTCTTGCCTCATTTTTCTGACAAAATTTCAATAAATTTTCATGAAAATTGTCAATCTCATAGGGTAATAAAAATGGTTTTCTATCTGATTCACTCGAATAATGCCAAAACTCAGCTCCCTCATCCTGACGCTGATAAGTTTGATACCATGGCTCTGATTTTGGTACTGATTCAAATGAAAATTTCATTTTTTCAATTTCAGCTGAAGGCTTGGACGGATATAATTTTTCACAATTATTCGCATCATTATTTTTTTCATCATCATCAATACTACTAATTTTTTTATCATTACAATTTTTTTTATCATTGTCACTCTCTGATACTGCTAGTACACTTTTCTCACAGACACTCACTACTGGACTCGATAATTCATCTTTATTAGTTGCTAATGAACCCTGAAACCTTAATCTACTCCCTGGTGTTTCGAATTTATAATAATCAGCATTGTCTTTGATTAATGCCTCTGCCTGCGTTCGTCTCCTCTTTCTTGCACGTCCCATGTAAGTAGAATCCTGTGAATCCTCATCAGTCATTTCTTGTTTAACCAGTGAATTAGTTGGTGATGAAGTAACAATGGAAGAGCTTCTTTCATCGCATTCCTCCTCAGTATCAGCTGGTAGAGTACTGCTACTGGTGATATTGTTATCATCGCTGTTTCCATCGGTTGACTCGTCTCGCCTAGAGTCACCAAACATGAATGATTCAGCCTCGTCACTCAGCAACGACAATTCCGATTTCCTGACTCTCTTGAAACGTACCACAACTGGCTTCTCACTCGATGGTTCATCTTCCTTTTTGATCTCTTCACTTTCTTTAATCTCCTTCAATTCCTTCATTTCTTTAGATACAGCACTCGTTGTATTGTTACTCCATTGTGCTGTACTAGATCTCAACTTATTACCAAGAACTTCAACTTTGTAATAAGCACGATTGTCTTCAATAAGACGCTCCTCAACTGATAATCTTTGTCTCGTTCTCGTTGATCTTGTACCACGTTTTGTTAATCTTGATTTTTGTTTATCATCTTGCTTTTCATTCTCTGAGATTCTTGATAATTTTTGAATTTTTTCAATTGTTTTAATATTATTACATTCAGCATCAATAGCATCAGTCTCTTTATTGTCATCTTTATTGTTCTTAAATTCTTCAATATCATTTGAATTTGATAAAGTTGAAATAATTGATTTGATGGAACCATTAACTAGCAAACCTTTGTTTTGTGATATTTCTTCATTGTCTTCATTCAATCTGAAATCACCATTGATTGCCAAGGGATCCAATGATTCATCAGATTTTTCTTTGCCATTTTCAATAGAACACTTTTCATCCACTTCCAGGTTATCACTTTTTCTCTTCTCCTTATGCTCGTCAGCACTCGATAATTGTGTTTTCTTGAAAGCCTGCTGACGACTCTCTTTATTCTTAATTCTGCTGTCATTCAATTCACTCAATGGATTTTTCTCCTCAACAATTGGACCCTTTGAATTTTTATCATCATTATCAACAGACTTATCCTGTGGATCATCTTCCTCAATCCATATTGTACCCTTTGCACGTTTTTTAATAGTAAAACCATCAAATTTATCATACAATTTATCCGATTTATCAACTTCATGCCATGGACTACCTTTTGAACGTAGCAAGTGGCCACTCTCATGTTTAGTACGTGTACGTAAATTGTGGGGTGAGCTCAATTTTAAATTGAGTTTACGTCTAGCACCATTGCACTGCACCATTTTTAATTCATTAACATCAAAATCATTAATATCTGAATTAACACTCTTTTCAACTTCCTCGTTTCTAATCACCACTCCATGAATTTTATCACTTCCATTGGTGAATAAGTCCTGCCTGTGACAAATTAAATAATTTATTCAATTTTTTTCAAGAAATATTTTTTTTTTTTTCAGATCTCAATGAAAGAGTCTAATTTTTTGGAAATTCCTTTGGAGATATCTTCGAAACGCATAAATTTAGGGAAAAATGTCAAGAGTATTTTTTTTAAGGATATTTAGTGGCCCTTAAAAAACGTCTCTTGAGAAATTCTCCTAAATTTTACAATTTTCTAGATATTTTCAAAATAAATCACACATTATTCTCCAAATTGATCTACTATATTAAATTAATTTAAATAAATCTACCAACCCAACATCGTCAGCCTGATTGAGCTTCAAAAAAGCCTCCACACTAGCACCAGCGTTGATCAATGTATCCAATGACAAAAAATTATCATCATTACGTACAAATGCAAGATGCTTGTCACTCTGTACGTGTTTGTTGAGATCACGATAGTCGATACGACAAATTTCACAATAACCAGCTACCAATTGTTCTGATCTTCTGGCTCGAGTTGCCGTAGCACGTGGTCTACGTGTCATTTCTCTTTTTGTATCGCTCTTTTCTCTTTTAATACGTTTTATATCGTCACGTTTTTTCTTGTCAAATGGACAGGAGCCTGGCTCACCGTCGATATTGAGAATTGGCCAAACTGGCAATTCCAAAAAAACTGGTCTCGTTTCTCTGCAAAACGAATTGATGGAAAAAAAATTAAGTACATTGATATTCTCCATAGTTTCAGGACTTCTGAAGTTTTCAGACAAATCGATTTTATTCCATCGCCTTCTTTCATGGCAATATATCGGAAAATAAGCGAGATAGAGATTATCTACTAAAAAAATTAGGACAATTTCACCCTATCAAAAAAAAAATTGAAAAAATGAAATCAATTTGTCTGGAAACTTGATATTTTCCTGGTTTGTTTTGTAAATATCCCTGGAACACGTGGATTTAGGAAAATTTTCCAAGACACCTTTTTTGTGGAGAATTAACTTCTCTACAAAATAGCCACTTGATAAATTCCCCTAACCCTGACAATTTCCAAGATATCCTCAATATAACAAAATAATTGAATAAATATTGATGATTTTCATTACCTTTTGAACGACTCGAACTTGATATAAGATTTCTTGAATTCCTTAACTTTAATATCTTTATCCTGATTGCTATTGCGTCTAATGCACTTCAAATTAGCTGTGTCTCTCAGTGACAAATAAATTTTATCCAGCCAAATTTGAAATCTCTCTGTAGTCCAAATAGGTATGCCCCAATTGTGGGCGTTATCAAGAGGATCTACTGAACACTTTTGCGGCTGTGTCAGAGCACGTTCCAACATTGCATCCACTCGCGATTTCTTCAGGGAAAAAAAAAAAGAAAACATTTTACTTGAGCATAGAAAATTAATCGAATTTCTCTCTTTTTTCCTTCTTTTTGCTAAGCAAAAAAAAAAAAAAATAAAAAAAAAAAAATACTCACAATTCTCTGGGCAGTTTGACCCCTTGTATTCGTCGAGTTTGAGAGGGGACATTCACCGTTCAAGGACGGTGTTGGAGGCGTCCGAGTTGGCGTTTGGACCTCTATGCTCCTCAACGAGGGAGGTCCCCCGCTCCCTCCACTGGCGTAACCCCATTTTCGTTTATCACAATTTGCCTGCTCTGATTTTTCAACTCTATCACTAACAACGAGGCTCACACTTTCGACCAAAAATAATTCAACTGCCTGAAATCCAGAGTAAAGAGAAAAAAAAAACAAGAAATGAAAAAAAAGTGACAAAAAAAAAAAAAGAAAATTACATGAATTAAAATAAACACACTGACTGTATACCCGAGTATCCCGAATACCTGAAACACATATTTCAGTCTCAAAAACAGAGATTCAGTGAATTTAAATAAATTGTGTAATTACATTAATTTCATATGATTAATTAAAAATGAATAACGAGAATAAACAATGGACTGTGAAATACATAATTCCAATGAAACACCTACATGTATACAGATATATATACATCTACAAGTATATTGGATTTAAAACAAACAGAGTTTCTGGAGCAAAACTTACAAGATAATTTGTCGACTCTGTCTCTCGATTAATAAAACCTCAAACAATTACATTTACAAAACGTAATTAATGTGCAGAGCTCGATGCACGTATTTTCAATAATTATATGAGTAAAAAATGAACGTTTGCACAGAAAAAATACACACACTTTTTCAACTTGGCATTATCATTGGGTCAGCCGACGCCTTTGTGTCATAAGTTTTTACAATATTCCATACTCCAAAATAATCATAAACACTGTTTGCTAATTCATATCATGAGTAATAACACGAGTATGATGATGCTGTAATAATCAGTACTTTTATTGATCCTGTAAAATTGTTGTTTTTTTTTAAATCTTTCTTGTCTCCCATGGGCCAAGCAAATTATTATGGAGAAGAAAAAAAAAAAACGCCAAAGTTGTGTCTCTCTTTCCTCTCTCATTGAGCTGTCACGCACAAAATGGCCATTCGCCGTTAACAGCTTGCTAGTTGGCCCAACTGGCGGCGCTTCTATTTCGCAATAATATTATTAAACACATTTAATTAATTAATTAACACTATTTCAATGAATTACAATGATCCAGTGAATTTTAATTTGTTAAACCCATTTATAAATGGACGTTTGTGTATTTGAAAACAGCACATTGGTAGATAACGAATTCCTAGGTAAGACAACTTCCGATCATTTCCTCAAGATGTCGCATTCTCATCCCCTCCCCTTTCTCTCTGCGTCTCTGCTGCATACCTCATTGGCTCACAAGCCCAGCTGCCCCCCCTCCACATGGACGGAGCGCTTGACACACACGTGCCCACAAAAAAACGCATACACAGACACACACACACACACACATTTTCATTGCATTTCCCTTTTTTTCCCTTTCTTTAAATTCTTTTATTTTTTTTCCACATTTTATTTTTTGTCAACTGAGCGTGTTTGCATTGGAGAAGGCCTCCATCAACATTTCCCAGAACGAGAATGTGTAAAATCAAACGTAAACATTCTACAACGATGAAATGAAAGAAGTTTGGAAAAAAAGAGAGGAATGCAATGGAAAAAACGAAATTTAAGCTTATTTTTACGCTTAGCAACGAATTTTTTTTTTTTCTTATTTGAATTTTAAAAAAAGGAGTCAATAGATACTTTACTCGAACCACTTAATTTGAATAATTTCGGTAGATATTTGAATTTCAAATTATTCTAGTATATTTCTAGGAATTTACAAAACTTTGGGTCATTCAAATTTTACTATACTACGTTGAATGAAGAATTGGCGGGAATTTTTTGACTACAGTACCTGCAACTACAGAGAAACCGGAAAATTCTGGGTGGGAGAGAAGGTGGGACTGGACAATATATATATGTATATATATATATTTTTTTTGCCAGGGGAGAGACCATCTCTTTTTAATTAATCAATAGAGTACAGAATAATTCGGTAACTCACCCCACCCAAATCCTTGATTTTTCCCTCTAATTTTGTCGATAATCCATGATTTTTTATGTCAAGATAAAATTTCTTTCCACCAAGTGGCTTGTCGCCTTTTTGCAAACGTACATCTGCAATAAAAATGAGTAAATTAATTGAATTTAATTAATTATAAATGTTTCGAGGAGAGAAATTAAATGATTTATGCGTTATGTAAGTTTAAATAGTCATTTGGGAGATAAAAATTCATTTTTTTCAATCAAATCCTTTTTTTTTAATTACTGAGAATGGAAAATTTGACATACGTGACTTGTCTTTATTTTTATCTTTGGACAGTTGCTTTAGCTTCTGACTCTGGACTTTTGACGGCGATACCATTCCTACTCGTTGCACCTTGTTACATGAGACTTTATGGACTCAATTTTCTCATTTATTTTTTCACCCAAAGCACTTCCCATTCTCTTTACCTTCACTTAATTGTACATAGAGTTATTTATTCCTTTTTTTCCTCTTCTTGTTCTTTAATTTCTGTCTCCTTTTGATAAAAAAAAATTCATTTCACAGCGAGACACAAAAAATCGTGGTGAAAGTGATGAATTAAGTATGTGATCCGTTATTATTCAGTTAAACGATAACTGTTGATTGTTGAGGTAACAATTCAAATGGTTCAATGAAATATTCAATAGTACCGAACAAAGTCGGTTGATAAATTATTCACTGTGTGTGTTTTTTTTTTCTTTCTCATAACGAGCCACATCTCGTACAGCACGCGCATGCAATACACTTGAACATAGCAGCAAATTCAGTCAAGTCTCCATTTTTTTGTGCTCCAAAAGTAACTAGAAATTCCCTAGGAATTGATGTTTGCCCATTGGCGGCACTGCCACTGTTTATTATCGAGCGGTTTTGGTGTCGAGAGTCCTTCAGCCATTTGGACAATTCAATTCGTCACAAAAAGTCAATAAATTTTTGGTAATTATCAAAATATTAATAATTAATAAAATCACAGGGTTTTTTTTTTAATCAGTATAAGTCATTAATTTTGGAGATAAAACACGGAATTTCAAGTTTTTCCTGTTGCTAAGGTAAGAACAAAAAACATTCTAGAATTCTAGAGATTTATTAACAAATATGACGCCATGTTGGTAACGTAATTATTTCCCCTTGCTTCTGTTTTTTTATATACTCACCATGAAAATGAAGCCCAGGTGGCCAAGTTCAGGCTGCAAGAGGATCAAACCAGTCGGATTTCTCCACCTTTGTCGTTAAAGTCTCGTCTGGCTTGTACGTTTACATTTTTTTTTTTCCATTTAATCCTAATCCAACGGAGTGAGGATATTTGTGTAATTCTCAGCCGTTACGGATTGAAGAAGAAAAAAAAAACGCCACAATTTATATTTGAAATTGGGAGAGAAAAAATTTGTTCAGTGATTTTTGTAAAAGGAAAAAGAAGGAAAAAAAAACGAGTAAATTTATCAGTGAATCGTGTGTCGGTGAGTTATTTTATATTTTTATATTATTATCCCTCTACTTCATTATTTTGTGGTAAAATTTTCTCGTTGTTCTTGCGTGAACAGATAAGCCATTGTCGACGAGGCATCATTTTTTTTATTTTTTTTATTATTTTTCTTTTTTCTATTTAAAAAATGGACATTGAGAAAAATATTATCACACCTCATCCACTAGAATTTTATCATGAATTTTTATTGATAATATTTTAAATTCATGGAAAATCAATAATTCGTGATAATTGAAGCTGGATAAATGTCACTCAATTTTTTCTCCTTTTTTTAAAAAAATTCTGTTCTTTGTTTTGCAGAGAGAGGGGGGGGGGGGGAGGAGAAAAACAGGCAAAGCTTGTATTGGTTTTTTTATCTTCTCGTTATACATCATTGATCGAATTATATATAATTCCATTAAATAACGCAGCTATGTAATCCAGTTGCTGTCCTGATTTGATATTCACGAAAAAAAAAAAAAAAAAAATTCTATGACTTGAACATTTTACTTTCAATTTTCTCGCGTGCACACAATTATTCGCTGATTTTTAATCATAAAAATTAGTCAGCCAAGAACTTTGATCCTTGAGAATTCTTATTCAATTCTATTCATAACGGAAATATGGAGAAAAATAATTACAATAGAACACGAGAATCAACTTTGATGAAACATCAACAATTTCGAGTTCATGCAACTTCTGCGTCACACTTGCAATTTTTTTTTCGCTAATGATAAGTTTACAGCTATCGTTTTGAACAAGAGAGAAAAAAAAAGGCATTAGAAAAAGAAATTGTAGCGATAACGGACAGTTAGAAGGACGTTGCTATGGTACTTTGGTGTCTTTCCAGCCAATAAGTTTGTGTAAGCTCTGATTCCCCCTTCGTGCATTTATTAACATCAATTGGTATAATCAAAGGAAATTCATTACAATAGAGTGTAGACAAACGGATGTACAAGAACATCTATTTTTGAGTTAATTGAGCTCAAAATAGCTCAAAATTTTCCTAAATTAATGAAATTTTGATTTTTAAACTTAAATAATTCTAACTTTGAAAAAAAAAATACAAGTCGAGACGATTGAATTTTTGAATATTAATTTTTGCAAAATATTTCGGAATTTAATCGAGATAGGATGAATTTTTTTGAGACTTTTTTTTGTAAAACAGAAAAACATCTGGGGGAAGGTGGGGCAAAATGGACATTGTAATGAAACAGTGGGAGATAGATTTTTTTCTGATGATTTCATTGAAAAGCTGAGAAAATTTTAGGCAGATAACAAATGCCAGAATTGATTTTTTTTTAATTTTTTTGAGAATTTGATTTTTTTTTGGCATTTTTGAGGGTAAAAGCCTTTTGATTTTCGAAAAAATTCAGTTTTTTTGGAATATCTCCGGTTCTATTAGTCGTAGCGACATGAGACCGATCTCAAATGAAAGGTGAGATCATTTCCCATCTATTTATGGGGTTTTGAATTGAAAAATATCGATTTTTCAGATAGTTATGGGAACTTTTGTGAAAAATTCATGATCATCGGTTTTTGTCCTATAACTATGTAAAAAATCGATATTTTTGAATCCAAAATCCCATGAATCGATGGGAAATGATCTCACCTTTCATTTAAAATCGGTCCCAGGTCACTACGACCAATAGAACCAGAGATATTTCCAAAAAACTGAATTTTCTGAAAAATCGAAAGACTTTTCCCCCTCAAAAATGCCAGAAAACCTCAAATTCTCAAAAAATTGAAAAAAAAAATTAATTCTGGCACTTGTTTCTCGACTAAAATTTCCTCAGCTTTTCGATGGAATCATCAAAAAAAATCCATCTCCAATATTTTCATTCATTTAAAGATTTTTTCATAATATATGCATAAAAACTCAAATGTGTCCATTTTACCCCTTATGTCCGTATTGCCCCAGCTTCCCCTATAGTAAAAGTTTTTTTTTTTTTTAATGAAACAGGAATATTTTCTATTGAATTGCAGAATATTCTATGGAAATTGACTCAAGATAATTCGAAAATAACCATTTTCATGAATTTGAAGTTACAATAGGAGAAAAAAAATGGATTTATTGACCAGTACATAAACACAAAACTTATTGACATTGGCCTGTGCCCATAAGCCAGTTGTCATTGATTTGAAAAAATTCCACGGACAGGTATTTTCACTTTGGGGTCTTGCATTGGTTCAAGGTTTCAATTCCACTGAGAACAACAATTGCAGATAACTCTGCTCCATTCTCGTATATCGTACGTGATCATCGTGAGGAAGTAAATAATTCATAAACTGTTTTTTTTTTTTTTTTCAAAAGCGATTAAATCGCATTTCATACCATTTTTGGTTGAAGAGAAAGATAGATTTAGAACGCGACAAAAAAAGGTATTGCTTCCTAGAATTTATTTATTACGACGTTTGCATTTGGTTTGTTGAATTTATTTTGCCTGCAATTTTAAACTCAAAAATAACGTACTTTAAAATATTTTGGCTAGTGTGACGATGATGAGATAAAAGACACATTGATACTTGCAGCCTATTCGGTAAAAAAAAAAAAAAAATTATTTACTCATTGAAAAAAGAAGAAAACCGCGTTTATTCAATTTATCTTAGGACCATGTGAAAATCGCATACATTGACAATTTCATAATAAATACATAAAAGGCCGTAGAATTATGAATGACACGATCTTTCTATTTTAAAAACTCACATTTAGCAATTTAGAAAAAAAAAAACCTTTCTCCGCCCACCAGCGATTACTTAATACGAATTTGTCAAAAGAAAGGGTACAGGAAAGAGGCGAAAATCAGTGCAATTATTTCACATGCAAGCTTCTTCATCCCACGTTCATCTTCGTTATCGCTGAAACAACAGATGATTCGATAATGACAAGATAAAAGAAAATAAATAATTAATTCGCTTGATTATAATGAGAGATTGCTCGATGAGTACACGAGGATTACACATGGCAGAAGATAGTTGGAGAGTGAAAAATGAGAGGAGAAAAAAAAAAAAAAGAGCGATATCCATCGATACGTTTGCTGGCCAAATATGTATGACTGACGTCACGCAACCGACTCGACACCGTTGAGGACGCCCACCTCACTCTAAACTGAAAAACCACGGGCTTTTTTACAACACTTAAAAATTCATTATGATCTTCCCCCAATGTACATCATTAAAATGAGAGCAGAGTCAACAAATTTCCGCATGCTCTTCCGGTTTCCGTTTCAGGGTTTTTTTTTTTTTTTTTGGAGTAGTGAATGGAAGCTCGTCAGGTTCTCTGCCTCATTCAGAAGTTTTTCAGTGGATTTTATGAAAATACGGAAAAATACGGGACTTTTATTGAGGAGAGGGGGGTATTTAATGCTAAATTCAATTAAATTGAAGACACTTTTTTTCCCAACGTTTTCAAACATGTCAACGATTGTTGGAGACGCGCCCACAACGACCCACGTAAATGCGTTAAATTGCCCTGCAAAATCTATGGTCATACGAGGACGAGGACGATGGGATATGAAGTCGAGGTCGACATTGTGATATCCCTTTTTGTGTTTATTTTATTTATTAAATCATTCACGTGAATATCCTGAATGTCAGAAATAAAGTCATAGAAATTCATTTCTATCGCGTGTTGTCCATCAGGCAAATGAGCTGCTGATGATTCTGCATGAATCATCCGGGGGATTTATTTTTCCTTCATTTCAATTACGATGAGAGAGAGGAATAAATTTTCTAATTTTTTTTTTTTTTTTGAAGCATCTCAATGTGTATACATGTGTGCGTCTATGCGGGAGTGTTTGGGTGTTAAACATACCACAGTGACCTCCACCTCCGCGTTTCGTTCTATTCTAGACTACCAACTCGGTTAACTTTAGACATTTCCCTTGGCAGAGTCTTTGACTTTAAGGGTACTTTTTCCCACTTTGCCAAGAGTCCACTTTTCTCCAGTTTTTCGAAGTTAAAGATTTTTCTAGGTGATTTAATTAATGAATTTTTGAGTTTCTGGGGGGTTCGAAAGAGAAAACTCTTGAAAAAGCAAATGAAGCTTATTTTTTTATCATGAGGAAAAATCCTCCAATTTCGGCAAATCTTATGGTTTCAGTAATTGAATCAGCGAATAAATAAAACAAGATAAATCAATTTTTTTCGTCATTCTTTCTTCTCGAATATCATCTTGGAAACTAAGCGAGATAGAGCACTAGTTCAATAGCTACAAAGAAGGATTAGATCAAGGAGAACCTATCTCCATTAGACTCCGACATATTCTCAAAAAGCTGGGGGACAAAAAATCGACTTATCCCGTTTCACCTCTTCACTATTGAAATTATGGAAAAGAGCAACTCGAAGAATTTTCGGTTTTCTTCTTTCATCAATATCTCCAAAATTAGTAGATCCAAAGAAAATTCACAGAAACCTTTTTTTGTTGAGAATTTCATGAACTTAAATAATGGTATCTTGATAAATTCTCGTAGATTCAGTAATTTCCGAGATATTCTTGAATAAACACCACGTGATTTATCGACTCATCCTTCTTCATCACTCAACCACTGATTCATGCTTCCTCTATTATAAAAAGGCAAACACAAAGAAATGAAGAAATTGATTGACTTTTGATTGAATTGATTGATGTGTACATTCAATACCATCAATTGACATGGCTCGTCTAATTAATCCATCAATTCTCATTGGTATCGTAATATTCTTATATATAGTTTTTTTTCAATTGAACTATATATTTCCACCCTTGTGACATGCATATTATGTACAGATGTGTTATCAAATGGAGGTCAGTGGGGCATGTTTAATTTTTGATTTGTGTAACGTAATTGTGTCATTACATTACGTTCAGGTATTTTGCCAATATAAATACTTGAATTTTCGTGGGAATAATTCATTTTTTTTTTTAATGGCTCATGTTTCTCCTTTTTTTCTTGTTTCTTTTGATGAAAATAATATTAAATAATAATAACATTAATTTATTCCACAGGTGGTCCCTGGCCGACTCGCTCTGTAGCGAGGGATTGGATTCTTCGGCACGACGTAGAGACTGATCAGTGACAATGGTAGACTATTACAGAGTACTTGATATCACACGGGTGGCAACTACAGCGGATGTTAAGAAGGCGTAAGTGGAGTTCATTGAATGCATATTGATTTCGTCAATAGTAATTTATTATGTGTGCCAAAAAAAAAAAAATAACCGGTTGAACGATTATTTTTATCGATTAGTGCAGCCACGAACAAATTTAGTCGAGGAATTAATGTTAGGGGAGAGTGGGGCAAAATGGACCTAAATGATGAGATGACTCGAGATTTTTTAAAAAAGCAGCGGTTGCTCCAAAAAATCTGAAAAAATTTACAAACAATAAAGATAGGGGAGAGTGGGGCAAAATGGACACTGTAATGAAACGGTTAGAGATGGATTTTTTTTGATGATTCTATTGAAAAGCTGAGGAAATTTTAGTTAGAAAACGAGTGTCAGATGTATTTTTTTCGATTTTTTTGAAAATTCGATATTTTTTGGCATTTTTGAGGGGTAACTTTACTTTTTTGAAAATTTTCAGTTTTTTGCAAATATCTTGGGTTCTAATGGTCGTAGCAATTCGTGGTTGGTCTCAAATGAAAGGTGAGCTCATTTCCCATCGATTTATGGGGTTTTGAATTCAAAAATATCAATTTTTGGGATAGTCATGGGCCAAAAACTGTTTCCCAAAACTGTTTCACAAAAATGCCCATAAATACCTTAAAAATCGATATTTGTGAATTGAAAACCCCATGAATCGATGGAAAATGATCTCACCTTTCACCTCCCATCGGAATTTTTACCCTACGACAAATAGAACCGAAGATATCCTCAAAAAACTGAAAATTTTCATAAAAAGGAAGAGTTTCACCCCTCTAAAATTCTCAAAAAAGTCAAAATCGCCAAAAATTCAAAAAAATTAATTCCGGCACTTGTTTCCCGCCCAAAATTTTCTCAGCTTTCCAATGAAATCATCAAAAAAAATATACCACCAATATTTCTATCAATTTCAAGAGTTTTCCATAATATTTGCCTAAAAATTTTGATGTGTCCATTTTACCCCTGCTGTCCATTTTGCCCCACCTTCCCCTATATTGGAGGATTTTCTCAAATTTTTTCAGATTTTTTCGACGAGTCCTTCATCCTGCAAAAAAAATTCTTAATCATATTACTATGAGGGTCCATTTTGCCCCACTCTCCCCTATGTTCACTTCTTTATAACGGAGAAGTGAAGTAGAATAAATTCACAAATAGTTATCACGAGACCGTTTTTTATGAAGAATTTATAAACAATTTCTTATGAGACCTTTTTTTGTGAAAAATTAAATTCTCTACAAAAAAATTTTTTTTTTTACAATTCTTAGAGAATCTTAGTTTTGGAGATAAGAAGATCCAGGGAGTTACTAGAAAAATAAGAGAAAATTGAGGTCTAGTGGTCTTTATGTGCAAAACAATGAAATTTCGGGGAAAATTTTTCAAAGATTTTTTTGTTCTAGAGCATTTCATGAGCTACAAAAAAGTTCTCTCAATGAATCCTCGTAAAATTCACAGTTATCGAGATATTTTTAAAAGAAACTCCACTTGATGACCGATTCTCACGATTTCACTACTGAATTGAGTTTCGAATAATCCTAGTTTCTCAATAATTGCAAAATGAAAAAAAAAAAAAAAATAGTCCAACAAAAACTGGTTTCAATGCACTTTTTTCATCAACATTATGCGATTCCTAAAAATAACAATTAATATTCATTCAATCGGTTATTTCGAGAAATTCGATGATTCTTTCTCAGATGTAAAAAATTGGAATTTCTCACAATTGTGTAATTTTGAATAATCCTCAATTTTTTAGATAAAAAAAAGAAAAAAAAAGAAAGAGAGAGAAATGCCAAGTATGTCATTGGAAAGCAGAGGGAAATTTCTGTAGAATCCATTGACAAGTTATTTTACACCAATAATTCTGGATTCTGAACAGGTTTTTTTTTCCATTACAAATCTGTTCCCCTTTTTATTCCAAATACTTCCTCTGGAACTTTAGCAGTAGCAGTTGCAAAGATATAAAAAAAACTGATAAACCTCCATTATCTCTCAGCCCAAGAAAATTTCACTTTCAATCGCGATTTAATCGAACATCTCTTCCTCATTCCCCTGTTACTTTCCTGAATTGGAGAAAAAAAAATTTCGAGCTTTCCCAAGTTCATTCTCCCATAATTACCATAAAATTACGGATATGCACAAAATACGTATTATCATGAAATATCCATGAATCTCTTGAAATAAAAAAGAATTTACCTACTTTGTGCATTGAGCCAAATTGGATTTCTATAGTGATACATAATAAAATCAAGTAATGCTGTTATATATGGTATTAGAGAGTTTAACCGAATGAAGCAGTACTTGCCTCAGTATCTTTTGCACGCCTCGGCCAAGGTTGACATCTCGGCCGAGGGGTCTATGACCCCATTTACCCAGGCGTTCACGGGCACATAATCTCCCTCGCCTTTAAAGCGCACTTTCAACTCCAAGAAATGACTTCATCCTTTAAATATCCTCTCTCTCTCTCTTTTTTCTTTGCAATTTCTCATTCAATACAATGTGAATATAAAACAATAATAACAATTGTTTCTCAATTATTTGAATTACTGATACTTCTTTTCTTCTCTATTTTCCTCAAGTTACCGTAAATTAGCACTGAAATGGCATCCGGATAAAAATCCAGACAATCTAGAGGAATCTACAAAGAAATTCAAAGAGATCTCGGAGGCGTACGAGGTATTGATTGACGGTGAGTCATGTTATTTAAAATTTATACTGTCATATGTATTGGATCTAGTGATATTTGTCATTTATGCTAATATTTTGGAGTAATATATATCTTTTCTCATTTTCAAATAATTCATTTGTTTCAATTCACATGTGTGATAGAAAAGAAGAGGAGAATTTACGATCAATATGGTAAAGAGGGTCTCCAGATGCCTGGCAACAAGCGTAGACACGAGGATGAAGACTTTGGACAATTCCATAATTGGTTCGTGTTCAGAGACCCTGAGGAAGTCTTCAGGGAGTTCTTCAATGGTTCACAGTTCGATTTGTTCGATGGTTTGTGTAATTTTATCTGTTTTTTTTTTTTCAAATTCTTTTCTTTTTTCTTTGATTTGCAAGTGAACAATGAGCGATTGTTTTCATTGTTGACTCGTGGTCTTACTGCGATTCGTTGGAGGATTAATTTCTTCAATTGTTTTGATTGTAATTTGATGAAACGATCTTCTTCTGAAGTGGTAGAAGATGAGTTTAAACATCGAGTGCAGATTATTTTTTTAATTTCTTAGAATATATTAGATTTACAGGAATTTATGAACAGAAGCTTTTTTTGTGAATTATTAAATACTTTGCAGAAAAGATCTGCTAATATTTTTCCTTAAATTCAAAAGTTACAGAAATATTTCCAAAATAAAGTATGTGAAGGGTGACGTCAGCATCCACCTTATAAATTCTCGGAATAAGGAAAATTGGAAATGACAATTCTAATAGTGCAGAAATTAATCAAATTGGAGAATAAGCATCTGAATAATGACGAAGGGATTTTATCTGGGGATTTAGAAATTGCTGCATCCAGCGTTGCTAAAATTGTCGCATTCGACGTTGACTCAGTGCTTCTATTCAATATCATGCGAATTGCCACTTCCGATATCGCCTCGAGAGTATCACATTCGATATCGCAATAGCACAAAAATTCTTATGATCCATGGAGGCCATTAAAAAAGAATTTCTATCCCATTCCAGCTATTCTAGCGCTATGAAAATTATAGGGGAAGGTGGGGCAAAATGGACACATCTAAATTTTCAGGCAAATATTATGAAAAACTTTTGAAATTAATAGAAATATTGGCTGTAGATTGTTTTTTAAGATTTCATTGGAAAGCTGAGGAAATTTTGGGCGGGAAACAAGTGCCGGCATTGATTTTTTTGAATTTTTGGCGATTTTGACTTTTTTTAAGCATTTTAGAGGGGTGAAACCCTTTTTTTTTGAAAATTTTCAGTTTTTTGAGAATATCTTCGATTCTATTTGTCGCAGCGTGGAAATTCCAACGGAAGGTGACAGGTGAGATCATTTGCCATCGTTTCATAGGATTTTGAATTAAAAAATATCGATTTTCAAGGTATTTATGGGCATTTTTGTGGAACAGTTTTGTGAAACCATTTTTGGCCTATAACTAATCAAAAAAAGGATATTGTTGAATTCAAAACCCCATAAATCGATGGGAAATGAGCTCACTTTCCATTTGAGACCAACCCCGAATTGCTACGATCAATAGAATCAGAGATATTTGCAAAAAACTGAGGATTTTCGAAAAAGGAAAGGTTGACCCTTCAAAAATGCTAAAGAATATCGAATCTTCAAAAAAATCGAAAAAAATGCATCTGAGACTTGTTTTCCGGCTAAAATTTTCTCAGTTTTTCAATAGAATCATCAATAAAAATCCATCTCTATGCGTTTCATAATAGTGTCCATTTTGCCCCACTCTCCTCTAATTGGCGATTCTTTGAACCCCTAAAATTTGTAAAGTTGATGCTGATTTCACTCTGTATTAGTCTACTGATTTAATAGAAATTACTAAATCATTGATTGGAATTTTTTTAGTACTGAGTGGAGGCAGAGGATTACACAGGCACAGCTCTAGGCACAATCCTCTAGGTTCACCATTTGGCACACTTGATCTCAGTCTGTCTTCGCCATTTGGATTCTTCGGTACAGGCGGTGATCTTGGATTTTCATCATTCAGTAGTTTTAGTACAGGCCCAGCAGCAAATTCTGGGGCTGCTGTTAAAAAAACTAGCACATCCACGAGATTCATCAATGGAAAGAAAATAACAACGCACAAGTAAGAGGATATGTTTTTTTTTTTGCTGAATTATGGTCACTCGTAGCATCAGTTGCATCATCCTTATTATTAAGTTTTGGGGCCGAGCTTTTTTTTTACACAAATAATCAAAGTACGATTGTTAACATGCGTAGGTTCTCGTGAAAAAGGCACTGTTAAATTCATAACACTAATTCTTTGAATATTTTTATCGATTAAACCTTGTGAATATTAATAGTAAAATGTGAATAAGCGCATGAACAAAGCATTGTCCATTTACTTCCATTAATTGCGGTATTTTCGCAGCTGACAATGAAAGAATCATGCAAATTTTTATTATAGAATATCTTCAATTCTTCAATTAATAAAATGAAAATTCGATTAACACAATAAATTATCTTATCGGGAATTTTCAATGTACTTATAATCAACGTAGAATCTCTTGATTGAGTCATATTTATGTAGAATGTTTGTTCGCTCAATAAAGAGTTAAATTCTTGGTAATCACTGAGTAAACTCTGCTGGGAAAAACTTAATTAATCTAGGCGGTATCGCAATGAGAAATTAGATAATATCAATAGAGTTGAAGAATTTCAAAATTGAGGACAAAAATTTCGTTACAGAAAGAGAATTTTTCCAGGGGAGAGAATACCTCGATTTTTTTTCAATCTGGAATTCTTTTGCGATTATTTCAAAATGGATTAATAACGGGTTGAGAAACAAATTATAAACTGCATGGTTTTCGAGTTATTTTCAATTAATTGCGATGTAAAACCTTTCCCCCTGAAATTCTTTATGATAATAATTAAGAAAATAAGGAAGTTCATTAACCACTCGTAAAATTAGGAATTACACCAATTATATCTACAGTAATAGACTTAGAATATCATTGTGCCACCGAGAATTTTCACTGAATAGGAAAAATAACAATGAATACTTACATTTCTGGTAACATAAATCCCATAAAAATGTATTTTCACTGAAAAAAAAAAATTCACAGAGCCTATAATTAATTTAATTCTATTCTAGGGTCGTCGAAGGTGGCAAGGAGACTATAATGTTCTACGAGAACGACGTTCTTAAATCAAAGACAGTCAACGGAGTTCCTCAATCAATCACGTACAGTTAAATTATTGTCTCATCTATATTCGCTTCGTGCTAATTTAGCTAAACGTGTTTTATCGTAATGAGAAAAATCATGATAATTCTTCAATGCGTCTAACTACATCTACGAAAATAATGAAAATCACAAGAAAAATCATGGATACATCAAAACTTATTTTTGCTTCAATTATAATCAATAAACACAATAACACAGACGCTGGTCGATGCACTACATTGTTGATATAATTTAAGGATTAAATTTGAATAATTGAGAAATATTTTCCTTGAGTTGATGAAGTTGATTTTGTGAATTTTAAAGTTTCATTAGGACATGAGGAAAATTGTAGGGTTGAAGCAAAAGATCATAATTCTAAGAAATGTAATTTCTTTTGAAAATATCTCGGGAATTATGAGATTCAGGAGCATTTATCAAGATATCTTCTCTCTTGATATTTTTTCCTAAATCCACTTGCTGTAGAGATATCCACAAAAGAATCTACAGAAGAGGTTCAATTTTCCTGTTATTTTAATGAAATTAATCTTCAGAAATCAAGTTCTTTTTCACAAGGCAATTATTCACAGGGACATTAATTCTAACACAATATTCATTCTAAATTTGATATTATTTAATTTAATTATCGAATTGGCTTTCTTTTTTAAAAACTAAAACAATTGAAAAACAGCCACGAGAATCTAAAACATTTATTATTTTTTTCAATTTTAAGTACAATGGGAATGTTTCAATGAGAAAATTTAATGATTAAAAAGACGAAAAACATTTGTAAGTCTGTCTATTTTGTCAGGTTGAATGAGGCATCGACGAGTCGTCAAGTGAGCGACAAAATCAGCGATACAACATCATCTGGTAGCCACGGTGGCCATGGTAGAGACAGTACGAAACTGTTGCATACGGAAAAATCACGGATAAAGTCCCATCATCATCATCCACACACGAAGCACGAAAAAAATAAGAGAAAGTGAAATGATCATTCATATGAAACTAAGATTTAAACATGGAAAAAAATTGCTTCATTTCTAATTTCTTTTTTTTTTTTTTTTTTTTGTATTTTCTTTTTTGTTTTTTCTGCTGTCTCGTGGAGAGCTCTTCACGATTTGTATTTCTTTTTTTCTTCATTTTTCCATTCACAATCTGCGCGCTTAAGGCAAATGGAATAATACAAAAGCCCTGTATTGGTACTTAGCTGTGAATTCATTTTGAGATAAAATAAAGGAAAAATTTTTGAGTAAAAGAATTAGAGAGAAAGAAAAAGAAGAAGAAAATATCTGCCACATGGAGACTTATTCATCTCTGCTATGCAATCTTAGATGTTTGTACTCACCCCACTTGTAGAATCATAAGTACCAGATCCTCTTTACGATCATTAGTATCACCTAATTTTAATTAAAAATAAATGTATTGATAAATTATGATTAAATAGAGAAAGAAAAAAAAAATGCTAAAAATGTCGATGATTGAAACACGATGACTGCGTTATTCGATGATTTGTTTCATGAAAAATAGAAAAAAAGTATCTTCGATTAATTCCGAAATGAGAGAATTCACGATTTATCGATTCAATATCATGAAATCTTCTATTATTTTTTTTTTTTTTTGTAGTTTCTCCTTTTATTATTAATGATGTATGTGTATATAATGATAAGAGATAGAGTTTAAGTTTAATGGAAAAAATACACTCTCATTATTCAAGATATAACTATTAATTTATTCAACAAACCTCTGTAATCTATCAAATTCAATTCACATTTAAATGCAAAATAAGAAAAAAAAAATATTCGAATCTAGTTGTACATAACGTTGCATAAATTGATAAAAATTCAGTAAATAGTTATAAAATATGATGCACATATTTTTAGAATCTTTTTTTTTTCATTTTATCGAGTAAATAGAAAAATTGTTAGGCCTTTGTAAATCTAATTAGCGAATTTGGAAAAATATGCATCGATTATTTCAGGAATATCCCGAAAGCTGTAAGATTTAGGCGAATCCATCAAAAGACCTTGCTCGTGAGGAATTATATTCCCCACAAACAAAATCTCTTGATATTTTTCCCTAAACCCATTCAATTCTGATTTTTCGACTCATCTCCTTTCTTCGCTCACTAATGAATTTTTTATTTGACCTTGCAGTCAATCAATTCTCTAGTGCTATATATAACTGGCACATAAAGCCTATCGTAGAATTCTCGTATTAAATGATTTGCGCGATTCGTGTAATTGTTGTACATGTGGGACAATTTCTTTTAAATTTCAAGAATTTACTTTTTTCCAAGAGATTCAACGAGACTCTTAACTTTTGCAACGTAGGCTTTCTTAGCATCATTCGGGCTCGTCCCTTTTTTCCCATTCCAAGCGTCCCACTTTGCTTTACCCTTGAAATCCAACATTCCAGGTCGAGCTGTAAAATCCAATTGAATCAAATTAAATTCAGTTTAATTCAGCAGCAAAAGAATGACCTGGAAATTCCCATTTTCCTCGATTTTTCTATAATTACTTGTATTGCAATCGCCAACAGTTCCTTGTTTGAACAATGCATAAAGCTCCAGAAGATCAGCATCAGCTGGTGTGCTGGCAAGCTCCTTGACTTCCTCAGCAGCTTTATTGAATGACTGCAATTAAATTCGTTATCAGAATAAAAAAAAAAAAAGAAATTAGAGTAAATTTCGTCTTCACCGCAATTTGTTTCGAAGAATATCTCGAAAAATAATGAAGATAGTGGATTTTAACTAAATGACCTGTGTTTTAGCTCACATTTTTTTCTACAAAAAAGATAATTCGAAAATTTCCTCTACCTCCCTCGGATTTGCAAGACGTGTCGCAAAAACAAGAATTTATTTATCGCTTCATGGAAAAAAAATGGAACGAAAATAAGGCTGGCTTATTCGGTCATATCGTTTTTTGAATTTCAACATGTATGATAATGAGATTAGCACATATCTCACAATTTTCTCGATTTTACTAAACAAATAAATTATTACAAAGAAAAAAAAATATTAAAGAGATTTGTACTTTCAGTTATTTAAATTTTTCACTCTTTGGAGTGAGAGTAATCTATTTAATACGAAGAGAAAAAAAAAAAGAAAAATTGTCAAATATCTACTTTTTTCAGTATCATCGAAATAATTATAAAAAATGACAAATTGTTCTGATATTTCGGCTTCATTTGGTAGATCTCATCGGAGGACAATGAATTGTGTCTATATGAAAAGAAAAAAATATTAAATATGTCATTAATTGTCATCATCAGAATATGACCGAAGAAATCAACATTATTTTCATTTGATATAATTATATGGCCAGAAAAGATAGGGGAAGGTGGGGCAAAATGGACACATCAAAATTTTTAGGCAAATATTATGGAAAACTCTTGAAATTAATAGAAATATTGATGGTAGATTGTTTTTGGTGATTTCATTGGAAAGCTGAGGAAATTTTGGGCTGGAAACGAGTGCCGGAATTAATTTTTTTGAATTTTTGGCGATTTTGGCTTTTTTGAGCATTTTAGAGGGGTGAAACCCTTTCTTTTTTTGGAAATTTTCAGTTTTTTGAGAATATCTTCGGTTTTATTTGTCGTAGCGTAAAAATTCCGATTGGAGGTGAAAGGTGAGATCATTTGCCATCGATTCATGGGGTTTTCAATCCAAAAATATCGATTTTTAAGGTATTTATGGGCATTTTTGTGAAACACTTTTGTGAAACAGTTTTTGGCCCATAACTATCCCAAAAATTGATATTTTTGGATTCAAAACCCCATAAATCGATGGGAAATGAGCTCACCTTTCATTTGAGACCAACAAAAAATTGCTACGACCAATAGAACCAGAGATATTTGCAAAAAACTGAAAATTTTCAAAAAAGAAAAGGATTTTACCCCTCAAAAATGCCAAAAACTATCAAATTTTCGAAAGAAAAACGAAAAAAAATACATTTGACACTCGTTTTCCAGCTAAAATTTCCTCAGCTTCTCAATAGAATCATCGAAAAAAATCCATCTCCAACCGCTTCATTACAGTGTCCATTTTGCCCCACTCTCTCCTAATAAAAATGAAAAAAATCAAAAAAAGAGGCGACAATCACAACCGGCTATTTTTATTCATTGTCGATAGCTCTATTATCGTCTCTTATTCTATTATTAATTTTATCATCCCCTTCCATTAAATTCCTTGTAAACAACGGGATGATAAAATTTTCGAGAAAAACTTTTTGATATGAAACGAATGAACATAATAAGTACAAAAATATTCTCAGGCGATTTGAACCTTGACTCATAACCTTCAACATCTCTACACATTATGTCCATTAAGTGATTGAAACAATCCACATCATGCATATCATCATTTTCAATTAAAAATAACGCATTATAATGACAATAATTTAAATAAATACAGTGAAATTTTTTTTTTTACCTCCTCTAGTGACATTGTGTTTTCCTCAAATTATTCAACAATGAAATTGCCACGTCAGCAAACAATTCTCAACGATAATTTTATTTATCCTTTGCTTGAGCTTTATTGAAGGTGAATAATTTTTGTTTGATTGAATAATCCTTGGACTATTATCTCTTCAGTTACGTGTTGTGATTGCTCGTGAATTACTTGTTCGATGTTTCGATTCGGAGATTCGAATGTTAACTGACAGAGAAATATTCACGGAACGACACGAAATGTGCCGATAAGAAACTGCGGAATTACACGGAAATGTAAATAATTATCTTTCCATAATATAAAAAAGCATGGGACATTTTCTGTCATCACTTATCCTAATATATATTATAGATATACTATACTATATATATAGTATATATATATAATATAATGTATAATATAATATAATATAATATAATATAATATAATATATTATATTATATTATATATATAGGGGAGAGTGGGGCAAAATGGACACTGTAATGAAACGGTTAGAGATGGATTTTTTTTAATGATTCTATTGAAAAGTTGAGAAAATTTTAGCCGGAAAATCAGTGTCAGATATATTTTTTTCAATTTTTTTGAAAATTCAATTTTTTCGGCATTTTTGAGGGGGTGAGCCTTTGTTTTTTTGAAAATTTTCAATTTTTTGCCAATATCTCTGGTTCTATTGGTCGTAGCAATTCGCGATTGGTCTCAAATGAAAGGTGAGCTCATTTCCCATCGATTTATGGGGTTTTTAATTCAAAAATATCAATTTTTCGGATAGTTATAGGCCAAAAACTGTTTCACTAAACTGTTTCACAAAAATGACTATAAATACCTCGAAAATCGATATTTTCAAATTGAAAACCCCATGAATCGATGGCAAATGATCTCACCTTTCACCTCCATTTGGAATTTTTACGCTACGACAAATAGAACCAAAGATATTCTTGAAAAACTGAAAATTTTCAAAAACGGAAGGCTTTTTACCACTCTAAAATGCTCAAAAAAGTCAAAAATGCCAAAAATTCAAAAAAATTAATTCCGGCACTTGTTTCCCGCCTAAAATTTCCTCAGCTTTCCAATAAAATCATCAAAAACAATCTACCGCCAATATTTTTATTAATTTCGGGAGTTTTCCATAATATTTGCCTAAAAATTTAGATGTGTCCATTTTACCCCACCTTCCCCTACTATATATATAGTATATATATATAGTATATTATATATGATAGTATATAATATATTTTTGTATCTAAAAAGTCTATGTTAGGACTTCAGAGATGAAGGGGCTTAAGTCCAGAGACTTGCTCCTTTTTGACTCTAAAATGCAACGATTTTTTTTTGCCTTTTATTGCAAAAAAAAATGGTAAAAAACCCTGAAATTATCATTATTATTATCTTTTCATCATATTATTGAGGACTTCAGTAATAAAGTGGCATGAATGCAAAGGACTTGCGCCTTTTTGCCTCTAAAATGCATTAATTTAAAAAAAAAAACGTATTTCTTCCTCAAACGGGCAAATTGCTGTTTTTTGTACGTGAAAACGCGCTTCACATTCATTTTTCTTCATTTCAATGACGGTCAATTCAGAAATATATGTAAAAATATATATAAATTTTCAAGAGCACCATGCAAAAAACTTGCGCGCACCCAAAGTCTAGTCCATTATAAACAGGAAAAGAGGAATTAAATTTTAATTTTAATTAAATGGTCAGCGATTTACTATTTTTGATGCTTTTATCAAAAATTTGGAGAATTATTTGGTGAATAGCATGTGTGAGAATGATTTTTCGGAAAATTAAGAATTTTTCATAATTTTCACCGAGAATTGAAGGGCAAAAGCCTTTCTTCTTCCGCAAATTTCATTTTTTCGGGGAATACTTTAGAATATATTCATTGTAAAAAGGAAAACTCGATGATCAACAAAGAAGCGAGTTTATTTTCCATCAAATTCATGTGGTTTTAATGAATTTTTCTTGATTTTTTTGATAAATTTCGAGGATAAATGGATTTTGATAATTGTGCCATAACTTGAAGAATATGCGAGGGCCGATTTGAGTGACGTAATGACATCACAGTTGATATAAATGTATGAAAAATGAATTTTCACATGTGGAAGATGATAAAAGAAAAGAAGCCCTTCATTTCTCCTTTATTCTGAACTAAATATTTTTGAGGAAAGAAGAAAGTTGGAGGAAGATATGATTTTACACGATTCAGAGTTGCTTACTGGTAACGTGAGCGCTTGGAATATGAGAGGTCCCGGGTTCGAATCCCGGCTCAGGGCACATTCTCATTCATTTAGAATGAAAGTAGCAGCAAGCAGAGGAAACATTGCGTCCACTGAGTGAATGAGTGAATGAGCCCTGAGTAGCTCAGCAGGTTTAGAGCAATCGTCCAAAATATTTGAAGATTTGAATCACATTTTTGCATCCATTTCCAACCATTTAGCTAATCTCACATTAATCATCAATCTATATGATTTTGATCAATTTCGATCGATTTTTTGAGATCATAGCCTCATGGCCTCATGGGGGCTATATGGTGTGGTAGCCCTTGACCCCCCATCCATGAAGAAGTTTTCCGTTTTCGGCTACGGGGTTTGGTTCCAGAGATATGGGGGTGTAAGAGGGTATTTCACTTATTTGCTCCTCATGTGAGTGACAACTATCAACTAGAAAAAGTCGTTTCATCATTTTCATTTGTAGTTTTGTCGATTCAAACATCAACCAAGTATTATAAAACTCATGCAAAAGGTCATCGAGAGTATTGTATTCATAATTAAACTTCTATTGTGTACAAAAATAGTTTATTCACTCATATACATTATGATTATTTATATTTTGAAATTAATTCATTGACAAAAGCTATGTAAGCCTTCTTCGCGTCATCTTTTTCTGTTCCCTTCTTGCCATTCCATCGGTCCCACTTTGCTTTGCCCTTCAGATCAAACATACCAGGACGATCTGTTGGAGTAAATATGGAATCAATGAATAAGAGAAACATGAATCATGGGGATATACAGTATACTTCAAAATAAGTTCACGCGTCTATCCAGACTCTTTCATCAAAGTTCCCGTTTCTCCCTTATCTCTGCTCTTTTACTTAGACTATTCCCCTTTGCGCAGTTCATATGCACAGAATGCTAAATCTGTCTGAAAGTGAATATTTGAAATGCCGCGCTTCTAAACTCAATTCAGATTGGTCCAGTAAAGGATGAGAGTGGGAGAGTCAACGAGAAACTTTAGAGGAAGAATCCTGGAATGAGAAAAAAAAGTGGTAAAAACTACGACATATTGATGCTATTGGTCCTTAGCAAATAGTTTTTTTGAAATAATTAAAAAAAGTTGCTGAATTCACCGAATTTAGTTGACTCAACTGGTTAATCTGCTTGAATTACCCAAATTCAGTAAATTCAATAGCTTTTTTAATTATTTAAAAAATATATATATGCTAAGAACCAATGACATCAATATTTGATAGTTTTGACCACTTTTTTTTGCTCAGTGTGAGAACTTCAACGAAAGAGGAACTCTTTAATGGGTGCAACTTTATTGGAAGTCTACTGTAATTTCATTTAGGAATGGAAATTGGGCATGAGTGAACACGCAGTGCTTCGATTTACTGAATTATGCATTCAGAGGTCGAAGAAGGTGACGTGACTCTTTTTTTTACCAGTGTTCACGTCGCCAATTGTGCCTTGTTTGAATAGTGCATATAGCTCCAACAATTCCTCATCTGTTGGACGTTTCGTCAGAGCTTTGACGTCTTCTGCCGCTTTCTCGAAATCCTAGAAAATTAAGAGCTTTTTTAGATTCTTGTTGACGAGGGAATGAAGGGCAAGTGGTTTTTCCAGGATATCTTGGTAAATAAAAGAGATAGAGAAATTTACTTGAAAACCCTCTTTTTTAGAGGAGATATTCAAATATTTGGAAAACATTTGACTCCCAAAATGATGAATTACAACTGTCGTTTAGATATTTAAAAAAAAATTGGTGTAATTGTCAGCTTCAGTAGAACAAAAACTTTGTCTCTACATTTCCCAAAATATCTCAGAAATAATGGGATTTACGAGAATTCATCGAGAGATCTTTTTTTTAGTCCAAAAAATTTTCTACAGAAATGGTTTCTTGACATTTCCTCCCAAATGCACTTGCTCCAAAATTATTCACAAAAGAATATCTTCACTGCTAAATTTAATGATAATGGAATTTAAAAAAAAAGATCAGTTTTATTCTAATATATTTGAGATTTTTCAGAATTTTTTGGAATTTCTCTGAAATTTTCATGAAGCTTTTATAAAACTTCGAGCATCTGATAATTTTTTGGATTTTTTTAAAACAAATAAATCATTATAAAATAATATTTAAAAAATTTGGATTTATAGATTTTCTTATCTTCCGCATGCACATATATATATATAAGGGAGACCGAGCAAAATGGACCTGCAAATGAAAAATTTTGAGATTTTTTTGGATAGTAGAAGGCTCTCCGAAAAAAATTTAAAAAATCCACTAACGATGCCGACATATTAGAGAACTTTCTCAAATTTTTTTCAAATTTTTTTACCAAATCTTTCGCCCCAAAGAAACAATCGTGAATAAGTGGGGCAAAATGGACCCTCATAGGAGCATGATTAAGGAATTTATTTCGGAATGAAGGACTCGAGGAAAAAATCTGAAAAAATTTGAAAAAATCCTCCAACATATCTATATTGTTTGTAAATTTTTTCAGATTTTTTGAAGCAACCGCTGCTTTTTTAAAAATCTCGAGTCATCTCATCGTCTAGATCCATTTTGCCCCACTCTCCCCTACATATATTTTTAATAATTGATTGCATTGAAAAAAAAAATAATTCAAATGATCAGATGCCTGCTACTTGCAGCATCATTGAATCCACTCATCTAAATCCTCGAGAATTCAAAATTAAAGTTAATAAAGCTCCACTGAAGCTGAACCCATTGAAGACCAAGTGACTTGCAATTCCCGCAAGTACTGATTTATTTGCACCAACTTCAATATTTTAAGGAGGAAGACTAATTTCATAATCACGATCAAACAATAAAATTAACTCTACCTGTTCCAGCGTCATTGTTCTTCGTTTTCTTTCTATCCAAAGGAATTTATCGAGTTTCTCTACTAACGTGACGTTCGTTACTGAGTCTACACCACCTGATTCTCCATCTTAAGAACAGTCACGGAAGTATCAAAGTGCAGTATTTGTAGAAGGGGGAAAAATCGTTTTTGATCGACGACATTGAAACAGCTTATTTCGATGGATAAAAATAATCACACTTCACTTCACAATTATCGTGAAAAATAATAATTGATGCTTTTATCCATTGCATTATCATTGTTTTATCTCAGTGTTGAAATTGAGGTCATCAGATCCTTTTTCAGACAGTTTGTACAGTCATAGGGATCTGGTATTACCCATGAAATTAAAAATCTGAAGACACAATTCAATACAATGATATACATATTTCAAAACTCTATTATTCGATGACCTTGACGAGGTAAAGAGAATCATTGAACCTGATTCGATTCAACATAATTTTATTCAAGATGATGAAATCTGAGTTTGTCCATGAAAGTTTATTGTTAATTAATTATTTTGAGGATTAATTGAACAGGAAAAGATAGAGAGGACTTGATCCTCAAATCTTCGTCAAAATAATCGAACCTGAAAAAGAAAAAAAAATTCCACTTCAACACAAGTTTTTCACTGGAAATTTTCTCAGGTTTTCGATGAAATCGTGGAAAATGTCTTACCTCAAATACTTTTACTGATATCAAATGATTTTCATCAAGTAAAACCTAAAATTCGGATTACCAATTCATTATTTTAGAAATTTTTTTTTTATTGCATTAGAAATCTAATATATAGATTTATTAGCATATATATATTATCTATATATACAAAAAAAAAGAATAATAATGTGCATAAAGGATAATTTCATTGATTAATTGTACTTTTTGGATTTTTATGACTCACAGTTAAATTCAAATTTGTAGTTTACAATTTTTTAGATACCGATTTATTGCTCTGATTACCACTGGGTTAAGTGTACTCAATATACTTTCCATGTTACACAGAGAAAAATGTTTTCTTAATTTAAGAATGGGCAGTCACTTAACTTAAGTGACCTGCACATTCTTAAATTAAGTGACTTTTCTCACTTAAATCAAGTGACTTTTACTTTCTTAATTTAAGAAAGTAAAATTCACTTAAATTAAGTGAATTTTCTCACTTAAATCAAGTGACTTTTCTCACTTACATAGAGAAAAATGTTTTCTTAATTTAAGAATGTACAGTCACTTAATTTAAGAATGGCAGGTCACTTAAATTAAGTGACTTTTCTCACTTAAATCAAGTGACTTTTTCTTCCTTAATTTAAGAAAGTAAAATTCACTTAAATCAAATGACTTTACTTCCTTAATTTAAGTGACCTGCACATTCTTAAATTAAGTGACTGTACATTCTTAAATTAAGAAAACATTTTTCTCTGTGTAAATCAAGTAACTATTCCTTTCTTAATTTAAGAAAGTAAAAGTCACTTAAATTAAGTGACTTTTCTCACTTAAATCAAGTGACTTTTTCTTTCTTAATTTAAGAAAGTAAAACTCACTTAAATTAAGTGAATTTTCTCACTTAAATCAAGTGACTTTTCTCACTTACACAGAGAAAAATGTTTTCTTAATTTAAGAATGTACAGTCACTTAATTTAAGAATGGTAGGTCACTTAAATTAAATGACTTTTCTCACTTAAATCAAGTGACTTTTTCTTTCTTAATTTAAGAAAGTAAAATTCACTTAAATCAAATGACTTTACTTTCTTAATTTAAGTGACCTGCACATTCTTAAATTAAGTGACTGTACATTCTTAAATTAAGAAAACATTTTTCTCTGTGTAAGGGGTAATTCACAGTATTTTCTGATTTTTCTCATGATTTTCTCTCTCTGTTCTTCATATTTCGTGCACTGCCAGATTACATGATTATTTTAGAAATTCTCCGAAAGAATTAGATTGAGTCTGTCATTTTCCGCTAAATCCACTTACTCCCGAGACATTCGCAAGAAAATGTACGGTGTTTCCTAGAATTCTCTATCAAATTGATCACATCAATAATGATAATACATTGTGCCAATCAAAAGTTAACTAATCACAAGTTTACTATCAAACTTTTTATTATCGTTTGTATCGAAAATAAAAAAAAAAAACGAAAGTATGAAGCCATTAGCCCTAAGCACTATCGATTCGAAATCGTCATTTCATAATTTTCATTTAAATTTTTAGAAACTCAAGTATTAACGAAGCATTATAAAACTCATGCACTCTATTGACAAAAACTATGTAAAAGCACATTCCAAGCACTAATTTACTTTTTGAAAAAAAAAGAAAAAAAAAATTTTTTTTTGAAAGATTCCTGCGAATGAATCTTCTTTGCGGAAAGACTCAAAAGAACTGCATTTCCCCAATGACTACATTTCCACCAAATAGCATTGGATAATCGCCGTTTTTTTGCAACAACCAACACAGAAAAAAATGTTTTCTTAATTTCAGAATGCGCAGTCACTTAATTTAAGAATGTGCAGTTCACTTAAATTAAGAAAGAAAAGTCACTTGATTTAAGTGAAAAAAACTCACTTGAATTAAGTGAGAAAAGTCACTTAATTCAAGTGAGAAAAGTCACTTAATTCGAGTGAGTTTCACTTTCTTAAATTAAGAAAGAAAAAGTCACTTGATTTAAATGAGAAAAGTCACTTAATTTAAGTGAGTTTCACTTTCTTAAATTAAGAAAAAAATAGTTACTTGATTTAAGTGAAAAAAGTCACTTGATTTGAGTTAGAAAAGTCACTTAATTTAAGAATGGCATGTCACTTAAATTAAGTGACTGCACATTCTTGAATTAAGAAAAAATTTTTCTCTGTGAAGGGTTAAAGTCTGCTCAGAGTGAAAAGGGCTCAAGTTCCATAGGATCCACACACTTTTACGCCTCTTTCTCCATGAATACCTATGAAAATGAAAGAGCATTACTCAGCTGTTGGAATTGTTGATAGTCTAAATCGAATGATACTCTCTTTCCTCCACTTCCGGCCGCCATTTCGATAGCTTTCTTCTTCGATTCCATGAGTATGTGGAAACCGGGCGTTAATGCGTCGAGCAAAGCCATCGACGATCATTCTACATTACCGGAATCTCCGGGCATAGTCATCCAAATAGCCGCAGGTTACTATCTCCTGACAACTGCAGTCTCTACAGCCCTACCACTTGTACCTGTGGCAATCAACACAAATTCCAGAGACTGACTCACTGTACCAATCATCCCATCTACTTTCCCCTTGCTCCACCTTGACCGATTTCTTCCTGTTAATACCAGCCAACGTTGTTATCAGACTCGTTTGCTCCATACTTCAAAGAATGTAACGGGGGAACAGAATTGAATTTTGAAAACTTCTGGAATTTGTCCCTGAAACAGTAGTCTCATCTCTCTTATTATCTTTGGGTTCATTTGATGAAATTTTGCGAAATTTTTGTGCCTTGATCTCAGTTACGGATTCACTGATTAATGGTAAATGTGTCTCTTACACAGAGAAAAATGTTTTCTTAATTTAAGAATGTGCAGTCACTTAATTTAAGAAAATAAAACTCACTTAAATTAAGTGACTTTTCTCACTTAAAACAAGTGACTTTTTCTTTCTTAATTTAAGAAAGTAAAACTCACTTAAATTAAGTGACATTCTCACTTAAATTAAGTGACATTCTCACTTAAATTAAGTGACATTCTCACTTAAATTAAGTGACTTTTCTCACTTAAAACAAGTGACTTTTTCTTTCTTAATTTAAGAAAGTAAAACTCACTTAAATTAAGTGACATTCTCACTTAAATTAAGTGACTTTTCTCACTTAAAACAAGTGACTTTTTCTTTCTTAATTTAAGAAAGTAAAACTCACTTAAATTAAGTGAATTTTCTCACTCAAATCAAGTGACTTTTTCTTTCTTAATTTAAGGAACTAAAACTCACTTAAATTAAGTGACTTTTCTCACTCAAATCAAGTGACTTTTTCTTTCTTAATTTAAGGAACTAAAACTCACTTAAATTAAGTGACTTTCCTCACTTTAATCAAGTGACTTTTCTCACTTAAATCAAGTATCTTTTTCTTACTTGATTTAAGAAAGTAAAAGTCACTTAAATTAAGTGACTTTTCTCACTTAAAACAAGTGACTTTTTCTTTCTTAATTTAAGAAAGTAAAACTCACTTAAATTGAGTGACATTCTCACTTAAATCAAGTGACTTTTTCTTTCTTAATTTAAGAAAGAAAAACTCACTTAAATTAAGTGACATTCTCACTTAAATTAAGTGACATTCTCACTTAAATTAAGTGACATTCTCACTTAAATTAAGTGACTTTTCTCACTTAAAACAAGTGACTTTTTCTTTCTTAATTTAAGAAAGTAAAACTCACTTAAATTAAGTGACTTTTCTCACTCAAATCAAGTGACTTTTTCTTTCTTAATTTAAGGAACTAAAACTCACTTAAATCAAGTAACTTTTTCTTACTTGATTTAAGAAAGTAAAAGTCACTTAAATTAAGTGACTTTTCTCACTTAAAACAAGTGAATTTTTCTTTCTTAATTTAAGAAAGTAAAACTCACTTAAATTAAGTGACTTTTCTCACTCAAATCAAGTGACTTTTTCTTTCTTAATTTAAGAAGGTAAAAATCACTTAAATTAAGTGACTTTTCTCACTCAAATCAAGTGACTTTTTCTTTCTTAATTTAAGGAACTAAAACTCACTTAAATTAAATGACTTTCCTCACTTAAATCAAGTGAGTTTCCTCACTTAAATCTAGTGACTTTTTTTTCTTAATTTAAGTGACCTGTGCTTTCTTAAATTAAGTGACTGCACGAAATTAAATTTAATTCATTTATTGAACAGACTTAATGAGATATAGAATAGGTGTGTCAATCTGCACATTTACCGAGACTCGTTTGCTCCATACTTCAAGGAATATAACGGGGGAACAGAATTGAATTTCGATAACTTCTGGAATTTGTCCCTGAAACAGTAGTCTCATCTCTCTTATTATCTTTGGGTTCATTTGAAGAAATTTAGCGATATTTTTGTGCCTTGACCTCAGTAACGGATTCACTGATTCATCGTTGTATGACCTCTCGGGCTTTTACAATCCCCCCCCCCCCCCCTCTTAGTTACTAGACGATAATAGAGAAAATTTCAATTGTAACAGTGATTAAACTTCTTCTTTCCTATAATCTCTCTTGTTTACAAAAAAATTAACAAAATTCTTAGCCTTTACTTTATTATTAATATAAATTCGGTGATGAAATTGAAATGACTCGGAATATTAAGTGTATCTCGTGAATATCTCGGAAACGAAGAGGTTTACGAGAATTTCATCAAGACACCTTTTTAGTTGCTTTTTAAATTCCCTACAGAAAAGTTCTCCCATAAATTTCTTCTAAACCTACTCATTCTCGAGAGAATTAGCATTGAAGAATCAAAACGAACTGAGTCAATCCAGATTTACACAAAATAACTCCGAAGCTCATTATCCCCCAATTGGAGCAACATGAAGCGATTTTGATCTAAAAAAAAAAGCCTTTTTTTAGAGCAGAGTCACCTCTAAAAAAAAACTCTCCGCAAAAAAAATTGTATCTCCCTCATTTTTCGAAATATTGAGAAAAAAAAGGATTTCAACTAAAAACTCCGAAGAAAAATTATTTCCTCTTGAAAAAATTCCTTTATCATCTTTTGCCAGTTCTCCACATAATTTTCATTTACTCTACCAACATAACAAGTAAAGAAAACATAACAGTACCCACTGTGCGAAGAATACCGAGAGAAAGAGAGTCTCCTTTACGTGATTCGCCTGATTCAATTCAGCTCTTTCTTCTTCTCCAGCAGAAAAAGATTAAAAAAAATTCAAAAAAAAACCAAACGAATGCGATCGGCATCAGCGAGCACTGCCGAGCATCACCGAGCAAATTCAGTCGCATGAAATAAACCCAACGTATAACACGTGTCTCGTGTCAGTCGGTACCAAGGAACGAGAGCCAAGACTTAGTGACACTAAATTCGTTCACATGTGATTTTCACAGAAGTACTTTCCAATACGAATAAGGTCTTTTTATATATCAATTCTACTTGAATGCATTCTGTCAGTTGAATTGTCCTCGTCATTGTCTGATGCCATATCAACAAGTGGTTCTTTTTTTTTTGGTTGTTTTGATTGCTCGTCGTTTGCGCGGGAGTGGTTATCTATTTTGAATTTGCGGCGCAAGCGCGCGCTTTTCATTTTTAATAGTTTTAAAAATAATATTCGTTTAAAAATAGGATTTTAATTTATTTAACACGAATATTGTGAAAAATTGCGAAATATCGTCGATTCAGTGTGGATTAAAATGTTTTTGTTTTGAAAACGTGAGGTACAAGCGTAATCAAGTAAATACTGTAATTTAAAGAACGTCAAGTGAATATTAACAGTAATGTAAAATTTCCGCTACTTCATTTATCATGCTCTGTATTTTTATGGAAAAACAACGTGGGTTATGCAGCTAGAGTACTCGATAAATTACAATTTCACTGTTTACCGTTTTGATAAAATCTGTGATAATGGATAATCGAACAATTTCAAATTCTTCGATTATTCATAATCGAAGCTTTCTTCATGGCAATGGTATTATTGATTACAAAGACACTAAATTAGAGGGATTAGCATTGAAACGTAAGAGTCTACCATTGCAATTGATATCAAATGATATTATTTCTATTGAAAATTTCAATGACATCGCTGAAAATGTGGAAATTACGAGGAACGTCAGCAGTTCTGCAGAGGAATTTGATTTCAAGGTTTTCAAGCATATTTTGTTAAATTTATTGAATTTTTTCATAATAATTTTCTTCTTTAATACTGATTTTATTTCTTTTTTCTTAATTATTAATTTTTC
The DNA here is from genome assembly GCA_963921955.1 of Aleiodes alternator. Taxonomy (NCBI): domain Eukaryota; kingdom Metazoa; phylum Arthropoda; class Insecta; order Hymenoptera; family Braconidae; genus Aleiodes; species Aleiodes alternator. Next base: position 1,621,321 of record OY998110.1, on the reverse strand, counting down.
ATTGAAAAAATCGGGCAAATCTTTGGTTTAACGTTTTTTTGGAAATATCTTGAGAAATAATGGTGACACGATTTTTTTTGTAGACACCTTTATTATAGAGCAGAATGAGAGCTTTAAAAAAGGTGATGATCAAAAATTTCATATTTTACTTTATTCTCAAGATATTCTCAAAAAAGTAAAAAATTGCATTTTGTCTTATTTTTATCACTGGAATTAACGTCTGATTTCTCAATTTTTTTCACGTACACAATTGATAATTCAGCAGATTTTAACATTTTAATTGGATACTTTCACACAAACACATACACTTGACCCAATCATTCAAGGTTTTCACCATTATAATTATTCAGAGGAGAGAAAAATCCCAAATCACCAGAAAAATCACAATAAATTTATTGCTATTGATGGTTTAGCCCAAAAGAGCCCTGTCGTGAAAAATGGCAATGGTTACACTGAAACACGCCTTTTTCGGGATGGTATCATTGTTTAAAGGGGGGTTCCCTGAGCTTAAATCCAAATTTGTGTATTCTCTCGAGTGACGCCAGCGCCACTATCGCAAGAAACGCGTTTTATCTAATATCTCGCTAATTGCTCATCTGACGTAAAAAATTATGGAGACCTTTTCTCTTCTAAATTGAATTCTCTATCTTTTTTATCCGAAACTTTTTCTTCTAAATTCAATATTTATAGAGTTATTGCGGTGAAAACGCACGGACTTTGCTATTTTTGTCATTATCTCCCAAACTATTCACTTTCATGCAATTTTCCGTGCGTTTTCACCGCAATAACTCTATAAATATTGAATTTAGAAGAAAAAGTTTCGGATAAAAAAGATGGAGAATACAATTTAGAAGAAAAAAGGTCTATAATTTTTTACGTCAGATGAGCCATTAGCGAGATATTAGATAAAACGCGTTTCTTGCGATAGTGGCGCTGGCGTCACTCGAGAGAATACACAAATTTGGATTTAAGCTTAGGAAACCCCCCTCTAAACAATGATACCATCCCGAAAAAGGCGTGTATTTATGTAGGTCAATTTACAGAGTTTCTGGACTAGGTGGAATGCACCTGCACTCACAGCTCACACCTTTTGGCTTCTTCTGTGTGCTCCTTTTTTTTTTTTTTGCATACATTGCACAATTTTCTTGGAGAAACGCCTCATTGTCATTATTTTATTGTCATTATTGTTGTGCTTCTTTACACATGCATGTTTTCTACTTTGTTTATGATGTTTCTGATGTGAATAATATGTTAATGTCGAGATAGTACATGAATTGTTGTTTTTTCATTCGTTAAAGTAACGAAGAGAAATGAAATTCATGTACACATAATTTTCGAGATATTTTTAAAACAATTTGATTCATGATTATTCATTTTTTTTTTTTTTTTTTGATTATCTTAGAAAGTTTGGGATAAAATTTGTTTGAACTGTGGAATTTTCCCGCGCAGATTTCCCCTGCTTTCTAACAACATTTATGGAATTTACGAAATTCGAAAATTTCATTAGCGCTTGAAAGAGAAATCGAGTTTTTTGTAAATTATTTTTTTTTTTAAATATCTCGAAAAAAGGAGATGAAGAAATTTTGATGGAAACTCGTTCTGTGGGGGATAATCAGATTTACAGAAAATGTATCTATCGAAATTTCTTCATCTCCATCAGATTCGAAGATATTCGATGAAGAATGGAAATCAAGTTGAATTCAGGAGAGAAGTAACGAAAAGAAATTGAAAAACATTATGTTTCTCTTATTTTTCGAATATCACGAAAACTATGAGATTTAGTAGAAAATGTCAAGAGCCCTTATTTGTAGAACACAAGTTTCTCAACAAAAAAGCACTCTTGACATTTTCTCCTCAACCCTGTGGTTTCCGAGATATTTATAAAATAATCTAGGGGAGAGTGGGGCAAAATGGATCCTCATAGTGACATGATTAAGGAATTTTTTTCGGAATGAAGGACTCGACGAAAAAATCTGAAAAAATTTGAGAAAATCCTCGAAAATATCTATATTGTTTGTAAATTTTTTCAGATTTTTTAAAGCAACCGCTGCTTTTTAAACAAATCTCGAGTCAAATCTCAACTTCTAGGTCCATTTTGCCCCACTCTCCCCTACGATAAATTTTTCGATTTTACCACTTCACGACTGAATAACTTCACGATTATTTGAAGCCTCTAATTTGATACATTATCTTTATTCAAAAAAAAGAATCAAATCATCAATATCTTCAGACTGACGTAATACAGATAAAATCACGTGAACAAAGATAAATGCCTGTTAATAAAATTTGATTGGAAATCAATAAAAATAACAGGGGAGAGTGGGGCAAAATGGACACTGTAATGCAACAGTTAGAGATGAATTTTTTTTAATGATTTTATTGAAAAGCTGAGGAAATTTCAGCCGGAAAACAGGTGCCAGAAGTATTTTTTTTAATTTTTTTTGAAAATTCGATATTTTTCGGCATTTTTGAAGGAACCTTTCCTGTTTTGAGAATTTTCAGTTTTTTCGCGAATATCTCTGGTTCTATTGGTCGTAGCAATTCGCGGTTGGTCTTAAATGAAAGGTGACCTCATTTTCCATCCATTTATGGGGTTTTGAATTCAAAAATGCCAATTTTTGGGATAATTATAGGCCAAAAACTGTTTCACAGAACTGTTTCACAAAAATGCCCATAAATACCTTAAAAATCAATATTTTTAAATTGAAAACCCTATGAATCGATGGCAAATGATCTCACCTTTCACCTCCCATTGAAATTTTTATGCTACAACAAATAGAACCGAAGATATTCTCTAAAAACTGAAAATTTCCAAAAAAAAGGAAGGCTTTCACCCCTCTAAAGTGCTCAAAAAAAACGAAATCCCAAAAAATTCAAAAAAAATAATTCTAGCACTTGTTTTCCGCCTAAAATTTCCTCAGCTTTCCAATGGAATCATCAAAAATAATCTATCGCCAATATTTCTATTAATTTCAAGAGCTTTTTATAATATTTGTCTAAAAATTTGGATGTGTCCATTTTACCCCTGATGTCCATTATGCCCCAGCTTCCCCTATGATAAATTTATTAAAATGTATGAATTTTACATCAGGTGTCCACAACAGCAGAAGATGAAGTCAAAAATGCAGATACAAATAGAGATAAAGGAGTGATTGAAGTGAAGGGCAAAGAGAACATGAGAGAGGTAGATAAAGGTGTGTCAACTATACAGGCAAAGTTTGATGATCTTGCGAATAAAGAGGACACTGACACTGAAGATTCTTGGGAAAAATTGGATATAAATGTGGAAAATTCCAGCGATAAAATAATTGAAAATTCCAAAGATAATACAAATGACAATAAAAAACAGCAGATTACAAATATTAATTTCAAGGTAAAACCAAAATGGGGTTTTACCAGGACAGTTATGCATTATGTACCAAGTAGAAGTAAAAAATCAAGAAAATTTAGTAGAACAAGATTGAAGAAATTACCAACAAATAAGGAAAATAAATCATTAAGTGTGTCAAAGCCAACGAATTTTACGTATCTTGCTGGTACAGCTAAATGGTCTTGGCTAAATGATGCCAGCCTCAATTCAAATTATGGGCCAGTAATAACTCACGAAGAAAAATTTGCAACACTTTCAATGATTGGTGAAAATAATATCAAGGAAATTGATGAAAATAAAAGTATAAAAGTTGCTAATAATTCAGATAAAATAATGGAGAATAATTCAAAAGAATGTGATGAAAGTTGCATGAGACCACGTGCTAATTACAGCTTTTTATGGAGTAATTTATCGAAACGTACTGTAGAAAATAAGGCACAATGTGAAGATGAGGACAATTATGATGATGTGGGAGTATCTGTTGATCAAGTGAGTAGTAATTTTAATTCGTGGGATCATTTCACTTGGGGGAGTGATGAAGGAAGATGAGGCTTTCACTTTTTTTGCAAATTATTTCGGGAATTTCTTTGAAATCATGAGATTTAAGGAAATTTAGCAAGAGATCCTTTTTATGAAGCATGAAATTATCTAGAAAGAAGGTTTCTGGCTTTTGTTTCCCAAATTCACTCGTTTGGGAGATGTTCCAATGACAATGTTTAGGGCTGGAGACTTTACTTTGACACATTTAAGTAATTAAAATAAGAATTCCCTCTGAGATTCTCTCAAGATCCTCCTCCAATTCCCCCTCATATCGCCCTTCAATTCCCAATAAAATCAATCAAAAATTTTTTTCATCAAATTATAAATTTTTCCTATTTTTTCAACATTCTGGAAATTTTAATTTGACACGTTTCAAATTGTGGTAACACCTAGAAGATGAGATGAATCGAGATTTTTTTAAAAAGCAGCGGCTGCTTCAAAAAATCTGAAAAAATTCACAAACAATATAGATATGTTGGAAGATTTTCTCAAATTTTTTCAGATTTTTTCGTCGAATCCTTCATTCCGAAAAAAATTCCTTAATCATGCTGCTATGAGGGTCCATTATGCCCCACTCTCTCCTAAAATGTTCGGGCACGTTTAGCAAGTTTTCGAATCCCTTGCTCTCCAAAAAACTCACTGAAACGAGTAGTTTCGCTGATAATTTTTTCTCTCAACCCTTTTAATACGGCGAAAAAAAAAGAGTTGGAGTCTGCTAATTCCATGATTATTCAATTCCTCATCAATAAAAGAATTGCTTCTATTGGTCACGCTAATTTGTGCCAATTGTGAAGCTACAATCAATGATATCTTCGATAACTGTAATCATCAGCCCATAAATGAAATGAATAATAAAAAAATTATCATAATTCCAGGAAAATCAAGACGATGTTTATGATGATGTAGGCCCACCCAGTACATCCGACACTGCACTATCAACCGCAATTGATTACGACGACGATGACCAAGTTTACGATGACGTCATGCCACCAAGTAATCCATTAAGCACAAAGTGCAGTGATACTGATGTGAATTGTGGAGAAAAAGAAATAAGAACAATTAAAAAATCTAATGATCATGAAGAAGACGATCTTATTTATATGGCTAATGATTATTCATCCGTTGATGAGGACGCTGATGATGATGATACATTATATGATGACGTTGGTGTTAAGTATCAGTCTCGTGTCAACAGCCTTTATGCTGGCTCAAATATTGTATCACAAGTGGAATCAAGTTATGGCAAAGAATCTGAGTGGGAGGATCTGGAGGAATCTCTCACAGATGTTGTGTAAGTATGGTAATTTATTAATGAATCTTTATTTAGTCGTTTAACGAAAGTTGAACATTTTCAATTTTATTCTTTATTCATTTTTAAATCTCGTTATTTTTGTTTGCAGTTTATTTTTGGGAATATACTAGGAAATTAATGTGATAAATTATCATAGGGGAAGGTGGGGCAAAATGGACATCAGGGGTAAAATGGACACATCTAAATTTTTTGGCAAATATTATGGAAAACTCTTGAAATTAAGGGCAATATTGGCGGTAGATTGTTTTTGATGATTTCATTGGAAAGCTGAGGAAATTTTAGATGGGAGACAAGTGCCGAAATTAATTTTTCGGAGTTTTTGGTGATTTTGACTTTTTTGAGCTTTTTAGAGGGGTAGAAGCCTTGTTTTTTTTGAAAATTTTCAGTTTTTTGAGAATATCTTTGGTTCTATTTGTCGTAGCGCAAAAATTTCGACGGGAGGTGAACGGTGAGATCATTTGCCATCGATTTATAGGGTTTTAAATTCAAAAATATCGATTTTTAAGGTATTTATGGACATTTCTGTGAAACAATTTTGTGAAACAGTTTTTGGCCTATAACTATTCCAAAAATTGACATTTTTGAATTCAAAACCCTATAATTAGATGGGAAATGAGCTCACCTTTCATTTGAGACCAGCCCCGAATCGCTACGACTAATAGAACCACAGATATTTAGAAAAAACTGAACATTTGAAAAAAATGAAAGGCTACTCCTCAAAAATGCCAAAAAATATAGATTTTCAAAAAAATCGAAAAAAATACAAATGACACTGGTTTTCCGGCTAAAATTTCCTCAGCTTTTCAATAGAATGATCAAAAAAAATCAATCTCTAACCATTTCATCATAGTGTCCATTTTGCCCCAATCTCTCCTAATTACATTCTTTATCCTTTTTAAGATATTAATGAAATTCTGTAAATTTGATTTTTTAATTGATTCTCGTTTTTTCTGCGAAAAGTTGATTTGTTTGATGAAATTAAATTCAGTAAAAAAAAAAATGAATACTAATCGAAAGTTCGACATTCTATGTAAAACAGAATTTGGCCAGAAAAAACTTTTTCATCAAAAATTTCTGTATCTCGCTTTAATTCTGAGATATTCTCCAAAAACTCCAAACCAAAATTGACTCATTTGGTTTCACTTTATTACTTTGAAATCCCCAGTATGATTCATATCAAGTTTTATCCAATTACAATTCCGCAATTCCTTTCTCTCAATTCCGCACAGATAAATCCAGTGGAATTCATCTTTCCTCCAATCTCTCGCTGTCTTAATAACAAGAATTCATAGAATTCCCCATGAAAAAAAAAAAAAACAAAGAATAAATAACAAGATAATTCTCATTACGAATGAGAAACACGCTACAATTTTTTTATTCAACAATTATCATCACGCTATTGTTTAATTGTCTGTTCCTATTACCAAATACAGATTGAGAAATAATCAGGAAGGTCATAGTACACCATCAAAGAAAAAAACAAACAGAAAATCGAGAAAATTGAGAAGGCAGAGATCGAAGACACTGCGAAAAAGTTCATCGAGAGCATCGAGTCGTGCTGCTAGAATTTCGCGACAATCGGCTGTATCGGGTGAGTTCATTTTATTTTCCGAATATGGAAGAACAATGAGGAATTGTTTATATCACTGCCTCTTGTTACTTTTTTTTATCAGCTTGCAAACCCTGAAGAGGGCTTATTTAGCATACAAACACGAAAAAAAAGGACATTTTTTTATCGAAGTGTATATTCTGTACCTGTTTTTCATTTCTTTTTTTAGATATCGTCGTCCTAGAATGAAAAGGACTTTGAAAGATAGGAAACGTGTACCATTTACACTTTTTTCGCTCTAGGACGACGATACACAGAAAAAATTTTTTTCTTAATTTAAGAATGTGCAGTCACTCAATTTAAGAATGTCAGGTCACTTGAATTAAGTGACTTTTCTCACTTAAATCAAGTAACTTTTTCTTTCTTAATTTAAGAAAGTAAAAGTCACTTAAATTAAGTGACTATTCTCCCTTAAATCAAGTGACTTTTTCTTTCTTAATTTAAGGAAGTAAAACTTACTTAAATTAAGTGACTTTTCTCACTTAAATCAAGTGACTTTCTTTCTCAATTTAAGAAAGTAAAACTTACTTAAATTAAGTGACTTTCCTCACTTAAATCAAGTAACTTTTTCTTTCTTAATTGAAGAAAGTAAAAGTCACTTAAATTAAGTGACTTTTCTCACTTAAATCGAATGACTTTTTCTTTCTTAATTTAAGGAAGTAAAACTCACTTAAATTAAGTGACTTTTCTCACTTAAATCAAGTAACTTTTTCTTTCTTAATTTAAAAAAGTAAAAGTCACTTAAATTAAGTGACTTTTCTCACTTAAATCAAGTGACTTTCTTTCTTAATTTAAGAAAGTAAAACTCACTTAAATTAAGTGACTTTTCTCACTTAAATCAAGTAACTTTTTCTTTCTTAATTTAAGAAAGTAAAAGTCACTTAAATTAAGTGACTTTTCTCACTTAAATCAAGTGACTTTTTTTTCTTAATTTAAGTGACCTGCACATTCTTAAATTAAGTGACTGCACATTCTTAAATTAAGAAAGCATTTTTCTCTGTGTATAGTGGATTTCAATAATTCGAAATTTATAGTATGAAGATGTTTCCTTTAGTTATTTTAATATGAAGAGATCTAAATGATAGAAAAACGTGAGTTTTTCAGATAAATTGATTTGATTCTGTCACTGGAATCTAAGCGAGATAGGGCGACTTTGCCTTGATCCTTTCTTTTAGAGAAATCGGAGGACAAAAAGAAAGGATTCAGATAGAATCGCTCTATGTCGTTTGGTATGCGAAATATTTGGGAAAAACTCACGGTGGAATGAAATCGATTCATTTTTTTTGAAATTTTCAATTTCAACATTTTTATCGAAATGAACAGTCAAACGATTATTTTGCAAATAACTTAGAAACTATTAATTTCATGAGAATTCCACAAAAATGATACTAATAACAGCAGATATCTGACAATTCTTAGACTTGTTATCTAATAACTTAATTATAAAAAAATTAAAAAATTGTGAATGCACATCTCAGAGTGAAATTTGTGCTGGTTTCATTATCATTAACAAGAGACCTTTTTGTAAATGATCAAATTCTCTAAAAAAATGTTTTTTTTGGCCATTTCCTTCTGAATTCATTCGTTGAGAAGATATTCCCAAAACCATTTCCATTCATTTTATTGAATTATTTCCTAAAGATCTCTCATTTTGAGGATATCTCAAAAACCATTGCATGTACGAAAATTCATCAAGAGACCTCTTTCGTAGCTCTCAAAATTCTCTACGAAAAAAGTCTCCTGACATTTTCTCCAAAATCCACTCATTTCAGAGATATCAATATTTTAGTCTGCATCACATTCTTTAAACATAGGGGAGAGTTGGGCAAAATGGACCCTCATAGCAACATGATTAAGGAATTTTTTTCGGAATGAAGGACTCGATGAAAAAATCTGAAAAAATTTGAGAAAATCCTCCAACATATCTATATTGTTTGTAAATTTTTTCAGATTTTTTGGAGCAACCGCTGCTTTTTTAAAAAAACTCGAATCATCTCATCTTCTAGGTCCATTTTGCCCCACTCTTCCCTAATAATATTATTTCTTTCCCCGGTAGAAATCAATGCTTCGATGCATCGCAATTAAAAATGCAATTAAAAATTCGTACCAATGAGTTTCGTTCAACGAGACCAAAAGTTTACAATACGTACACACGTGTACGTGCTTTTAATTGATACACTCAGCACGATTGTGATTTACTCGAGCCGAACATTCGTGCGTGCTCAACGAAAATAAGAGGAACGAGCCCAAGGAACTAATAATAAAATTAAACAAAAAAAAATCCTCAAATAAGTACTGAAGATGTACAATTGAATGACCCCTGAAACAAGGAAAAACAAACGATGTTGAGTGATTAACAGACATATTATACTATTTATTAAAAAAATAAGAAGCGCTTTTTTCTTACCTTTACTCGTTATTAGATACTTTTTCTTTTGGATTGAGGAAGCGAAAATAATTCTTTTATGCATGAAATAATCACTCTTACTCAGCTATCACACGGTAACGTCACCAAAGTAAAAGTTTTACCTCGATGAACATCTCACAATTATTATTATTTTTTTTTTCCTTACCATCATTCTTTTTCTTCGCAACTGTGAAGTCGTTTTTTTTTTTTTTTTCGTGAATACAATTGAGTTTATGTAATCGAACGACTCCAGTGGAGTGAGACAAATTGGAAATTTCGTGTGGGGGGATAAAGTATACCAGTTGATGACCTCGCGAGGAATCAATGCGGATAGGGGAAGGTGGGGCAAAATGGACATAAGGGGTAAAATGGACACATCTGAATTTTCATGGTTTTATCCTGAAAAACGCTCCAAATTGATAAAAATAATGGAGGTAGAATTTTTCCAATGATTTCATTGAAAAGCTGAGGAAATTTTAGGCGGAAAATATGGGTGAACATTTTTTTTTCGCATTTTGGAAAAAATATTTTTTTTCACTCAATCTTGAAGGGTACCCCCTTTCGATTTTTTCGAAAAAATGGTTTTTTAATAATATCTCCGGTTCTATTCGTCGTAGCGATTCGCGGGTAGTCTCAAATTGAAGGGGAGCTCATTCCTCACATTTTCGTTAAAGTCTCATTAATTTTTATCGAAAATTACGGGAGTTACAGCCCAAAAACTGATTTCCACAAATTGCCCTGTAATTTCGTCAATTTTTGATAAAAATCAATGGGACTTTAACGAAAATATGAGGAATGAGCTCCCCATCAATTTGAGACCACTCACGAATCGCTACGACGAATAGAACCGGAGATATCATCAAATAACCATTTTTCGAAAAAACTCAAATGGGATACTCTTCAATTTTGGCGCAAAAAAATGAAAATTTTCAAAATTTCGAATAAATTGATTCCGACACATGTTTTCCCCCTAAAATTCCCTCAGCTTTTCAATGGAATCATTAAAAAAAATGTAACTTCGACCGTTTCATTTGAATGTCCATTTTGCCCCACTTTCCCCTATATTATTATTATTTCTTTTTTTTTTTTTATTAATTATTATTATTTCTAATTGAAAAATTGAGAAATGAAAAGGTGAAGGAGGATAAATTGACTTTTTTGTGATCATTATCAAAGGAATATCTTGGAAATTAATGGAGATACGCCCTTTTTACTTCAATTTTCTATTATAGAGAATTTCAAGGGCTACAAAAAAGGGTTCGGCTAAAAAAGGCGTATCTTACTCAATATCCGAGATATTCTCAAAAGAATTAACAGCAAAAAAATTGACCTATTCTTTTTTACCTTTTTACTACTGAATTGGTTCGGTAGTCAAATTGTTGGAAGAAGTCTGCAAATTGTTTCGATGAAGTTTACGAAAATTCTTCAAAAGTCCTTCTTCATACAGCAAAAGGAAATCTGCAAAAAAGATTTCCATAAAAATTTCTCTATCTCTCATAATTTCCGAGAAACCTTGTAAAAAGTGATGATAAAATCTACAGAAAAAAATCTTTGATGCAAGAAAATTCATTCACTTGTAGAAAATTTATTTCGCTCAAGACATTTTCGATAGATATAGATATAGAAATAGTGAAGAAAAAAATGTTTTTTACATTTTTTCCACAAGAATTTTTTCTTATTAGTGTATTTCAATAATTTTTACGATTAATTTACTACTAGTTTTATTAATTGCCTTTTTTCGCTATTTCGAGAAAAATGTTACGAGATTGGCCAACATTTTCGAAAGTGAATTGAAACGTTCGAATATTCGAACAGTGTCAATAACTCATCAGTGAAGTGGAACGAGATGAGTCTGTAATTATCTTTCGGAGTATATCGGAGATATCTTTGAACCTGTTGAATTTAGGAGAATTTACGAGAACTTTTTTTCAAAAATAATTGAATTCTCTACAGGAAAGGTTCTCCTTGGACCTTGGCCCATTTAGACAGAAGCCTTCTGATTGGAGTGAATGAAAAAAGATGATTCTGAAAATTCTCTGCACATTAATTTATAAATATCCTTAAAAACGAGTGAATTTAATGAAAATCATCGAAAAAAACTTCTTTGTAGTAAATTCAATTTTCTACTGGAAAAATTCTCTCGACAAATTCCTCTAAACCTCATATGAACCATTTATTCAAATTGCTCACTCAATTTGTAATTCGATGCAATAATATCATTTATTTTAATTTATTGCAAATTACTTATCGACAACTTGAAAGTTTTTAGAAAAATCGATTTTATGCTATCACATCAGTTTCTTGAGAATATCTCGGAATCTAAGTGAGATGGAGCAATTAGTATAAAGACCTTCATCGTAGAAAATTCGAAGAGCTACGAGAGAGGTCATAAAAACTGCTCTATCTCTTTTATATTCCGAGATTATTAGGGGAAGGTGGGGCAAAATGGACATCAGGGGTAAAATGGACACATCTAAATTTTCAGGCAAATATTATGAAAAACTTTTGAAATCAAGAGAAATATTGGCTGTAGATTGTTTTTGATGATTCCATTGGAAAAATGAGGGAGTTTTGGACGGGAAACAAGGGTAGGAATTAATTTTTTTGAATTTTTGGCGATTTTGAGTTTTTGGAGCATTTTAGAGGAGTAAAATCCTTCCTTTTCTTGGAAATTTTTCGTTTTTTGAGAATATCTTCGGTTCTATTTGTCGTAGCGTAAAAATTCTGATGGGAGGTGAAAGGTGAGATTATTTGTCATCGATTCATAGGGTTTTCAATCGAAAAATATCGATTTTTAAGGTATTTATGGGCATTTTTATGAAACAGTTTTGTGAAACACTTTTTGGCCTATAACTATCCCAAAAATTGATATTTTTGAATTCAAAAGCCCATGAATCGATGGAAAATAAGCTCACCTTTCATTTAAGATTAATCCCGAATTGCTACGATCAATAGAACCAAAGATATTTGCAATAACCTGATTTTCGAAAAAGGAAAGGCTTTTTACCCTTCAAAAATGCCGAAAAATATCGAATTTTCAAAAAAAAAATCGAAAAAAATACATCTGAGACTTGTTTTCCGGCTAAAATTTTCTCAGCTTTTCAGTAGAATCATCCAGAAAAATAAATTTCTAACCGTTTCATAACAGTGTCCATTTTGCCCCACTCTCCCCTAAAAAAAAAAAAACAGGTAAAAAAATAAAATCAATTTTTCTGAAAACCTCGTATTCTCACCTATTCGCTAACTCATCCAGTTTAACTCATCCACTCCTCAGAAAGAAGAAACCAAAAAATCTTGTGCACAATTATTCAAACACCAGGAGAACGTGAAGAACAAAGGACCAAGATGAAGAGCCTGTGAATGCAGAAAATATAGCAAATTACAAATAAGCACATATCTCTTAAACTTCAGCAGTATAAAAATCCTCCAAGTCAGAATGAAGGAAATAAAAAGGAAAAGAAAAAGATACAACTATACCAAATGGAATTTAAATACGTATTGGTATATATCATCCATGTAAAACATTTATTTTATTTATTTCAGAGTTGTGTGTATGAATTGAGCTGGTTGGTTCAGAAAACAGGCAAGGTGAAAGCGCATATTGCGTCTACTCGTTGTTTCTCACTCTCAGTCACGGGCGAACCGGCGAACCAGCTTCTAAGTGACTTTTCCGTGCCTACAAAACGTAGGATATTTCTTTTTTTTTTAGTTTTATAAAACACGTTTTGTGACGAACACGTAGTGTGCGCATTGTCGTCACACCAGTAATTATTATTGAAGAACAAAGTGTTGTTATTTTTTTTTATTTTTCTCTTTTTTTTTTTACCAAAATTCTCATGGAATTTTTTATGCAACAGAAGACTATAAGGGATTAGAAACAGGAAGATTAAACGAAAAATTGTAAGAAATTGATGAAAATAATAATATAATGAGACAGAATTTAAAGACCCTGTCGAGACGACCAAATACCCAAGGTAATTTATGCAAATATTTTGTGAATTTCAAGGAAATCAGGTTTTAATTATGTTTTTATTGATTATTTCAGAAACTAAGAGAGATAGAGGATTTTTCGTGGAGACATTTTTGATGGGTTTTTCTCTGTTCTACAAAAAATGTCTCTACGATAATTTCGATATTTCCATTATTTTACGAGATATTCATTAAAAACTGCGGAATGAAAGGAATGAGTGGATTTTTTACTCATTTCCTTCTTCAGTTATCAATTAATTCTATTCATTGAATGATTTTAATTAGCATTATTGAATCATTGCTGTCAATCTCTTTGTTGATCAATGATTAATGCCTTCAATGAAGCATAAATTCAAAAGAAAATTAAAATTTATAAAATTAAATTTAAAAAAAAATCATGAAATTACATATTTGGTAAAACGGTGAGATCACTTTGATTGACCTTGAGAAACTGATTTTTCAAGTGGCTGTCAGCCTTGGTACGGGATCGGTTCTCCTTGTTGGCACACCAGATACAACCCCAGGTGGAGAAAATACAAATAATACATGGAGGAATATAACTGAAGAAAATACAACCATCAACAATTCACAAACAGCTTTACGTCTCAATGAAAATGATAAAATAGCATCGAAAACCCAAGGATTGGTTCAAATGAGGACTGTTGAACGTGATGAAGCTACTGTTGATACACAAGAGACATCGTGTTACGTGCTTGAAGGTCTCGTGGAGAATGATAATAAACGAGAGTAGAAATTAATTAATTTTTCACTGAAAAAAAAAAAAAAAAAATGAGACGAGACAATTCTTTTCTAGTTTTCAAAGAATAACTCGAGAAATAATGGAGATAGAAGAATTTTTGTGAATACATTTTCTGTAGCTCTTTTTCTCCTCTACAAAAAAGATCATCATGATAATTTTCCTATCTCCATTATTTCTGGAAATATTCCATGAGAACAGAAAGAATTTCGTTTCGTCTCTTCGAAAAATGAAAATTTTTGTTTTACATTCCTATTTTTTTTTTTTACTATGTAACGAAATTTAATTAAATAAAATGTTTTTATGAAAATCCTTCTAGTTTCAATCGTCCTTTTATCAATTAACAATTATTATTATTATAATTATTATTATTATTTTCCTTGAATTATTGGAATTAATTATTAAATAAAATTTCCATCAACAGATACAGCATCAGACGACTCAAATTATGAAACACTCTGCACAGAGCCATATGAAACGAGTATTGTGGAAACCAGTATTGATAATAATTCAATGGATATACCAAAAATTCAAGAAGTTGCACCATCAAGACCAGTTCCACCACCACCACGTGAATCAAGTATAACTGAGACATTTGGTAGACAAATTAAAATGTTGAGAAGAACATGGAGTATAACAAAGGGTAGCATTGGTCGTATGAGACGTAAAACATTTACAAATAATGAAATTTATTGTAATGATGATAATGAATGTAAATCAACAATCAGTGAAAATTATCATAGTGAGAGAAAAACAAGTCAGACATTTAATTTTATAAAACATTTTCAAAAAAATGTGTCTGGATATTCTACATTTTACCTTGATAATGTCAATGATATCAAGGGAAAAAATAATAATTACAGTATTGATGATATTTATGGTAATAAGGATTGGCTTGGTGATAATGATTGGCAGAGTGATAGCATTAAGGCACAAGGCAATAATTCAGGTGAGAATTTTTTTGATTTTTGAATTTAATGAATGTAGTATTGAGGTTTTTTAGTTGAGAATATCGTGGAAATGGTGGGATTTATGGGAATTTAGGAAGAAATCTTTTTTGTTGAAAATCAAATTCTGTACAAAAAAGGTTTCTTCAAAAGTTTCTCTTAACTTATGTATTTTGGAGATATTTGCAAGAGAATCTGTGAAAGGAAAATCAACATTTTTTTCGAAAACCTCAAGTTTTGAGATGAAAGGAATTTACTCTGTCCAGTTTTTTTTAATATCTCGGAATTTAAGCGAGATAGGATGATTTTGCCCTATTCTCCTCTGTGCAGAGAATTTCATGAACTTCAAGCAAAGAAATCAGGGTAAAATGGCTCTATTTCGCTTAGTTTCCAAGCTATCCTAAAAAAAACTGATAGTGGAATGAACTAGGGGAGAGTGGGGCAAAATGGACACCGTTATGAAACGCTTAGAGATGGATGTTTTTCGATGATTCTATTGAAAAGATGAGAAAATTTTAGCCACAAAACAAGTCGCAGATGCATTTTTTTCGATTTTTTTGAAATTTCGATGTTTTTCAGCATTTTTGAAGGGTCAGCCTTTCATTTCTCGAAAATCCTCAGTTTTTTATAAATATCTCTGGTTCTATTGGTCGTAGCAATTCGGAGTTGGTCTCAAATGAAAGGTGAGCTTATTTCCCATCGATTTATGGGGTTTTAAATTCAAAAATATCAGTTTTTGGGATAGTTATAGGCCAAAAATGGTTTCACAAAACTGTTTCACAAAAATGCATATAAATACCTTGAAAATCAATATTTTTGAATTGAAAACTCTATGAATCGATGGCAAATGATCTCACCTTTCACCTCCCGTTGGAATTTTTACGCTGTGACAAATAGAACCAAAGATATTCTCAAAAAACTGAAAATTTTCTAAAAAAAGAAGGGTTTCACCCCTCTAAAATGCTCAAAAAAGTCAAAATCTCCAAAAATTCAAAAAAATTAATTCCGGCACTTGTTTCCCGCCCAAAATTTCCTCAGTTTTCCAATGGTATCATTAAAAACAATCTACAGCCAATATTTCTATTAATTTCAAAAGTTTTTCATAAGATTTGCCTGAAAATTTAGATGTGTCCATTTTACCCCTGATGTCCATTTTGCCCCACCTTCCCCTAGATTTGTCTGAAAATTTTACAGTCGTGTCTCTTTTAATTCTATACATTAATCGAGTTATCTCCCGAAGATTCTGAGATATCGAAAAAAAATAACATAATACGTCATATCGAAATATCTCGGTTTATCACTTCGTCATTAATTTTTCTTTATCACCAATACTTCATTTTAATGAAATTGATAATTTCATCCGAAATCGAAGTTGTAAAATGAGATAATTCGAAAATTGTATCAGCGAATAGTCCAGAAATCAACAGGTTTAAAAAAATGAACCTACCATCTTTTTTCATGCGAAGTTTGATTTCCTACAAAAAAATTCTTCTGACTTTTTGCTCTGGGATCAATAATTTCCGAGATATCGGTAAAATACCTTAAAAATAACTTTCGTCTGAAACTTCGCTTTTAATCCACCAATCAAATCAATTTTATTAAATTAGAATGAAACTTTGCATAAAAATTTTTGCTATCGAAATATTTAAAAAATCATCTACATGTTACTGTTCTCCTTACCTTCACTATTAAATTAACTAATACTCATCATTAATGATTATTATTATTATCTCAACATAGATGACTACAATATGCTGTCTGAGGAACCGTTGTACCAATTTTATGCAGCGGCAACTGTGAGAGGCGCATTTCAGTCTGATTCTGATAGTAATTATGGTGAGGATGATAGTAGTTCAATGTCTCTGCCATCAACGTCTGATCTGGGTAAACCAGGACACAGAACATTGTGGTGTGAAACACCCCAAGTCATGAATAGTCAGCTTCTTGGTAAGTAATCCGACTCGAAAAATCATTTATCAAATATGTTTTCAATGTTTACTATTTATTTGGCTAAGACTCCAGGGTGATATGCCTATATATTGATAGTATTCATGAAATATCTTATTAAATTTTGGGTACTGCAATTTTTTCAGATACTTTTTTTCGTAGCTGCTGAAATTCTTTATAAAAAAGGTCTCTTCACTAATCTTGGGTCCACACTGAGAGAAAAAAATGATTTTATTGCGAAAATTTGTCTCTGAATTGAAGAAAAAAAAACGAATTTTTTGATCAATCAATTGATTGACATGAAAATTTGGCTTTGAAAAGAGTATATTTATTGTTGGAACAAGCAATAAAATTAATTCGAAAAATCTTCAATTCGTTCTAAATAACTAATAAAAATGGATTAATTCCGATCTACTAATTTCTAAAAATTAATAATTATTGAATCTTCCCAGTTTCAAGATATTCAATTGTTGGGAGAAAGCATTTTTTCCTCAGTTTAATGATATTTATATTTAATTCAAAGTTCACGTGATTTCGGAAATTTTCAATCTTTTTATTTCTCAATAAAATATATTTTTTCTCTCAGTGCACTAATTCCAGAGCTATTCATAATCGAATCTGAACGGAATTTTGATGTCTCGTCTTTTACAATTCCCTCACTGATTGCTTTTCTTCATTTTACTTCAAAAATTGCAATGTAACATTGTAATATTATCCATAAAGGAATATTATTGAATACTATTATATTGTGTGAAATAATTCAGGTGAAACGAGACGAGTCTTTTTCACACCTTCAATAATTAACTGAAATCAGTCATGAAGAGGTAAAACGAGATAAGTCGATTTGTTTCTACAGTTCATGCTTCAGTAATATTTCGGAAACTGAACGAGATAGCACAATTTTTATTTGGATTATTTATCAGAGAAAAAATCCTTCTCACAAAAATTTTGTTATCTCACTTACTTTCCAAGAAATCATTTGAAACTGAATGGCAGAAAAAGTCGATTTATCCTGTTTGGCCTCTTCACTACTAAAATTATTATCATGTTTCAAAAATGTATGCAAAACAGAAGTAAAGTGAATGCAAAAGCCCAAAACGCTTGCACTCGAGATTAACCAAACGATTCTATTAAACAACAATGAATTATTTTCAGAAACCTTAACAGCAGATGAAAAGAAGATTCAAGAAGCAAAATTCGAGATTCTCACATCAGAAGCGTCCTATTTAAACTCACTGCGCGTGTTAGTGAGTGAATTTTTGATAAATCACGAATTAGTCTACGAGGCGCTCTCACCAACTGATCGTGAGAAGTTATTTGGAAGAGTCCCAAGTGTCCTGATAGCATCAGAAAAATTCCTAGCAGAATTGGAGAGTACCTGGCGATTGGATCCAATGCTTCGTGGTCTACCAGAGGTTGTCCTGAATCACGCGGAGCGTTGTTCAAAAATTTACATAGACTACTGTTCGAATCAAGTCAGCATAGACTCAACCCTGAAGGAATTAAAATCGAGGAAGACTAAATTCTTGGAGACTGTGACAAAGATCGAGTCGCATCCAGCATGCCAGTGTCTGTCGCTGCATTCATTTTTGATGTTGCCGATGCAGAGAGTAACGAGATTGCCACTGCTGGCTGATGCAGTTCTTTCAAAGCTGTCGACTGAGCATGAGGAGCGCTTGGATTGGGAGAGAGTCGTGTCAGTATTGGGCAAAGTCGTCACTGACTGCAACGAAGGCGCTAGAACAGCTGGCAGATTGATCGAGATGGAGATGTTGTCGCGGAAGCTTGTGTACTCGACGAAAGTGTCTCCGATAGACTTGAGGGATCGGCACTTGGTGAGGAGCGGACAAGTGACGCAAATAATGGCGAAACAGGGGAGTGAATACGTTTTGACATTCAGGAAAAAGTACCAGAAGAGTGCGCTTTGTCTTCTGCTACTAACGGATTATATTCTCGTTGCTAAATTGAAGGCGAATGCGAATCAAGAGGAGAGTTATACTGTCATTGACGGAGCAAAGAGGAGTCTCATTCAACTGGAGAAGGTCCCTGATGACTCGCCTTTTGCTGGAAGACATGCAATGATACTGACACTACTCGAGAACTCCAATAAACGGCATGTAGAGTACATTTTGTCCTGTCATAATGAGACTGAGAGGGAAAGGTGGCTTGATGCTGTGTCACCACCGAAGTCTAACTCGGTTGGAGAGACACTTTATGAAACGTGGGACTGTCCGCAGGTCATGGCACTTTATTCGTATGCCCCAAGTCAACCTGATGAACTATCACTGCAGCCTGGTGATGTCATTAATGTACTTAGGAAAATGTCGGATGGCTGGAATCATGGGGAGAAACTCGTTGGTGGGGAGCAGGGATGGTTTCCGGGGAATTTTGTTAAGGAAGTCGCTTCAGAGCATGTGAGAGCGAGAAATCTGAGGCAGAGGCACAGGTTTATTGCACTGAGTGAGAGCCTGCTTCAGCAACATGTTAAGCAACAGTCTGTTGCTCCTAATCGATAATTTAGGGGAGGGGGGTTGGAGGAATTATTGAATTATGCAGTGAAGCAGGGAGAGAGAATGAATTTGAAAATGTCGTGATTATTCTGATTATATCTTGGAAATATTTGCAAGAGAATTGGGTGGAAATGTAAAGAATTCGGCTCTTTCACCACTTCACTGATTTATATGTGCATAATAATTTTTCTTGGGAGTACAATTGAATTGATTTATTATGCATGATTGATGGTATTTTGAAACTCTGGTTTCTTCAGACGTGAAGTGGTACAAAGCTGCGGTAGTACTTAAGAAAATTGTATTTATATTTTTGTAATTATGTGAATATTATGAAGTTTGGCTGGTAGAAGAAATTATGAATTTCTCAATTACTCATTTTCAGAATTACTCAACAACAAATTGTTTAAAATTATTCTGGAAAAGGGCACTGAAAGAAATCAGAGGGCTACTGAACATAGTCCAGAATATCCCTCTATTCTTTTAGAATCCTCGAATGAGTGGTTTGAGCAGGAAAAATCAAAATATTTTTCAATGTCATAATGTTTTGTAAAAAAGGAATCAATAAATATTTTGTAATTAAAGTATACCTCGATTTTTTATTCTTCTTCCCTTCCCTTATTTTTGCAATAATACTCTTGAATTTTTCTCAATCCTTTACAAATAGTTGTCTCTATTCTAAAAAGTATGCACCTGTGCCCAATTTGGACTAGCACATGTAAAAGTGCGGAAAACATGCTATCGATATAGATACGAAAAATTTCAGAAGCAAAAATGTTCGAAACTTCAAAAAATTTGAATATATATCAATTGCATTTTTCCCGGGCTATCATGCGCTTATTTGAAATTACCCAAAAGACTATTTTCCGAGATGCAGGCAAAGGTTTCTAGTAGTAATAACTACTTTCAGAAAACTCAAACTCTTTTCCTTTTAAATTTACATCGAATATTCATTTTGAGTCACTGCAGATTGGGAAATTTTCCATGAAAATGAGTATAGATATGTCATTTTGGTGAATACATCGTTGTAATAATTTTTTCCTTTTTTTATGACCATATTTAATTGACTAAATGAATGAATTATCAGAGAGCATGTTCAATAAATGAAATATATTCCTCTTGAAAGAATGTATATATACATATTGCGATGACAGAGTATTTCTTTCTATTTCAATAAATTCATGTTCACGAAAATATATACGGACAGTTTTTTTTTTTTCATAAAATTACATAATGTAAAAGTAATAAGTGGCTATTTTTTAATAATGATATTCTGTTAAGTGGTTCAGAGTGATAGAAGGACACTGAGTTTGATACATAATTTAAAATGTAAAATAATAATGAAGTATTTTGAGTATCAGTCGTTCCGCCTCTTTGCATTGAACTGGGTGAGTTACAAAAAATTAAAAATTCAAATATTTTTTAAAAAATTTAACATACAATCTCATGAAATTGCTGCTTGCTTTTGAACTAAATGCGCATTTTTGAATGTCCAGATGGTTTAACATCAAACAATTTTCTCACAAAATAAACTTGAAGTGCTGTTGTTGCCATTATTACTATAATTTGTGCAATTGACCATTTTTGTATGTAAGCATTATTGTCTAGCAGTAAATTTAGGTCTCTTGCTTCTCGGCTTCTGCTTGCATACTGTGATTGTAGCATTTCGTTTATGTTTTTCTCAACATTTACGATTGAGGCCTGAAAATTGACAATAAACTCATGTAATTCAGTGACGAAAGAGTGTGAAAAGATATTTTGATTCAACTGTGATAAATTTTTTTATCAAATATTTGTAGAAATAATTATTTAATTGGAATTAAATAATTGAAAAAAAAGAAAGTTACCGTGAAATTCTCGACAGAAAGATTCATGTCTTCAATTTCCTTCGTAAATTTGTCCCACTCGTCATATCTGAAAGATAAAAAGAATAATTTAATGAAAAATCGAAATTTAATCATAGAAATGTAATAAAAATGATTCCATTCAATTTCCTATTACCTGATAACTGTGATGTACAAGTTGATGAGTTTTGCAGCGAATCTCGAAAATTGATTATCAATACAAACACTGTAGTATCCTCCAGTACCCGAAGTATCCTGATAGTCAGCGCTGGTACGCCATTGATAAGGATGGACAATTTCTCCAGCTGGATTGCGTATAGCAAATCCAGCTTTACCATCACCTCCTCTCAACACCTGTTGCAACGAAACCAAAGTAATTAATTAATTAATTTCCGAATATTAGTTCACATGTTTTCCATGCAGAATATTTCTAATTCGCAAAAATCATTTCATTTTAATATTTCAAAAGCGTTTTTCCGAAATAAATATGAACTTTTCAAATAAATTAATTTCATTCTATCATTAGTTGTGTTCAGGAAGTCCCTAAAACTGGGTGAGATAGGACAATTTTACTATAATGTTCTTTCGTAGCTCTTGAAATTCTCTATAAAGAAAGGATTAGGGAGAAATTGCTCTATGTGGCTTGGGTTCCAAGGTGTAGAAGGAAAAATTAGTAGCAAAAAAGAATGAATTTATCCAAAAATTTCATATTATTTCATCGAAATGACTATTTTAGAAATACTAAGAAGCAATTTTTCCCTGAAAACTAGTCCTTTCTTAATATCTATAGGGGAAGGTGGGGCAAAATGGACATCAGGGGCAAAATGGACACATCTAAATTTTTAGGGAAATATTATGGACAACTCTCGAAATTAATAGAAATATTGGCCGTAGATTGTTTTCGATGATTTTATTAGAAAGCTGAGGAAATTTTAGGCGGGAAACAAGTGCCGGAATTAATTTTTTTGAATTTTTGGCATTTTTGAGCATTTTAAAGGGGTAAAAGCCTTCCTTTTTCTGAAAATTTTCAGTTTTTCGAGAATATCTTCGGTTCTATTTGTCGTAGTGTAAAAATTCCGATGGGAGGTGAAGGGTGAGATCATTTGCCATCAATTCATGGGGTTTTCAATTTAAAAATATCGATTTTCGAGGTATTTATAGTCATTTTTGTGAAACAGTTTGGTGAAACAGTTTTTGGCCTATAACTATCCGAAAAATTGATATTTTTGAATTAAAAACCCCATAAATCGATGGGAAATGAGCTCACCGTTCATTTGAGACCAACCGCGAATTGCTACGACCAATGGAACCAGAGATATTTGCAAAAAAACTGAAAATTTTCAAAAAAGCAAAGGCTCACCCCCTCAAAAATGCCGAAAAAATCGAATTTTCAAAAAAATCGAAAAAAATATATCTGACACTGATTTTCCGGCTAAAATTTTCTCAGCTTCTCAATAGAATCATCAAAAAAAATCCATCTCTAACCGTTTCATTACAGGATCCATTTTGCCCCAATCTCCCCTAGAATTTCCCATAATGGTTTTTTTCTTGTAGAGGAGAGAAGAAGCTAAAGAACGGTTTTTGACCGAAATTCCTGTACCTCTCTCCAATTCCGCGAAATTCAAACTGCACCGCGCACCAAAAAAATCACCTCATTTCATCCCATTTTTTCTAGAAGAGCATGAAGTTTTCGGACAAATTGATTTCACCTTGTCATCAGTTCTTTTGAAACATTTCAGAGTCTAAGCGAGAATGTCAACGGCTACAAAAAAATAGCCCAAAGTCGCTCTATCTCGCTGACTTTCCGAGTTATCCTGAAAGAACTGATGATAGAATGAAATTGATTCGCCTGGAATTTTCATGATTGTTTCAAAGGAATGACTATTCTAGAATCAGTAAAACGCCATCAATTTTCCCTTCAAAACCAGTTTTCCTTCAATATCACCAAAACCACTAGCGATTGAGAATCCTTCATAACGACCCCTTTTGTAGAGGAGAAAAAGAGCTACAGAAGAGGTCCCTCCGAAATTCTCTTAGGGGAGAGTGGGGCAAAATGGACCTATACGATCAGAAGACTCGAGATTTTTTTAAAAAGTAGCGGTTGCTCCAAAAAATCTGAAAAAATTTACAAACAATATAGGGGAAAGTGGGGCAAAATGGACATTGAAATGAAACGGTCGAAGTTACATTCTTTTTAATGATTCCATTGGAAAGCTGAGGGAATTTTAGGAGGAAAACATGTGTCGGAATCAATTTTTTCGAATTTTTGAAAATTTTCATTTTTTTGCGCCAAAATTGAAGAGTATCCCATTTGAGTTTTTTCGAAAAATGGTTTTTTGATGATATCTTCGGTTCTATTCGTCGTAGCGATTCGCGGGTGGTCTCAAATTGAAGAGGAGCTCATTCCTCATATTTTTGTTAAAGTCCCATTGATTTTTATCAAAAATTGACGAAATTACAGGGCAATTTGTGGAAATCAGTTTTTGGACTGTAACTTCCGTAATTTTCGATAAAAATTAATGAGACTTTAACGAAAATGTGAGAAATGAGCTCCCCTTCAATTTGAGACTACCCGCAAATTGCTACGACGAAAAGAACCGGAGATATCATCAAAAAACCATTTTTCGAAAAAATCGAAAGGGGGTACCCTTCAAGATTGAGTGAAAAAAAAATTTTTTTCCAGAACGCGAAAAAAAAATTTTCACCCTTATTTTCCGTCTAAAATTTCCTCAGCTTTTCAATGAAATCATTGAAAAAATTCTACCTCCATTATTTTTATCAATTTGGAGCGTTTTTCAGGATAAAACCATGAAAATTCAGATGTGTCCATTTTGCCCCACCTTCCCCTATATATGTTGAAGGATTTTCTCAAATTTTTTCGTCGAATCTTCATTCCAAAACAAAAAAATCCTCAATCATATTACTATGAGGATCCATTTTGCCCCACTCTCCCCTATCTCCTCCAGATTCCAAAATATTCAAATGAAACTGTGCTCTTCGCCAAAAATTAACTCATTCGACTCAACTCTTAGAATGAAGTATGAAGTTTTCAGAAAAATTGATTTCATTAATTTTTCTCAAAATATCTCGGAATCAAAGCGAGATACGGCGATTTCACCCGAATCCTTTTTTATAGAGAATTTCAAGAGCTGCAAAACCGTATTGAGGCAAAATCGCTCAATCTCTCTCGGTTTTCAAGAAATCCTCAAAACCCTGACGATAAAATAAAATGAATTTTTCTCTCAACTTCATTGTTGTTATTTTTACTCCATTTGAATCAACGCATTCTCCATATGGGTCAAGTTGTGTAAATACGTGACGTGGCACAAAGTGTGAGAAACCAAGACCAAACCCAAAAACCTGCTCCAAATTCATTGAACATCTAGAGTAATCGAACGAAGAAATTAAAAAATTAAACTCTATGTTTTTTTTATTGAAAATAAATAAATGAAAAAAATACAAACCTGAAAACTGACGAAGAATGTTGCTCCAGGATTAACAAATTGATAGTAACAGTCCTCTTTGCCGGCATCAATGTGCACTTTGTAATCCATAGCAACAGCTGGAAGTGTCTCATACCATGGTTTTGTTGTTTCACATCCAGCCAGAACGAAAATAGTCCCGGCAATTAGTAGAAACTCGACTAGATTCATTGAAAATAACAATTTGAATCACTTAAAAAAAAATTCTACCTTAAGACAGTTGCCACAGCCATGTGACACAACAGGTGCGAGAGATTGGGGAGTTGAGACGTTTTTTTTTTTTCATGCGTTAATGGAGAAAGTCTCCCTCCCACCTCACAATTTTGTAGCCTCATAATTTTTTTAAACAGGATCATGACATATTGCATTGAAATTCTGTTGGAAAAAGCAAAAATCAATGATTTTTCCGAGTTTTTCTTCAGACGATTATTATTAATTGAATGAGAAAACAATAAAACATAAATAATTTCTATTTGGGCATGTTTACATCAATTATGGAGCGATTATTGAAGGATTTTCGTTACCTAGCTCAACCTCAGCTCAGAAACAGCGTGCGCCTGTTGAAAGAGGTAATAATTTTGAAGAAACATAACAAATTCCATTTTTTTACTAATTAATTAGTGCAAGAGACATTCACGAAAAGAGTTGCACTAACGAAAGGTTCGTATTAATGTAAATAATTATAGAATTCATTGGAATACATTAAATTTTGGTTGAACTTCGTACGATAATGAGCTAATAGAGGTTAGGATTTCAGTAGTGAAGAGGTAAAGTTTTCGATTTTTATCGCTGATCTTGTTTCAAATTTTGAATATCTCGAAAACTAATGAAAATACGTTTTTTTTAGCCTCAATGCATTTTATAGAGAATTCCAAGAGCTATGAAGTAAATGAGGGCAAGAAAAGCGTATCTCCATTATTTTTTTAAATATTTTTAAAAAAATTGTTGACAGAAAAAATTCAAATTATTCTAGGGGAGAGTGGGGCAAAATGGGCACTACAATGGAATGGTTAGGGATTGATTGTTTTTGATCATTCTATTGAAAAGCTGAGGAAATTTTAGCCGGAAAACCAGTGTCATTTGTATTTTTTTCGATTATTTTGAAAATCTATATTTTTTGGCATTTTTGAGGGGTAGAAGCCTTTCATTTTTTTCAAATGTTCAGTTTTTTCCAAATATCTGTGGTTCTATTGGTCGTAGCGATTCGGGGTTGGTCTCAAATGAAAGGTGAGCTCATTTCCCATCGAATTATGGGGTTTTGAATTCAAAAATGTCAATTTTTGGAATAGTTGTAGGCCAAAAACTGTTTCACAAAATTGTTTCACAGAAATGTCCATAAATACCTTAAAAATCGATATTTTTGAATTTAAAACCCTATAAATCGATGGCAAATGATCTCACCTTTCACCTCCAATCGGAATTTTTGCGCTACGACAAATAGAACCAAAGATATTCTCAAAAAACTGAAAATTTTCAAAAAAAACAAGGCTTTTACCCCTCTAAAAAGCTCAAAAAAGTCAAAATCACCAAAAACTCCAAAAAATTAATTTCGGCACTTGTTTTCCATCTAAAATTTCCTCAGCTTTCCAATGAAATCATCAAAAACAATCTACCGCCAATATTTCTCTTAATTTCAAGAGTTTTCCATAATATTTTCCAAAAAATTTAGATGTGTCCATGTTACCCCTGATGTCCATTTTGCCCCACCTTCCCCTATTTTACTGTTTCGCTACTGATTTCTATCAACAAACGAACAATTTAATGCTAAAATTTCATCAAACTTGTTTACAGAACAGCTGAATTTAGAAAAACAAAAATGGTGACTGAAGATGAAGCTATGGAACACGATGCAAGTAGTGATGGAGATCCCATGGAAAGAGAAGAAGAAAATGAGGACGAGAGTACTACAGGACAGCCAGAAGTTTATTTGCCCAATAAAACATTGGGAAAAGACGAAGAGTTAGTGGTTGATCTTTCAGCATATAAAATGTTGCATCAAGCACAAACTGGAGCACCTTGTTTGAGTTTCGATATCATCAAGGATGAATTAGGAAGCAATAGAGATATATATCCTTTGTCAATGTATATCGTAGCTGGAACACAAGCAGCTAGAACTCATGTAAATAATCTACTGGTGATAAAAATGAGTAATTTGACTGGAACTAAGGAGGCTAATGATGACGATGATGATGATTCAGAATCAGATGATGATGAACTTAATGAAGAAAATTCTCCAAAGATGAATATTGCTTCAATAAAACATCAAGGATGTGTAAATCGTGTGAGATGTACTCAATTAGGTGCTTCCACTGTAGTAGCAAGCTGGAGTGAACTGGGAAAAGTCAGTCTCTGGAATATTGAGGAGCAATTAGCAGCAGTTAACAATTCAATCTCGTTATCAGCGTATAAAAAGAAAACGACAGAACACGAGGAAGCTACCAAAGCTATTTTTACATTCAAGGGACATCTTTCAGAGGGTTATGGAATCGACTGGTGTCCAACTGAAGCTGGTACTCTTGCAACTGGTGATTGTAAAGGAAACATTCATCTTTGGAAACATGTTAGTGGTACTTGGCATGTTGATCAACGAAGTTACAATTCTCATGCCCCTCACAGTGTTGAGGATCTACAATGGTCACCGAATGAACGAAATGTTCTGGCTTCTTGTTCAGTGGACAAAAGGTAATATTAGAGTGATGAGTTTGAATTCTTCAATATGAATTCAGTAGTGAAGAGGAAAACTGGATAACTTGATTCTTTTCCCATTAGTTTTTGAGTAATATTGCAGAAACTGAGCAGAATAGCGGAATTTGTGTAAAAACCATTCTCGTACCCGATTTTTCTCGACAAAAAGAAGGTCTACACAATAATTTCGCTATCTCGCTTAGTTTCCAAGATATTACCAAGATATGAACCGCAGATAAAATCGATTTATCCTTGTTTCAATCCCAAAATAGGAAAAGCGTGCTGATTTTCTTGAGAAACCATGCGGAAAAATGAAATTTGCTAGATTTTAATGTGGAAAAATTCCGAAATATTTTGAAATATTCTGGAAAATACAGAAACATCCGAATATAAAAAGCAATCATGATTTTTGAGATGTTTTTGTTGTTCTTCTGCTGTTTTAGCCCTTCATTATCGAATTTATGCAGTTCTAAATAATTTAGAATCCTTCACAAAATTACGATTTTCATTCTGAATGCAATATATTCTATTTTTTTTTTTATCAATGATGTTCTATTTAAATTTTTCGAGAATATATTTGTAAATTGATATTATGGAAGGCATTCATCACACAATTATCAATATTCCATTGATTACAGTATAAAAATATGGGATACCAGAGCGAGTCCGCAGTCAGCATGCATGTTAACAGCTTCGAATTCTCATGAATCTGATGTAAATGTGATTTCATGGAATCGTAAAGAACCTCGTTTCATTATATCTGGAGGTGATGATGGTGCAATAAAGATCTGGGATCTTCGACAATTCGGAAGCAGTTCCAATAGTGCTATAGCAACATTTAAGCAGCATACAGGACCGGTAACTACTGTTGAATGGCATCCAGAGGAAACGACAGTATTTGCATCTGGTGGAGATGATGATCAAATTGCTCAGTGGGATCTTTCTGTTGAAGTTGATCGAGATGAACAAGTTGACGAAGAACTGGCAAATTTACCACCACAATTATTATTTATTCATCAAGGCCAATCTGATGTCAAAGAACTTCATTGGCATCCACAATGTCCTGGGACATTGATTTCTACAGCACATTCTGGTTTCAATGTATTCAGAACAATCAGCGTTTAAATTGTTAAGAATTTTTTAAAAGTTTAAGTGATAATAAATGCCTCAAAGTTGGCCTTCCATGTGGACAATTCCATGGACTCTTCATTTGTCCCATTTGTCTTATTAATCTACACATTTCTGAATTGTTTAAGGCTGTTCCAATCATCACAGCACCTCTACATGCTCTGGATGCTAACATTGAACGTACTCGACTGGGACGAATAATTATGCTTTCTGATCCTCCCTCGCGAATCAAAAAAATGAGTTCTTCTAAATCTTCTTGTCCAAACTGCCAATTTCCACTCACTGGCATTCCTGTCAAATGCACTCGTTGGCCCGGTTGAGCTTCAGGTGTAAACAAGAGACTGAAGCCATTTGCTTCGAAAAAATGTGGATGCTCCATGACAATAGTCTCGTTAAGAGATGAAAGATTTAATGATTTTGGTGCTATTAATTTTTGAGTCTTCAATTTTGTTTCATCTGATAGCTTTTCGAAACGATATTTTTCATCAGTTGCGTGCTGATCAATTATAAAAAGATCACCCTCGTGCTGAGTTATTATAAAACCAAGATTGAATTGACCAATAATTTCCATCTGAAAAAAATTGAAGAATAAATATTATTTTATAGCAACAACGGGATTTTATGAAATTCATATAAAAAAGTCAAAGTAAAGAATCAAATCGGAATTTTGTGTCAGGACGAAATGTTTTATAAAAGAAATGGCAAAAAAAACTTGATAATTTATAATAGTTTTCTCGAAAAGTCTTCGACTACAAATTGTAATTTTTCATAAGTTAGATTTTTTGTACCTTTGTGAATGAGTCCATCGTCAATTGCTTTCGCAACTCTTCTTCTGCATCTGCACTCTTAGTTGCATCGATTTCAGTTCTGTATTTCAATTTTAATTTATAATCACATTGCTTCTTCATCTGTTGTCTTTTATTTTTTGCCTCAATAGATAATTGGATTGAGCTTATACTTATTTCTTTAGACGTATCTGGTAATTTTTCTATCTGAGTAATTTTCCAATCACTTTTACATTGATTTTCCTTGACTACAATTTTTTGTGGGATTTCTCCAGTCTTAATACTATTGTCACCTGAATTTTTATCTGGAGGTGATATCATTTTCTTCTTCGTAGGCAATTGCTTCTCAATAAATGAAGATGGCAAACTACGTTTGAATGAATTTTGGATTTGATTTAGAGTCATGCTCGTAAAATTGCCCACATTTTTTTCCCATTGTTTTTGCAGGCTCATTTTAACAGTAGCCATAATGAGTTTTTCTTGTGTCAGAAAAATAGTACGTTTGTCCGGAGTAACATTAACGTCTGCTGTACTCTGTTTCAATTGTAAATTCAAATAAACAAATGGATACTGCTTATGGTTGAACTTGTGGTATAAATTATTAATGATTTTGTTGATTTTCATTAGAACACAGGGTCGTCCATTAATATAAAAAAATTGCCGATTTGGTGAAGTACAACCCATTTTTTCTTCACCACTGCTTGCATAAAATTCCCAGGTGAAATCGATACTAGTATCACCAGATAAATTGAATTCTTGTAACATAATTTCATCAGGATCAATGAGTTTTATTGTTTCAAGACCAACTAGTGATTTTTTGCCAAATATAGAACTTATATTATTTAAAACGCCATCAGTACCAGTTGTTGATAGGACAATACTTGCTGGTTTACCTTCTTTACTATTCGAACATGTAATTTTTACTCCAGTTGAAACCAAACAGTATCCATACAAAACTTGTAGTGCTTTTGTGAATTCTTTTTTGATATTCCGTTGAAATTCTTTTGCACGTACTGGAAGACACTTGAATATATTTTTAACTGTAACCGTTGTACCAATTTCCCTTGCACAAATATCTTTTTTTGTCAGTTTTCCATTTCTGTCAAATTGCAATTTATATGCATGCTCATTATTAGAATGTTTGGTCGTTATTGTTAGATCAGAGAGAGAACATAGTGAGCTTAAAGCTTCTCCTCTGAAACCAAAAGTGGATATCTCGAAAATATCGGAGAAATCACGTAGTTTTGATGTGTGGTGTTTCAAACCTGGAATGAACATTTTCATAGAATCAATTGGGTAACGAGAACGTGAAGCAGGATAAGTCTGTTCTTTGTTTCTTTCTTCCGAAAAATATCTCTGAAACTAATGGAGATACGCTCTTTTTACCTCAATCCATTTTTGAAGCTTTCAAATACTATAGGGGAAGGTGGGGCAAAATGGACAGCAGGGGTAAAATGGACACATCTAAATTTTCAGGCAAATATTATGAAAAACTTTTGAAATCAAGAGGAATATTGGCTGTAGATTGTTTTTGATGATTCCATTGGAAAAATGAGGGAGTTTTGGACGGGAAACAAGGGTCGGAATTAATTTTTTTGAATTTTTGGCGATTTTGACTTTTTGGAGCATTTTAGAGGGGTAAAATCCTTCCTTTTCTTGGAAATTTTCCGTTTTTTTGAGAATATCTTCGGTTCTATTTGTCGTAGCGTAAAAATTCTGATGGGAGGTGAAAGGTGAGATTATTTGTCATCGATTCATAGGGTTTTCAATTGAAAAATATCGATTTTTGAGGTATTTATGAGCATTTTTATGAAACAGTTTTGTGAAACAGTTTTTGGCCTATAACTATCCCAAAAATTGATATTTTTTAATTCAAAAGCCCATGAATCGATGGAAAATAAGCTCACCTTTCATTTAAGACTAATCCCGAATTGCTACGATCAATAGAACCAAAGATATTTGCAATAAACTGATTTTCGAAAAAGGAAAGGCCTTTTTATCCTTCAAAAATGCCGAAAAATATCGAATTTTCAAAAAAAATCGAAAAAAAATACATCTGAGACTTGTTTTCCGGCTAAAATTTTCTCAGCTTTTCAGTAGAATCATCCAGAAAAATCAATTTCTAACCGTTTCATAACAGTGTCCATTTTGCCCCACTCTCCCCTACGAAAAAACGGGTAGGGCCAGAAGGGTTCATCTCCATTAGTTCAACATATTTTTCAAAAAGTGATAAAAAAAATAGATTTATCCTGTTTCACCCCTCGAATTTGAAATACAAAATATCTAAAAAATTCCTAACAAATTTCAACTGAAATAGAGTGTGTAGATTATTTGATACTGAAAATAGCAGAGATCTGACAATTTTTACTTCTTTTTTTTTGTAAAAAAACTATGCACTTGAAAAAATAAAAAATATGCACTTGTAGAAAATTCAAAAAACAAAAGTGCAATGTTTTTATAATAGGGGAGAGTGGGGCAAAATGGACACTGTTATGAAGCGTTTAGAGATGTATTTTTTTTGATGATTTTATTGAAAAGCCGAGAAAATTTTAGCCGGAAAACAAGTCTCAGATTCATTTTTTTCGATTTTTTTGAAATTTCGATGTTTTTCAGCATTTTTGAAGGGTCAGCCTTTCCTTTCTCGAAAATCCTCAGTTTTTTGCAAATATCTCTGGTTCCATTGGTCGTAGCAATTCGGGGTTGATCTCCAATGAAATATGAGCTCATTTCACATCGATTTATGGGGTTTCGAATCCGAAAATATCAATTTTTGGATTAGTTATAGGCCAAAAATGGTTTCACAAAACTGTTTCACAAAAATGCCCATAAATACCTTGAAAATCGATATTTTTTAATTGAAAACCCTATGAATCGATGGCAAATGATCTCACCTTTCACCTCGATTTGTAATTTTCACTCTACGGCAAATAGAACGGAAGATATTGACAAAAAACTGAAAATTTTCAAAAAAAAAAGGGAGGCTTTTACTCCTCTAAAGCTCAAAAAAGTCAAAATCGTCAAAAATTCGAAAAAATTAATTCTAGCGCTTGTTTCCCGCCCAAAATTTCCTCAGCTTTCCAATGGAATCATTAAAAACAATCTACAGCCAATATTCCTATTAATTTCAAAAGTTTTTCATAATATTTGCCTGAAAATTTAGATGTGTCCATTTTACCCCACCTTCCCCTACATTTTGTTGTATAATAAGTTATTTGTTCAACAAAATTCAAAGAATTGTCACAGGTGTGATAATTTCATTATCATTACATTTTACCATGCTCTATGCAATTTTTTTAATTGTTCTCAAGGATAATTTCCTGTTCCAACTTTTTTTCTAATAATATTTTAACAATTAAGATATTACCAAGTCCTTCAAAATCAGATTCCAGAACTCCACTTCCATTATCGCTGACTGTAATACAAGTTTGTCCATAATCTATCAGCTTAATATCGACGTAAGTAGCTCCACTATCCAGACTATTCTCTACTAGTTCTTTGATCGCTATAGCAAGATCAAGAACGACCTGATCAGAAACAATTAATGTAATTCAAATTTTCACAAATTATCTAAGACAATAAAGTTTTCAGACAGATCAGTCACACTTTGCCACCAATTTTTTCAAAATATCTCGGAAAATAAGCGAGATAGAGCGATTTTCATGACTTTTTTGTATGTCTTGAAATTATCTACAAAAAATGTAACTCTGAAAATTGCTGTATCTCACTTAGTTTCCGTGCTATCCTCGAAAAACTGATAGTTGAGTCAATTCAATTTCACGACTATGAAATTTTCAGACAAATTCATCTCATTCCGTCCCCAGTTTTTTCAAAATATCTCGGAAACTAAGCGAGATAGCGGATTTTTACAAGAGTCTTCTTTGTTAGCTCTTGAAATTCTCTACAAGAAAGGATTGAAGCAAAATCGCCCTATCTCGCATAGATTCCGGGATAAATAGAATTGTTGACAAAATGGAATAATTTTTTCTGAAAAGTCCAGATTCGTAATTTTTATTTATAATAAAAAATATTATTTCTTACAATGACCTCACCTGTCCAGAGCAAATTTTATGAGCGACTTCTTTGCTGATGACATTAATTTTTTCTGAAGGTTCACAAGTCATTGTTGTTTGTTCCATTTCTTCCGACATGATTGTTCCATCAATGTTTTCTTTCGGCATCTCCATACAAATAATTCCTCCGAATACAACCAATTTTTAAAAGAGTATTATAAGTAACCAAAACATTGCAGAATAATTGATTACTCCATAATCATTTCGTTTGGTATTTCAATGGTAATTAATGGTAGCCCATTGTCAATAACGAGCAAAGCATTGCTCCTTGATATTCATGAACAAAAGCATAGATCAATGGGTCAGGTTAGGTATATCTGGGGAAACTAGGACAAAGTAGATCCCAAATTTGAAATAATTTACGATTTTTTTTCAGAGTGATGGAGTTTGCAAAAAAAATGGAAAAAATTTGAGAAGATGCTTCAACATGTTGACTTTGTTGGTGAATTTTTTGAAAATTTTCTGAAGAGGCCTTCACTCCGAAAAAAAATGTTTAATTATGTCAAAATGGGGGTCTATTTTACCCTATAATAGAACGTTTCCAACATCGGCTTCCTTCAGACCGTCCACTCACCGACAATCTCAGCTGTGATTTTCGTTTGTCCACACACATGGTGAGTGTGTTTATTAAAAGTATTAATTGCCAACGTTCTTGCAGCATATTTAAATTATTATTATTTAATACCGAATAATTGCAACGACATTATAGAAGTGAGTATAAATAAAGAATAATTAGTAATAATTTGATTTTCCCATTTATTGATAAAAAATTGAATTATTTATTGACAGAAATGGCACGAGTACCAGATGAAGAGTTGAAAAAGGCATTCAGTGAGCTCCAAGAGAAGATGATTGATACAACTCAGAAATTACGATTAGCTGACATACAGATTGAGGGATTAAAACGTTCCAAGCAGCATGCTGAATTAACGATAAAAGAAATAGCAACACTTGATGCTACAACAAAAACTTATGAGTCTGTTGGAAGAATGTTTTTACTCGATGACATAAGTAATATCAAGGAGGGATTAAAAAGTAGAATAAAAAATGCAGATGATAAAGTAATGACACTAGAAAATAATAAGACTTATTTGGAGCGTGATTTGAAAGAGAGTAAAAATAATTTGAGGGAAATGGTGCAGCAGAGACAGAATAAAGAGGCATCAGGCTAAATTGGAGTAGTGATTGTTGGGATTGTGTCCATAAAAGGAGATTTTTTTTTTCTTGTGAGAATGACAATTCATTGAATTAATTCATCAATCATAGCAATTCATAAATTGAAAAAAATTTGTAATGAATCAAAATTAAATAAAATCATTTTGGAGCAGACAAAATTTGTTTTATTTATTTACTCCCGCACTCGTAAAAAAAAAACATTGTATACATTATCATCAGTTTATGAAAAAGAAAATGTAAATTTAAATGAGATAAGGATTTAAAAATTTACAATGTAAATTTGTGTCAAGATAATATTAAATTTCTTAGTTTTTCCATTTTTTTTTTTTTTTTTTCATTCAATTATTTATGAATTATTTTTTTGTTATATTATGCGGGCAATACAGTTGTCGATTGGGGTAGTATTGTACTTGACATATTTTTTTTTCTTCATTTCTTGCAATAACAGTAATTATTTCACAGCGTGATACAAATATTTCAATTTGGAGCCCGGGAAATATTTGATTACAATTATAAAATTCAGTGTGAAATTTGATTGGAAAAATTATTCATTATTTTCAAGTGGTGAAACAAAAAAAAAATAATATGAAAACATCTTACAGGTCTATATCCCAATATTCAATTCTATCTATTTAAGTGTACGACCGAATGTCAACCAAAGAATAGCATTTTTTTTTTCATTCTTTTCATAATATTTTACAATGGATTGAAATTATCGAAGAGACAAATTAATAAAAATAATTGTACTCAGTGAGTAGTGAGTAGCCTACTTCTTACAAAGAAAAAAAAAAATTCGTAATAATAAACAAGCGAATAAATTATACCGTCATTGTTCCATTTTTTTTCCACGTTTCTTTACTTCAATTTGCTACAATTGTCAAATTCACTTAAATGCATTCCTTAAATAAAATTGGATTTTTTACTGTTTTTTTTTCCTTACTTATTTGCCTTGCTTTTTCTCCTTCCTTTTTTTTACGTAAATGATTATCAACTAAGCGTTATCAGTTTTTTTTCCTTCAATCAAATGATTATAAATTGAACGTTGGCTCGTCAAATAAAAACTGACGATACACAATGTAGTCTCAATTATTTTCTTACTTATTTTCATCTTTTTCCATTTAAGACACCACATTTTCTCCCAATAAAAAACATGATTCTCATCAATTTTATGTTTCACCATATTCGCTTTTCTGATAATTTGAATGCCAAATGTACAGACAATAAATACAGGAAAAATTGTGATTAATTTTTTTTTGTTTATTGGTACGTAAATAACGTGCAGCATTTCATAAATCTTCACTTATTTTTCCTTTTAATCTGTTATCAACTCCTTAGGTCTTTATCTAGTGAAAATTCTATTTACTGCGATTCTCACGATCAAGAAAAAAAAAAAAAATACAACACGCAGAAAATTCTCGTTCTTCGTCTCACGTTGATTATTTCTGCGCAATTAACAAAATTGTAGATTGGATATTCTGTGTCACTGTCTCCTCAGCATTTTCTCCTTTAAGCTAAAAAATTGTCCATGGAAAAAGGGAAAAAAAATGATACATTAATAAAAATTGTCCATGTTAATAAATAAATGAATTAAATCAAACCTGTAAAACCTTGTGGTGGCTGTCCTGGTACTGAATACTGTGGCCTGAAGTTTCCAAAATTAGCAGCACCAGCAAATGTTGCCTGCAATTGTCCTCCAGAGAAACCAGGTGGAAATTGTTGTGCTAATAATGCAGCCTGTCCACTTTGTGTATTACCACCACCAGGTGCTGTTGCTGCTAATCTACTCAGAATTGATCTCTCTGACATTTGTAATCGTTGTGCAACGGGTGGTATACGTGCCAGTGTTGCTGGTAAACGTGACACATCAGATTTCATATCTGACAATAATTCTTCAAGTTGATTCAATACTTTGTGCAGCACTGCATTAGCTGGCTTATTACCAGCCAGACTCTCTTTGCTCAAATGCTGATGTGATTCAGCTAGACACTCTACTTCAGCAAATCGTGCATTCAAACTCATTGCTGGATGATTTGGATCCTGTGTTAGATTCAAATAAGCAGCTCTTCTCAATTGCTCTTCGATAACAAGTGCCTGCTCGAGTAATTTGAAACGTCTTGCTAAGAATTTATTCTTAATCTCGAGGAAATTTCCCTTTCCAACGTCCATTTTAAATGGTTCATTGATAATAGCAAATCTAATATCATTCTGTATGTCCTGCCAGCGTCCATAGCCATGTGTTACAATGCCAGCGAGTAACCAATAATCATGTCTCCTGTGCCAAATTTCATACTCTCTACCTGGTACTGCTGCCTTCTCTTCATTGAGCCATAGTGTATGTAATTCTGTAAATCCACCATCAGCAATGTTAAACATGAATTTACGTTTTGGTTTGACCTCAACTTCAGTTTCCTTCGTTTCTTTGTCCTTGCTGTCTTTTTCATCCTTCTTATCAGCCTCGTCTTCGTCATCTTTAACAATAACCACATCCTCCTCTGTTTCAATCTTAGGTTTCGATTCATCCGATTTATCATCAGACTTCGTTGGTAATTTTTCATTTTTAACATCTGTCTTTTCCTTATCCTTTTCACCATCAACATCAGATTTGTCATCCTTCTTCTCTTCATCTTTATTGCTGTCTTTATCACCGGTACCATCAAAGTCCTTCGAGTCTTTTGGCTCGTCCTTTGGTTCTTTATTTTCAGAAACCTCTTTCTCCTTGTTATCATCCTTGGAATCTTTTCCCTCCTCCGTTGAATTTTCAATGGAATTTGATGATGTTGCTGTGCTCGTGTTGACAATTGCTGTTGATGCTAGTGCTGTGCTTGTTGCTGTTGATGATGGGGATTGAGTGGTTGATGTTGTTGTACTTGTTGTAGTTGCTGTAGTATCACTGGTTGCCGTTGTTGTTGTTGTGGTACTTGCAGCCCCAGGCTCTGATTTAACTGGCTCCACTGGTTTTCTTATCATCTCTGGCATTGAATAATAGCCATTTATGTGCTCAAACTCCTGCACTTTCTTTCTTATCAATGACATAACACCAATTCTCGTTAGAACGTGCTGACGACTAAGTCCCTCACGTGGTACACCATCAGCAAATGTTTCTGCATTATCAGCACCAGGCTCGCACAAGTGTCTCATGAAGAGTGATACGTAGGCCTTGAAGTTCTTTTCCGATTTGCCCCTTAGGTCTCGCACCAACCTACAGATAGAAGCAGTCCAGACTATAATTCTCATTCTGGGCTTGTTTTATTCTATAATAATCCATAACCAGTTGGATTAAAGCAAATTAATCCTGTCAACTTACCATTGTGAATTAAATGCATCCTGGGGTGGCATTCCATAGCGCATTATTGCGTTCAGGAATGCCTTTCGTTGTCTCGCGTTAAATCCAAGAACCTAGAATAATTAAATCAATCATTGATAAGTGACTCTTCGAATAAAATGTACAGAAAGACAATTCAAGAAATTCTGCTTTACACTATATCCTCGATAACTCATAGATTCATCAAAGCTCAAAAACACTGAACAAACCTCAATATTTCCATTAACCCTGGCAAGAAGTGGTGGCAATGGTCTATCCTTCTCATCTCGTCTCTCCAGTCGTCTTCTGCTTCTCCTCGACAATAAATCTCCATCACCCTTTTCATCGAAATCATCATCCTCTTTATCATCGTCACTCGGTGCACTGAAGTCACTGTTATAATCAGAGAGATTCTCCTGCCAGGGCTGATCATCCCTGGCTCCCTGATCACCAGTTACACCACCATCATTGTAATTAACCTGTTTACGTACACGTTTACCCTTGCCAAGGGTCCTGGCAATGTCCTCCTGCTGCTGTTCATAATGATGCCTGAGCAATTTAATCCAGTAAGCTGGATCAGTATTTTCTGCTTCTTGTTTAATAATTTCCGTATCAGCTTCTTCCTCAATTTCACCCTCTTTAGTAACATAAGATGCCACTTTGAATGAACTTAAGTACTCATTTGCCCAATTCTCTTTCTGCTCAATGCCCTCTTTACTTCGATCCAGTAATT
Organism: Aleiodes alternator; assembly: GCA_963921955.1. Classification (NCBI taxonomy): domain Eukaryota; kingdom Metazoa; phylum Arthropoda; class Insecta; order Hymenoptera; family Braconidae; genus Aleiodes; species Aleiodes alternator. Next base: position 1,582,752 of record OY998110.1, on the reverse strand, counting down.
CAGCAACAGCTTTGTCATCATAGTGAATGGCCTCGTCCTCTTTACCCTCTTCCTCCTTGAACAATTCCTCAGTACCAAAACGCAATATATCATCTAATTCTTGTTTACTGAAATTAGCACCTTTACCACCCATACCAGGTCTAACAACTAAATGTGTTAGCATCATTTTGCGTTTTGCAACTTGTGTAACACGTTCCTCAACTGAATTTCTCGTAACAAAACGATAAATCATAACTTTATTGGCCTGTCCAATTCTGTGTGCACGTGAAAATGCTTGAATATCGTTGTGTGGATTCCAATCAGAATCGTAGATTATAACTGTATCGGCTGTTGCTAAATTAATACCAAGACCACCAGCACGTGTTGATAATAAAAAGACAAATTGCTGTGCACCTGGTGCATTGAATCTATCAATAGCCTCTTGACGCTGTGTACCAGTTATATTACCATCAATTCTCTCGTACTTGTAGCCCTCACCCTCCAGATAATCCTCAAGTATGTCTAACATTTTTGTCATTTGTGAGAATATCAAGACACGATGGCCATCTGCTCTCAATTTTGTCAGCATTTTACTCAGTAATACTAGTTTACCAGCAGCTTTTATCAATGCTGATCCTTCGTAATTGCCGTTTGGTCCAGTTGGTGCTTCTTGTGATGCAGCTGGGAATAAGTACGGATGGTTGCAACATTTTTTTAGATCCATCATTATATTCAACAATGATACCTGTTGTCCACCGCCTTTTGGATTTAATGCCTCAAAGTTTCTTGTCAATATGTACTTGTAGTATTTCTTTTGCATCGGTGATAATTCAACACGTACAATAAATTCTGATTTACTCGGCATATTTTTTAATACATCAGCCTTCAATCTTCTCAACATATGGGGCCCCAACATTTCGTGGAGCTTCTTGACCTGTTCCTCCTTCGATATATCAGCAAATTCATTCTGGAATGCTGATAAATCGTTGAATTTATCACGACACAAGAAATTGAGAAGATGAAACAGCTCCTCGAGATTATTTTGCAATGGTGTACCAGTCAATAATAGCTTGTATGCAATATTGTACGATGCTAATAATCTGAAGAATTTTGATTGATTAGATTTTAACCTATGTGCCTCATCAACAACTAGTACAGCCCAATCAATTGAGCCAAGACATGCAGAATCAATTGATATCAATTCATAACTAGTTAGTAATACATTAAATTTAATTTGTGATGAGCGAATTTTTGATGCACGTCCAGAACGTACAGCACCTTCTTCAAAAGACAATTCATTTTCCCTAATGACAATTCTGCTGTCTTTATCACCAACATAAGTGACACAGTAAAAGTCAGGTGCCCAAGTTTCGAATTCTCTTTCCCAATTGATGATTGTTGACAATGGTACAGAGACAAGGAATGGACCCTTGCAGTGTCCCTCTTTGTAAAGTGAGTAGAGAAAAGTGATGGTCTGAATGGTTTTACCCAAACCCATTTCATCAGCGAGAATAGTATCTATACCCTGTCCCCACGAGTATCTCAACCAATTCAAACCCTCCAGCTGATAAGGATGCAACTGCATGCCAGTTATGTCCAAGTAATCCGGTTGTCTCTCGTACTTTTTCTTCAAATCAGTGGTCGGTTTGTCTGGCGGTGGTGTATAACGTTTTGGCGTTCTCTCTTCATCGTCAATCAATTCACGCGTCTTCGATTTCTTGCCTTTACCCTTCTTTCCCTTTCTCGAGGAAGTACCATCCAAACTATTAGCAGCACGCAGATCAAGATAATAATCAATAGCTTGTTTCAATCCAGGTATGTCCTCGTGCTCATCCTCCCATGTGGCCTGATCATATCCCAAGTCTCTCCATTTAACTAAATAACACGCTCTACCATCACGTTGATAACGATGATTTATAACTCTGTGAACAATCAACCACTCTGGACGTACACCGTAACGATAAAATCGTTCCTCTAGTTGAAGTTCATCCCGTAAACTCGCTCCGTCAGCTTCTTTTAATCGTTTAACACGATTGTCACTCTCGTCCAGGGGTTCCTCCATTTTCGGCGGTTCATCCATGTCGTATTTTCGGGAGTAATTCCTGAACATCAGAGGATGAAACACGTCGAGCTGGAGCTCAGTAACCCAATCACAGTGCCAGTAGGACATCTCAGCCCACTTAACAAAGAATTCACGAGTTCTTCTTGGCTTCGGAGCGGCTTTGCTTGTTGATGGCTCCTCTGACGCACTCTCTGGTGCCTCTTTCCATCTCCAGGTGAGGAGTTTAGCTACTTTACCCATCAGAGGTGGACAGGAACATCTTGGACACTTCCAATCACCATCAGGAATTTCGGACAGTGGTGGATTGAGACAGTGCGTGTGATAGGCACTCGTGCAGCTGTCACAGCACAAAAGTTCACCGCCATCTTTGCAGACACGACAGAACTCCATGTGCTCATCGTCGTCATCCGCAGCACCTTTCATTGACATATTGATTTTTAGTTTTTTTTTCTTTTCTAAATGTCTCTTTTAGAGAGCTTGATTGAATGAAAATTAAACCAAAATTCAATCCTCCATTCCGGGCTCAGAATCAAGGATTGTAAAAAAATAAAATCAAAATAATTTGATGCAAAAGGGGGGATTTTTGGGATAGGAATTTTTTATTTAAGGTACCTGTAATACCTTCGCCTTCGCAGTGGGGACAGCTCCATTTTCCTTCTGGTGTCTCCTCGAGTTCTGGCTCCAGGCATACCAAGTGATAGGCACGTGGACATGTATCGCAGAGAATAATCTCACCTCCTTGCTGACAAACTTCACAATAATCCTGGTGATCAGTCTGCTGGAATATAAAAGTTGAAATTATCATAAAGCCTCTTGATTTAGTTACAAATTTTACTTTGTCAAAGAGCAAAGACTCTATTTCTCTATTTCTGAAGGAGTTGAGCGATTATTTAAATTTACACCTGTAAGTAAACAAATGCCCAACTCCCCCATAATACTTTCCTCTCCATCCGGGAATTTCGATGTAGTTTTCGTCTTCTTTTTCTTCTTCGTTTTATTTCCAATCTTAGTCTTTGCCTTCCTGCGAACCGGTGGTTCAGTCGGAACCTCCGGGGCAGCATCCTCGTGACTCTTGGCTCCGCTCTCACTGCCCGGTTGTTCCTCAGCATCAGCAAGCATCTGCTCAAACTCCATATCAGAGTCTCTGTCTGATCCAATAGCACTACCCTCTGCCTCTTCATCCGAGCTACCTCTCTTTCTTTTGCCCAATTTAATCTTGAGCGTTGGTACCTTCGATGCTTTCTTGCCTTTCTTTGCCCTTGATCCACGAGATTTACGTTTACGATCGCTGTCCTCATCCTCATCTTCGTCGTCATCAATCTCCTGAATTGGCGCACCACGACTCGCTCTTGATGATCTATTGTCATCATCAACATTAGCTGATGAGACATCAGCATCTGGCTGTGTATGTGGATTTAATTCTGAAAAATCACGCCATTTTGCAGCAACCAGCATCATTAATTTTGACATTGGTACTTTTGGATTTTCCTTAGCAAGAAGTGGCCTAACATGCTGTTGAAATAATTTGTACGTTGTTAAATTTTGAAAATCAGCATCTGTATATTCAATTTGTACATCAGTAAGGCCAAATGTACTGCAAACTTCTTCGATCGTTGGCATACCAGTCGCTGGCTCCTGGCTCTGTGCTGCTTGTGTACTGTGACTCGATGATTTACGTGATGATGACTTTCTACTCTTGCGATTACTCGCATAATCACTGTCGTCACCACCATCAACTACTTCACCACCACCACCGTAATCACTCTCATCACCAGAATCAGATTTTTTCTTTTTCTTCTTTTTCTTTCCTTTTTTGTCCTCACTTCTTGCCTTCCTTTTTTTTCCTTTCTTCTTTTTGCGCTCCTCTGGCTCATAGTCGTCATCCTCCTCCTGTTGATTAAATCAATATATCTTTTAATTGCAAGCATTAACAATTATTGAATAGAGAAGTTTCGAGAAGGGGCTCATTTCAACGTATGAAATCGGGTTTTGTAGAGACTCTTTCCGGAGAAAAATGATGGGGCTACAAGAAAGGTTGTTACATAAATTTTCCAACGAAAAAATTAGAAAAAAAACTTAGTTTACTCCAAAATGATTGAACTCCAAAAATCACCAGATCATTTTGAAAATACCTCAGGACCTATTGCATTTACGAGGATTTATCAAGAGATCTCTTTTGAAGTTCATTAAATTCTCTACAAAAAAGGTCTCTTGTTATTTTCCCCTAAACCCACTCGCTCCAAAAATATTCACGAGAGAATCTCCAAGTAATTTCCAAAATTACAGAAAACAGAAAAATTCTGTTATTCTCCTTCCATAGTTTAACTCAATTGAGCTAATTAAAAATCAATTTTATAAATATTCAAGAGAATTAAAAATAGCTTGAAAAGAAACCCTAAAAATTCCTGTAAATGCATTGCTCATCAGATTTTCCATGTAAATTGAAAAATCAGGGACTTACAAGTCTCTGAGATTCTTCGGCATCTGAGGAGCCATCCAATGGCTGATTGACATTTGCTACTGTTGTATTAGACTCCTCAACGTCTCCTTCTCCTAAAAAAGAAAAAAAATCATTAAAATTCATTAATAATTCATAAACCGGTGAAAGCCGACAGAATCAAGCAGTCTCAACGAATTTCCCTTAATCAATCCCATAAATACAGGCTTAAAAAATAATAAATGATGGAAAATTCATTAATTTTCAAAATAATGTGAATATAAATTTTTTTAGTTAATCCGCGTCTCGTGAATGCTTTGTGCAAGTGTGCGGTCGCCGCCATTTTCTTTGGAAGGGCGAACTGCCGCTCTCCTATGCCGTTTTTCTTTGGAAATAAATTTGCCATCTGAACTTGACATTAACAAAGAAACTAAAAAAAAATAAAATTTCCCTCTTCCAAAAAATAATTATGATTGATGCCATCATGCACACTAGCAATAGAACCTTTCTCATTCCTAATAAATAATACACATATTTCATGTTTTTTTATGGATCAATGCACTTTCGGCAATTACACGTATGCAAATGTGTATTGATAGCACCTATATCTACATGTTCTAATAATACAATCTTAAAAAAGAAAATGAAAAAAAAAAGAACAATTTCGGAGAATCCGAAGATTTTCGGAGCAACTGCTCCAATTTTAAATAACCATCTACTGATTATTCCTAATTACAATAAATTTTTCATGAAAAAAAGTCAATATTCTCAAAATAATTTAATTATCAAAATATGAAAAAGATAAATTCATCAATATGAAAAATAAAATTTCAATTTTCATGCAAAATTCTCTGTTTATCTTCGAGTCAAATACAAATATTCTAATGATTAAAATGAGCAACATAAAAATTAATTAATTCAACAAGTAATGAGACACTACAAACATGTAAAATCTACAATAAATAAATGAGATTCACTAATCCAGCCAAAAATAAACGTAAAAATCAGCCTCAAGTGATTGAAATAAAAATAAATGAAAACAATTTTAATTGAATTAAAATTAATATTGATCTATGACTTTTCCACCCAACAATTTGACAAAGGTAATGAATAAACAGAGAGAGACAGAGAGATTGAAAAAAAAGAGGCTAAATGACCATGGAAAAGTGATGGCAATCCGAGTGAATCACAATGATAGAAAACACCGGTTAAAATTACCCATGATTATTATAAAATTTGTTTTTTTTTTCAAAATTTAATCCTGATACTCCAGAAAAATATTGAAATTTCAATTGAATCAAAGATGAAAAAAAATAATCACTTCGACAAAAAAAAAATATGGAAAAGGACCAATTGACATGGCAGCCATCGTACGAAAAGCGCGCGTCCTCCCCTGCGTGTCTCTCTCGCAGGCCAGAGAGTAACCCAAGTGTGCTTGGTTGCCGGAGAGAGAACAGACCTTCGTTTTCGTCCAATTTTTCCTCTCTCTCTCACACTCCTCATTTTACACGAAAAAAAAAAGAAAAAAATCGGCAAACGAGCAAGTATATTGCAAAAAAATGAATAAACATACCAGCATAACTCTCCTCGACTTCCTCATCTGACGCCATCACAATTAAACTTTAATTCTTAATTATTGGCCCAATAATTTATTGACAATTCATGAACAAACGTGGAATAAAAACGGCGGGTAAATGCGACATTAACGGCGTTACTAGATGCCTCCACACGCTCGGTAAAACTGCTTCGGTAAACTTCGTAGCCCCAACTGGCTACTCGGTCTCTGCACCTTCGGCTAAGCGTTCCTCTTTTATTTTTTTTTTATTTTTTTTATTCAGTATTACTCCCTCTCTCCTTCACACTCTGTTTCCATGTGTTGGGTAATGCTGGACGCACTTACACACGCACACGAGGTGAAATTAAAACGAACAAAAGAAGGGAAATATATATATATATATATGTATAGTGTATGATTTTTCCCACAGTATTTTCCTTCTCTCACAGCAGAATACTACGATTCACCTTGGCTCTTGGTTACTACCGTACTGCCTTCCTCTCTCTTTGTCAACGTACTTTGTACTATGTGCTCTTCTTCCCGTCTCACCCCCCTCAATTTCTGGCTCCATTCGACACTTGCCCCCCACTCTACCGGCTCTTTCGACTATTTTTCGTTTCACCCCGAGAACACCCGCTAGACGCTTTTTCATATTCCTTTTTTTAAGTTTTTGTGATTTATTGTATGCCGATAGGTGGAGATGTAGGTGCTATAGATGCATTTTCATGCAATTTTTGGATTTTTAGAATTGGGGGGGAGGGGGGCATTTCGCAATGTTTTAAGGGGGGGTGGCAATGGAAGTCAGGATAGTTTCATGGAGAAAATGTTCTAGAAAAATTCATCAACAATTGAATTCATCAACATTTTCTGAAAATGAAGTCAAACTTCGTTTTTTTTTTTTTTTAATTAGAAACGTGTTTTCAACAGTTTTTTCCTCCGAAAAAAATCATCAGATCTTTCTTCCTCAATTTTTTCTTCCCCAAACAGCTCAATAATTCAAGCAAATTGTTTCATACATTTTTCATGAAATACATTTTCAAGGAGAGCCAATATACTCTTTATTTGCCCCAAAAAAAATGTAATCTCGTATGATATCAGCGAATGAGTTCATCTAAACGTTGATAAGAAGAACACATTTTTCTTCCTTTTTTTTTAATGAATTTCGGAAGAAAAATAAAATTTGTAGATCGATGGCTCTTTTTTGTTGGCTCAAACTCGAGTGAACTAAACTGTACACCTGCACTTGCTTAAATACCATATTTCTCAGAAGGTTTTTATGGAGGACAATGACATTAGGGAGTACAATGTAGGCCCCTTTAGTACTGGTTTAACAGGACTTGGAAATAACATTTATTCAAATTGAAATAGTAACAGCAAAACCAGTATTTTTCTAGTATTGTTTTTATTCTGAGATTTCATTTCTTTTTTCAAATCATTCTCTGTTACGAACAATACACGAATTTACGGTTTTTTGCAGGCTATTTACATTATTGCATTTTGTATTACAGTTTTTTCTCTCCATTTCAGCGAAGAAAAGTCACTAGAATAATTTTTAATTTCATTAATTTTCATTCTGGAGCAAGCACGTGTTCAATGCACTTTTTTAATACTATAATCAGAATGAAAATATTCCATTTAAAATTATAATTAATTAGACTCAGTGTCTTTTATCAGTTTATTATAATAATAGAAAATGAGATTATCAGATTATCTATGATATAAGAATATTCTTGTTAATAACATTATTTTTTTCTCTTACAGATCGTACAGTTATAGGAACAAGCTTTCACAGTTTTTTTTTTTTCATCTGTTTTCTATGGCATGAAAGGACTAATGTTTTTGTTTTTTTCCTTTAAGCGTTTCATAGTTATCGTCAATCGTTATTTTACTCTTCTTCATGATCATATTTTTTTCTCTTCATATAATTAAAACGGCGACAGTAAATAAAGTAACAGAATAATAGGGAATGTTTCTAGATATTTCGATTTTTTTCTCGAAATGTCTCGGGAATCAATGGAAATACAGCTTTTTTTTCATAAAGACCTCCTTGGAGGTCTCAGTCTGTTCTCCAAAAAAAAGGTCTCTGTGAAAATTTCGCTATCTCGCTCCATTTTCGAGATATTGCACAAATACAAACTTCAAATTTGACTCATTTTACTTGGAAAATGTTCTTCTCTAATTCTTCCCTCAAATAGAAAATACTCTACTACTTTCTTTTACTCGATGCACTAAAAATTGGCCGACAGAGTTTACATTTGGAAATTAATTAACGACTGAGTAACACAAATAGTTCGTGCTATCGATGAAAATAACAGAATAATTAAATAATTCCATGGATTATTCATTCTTTTCAACCATAATCAACGCTCAGTGCACTGAGTCCTTTTATTTTAATTGCCTCAGCAACTGCACGCTCGAGAAAATCCTGCTCATCACCATCATCAATTTTTTCCGTTACACTGTCATCAAAATTATCAATTGTACTTGATGATATTATTTTTGACGATGTTGTTGCTGTTGGTGCATTAAAATTCTTTGATTCGGAAAATTCAGATATTTCTGTTGTGCATGAAAAATTATCGTTTTCTATTGAATACTCATCAAACTGTTCAGAATGTACTAATCCATGATTTCTTATTGCCATCATTACAGCTGTATCTTCCATTTCTGTGCCACGAAATGAACGAAATCTCGATGGATCTGCGTGTGGACCGAGAATTGAATTTTCCATCAGACGATTTATCGCATTGTCAACAAATCCCTTGGCAACTTGACATGCCTGCCATCTTCGGAGATAGTCTTTCGTTGGCTCCGGAGACTCTTGCGTTGTTTGATGAACCTTAATCATTTGAAATAATTTTTTTAGTTTTGAAAAAAGAAAAATATTTGTTTTGGGATGATTATGAAATTTTGATAATTCAGATGATAATAAAATTACCAAAAATCTGACAATTTTGTGGATTCTTCTGAACGAATAAATTATTATTAATGAAATATTTAAAAAATTGGCATTTGTAGTTTCTTAAATTTCCTGTATGTGCAAGGATTTCATGTTTTTGAAATAATTTATTTCTTTGAAAGAAAAAAAAATCTAAAAATCGTTAAATATTTGTAATTTTATGCAACTAAAAATAGCAGCCATCTGACAATTCTTCTGTTTTTTTTGCAAACTGATAAATCATTGAAAAAAAACTAGAAGTGCAATTTTTTTAAATATCTTTCTTTTACAATAATTTATTTTTTTTTTAGAAAAATGTAAACAATTCAGTAATGAAGAGGTAAAACAAGATAAGTCTCTTTTTTTCTCATTAAGTTTTTCGGAAATACCTTAAAAAATGATCGAGAAAGAGCAATTTTGCCCAAAAACTCTTCTGTAACTCTTGAAATTCTCTACAAAAACAGATGAATAATATCACCTTGTCTCGCTTAGTTTCCGAGATATTTCGTTCGAAATGACCTCAAAGATAAGTCGATTTATCCTGTTTTACCTCTTCACTACTGAATTGTCAGATGTACGTTCATTTCGTTATCATCTATTTTCAGTATCCTAAAGACTATTTAATCTGGTTTGAAATTTATTTAATAGTTATTAATTAAATTATTTAATTAGTAAATTTATTAATAGTATTTAGTTTTAGTCAATTCTCATCGATTCATCTTGCCCCAGAAATTTCCAAAATACTGGGGAAACCAAGAAAATTCATGAAAATTCAGAGATTCCAAGCACATTTACTTTATTTAGTAAATATCTCAAAAACTATGAGGTTTACCAGAATTTGTCAAGAGACATTTCTCAAAAAGAATTCAATTCCCTACGAAAAAATGTCTCTACTCATTTTCCTCTAAATTCCCTCAATTCCAAAACTATCTACTCAACAACAGCGGAGGATTTTTTTTCAATTCTCCCCAAATTTTCAATGAAACAGTTGATTTTTTCAAAAATCAGGGAACAGAAAAGATCCACCAATTCTCTGTTCATTGAAACTTGAAAAAAAAATCTCAACTCATAAAATTAATCTTCTAAATCTCAAAATCATGAATAAATCATTGCTAATTCGAAACAATTAATTGGTGCACCTCAGAATAATAAAAAAAAATTAATTAATAAATAAACTGTAATAATACCATATCATTGTGCCCCTCATCCAGACTGTTTACAATCTTCATGCATTGTCTTTTTGGTGGTGCAGGTCGTTCATGATCCTCTGTATCAGATTCCTCGACGTCCGTGGCCATTTTACTCAAATTATTGTTAATTGACAAAAAAGAAGCCAAAATTTTTCTCTCAAAAAATTGCAGTAAAATTGTTGTTAATCGTAGCTGGTAAAAATAAACAAAAAAAATTCAAAATAAAGCTCAAAAAACTCTTGAAACACCTCTGAATAATAGTAACAAGTCTTTCTCTACATCATGCGTAATATTTTCTCTCAATTTTCAACTCACTGTCATTATAATAAATGAAAAAAAAAATCAAAAACATTGAAATTCACACGATAATATTAATACTGTTGATTTAAAAAATTTGCCTTTACCTATTGCGCAAGCGATTGAAAATTAATGATGAATATATAGCTATGTTAATTCACTGGATGAATCAAAACATTGGTGTGTGGCTGAAGTAAACGTCAATAAAGGCAGCAATGGGCCACCTTAATCCACACATATATACACGTACACTTACATTGTTAACCGACAATTCCCACTGAATTCTCCTCGTACCTCGAATGCCTCAAGATGGCGAGTTATCTAGAGAATAAATAAAATTCAACAATAATTATCGAAAAATCAATGAATTAACATTCATGTGTGTATTTACGAAATTTCCTTTGCTCCCGCCAAATTTATTGTAATCAATACTAATTACAATTACTTACAAACTTTTTTGAATGTATACACATACACACAAAGAGGAAAATATAAATGAACTCTCGTCTCAGGCAAAGTGCTTGGGTTCTTTACCGAACGCACACACACACACACACAAACGAAATATTTCATCAAGATGGCGCACAAGTAGACATGTGTGTGATAAATGAAAAAAAAACGTCTTTTCTACAATATATAAAATTTTGACACGATTTTTTCATTATTTGATGTTTTTTTTTTATAAATAGTGAATATAATAATATATTTGACACTTTCATTACTGTAAATAATTTATTGATTAATTGATACAGAAAAGATATTTAATTACAATTGATTATGGCAGCCTGTGGTGATTATATTAGAAGTCAATTTCCAACTATTGATGATGAGATGTATCACTATGTTGAGGGTAATGTCAAATTATAACCTCAAAATTTCAATTTCTTTTTATTTATTCATTTTGATGATTTTAAAGGGGTTAATTGTCATTGTAATCATGTTTTTATTGTTTTTAAGGGATTCTTGACAGCTCGAAGGATGACTTCGAGGATGGAGATGAGGTTTATGAGGCCATTGGACAGGTTCTACACGAGGTAGCTGATAAACCTGAGAACGAGGTTAGGTCTGTACAAATTTTCTGAATTTCAAGTGTTTCAATTTCATTATTTCAATGATTTTTAATAAAAATTATGCACATTAATAAGGAATTATTTAATCATTTTATGCTTTTCATTTTCATTAGCTTTTCTTGATTAGTCAGAGAATTCTTCATTTTCCTGGTGATAACATAGGGGAGAGTGGGGCAAAATGGACACCGTTATGAAACGCTCAGAGATGGATTTTTTTTGATGATTCTATTGAAAAGATGAGAAAATTTTAGCCGGAAAACAAGTCTCAGATGCATTTTTTTCGATTTTTTTGAAATTTCGATGTTTTTCAGCATTTTTGAAGGGTCAGCCTTTCATTTCTCGAAAATCCTCAGTTTTTTGTAAATATCTCTGGTTCTATTGGTCGTAGCAATTCGGAGTTGGTCTCAAATGAAAGGTGAGCTCATTTCCCATCGATTTATGGGGTTTTAAATTCAAAAATATCAGTTTTTGGAATAGTTATAGGCCAAAAATGGTTTCACAAAACTGTTTCACAAAAATGCATATAAATACCTTGAAAATCAATATTTTTGAATTGAAAACTCTATGAATCGATGGCAAATAATCTCACCTTTCACCTCCCGTTGGAATTTTTACGCTATGACAAATAGAACCGAAGATATTCTCAAAAAACTGAAAATTTTCTAAAAAAAGAAGGCTTTCACCCCTCTAAAATGCTCAAAAAAGTCAAAATCTCCAAAAATTCAAAAAAATTAATTCCGGCACTTGTTTCCCGCCCAAAATTTCCGCAGTTTTCCAATGGAATCATTAAAAACAATCTACAGCCAATATTTCTATTAATTTCAAAAGTTTTTCATAATATTTGCCTGAAAATTTAGATGTATCCATTTTACCCCTGATGTCCATTTTGCCCCACCTTCCCCTACTATTTTTTTGCTATTGAGCTATTGATGCTCGAATTTCCTGCAGAGATTAGTTGATTAAAGGGTGTGATGATCGTGCGTAGATTATTTGCGAAATATCTCGGGAACTATTGGATTACGGAGAATCTATGAGAATACATTGTCTTTAGCTTGTGAGATTCGCCACAAAAAAGGTCTCTTGACAATTTTTCCTGAACCCCGTTGTTCTAGAGTTATTCCCCGAAAACTCCACAAGTTAAAATTTTTAAAGAATATGAAGTTTTCAGACAAATTGATTTCATTACGCCACCAGTTTTTTTTTTGTAAATGTCCCGGAATTTAAGCGAGATGAAGCAATTTTCATAATTTCTTTTGTGACTCTTTGAAATTTTCTACAAAAAATGTGATCATGAAAATTGCTCTATCTCGCTTAAACTTCGAACTATGTCTAAAGAAACGTTGACAAAATTGAATCAATTTCTCAGTAAAATTGATGGAAGACAGGATTTATTCTCTTCGGCATAATTTTCAAGGATTTTTTGATTTCAGGCAAATATGCGAGAATTTATTGGAGATGCTGAAGGGCACTTCCAACGATGGTGGGGGGAAATTGAACGAGAGACGAAAAAATGGAGTTAATAAGGTATTAAATGCACCAGTTCATTTGGGAGCAATGGCTGCAACATTAGAGGAACAGGTGGAGCAAATCAAGAGCATCTGGGTGACGACGAGAGACGATACGATGGTAATTAGCCCATCTTTACTAGACCAATAATCGTATGTACAGTTTACCGAAAGAATTATTTATGTAAAAATGGGATGAATTCTCTACTATTTCTTCTCATCTTTACTCGATTGACGTTGAATTATTCTGATTCCTCTAAATTTTGGACTGCATGAATTCCGTAATAATCTAAAAACAGTTTCTAAGACCCTTGAATTAAGAAAAAATTCTGTTACAGAAAGTGGACGCAAAGAAATTAGAAAAAGCAGAGGCTAAACTTCAACAGAAACAAGAAAAACGTACTGGCCAAGAATCAAATCCAAAACCTAATAACGTGATATCAAATCAAGCATCAGACACTGCCAGTGCAAGCCAAATGATGAGTAAAAAAGACAGTAGAATGGAGAGTAAAGGCGGTACTAATAAAACATCGGATATTAGAATTGAAAACTTTGATGTTGCTTATGGTGATCGAGTACTGCTGCAGGGTGCAGATTTGACACTAGCATTTGGACGTCGATACGGTCTTATTGGCCGCAATGGACTTGGAAAAACGACACTCCTCCGTATGATTTCGAGTAAACAGTTGAGGATACCATCACACATTCGCATTCTTCACGTGGAACAGGAGGTTGCAGGTGACGAGACATCAGCCCTTGCTTCAGTGCTAGAGTCAGACACCGAGAGAAGTGCTCTACTGAGTCGTGAAATAGAGCTACAGGCTTTGATCGAGAAAGAGGGTGGTAAGAATGACAGACTTGGTGAAGAATTAGCCAGAGTTTACGAAGCAATGCAGGCAGCAGAGGTTGACAAAGCACCATCACGAGCAAGTGCTATTCTCTCTGGTCTTGGCTTTTCCGTGGAGAGACAGGCCTGGCCAACTAAAGCATTTTCCGGTGGTTGGAGAATGAGACTGGCCCTTGCACGTGCATTATTCTCGAGACCCGATCTTCTATTGCTCGATGAACCCACGAACATGTTGGATATCAAGGCAATCCTTTGGCTGGAGAAATATCTTCAGAATTGGCCAACAACGCTTCTAGTTGTTTCTCATGATCGTAATTTCTTGGACACTGTACCAACTGATATTTTGTATCTCAAAGGACAGAAAATCGAGGCTTATCGTGGTAATTACGAGCAATTTGAGAAAACAAGAGGTGAGAGAGAGAAAAATGCACAGAGAGAGTATGATGCACAGCAGGCTAAGAGAGCACATGTTCAGGAATTCATTGATCGTTTTCGTTACAATGCCAATCGTGCCTCGAGTGTTCAAAGTAAAATTAAGATGTTGGAGAAATTACCAGAATTAAAGGCTATTGAGAAAGAGGCTGAAGTTACACTGAGATTTCCAGATGTTGTACCGTTGAGTCCACCGATATTGCAGTTGAATGAAGTATCATTTCGTTATGAAAGTGCAGGGACTAATGATTTCTTGTTTACTGGAGTCAATCTCACTGCTGGATTGCAATCAAGAATTTGTATTGTTGGTGAGAATGGAGCTGGTAAAACGACATTGTTAAAAATTATTACTGGCACATTGAGCCCAACACGTGGAACAATACATATTCATCGGAATCTCAAGTTTGGATATTTTAGCCAGCATCATGTGGATCAACTTGACTTGTCTGTGTGCCCTGTTGAATTATTGCAGAATCATTTTCCTGGTGAATTATACAATAATGCAATTATTTTTGAAGAATGAAACAGTGATTTTTGGTAATGATTTTCATTAAACTATTTATTCTATTTGTCGCAGGAAAACCGATCGAGGAATATCGTAGGATGCTGGGTAGTTTTGGCATAAGTGGAGATCTTGCATTACAAACAATTTGCTCATTGTCAGGTGGACAAAAATCTAGAGTTGCATTTGCACTTATGTGCGCGGCTATGCCGAATTTCCTGGTTCTCGACGAGCCGACGAATCATCTTGACATCGAATCTATAGAGGCATTAGGAAAAGCTCTCAACACATGTCAGGTGAAAATTTATTTTTATATTTATTTTTTTGAGTGAAATCATGAAAAGAGACAAATTTTTGATTTGTCCTCTTTTTTTTTAAATTCCAATTAATGACTGCATTAATTTCCCCCAATTTTATGAAATTCCATTTTTTTTTTCACAGGCTGGAGTAATTCTCGTGTCTCACGACGAACGTTTGATACGACTAGTTTGCACAGAACTGTGGGTATGTGGACAGGGATCGATACGATGCATTGAGGGTGGCTTTGACGAGTACAGAAAGATTATTGAGAAAGAACTTGAGGCATAGAAAAATTCATATTCCACACAAGACTCTTATTATCTTCATTCATTCATCATTGTTAATTCAAATGATTGCGACTCAGTGGCTGATAAAAAAAAAAACATTACTGCCTAAATGAATACACCAAGGCTTAGTTAATTTGATAATAGAATATACGTTTATACAGATGATTTTTGAATTTCCATAAAAGAAAAAAGTCTGTAATCTTCTATGAACTTTTTGGCTCCCTGCATGCTATTGAATAATAATAAAAAAAAAAAGGAAAAAAAGGATAAAAATATTATGATTTAACTACGAAATAAGAATTGTTATCTGACAAATTCATGTAATTATAGTCTGTTTAATAGTATTACAAGTTTAATCATCGTTCTAAATTATTTATCATTATAAATTATAACATTTGGCCATGAATCGCATAAATTCAACGAAATTAACTAGACTTCTCATTTACTTTGTTTCTTTTCTTTTCTTTATATTGTTGAGTTTATTTGATCATTATTTGCAAGCAAATATCAATGAAATTGATTAATGTTATATACAAAAGAATAATTTGTAATTAATTTTCTATTTTTCATTGTTTTTTTCTCTCATTCTTCTCAATTGAATGAAAAAGGAAGTGATGAAATTAAACAATAACTCATCAACTTCATCAACACGCCGAGGATGCTGCATTGTGTTGCCACTGTTTACCCCCAGATGAAGCATTCAATTGCATCATTGAACTAGGTGTGGGACTCGATTGGAGCGGTGGTGCTGGTGCTTGTTGTTTAGCAGCTGGAAGTTTTTTTTTTCTTTTTTTCTCATTTTTTTTCTTCATAAATCCCAGATAAAATTTGGTAAAAAAAAAATCATGCGGTGTGTTTGCCAATAATTGTGATTGCTGGTGAATCAATGATGCAAAGAAGAAATTCACAAAATGAGACGAGAAAAAAAATGGAAAAAAAGTGCCTCAAAAAAATTTTGAACAGATATTAAACCACAAGTATAAACTGAAAAGAAGGTAGAGAATTAAAAAAAAAAAACGAAGGATTTTTTGACTAAAAAAATGCATTTTTCCATGAGAGTAACCAGTGTCAAAAATGGTGCATTTGCTAATTAAATGAAACAATGTTTCAAGCGCCCATGCCTTACAAAGCTCATTTACAAACAAAACATGAATAGAGAAAAAATAAGGATAATATAGTATTAAAGGTAAAAAAAATTATTGAATACTTTTTTTCATTAAGTGTTAAATATCAAACTGACAGGATTGACGTTTGAGTGTAAATCCAAATAGCGATTGATTATTGATCTCACCATTTTTACTATTGTAGAACTTTGGTACACCTCGGAATGGCTCGGGCGATGGAAATGTTGATATTGAGTGAAATAATTCACTGAATCTTGATTCTAAATCGTGTGAATTATTTACAGCTGTTTGGCCATTTGATAGTGATAAATTACGGGTTGGTGGAGTTGGCGGTGGCTGTGGTGCTACTCTTTGATGTGTTAAATTGGCACGATGTGGAGGTGGCGGCGGAGGCGGTGGCATAGTTGGCGCTGTTACTGTGTTTCTAGATGGTGGTGGTGGTGCAGCACGTGTTACAGATGTATTACTTCCAGCATTTGATGGATTCCTGGAGATTGGAGGCGATGGTGGCCTGGCAACTGGTGGCCTTAGAACTCGGTTCATCGGCCTCTGCAGTGTCTCATGTAAGCAGTCCTGAGATTGATGCAGAGACGATGGAGTTGGTGCTAGAACTGGCGGTGATCGTGGTAGTCTCATGCTCTGGGCTCTTGAGACACTGCTTCCACGCAGCAGATCCAGTTTCTTTGGCGGTGGACAGGGCTTTTGAAGTGTCGAGGCACCAGAATTGGCACCAGGCGGTTGACCCGGTGGCTTTGGTGCTAGCGTTGGTTTGCCGAAGCCTTTTGGAGGATCAGCGGGTTCATTTGGTGGAATTTGTGGCTTCTGGGCTGCTGGTGGAGGCACTGGAGGTGGACCACGTTTCATTGTGCCTGGGTTTGGATTATTCGTTGGTGGCGATGGTGGTACTGGTGATGATTCTTTGTCGACTATTGCTCCTCTCAAGCCTGTGGATCTCAGTTTTGGCATTCCACCTGCGAACAAACCACCAAGGCCCATTGGCGCACTTGGTCCGTTGCTTGGAACCGACGAGGGTGATGTGGGACCAGTTGACACTGGACTTGAGCCATTTTTTACTTTCCCTGGAATTGGCAATCAGTGATTAATGGATTCTAGGCATTAGGAATTGATTATTCGGTTTTTCTATTCATGTGCTCCTATTATTATTGATTGAAGATGACGATTGAATTGAATTATAGCAGAAAAGGAATTTAATCTCATGAATTATTTACCTGAGATAGCTGGTGCACTTTTGTCAACAGTAATTGTTTTTTTTAGTGGTTTACCAGCTCGAATTGACTGTAGTAATAAATTTCTACCCTGTGGATCAGTGCTGCTTGTTGTATTATTCAGATGAAAAGCTGGTGGCGGTGGTGGCGGTGGAGCTGACATCTTTCAATTATCTTGTTTCTGTATGAAAAATAAATAACTTTATTATTGATGCTCAGTTCATCGATACGTTGTATAAACTGACTGATTAAATCCATTGAAATAAATAACTGGGAGCAAGGATCTACGGATGACTCACGATTCAATGGGAGTGTCTTGTTTCATTACCAATACCATTGTTAATATTGACCACTTTGTTTCAGTCCATTTACGTTCAATTGCGTGAAACAATTATTTAAAAAAATTCTTATTAAACATTAAAATTTCATGTTTAATGTGGAATTATTCAAAAAATTCAATGGATATGTTAGATAATTCATTTTGAATTATTCCCAGATTGATAATAAATTAATTAAAATTTTTCGAATTAAGATGATTTTTGAATGATTTATTCTGTATATTTACCTCCTGCAGAGTTCCAATTTTGCCTTGACAAATGAATTTAGAGCATTGACGTTTCAAGTGTTAGAGTATTTTGGAGCCTCTTACATATTTAATTGACGTTATTTTTGATGAATTATTCACAAGGCTTGTCTTTCACTTTTTATGGGGTTTCTACAATTGAAAGTGACTAAATTACAATAAAATTGGAGAGACAACACTGTAAAACCCACACAACACAGGCACTTTCAATGTCGATCAAGCCAGGAGTCCTCCTGGTCACCCACGACGTAAAAGAGAGAGGGAAAATTGACGACAAGGAGCACCGAGGGAGGCGCTCTCACGTTTTCGTTTTGAAGTGTTAGGGCGATTCCACAATGGAAGCTAAAGCAGCGCACTGCGATTTGACACGAGATACTTCAAAATTTCGAAATGCTATTATTTAAGGGGGACAGATTATATTCAGGCATCTATTTCGATTTAGAAATATAATTCAAATATAAAAACAATGTTCTAATAGTACATTACACACCTAGGGAGGCAAGAATACATCTGGCGTGTGTATGCTATTTTTTTCAACAAAGAGAGTAAAGAATCAAGTTTCTGACAGAGAAAAGCGCGCGTAGTTATCAGCATATTATGAAATTGAGAATGCCATTCGGAAGCTTTCTGCCAATTGCATTGACAGAATATTAAATTTAGCAATTTAGCATAGTACTGAAACTTTCAAGTAACGCACAAGGAGCGGATGTCTGCTTGTTTTTTTTTTTTTATAACATGTTCATTAAAGCCAGCATTTGTGCATATGAATACATCGTTATTTTTTTTTATCACTTAGATACTGGGAAACATGGAAAACAGTATTTTTCTAAGCCTAACAGTTTTTAAGGCACATACATACTTATTGAGCTTCGTAGTGGAATAATTCTTATACATTTTCTGTATTTGTTTTTTGAATTATTCGTTGCGTTTTGTTTCTTTTTTGTCTGGAGACTGTTTTTGCTTCTTATTATAGGTTCTTATGTGATCAGAAACTGGCAGAAAATTGATCACTCTTAGCAGTATATACCCCCACCTCTGCCCTTCATGCAGTAATTTAAATTGAATTTTCATCATATTTTCGGTACATTATACTTTGCGTGACCTTTGCGTGTATTTGTGCAAATAGCGTGAACATATTTATTCAGACCCAAGTGCTCAGGGCTACTTGTTATTTAGCCCTGAGTGCTCGGGGTTATTATTTATTTAGGACCATCGAGATTTTTTTTTTCAAGTTTTTGGAGAATATCTATGGAATCAATAGTTGATCATTTCCCGACAGTTTGGCTGTTCGGTCTGTGTACGGCTGGGCGGATCTACTTCCTTAGATCTCCTTAGATCTATCCCAAAATTTAGATCTAGGTAGATCTAAATCTGTTTTTCCCGGGTGGTGTAGTATCGTGAATTGTAGCCCTTTTCGAATTGAGTCTGTGTCCAGCCAATAGATATCTAGCAAAATTGGGATCTATAAAAACCAAATTATGGAGATAATATGATTTTTTTTTCAACTTAGTTTTCTTTCTTTTGAGAGATTCGAAGAATATGAAATTTTTAGGTATCCTCCAAATTTAAACCATCAGTAAAGTAAATTTCGTTGGCAATTCGAGAGTTATAGCATTGACAAATTATCGAAGTTTTTATTTCTCAAACATTTGTATATTATAATTTTATAAAACTTAATCGAAAAACATGAATTTTCCCATTTTCGATTATTGTAATGACCATAATTAATAATACTAATTTCACACAAGCTGTGCGGGAGTTGAAAGCTTGAGTTTTATAAATTAGCAAGTGTTTCAAATAGCTCAACAATCAATCCTGGATGATGTTTCTTCAGATTTTTATAGCCCTCAGTTTTGATCGCCTCCTTCATGTTAGACTTGATGAAACGAAAAGCTTGTGTCTTTAATTGTGAAGCTCTGTACCGATCAGCCATGACCACAATCTCTGCAGCATTCTCTACATTGATATTCTGATATAGAGTCTTCTCGCACATAATTCTGAGCTTTTGTAAATCGTATCTGTCAGCAGCATCAAGAAGATCAATGACATTTGACTCCTTCAAGTCCGGAATTTCATCTGTGTAGATGAATCGCAGAACCTGCTCAAGTGTGTTGACATCCATATCCGTTGCATCAATCTTCATGGTGACAGTTTCCTCCCAATCTCCTTTGAACATGGTGGCAAAATATGAGCTGCGTGCTGTCAAAATCACTCTGTGAACGTGAAACCTCTTCTGGTTGGCAATTAAGGTGACATCTGCTGTTGTTTCATCATCGTACAATAATCCAAAGTGATGAGCAAGACCACATTCTGGTATTTCAAATGATGGTTCAATAATAGCTGGTGGTAGAGGTGTTAATTTAGCCTCACAAACTATATGTAACTGGCCATCAGAAAGATTCGCTATTAATCTCGCATCATGGTCACTTATGAAAGGATCGAAGCCATTCTCCTTGCTCAAAAGGCCCGAGTACTTCTTTGAAAAAGAATATTCAGAAAATAAATAGTTACGAATTTTAAAAATTAAGTCAATCGATAATTTTTTTGGCTCTCCTCGATGCATCAAGTGTAATCCATAGTTGTCATGGCGATTGAAGGACAACTGTAGAAACCATTCTTCATTTCCATAATCTGGTACGGTAAATGGATATGTACTACTGCTGATTGCAGTATCGTCGTCTGGCAATATGAAATGGAACTCGAATTGAAACTGGATAGGCTCCGTTACTATCTGATTCGGTTCACTCATAATTACTTTTTCCAAAAATTATTATTCTTTGATCTTTTTCATCTGTTTTCAATCAAGCTCCAAATGCAAGATGTCAGAGATGACAATAAATGACCAGACTCTACTGAGAATCAACTTCTTCTTCTTCTTTATTGTGCTGTGACCGTGGTCACAGCTGGCCTTCAGCATTCATGCTATATAGCCAACTTCATTACTGAGAATCAACTAAATGGCTAAGTTGCTAATGTGGCGTATCTTTGATTAGTCATCGTGATATCTCATTAGATGGCCCCACTTATCGGACAAACCAACGGGAAAGAGGAATCATTGCAACGTCACTCAAGGTGGTGTGTATGCTATTTTTTACATCGACGAAGCGGAAAACAGACGTTTTTAACTGAGTGAAGCGAGGTAAATATTAATAGTAATGTCTTTGATAACCTGAGACTTCGCAAGTACTTGGGATACCCTCAGCACTTGGGATATTGAAATATAAATTACTTTTATTTTTTTTTATTTTCAGTACATGGACTTTCATAATTCCATTTCCACACAAGCTGTTTGGAAGTTGAAAGCTTAAGTTTTATAAAGTAGCAAGTGCTTCAAATAGCTCAACAATCAATTCTGGATGATATTCCTTCAGATTTTTATAACCGTTGGTGTTGATTACTTCCTTCATGTGGGAGTTGATGAAACGAAACGCGTGTATCTTCAATTGATGAGCTCTATGCCGATCAGACATTACCACAATCTCTGCAGCATTCTCGACATTGATATCTTTATACAGTGTCTTCTCGCACATTACCTTGAGCTTTGGTAGATCGTATCTGTCAGCAGCATCAAGGAGATCAATGGCATTTGACGCTTTCAAGTCCGGAATTTGGTCTGTGTAGATGAATTGCAAAACTTGATCGAGTATATTTGCATCCATATCTGTTGCTTCAACCTTCTTGGTGATAGTTTCCATCCAGTCTCCTTTGAACATCGTGGCAAAATATGAGCTACGTGCTGTCAAAATCACTCTGTGAACGTGAAACTTCTTCTGGTTGGCAATTAAGGTGACATCTGCTGTCGTTTCATCATTGTACAATAATCCGAAATGATGAGCAAGGCCACATTCTGGTATTTCAAATGGTGGTTCAATAATTACTGGTGGCAGAGGTGTTAATTTAGCCTCGCAAACTACATGCAACTGGCCATTAGAAGGATTTGCCATCAATCTTGCATCACGATGATCTATGAAATCATCAGAGCCATTTTTCCTGCTCAAAGGGCCCGAGTACTTCTTTAAGAAGGGATATTCAGAAGATAAATTGTTACGAATTTCCAACATTAAGTCAATTGAAAATTCTTTTGGCTCCTCTCGCTGGACCAAGTGTAATCCATAGTTGTTACGGTAAAAGGATAACTGTAGAAACCATTCCTCATTGCCATAATCTGGTACGGTGAATGGATATGAACTACTGCTGAGTACATCATCTGGTAATACTATAAAATGGAACTCAAATCGAAAGTGGATGGATTTTAGCTCTTTTACTGTCTGATTCAATTCACTCATAATTACTTTTTGAAAAATGAATACTATTTAATTTCTTCAGTATTTTCTCAATCAAGCCTCAAATACGAGGCATCACAATTCACAATAAATGACTGGACTCTACTGGAAATCAACTGAATGACGAAGTTGCTAACGTGGCGTAATTTTTATGACTAATCGTATTCGATTTTTACATATCCCCACTTCCCAAACAGACCACCGAGAAGGAGGGATCACTGCCACTGCAATCATATACTTGCACTCTAAAAGTTTCTCATCATTTTGTCGTGTTCTTTGCTAATGCTGATTTCTAGATAATTTTATTGGCTCCAAAAAAGGTCTCTTGATAAATTCTTGGAAACCTCACTGTTTCGAAGATATTCACAAAATGATCAATTGATTGTTAAATTGTTATATTACTGAGATTTGCGTCCATAGTGGAATGAAATTTACGATGCATTTGCATTAATGGAATCATGAAGAGAATGAAGATAAAAGAATTGTATGAATATATTTTTAATAAAGTTTTTTAGAAAATAATTTTTTATTGAAATTTATTTATTTGAATTTAAACAAAAATCATATTTTATCAAAATCGTAAACAAAAGGAATAAAAATTGAAGCGATAGTTTGAATGCATACGTTTTCTTATGGAAATTGAATGATGAAAAATATAAACGTGGTTTGCTTATCGTAATGAACGTAACTGATAACACCGATTCCATGGAATCGGTGTATGCATACAAGCTGCACGGAACGTAAAACCTTCAGTTTAATGAAGAAACAAGTGCTTCGAATAGCTCAACAATCAATCCTGGATGATGTTCCTTTAGATTTTTATAGCCCTCAGTCTTGGATACTTCCTTCACGTGAGACTTGATGAAATTGATAGCTTGTGTCTTTAATTGTGGAGCTCTGTGCCGATCAGCCATTACCAAAATCTCAGCAGCACTCTCGACATTAACATTTTTATACAGCGTCATCTCGCAAATTGCCTTGAGCTTTTGTAGATCGTATTTGTCAGCAGCATCAAAAAGATCAATGGCATTGTCCGTTAAATCTGGAATTTGGTCTGTGTAAATGAATCGCAAGACCTGCTCAAATGTGTCTGCATCTAAATCCGTGATATCAACATTTTTGGTGATAGTTTCCTTCATTTTATTCCTGAACATGGCAGCAAAAAATGAGCTGCGTGCTGTCAAAATCGCTCTGTGAGCATGAAGCTTCTTATTGGTGATAGTTAATGTGACATCTGCAGTTTTTTCATCATTATACAATGATGCCAAATCATGGGAAAGATCGCACTCTGGTATATTAAACTGAGGTTCCCTAATGACTGGTGGCGGAGGCGGTACAGCATTCAATTGAGCCTCACAAACGATATGCACCTGGCCGTCAAGACGACTTACCATTCTTTCCAATGATTTGGAATCTATGAATGATGAGAAGCCATTTGATGCTCCCAGAAGACCTGAGTATTTCTTTGTAAATGGATGTTCAGGAGATGAAGGGTTACGAATTTCGAACGTTAAATCAATAGAAAATTTTTTTGGTATATCATCCACGAGTAAATATAAATCGCACTGGCCGACAGAATTTCGGGGAACAAACAAGTCAATTTTCCATACCCCATTTCCATATTCTTTTACAGTAAATGAAACTGAGTTGTAGGTCGTCGAATTAGTGGATAACTGAAAATTCCATTCACGTCGAAACTTGATACATTCTATTTCTGTAACTGTCTGATTCTGTTGATGGCCACTCATAGTTCTGTTTATCAAAAAATAACTATTCCTCAATTCGGATTATATATTCCCCATGGAGGATAGAAGAGAAGGAGTACGAACGAGGTGGGAGTAGGGGTAGATTTTCGTGGTCGGATTTTAGGCTCACTAGTATAGTTCTTGAACTGCCACCATAGCGCTGTTTTCGTTCATAGAGGGTATGGCGGGAACATGGAGGATAGAAGAGATTTCCCAATAGTACTCATACTATATATTTGTTTGTTAATTTCAAAGAATTTTAATTGTAATAAGCTGAACAATGATGTCAAAATTTTGAACAGACGTATTATTTCAGCGAAAGCTGAGTTTATGATAAAACAGTTTCTCAATTCGACCGTTCTTTTGATTTGCGGTAAGATGTCCCCATAAGCGTGACTACAGCGCTACTATCCTCCATGATATTCCCAATTAAGCTGTAAATGGAAAACGTCTCAATAGATAATGAATGATTGAACTGGACTGAATGCTTATAATTTTTCTCACTAGATACCCAGTAACCTTGAATAAAAAAGGAATTTTAAGCATGTTCCGAAATTCACTGCCAGTACTGAAAATGTATAGTTTCAGTGACAGAAACTATACATTTCCAGTACTGGCAGTGAATTCCGGAACATGCCCTGACTCATCCGGTCAAGTTTAGGAACACTGAATCAATTTAAAATTTGGCGCGGAAAACTCAATTGAAGCTTCATGAATCTGGCTACATGTTACAATTGGCAACGAAATCATAAGGTTTTATAAGGTTATATTAAAAATGTCAACGGTGAATATCTTTAAAACATGTTGGTCGATAGAGAAATATTAACAGAACTTTTTTATGATAAATTTTATGGGCTCCAAAAAATGTATCCTGATAAATTCTCGCCAACCGAACCATTTCCAAGATGTTTTCAAAATAATCAAAATGCGATGATTTTATTGTTGTATTATTGAATTGCGTTTGTTGTGACGTCAGCTTTACAAGGCAATTTTATTAAAAATACCATGAAATACATGAATTCAATGAAATGATGAAAAAATTGCATAAATATCTTAACTCATTGTTAATGTTAAGAAATAATAAAATTCTCGAAGAAATAATTTATTTTTGCAATTTATTTAGGTTTTTTCAAAGAATAATTATATTTCATCAAGATCATAAAAAAAATGAGAGAATAAAACATAGTACGAATACATGAATAGGTGATTATTTTTGTGGAAATTTGATGGTAATAAATATAAAAATAATTTGACTATCGTAATGAACATAATTAATAATATAAATTCCAGACAAGTTGAGAAACAATCAAATGTTTCAGATTGACGCACCAGCATTTGCTTCAAGCAGCTCAATAACCAAATCTGGATGATGTTTTTTCAGATTTCTGTAGCCCTCACTGTTGATGACTTCTTTTATGTGAGACGTGATGAAATTGAGAGCGTCTGTCTTCAATTGTGGAGCACCATGCCGATCAGCCATTACCAAAATTTCTGCAGAGATCTTGACATTGATATTTTGATGCAGAACCTTTGCACACATTGCCTTGAGCATTTGCAGATCGTATCTGTCAGCAGCAGCAAGAACATCAATGGCATTGTCTTTTAAATTCGAAACTTTGTCTGTGTAGATGAATCTCAAGACCT
The DNA here is from genome assembly GCA_963921955.1 of Aleiodes alternator. Classification (NCBI taxonomy): domain Eukaryota; kingdom Metazoa; phylum Arthropoda; class Insecta; order Hymenoptera; family Braconidae; genus Aleiodes; species Aleiodes alternator. The sequence goes on along the minus strand of OY998110.1, from coordinate 1,556,746 downwards.
GCTCAAATATGTCTGCATCCAAATCCACTATATCAACATTGTTGGTGATAGTTTCCTTCATGTTATTTCTGAACATGGCAGCAAAAACTGAGCTACGTGCTATCAAAATCACTCTGTGAGCATGAAACTTCTTATTCGCAACTGTTAATGTGACATCTGCAGTTGTTTTATCATTGTACAATAATCCAAAATCATGAGAAAGATCGCATTGTGGTACATGAACTTGAGGTGCTGTACTTACTGATGACAGTGGCTTCAATTCAGCTTTACAAATTATCTGCACCATGTATTGGAAAGGGCTCCTCATGAGTTTCAATGAATCAAAATTTATGAAAGATAAAAAGCCATTTTCTTTTTTCAAGGGACCAATGTAATGTTTCCAGAAGGAATTTTCTGGAGATAAACGGTTAGAAACTGTGAATCGTAAGTCGATCGAAAATTCTTTTGGTTTCTCTTGTCGATACAAATATAATGAACAATAATTAGAAAAACCTGAGACTTTGGACAATTTCATCCTCCATTTTTCATTGCCATAATCTTGTAAGATAAATGGAGATGAAGTGAGATCCGTCATGAAATCATACAGTCGAAAATTCCAAACACGTCGAAAACTGATAGACTTTTGCACTGTTTGATTGTGTTGATGGCCACTCATTGCTCCGTTCTTGGAAGACATCACAATTGACAATAAATGACGGAGCTCGAATAAGATTCAATAGCGGTATATTGTTTTTTTTGTTTTCAAATCCTTTTTCTTATATATGGGTCGAAGACCGAGTTCCATTCTACAATCGAATTGTCTGAAGAATTAATTTTTTCAGGAGGTTCAAGCGGTATCTATTTATGTTTATAAACGAATTATCTGAAGGATTACTTTTTCAACGGGTTCGTGAGGAGCGAGGGAGGGGGAAAATTAATGATGAGCACCGAGGGGGGCACTCACGTTTTCGTTTTGTAATTTTAAGGTAATTCCACAATGGAATCCAATACGGTGTGCTGTGATTGAATGTGAAATACTTCAAAAGACAATTTGGTTGATATCTTTGGAAGTATTGGGTTTAGGAGAATATTTTACGAAGGCTTTTTCGTAGAGAATCTTGTCAACTTCAAAAAAGTTCTATTGAATTCGCGTAAACCTCACCGTTTCGCAGATATTCTCAGAAAGAGCTGTAAGCGATTGTTATATTTTTATAAGACTGAGATTCACATTGGTTGTGATATCAGCTTTACAGTAGAATTTACATAAATTTTAAAACAAAGTATGAAGCAAGAATTCTATAAATGTTTTCACCCATTTTAACTTGGAAGATTAATGAATTTCTTTAAAAAGTATTTCTCTTTTATAATCTTTTTAGATTTTGTTAAAAAATTATCATATTTTATCACGATTCTAAACAATAGGAATGGAAGACTAATAGATAGTATGAATGAATACATTTTTTATGGGATCTAGATAATAGAAATTTGAAAATTGTTCGTTTATCGTCATGAATATAATTAGTAATACGAAGTTCCCACAAGCTTTTCAGAAGAAAGAAGCCTTAGTTTGATAAAGTAGCAACTGCTTCAATTAGCTCAACAAACAATTCTGGATGATGCTCCTTCAGATTTTTATAGCCCTCAGTTTTGATTACTTCCTTCATGTGAGTCTTGATGAAACGGAAAGCTTGTGTTTTCAATTATGGCTGAGAATATGGCAGTATCTCTGCAATACTCTCAACATTGACATTTTGATACAGTGGCTTCTCGCACATTGCCTTAAGTTTTTGTAGATCGTATTTGTCAGCAGCATCAAGAAGATTGATAGCATTGTCCTTCAAATCCGAAATGCGATCTGTGTAGATGAATTGCAAGACTTGCTCAAGTGTGTCTGCATCTAGATCGGTTATATCGACATTCTTGGTGACGGTTTCTTTCATGTTGCCTCTGAGAAACAGGAAGGGGAAGTTGATAACGAGAAGTTTCGAGGAGAGCACTCTCCCATTGTAATTTGATGGGTTCCGAGAAAGGTTTCTTGATAAATTCTCATAAATCTCGCTGTTTTGAAGATATTTTCAAAGTTATCTACAAGCGATTGATCATATTATATAACTGAAATACTCACATTTCATGGAAGAATTATAAAATTTACATGTGTTAAAAAAAAAAGAATTGTATGAGTATTTTTGATATTACTTATTTCTAATGTTACGGAATAATGAAATGCTTAAAAAGAGAATTATTTTATGATTTATTTGGATTTTTTCGGAACATAATATATCATTAACATGGTAAACAATGGGAATGGAAAACTGAGAAATAGTATAAATGCCTCAAGAAATTTTTTTCTAGAAAAACTCGATAATAGAACATATATAAGTAGTTTGATTATCGTAATGACCATAACTAGTAATACCAATTTCACGCAAGTTGTTCAGATGATAGAAGCCTCAGTTTAATAAGTAGCAACTGCTTCAAGTAGTTCAATCAACAATCCTGGATGATGTTCTTTCAGATTTTCATAGCCCTCAGTTTTGATTACTTCCTTCATGTGAGTCTTGATGAAACGGAAAGTTTGTGTCTTCAATTGTGGAGCTCTGTGTCGATCAGCCATTACCAGAATCTCTGCAGCCTCCTTAACATTGACATTTTTGTACAGCGTCTGCTCACACACTGCCTTGAGCTTTCGTAGATCATATTCGTCAGCAGCATCAAGAAGATCAATGGCATTGTCTTTCAAATTTGGGATTTGGTCTGTGTAGATGAATCGCAAGATCTGCTCAAGTATGTCTGCATCTAAATTAATTATATCAACATTTTTTGTGATAGTTTCCTTCATGTTATTCCTGAACATGGCAGCAAAAACTGAGCTACGTGCTGTCAAAATCACTCTGTGAGCATGAAACTTCTTATTGGCGACAGTTAATGTGACATCTGCAGTTGTTTCATCATTGTACAATGATCCAAAATCATGGGAAAGTCCGCATTTTGGTATATGAAATTCAGGTTCTATATTTACTGGTGGCGGAGGCTTCAGTGGCTTCAATTCAACCTCACAAATTATATGCACCATGTCGTTAATGGGATTCATGACGCGTGTCAATGTATCATAAGTGATGAAAGATGGGAGGCCATTTTCTTGTTCTAATGGGCCCGAGTACTTCTTTGTGATGCCATGAGTAGGAGATGAGTGGATAATGACTTTGAGGGTTAAGTCAATCCAAAATTCTCTCGGTTTATCATTCAGGCACAAGTATAATGAGCCAGGTTGGAATGTTGGAACAGACAACCTCATACGCCATTCCCCATTGCCATAGGCTTCTATGGTAAATGGGCATGAAGTCCAAGAACCTTTGTGTTCGTATACTTTAAAAAGCCAATCATAATGAAACTTGATAGATTTTAACTCGTTCACTGCCTGATTCTGTTGGCCACTCATGATTCCGTTCTTCAATAATAACTATGGCTCAATCTTTTTGGTATTCTCTTCTCCTTTCTTCTTTTTTATTAAACTCCAAATGAAAGACGTCACAATCGACAAAAAACAAGTGAACTCTACTGAAAATCTTCTTCTGTTTTGGCTTTAACCGTAGTAAGTCATCCGGCAGTTGCACTGGGGATCAACTAAGTGGCTAAATTTATAAGGTTGGCAGAACTTTGGTGACCAACCAAAAGCTCTAGGAGCGTTTCAACAAGGAAATTGAATTATTTTATTATGCAGCATATGAGTGCTAAGAAGTATGGATAGTCTCTTTTCTGTGCTGTCTAGTTGTACCAGCGAATAAATCGACATCGGCTCCTTCGGCTCTTCTTCTTCTTTTTCGTGCCGCGACTAGGGGCTGGTTGGCCTTCAGCCTTAAGCTATACAGCCAATGAAACTCCTTCGGCTCCAGTACCCCGACATGTAAATCTTCGCTTCGGACGTCGATTCTTGCATTGGTACGACAATACCGGACAACACAGTGCGACACTGAATTCCTTGTTGGTAAGCACCCCAGGGTTGCCAGACGTACCATACTCATGGTATTCATACCACAAATTTGCCCATCATACCATGTACCATTCAAATGACTTATGGTACACCAAAAATACCATAATTTGAAAATTCCACTTTTTTTCACGTTACTTTCACAACATTATGCATCATCAACATATATATTGATCTACATCTAGTCGAAATGGGAAGGAAGTGTCACATTTGAGAGAGTTAAACTAAAAAAAAATTTGTGTTGATGCGAAGAAATACGTTTTCCACCATTTTACTATTAGAAAATTCATGGAAAAACCGAAATTTTTTTCATTTTCCCAGTTTCTACTATTTTTATTTGATTTCCCCCAACATAAAATTTTTAGGCAACTCTATAAAAATTGCAGTCACACGCAGTATATAAAGATATACACAAACGAGAGCTTGTAACATTGCAATTAGAAATTTTTGATATTTTCCTTCCATACGATTTCACAACGGGAATTTCTTCATTATCCATTGATACCATAGTTTTTTTGCGGATACCCTATTTTCCTTGAGTTTATACCAGAATCGGCTCCCTAGAGTCTGGCAACCCGGAAGCACCCTCTTATTAAATGCAGTCACTTTTCAAACAGGCCAATAGAAAAAAGGGCTCTCTGCAACGGCTTTTGCATTCTCAGACTCCAAAAATCAGTTTTTTTTTACAGATCCCTCTTCCCGCCACTTTAATATTATAGTCCGATTTTTGAAAGGATTACTTTTTCGGGAGACTCAGGCCATATCTGAGCTAGGTTTAATTAAGTTAATTAAACCTAGCTACGGTAGCTAATTAATAATCAAATTAACATAATTTTTAAAAAAGTAAACCTTTTGAAAAACAGACTATAGAGACGACAGAGTGGTGGCGCTAGTTTCCACAAATCCACCGTTCACGGGACTTCCCCTTCCCCCTCCACTACCCACGACTGGCAGCAAGCCATTCGACCACGTACTAACACACGAGAATCACACGAATCATATGTATATGTAACTGTCGTCACACAATACCGACACAAACAGACACAACGTGGCATTATCCACGACAATTTTATTTCATACTTGCGTGGCTGTTTCGTATAATTTTTCGACAAAACAGGTAAAAAGAAAGAGAGGAAACGATCGATTAGCAATTTATATTTTTTCCTCTATTCTTCTCATTAACTTTGTGAATTTCACAGATAATGGCAATTCATTCTGATAAGAAAGTGCATTTGTTTTTACTCCAATTGAAAGAACAGTGATAATACAATTTTGTCGTTTCATCGGAAAAATAGTTCAAGTTCTTATAATAGGTTACGTTTTCTAGAGATGAACGTAACACACTCGTCTAGTTTCATAGTTTCGAGTTATTTAATACAGACGGAATAACAGTCTGTATTAAATTTGTTAAATCACACTGAATTTGCTACATGATTCTCAACAGAAACATTAAGAAACGTGTATACATTAGTCTTCGGTGAGTATACATATGTTTTCCAATGGTCTATTAAATTAAATGTACTATTTCAATTAATCAAATGGACTCGTATTTTCAAGATTGAGAAAATCATTGTCACGATGAAGAGGAAAAATGAGAGGCAAAGTGTAATGGAGAATGGCCAGGAAGAGCTCACTACAGCTCATGAGCATGGTGACATTCGTGGAGATGAGGGCAACATTGCTCTTCTATTATTTTTATATTTACTTCAGGGCATACCCCTTGGATTATGCAGTGCAATTCCAATGATACTACAAAATAGACATGTTTCGTATAGACAACAGGTATGTATTCCATTTATTGTTTTTCATTTTTTGAGATCTCTGATGTTTTGATCTCAGAATTAAATTTAGGGGAGATTGGGGCAAAATGGACACTGTAATGAAACGGTTAGAGATGGATTTTTTTTGATGATTCTATTGGAAAGCTGAGAAAATTTTAGCCGGAAAACCAGTGTCACATTTTTTTTCGATTTTTTTGAAAATTCGATTTTTTTCGGCACTTTTGAGGGGTTGAGCCTTTGTTTTTTTTGAAAATTTTCAGTTTTTTGCAAATATCTCTGGTTCTATTGGACGTAGCAATTCGCGGCTGGTCTCAAATGAAAGGTGAGCTCATTTCCCATCGATTCATGGGGGTTTTAATTCAAAAATATCAATTTTTCGGATAGTTATAAGCCAAAAACTGTTTCACTAAACTTTTTCACAAAAATGACTATAAATACCTCGAAAATCGATATTTTCAAATTGAAAACCCCATGAATTGATAGCAAATGATCTCACCTTTCACTTCCCATCGGAATTTTTACGCTACGACAAATAGAACCGAAGATATTCTCGAAAAACTGAAAATTTTCAAAAAAAAGAAGGGATTTACCCCTCTAAAATGCTCAAAAAAGTCAAAATCGTTAAAAATTTAAAAAACTTAATTCCAGTACTTGTTTCCCGCCTAAAATTTCCTCAGCTTTCCAATAAAATCATCGAAAACAATCTACCGCCAATATTTCTATTAATTTCAAGAGTTTTCCATAATATTTGCCTAAAAGTTTAGATGTGTCCATTTTACCCCTGATGTCCATTTTGCCCCACCTTCCCCTAATTAATTTTCTCTTATATTCACGAATATTTATAAGAATACAAAATTTTCAGACAAATTAATTTCATTTTGTTATCTGTTTTTTCCTCCAATATCTCGGAATCTAAATGAGAACGAACGATTCTGCTTTGATCATTTTTATTGCAGAAAATTTTTGACTAAAAAGAAATTAGGGCAGAATCGCTCTGTCGTACTCAAATATTCTCAATAAGCTAATGGAATGAAATCAATTTTTCTGCTTTTCTTTGCAGTCACGTATTTATCGTAATTTCCAATTTATTTTTTCCTTGTCTAGGCTGAATTTAGTTTTGTACAGTGGCCATTTTCATTGAAACTCCTTTGGGCACCAGTTGTAGATGCAATTTTTTCTCAAAGATTTGGAAGGCGTAAAACATGGCTCATACCCACACAATACACAATGGGTTTATTCATGCTGTATCTTTCCGGACATGTGCAGCATTGGCTCAATGACGATCAGCAAGGGCCAAGTATTGGATTACTTACTGCATTATTTTTTGCTTTGAATGTTCTTGCTGCTACGCAGGATATCGTTGTAGATGGATGGGCATTAACCATGTTGAAGAGGTAATATTCACTTGAATTTGAGTTTTAAATATGGAATTAATGAATTAAGTGTAGAAAGATGTTCCTGATTTTTTTTTCTCCTGCAAATATCTTCGGAGCGAGAGACTTTCTGGAAATTTATCAAAAGACCTGTTTTTAGAGCCCAAATTTTTTTTTGTAAATCTACTCGTTGCGAAGATATTCGCGAAAGAATCTGTTCGAAATGTCTTGACTTCATTTATTAATCGAATTACAGGAAAAATGTAGGATATGCTTCCACCTGCAATAGCGTTGGACAAACCGCAGGATATTTTTTGGGTTACGTGTTGTTTATGGCTCTTGAATCTGCAGAATTTTGCAATGCTTATCTCCGATCTACACCCTCGGAAGATGGTTTAATTACATTGCCTGGTAAGATAGTTCTTCAAGTCCTTCACTTTTGGAGTTCTCAAAAGTGGGCAGAGGCTCAAATGTAGGCAAGGGCTCAAGAGACAAATGACTCAAATAAGTTTCTATTCTTTTCTTGTATGTTCCAGGTTTTCTGTCATTCTGGGGATGGGTATTCATCATTTGTACAACAATCATAGCAATCACTAAACACGAAGTCGATGAGAAACATCGTCAAACTGATGACTTGTGGAAAGATATCAAGCATTCATACCGTTTACTTTGGGGAACAATGAAATTACCAACTATTAAAACAACTGCTCTCATTCTTCTCACTTGCAAGGTAATCAATGAATATTATCAGATATGAATCAGTAGTGAAGCGGTAAAACAGGATAAGTCGATTTTTTTTGCCTATCGTTTTCTTCCAAATATCTCGGAAACTAAATGAGATGAAGTGATTCTTTTTCAATCTTCTTTTCCATAGAATTTCAAAATCTACCAGAAAGGTAAGGCAAAATCACTCTATCGCGCTTACTTTTTGAGATATTACATGGTGCATAATCACAAAACTAAGTCGACTTTTCTTCTTCTATTTCTTCACTTCACAAATAATTATTCACGTGTTTATACAAAATTTAATCGATAATTTACTGTCTCATCATTTCGTTATTAAATGAATTTTTCATTTCATCAGATTGGATTCTCGGCATGCGATGCAGTAACTGGGTTGAAACTAATCGATTTTGGTGTACCGAAGGAGAAAATTGCACTCATGGCGGTACCATTGATACCACTGCAAATTGTCTTGCCACTAGCTATATCACGATACACCGTTGGTCCCAGGCCAATGGACGTATTCCTCAAAGCAATGCCATACAGACTTGCCTTCGGTCTCGTTGCTGTAGGCCTAGTATGGATAACACCTTCCTTCATACACAATGGCGAAGTGTCGCCCTATTACTTTGTTCTTCTTGTGTCATTATACGTGTTTCATCAGGTAAAACTTCAATTCTATCATCATCTAAATAATCGAAAAAATGCACATAACATAGAAAATGGCAGATATTTGACATCTTGATTTTTAGGTTTTTTAAGCAAATAAATTATATTAAAAAAAAAGAAAATATGTACACGTAGAAAATTGAAAAAACTAAGTGTGCAAATTATAACTGCAAATTATAAGTGTAATGTTTGAAGAAATTGTTCTTTCATACTAATTAATTGGTTTAAAAGAATTCAAAAAAATCTTGGGCGTGTGCTAATTCCATTATCATGAAATGAAGTACCTAAATTCTCTGATGTCTTTCATTTTTTCATGGGATTACAGATAGCAGCAAGCAGCATGTTCGTAGCTTGCATGGCATTCTTCGCCAAGGTCAGTGATCCTGCTGTTGGTGGAACGTATATGACGTTTTTAAATACACTCTGTAATCTTGGCGGTAATTGGCCAGCTACTGCTGCTCTTTGGTTTGTCGATGCACTAACGTGGAAATCATGCAGCAGTGATGCTAGTAATGACTGCAGCACTATTGCTGAACAAGAGGTATTTGAAAAGAAGAAAAATTTTTTCATAATTGGATTGTAAAGACCCATTGAAAAAAATCATATTTTCTTGAAAATCCTTCACCTTGTAATAATTTTTCTCCTTTCATTTTATTGCAGCAATGTGCAATAACTGGAAAATGTGTCACCTTACTGGACGGGTATTACCTGGAGAGCATTGTCTGTGTAATCATTGGATTCGTATGGTTCAGATGGGGCAAGAGAAAAATCAACTATCTTCAAGAGAGACCAATGAGGGATTGGAAAGTCGTACTGCATGAGAGTTAACAATTATTGACTGTCTAGATTTTTATTCACAATTAATTCATCCCGGTTATTAATTCGGATTCTTGCTGCTTTTTTTTTTGAAATAATCTCAATTTTAATAAAAGAGTCAATTTATTTAAAGTTACTGATTTTGTATATAAGATGTTTGATATTGGTATTTGGAGATGGAAAAAAAATAAATAAAAATCCATAATCAGCACAATATTAAATTTTAAGGAATGAAAACAAAGTATTTTGCAGATAGAAATTATAATAAAATTGATCTCTATTTATTTTCAATCCAAAATCATTCCATGATTTTTTTTTTCTATTGTTTTCAGAACTTAAATTTTGTGAGAATAAAAACTGTACATAGATTAATATTATTTATGGAATTATCAAATATTTCTTTACCTTCATTATTATTGTAACTGAAAAGTTAGAGAAATTTTTGTAAGTAAGAGATGTAATTACAAGAAATTCTCTCGAGTGAATGAAAAAGAAACACGTAATATTCATCAAATTAAATATATTTTCTTTAGAACTTCACAACATCAATTACAGACCGACCAAGCAAGGATTCGGACAATTAGGCCTAGTATCTAACATAAAATATATATTAAATTGTTTAACATCATTGTTAATTTAGCTAACTACTAGTATTTCTCATTTCTGAAGAAAAATATAGAAAATTTGATGTCTATTGTACGCTCAGCGACTGTTAAATGATCAATCGAAATCTAGTGATATTAATTAAGAAAAATGCAGTCTTCACTCTTCTTCGATAGAACAAACATCATAAAAGATTTTATGTTTTATTTAAAACACTCATTGTGCTTTTTTTTTTTATCAACTGAATAATTTGAGGAAAAATAATTTAACAGTTCATAGAAAATCAACGATTGTACGATTCACTGGCTAAAATTGGTTGTTTATCAGTATTTCGTTGTGATTGTGATCGGGTGGGTTTGAATCTCAAACCGGATGTCCATTTGCTGCGATTTTGTGCCTGTTCTGCCTCGAGAGTTGTCATGAGAACAGAATAAGAGTTCGAGCCTGTTGCCTCATTGCTGTGATGAATTCCGTAGAGAAAATAGATGAACATTCCTGATAAATTGAATAAACGCTAATTATTAATTTCTCAACGAATTTGTTGTCCTTTTTTTTTTTAATATCTTGGAAACTAAGCGAGATAGTAAAATTTTGGTAGAAACTTTTTTTGTAGCTCTAATTCTGATCTACAAAAAGGTAATCACCAAAAAAATTTCCATCTCCATTACTTTCCTATTGTTAACAGATATTTAATAAAAAAGAATTTCAAGTGACCAAATGCAAAATCTCACCGATAAACATCCAGATAAGAAAACGGAACCACGTCAGGAGCTTCAAGTGACTGACCAGCAGAATATTAATGGAGATGCTCGCAGCAGGTATCCAAGGAACGAGGGGAACACGAAACTTATCATTGACTGCAGGAGCCTGCTCGTGTGCGCTGATAACCAGAAGACTGGCTATCGTTACGAGGAGCATGTAGACATAGAGTATATCATCCCACCATGTTTTCATTTGCATTATCGCGAGAATGCAGAGACAGGCACAGCCACCAGAGTAGATTATCACAGCAGCAACTACAGCTGTACCAGGCTCCCAAGTACCAATGATATTTGCAAGCCATGAGAATCTTTTTTTCAATCGACCGATTGGATTCACAGTCTCACATTCCAAAATCTGAAAATGTTGAAGCAAATAATCCGTGAATTTTCGAATCTCTGGAAAGCAAAAGATATTTTTCTTCTTTCTTGGAAATATTTCAGAAGACAAAAAAACGCCAATACTCACATCAGAATGATCCGGCGACGACGAGCCAGCGATGCTACTGCTAGTAGCTGACGACTCACTTCCAGGTGACTCCAGCTCGCTCGTCTTAGTTTTGACAATCTGCGGAATTCCCTCAAAGCTCTGATGAGGCCTGTACCTCAGTACAATGACACTAGCCGACACAATAGTATAAGCCAGGAATGTCCCAATGGACATGAACTCCACCAGGTGCTTGAGGTCAAACAGCAGCGCGATGATGGCGCTCATGATTCCGCTGATGGCGAGTGTGAGGAGTGGAATCTGCGTTCGCTCATTGACTTTCGCGAGAAATGAGAAGAGAAGTCCATCGCTAGCCATGGCATACATGATCCTGGGTAGTGAGAACAATGAACCAAAGAGGGTAGTCGTCATGCCGCAGAGTGCACCAATGCTGATGACGTACTTGGCCCAAGTGACGCCTTTGGCTGAGAATGCCTCTGGAAGTGCTGCGCTTGGGTGAATGTCCTGATAAGGGACAATGAGCGTCAGCATTCCGCTGAGAGTAACGTAACCGACTGTGACAATAGCCATTGACAGAGCAGTCGCCTTGGGGATGCTGCGGCTAGGCTCCCGCGCTTCTTCCCCGGAGCTGGCGATAGAGTCGAAGCCGACGAATGCGTAGAAGCAGCTTGCAGCACCGGCCAGAACACCAGTGAATCCAAACGGAAAGAATCCACCGTGTTTGTCATTGGTCCAGTTGTCGAAGTCAGCGTATTGTATTCCCAGGCCAATGACAAGGAGTATCACAGCAAGATTGACCAGTGTCAGTGCTGAGTTCATTTGCGCTGATGCTTTGACGCCACATGCGAGGAGAAGTGCGTAAACTAGACAGAGAACTGCAGCCACTGGATCAGGTACACGTGCTAGAGGTTCACCCATTTCGAAGCCGGACAACATTTGCTGAGTGAAATTGCTCAATGCACCACCAGACAGGGAGTCGACGTAACCACTCCAGGCTCTTGCCACTGATGCTGCGCCTATCATGTGCTCCAGGATTATGTTCCAGCCGATCACAAATGCCCAGAATTCACCAACTGATACGTAGGTGTAGACGTAGGCGCTTCCTGCTTTTGGAACACGCGCACCGAATTCGGCGTAGCAGAATGCAGCGAGGAGAGAGGCAAGACCGGCTAGGAGGAAGCTGAGGATGACTGCCGGTCCAGCGGTTTCGTGGGCGACGCTACCGGTGAGGACGTAGATGCCAGCGCCTACCATGTGCCCAACACCTGGAAATTTTCGAAGTTCAAGGATTATTTTGGGAAGGCTCATTGAGTTTACCCAAGTGGTTCTTGGGGGTTGCTTGGAAACTAATGCGATTTGGAACCAATGCGGTTCAGAGGAATCTCACACATGAGCTTTTTTGTAGCTCATTAATTTTTTTATGGGAAAGGTCTTCTGGATATTTTATCCGAATTTGTGCGTTTTGGAGATATTGTGCGGAAAAGAGGGAGAAGAAGACAAGTTGACTGATCTTTGTGATGATTTACAATAAGATATCACGGAAAATAAGCGAGATGAGGCAGTTTCTCTCTGATCCTTTATTGAACTCTTGAAATTTTCCCCAAAAAATGATGAGAGTAGAATCGTCCTATCTCGCTCAGCTTTCGAGAGGTGAAAAAAATCGACTCATCCGGTTTTAGTTCTTCACTACTAGATTTTTCTCCAATCTCCTTTTACGATTGAATTTTAGCGAATTTTCCTACTTCTTTAATGATTTAACACTTAATTTCTATTCTTACCAAGCAGAGTCATATCGAATGTCGTCAAACATCGTTTTAGCGGTGTTTCCATAGTATCACCATCTAATCGTTTTGTTCGATTCATTTTGGAGCACATTCCCGACATCACATGGCCCAGGATCATTCTCCTGACCGATGGCATTGTGCCTAAAAATTTAATTGTAATTAAAAAAAAAATCAATAATTAATATTCCAGGTTGATACAGCTGTCTATTCCACGTGCTATTGATTTGACACAATTCCACCATAGCACCCTTATCACAAAACAAGGTGAATCACAAAATTCATTGAATTTATTCAAGTTTTTACCTGCTATCTGGAGATGAAGTACCTTGCTATTGAGAAGTCAATACATTCGGTGCTTTTCACTATTGTATTACGATATTCTAAGCATGAGGAGAATGAAGAATTGACAGGAACTTGCTGACGCGTGGGTGGCCTCCACTACGCAAACTCCAGTTGATACGTTCGATCGATCAACTCTCTTCAGAGTTATCATTCTGCTCGTGTGCTGGAGTTTAATTAATGGCGCGCTTACTCAATTTACTTCATCATTTTGATTTCATAGTTCGATGATTCAATTAGTCAATGGCCTGTTAAATACTTGCCCCTTTCACAAATTGATTCATTATTTTTTTTAAATAAATCATGAAAATCGATTTCCGGCATATTAGGAAGAAAAATGAAATTTTACAGGTGGTAGATTTCATTTTTTTTTCAATCGTTTCATGATGAGAATGAAACAAACATGGGAATTTTTCAGTCCTTTTTGTGATCAATCGGTTGAGCGGAAAACTCTGAAAAATATTCGAATTTCATTGCTGAAGTGTTTAAGAAACTGTATTATTCCATGAATCAAGGATCCTGCAACTTTGGGAGAGAAATAGGATGAATTATAGGAGCTGGTAAAATTTTTACAATGCTGAATGAAATTATCCGGTGAGCGACGTTGACGAAAACACGCTAAATACGCTCGGGCAGTGTTCCTGACGGATTTTCACTTATTATGAAAATATTGTGTAATCATGCTGGAACCAGCATGTTTTTTCCAGAGTGTATTTGATTGACCTAAACTATACACAGAGAAAAATGCTTTCTTAATTTAAGAATGTGCAGTCACTTAATTTAAGAATGTGCAGGTCACTTAAATTAAGAAAGTTAAGTCACTTGATTTAAGTGAGAAAACTCACTTGATTTAAGTGAGTTCTACTTTCTTAAATTAAAAAAGAAAAAGTCACTTGATTTAAGTGAGAAAAGTCACTTAATTTAAGTGACCTTTACTTTCTTAAAATAAGAAAGAAAAAGTTACTTGATTTAAGTGAGAAAAGTCACTTAATTTAAGTGAGTTTTACTTTCGTAAATTAAGAAGGGAAAAGTCACTTGATTTAAGTGAGAAAAGTCACTTAATTTAAGTGACCGTTACTTTCTTGAAATAAGAAAGAAAAAGTTACTTGATTTAAGTGAGAAAAGTCACTTGATCTAAGTGAGAAAAGTCACTTAATTTAAGTGAGTTTTACTTTCTTAAATTAAGAAGGGAAAAGTCACTTGATTTAAGTGAGTTTTACTTTCTTAAATTAAGAAGGGAAAAGTCACTTGATTTAAGTGAGAAAAGTCACTTAATTTAAGGGAGCTTTACTTTCTTAAATTAAGAAGGGAAAAGTCACTTGATTTAAGTGAGAAAAGTCACTTGATTCAAGTGAGAAAAGTCACTTAATTTAAGTGACTTGCCATTCTTAAATTAAGTGACTGCCCATTCTTAAATTAAGAAAACATTTTTCTCTGTGTATAATATGCCTAGTAAATATTTTTTTCCCTCAGTGTGCAATCGCATCATGATCGAATCACGGTCGATTTCATGAACAAATTAACTGCCCTGTTGCATGATTCTTCAGGGTGAGAGATAAAGAGTTCATGAGTTCTGTCAGGATTCTCTCGGAAATATCTTGAAAACAATAGATTTAAGGGAATTCGTGAAGAGACCTTTTTGTGGGCCGTGAAATTTTCCGCAAAAATGTCTCTTGACAAAATCTCCAAAGCCTACTTCTTCCGAAGATATTTGCGAAGGAATAATAGAAATTCATTAATTTCCAATTTTTTTTCAAATTAAGAAGAGCAACATCGAGACATCCCCATTTTTATGATTGAAGGTATTCCTGATAACGAGATACCACCGCTAGATCCTCTAGAAATCAAGAAATTCAGTGGTACATACGATTTCAATGTTCTCAAAGGAGTATTCAATGGAAAAAATTTAGTAATTTATGGATTATCCAAAACCCAAATTCTGTCGTGGGAATTTAAGTTGGAGAATGATCGTTTTCATCTTGAAGCTCAGGTGTACCAGCCGAAACTTTTCATCGAGGGTGAACATGAGTTTGACTGTGTGAGTTCCTTTTCGCCACCAGTTCATGCAAAAGGTGAGCAATGCAGCATTGAGAAAATTGCCTAATGCTCTCGAATTCTCGAATTTTTAAAGCATTTTGCAGGCAAAATGACTTTCCATTTGTGTTTCTGAGAGATTCTAATAAAAATTATCGACAGGAAACTTCAACAATAGCATGATCAACGTAACAAGCATGGTGGTTGTGGATGGATCGATAATCGATGATCGAATGGTCCTGGAGAATATCAGCGTCAGGCCGGAAATTGGTGACATGAAGATGTGGGCCTCTGACTTGTACAATGGTGATAAAGAAATGAGTAAGTTGATGGATTCGAATTTCTTTTTTTCAGTGAATTCATGTGAAATACAAGAGAAAAGACATTCTTCTCAACACTTATTTCTCTTCCAGCTGCAGCAGTATTGGCCATCAGCAATACATATTGGAAAGTTTGGCATGATAAGACAATCGAAATTTCGATGAAACCTGTCAACGCTTTTCTGAAGGACTTCCTCAACAAAATTCTTGCCACTATTCCGGTGTCCAAGGTCCTCATATGATTTTTCTAAATAGCGTTTCTGTACAATGAATTGCATTGAATAAGAAAGCCATTGTAATTCAGTGATAGCATAAAAAAATTAGTTACAGAATTATGCGTATTCAATTCTTCCTATGAATCTGTGGTATAAAAATTCACAGAAAAAATGTAAAAAAAGATGAAAAATCTCGTCAACGGTTATCGTATGGAGATTTTTTTATAGAGTACTTGTTCAAAACATAATCATTAAAATGATGGTGAACCATTTTCCGGAATCGTTAAGTCAGAATTTCATTCGCTGATGTTTAACGAATAGCTGTCCAATTCAATGAATACCAAACGCATAGGGGAAGGTGGGGCAAAATGGACATCAGGGGTAAAATGGACACATCTAAATTTTTAGGCAAATATTATGGAAAAATCTTGAAATTAATAGAAATATTGGCTGTAGCTTCTTCTCGATGATTTCATTGGAAAGATGAGGAAATTTTAGGCGGGAAGCAAGTGCAGGAATTCATTTTTTTGAATTTTTGGTGATTTTGAGTTTTTTGAGCATTTTAGAGGGGTAAAAGCCTTCCTTTTTTTGAAAATTTTCAGTTTTTTGAGAATATCTTCGGTTTTATTTGTCGTAGCGTAAAAATCCCGATGGGAGGTGAAAGGTGAGATCATTTTCCATCGATTATTAGGGTTTTCAATTTAAAAATATCAATTTTTAAGGTCTTTATGGGCAATTTTGTAGGACAGTTTTGTGAAATAGTTTTAGGCCTATAACTATCCCAAAAATTGATATTTTTGAATTCAAAACCCCATGAATCCATGGGAAATAAGCTCAACTTCCATTTGAGACCAACCCCAAACTGCTACGACTAATAGAACCAGAGATATTCGCAAAAAACTTAAAATTTTCAAAAAAAGGAAAGGCTTACCCCTCAAAAATGCCGAAAAACATCGAATTTTCAAAAAAATCGAAAAAAATACATATGACACTCGTTTTACGCCTGAAATTTCCTCAGCTTTTCAATAGAATCATTAAAAAAAAATCCATCTCTAACCGTTTCATAGCAGTGTCCATTTTGCCCCACTCTCCCCTACAATATTCGATAATTCCATCTGAATTGGTGTTTTAGAGTTAAACGAATTAGTCTCTGCAGATTGATTTCTTGCCTTCAAGTAGAAATTTCATACATTTCTTTTGGATTGCTATTCAGCGTGAGAAAAATTACTGACCTCGGTCTCTAAAAACTATGTGAAGCAGCTACGTTCTAATTTTAGTAGCAGTCCATTTCCTTCAAAACATTCAGCAACCATGTTCTGCTTGATTGCTGTTTTTACTATTCCTGCATTGAATATTAGCCAATTGAATGCAGCATCCATGGGTAAATATGGGAATTCGATTTAAAAAAAATAATCATCTGCTGATGTTACATGGAAAAATGGAATTTTGCAGATGAATATTGGAATGTGTGCTCGGCAGATGCAGATGATTTTTCTGGAAGCAGAAAAGATGCTATTGAAGATGCCTGGCCTCGTATAGTTGCTGGTAACCCTGCTGCGAAGTTCGTGAAGTGATTGTGCAAGTCTACAGCATTTGACACTATTAAAAATTTCCGTCTGGATTTTCCATGCCAAGTCACGGAAATTTCTAACAAGTCACATTTCTACTGAAATTTCAGATAATCACGTTATTGAAAAATTAATACATCATCGATTTTCAAATAATTTTAGCCTGGATATCAATTTGTAAATTTAAATTCACTTGTTTTTTGAAAATTTAGTAAAAATAGGAAAATTAAAAAAAAATGAAAATTCAAGTCATTTCGATTCTGAATATTCAGGTTCAATTGGAAATTCAAGTAAATTGTAGAATTTTCATCTCAATTCTGCCTAAGACTTATAGATTCCTTTAACTTTCCTCTGAAACTCACAGATTTCATAACAATCTTCCCAATAAAACAAAATTCAATATCACATTTATGAAAATTCTCATCAAATTGTCTATGAAATTTCCATGTTTTTCTAACAGTATAAAATAATTCATTGTTACATTTTTTCAATTGTTTTCTAATAGTAGTTGATATTAATGACGTTGAATTCCATTTTTTTTCAAAAGAATCAATGGATGAGCATTAAAATGAAAAAATTTATTGCAGTAATTCAGTAAGAAAATGATTGCAGACTTATGATATATAGCTCTCAGATCATGATCATCATCAATTAAATTGAATTAAATTACTTAATTACAAAGATATCAATGTTCTCTGATATTCTTTTTTTTTAGTAGGTTGATTCTGCTTGGTCCACTGTTTTTTCGAAATATCTCAAAATCTATGGGAGTAGAAAATTATTTTCCCAGATATTCCTCGATAATTGGTTCTATAATGCATCGAGTAAAAACATGAATAGATTTTTTTACTTTGCTTTCATCCAATCATTTTTTTTTAATGAATAATGCGCAAGTTTTTATTGCTGTAATCCATCGAGTTACGTGAAGATACAAGCCTTGGCCACTGAAAAATTACATATTATGAGGTATGTTATCATTCACCCCCTACCACGTGATTTTATGCAAGAAACACATCTGAATGCAACATAAAGTTCATAAAGTCGATGTTATAAATTTTAAGTTACATTTGGATTCGTTTCTTCTCACATTGAACACACAAATCATCATCAAACATGATGCTTTGGTTGATAGTACTGTTCGCAGCTTGTTCATCAAATTTAGTACAATCGAGGCAGACATATCGTGAGTTTTCACCATTTTTTGTGCAAATATAGAGACAATAAAGAAAAATAGAAAATAGTCAAATTCATGGAAAAATAAATTATGTTTCAGTTACGTCTGTGGAACCATGTCGAAAGGATGTAGATGATTACGTAGCATGCTCGACACGAACTCTCAATGAGGCATGGCCAATGATCATTGTTGGTAAATACTCATTTTACTAGATGAGTGAAAAAATTGAATAGGGGAGATTGGGGCAAAATGGACACTGTTATGAAACAGTTAGAGATGGATTTTTTTTTGATGATTCTATTGAAAAGCTGAGAAAAATTTAGCCGGGAAACCAGTCTCAGATGCATTTTTTTCGATTTTTTTGAAATTTCGATGTTTTTCAGCATTTTTGAAGGGTCAGCCTTTCATTACTCGAAAATCCTCAGTTTTTTGTAAATATCTCTGGTTCTATTGGTCGTAGCAATTCGGAGTTGGCCTCAAATGAAAGGTGAGCTCATTTCCCATCGATTTATGGGGTTTTAAATTCAAAAATATCAGTTTTTGGGATAGTTATAGGCCAAAAATGGTTCTCAGATGTATTTTTTCAGATTTTTCAAAAAAATATATATTTTTCGGTATTTTTGAAAGGTAAAAGCCTTTCATTTTTGAAAATCTTCAGTTCTTTGCAAATATCTCTGGTTCTATTGGTCGTAGCAATTTTCGGCTGATCTCAAATGAAAGGTGAGCTCGTTTCCTATCGATTTATGGGGTTTTGAATTCAAAAATATCAATTTTTGAGATACTTATAGGTAAAGAACTGTTTCACAAAAGTGTTTCACAAAAATGTCCATAAATACCTTAAAAATCGATATTTTTCAATTGAAAACCCTATAAATCGATGGCAAATGATCTCACCTTTCACCTCCCGTTAGGATTTTTACGCCATAACAAATAGAACCGAAGATATTCTAAAAAACCTGAAAATTTTCAAAAAAAGGAAGAGATTTTACCTCTCTGAAATGCTCAAAATTGCCAAAAATTCAAAAAAAGTAATTCCGGCACATGTTTCTCGCCTCAAATTTCCTCAGCTTTCCAATGGAATCATCGAAAACAATCTCCCGCCAATATTTCTATTAATTACAAGAGTTTTCCATAATATTTGCCTATAAATTTAGATGTGTCCATTTTACCCCCGATGTCCATTTTGCCCCACTTTCCCCTATGCATAAAATCTCAAAAATTCTAAAAAAAACCTCGAAATCTCCAAATTTCGAGATTTCTAGTTAATTTCAAATTGTTTGGAATAAAGCTGATTTAAAAAGAGAAAAATTAAAACTTGATCGAATAAATTCAATCATTCTCACAAAATACATTGGGAATTGTTGAGAATTCTTGGAGAATTTGTTGAAAGACTTTCCTTTTGAATAATTCAATAAATTCCAAATCGAGTCCTATCATAATTTTTCTTAAATTTATTAGTTTTTGGAATATGTTTTGTGTTAAAAGCCATTGAAAAAAGGAAAGTTCCAAAAAAGTTCTTTTTTTTTTATTTATTAATTAAAAAAAAAAAAAAAGTTCTATTCCGGAAATTTCTGAGGAGACCTATCTCAGTAGATTTTCTCAAAATGACTTTCGTGAGATATTCACAAAATGATCTACACATAATTCTTGGATGTATATTCCCCTTGAGAATGTCCCTGCAAATGACCCCCTAATACTAATTAATATCTTTATCCTCTAAGGAATACCTGAATACAAAATACCCCGACTGGATCCGTTGACGATTGAACACATCGCTGGAACAATTGACTGCGAAATAGGAACAGGAAGTTATGCAATTCGTAATCTCACTGCTTATGGCTTAGCGAATGTTAAATTCTTGAAGATGGATCCAGAGCACAGTGATAATTTCCTCCACCTCACCCTAGAAATGTATCAAAAGAAGTTTTTCGTGGAGGGGGATTATGACATTAACATTGGATCCCCACACTTTGTTGTTAGTGGTAGCGGTAAGGATATTTCAACTTAATTACAGATTATTTTTCACGAAATATCTAACAATCTAGAAGAATTTGTGGTTTTCATTTCTTTTTAAATGTCTCGGAAAGCAAGTGACATAGGGCGATTGTGCCATAAGATTTTTCTGTAGAAATTTCAAGAGTTACAAAAAAAGGATTTGGGCAAAAACGCTCTATTTCGCTTAGTTTCCGAGATATTCCCAGAAAAAAATGATTGATGGAATAAAATCGATTGGTCTGGAAACTTCATAGTCGTAAATCTAGAAGAGATAGAAAAATTTTAGAAATTACTTTTTTGTAGTTCTATCTCGATTTTCTAGAAATTCTTCTATCTCCCTTAAATTTTGAAATATTTGAACCAAGTAAATGATCTAAAATATTCACAGGACGATTTAACGCAAGTGTAAATGATATTTCCGTGACGGTTGTGCTGACTGGTCCGGTTGTCAATGACAGATGGATTCTTGAATCCGTCGATGTATCTCCTGAAATTGGTGATATGAAAATCTGGGCATCTGATTTGTTCAATGGAAACCAACAACTAAGTAAGTTCCAAAATATATAGGGGAGAGTGGGGCAAAATGGACACTGTTATGAAACGCTTAGAGATGGATTTTTTTGACGATTCTATTGAAAAGATGAGAAAATTTCAGCCGGAAAACAAGTCTCAGATGCATTTTTTTCGATTTTTTTGAAATTTCGATGTTTTTCAGCATTTTTGAAGGGTCAGCCTTTTATTTCTCGAAAATTCTCAGTTTTTTGTAAATATCTCTGGTTCTATTGGTCGTAGTAATTCGGAGTTGGTCTCAAATGAAAGGTGAGCTCATTTCCCATCGATTTATGGGGTTTTAAATTCAAAAATATCAGTTTTTGGGATAGTCATAGGCCAAAAATGGTTTCACAAAACTGTTTCACAAAAATGCATATGAATGCCTTGAAAATCAATATTTTTGAATTGAAAACTCTATGAATCGATGGCAAATGATCTCACCTTTCACCTCCCGTTGGAATTTTTACGCTATGACAAATAGAACCGAAGATATTCTCAAAAAACTGAAAATTTTCTAAAAAAAGAAGGGTTTCACCCCTCTAAAATGCTCAAAAAAGTCAAAATCTCCAAAAATTAAAAAAAATTAATTCCAGCACTGGTTTCCCGCCCAAAATTTCCTCAGCTTTCCAATGGAATCATTAAAAACACTCTACAGCCAATATTTCTATTAATTTCAAAAGTTTTTCAGAACATTTGCCTGAAAATTTAGATGTGTCCATTTTACCCCTGATGTCTATTTTGCCCCACCTTCCCCTACTCTTTTAATAATTCTAACATATAAACTAATATTGAACACATGATTCTTTGTGATCTTAGCTGAGGCAGCACTTCTATTCGCCAACACATACTGGAAGACATTTTATCCCCATATACTACCTTATGCAGTTGAACAGATAAATGCCAAAACGAAAGATTATTTCAGCGATATGCTTTTGAATATTCCATTCTCAAAGCTCTTTGCTTGATCGTAAATAAGAATTTAAATGAAAATAAATGTACGTTAGTTTGTATCTTCAGGTAAGAGAGAAAATAAAGTTAAAGTTTGTTGTCTTATCGTCAGAATTACGGATAGAAATGAATTATTTCACGAAAGTGCTGCAAGAGATTTTTCGCTGAAAAATGACGCAAGTCCTGGAAATAGAAATGAAAAATAATTTCTTTTTATGTTGAGTTCATTTCCTTGGAATATCTCGGATTTTTCGTAAAATTCTGAGATATTCCTCAAAAATGAACAATTAGATGCGAATATTACGATTTAAGCTTACGTTTCGACGATTTTCAATCATAAGACGCCAAGTGTTAATGTTGTATCCATCGAGGTAAGGATGATCTCGGAGCCATTGCAACATTGCTTCAGTTTCATTGATGCTGAAACCCATTACTTTTTTTCTCCCTCCACTCCCAAATTCTGAAACGTCACAATTATTTGATTATTGAAAGAACTTTTTCAATGATTCCCTCTAAGAATTGGAGAAAATGGTCAAAACTCACTCAAGTGGTTGTGATAACGTGCATGAAGAGACTTCGGGGTTCGATCAATCTGAAAGAAATTGAGTTCATTTCTCTTTTGAGAATAAAAAATCTTTCCATAATTTAAGCATAAAATTTCATCGAAAATTTTTCGAGCATCACAAACAGTCACTCCTCATATTCGCTTAAGGTAATCATAGTGGTTCGGGCAATCTATTTTCCCTTTTCGATTTTCGTCATTTTGATAGAATAGCACGAGGAGATTTTTTAAAATTAATTTACCCCATGTTACCGCACAAATAAGGCCAAATATAACTTTTGAAAATAATTGAATTAACATTAAAACTCCATAAGCGAGGTTCAGTTTCAGTTTCACTGCGAAAATTCATAATCACAGACCTATTTTTAATCTTATTGTTCTATCTATTTTAATCTTATATGTTTTTTGTTCGTCAGAATGTCTATTAATTTTTGAAATCATGAAAAATACATGTTACCGGACATGTAGGGGAAGGTGGGGCAAAATGGACATAAGGGGTAAAATGGACACATCTAAATTTTCATGGTTTTATCCTGAAAAACGCTCCAAATTGATAAAAATAATAAAGATAGAATTTTTTCAATGATTTCATTGAAAAGCTGAGGAAATTTTGGGCGGAAAATATGGGTGAAATTTTTTTTTTCGCATTTTGGAAAGAAATTTTTTTTTCACTCAATCTTGAAGGGTACCCCCTTTCGATTTTTTCGAAAAATGGTTTTTCAATAATATCTCCGATTCTATTAGTCGTAGCGATTCGCGGGCAGTCTAAAATTGAAGGGGAGCTCATTCCTCACATTTTCGTTAAAGTCTCATCAGTTTTTATCGAAAATTACGAAAGTTACAGCCCAAAAACTGATTTCCACAAATTGCCCTGTAATTTCGTCAATTTTTGATAAAAATCAATGGGATTTTAATGAAAATATGAGGAATGAGCTCCCCTTCAATTTGAGACCACCCGCGAATCGCTATGACGAATAGAACCGGAGATATAATCAAAAAAACCATTTTTCGAAAAAACTCAAATGGGATACTCTTCAATTTTGGCGCAAAAAAATGAAAATTTTCAAAAATTCAAAAAAATTGATTCCGACACATGTTTTCCCCCTGAAATTCCCTCAGCTTTCCAATGGAATCATTTAAAAAAATGTAACTTCGACTGTTTCATTTGAATGTCCATTTTGCCCCACTTTCCCCTAATCCTCCAATCCCAGTCTTAGATACTGGGCCAGCGTGAGTCAAATGCGGAACAATATTGCATATTCATAATATTATCTAATAACAATTTATCACGTTGGACATCGTTCTAGTATCGGTAAAATGTTGAAAAATCGAGATAGTTATAGTAATTATAATAACTAAAAGAAAGGAAAAATCAGAATCGTTAAGTCAAACTTGTCACTAGGATTACCTCGAGCTCCATCGTTTCCGCGATATATTTAAAAAAACAATCTAAATGTAAGAACTTCGATAGTGAATGACCTACTTACCCTGTAACAAGTATCAGCCATGAGAACCCAAGTTGCAAGAGCCCTTAGGTCAAGTCCGGGATGTTCCCGGACCCACTCTCGTATGATTTCGTCTTCCTCTTCGGTATAATGTTGGCAGTCTCTGAAATATAAAAAACCATTGGATACAAGTTGAAGACATGGAATTATTGAAGAAAAACTTGAAAATTTCTCCATAATCTCTTTTATTGAAACGAATGGGTTCAGTGAAAATAAACTTAATTTGATAAAGTAAGAAGAAGGTCTCTCGATAAATTCTCTTGAACTTCCTGGTTTCCGAGATACCGTCAATGGCCCAATTAATGCCATTGGCCCAATTAATGCCACTTTTCACACATTTTCGTGATTATTGAACTTATTCGAATTCTCAACTCTAAGTAATTGATAACAGTGGCTAAAAAAAAATTCTGAGGACACCGGACAATCAAAATATCCGATATTTCTCTACTAAATATATTTCCAAAATTAATCCGTTGAATGCGACCAGCGTGCTCAGCAAAATAAAGCCCTAAAACTCTTCATGTGGAGTTAGAGTGCCTCATCAGTTCAATTTGTGATATTGAGAAAATTTAAGTATTTAATAAATCGAAAATTGTATTGATTGTTAGCAAAATCATTGGACTTTCATACAAATTGACGAATAATTTACAAATAACGACCAGTGATGGAAATTAATTGATGGCAGTTATTGGGACCCTCTATGGCAGAAATCGGGCCATGGTGGGATGAAACGGGCCATGGACAAAATATTTTAAAAAATATAAATTAAATAATTTTTATCATTAATTCAAGAAAATAATTAATGTAAATGATAGTCCAGACCCTAAATTCTTTCGAGGAAAAATCGAATATGAATTTATGATAAGATATAATTATTCTATGAAAGACATGTGGCAGAATAGGTCTCTTGGTGGCATTAATTGGGTCATTGACGGTATCTTGAAATGAATCTATGTCCCATTTTTCGTTTTATCGTCAACCCACCGTAAATGCATTTTAGGATATATCGTCGTTCGATTCCTCATCGATCTCCTTTTTATGGGTTTACTGTTCGATTTGCGAACGTCTGCGTAATTTTCTAGTACATTGGACAGTTGTGATCGATTTTCCGAAATTTCCAGGTTTCCAGATGAATAATCGAAATCGGAGCTTGGTGATGGGGCATCCGATAGACTCTGAATGGATTTCGCCTCTTCTTGATATTCCGACCCGCTACATGAGTCCACTTTCGATGATTCATAATTCGTTGCATTTTTCGAGTCATCGTCTGTTTTCGAATAATAGTGTTGTTAATTTTCTATTCTTCAGATTGATAAGTGAAGAGAAATTCTCTTGAAAATTCTGTGTAATTACCTTTTTTCCCCTTCGACAAGAAATAAACTCTAATTGCTGCGAAAATTTTCGCGAACGCCAGGTCATATATGATAACATCTGAAAACAAAAAGGCCATGATATTTTCGGCTTTCTCGATTTGTAGAAGCTTTTCCGGGCGATTGCTTGAGTCTTCCTTGAAATGGAACAGAAGGGATATTGAAACCCTTGAAATTTCAAAATTAACAATTTTCGATATATTCACCACTCCAATAATAATCAAGATATCGCTCTCAAACCTTTTTGGAGCTTCTCGATGATCTGGAAAGTGACTTTTGTAAATTTTGAAACGGAAATTCCGAGTAAAAAAGAGTTGCGAATTTTTGAAAATGGGCAAAATCGAGAATGGCCATTTTTCAAACGACTGTGAAATTTTCAGAGAAACCAATTTACGGTAAAGGTACCGGTTTCCGGACAATTTAGGATTAAATTATTAGAATTATGAAAAATTTCAATTAAATGAATCAAACAATTTACTTGATTGCTATTTTAACATTTTGCAAGTATTGAAAAACTGGATTTTTCACTTGAATATTGACTATTAGTATATTTTGTTGCCACATCCGGGCACTGGGACCCGTCCGGTAACCAGGTCCATCATGGTAATTCCATCAACACTTTTTTGAGAATTTATCGTAAATTAAACGAGATAGAGCGCTTTCGCTTTCATCCATTTTGTCACTTTTTGAATTCTCTACAAGAAAAAGATAAGAGCAAAATCGTTCTATCTCGCTTAGAATCTGAGATATTTTGGGAGAAAACTGGTAACAAAATTGAATGAATTTGTCTGAAGTTTTTAGATGACTTGATTCAATTTTGTCGCTAGTTTTTTGCCCTGATCCTTTTTTTAGAGAATTTCGAGAGCTCCAAAAATGTTTGGTGAATAAAAGGTATATCTCCATTAATTTCCGAGATATTTTAAAAAAACTGGTAATGGAATAGAATAAATCTGTCCGAAAACCTCATAGTTGTTGGAAACTTCATATTCTTGTTATTGAAAAACTACTCCTACTCCAATCCTCAAATGCATCTACAAGTTTATGTAATCACAACACTGACCCGTGTGCATAGAGGAATGAAAATAAACAAGTGTTCTTGTCAACGAAGTTTTCGTCCATCTCAAACATAGTCTGAATTGATTCTCACCTGTTGATTCTCCAACGTGTTGGGTGAGGGCTAACAATTCTTCAAGGGTCTCCCGCGCATTCTTCAATTCTAGTAAAAAATAAGAAAATTTTTTTAGAATTACTTTTTTCCTTTAACGATACTCAGAGAAAAATGTTTTCTCAATTTAAGAATGTGCAGTCACTTAATTCAAGTGACCTGCCATTCTTAAATTAAGTGACTTTTCTCACTTAAATCAAGTGACTTTTTCTTTCTTAATTTAAGAAAGTAAAACTACTTAAATCAAGTGACTTCTTCTTTCTCAATTTAAGAAAGTAAAATTCACTTAAATTAAGTGACTTTTCTCACTTAAATCAAGTAACTATTTCTTCCTTAATTTAAGAAAGTAAAAATCACTTAAATTAAGTGACTTTTCTCATTTAAATCAAGCAACTATTTCTTCCTTAATTTAAGAAAGTAAAAATCACTTAAATTAAGTGACTTTTCTCATTTAAATCAAGCAACTATTTCTTCCTTAATTTAAGAAAGTAAAAATCACTTAAATTAAGTGACTTTTCTCACTTAAATCAAGTGACTTTTTCTTTCTCAATTTAAGAAAGTAAAATTCACTTAAATCAAGTGAGTTTTCGCACTTAAATCAAGTGACTTTTCTTCCTTAATTGAAGTAACCTGGACATTCTTAAATTAAGTGACTGCACATTCTTAAATTGGGAAAACATTTTTCTCTGTGTAATAATCCAGAAATAAAACGATGTGAATTGAATTGGAGATGATGGTTCTGCAAACTACAGTACGAAGAAGGGAGAATTGTAGGAATTATTTTCTATTGAGAAAGGTTAGGGCTTAAAAAAAATTAACTCGGAAAATCATTTCATTTCCTCGAAAATTTCAAGATATTCCCCCAAACTGTTGAAATGCTGATTTTCCGGAAATTAAAAAAAATCAACAATGAACAAAACTTTATTTTAAAAAAAAACACACACTTACTCATAACTTCCGATTTATCGTCTTCAAAAATTTCGTTCATGATTCTTCAAGTCCTATTTTTTTCCTTTCATCAACCGTCAATCAGCAAATGACCACTTGTCCACTAGTCGCACAAGAGTTTCGACTGAATATTCTGAATTTCGTCGATTCAAAACAATAATAAAGCGTTCTTTAACACCAGCTAGGTAATCGATAGGAATAGTTGAAGTTGAACAGAGACTAAGGCCAAATTTGTTATTACTGACCTGAGGAAACATTTGAAAACGGTCAGATACTCGGGGACGGAGAGGGGGGGGGGGGGGGGGGTTTGAAGGATCTGATTGGCTATAAGCCTTGGCTACAGCCAAATTTTATGTTTCTCTATTGGCCCTTGAAAGTGTCAACAAAGCCGAACTCAACAGGCTCGTCTGTAGAAAAAGCCATAAAATAATGGGCCATAAAAAAAAAGATTCTCGGCCTTTTTTTTCCTCTTCTCAACTTCTTTTATCAGGCAAAATAAATACCCGTATCTTTCGTTGATTTGGGAAATAATTTAGAGAAACAATTAGCATCGGAGAACAGAGAGAAATGTACGATTTGGGTATCAAGCGCTATTTCATCAGTTTTTAGTAAATCAATTTTAACTGAAAATTTTAAAATTTTCAGACAAATTCATTCTATTTCGTCACCAGTTTCCTCGCGGTTGAAATATCTCGAAAACTAAATGAGATAGTGCAATTTTCCATGAGATATTTTTGAAGAGAATTTCAAGAGCTACAAAACAAGATTGGGGCAAAATCGTTCTATCTCGCTTAGTTTCCGAGATATTCTCAAAAATTTGGTGATAGAATGAGATTAATTAGTTTGAAAAATTCACAGTTCTTTTCAATTAATTATGATTCTTCATTACATTGAATTGATGATTTCTCACTAATTAAATCATGAGTGTTCGATAGATTCTATCTGATATTCAATCTTCGAGTTGAATGTGTTAATTCAAATTTAATACATAATTAAAATCCACACTTCATTTTTTTGATTGTGTACATACTCCCAGAATTCGCTGGTTTGTTATTTCAACCAATGATCTCACGGCCAATTCCTCACTATTTCAGTTCGAGTCTTCTTTATCTTGCTGCGCTCCTAATAACTGAAGCCTTAGGCCGAGACTTAGAAATACATGGGATGAATATACGTCATTGTTCAGATGTGACTCATGTTTCTCTCATGGCCCATAGTAGTGCCGTGGGTCTAAAGAATGAAACTTCAAATCGACTGTTGTATACTCACTCCAATAATCTGGGTTTTCCCCTGGTTTTTCCCAACTGACCCATGTGCATACCAAATGTGCAGTCCCAATACTTTCTTTGCCCTTTTTATAACTTTTACCGCTATAATCCCCAATAAAGCAAACCCTTGTAATTACTTCATTGCACTCCTGGGCCCAAATTCTCGAGTACAAGCAATAATTGTTTCTTGCGGAATTTTCGAAAGTACCTGAACCCTTTCCTCAATCGAGACTTCATCAAATTCACTATTTTATTGCTTGTTCCAACAATAAATATACTCTTTTCAAATAAAAATTTTTACTTTTTTTTTTCTTCAATTCAAAGACAAATTTTCTTAATAAAATCATTTTTCTCTATCAGTTCCTCTTCTTTTGTTCCTTGAGGATTTTGAAGCGCAGGGAGATAATTCCTATTGACTTTTCGTTACTCGCACTCAAGCAAACACCATGAGTTGAGTAGCTTCAGAGCGGCACTATGCTCATAATGCGAATAACAAAAGGTTAATAAAAAATTCAGGAATAACGATATTAGTTGTTGAAAATAGAGCATTTGGATTTTCCCATCATTCTATCTGTCTTTTTGCAATTGAAAGCTGTAGTAAATGGATCAAAATTATTCAGTGGATTATTGACACGTAGCTGTGATGGACTGTGTCCTTCATCGTAGTAACTCGTCCCGAAAGTCTCTTCCCACCACTTCCTTGTCCCCATTCCACACCATTTCTGCAAAAAATAAAAACTCCATATCAGAGATTCAATTTAAGATTTGATAAGAGTGTCATCAACTTCCAAATAATTGACGAAAAAATAATCTTATCGCACAGAACTATCTCTACACAGAGAAAAATGTTTTCTTAATTTAAGAATGTGCAGTCACTTAATTTAAGAATGTGCAGGTCACTTAAATTAAGAAAGAAAAGTTACTTGATTTAAGTGAGAAAACTCACTTGATTTAAGTAAGAAAAGTCACTTAATTTAAGTGAGTTTTACTTTCTTAAATTAAGAAAGAAACAGTCACTTGATTTAAGTGAGAAAAGACACTTAATTTAAGTGAGTTTTACTTTCTTAAATTAAGAAAGCAAAGTCACTTGATTCAAGTAAGAAAAGTCACTAAATTTGAGTGAAAAAAGTCACTAATTTTGAGTGAGTTTTACTTTCTTAAATTAAGAAAGCAAAAGTCACTTGATTTAAGTGAGAAAAGACACTTAATTTAAGTGAGTTTTACTTTCTTAAATTAAGAAAGCAAAAGTCACTTGACTTAAGTGAGAAAAGTCACTTAATTCAAGTGAGTTTTACTTTCTTAAATTAAGAAAGCAAAAGTCACTTGATTTAAGTGAGAAAAGTCACTTAATTTAAGTGACTTTTACTTTCTTAAATTAAGAAAGAAACAGTTACTTGATTTAAGTGAGAAAAGTCACTTAATTTAAATGAGTTTTACTTTATTAAATTAAGAATGAAAAAGTCACTTGATTCAAGTGAGAAAAGTCACTAAATTTGAGTGAGTTTTACTTTCTTAAATTAAGAAAGCAAAAGTCACTTGATTTAAGTGAGAAAAGACACTTAATTTAAGTGAGTTTTACTTTCTTAAATTAAGAAAGCAAAAGTCACTTGACTTAAGTGAGAAAAGTCACTTAATTCAAGTGAGTTTTACTTTCTTAAATTAAGAAAGCAAAAGTCACTTGATTTAAGTGAGAAAAGTCACTTAATTTAAGTGACTTTTACTTTCTTAAATTAAGAAAGAAACAGTTACTTGATTTAAGTGAGAAAAGTCACTTAATTTAAATGAGTTTTACTTTATTAAATTAAGAATGAAAAAGTCACTTGATTCAAGTGAGAAAAGTCACTAAATTTGAGTGAGTTTTACTTTCTTAAATTAAGAAAGCAAAAGTCACTTGATTTAAGTGAGAAAAGACACTTAATTTAAGTGAGTTTTACTTTCTTAAATTAAGAAAGCAAAAGTCACTTGACTTAAGTGAGAAAAGTCACTTAATTCAAGTGAGTTTTACTTTCTTAAATTAAGAAAGAAAAAGTCACTTGATTTAAGTGAGAAAAGTCATTTAATTTAAGTGACCTGCCATTCTTAAATTAAGAAAACATTTTTCTCTGTGTATAGCTAGAGACATGGAATATTCAACTCACAGTGGCAAAAGAGATGAAGAACATTTTATCACTGTCGTAATCCTCGAGACCTGGTAATCTCATATCATTCTCAACAAAGTCATCTCGATAAGCCTCAAAAGAGACAGCGATACCAGCAGTGTCCACGAAGTCTTCCTTCTTCGAGAAAGTACCATTCGCTCGAATCCGAATTATTTCCTCCGTTAGTGGATCGATATCCGTGAACAAATAACTATTGGCTCGA
Source organism: Aleiodes alternator (assembly GCA_963921955.1). Taxonomy (NCBI): domain Eukaryota; kingdom Metazoa; phylum Arthropoda; class Insecta; order Hymenoptera; family Braconidae; genus Aleiodes; species Aleiodes alternator. The sequence goes on along the minus strand of OY998110.1, from coordinate 1,525,500 downwards.
TCAACCAAACAATTAAATATCTCGTCGTATTTTTTACGGGTCGTTTTTGGTAAATTCAGAGATTCCCAATTTTTGTCGTATTGGATTCCTGCATTTTTTTTGCAGATGTTAATAATCGAATATTTTTGCAAGTTCATGTGCATAATTACCTTCAGGATCGAGTGCGTGGAAAATTTCATGGCCCACGATAAATCCATCAAGTCCATATCTAACAGACCTATCCAGAATATTCGAAATATTATGAAGACATTCATGAAAATTCAAATTCCTGTTTTTTCGAGCAATATGTGGGGAACTAGGCGAGATAAAAGAATTTCCATAAAAACCTTTTTGTAGTTATAATTTTTCTCTACAGAAAAATTACCCACAAATGTCACTCTATCTCGCTTAATTACCGTGATATTCCATAAAGAATACAAAACATATCTTCTTTTCTTGAATTACCTCGGTAAATGATTACAACAATCGTGACCCTGAACAATTGCCATTGGAAACACTGAAATTAATTGAGTCCATCAATACTTTTGTATTATTGAACATTATAATTCAATTTAAATTAAATACCTACTTAGTGCATTATAATAGTAAGCGTATCTGGCGACTGCTGAGGCCGGTTGAACTTGCCACCTGATTCAGAAAAAAATTTCAAGTTAACTCTCCAGGATCCTCTATAAAAAGGAACAAGAACGCAAACAATCGATATATCGAAAGTTGTCACGATTAAAGTGAAGTCCTCATTCCTCATTGGTCAATTAAATTGTGAGTAGTATAGTACGCGTGATATACTATACCAAAAATACCTAACGGGTGCGCTGGGATATGGAATAAGGAAATTTTTTTTCCAGTTTTCCGCGATGATCTCGGTGAATAAGCGAGATAGAGCGAAACAGGCACTAATTTGAGATCAGGAAAGAAGTGTTTTCAGTTTTTCGCGATTATCTCGGTAAATAAGCGAGATAGAGCGAAATGGACGTTAATATGGGATCAGTAAAAATGCCAATGTCTGCTCTATCGAATTCGCTGAACCATTCGCGATACTGTTGTGGAATTTCGCAGGCTACTTCCTGACGACCTAGGCAGTGTCACTGTAAAATTTCATCAGGAAATACACCACAGAAAAAAAGTTATGAAGATTTGAAAATCGGGATTTTCATGATGGCTGATTTCCTTCGGATATTCCTTTATCCTCATTGTTCACCCATTTCCCGTGGGAATACGGGGTTTTCCTTGGAATTTCGCAAAGAATTGAGTGAAACGCACGATGATGGGGGATCCTAAAGGGCCAAAAGCCGCAACGATTCGAGATATCCAGTATCCGTGGAATTTTTTCAGTTCTTCTCGATTATCTCGGTAAGTAAGCGAGATAGAGCGAAATAGACGTTAATATGGAGTCAGGAAAAAAAAATTCCAGTTTTTCGCGATTATCTCGGTGAATAAGCGAGATAGAGCGAAATAGCCACTAACTTGGGATCAGGAAAGAAATATTTTCAGTTTTTCGCGATTATCTCGGTAAATAAGCGAGATAGAGCGAAATGGACGTTGATATGGGATCAGTAAAAATGTCAATGTCTGCTCTATCGAATTCGCTGAACCATTCGCGATACTGTTGTGGAATTTTGCAGGCTACTTCCTGACGACCTAGGCAGTGTCACTGTAAAATTTCATCAGAAAATACGCAACAGAAAAAAAGTTATGAAGATTTGAAAATCGGGATTTTCATGATTTCTGATTTCCTTCGAATATTCCTTTATCCTCATTTTTCACCCGTTTCCTGTGAGAATACGGGGTTTTCCTTGAAATTTCGCAAAGAATTGAGTGAAACGCACGATGATGGGGGATCCTGAAGGGCCAAAAGCCGCAACGATTCGGGATATCCAGTGTTTGCGGAATTTTCAGGCCAAACCCAGAGGCAATGGCCTTTGCTCTATGAAAATGACCATTTCCGCTCTATCGAATCTTCAGAATCGTTTGCGATACTGTTATGAAATTTTGCAGGCTACTTCCTGACGACATAGGCAGTGTCACTGTAAAATTTCATCAGAAAATACGCAACAGAAAAAAAGTTATGAAGATTTGAAAATCGGGATTTTCATGATGGCTGATTTCCTTCGAATATTCCTTTATCCTCATTTTTCACCCGTTTCCCGTGGGAATACGGGGTTTTCCTTGAAATTTCGCAAAGAATTGAGTGAAACGCACGATGATGGGGGATCCTGAAGGGCCAAAAGCCGCAACGATTCGGGATATCCAGTGTTTGCGGAATTTTTTCAGTTTTTCTCGATTATCTCGATAAATAAGCAAGGTAGAGCGAAATAGACGTTAATATGGAGTCAGGAAAAAAAAATTCCAGTTTTTCGCGATTATCTCGGTAAATAAGCGAGATAGAGCGAAATAGGCACTAATTTGGGATCAGGAAAGGAGTATTTTCAGTTTTTCGCGATTATCTTGGTAAATAAGCGAGATAGAGCGAAATGGACATTAATATGGGATCAGTAAAAATGTCAATGTCTACTCTATCGAATTCGCTGAACCATTCGCGATACTGTTGTGGAATTTTGCAGGCTACTTCCTGACGACCTAGGCAGTGTCACTGTAAAATTTCATCAGAAAATACGCAACAGAAAAAAAGTTATGAAGATTTGAAAATCGGGATTTTCATGATGGCTGATTTCCTTCGAATATTCCTTTATCCTCATTTTTCACCCGTTTCCCGTGGGAATACGGGGTTTTCCTTGAAATTTCGCAAAGAATTGAGTGAAACGCACGATGATGGGGGATCCTGAAGGGCCAAAAGCCGCAACGATTCGAGATATCCAGTATCCGCGGAATTTTTTCAGTTTTTCTCGATTATCTCGATAAATACGCAAGATACAGCGAAATAGACGTTAATGTGGAGTCAGGAAAAAAAAATTCCAGTTTTTCGCGATTATCTCGGTAAATAAGCGAGATAGAGCGAAATGGACGTTAATATGGGATCAGTAAAAATGTCAATGTCTGCTCTATCGAATTCGCTGAACCATTCGCGATACTGTTATGAAATTTTGCAGGCTACTTCCTGACGACATAGGCAGTGTCACTGTAAAATTTCATCAGAAAATACGCAACAGAAAAAAAGTTATGAAGATTTGAAAATTGGGATTTTCATGATGGCTGATTTCCTTCGAATATTCCTTTATCCTCATTTTTCACCCGTTTCCCGTGGGAATACGGGGTTTTCCTTGAAATTTCGCAAAGAATTGAGTGAAACGCACGATGATGGGGGATCCTGAAGGGCCAAAAGCCGCAACGATTCGGGATATCCAGTGTTGGCGGAATTTTCAGGCCAAACCCACAGGCAATGGCCTTTGGTCTATGAAAATGACCATTTCCGCTCTATCGAATCTTCAGAATCGTTTGCGATACTGTTATGAAATTTTGCAGGCTACTTCCTGACGACCTAGGCAGTGCCACTGTAAAATTTCATCAGGAAATACGCCACAGAAAAAAAGTTATGAAGATTTGAAAATCGGGATTTTCATGATGGCTGATTTCCTTCGAATATTCCTTTATCCTCATTTTTCACCCGTTTCCCGTGGGAATACGGGGTTTTCCTTGAAATTTCGCAAAGAATTGAGTGAAACGCACGATGATGGGGGATCCTGAAGGGCCAAAAGCCGCAACGATTCGGGATATCCAGTGTTGGCGGAATTTTCAGGCCAAACCCACAGGCAATGGCCTTTGGTCTATGAAAATGACCATTTCCGCTCTATCGAATCTTCAGAATCGTTTGCGATACTGTTATGAAATTTTGCAGGCTACTTCCTGACGACCTAGGCAGTGCCACTGTAAAATTTCATCAGGAAATACGCCACAGAAAAAAAGTTATGAAGATTTGAAAATCGGGATTTTCATGATGGCTGATTTCCTTCGAATATTCCTTTATCCTCATTTTTCACCCGTTTCCCGTGGGAATACGGGGTTTTCCTTGAAATTTCGCAAAGAATTGAGTGAAACGCACGATGATGGGGGATCCTGAAGGGCCAAAAGCCGCAACGATTCGGGATATCCAGTGTTTGCGGAATTTTTTCAGTTTTTCTCGATTATCTCGATAAATAAGCAAGGTAGAGCGAAATAGACGTTAATATGGAGTCAGGAAAAAAAAATTCCAGTTTTTCGCGATTATCTCGGTAAATAAGCGAGATAGAGCGAAATAGGCACTAATTTGGGATCAGGAAAGGAGTATTTTCAGTTTTTCGCGATTATCTTGGTAAATAAGCGAGATAGAGCGAAATGGACATTAATATGGGATCAGTAAAAATGTCAATGTCTACTCTATCGAATTCGCTGAACCATTCGCGATACTGTTGTGGAATTTTGCAGGCTACTTCCTGACGACCTAGGCAGTGTCACTGTAAAATTTCATCAGAAAATACGCAACAGAAAAAAAGTTATGAAGATTTGAAAATCGGGATTTTCATGATGGCTGATTTCCTTCGAATATTCCTTTATCCTCATTTTTCACCCGTTTCCCGTGGGAATACGGGGTTTTCCTTGAAATTTCGCAAAGAATTGAGTGAAACGCACGATGATGGGGGATCCTGAAGGGCCAAAAGCCGCAACGATTCGAGATATCCAGTATCCGCGGAATTTTTTCAGTTTTTCTCGATTATCTCGATAAATACGCAAGATACAGCGAAATAGACGTTAATGTGGAGTCAGGAAAAAAAAATTCCAGTTTTTCGCGATTATCTCGGTAAATAAGCGAGATAGAGCGAAATGGACGTTAATATGGGATCAGTAAAAATGTCAATGTCTGCTCTATCGAATTCGCTGAACCATTCGCGATACTGTTATGAAATTTTGCAGGCTACTTCCTGACGACATAGGCAGTGTCACTGTAAAATTTCATCAGAAAATACGCAACAGAAAAAAAGTTATGAAGATTTGAAAATTGGGATTTTCATGATGGCTGATTTCCTTCGAATATTCCTTTATCCTCATTTTTCACCCGTTTCCCGTGGGAATACGGGGTTTTCCTTGAAATTTCGCAAAGAATTGAGTGAAACGCACGATGATGGGGGATCCTGAAGGGCCAAAAGCCGCAACGATTCGGGATATCCAGTGTTGGCGGAATTTTCAGGCCAAACCCACAGGCAATGGCCTTTGGTCTATGAAAATGACCATTTCCGCTCTATCGAATCTTCAGAATCGTTTGCGATACTGTTATGAAATTTTGCAGGCTACTTCCTGACGACCTAGGCAGTGCCACTGTAAAATTTCATCAGGAAATACGCCACAGAAAAAAAGTTATGAAGATTTGAAAATCGGGATTTTCATGATGGCTGATTTCCTTCGAATATTCCTTTATCCTCATTTTTCACCCGTTTCCCGTGGGAATACGGGGTTTTCCTTGAAATTTCGCAAAGAATTGAGTGAAACGCACGATGATGGGGGATCCTGAAGGGCCAAAAGCCGCAACGATTCGGGATATCCAGTGTTGGCGGAATTTTCAGGCCAAACCCACAGGCAATGGCCTTTGGTCTATGAAAATGACCATTTCCGCTCTATCGAATCTTCAGAATCGTTTGCGATACTGTTATGAAATTTTGCAGGCTACTTCCTGACGACCTAGGCAGTGCCACTGTAAAATTTCATCAGGAAATACGCCACAGAAAAAAAGTTATGAAGATTTGAAAATCGGGATTTTCATGATGGCTGATTTCCTTCGAATATTCCTTTATCCTCATTTTTCACCCGTTTCCCGTGGGAATACGGGGTTTTCCTTGAAATTTCGCAAAGAATTGAGTGAAACGCACGATGATGGGGGATCCTGAAGGGCCAAAAGCCGCAACGATTCGGGATATCCAGTGTTTGCGGAATTTTTTCAGTTTTTCTCGATTATCTCGATAAATAAGCAAGGTAGAGCGAAATAGACGTTAATATGGAGTCAGGAAAAAAAAATTCCAGTTTTTCGCGATTATCTCGTAAATAAGCGAGATAGAGCGAAATAGGCACTAATTTGGGATCAGGAAAGGAGTATTTTCAGTTTTTCGCGATTATCTTGGTAAATAAGCGAGATAGAGCGAAATGGACATTAATATGGGATCAGTAAAAATGTCAATGTCTACTCTATCGAATTCGCTGAACCATTCGCGATACTGTTGTGGAATTTTGCAGGCTACTTCCTGACGACCTAGGCAGTGTCACTGTAAAATTTCATCAGAAAATACGCAACAGAAAAAAAGTTATGAAGATTTGAAAATCGGGATTTTCATGATTTCTGATTTCCTTCGAATATTCCTTTATCCTCATTTTTCACCCGTTTCCCGTGGGAATACGGGGTTTTCCTTGAAATTTCGCAAAGAATTGAGTGAAACGCACGATGATGGGGGATCCTGAAGGGCCAAAAGCCGCAACGATTCGGGATATCCAGTGTTTGCGGAATTTTTTCAGTTTTTCTCGATTATCTCGATAAATAAGCAAGGTAGAGCGAAATAGACGTTAATATGGAGTCAGGAAAAAAAAATTCCAGTTTTTCGCGATTATCTCGGTAAATAAGCGAGATAGAGCGAAATAGGCACTAATTTGGGATCAGGAAAGGAGTATTTTCAGTTTTTCGCGATTATCTTGGTAAATAAGCGAGATAGAGCGAAATGGACATTTTTCACCCGTTTCCCGTGGGAATACGGGGTTTTCCTTGAAATTTCGCAAAGAATTGAGTGAAACGCACGATGATGGGGGATCCTGAAGGGCCAAAAGCCGCAACGATTCGGGATATCCAGTGTTTGCGGAATTTTCAGGCCAAACCCACAGGCAATGGCCTTTGGTCTATGAAAATGACCATTTCCGCTCTATCGAATCTTCAGAATCGTTTGCGATACTGTTATGAAATTTTGCAAGCTACTTCCTGACGACATAGGCAGTGTCACTGTAAAATTTCATCAGAAAATACGCAACAGAAAAAAAGTTATGAAGATTTGAAAATCGGGATTTTCATGATGGCTGATTTCCTTCGAATATTCCTTTATCCTCATTTTTCACCCATTTCCCGTGGGAATATGGGGTTTTCCTTGAAATTTCGCAAAGAGTTGATTGAAAAATAGGTGAACTGTGGCTCGTTCGGTAGAGTGTCGGATTGCCAACTCGTAGACCCGGGTTCAAATCCTAGTCTCTGCCGAATGATACAAGTACCACTGTAAAAATTATTTACAAGTGCTTTGTCCACAGACACACCATGAACCTCCGTCGCTGATCGGCATAATCTTAGCGAAAAGATGGCGACGTTAAATAAGTATAAAAAAAAAAAAAAAAAAAAAAAGTTGATTGAAAACAAGATGATGGGGATCTTAAAGGGCCAAAAGCCACAACGATTCGCGATATTTACATTTTTTTTACAGTTTTTCGTGATTCTCTCGGTAAATAAGCGAGATAGAGCGAAATAGACATTAGTATGGGATCAGGACAAAAAATTTCAGTTTCTCGCGATTATCCTTTATAAAAAGGAACAAGAACGCAAACAATCGATGTATGGAAAGTTGTCACGATTAAAGTGAAGTCCTCTTCCTTATTGGTCAGTTAAATTGTGAGTAGTATAGTACGCGTAATATACTATTCTGAAGATACCTAACGGGCGCGCTGTAGCGCGCCATCGGTCTCGTTTTTGTAAAAGTGAAAAAGAAGAACTGTATACATACACGTATTTAGTCATTGGTTGTCGGAATTTCTGTAGATTCATAAACTTTGCAAATTTAATGTAATTGAGAATTTTCTCGAAATATGTTGCGCCGTATTTCAAATCTTCATAGTAATCGGCGAGTGCTTCATCATTGTACCAATCAGGATATCCTATCATCATGTGAACATTTGACACTTTCTCGAGTAGTGTTGATCTCGTGGCTTCATCCAGCCACTGGAATTTCGAAACTGCATGGAATACTCTTTTTTGCACCTCTTCAGCCGTTTTCAGAGCCTGGAACCAGATAATGAAGAATTGAGAGCATTTTGTACTTCATGAATTATTAAAAGATAGGGTTCACTGAAACGAACAGTCCAGAAAAATAGAAACCCAAGAAAAAGTTGCCCAGATATCAGAATCACCTGTTATATCCACGTATATTGCAAATTCAGAACATTCAAGTTATGCAGAATTTCGCAGTATGAAATTGCAATCTCTGCGCAATTTTCTCTTTGGGCTATTTTTTCATGGCTTCATGCAAGATTACAATAGGCGTATCTGAAAAAATGTATTGAATACTGTAATTTTTCATCGTCTTCAGTAGAAAAATACGAAAAATACTGTAATTCAAGTTACATTATCTCTTTCAATTACTCACATTTTCTTTGGCACTTTGTGGAAAGTACTTTTTTGCATATTCGTAGAACAAAACGTGAGAAAGTCGACACTCAATCATACATTCGTGTTGCCTGCAAGCATTAAACAGCGTGTATGAATTATCGTGGAGGCCCTCGTTTCTGACACATGAGAGCTAATTTCTGACAGCATGAATCGAAGGCAAAAACTATCACTTACACAGAGAAAAATGTTTTCTTAATTTAAGAATGTGCAGTCACTTAATTTCAGAATGGTAGGTCACTTAAATTAAGTGACTTTTCTCACTTAAATCAAGTAACTTTTTCTTTCTTAATTTAAGAAAGTAAGACTCACTTAAATTAAGTGACTTTTCTCACTTGAATCAAGTAACTTTTTCTTTCTTAATTTAAGAAAGTAAAACTCACTTAAATTAAGTGACTTTTCTCACTTAAATCAAGTGACTTTTTCTTTCGTAATTTAAGAAAGTAAAACTCACTTAAATTAAGTGAGTTTTCTCACTTGAATCAAGTGATTTTTCTTTCTTAATTTAAGTGACCTGCACATTCTTAAATTAAGTGACTGCACATTCTTAATATAAGAAAACATTTTTCTCTGTGTATTGAACGTAATTTAATTATATTAATGCATATTCGCTGCGCTAAAGGAGCTCAGCAATTGAATATTAACCAATACCCACATGGAAGATAAATATATTCTTATGAATATATTTAATAATATCGGATTAATAACGGGTGATATAATTCGGCAAAAATATGTGTGGTGTGCAATATATCATGTAAATATGTACACAATTATACTATTCCAACTATATAGATTTTGATATTTTATCATGTAATTTTCTATATCTGAGACATTTGATATTGAGAAATATATTTTTTCATTTTCAATGCATCATATAATAATGACAGTATACTTTATACTGTTCTCCTGTTTTGTATGGGAATCATTATAATTTTTATTTTATATTTGATCATACATTTTATTGAAAATAAAATAGATTATATTCCATTTTATATAGCTGCACTTTATGATAACTAGATAGTTTGTATCGTTACCCTAATGCTAATTCCGTGTGATGTACATCTTCAATAATTTCAAATGTTCTCATGATCTATTTAGATATTGTGAACAGTACGTTACTCAGAGAGCTTCCTCTATAGAATAAATTAAATATTTTTTTCTGTCTCAAAATTTTGAAATTGCATTCTTTCTTGGAATTTTATGATTATTACAAACTATTTTTAACTGATATTTTTTATTATATCTTTGGAGCATTAATTTCATTGTATGCCAATATTATATATTTTATTATATTCCGACTAAATATTAATATTATAAATAGTATAATATATGATGGAACATATTCCAAATTTATAGTTGCTATAATTATATGGTCCAATAGAAGAGAATTATAATGAACCATTATATCTTTCTCATTATCGAATTATATAATATTCCGGCAAAAATATGCCTATGGATTCTTATATTGAACTTACAATATTATATAATTCATCAGTTACTCAAAATTATATTTTTAACAATATATATTTTGTTCCATGCGGGCATAATGTAGGGGAGAGTGGGGCAAAATGGACACTGTAATGGAACGGTTAGAGATAGATTTTTTTTGATGATTCCATTGAAAAGCCGAGGAAATTTCAGCCGGAAAACGACTGTCAGATGTACTTTTTTAGATTTTTTTGAAAATTTGATATTTTTCGGCATTTTCGAGGGGTCAAGCCTTTCTTTTTTTGAAAATTTTCAGTTTTTTGTGAATATCTCTAGTTCTATTGGTCGTAGCAATTCGGGGTTGGTCTCAAATGAAAGGTGAGCTCATTTCTCATCGATTTATGTGGTTTCGAATCCAAAAATATCAATTTTTGGGATAGTTATAGGCCAAAAAGTGTTTCACAAAACTGTTTTACAAAAATGCCCATAAATACCTTAAAAACCCCATGAATCGATGGCAAATGATCTCACCTTTCACCTCCCATCGGAATTTTTACGCTACGACAAATAGAACCGAAAATATTCTCAAAAAACTGAAAATTTTCAAAAAAAGGAAGAGTTCACCCCTCAAAATACTCAAAAAAGTCAAAATAGCCAAAAATTCAAAAAAAACTATTCCAGCACTTGTTTTCCGCCTAAAATTACCTCAGCTTTCCAATGGAATCAACAAAAACGACCTACCTCCAATATTTCTATTAATTTCAAGGGTTTTCCATAATATTTGCCAAAAAATCTAGATGTGTCCATTTTACCCCTAATGTCCATTTTGCCCCACCTTCCCCTACATTTAAATGTAACTGAGAAATCGGCAAAAATGGTCAGTTATTCGGTACTGTCAGAAACTGGGACCACCATAGTATACTTGATTGATTCTGTTGAAGAATATTTATTTAGAATTGAATAATCATGAAAAAATTACCGGGTGAAACGATTCTTGATGAAGTCCTCTCCGTGTACATCAAATAATAGGCGTCTCGTTTCTTCGTTTGTGAATAAAATTATTCTGGCCACGAAATTCCAGTGGATATAATTAACTGCACCATATTGATGAAAGACAATTCAATAATTAAGTAGTGAAAATAAGGAGTTAACTATAAACTGATCATCTTATTAGGGATTCCCCGCGTAGCGTTGTTTTTATTTCACTAGGATCAATCGGTTGATCGGAAAATTCTGGATAAATTTGATTTTATTCATTGAAGTGAATAAAATCAGCTCGGAATTCCCCATCACTCGACTAAAGCCTTTTGGTCGCTCAGGATCACCAGACTAAGGATAATTCCTACATTATGAATTTAATGAGTAAAATCAGTAACCGGTCAAATGATCCTCGTAAAAAATATCCTGTTGAAGTTAAGTCTTGTGTGTTAATTATTAGAAGAAAAATGTCAAGAACGCTTTTCTGCAGAGAATTTCATCGGCTACTAAAAACTCTCCAAAAGAATCCCCACAAGATCAATAGTTTCAATAAAAAGAGACAAGATCTTTTTTTCGATGATCTATCGACGTGGAACCGTAAAATCTGATTTTTTTTCCAATCAGAAATGACAAAATATTCCAGCCAGACACTTTCATTGAGGAAAAAATCATTATTTTTGAACTTACCAATAACATGATTTGGCGTATCATTCAGTAATTCTGCAAGTCTCGAGATATAGTTCCAGTTAGACATGTGGATCACTTCACTCGCCCCTATCAAATAATTGGTAGAATTAAAAAGATCTGTAATTAATTTGAGCCAGTCTATATCAGCAGTTTTGTTGTGAGGAATTGGCAGAGAATCATCGTAATTTTCTTGTAATTCCTTGATAGTGTTCTTTCTATTGATGCCCTGCATCTTTTGAGCCTGTTGATTCGAAAAAATATATAAAAATAAAGAAATTATAATAAAAATTGGAGATTCATTGATTCGAGTGTTCTACCTCATAGAGCTGATACTCGAACATGACCATTTCAGAAATATCTTCATCCAATTCCACTTGTGAGTACGAAACATTTCTATATCGAAAGAAGACATCAACTATTTTCATGATAAACTTCACATATGAGGACTCCTCCATTTTGTCTTCGGAAAAATCTGTCCATTTGTTTTCAAGAGAGAATGCATCAGCTATCGGGAACTCTGGTCTATTGATCTTGAAAAAAGATTAATTAATTTTACGTGCGTCCACTCTTCTATTTCTCCAACTCTCTCTCTCTCTCTCTCGCTTTTCTAACGTCTTTGCTGATTCTACTTCTTCTCTGCCTATTTTTGGCTTTTACTTTTCACTTTGCCTATCTATTCTTTACTCTTTTCTACTTTACCTGCTTCCTGGGAGTCCGTACCTATTCTATTCATTATTTAATCTTATTGGAACTTGAATTGCACTTATGCATAATGAAACACAATTTTCTGTAACTACTTAGATCTTAATTTTTGCTTTATATCTGATATTTTCTATTTTTTCTCATCTTTATGTATTTTGTACAACATACTGTACAGTAATAAAATGAATGAATCAATCAATCAATCTCATAATTCATAAAAAAGTCTTACTTCTATTCGATTGTTCGAACGATCATCATAATCAGCATCGATTTTAATGTCAAACAATGAATATTCGCCCGTTAACTCTAGGTAATAGTCATCTAGCTCTTGCCAACTGATTGTTTCTTCAGAGACAGCTCTCAAGAGTGGCCAGTCACCGGATTCCTTTAGTATGTTGTCCACTGGTTCAATTCCAATTCGATCGAGAGTATCTGAAAAATATTCAATCTCTCAGAATTAGCATTTGCAGTCACATCTTGGTAGATATAAAGTCATTTCTGTGGAGATATAAGCAGATGTGCTAGTGGATCTGATGAGATCTGAGGAACTCACAACGGAACAATCCAGATCTGTATCAGATATGATGATATGTATTGAGATAGAATGGGATTAGATCGAAAATATATAATTTTTTTTCCACTTTTCGAGATTTAAATATATTTAACTAGACATAATTATGGAAAAAAAGTCCCTCGGGATAACATGATTTGAGATTTGAAAAACAATTAATTATAAATCGATTTTTTTCTATTCATTTCTGAGAGAATATCTTAGAAAATAAGGAGTTAGAGGAGTTTTTGTGGGGACCTCTATGCAGAGCAGAATAAGAGATTTAATAAGAATTTAATATCGAATTCTGCAGGAAACGTGATATGTTTCACATTGTGAGCTCGCATCTGTAAATAGCTATTTCTTCTATATCTTCTTTGTGCATATTTCATTCGATAAAACGCGACTACAATACAGGAGACTTCCAAATAAGTTTACTCCGTTCATGAGGAACTTCCAAATAAGTTTCTCCGTTTTAAAGTTCTTCTTTTGGCCTGCTTCACGTATTGGAATGCGCTATGGAGTATTCTCCTATGCGCAGTTCGAAGCGCAGAATTCTCAAGCATGTTCGAGAGTACTTTTTTCAAATTAAGCGCTTCTAAACTCAATTCTGATTGGCCTACTAAAGAATCAGAGTGGAGGAGGCAACGAGGACTTTTACACAGAGAAAAATGCTTTCTTAATTTAAGAATGTGCAGTCACTTAATTTAAGAATGTGCAGGTCACTTAAATTAAGAAAGAAAAGTCACTTGATTTAAGTGAGAACACTCACTTGATTTAAGTGAGTTTTACTTCCTTAAATTAAGAAAGAGAGTCACTTGATTTAAGTCAGAAAAGTCACTTAATTTAAGCGACTTTTACTTTCTTAAATTAAGAAAGAAGAAATGACTTGATTTAAGTGAGAAAAGTCACTTGACTTAAGTGAGAAAAGTCACTTAATTTGAGTGACCTGCCATTCTTAAATTAAGTGACTGCACATTCTTAAATTAAGAACAAAATTTTCTCTGTGTAATAGAAGAATCCTGAGAACTCTAACGACAAGGAACTTCACTTTGCGCAACTTCATTGGAAGCTACTGTAAGCTGTCATTAAGACATTGAATATTGCTTGTTACGCATTCCCTAAATACCTCAGTCACTATGAGCAAAGAAGAAGATTCTCAGAAAAACCTGTTATTCTGCTGATTTTCCGGGATATTCAATGAAGGATGATGGCGAAGACAAGTCGACTTGTCTGGATTCACCTCTTTACTCCTGAACTATCTACTTACCCAAATTCATGCAGTCTCGATAATATTCCCTCATCAAAGCAACAGGTTTGCTGACATTCACCTCGTCATTAGCCTCAAGAATTTTGATCAGTCTCTCTTTCGCTTGTTGCTCTACAACCGTAAACCGGGACCAGTGTTCTTTTCCTTGAGGCAGAGGATTCGTTGTTCGCCACCGTCCACAAGCAAATTTGTAAAAATCGTCGCAAGGGTCTTCACTCGGATCCAATCCTTCTAATATATACGCAGCAATGTCTTCGCACTCCTTCTTTTCACATAATGTGAAATTGTTGCTGTGTGGAGGGTCTAGCGTTGATGTAGTTGAGGAGATGCTCCCGATGAATGTGAGCAGAAGAAGACTAGACAATTTTTAATCACTTGGAAGTAATGCAAATGAACGGAATACATTATTTTGAATACTCACGTTATTGCAAACTGGAAGCACATTTTTCCGAAAATGACTGGCTGATTGTTCACAGCTTGCCAAATTATTTCTACTTGCGACTGAGCTTTCTCTGCCCTCTGAACTTCAAACCCGATTAAATTTTGTTTAATCATTTTGATGCGTCATTGGAATTGCCAAAGCCATGCCGTATTGTCTGGTTGAGTCAATGAATGCATGATAGAGATATTAGCAGATTGCATGCTCCCAGATTAGCAGCGAGGGTCAAGAATTGAGAAGTTACTTGAGAATGTGATTTTTAAACTTCTTTTTATTAACATCAAGAAAAAATGGTGTGAGTCCAATGAAAAATGAGGAACATCCGATTTTCTAGTCGTTATTCAAATGATGTTGGATGAATAAATTATTTCTATTTGAATTATTTAAACATTTATTTCTGAATAGATCATATGCATTTATGGTTTACATATATTGAAACTTTCAACCCTAAACTGGCCACCATAAACAACTTAACGACTTTGGTTGGATGATGCGGGATTCCCCATCGCATTATTTCGTCTGCGACGTTGCCATTTGACATTGGTGAAAAACCAATAAAGAAAATTGTTAGTTAAAAAATGTGCATTTTGATCTCCAAACCATTCTGTCTGTAGGTCTACAATTGAATGCCTTGGCGAATTCATTATAATTTTTTAGTGGATTATTCACACGCATTCGCACGGGACTGTGTCCTGCATCGTAATAATTCGATTGAAATGTTTTTTCCCACCAATCAGTTGTCGCTGTTTTACACCAGGCCTGTGAACCGCAAGAAATTGTTATTGACTTGACACTCATCGGAATATATAATTAGGCAAAGATGAGGTAAAATGGAAATTTTTAATTTGAAAATTAGGAGAAAGTGATGAATAATGGTCTGACCAGAACAATTTCATCACAATTCCCTTTTCACTCTAATTTTCCCCATCATTTAAATAATTATAAATACTAAATCTAGAACTCACACTAGCATAGGATATGAAGAACAGTTGATCACTGCTATAATGACCAAGACCTGGTAATTTTAAATCATTTCCATTAGCTTCTTCTTGATAGGTTTCAAAAGCCACACGAATGCCACCAATGTCCGCTACATCTTCTTTTTTCGATAATATTCCATACGTACGAATCCAAACTGGTGCTCCTGTTCGTAGATCAGTGTCTATCAGCATGTTGCCGCTGTATTCATCAATTAGACACTTAACTTTTTCGTTATACCTTCTCTTAGTCTGACTTGGTAAACTCAATGGTTCCCCATTTTCATTATGTCCCATTCCTGAATTTTTTTCGCAGAAAAAAATGTTTTCTTAATTTAAGAATGTGCAGTCACTTAAATTAAGAAAGAAAAAGTCACTTGATTCGAGTGAGAAAAGTCCCTTGATTCAAGTGAGTTTTACTTTCTTAAATTAAGAAAGAAAAAATCACTTGATTTAAGTGAGAAAACTCACTTGATTTAAGTGAGTTTTCGCACTTGAATCAAGTGATTTTTTTTTTCTTAATTTAAGAAAGTAAAATTCACTTAAATCAAGTGAGTTTTCTCCCTTAAATCGAGTGATTTTTTCTTTCTTAATTTAAGAAATAAAACTCACTTAAATCAAGTGAGTTTTCTTACTTGAATCAAGTGACTTTTCTTTCTTAATTCAAGTAACCTGCACTTTCTTAAATTAAGTGACTGCACATTCTTAAACTAAGAAAACATTTTTCTCTGTGTTACTTTTTATAATTGCTTGAATAATTTTTTAAATTCATAATTCAGTGAAGAATTACCGATTGGATCGAGTCCATGGAAAATCTCATGGCCAACGATAAATCCATCGAATCCATATTGAACAGCCCTGAAGAAAATATTTGAGAAATGTGAAATATTCGATGAGAAAAGAAGAGTAGATCTTCATTGTTCAATGCAACTTATTTCATCAAGTTACCTTGGTAAGTCGTTGCAACAATCGTGCGCCTGGATGAGTGCCATAGGAATCACTGCAATAAATTTTGTATATAAACATCATGTAACATCCACGTATCAGGAAAATGAAGAAATTGAATACATACCGATCTTATTGAAAACGTAATAGTACATACCACTTCCTTCTATGGGCTCAGTTATCCATCTGAAACAAAAAAGTTAGTAAAATCTTCAGAAATACCAAAAAATGAATAATTATTAGGGTATGTATAGCGAACGCTACAATGAATAAGATCAAGAAACCGAAATCATCAGCACAGCTGGTCTGATAGCTCAGTG
Organism: Aleiodes alternator; assembly: GCA_963921955.1. Lineage (NCBI taxonomy): Eukaryota > Metazoa > Arthropoda > Insecta > Hymenoptera > Braconidae > Aleiodes > Aleiodes alternator. The sequence continues at coordinate 1,508,872 of OY998110.1, read as the reverse complement.
GCAAAGTGCCTAACTGGAAACCAAAAGGTCCACGGTTCGATCCCGAGCCGTGGCAACCTTTTTCCATAATAATAACAATTATTTTTCATCGCTATCCGACGAGCAAATTTATTGAAGAGATGTCGCATCCAAGTGGCGCAAAATAACAACAGCGACATCCCTTCATATGGTCTTCATAATTAAACTATTGAGAGGCACCGTTTACTGCTCTTCGTTGCTTAATCGGATACCGATTCACGTTAATGCTGTTAACATGAGGCATAGTAGTACTTTTTATCTGCCAATGGCAGGGAGCAATTTAGCATTATGTTCTCCGATCTCGAGGGCGTGCAAAGACGTTAATCTAGCTCTTAGTAGATGTAAAAATATCGATATTTCCACCGATTGCATGTGTTCCATTGAAACTCAGTTGAGGAAAGTTGTAATAGAAATGTATTAATTGATACTCATGACGGTTTGTAACACTAATGTGACCTGTAATTGGCTTCGGCTGTTGGTCATGAATAAATGAATAAATAAATAAATAATTAATTTATATACTCATATTTATTCACTGGTTTCCGAAATTTGCCTAAGTCAACGAGGTTAGAGAATTTGATAGCATTGATCATTTCCCCGGTATATGACGCATAAGGTTCCAAATATTCGTAATAATCAGTGAAGTTTCGATCGTTGTACCAACGGGGATATCCAATCAGCATATGCATTCCCTGTATTTTTTTCATCAATGTAGATTTCGTTGCTCCGTCCAGCCACTCGACCTTTTCAACTTCCTCTAATGCCTTCCTTTGCACTTTCTTAGCCATTCTATAAGTCTGAAAGTTTTACAATGAATTTCTCATTGCGATTGAATTATGGAGTGCATTATTATGACGTACTTTTCCTTTTGCACCAGGGGTGAAGTACCTTTTAGCGTATTCGTAGAAAAGGACAGGACGGAGTTTGCACTCGTCGAGACATTCATTTTGTCTATGGATAACAAATGAGAGAATGTAGAGTTCATCTAAGGTCAATTATATTGGAAAAAAATGGCAAGGGAAGGTGAAGTCAACGTTTTATGAAAGGATTCGAGATTTTTTGCTTGATGATTCCATTCAGAGACTGAGGAAACTTTCGAGAAAAATTATTCTCATAGTTTTTCTCAAAATCCGCCACATTCTACTCCACCTTCCCCTATACATATAGATCGTCACTCTAGAGTCAAAGTGGCGTAAGTGCTGTTCTTATACCCAGCGCTTATGCCACTTTGTTTCTAAGGCGTCAATGTATATTTAGATAATGGCAACAGCGATACTATACCGTGATGGACGTAATTGACCACGGTCATACAAATCCCATGCCAATTTCCTCATGCGTTCATCCGTGAATAATATCGCATCGGCAACAAATTTCCAATGTATGTAATTAACTATTCAAAAAAGAATACAATTAGTTCAGTAATTAAACGGTACAAGATGAACTAACACAAGTAACCATTAATTTTTTCAAGTTATCTCAAAATCCACGATAGATACAGAATCTCGCGTCATGATGCTTCTTTCAATGAAAATTAACTGTTAACTGGTCACCCTGTGAGAGATTCCCCATGTTCTGTCGTTTTTATTGTTTTATGATCAATCGATTGGGTAGGGAATTCAGAAAAAAAATTGACTTTACTTATTGGAGTATTCCACAAATTATTATATTTTTTCAATTACATATGCTGCAAAGTTGATGGAGGAATTAAATAAATGTCGGTAGCTAGGAAAATTATCATCATGATGAATGCTATATTTTTTTTTTCTTTAAATATTTTCCATATCTCTGATCTCCCAATCACAATCCCAAGATCCACAAAATCACACAAAAATCGTTTACACAGAGAAAAAGGTTTTTTTAATTTAAGAATGTGCAGTCACTTAATTTAAGTGACCTGCCATTCTTAAATTAAGTGACTTTTCTCACTTAAATTAAGTGACTTTTCTCACTTAAATCAAGTGACCTTCCTCACTTAAATCAAGTGACTTTTTATTTCTTAATTTAAGAAAGTAAAACTCACTTAAATTAAGTGACTTTACTCGCTTAAATTAAGTGACTCTTCTCACTTAAATCAAGTGACTTTCCTCACTTGAATCAAGTGACTTTTTCTTTCTTAATTTAAGAAAGTAAAACTCACTTAAATTAAGTGACTTTTCTCGCTTAAATCAAGTGACTTTCCTCACTTGAATCAAGTGACTTTCCTCACTTGAATCAAGTGACTTTTTCTTTCTTAATTTAAGAAAGTAAAAATCACTTAAATTAAGTGACTTTTCTCGCTTAAATCAAGTGACTTTTTCTTTCTTAATTTAAGGAAGTAAAACTCACTTAAATTAAGTGACTTTTCTCGCTTAAATCAAGTGACTTTCCTCACTTGAATCAAGTGACTTTCCTCACTTGAATCAAGTGACTTTTTCTTTCTTAATTTAAGAAAGTAAAAATCACTTAAATTAAGTGACTTTTCTCGCTTAAATCAAGTGACTTTTTCTTTCTTAATTTAAGAAAGTAAAACTCACTGAAATCAAGTGAGTTTTCTCACTTAAATCAAGTGATTTTTCTTTCTTAATTTAAGTGACCTGCACATTCTTAAATTAAGAAAACATTTTTCTCTGTCTAAATCGTCGCAGCTGAAATAATATGCCGGAGAATCTCTCATCACGTGACTGAAGTCATTAGGTCGTTTATGGTGAGTAGTCTAGGGTTAATCTTCGAAGAGCAACATCATATGAGTTCCTCAATCTCCCTCAGATTTGAAGCTAATCTCCAGAAGCGTTCATCACAATTCTTCTTCATGATGTTCCTTTCTTACTTACCAATAACACGATTCGGTATTACACTGAGCAATCTCCCAAGCTGCAAAATATATTGGCTCGCCATTAAATGAATTATTTGATTCTCATTTATCTGAATATTCACATATTTCAATAGATCTGCAATTGATTTGAGCCAATTTATATTAGCTACTCCGTTATGATCAGCTTGTAGAGTACTATCATAAGCAATTTGCAATCCCTTGATGGTTTCTCTTCTATATTCTACAGTCCCAGTGGCCTATTGATTCCATTGAATATCGAGAAATCAAATAAATGACACAGGAAAATAGTGAACTCTTGATAATTTTACCTGATACAGTAAGAATTCGAAAACCATAATTTCGTTGATATCTTCCCTCAGTTTTCTTTCAGAGTATGGAATATTTCTGTGTCGATAGAAATTTTTGACTATTTCAAGGAAGTATTCTACGTATAGGAGTTTCGGTTCTCCATTCTTCCACCGATCAGCGAGAGGAAAATCACGAACGTTCGGAAATTTTGCAGATTCAATCTTGAAATGAAATAGAAAAAAAAAATGAAATGGATAGCGTTTAACTGCATTTTTCAATTCTATTATCCAATTGAAAAATATAGGGGGAAGTGGAGGAAAATTGAAATTTTTATGGAATGATCTGATGATTTCATCGGAAAAGTGAGAAAAATTCCGGTGGAAAACGCAACTGCTAATTAATCTTCATGACTTTAAGAAAAACAGTCGAAGGTCTTGGCTGAAAATTCCTGGTATTTCTGGAAATGTCCTCTGGATCTGATGGAAATTCCGGTGAAAACCAGGGTTCATGATGAACTTTGAAAAAATTTTAAGGTTTTTCCCAAATACGAGGGTATTGTCAACAATTTACCATTTTTCGGGAATATCCCTGTTTTTACTGAAAAAACATGACAACTCTACACTGAGAAAAATGTTTTCTTAATTTAAGAATGTGCAGTCACTTAATTTAAGTGACTTGTCATTCTTAAATTAAGTGACTTTTCTCACTTAAATCAAGTAACTATTTCTTTCTTAATTTAAGAAAGTAAAACTCACTTGAAACAAGTGACTTTTCTCACTTGAATCAAGTGACTTTTCTCACTTGAATCAAGTGACTTTTTCTTTCTTAATTTAAAAAAGTAAAAGTCACTTAAATTAAGTGGCTTTTCCCACTTAAATCAAGTGACTTTTCTCACTTAAATTAAGTGACCTGCACATTCTTAAATTAAGTGACTGCACATTCTTAAATTAAGAAAACATTTTTCTCTGTGTAACTCTTTCCTATGGAGAAATTTCATCCATAATAAATTGTTTAAAATCTCACCCCGATTTCATAAGTTGAAGAATCAGGAACCATCACGTCCCCCTTGATATGAAACAATGAATATGTACCCGTCAATCCGCTGTAAAGTCGATCCAATTCTTGCCAGCTCATTGTTGCTTCAGTATTACTGCCCAAGAGCGGCCAATCACCCAGATATCTCAATACATGATCGATCGGGTCGATACCAATTCGATTGAGAGTAGCTACAACATGTCAATGAGTAAATTCAATCATCGATAACTGAACAATAGATTTCATCCTATCAAAAAAATGGAAGAAATGACTTCTCTTGCAAACATTTCTGAATTACCGTCAATGACCCAATTAATGCCACCAAGAGACCTATTCTGCTGCATATCTTTCATAGAAAAATTATATCTTATCATAAATTCAAATTTGATTTTTCCTCGAAAGAATTCAGGGTCCGGACTATCATTTACATTAATTATTTTCCTGAATTAATGATAAAAATTATTTAATTTATATTTTTGAAAATATTTTGTCCATGGCCCGATTCATGCCATCATGGCCCGATTTTTGCCATAGAGGGTCCCAATAATTGCCATCAATTAATTTCCATCACTAGTCGTTATTTTTGAATTATTCGTCAATTTATATGAAAGTCCAATGATTTTGCTAACAATCAATACAATTTTCGATTTATTAAATACTTAAATTTTCTCAATATCACACATTGAACTGATGAGGTAGTCTAACTCCACATGAAGAGCTTTAGGGCTTAATTTTGCTGAGCACGCTGGTCGCATTTAACGGATTAATTTTCGAAATACAGTGAAACCTCTATTATTTTCCACGCGCGAGGCTCAAATTTGGAAAATAATAGAGGTTCCGACTCGGTTTCTGTGGCCCCCACTCCGCCAGCGCGAGAGTGAGAGAAGACGATACGTCGCTCTCTCTTCAACCGCAATATTATTATTGTTGACTCTCTTTAGTCTATATGTGTCTTTGTCATTCCGCACATGTCTCCGCATGCGCAGAAGAAAAGAAATAGCTATAGATGGAAGAAAGACAACGAAAAATGGTTGAGAGTGGGGGACGCTTTTTCTCCGCCGTTGAGGGGCAGTGGAGTATATTGGAGGTGAAAATAATGGAGGTTTCACTGTATATCTAGTAGAGAAATATCGAATATTTTGATTGTCCGGTGTCCTTAGAATTTTTTTCTAGCCACTGTTATCAATTACTTAGAGTTGAGAATTCGAATAAGTTCAATAATCACGAAAATGTATGAAAAGTGGCATTAACTGGGCCGATGGCATTAATTGGGCCATTGACGGTAACAGACAAGTGAATTAAATGACAAGAGATCTATTTTGTAGTAGAGAAAATTCTTTTGAGAAAAAGTCTCCTGATATTTTTCTACAAACTTACTACATTCGAAAGTATTTGCAAAAGAAGTAATTTGAATACTTTACCTGAATTTTTTCAAAATCTAATGGCGGGAGAAAACGGTGAAAGAGAATTTCAATAGAGCTTCACTGAGATAATTATTTACTTACCCAAATCCATGCAGTCTCGATAATATTTTCTCATTAATGCAACAGGTCGTGACACATTAATTTCATTCGGTGCTTCAAGAATATTAATTAGTCTTCGATCCACCTTTCTTTTTAGAACATCAAATCTGGACCACGCTTCTTGCCCTTGTGGCAAAGGATTCGTTCGTGGCCATCGTCCACACGTGAATTCATAAAAATCATCACAAGGATCCATCTCTGGACTTAAACCACTCAAAATAAATGCAGAAGTTTCCTTGCAGTTCTCTGTTTGACAAACTGCAGGATTATTACCTCTTTGATTATTACGTTGAGGGGGAGCACTTAGTCCAATGGCCACTTGGATGAATATCACCAGAAGACTGAATAATTGTGAATGCATTTCGCTCATCACTTTTGAACGAAAAAATACATCAGTATTCGATGATTGTCAATACTGATGCAGAATAAGTAAATTTAATTATTAATTCTCTTTTGGAAAATACCCGACAACTAAGCGCGATAGCGCAATATTTATCACCTTTTTGCAGAGAAAAATTAGAGCTACAAGGAAAGTTTTCGAATGAATCTCGCTATTACGATTAGTTTCCAAAATTTATGATAAAGAGTGATCGAAAACATATTTTTGTAAATGAACAATAGTTAAATATTATCCAAGAAAACGGAATTAGCAGTTTTCGATTCTACACAGAGAAAAATGCTTTCTTAATTTAAAAATGTGCAGTCACTTAATTTAAGAATGTGCAGGTCACTTAAATTAAGAAAGAAAAGTCACTTGATTTTAGTGAGAAAATTCACTTAATTTAAGTGACTTTTACTTTCTTAAATTAAGAAAGAAAAAGTTACTTGATTTAAGTGAGAAAAGTCACTTAATTTGAGTGACTTTTACTTTCTTAAATGAAGAAAGAAAAAGTTACTTGATTTAAGTGAGAAAAGTCACTTAATTTAAGTGAGTTTTACTTTCTTAAATTAAGAAAGAAAAAGTTACTTGATTTAAGTGACAAAAGTCACTTAATTTGAGTGAGAAAAGTCACTTAATTTAAGTGACCTGCCATTCTTAAATTGAGTAACTGCACATTCTTAAATTAAGAAAACATTTTTCTCATTGTATTTAGTCTACTCTAATCATTAATTCTCCCTTCTCAATTCTTTGGAGCTTCAGAATACAAAGAATGAAAATTTTCCAAAATCTATACTCACTTGATCAGCAGAAAATGGGAGCAGCAAAATTTTTCCAAGGCTCTGTCGCGATTGTGATGTAAATAGCTGGTTTTATACAGCCCATGTTCTTCAGTAAATCTATTTCGTGTTTCTTATCAAAGATCTGCCAGTTGTAGCATTGTCATGAGATGCAGTGGAGTTTTTTGATGTTTCTTCCTGCATTGGGCACGTGTATATCTGATAAAAAATAACTTACCTATTTTTTTCAATGTGTTTTGCATCAGTGGCTTGAACGATTTCCTTTTGGACTGATCCTGCGAGATGATGGAGTCCTTCGGAGCTGGAGAATCAATTCTTTTGAGAATCTGCACAGTAACGTCCAAATGAGTTCATGCGTCCATTCAGGACTTCTCATTGAAGCTGCCATTTCGTCCTTATTCCTATTTCTACGTAGAGCACTCTTCTCTGCGCAGTTCATTATGTCCTCAAGTATCCTCATATGCATGGTTCAATGCGCACAATTTTTGGTCACTAAAGAAGCAAAGTAGGGGAGCCAACGAGAACTTCATCGAAAGATTCCTGAAGAGTCTAAGTAATCAACAAACTCGTTGATCATCACTTCGATGTTTACGTGAGAATTGCTGAGTAATGGTTGATATATTATTCTTACTAGTTCATGTATTTCCGTATTGATAAGTGAAGATGTTGGTGATAATGCTTTATTTATAATGAATAGAGAATTATATAAAAATACAATGTCAGAAGAGGGAGTAATGCAGATATACCAATTGATTACTGAAAAAGTAAAACTCGATGAGTTGAGTTATTTCGGCGATAATTGTTGAGCAAATATCTCGGAACCTTAGCGAGATAGAAAATTCTTTGTAGAAACCTCTTTTGCAACTCTAACATTTAACTACAAGAAAGATCTCACTTATTTCTTGACATAATTTGAAAACGATGAGTGAGTGGACATATCTTCAAAGACTCCCAATAATTCTGAATACAGCACCGAATCACGTTATTGGTAAGGCAGCAGTGATTTTTCGTACAAAAAATCATTCAAAAGGGGCTTACAATGGCTCATTCGGTGGAACGGTGAATTCGTAGTTCCATAGCTCTGGGTTCGATCCCGGTCTCCGCCGATTGACACGAGCACTACTGTAATATTCTTCCAAGTGCTTTGTCCATAGACACAACATGAGTTCCCAAGGCTGATTAGGATAGTCCTCAGCACTAATAGGTCGATGTTAAATGAAATTTTTAAAAAATGTGAATTGAATCAGATCGAGCTAAATTCCAGATCTGATCATTTCGGGAATTCAGATCCAATTGGATCTCATCAAATATAAAAAAACAGGATACATTTCATTTTTTTCCTTCTCAGTTCTGAAGGCGATGTCTTCTCGTAGTGGAAAAATTGGGCTACAAGAAAGATCCTCATAAAAATTTTGCTTTACTTACTTTACTGAAAAATTCATACTGCTGGCCTGACTACAAGCCAAAAATTCTAGGCACTGGAATATATTCAAAAAATTAGGCCACATAAATTTCAGTGCATAAACATTTGTTTAATCTATACATAATTCGAAATTGGTGATGAAAATTGGAAAAATTTGTAGAATTAATTGTGCAGAGTCCGAATGCTTAGGAATTTGACACCATTTAGAATCCAAGGAGATGATTGTTAGTTGAACATTGTGCATTTTGATCTCCAAATCATTTTGTCACCAGGACTACAATTAAATGCCTTGGCAAATTCATTATAATTTTTCAGTGGATTATTTACACGCATTCGTACGGGACTGTGTCCACCATCATAATGGCTCGGTTGAAATGTTTTTTTCCACCAATCAGTTGTCGCTGTTTTACACCATGCCTGCGAATCACAAACAATTATTATTGATTCAACACTCATCAAAATATGTAATTAAAAATAAGGAGAAAATGATGAATAATGGTCTGATCTAAACAATTTCATTGGAATATTAAATCTGTGACTCACACTAGCGTATGAAATGAAGAACAGTTGATCGCTGCTGTAATTACCAAGACCTGGTAATTTTAAATCATTTCCATTAGCTTCTTCTTGATAGGCTTCAAAAGCCACACGAATGCCACTAATGTCCGCTACATCTTCTTTTGTCGATAATAATCCATTCGTACGAATCCAAATTGGTGCTCCTGTTTGTGGATCAGTATCTACCAACATGTAGCTGCTGTATTCATCAACTAGACACTTAACTTTTTCGTCATATCTTCTCTTAGATCGACTCGGTAAATTCAATGGTTCCCCATTTTCGTTGTGCCTCATTCCTAAATTTTTCACTTTCTATAGTTGCTTGAACAATTTTTTAAATTCATAATTCAGTGGAAAATTACCGATTGGATCGAGTCCATGGAAAATCTCATGACCAACGATGAATCCATCGAATCCATATTGAACAGCTCTGAGGAAAATATTCACGATATTTGAAATATTCGATAAGGAAAGAAGAGCAGATCTTCGTTGTTTGATTCAACTCAATTTGTTCAGTTACCTCGGCAAGGCGTTGCAACAATCGTGTGCTTGAACAAGTGCCATTGGAAACACTGCAATGAATTTTGTATATAAAGATCATATAACATCCACGTATCAGGAGAATGAAGCAATTGGATACATACCTATCTTATTCAAGAGGTAATAGTATAAACCGCTTGCTTTTATGGGCTCAGTTAACCATCTGAAAGAAAAAATAAATTAGTAGAATCTTCAGAAATCACAAGAAATAAATAATGAATTCATATACTCATATTTATCCACTGGCTTCTGAAATTTGCTCAAATCAGCGAGATTAAAGAATCTTATGGTATTGATCATTTCTTCGGCGTATGACGCAAGAGGTTCCAAATTTTTGTAGTAATCAGTGAAGTTCTGATCGTTGTACCAACGGGGATATCCAATCAGCATACGCATTCCCTGTATTTTTTTAATTAAAGTGGATTTCGTTGCTCCGTCCAGCCACTCGACCTTCTCAACTTCTTCTACTGCCTTTCTTTGCACTTTCTTAGCCATTCGATAAGTCTGCAATTTTTCCAATAAATCAACAAGGTTGAGAGTTTATTAAGCACATTATTATCACTCACTTTTCTTTTTGCACGAAAGGTGAAATACTTTTTAGCGTATTCGTAGAATAGGACAGGCTGAAATTTGCACTCTTTTAGACATTCTGTTCGTCTGTGAATAAAAAATGAGAAAATGTACAGATTATCTAATTTCAATCATACACAGAGAAAAATGCTTTCTTAATTTAAGAATGTGCAGGTCACTTAAATTAAGAAAGAAAAGTCACTTGATTTAAGTGAGATCACTCACTTTATTTAAGTGAGTTTTACTTTCTTAAATTAAGAAAGAAAGTCACTTGATTTAAGCGAGAAAAGTCACTTAATTTAAGTGAGAAAAGTCACTTGACTTAAGTGAGAAAAGTCACTTAATTTAAGTTAGTTTTACTTTCTTAAATTAAGAAAGAAAAAGTTACTTGATTTAAGCGAGAAAAGTCACTTAATTCAAGTGACTTTTAGTTTCTTAAATTAAGAAAGAAAAAGTTACTTGATTTAAGTGAGAAAAGTCACTTAATTTAAGTGACCTGTCATTCTTAAATTAAGTGACTGCACATTCTTAAATTAAGAAAAAAATTTTCTCTGTGTATTGGAAATGAGAAAAAGGGTGGTAAAGCGGACGTTGTGACGAGAGAGGGGTTCGACGAAATTTATTTTCATGATTCCATTCCCCTGATTATCAAGCTCCTTTCTCTGACACTAGGTAAAAATGTTCAAAATTAAAATAAAACCTAGAAAATAGCTTCTCTTAAATGCTTTCAGTGATTTCAAGCGATTTTTATCCCCTCTGTTCAGAGCAGCGTAAGTCTTATGCTCATACATAACACTTACGTCACTTTGTTTCAGAGGCGACAATTTATTCAGAAATTAACAACCGTAATACCGTGATGGACGTGATTGAACATGGTCATCCACATCCCTTGGCAATTTTCTCATACGCTCATCCGTGAATGATATCGTTTCGGCAACAAATTTCCAGTGTATATAATTAACTATTGAAAGAAGAACAAAATTAATTCAGCAATCAAATAGTACAAGCTCAACAACAGTGAAATGCCTCTATATTTGACTCTTCCACCCAAGATCATTCTCTATATTTGACACATTCTGTTATCTTTATTACATTACACTCATGTCATCATGTCTCATATGCGTAAGCCTATCCAGCCAAATGTGTAATAAACTTAGTAATTTAAAAAAAGTCCCCCTAAATCCTTTTTTGACATTGGTTGTCCTGGGAATCACAAAAAATCGTAACAGGAGACAGGATAATCAAGATCGAGCGAGAATTCAGTGAAATATAAAGAATGGTCAAATATAGAGGGATTCCACTGTAATGCACATGATGAGTCTTTTTTCTACGATCTCTCAAAATCCAAAGTAGATACAAAATCTCACGTGATGATTCTTCTCTCAATAAAATTCAATTTCCGAGGAACAACATCATGTGAGTTCCTTAATTTTCCTCAGACTTCAAGAACTTCAGAAACGTTTATCGCAATTTCTCCTCATTATCTTCCTCTCTTATTTACCAATAACGCGATTTGGTGTTGAATTGAGCAATTTCCCAAGCTGCAAGAAATATTCTTTTGCCATTACATTAATTACGTGATTCTCATTTATCTGAATATCCACAAATTTTAATAGATCTGCAATTGATTTGAACCAATCTATATTAGCCGTTTCGTTATGATTAGCTCGCAGAGAAGTATCATAAGAAATTTGCAATTCCTTGATGCTCTCTTTCCTGAGCTCTGCAGTCCTAGTGGCCTATAAAATTCAAGAAATCAAATGAATGATAAGAAAAAATTGTGATTATTTGATAATTTACCTGATGAAGTGAAAATTCGAAAAACAAAATTTCAGCGATATCTTCCATTAGTTTCTCTTCAGAGTATGGAATATTTCTGTGTTGATAGAAGTTTTTGACTATTTCAAGAAAGTATACTTCATATGAATGATTCGGCTCATCATCTTCCCATCGATCATCGAGGGGAAAATCACGAGTGTTCGGGAACTCTGCCGAGTCAATCTTGAAAAAAAAAGATAACGTTAGACTATATTTTTCAATTTTTTTGAACTTATTAATAAATGCAGGAAGAAGTGGGGTGAAATTGTCATTTTTACGAACTTCGAGGTCGTTCTTCCTTATGATTTTCTTGAAAAATTGAGGAAAATTCCGGTGAAAAGCAGAACTTCTAATTAATTTTGATGAATTTTCCAGTTTTGGCCGAAAATTCCGGTAATTTCAGTTTTTCTTGAAATATCTCTGGTTCTAATAGGGATTCCAGTGGAAAATAGGGTTCACAATAAGTTTTCATAATTTTTCAACAAATCTAAAGATTTCACCTAGATAAACTTCGGTTTTACTGCAAAAACTCGATAACTAGCTGCAAGATGAGCTCATTTTCCATCAATTCATGAGATTTGTGATTACTTTTCGTCGATAAAATATATAACGGTTCATTAAATTACTCAATTTTCCCATTGAAAAAAAAAAAAAATCTCCATCAAATTGTTCAAAATCTCACCCCGATTTCATATGTTGAATGATCAGAAGCCTTCACATCACCACTGATATGAAAGAGAGAATATGTACCCATCAGTTCACTGTAATGTCGATCCAATTCTTGCCAGGTCATTGTTGCTGAAGTATTACTGCCCAAAAGTGGCCAATCACCGAAACGTCTCAATATCTTATCAATTGGTTCGATGCCTATTCGATTAAGAGTATCTAGAACATATCAATGAGGAGATTAAATTACCAATAACTCAACAATACTTTATTCACGACAATTCGACAAACTGAATTGATCGTTCAAAGAACCAAGGAGTGATACTTGTAGAACGTTAAAAACAGATTGAGACTTGAGTCAACATAACTTGAATTTCTTTTAGGCAATTCAAGTTAAGTTATCATAATTTCTGAATATTCAAATTAACTGCTGATTAATGAAGTTTATCATGAATGCAGCGCATAATGACGATCGCATTATCGTTTTCCAATTTTTCGGCTCCCCTGAAAATTTCACTTCTTCGATCGAACCTATTACTCCCCTTCACTACTGTATTCTATCTGAAGATATTTTGCAGAAGTATCCCGGGTAGGAAAAATTCATTGGGCCAATATTGGCCCAGCGCCGGAAGCCAATACACCAATGCTGGCGCCCAATCCTCAGCCAAGGCTGGCCCAATATTGGTTGAGCATTGGATGATAACATTGTACCAATGCTGATTGCCGAAGCATGGCCAAGCCTCGATAACGAGCATTGGGTACTATACTGGTCCCAATGTTCAGCCAATGTTCATTTTATTGTAGATTTTATGTTAAATACGTAAATTAAAAGTAATTAAGTCCTCTGAAGCGCGTAAAAATGATCAAAATCCAATGTTATTTGAATAAAAAAAAAATGAAGAAATAAGCCGCTACTTGGGATCGATCCCTGGACCTTCGGATTGCCAGTCTGTTACCTTATCGTACTAGCCATTAGGACATTTCATACATTAGTAACTAAATTTGATCCTCATAAAGTTATCACCGTTTACCTTGTTCGGAGAAATGAAATTCGATCGTGATTGTTCAGAAGTTATCTGATAATGTGAGATAATCTAATTATGTCAAAAGATAAAAAAAATTGAAGCCTTGGCAGTACATTATTGGCCCGACGAGTGGCCAATGCTCAGAAGCCAAGCCCTGGGAGTTCAAGTTTCAAACAACAACTGGCCAGTTCTGGCAGGCCAAACTACGGCGCATTGTTGCTCAGCCAATTCTGGAGGCGCGAACGACGATGTACCGATACTTGGCGAAGATTTGGCCGAGCCGTGGCTACCAGGCTTTGGCATGCGAATTCTTGGCCGATGTTCGGCCAAGAGTTGAGCATTGGGCGATTCCTACCCGGGTAGTTACTTGAATAATTTGCCTGAATTCTTCAAAAATCTCTTGCTGAAAAAATACAGTGGACTGGAAAGTCTACTGAGCTTCACTGAGATAATTATTTACTCACCCAAATCCATGCAGTCTCGATAATATTTTCTCATTAATGCAACAGGTCGTGACACATTCATTTGATTCGGGGCTTGAAGAATATCAATCAGTCTCCTTTGCACGTCTCTATTCAGAAGACTAAATTTTGACCACTGTTCTCGCCCTTGTGGCAAAGGATTTGTCTTTTGCCATCGTCCACACGTGAATTCATAAAAGTCATCACAAGGATCTTCCGCTGGATTCAAACCACTCAAAATGAATGCAGAAGTTTCCTTGCAGTTCTGTGTTTGACAAACTGCAGGATTATTACCTCTTTCATTATTACTTTGAGGGGGAGCACTTAGTCCAATGGCCACTTGGATGAATATCACCAGAAGACTGAATAGTTGTGAATGCATTTCCCTCATCGCTTTTGAATCAAAAAATACATCAGTATTCTATGATTGTCAATACTGATGCAGAATAAGTAAATTTCATTATTAATTCTCTTTTGGAAAGTATGTCGGGAACTAAGCGAGATAGCGCAACATCTGTAATGACCTTATTTATAGAGTCAAATCAGAGCTACAAAAAAGGTACTTGAACAAATCTCACTATCTCGTTTAGCTGATATTGTCTTCATGAAGACAAAATTAGCAGTTTTAGATTCTATTTATTCTACTCTAATCATTAATTCTCCCTCCTCATTTCATTGGAGCTTCAGAATACAAAGAATAGAAATTTTCAAAAATTTATACTCACTTGATCTTCAGAAAATGCGAGCAGTTAATTTTTTTCCAAGGCTCTGTCGTGATTATGATGTAAATAGCCGGTTTTATACAGCCCATGTTCTTCAGGGAATTCACTTCGTGTTTCTTATCAAAGATCTGCCAGTCGTAGCATTGTCATGAGATGTGATGGAGCTTCTTTGATGCTTCTTCCTGCATCGGGCACGTGTATATCTGATAAAAAATAATTTTCCTGTTTTTTTCGATGTATTTTTCATCAGTGGCATCGACAATTTCCTTTTGGACTAATCCTGGAAGATAATAAAGCACTTTGGAGCTGGAACTCTTATCAAAATTTCCGTTTCGTCCTTATTCTTACTCTTACGTAGAGGATCCTCCTGTGCACGGTTCATTGCACCATGGAGTATTCCCCTATTCGCAATTCAATGGGCAGAATTTTAGAATATGCTCAAAAGTACATTTGAAAGAGTTAGCGAGGAACTTTATTGAAAGAATTCTAGGAACTTCAAGGAAAGAGGAACTTTAATGGTTGGAACTTTATTAGAAGTCTGCTGTATGCCTGAGTCCTGTTGACAAGCTCGATAATCATCACTTTGATGCTTACGTGAGGATCGCTGAGTAATAGTCGAGATATTACTCTTACCAGTACATGTATTTTCGTATTGATAATTGAGGATGTTGGTGATAATGATTTATTTATAATAAATAAAAAATTATGCAGAAATATCATCTCAGAATGGAGAGAGATGGACTCAAAGTAATTTGAATTCCATTCTGATTATTATTCTTTGGATCAATTTCGGATTGAAGAAGTACAAGATAAGTTGAATTATTTTGGTGATCATTGTTCAACGAATATCTCGGAAACTAATTGAGGTAGGAAAGTTTCTATAGAAACCTCTTCTGCTTTGACATGTGTCTATAGAAGAAATCTTGCTTATATCCGGAGGTATTTGAAAAAAAAACGAATGACCAACAAAATCGACTAATCATCATATTTATTTACTCGTGAATCTACACAGAGAAAAATTTTATCTTAATTCAAGAGTGAGCAGTCACTTAATTTAAGTGACTTGCCATTCTTAAATTAAGTGACTTTTCTACCTTAAATCAAGTGACTTTTCTCACTTAAATCAAGTAACTATTTTTTTCTTAATTTAAGAAAGTAAAAGTCACTTAAATTAAGTGACTTTTCTCACTTAAATCAAGTGACTTTTTCATTCTTAATTTAAGAAAATGACACTCACTTGAATTAAGTGATTTTTTCCCTTAAATCAAGTAACTTTTTCTTTATTAATTTAAGAAAGTTAAAGTCACTTAAATTAAGTGACTTTTTCTTTCTTAATTTAAGAAAGTAAAACTCACTTAAATTAAGTGACTTTTCTCACTTAAATCAAGTGACTTTTTCTTTCTTAATTTAAGAAAGTAAAAGTCACTTAAATTAAGTGACTTTTCTCACTTAAATCAAGTGACTTTTTCTTTCTTAATTTAAGAAAGTGAAACTCACTTGAATTAAGTGACTTTTCTCACTTAAATCAAGTAACTTTTTCTTTCTTAATTTAAGAAAGTTAAAGTCACTTAAATTAAGTGACTTTTTCTTTTTTAATTTAAGAAAGTAAAACTCACTTAAGTTAAGTGACTTTTCTCACTTAAATCAAGTGACTTTTTCTTTCTTAATTTAAGAAAGTAAAAGTCACTTAAATTAAGTGACTTTTCTCACTTAAATCAAGTGACTTTTTCTTTCTTAATTTAAGAAACCAAAAGTCACTTAAATTAAGTGACTTTTCTCACTTAAATCAAGTGACTTTTTCTTTCTTAATTTAAGAAAGTGAAACTCACTTGAATTAAGTGACTTTTCTCACTTAAATCAAGTGACTTTTTCTTTCTTAATTTAAGAAACCAAAAGTCACTTAAATTAAGTGACTTTTCTCACTTAAATCAAGTGACTTTTTCTTTCTTAATTTAAGAAACCAAAAGTCACTTAAATTAAGTGACTTTTCTCACTTAAATCAAGTGACTTTTCTTTCTTAATTTAAGTGAACTGCACATTAAGTGACTGCACATTCTTAAATTAAGAAAATATTTTTCTCTGTGTATTCTCCAAGTCCCAAGTGTTGGAACGAAGAATGTTCAAAAAAGAGAGTAAACTCATTCTAAATTTGATGAGCTTATTGCGGAATTGATAAAAATGAGTTTTCAATAGACCTAATTAATGTTAACTTTGATGAAATTCCAATATTACAAAAAATCATAATTATTGATACGTGGCCGAAATCTACCATAAACACCAGCTGGCCTCATGATCGGTGAGGATGTTGATTCGGTAGACTGATGCACCAATTTCTCGATTGTTCGTGAGTCCTCGGAGGATTTGACTACGTCTGACAAGAATTCTTCAAGCTGATCCTCGATAAGGATTATGAAACCAATTTCCTCAACAACATGGGCTGTATAAAGCCGGAGACATTCACCACGAGTTTCAGAATCATCATTTGGAAGCATTCATCTTGTAGAAATAATTAAAGTACTAGATTTTATTCTATTCCTCCATCAACTTTGTAGGATATGTCATTCAAATAATATAATACAGTATCAAACATTTCAATAAAGTCAAAATTTTTTTGGAATCTCCCACTTAACCGATTGATTACAGAAAAATAAAAACAATGGAACACAAGGAATCCTAGAGAGAGAAATTCTAGACCACTGGAAAGATATTCAAAAAAATTCGGCCACATAAATTTCAGTGCATATACATTTGTTTAATCTGTACATTTCTAAGAATTGATGATAAAAATTGAAGAAATTATTGTAGTATTTATTCTGCAGAGTCCAAATCTCCAGAAATTCAACATCACTGGAAAACCAATCAAGAAAGCAGTTAGTTGAAGATTGTGCACTTTGATCTCCATATCATTTTGTCTCTAGGTCTACAATTAAAAGCCTTGGCAAATTCATTATAATTTTTTAATGGATTATTCACACGTATTCGCACTGGACTGTGTCCACCATCATAATAGCTCGATCTAAATGTTTTCTGCCACCAATTACTTGTTGCTGTTGTACACCATGCCTGTGAACCAGAATGGATTGTTATTGACTCGAAACTCACTGAAATATATAATTAGAAGCAAATGAGGTAACATGGAAATGTTGAATTTAGAAATTTGGAGAAAATCATGAACGATAGTTTGACGTAAACTATTTCATTGGAATTCCCATTTTACCCCACTCTGCTGCATCATTCAAGGAATTACGTAGGGGGAAGTGGGGCAAAATGGACACTGTAATGAAGCGGTTAGAGATGGATTTTTTTTGATGATTCTATTGAAAAGCTGAGGAAATTTTAGCTGGGAAACGAGTGTCAGATGTATTTTTTTCGATTTTTTTGAAAATTCAATATTTTTTGGCATTTTTGAGGGGCAAAATCCTTTCCTTTTTTGAAAATTTTCAGTTTTTTGCAAATATCTCTCGTTCTATTGATCGTAGCAATTCCGGGTTGGTCTCAAATGAAAGGTGAGCTCATTTCCCATCGATTTATGGGGTTTTGCATTCAGAAATGTCAATTTTTGGGATAGTTATGGGCCAAAAACTGTTTCACAAAACTGTTTCGCAAAAATGCCCATAAATCCCTTAAAAATCGATATTTTTAAATTGAAAACACCATGAATCGATGGCAAATGATCTCACCTTTCACCTCCCATCGGAATTTTTACGCTACGACAAATAGAACCGAAGATATACTTAAAAAACTGGAAATTTTCAAAAAAAGGAACTGTTTACCCCTCAAAAATGCTCAAAAAAGTCAAAATCTACAAAAATTAAAAAAAATTAATTCCGGCACTCGTTTCCAGCCCAAAATTTCCTCAGCTTTCCAATGAAATCATCAAAAACAATCTACCACCAATATTTCTATCAATTTCAAGAGTTTTCCATAATATTTGCCTAAAAATTTAGATGTGTCCATTTTACCCCTGCTGTCCATTTTGCCCCACCTTCCCCTATATTAAATCTGTAACTTACACTAGCGTAGGAAATAAAGAACAGTTGAGCACTGTTATAATTACCAAGACCCGGTAATTTCAAATCATTTTTATTAACTTCTCCTTGATAAGCTTCAAAAGCAACACGAATGCCACCAATGTCTGCTACATCTTCTTTTTTCGATAATTCTCCATACGTACGAATCCAAATTGGTGCTCCTGTTCGTGGATCAGTCTCCATCAACGTGTTGCCGCTGTATTCATCAACTATACACTTAACTTTTTCGTTGTACTTGCTTCCAGTTTGACTCGGCAAATTCAATAGTCCACCTTGTTCGTTGTGCCTCATTCCTAAATTTTTTTACCTTCTATGACTGCCTGAATAATGTTTGAAATTCATAATTCAGGGGAGAATTACCGATTGGATCGAGTCCATGGAAAATTTCATGGCCAACGATAAATCCGTCGAATCCATATTGAACAGCCCTGAGGACAATATTTACCATATTTTAAATATTCCATAAGAAAAGAAAAACAGATCTTCATTGTTTGATTCAGCTAATTTTGTTAAGTTACCTCGGTAAGTCGTTGCAACAATCGTGTGCCTGGATAAGTACCATCGGAAACGCTGAAATTAATTTCACATATAAGCATCATACAACATCCAAGTAGCAGGAGATTTGAGAAATTGTATACACACTTATTCTATTGTGATAGTAAAAGTACACACCACTTGCTTCTATGGGTTCAGTAAACCATCTAATGAAAAACAAAAAATAATTAGTAAAATCTTCAAAAATCACGAGAAAATTAACAATACACTGAAAAAAAGAAAATTCTGGTCTCAAATAAATGAATTTTTCGCACGTAAATATACTCATTTTCTATAGTTAGGGGAAGGTGGGGCAAAATGGACACATCTAAATTTTTTGGCAAATATTATGGAAAACTCTTGAAAGTAGGGGAAATATTGGCGGTAGATTGTTTTTGAAGATTTCATTGGAAAGCTGAGGGAATTTTAGATGGAAAACAAGTGCCGAAATTAATTTTTTGGAGTTTTTGGTGATTTTGACTTTTTTGAGCTTTTTAGAGGGGTAAAAGCCTTGTTTTTTTGAAAATTTTCAGTTTTTTGAGAATATCTTTGGTTCTATTTGTCCTAGCGCAAAAATTCCGACGGGAGATGAAAGGTGAGATCATTTGCCATCGATTTATAGGATTTTAAATTCAAAAATATCGATTTTTAAGGTATTTATGGACATTTCTGTGAAACAGTTTTGTGAAACAGTTTTTGGCCTATAACTATTCCAAAAATTGACATTTTTGAATTCAAAGCCCTATGATTCAATAGGAAATGAGCTCACCTTTCATTTGAGACCAACCCCGAATCGCTACGACCAATAGAACCAAAGATATTTGAAAAAAACTGAACATTTGAAAAAAATGAAAGGCTACCCCTCGAAAATGCAAAAAAATATAGATTTTAAAAAAAATCGAAAAAAATACAAATGACACTGGTTTTCCGGCTAAAATTTCCTCAGCTTTTCAATAGAATGATCAAAAAAAATCAATCTCTTACCATTTCATTATAGTGTCCATTTTGCCCCACTCTCCCCTATAGATATGGAATGGTCAATGCTTTTTCGAGAAAAAATTTCCATATTCATTTGCGTAAAGTGAATTTATTTCGAGATCAGAATTTTTTTTCTCAATGTAGATTCATGTACTCATATTTATCCACTGGCTTCCGAAATTGGCTCAAGTTGATGAGATTAGAGAATTTCATGGCATTGATCATTTCTTCAGCATATGACCCACGAGGTTCTAAATATTTGTAGTAATTAGTGAAGTTTTGATCACTGTACCAATGGGGATATCCAATCAGCATACGCATTCCCTGTATTTTTTTAATTAAAATGGATTTCGTTGCTCCGTCCAGCCACTTGACTTTTCCAACTTCTTCTAGTGCCTTTCTTTGCACTTTCTTAGCCATTCGGAAAGTCTGAAATTTTTCCAATTCATATCTTATTGGGATTGAATTACTGAGTGCATCATTACTACTCACATTTTCTTTTGCACGAGGGCTAAAGTACTTTTTAGCGTATTCGTAGAAAAGGACAGGACGGAGTTGACACTCCTCTATACATTCGCTTCGTCTACGAATGATAAATGAGAAAATGTGGAGATTAGCTAAATTCAATTATATTGGAAGAATAAAAGGGAAATGGAAAGTAGAACAGACGTTCTTATGAAAGGATTTGAGAGAGAATTTTCTCATGATTCCATTGAAAAACTGCAAAAAATAATTTTCATGAGTTTTTTGAAAATCCGACAGTTTTCGCTTAAAGAAGATGGTATTTTTGGGAATTTTTAGTTTTTTGGAAATATCTCTGATTCTCATCGTTGTATCATAAAACCTCGATAACAGGTGGAAAGATGAGCACATTTCTCATTAATCTATGCGTTTAAAAGGCATGAATTCCGAGCAAATTGCCAAGATTTAGAGTTGCCTCTTTTTCCGTTATTGAAAAAATTCACCTTCTGGTCAAAAAATTGAATTTCTAAAGAAAAAAAAGAAAAAAATTCCTTTGACACTTGTAATTTCCACTTAAAATTTTCTCAGATTTTCAATCGAATCATCGATAAATTCCTATCTCAACCTCTTCTGTTGGAATATCCATTTTACCCCACTTTCTCCATATCCTGTTAGCATATTTTCCGGGCTTTTCATTTTTTTGCCCAAATTGAAGCTCTGTTTGGCCCGTAGCAGCAAAATAATGATAACAATTTGATAAAAAAATTTACGTAAAGTTAATTCAGCCAAAATAAAAGTGAATGCAGAATAGCATCGATCACTATCAGGTTTGGATCATTTAGGTGTTCCATTTTGTCTGGCCCTCCCCTATCAAGAAAATCACAAAAACGATACCGTGATGGACGTAATTGACCATGGCCATATGCATCCCATGCCAATCTCCTCATGCGCTCATCCGTGAATGATATCGTTTCCGCGACAAATTTCCAGTGTATATAATTAACTATTCAAAGAAGAACACAATTAATTCAACAATCAAATGGTATAAGCTTAACTACTGTGGAATTTCTCTATATTTGACTCGGACGCCCATGCTCATTCTCTGTATTTGACACATTCTTTTATCTTTATTCCATTGCACTCATGTTTCCATGCCTCATATGTGTGGGTTTATACAGCCAAATGCACAATGAACATAGAGGATCACAAGAAATCGTAGTAGTAGACAGGATAATCAAGATAGAGCAAGAATTCAGTGAAATATGAAAAATGGTCAAATATACACTGAGAAAAAGCTGAGATTAGAATATGAAGTGAGCATTTCATACAATATGATTTGGCCTTTGACATACAATATGCTCTAATTATGCATGTTTTATGCAATCGACTTTTCCATAAAATATGTACTATTGTGCATAAAATATGTATCACTATAGGAGCAATTTTATGTTGAAAAGACTGCATGATTGCCGCGCTTAAGAGAGCATATTTGTTGCTCTATGTATTTTTTCTCTGTCACGCAGAAAAACCATATTCTCTGCTCAGCTTTTTCTGTGTGTAGAGAAATTCCACTGTAATACACAGAGAAAAATATTTTCTTAATTTAAGAATGTGCAGTCACTTAATTTAAGAATGCCAGGTCACTTAAACTAAGTGATTTTTCTCACTTAAATTAAGTAACTTTTTCTTTCTTAATTTAAGAAAGTTAAAGTCACTTAAATTAAATGACTTTTCTCATTTAAGTCGATTGACTTTTCTCACTTAAATCAAGTAACTTTTTCTTTCTTAATTTAAGAAAGTTGAAGTCACTTAAAATAGATGACTTTTCTCACTTAAATCAAGTGACTTTTTCTTTCTTAATTTAAGAAAGTAAAACTCACTTAAATTAAGTGACTTTTCTCATTTAAATCAAGTGACTTTTCTCACTTAAGTCGAGTGACTTTTCTCACTTAAGTCAAGTGACTTTTCTCACTTAAGTCGAGTGACTTTTCTCACTTAAATCAGGTGACTTTTTCTTTTTTAATTTAAGAAAATAAAAGTCACTTAAATTAAGTGACTTTTCTCACTTAAATCAAGTAACTTTTTCTTTCTTAATTTAAGAAAGTTAAAGTCACTTAAATTAAGTGACTTTTCTCACTTGAATCAAGTGACTTTTCTTTCTTAACTTAAGTGACCTGCACATTCTTAAATTAAGTGACTGCACATTCTTAAATTAAGAAAACCTTTTTCTCCGTGTAAACGTCATGATTCATTTTTCTACGTTATCTCAAAATCCAAGGCACATAGAGAATCTCACATAATGATCCTTCTTTCAGTAAAAATTAATTTCCAAAGAACAGCATCAGATGAGTTTCTCAATTTTCCTCAAACATCAAAATTTCCAGAAGCATTCATCACAATTTTTCCTCATTATCTTCATCTCTTATTTACCAATAACACGATTTGGTGTTGAATCCAGCAATCTCCCAAGTTTCAACATATATTCCCACTCCAATACATGAATTATTTGATTCTGATTTATTCGAATATTCACAAATTTCAATAGATCTGCAATTGATTTGAGCCAATTTATATTAGCTGCTCTGTTATGATTAGCTCGTAGAAAAGAATTATAAGAAATTTGCAGTCCTTTGATGGTTTCTCTCCTATACTTTGCAAATCTGGTAGCCTATTGATTCCGTTGAATTCAAGGAATCAAATGAATGATTAAAGAAAATAGTTATTCCTTGATAACTTTACCTGATAAAGGGAGAATTCGAATTTCAAAATGTCATTGACATCTTTCATTAATTTTTCTTCAGAATATGGAATATTTCTGTGTCGATAGAAGTTTTTGGCTACTCCGATGAAGTATTTTGCGTATGGAGCATCTGCTTTCCCAGTTATTAGCATGTTTTTCCATCGATTATCGAGAGGAAAATCATAAGTATTCGGAAACTCTGCGGATTCAATCTTGAGATGAAATAGATTATGTTAGATTAGATTGCTCAATTTTTACGATCATATTGAGAAATGCAAGGAGCCCTGCTCCGAGTAAAATGATCAATTTTATGAAATGGTTTGAGAAAGTTTTTCTTCTTATGATTTCATTCAAAAAATGAGAAAAAGGCCGGTGATGATGAGGCTCATGATTAATTTTTTATAGACTTTTAAAAAATCTGACGTTTTTCATCGAATATTCCGGATGTCCTCGTTTTTTTTTAACTATCTCGGGTTTCATGGCAAAATCTCAATAACAATCAACAATATGAGCACATTTCCCATCAATTCATGTGATTTTTAACGCTTTAGGGTTTTTTTCAGCTCTCTTCTCTACTCCACACATCATCACACATCCCAATTTCCCTTAAAATTTACCATACTCAAGAAGCTAAAGGATATGTGAAAGCTCAAGGCCTGATGCTATGTAAAAAAAAATTTAATTACTCATTGTATAAATTGTTATAACTATGTAATGTTGATTAATGTTAATAAAACCCTTAAATATCGTAAAATATTGTGATTTTTAGCCAATTTTTATCGATTTTTCGAATGCATTCAGTGAAATAGATATAATCAGAGGAAAAAATTTTTGTAGCAAGAAAATTGTCTTGTAGCAAGAAAATTCAAAATTTTCCTTCACAATTTCTATATCTATATATATTGAAATTTTCTTGAGTGAAGTACATTTTCTTCAACTAAGTAGATTTTCTTACAACAAAAATTTTTTCTTCTCAGTGTAACGTTAGAGCAAATTACTCAATGTTTCCATTTGAAAAGAATTAATTTATAGAAAATTCTCTAGAATCTTACCCCGATTTCATAAGTTGGGGAATTGACATGCATCATGTCAGTTCCAATATAAAACAATGAATAAGTACCCGTCAATTCACTGTAATATCGATCCAGTTCTTGCCAGCTTATTGTTACTGCAGTACTACTGCCCAAGAGCGGCCAATCACCTAAACGTCTCAATATCCTATCAATTGGTTCAATGCCAATTCGATTGAGAGTAGCTGAAACATGTTAATGAGTAGCATGAATCACCAATAATTCAACAATAGACTTTATTTTATGAAAAATTGAAGAGTCATATATGGCTTGCGAATATTTCTAGATTGAGTGGATTTACGAAAAAATGATGTAAGAAGGTTTCTTTGCAGTTGATAAAATTCTCTCCAGAAAAAGTCTCCTGATATTTTTCTCTACACCTACTCCATTCAAAGATATTTGCAGAAAAAGTTATCTGAATACATTATTTGAACTTTCCCAAAGTCTAATGGTGAAAAAATACACAGAGAAAAATGTTTTCTTAATTTAAGTGAGAAAACTCACTTGATTTAAGTGAGTTTTACTTTCTTAAATTAAGTGAGAAAAAGTCACTTGATTTAAGTGAGAAAACTCACTTGATTTGAGTGAAAAGAGTCACTTAATTCAAGTGAGTTTTACTTTATTAAATTAAGAAAGAAAAAGTCACTTGATTCAAGTGAGAAAACTCACTTAAATCAAGTGAGTTTTCTCACTTAAATCAAGTGACTTTTTCTCACTTAATTTAAGAAAGTAAAACTCACTTAAATCAAGTGACTTTTCTCACTTAATTTAAGAAAGTAAAACTCACTTAAATCAAGTGACTTTTCTCACTTAATTTAAGAAAGTAAAACTCACTTAAATCAAGTGACTTTTCTCACTTAATTTAAGAAAGTAAAACTCACTTAAATCAAGTGACTTTTCTCACTTAATTTAAGAAAGTAAAACTCACTTAAATCAAGTGACTTTTCTCACTTAATTTAAGAAAGTAAAACTCACTTAAATCAAGTGAGTTTTCTCACTTAAATCAAGTGACTTTTTCTCACTTAATTTAAGAAAGTAAAACTCACTTAAATCAAGTGACTCTTCTCCCTTAATTTAAGAAAGTAAAACTCACTTAAATCAAATGAGTTTTCTCACTTAAATTAAGAAAGCATTTTTCTCTGTGTACAGTGAAGAAAAATGCAATAGACCTTCACTGAAATAATTATTTATTTACCTAAATCCATGCAGTCTCGATAATGTTTTCTCATTAATGCAACAGGTCGTGGCACATTTCTCAAATTCGGAGCTTCAAGAATACCAATCAGCCTCCTTTCCACCTGTCTATTTAAAACATCAAATCTGGACCACTCTTCTTGACCTCGTGGCAAAGGATTCGTCCTTTGCCATCGTCCACACGTGAATTCATAAAAATCATCACAAGGATCTTTCTCTGGATTTAAACCACTCAAAATAAATGCAGATATTTCCTTACAGTTCTGTGTTTGACAGACTGCATGATTGTTAGTTCTTCGATTATTACGT
This sequence comes from Aleiodes alternator, assembly GCA_963921955.1. NCBI lineage: Eukaryota > Metazoa > Arthropoda > Insecta > Hymenoptera > Braconidae > Aleiodes > Aleiodes alternator. The sequence continues at coordinate 1,482,916 of OY998110.1, read as the reverse complement.
TGCAAGGAAGCACTTAGTCCAATGGCCACTTGGATGAATATCATCAAAAGAGTGAGCACTTGCGAATTCATTTCCCTCGTCACTTTCGAATCAAAGGATTCATCAGTATTCGATGATTTTCAATATTGATGCAAAACGAGTCAACTTCATTTGTTACTTTATTCACAGAGAAAAATCAGAGCTACAAAAAAATTTGCTATCTCACTTAGTTTCCAAAATATTCAATAAAAAATAATCGAAAAAATATTCTCGTGAATAAACAATTGTTCAAATTATCCAAGAAGACAGAATTAACATTTTGCATTTCATTCAATCAACTCGAATCATTGACTCTTCCTGCTCGACTCTTTGAAGCTCTAGAATGCGAAGAATGGAGATTATCCAAAATCTATACTCACTTGATCTTCAGGAAAGGCGAGTAGAATAAGTTTTTCCTGAGTTACTGTCGCCATCGTAACAAATATATCGAGTTTTATACAGCCCATGCTCTTGAGGAAATCCATCTCGTGTTTCTTATCGAGGATCTGCGAGTTGTAGCACTGTCATAAGATGCAGTGAAGTGGTTTGATGCCTCTTCCTGCATTGGACATGTAGAGTTGTGATGAGAAGCAATTTACTTATTTTCTCAATGACTCTTAAATCAATTGCTCGATTAATTTCGTTTTGAAGTTATCTGGCAAGATGATGGGCCACTTCGGAGCTGAAGAATCAATTTTCTTGAGCATCTATAGGGGAGAGTGGGGCATAATGGACCCAGAAGATGGAGAGGACTCGAGATTTTTGCAAAAAGCAGCGGTTGCTTCAAAAAATCTGAAAAAATTCACAAACAATATAGATTTGTTGGAGGATTTTCTCAAATTTTTTCCGATTTTTTCGTCAAGTCCTTCAGTCCGAAAAAAATTTCTTAATCATGTTACTATGGGGGTCCATTTCGCCCCACTCTCCCCTACAACAATTGCCAAATAAGTTAAAATATGTCCAAAAGTACCTTAATAATACTGCACCTTTGACCTCAATTCTGATTGGCCTACTAAAAAATCAGAGCGAGGGATTTAGCAAAAAAAGAAAAAAAAAAGGATTTAGCGGGGAACTTTATTCAAAGAATTCTGGGAACTTCAACGAAATAGGGACTCCAATGGGTGGAACTTTAGTGGAAATCTACGGTATGCCGGAGTTCCGTTGATTGACAAGCTCAATAATCATCACTTTGATGTTTACGTGAGAAACGCTGAGTAATAGTCGTAATATTATTCTTACCAGTTCGTGTATTTCCGCATTGATAATTGAAGATGTCGATGATAACGATTTATTCATGATAAATAGAATATTATATGAAAATTCTAATTTCAGGAGAGGGAGTAATGGAGATGTATGAATTCTGTACTGAAAAAGTAAAACTAGATGAGTTGAGTCATTTTGGTGATTATTGTTGAACGTATATATCTGAAACTCACCGAAAGAGGAGAGTTTTTAGAAAAAAACCTTTTCTGTCGCTCTAATATTCGTCTATAAGAAAGATCTTGCTTATTTCCTGAAATATTAAAAAAAAATTAATGCCCAACAAAATCGACTAATCCTCATATTTATTCAGTCTTGAATCCCTTTTCCTACTCGCAGATTTTAGAACAAATGTTCAAGAAAGAGAATAAACTAATTTTCATTCAAAAAAGGAAAAAAATCAGTTTTATTCTAATATATTTGAGATTTTTCAGAATTTTGCGGAATTTTTCTGAAATTTTCATGAAATTTTTATAAAACTTTTTATAAAAATTTTCTGAAATTTTTTCCCGATAATTTCTCAAATCCGATGAGTTTATTGGGGAATTGATTGAAATGAGTTTCCAAAAGACCTAATTAATGTTAACTTTGATAAAATTTCAATGTTATAAACAATTCAGTAGTGAAGAGGTAAAACAGGATAAATCGACTTATCTTTGAGGTCACTTAGAAGGAAATATCTCGGAAACTAAGCGAGATAAGGTGATATTACTTATCTGCTTTTGTAGAGAATTTCAAGAGTTACAGAAGAGTTTTAGGGCAAAATTGCTCTTTCTCGGCTATTTTCTGAGGTATTCTCGAAAAACTTAATGAAAAAAAGAGACTTATCTTGTTTTACCTCTTCACTACTGAATTATAATTATTGATACGTGGACAAAATCAATCATCATCATCATCAGCTGGCCTCGTGATCGATCAGGATGTTGATTCGGTGAACTGATGCACCTATTATTTAATTGTTCGTGAGTCCTCGGAGGAGTTGACTACATCTGACAAGAATTCTCCAAGCTGATCCTCGATAAGGAACATGAAACCAATTTCCTCAATAACATGGGCTGTATAAAGCCGGAGACATTTACCATGAATTTCAGAATAATCATTTGGAAGCATTCATCTTCTAGAAATAACACTCACCATTACGATGATTCTTTTCATCATTAATTCCCAATTATCAAGTTTTCTTCTGGTAATATTGATCCTAGTATCGACAGCTCGGAGAGCTTTTACTGCAAACACTGATAATTACATGGTATGTGAAACGGAGAAATGCAAAGAAATTGCTGCGTATATTTTAGATGGTTTGAATCCACAAAGAGATCCTTGTGATGATTTTTATGAGTTCACGTGTGGACGATGGCAGGAGACAAATCCTTTGCCAGAAGGAGAAAATGTTTGGTCACGGCGTGAAGTTCTGAATCAAAAAATTAAGAAACGACTCATTGATATTCTTGAGGCAGAGGATGACATCAATGCAACAGAACCTGTTAAATTAATGAGAAAAACTTATCAAGACTGCATGGATGAGGGTGAGTGCCTAATTCTTAGAATTAAAATGATACTGACCGTTTCAAAGGAGCATGAGATGATTCGATTTTTTTTCGCTACTGGTTTTTAAGGGTTCCATGTCAAAAAACCCAAACAAAAATAACACACCCATGAAAAACACATACATTGGAAAAAAAAAAAATTTGTTATAAGAAAATTTACTTACTTGAAGAAAATCTACTTCACTCAAGAAAATTTCAATATATATAGATAGAGGAATTGTGAAGGAAAATTTTGAATTTTCTTGCTACAAATTTTTTTTTATCAATGTACACAATGAAAAATAAGAGCAATTGTCACAAATTAAGAAATCAAATCGCTATTTCAAAATGTAAACAATCTGGGATTACTCAGAAATCAATAATAAGAGGGAAGAGGGGAACAGCTATAACGTAGATGGGAATGAATTTACCTAACACTGAACAATAAATATCCAATAAGATTAATTAATAATATTTTCGTTGTGTGTTATTTTTGCATGTAATATTACTGTTACGTGTTATTATGACGTGTTACCTTTTTAAGAATATTTCGAAAAATAAGCGAGTTAGCAAATCTTTTGTGCAGACATTCTTCATATTTCGTATTCTCTTTTACAGAAATAGTCTTGTCTTACCTATTCACTAAATAATTCGATTTCCAGATGCTATCGATCAGATTGGAATAGAACCACTCGATGGGATATTGAAAAAAATGGGAGACTGGCCACTCTTGATGAACGATTCTGGAGCATCAATCAGTTGGCAAGAATTGCATCTGCATTACGGTGAATTGTTGGGTGAATATTCATTATTTCATATTACTACCGTGCGGCATTCCGATGTTTCAGAACGGTCAACATACTATATCCAGGTAAAGTTTGTTTTCAAATGGAAAAATTTACTATTTTCCCGTTTAACATTATCCAACGAATTTCAAGATTCAAGGACCAAGGTTTCCAGGATCCAAGTACTATCCTATCAATAGGCGATGGGGAAGATTTTTGATGAACAGAAAATCATTTGGTCTATACCGCAACTTTACTCTAGAAGTAGTTAAAGTCTTTCTTCAACACAGGAAAATTTCGTACTCTGAAGAAAAACTTAGACGAGACATTGAGGAAATGATGAGATTCGAGGCGAATCTATTCATTGTAAGATTATTGATAACTGTTTTATTTATTTTATTTTATTTTATTTTATTTACATCAACCCAACAGCCAAGGCCAATAACAGGGCTGCATAGATTTACAGCTATGATTAATACAAGAAAAAAAAAAAAGAAAATTAAGTAATGATTGACGCAAAGCAAAAGAGAATGAAAGTGGCAATAAATTGATAAAGAAAAGAAAAATAATCAATAAACAAAATGATTACATTAACGATTTTACAACAATAATGCATTTATTAACAATAGATTCAATCGAGTCATTAACAATATCGCACTCAGGTTTTATTAGTTTTACTGCTTTCTGGGTTTTTCTCAAATTTTGAAATCATAAAATATTGAAATTTCATCACATCTGGAATTTGGCCTGATGTGATCAGATCTGAACAAATTTAATCAGATCCCATCACGATCTCAAAGCAGATTTGATGGATCAGAAATTTTGAAAAGAAGATTTTTTTTTCAGAAACTCTGTAGAATTTGTGAAAATATACAGTAAAAATGAAATCTATTCTATTTTTTTCAAAAACTTTCTGAACAAAATAATATTAATATTGTTTTATAATATTCATGAATCACAAAATATTTTTTTAGAACATAGTAAGTTTGAGGAAAAAAATCATAATGATAAATGAAACCTAATAATTACATTTCAACTAATTATTAGTTAAAATTATGACACTCAGTCAAATCATATCTGATGAGATCTGACTACATTCAATCAGATCCGATGAACGAATATGGATGAATATAATGAAATTTAGATCTGATCCAAATCTGAACTGTTTTTTTTTCGAATAGGCTCAAAGGAATGGAGTAGATCTTGATAATCCGATGAAGCCTGTAGCAGAGATGCAAAATGTTTATGATTATTCTATGCAAGATGATCATAGTGAAACTTTTGAGATCGATTGGCTAGAAGCAATTGTAGAAATTTTCAGATTTATGCATGTTTCGATAAGTGGGAATGAAATAATCTCGATACTCACTTGGCCATATCTCGAGGAACTTGGAAAAATTTTGAATATAACACCGAATCACGTTATTGGTAAGTCGGCACTGATTTTTTTTACAACGATTTGACGTTAATTCGTCACTGTAAAAGTTTTCCATGCGCTTTGCGACAAACACAACTGATAAGTATATTATATATATACCATCGCGGATAAAGAACGGCAAGACTGAAGGATCGGCCGAGTCTCACCTTAGAGTCCTTCCAAGAGTAAACTTGGACCAAGTATGGCCCTTCAATGTTTCTTACCCGGATTAGCACAAATAGGGTGTTGTTAAATGAAATTAAAGAAAAAAGTAAAAAAAAATTGTGAATTGGATCAGATCAGATCGGGCTAAATTCCAGATGTGATAAAACAACAGGATACCGTCAATGGCCCAATTAATGCCACTTTTCATACATTTTCGTGATTATTGAACTTATTCGAATTCTCAACTCCAAGTAATTGATAACAGTGGCTAGAAAAAAATTCTGAGGACACCGGACAATCAAAATATCCGATATTTCTCTACTAGATATATTTCCAAAATTAATCCGTTGAATGCGACCAGCGTGCTCAGCAAAATAAAGCCCTAAAGCTCTTCATGTGGAGTTAAGGTGCCTCATCAGTTCAATGTGTGATATTGAGAAAATTTAAGTATTTAATAAATCGAAAATTGTATTGATTGTTAGCAAAATCATTGGACTTTCATACAAATTGACGAATAATTTACAAATAACGACCAGTTGTGGAAATTAATTGATGGCAATTATTGGGACCCTCTATGGCAGAAATCGGGCCATAGTGGCATGAATCGGGCCATGGGCAAAATATTTTCAAAAATATGAATTAAATAATTTTTATCATTAATTCAAGAAAATAATTAATGTAAATGATAGTCCAGGCATTAATTGGGTCATTGACGGTAAATTGCGTCTTTTCTTTTCCTCTTCTTTGAAGAGGATCTTTTCTTGCAGTGGAAAGACGCGCCTACAAGAAAGACCCTCAAAAAGCTTGCTTCACTTACTCTATTACTTAATCATCTACTTGTTTCTCTCTTTCGAACAGTCAATTATCTCCATTGGAATTTCATTGCAACGATGATTCAATACACTGATCAAAATACAAGAGGATTAGTCAACAACTTTGTTAAACTAACAAAATTGAAATCTCGGTAATGCTATGATTTTCCAAATATGCAGAGAGATGTCGAGTAAAATAGGCATTCAAGTGGAATAGTGAGAAACTGAGAGAATTTCCGGTGATAAAAATGTGTCCGAATTGATTTATGGGCACTCATTGAAAAGTCTTTAATGTCCATTTTACTCCATCCTCTCTTATATTTTTGAATACAGGAAATTTTATAGAATCTCTGCATTCTCTTATTCTCCATTTGTAGACAAGAAAGCTGCCTGGACGAGTGTAAGCTTCTCTCCGTTCTATACAATGAATATGTTAAAAAATATTATACACCTTGTGCCAACGAAAATGTGAGTAACTTGTCGATGCATAAATTTTGAAATTTTACTAATTTCTGATAAATTCTTTACATTTATCAGAGTTTACTGAATGAAATAATTTAATAATTCAACATGCCAGTATCTCGCGAACTAAGTGAAACCTTTTTCGTAGAAATGAATCAAAGCTAGAAAGAAGATCCTCTCTGAAATTTCACTAGGGGAAGGTGGGGCAAAATGGACATAAGGGGTAAAATGGACACATCTAAATTTTCATGGTTTTATCCTGAAAAACGCTCCAAATTGATAAAAATAATGGAGGTAGAATTTTTCCAATGATTTCATTGAAAAGCTGAGGAAATTTTAGGCGGAAAATATGGGTGAACAATTTTTTTTCGCATTTTGGAGAAAAAAAAAAATTTTCACACAAGCTTGAAGGCTACCCCCTTTCGATTTTTTCGAAAAATGGTTTTTCAATAATATCTCCGGTTCTATTCGTCGTAGCGATTCGCGGGTAGTCTCAAATTGAAGGGGAGCTCATTCCTCACATTTTCGTTAAAGTCTCATTAATTTTTATCGAAAATTACGGAAGTTACAGCCCAAAAACTGATTTCCACAAATTGCCCTGTAATTTCGTCAATTTTTGATAAAAATCAATGGGACTTTAACGAAAATATGAGGAATGAGCTCCCCTTCAATTTGAGACCACCCGCAAATCGCTATGACGAATAGAACCGGAGATATCATCAAAAAAACCATTTTTCGAAAAAACTCAAATGGGATACTCTTCAATTTTGTTGCAAAAAAATGAAAATTTTCAAAAATTCGAAAAAATTGATTCCGACACATGTTTTCCTCCTAAAATTCCCTCAGCTTTCCAATGGAATCATTAAAAAAAATGTAACTTCGACTGTTTCATTTGAATGTCCATTTTGCCCCACTTTCCCCTATATCTTTTAGTTTTCGACATATTTCATCAATAGTAATTTCAAAACTAACACGATTTGTTTTATCCCTCCACCAATCTATGAAAGGCTCTGCGAATGGCTGAAAAATTGAGGAAAGGCGTACTGGATAATCTTCGAGAGTCCTACTGGATAGACAGAGTGACAAAATCAGCATTACTCAATAAAGTAAAGCAAATGGATATGTTGATTGGATATCCTAATTGGTACAATGACGAAAAACTCATCGAACGTTATAAAACTTTAGAACCTGCTGATACATATGTAGAGACAATGATCAAGTATATAAAATTCCAAAATTCAATTGACTTGCGAAAATTTCGGCAGCCAGTGTCTGAATTCGAGTACGTTGATATCTGTCTTCATTTTATGCAAATCTTTTGAGATTTCATCAATGTTTTCCTTCTCGATCAGATGGACAATTGACGAGTTGATGCCGCTGGCTTCTTATCATGATGAAGTCAATCAGATAAGTATGTTGTCAACTTGTTTATTCTCCTAATATTCAAGTATTGCATATCTACAGTTTAAATACATTGCAGTTGTTACAATGGCACTCATTCATGCGCACGATTCTTGTGATGATCAGGTACCCAGGTAAATAATCTCTCATTTTTCCGCACAATAGTGAGAATTATGTGAAAAATGGAAAAAAATGAACATTCTAATGAAATGATTAAGAATTTTTTGCAAAATCGAAGAATATTCATTTTATTCCAGTCTTCCCAATGTTTCAATAACTCGATAATTGATATTTTTTCTCAGGGCTGTTCGATATGGATTGGATGGAGTCATCGTTGGACATGAAATCTTTCATGCACTTAATGGTAATTGTCTCATCAACATGGACATCATCGGTGTAACATTGAATATCAGTTGGAATTTTATGTTTCACTCGATGAAAATCTCCTGATGCTAGTAAAACTATTTGAGATAGGGTCATTTCGATCATTCCATTGAGAAGCTGAGGAAATTTGTGTAGAAAATCAATTTGAGCCATATTTTTCACCTCGATTATCCTCACCTTGTCAATGAAATCATCAAAGCAGGGCTACCAGTAGAGCCAACCTATATTATACCACTTGGTCTCTGAAATTATACAAAACCAGATCTCATTATACAAGCACCGAAACCGTTGAAAAAAACTTTGTAATAAATATAGTTATTGATTTTCCATTGCTGTGACTTACGATGAATGGGGAGAAGATTAAATACTAAAAATCTGTTGATTTCTATCAATTTTAAGTCTTCAATTTTGCCTGACGGGACAAAGTTGTTACTTTGACGGTAAAATTTAAATCTAGAGAAGAAATGAAAATTTTATATTTGTAAAAAGTCATGTACATCCATAGACATTTACACACATAGACAATATTATTAGGTGCATCACGAGTTAAGGAGGAAAATGGAAATTTAGAATCGTTACAATAACTACAGACATATGACCATCCTCATTGTTTTACTTAATGCAAAAATGAGATCCAACACCAGATGATAATTCAACAAAGGTTTCATTAAGCGTTGAACAGTAACTTTCGTCTTCGATGCTCACTGCGCAGCAAGCGCTATTTCCGATTGGGGTAGATTAAAAAAAAGCGCGCACTTGTCACCAGCAATTGAAAAACATTTGATTTCTCACAAAAATTTCGCCAACAGCAGCAGACTAATGAAGAGAATACGATTTCCTTCGAAATTTCATTTTTGTATCCAATTATACACAGACATGCGCTATACAAACAGGATACATGGGACCCATATTATACACATTCTGTATCCAATTATACAATCTGGCAGCCTTGCATCAAAGGAAATCTATCTCACAGTGTTTTATTGAAATAGCGATTTTACTCAACTTTTTATAAAATTGAATTCAAAATATTTCATCAACTGATAAAATTTTAGGAATAGACACAGATGGAAGTAACAAATTGATTGCAATATCTAATGAAACACGCAAGAGCTACGTGGATAAAATTATGTGTTTCTTCCATGAATACGATGGTGAGATGCTCATAGATAAAGATCCACGGACAGGAGCTCCAATTTTAATTGACAGTTCGCCAGCGGCATTTACGAGAGAGAGTATCGCAGACATTTCTAGTGTGCATACCAGTTTCGAAGTTTATCTGGAAGAATCGGATGAAAATGATTCGAGATTACCAGGTCTCGAAAATTACAACAGTGATCAACTATTTTTCATTTCCTCTGCTTCTGTAAGTAACAGATTCAATAATCGTCAGAACAAAAATAATTTGTTGTTTCGATAAATTTCATAATATAAAAAAACTCAGTTCACAAATGATATTAATTACAGGAATTTCTCACTTTTCAAGTGTAATTTTTTGTTATTTGCAGCGAATGTGTATAACAGGTACCAAAAAATGGTGGTTCGATAATTTTGGATTAAATGATAAGGCACATGAACATGTCCCATCGCGAATACGTGTCAATAATCCATTGAAAACATTCAATGAATTTTCCAAAGTATTCAATTGTACATTCCAAGATGGGATGAATCGTCAACGAAAATGTGAAATGTTCGGCTAATACCCGACGTTTCACAGAAATTTCATCCATTTTTATCTTCAATGAAATTAGTAATAAAAGGTAGCAAATTTCAATGAGAAGTCATTATTAGTTTAAGATTGCATATTTATAGCCAGTTACTTTCGAAAATAAAGTATTCCTTGAAAACTAGACGATTTTCGTTATTGGATATGAGGCATTCCACGCTATTTCACTCGTTTTTTGGGTTTGATTTTTGGATTTTTTTCATTTTTTGATATGTTGTGGAAATGCTCAAGACAAGTCATTTCAGTTGTATATATACAACACTGTGACTACATCCCCATAAACCTTCTGTTTTCTCATTGCTCAATGTAAATAGGAGAAGGTGGGGCAAAATGGACATCGGAGGTAAAATGGACACATCTAAATTTTCAGGCGAATATTATGAAAAACTCTTAAAATTAATAGAAATATTCGCGGTAGATTGTTTCTGATGATTTCATTGGAAAGCTGAGGAAATTTTAGACGGGAAACAAGTGCTGGAATTTTTTTTGTTTTGAGTTTTTGACGATTTTGACTTTTTTGAGCATTTTAGAGGGATAAAATGTAATATAAAACCCTTCATTTTTTTGAAAATTTCTAGTTTTTCGAGGATATACCGGTTATATTTCAATCAAAAAATATCGATTTTTAAGGTATTTATGGGCATTTTTATGAAATAGTTTCGTGAAACAGTTTTTGGCTTATAACTATCCCAAAAATTGATAATTTTAAATTCAATACCCCATAAATCGATGGGAAATGAGCTCACCTTTCATTTAAGACCAACTCCGAATTGCTACGACCAATAGAACCAGAGATATTTGCAAAAAAATGAAAAACTTTTAAAAAGGAAAGACTTTTACCCCTCAAAAATGCCAAAAAATATAGAATTTTCAAAAAAATAAAAAAAAAATCATCTGACACTCATTTTCCAGCTAGAATTTCCTCAGCTTTTCAATAGAATCATCAGAAAAAATCCATCTCTAACCGTTTCGTTATAGTGTCCATTTTGCCCCACTCTCCCCTATGTTAATAATTGTTGCTTTGTAAAATTTATTTAGGGGAGAGTGGGGCAAAATGGACACTGTTATAAAACGCTTAGGGATGGATTTTTTTTTGATGATTCTATTGAAAAGCTGAGAAAATTTTAGCCGGAAAACAAGTCTCAGACGGATTTTTTTCGATTTTTTTGAAAATTCAATATTTTTCAGCATATTTGAAGGGTCAGCCTTTCCTTTTTCGAAAATCCTCAGTTTTTTGCAAATATCTCTGGTTCTATTGGTCGTAGCAATTCGGGGTTAGACTTAAATGAAAGGTGAGCTCATTTCCCATTGATTCATGGGGTTTTGAATTCAAAAATATCCATTTTTTGGTTAGTTATAGGCCAAAAATGGTTTCACAAAACTGTTTCACAAAAACGCCCATAAATACCTTGAAAATCGATATTTTTCAATTGAAAACTCTATGAATCGATGGCAAATGATCTCACCTTTCACCTCCCGTTGGAATTTTTATGCTACGACGAATAGAACCGGAGATATTCTCAAAAAACTGAAAATTTTCAAAAAAAGTAAGGGTTTTGCCCCTCTAAAGTGCTCAAAAAAGTCAAAATCGCTGAAAATTCAAAAAAATCAATGCCGGCACTTGTTTCCCGCCCAAAATTTCCTCAGCTTTCCAATGGAATTATTAAAAACAATCTACAGCCAATATTTCTATTAATTTCAAAAGATTTTCATAATATTTGCCTGAAAATTTAGATGTGTCCATTATATCCCTGATGTCCATTTTGCCCCAACCTCCCCTATGTTAATAAAATCTTGTTAAATTAGAATTACTCCCACGTGCATTGATTCACATTCAGAATCGAGTAACTTTTGAAAAGCGTTCGGTAGTTCCCGCCAAAAGTGTCCTTCGCCTCTGGTGAGAATTCACCGTAACTATTGACCATAGTTCTCTGTCTCTGTCTATGGCTTGGCGGCTGACGATAGGCGTCTATCGGCACGTGAGCACCAATTTTTTTCCATCACTTTAATCCAAAAATACATCGACAATTACCGCCAAATATTGTGAATATTCATATCAATAAATGTTCAAAAAAAAGAAGTTAATAATTCAACAAGTGTCAAAGTAATAGTAATGGTTTATTATTTATATAAAACTGTGATAAATGAAATTCGAATTGAAATTAGGTTAGGGTCAAGGAACTCGGAAACGCTTGGCGGGAGATGATTGTAAATAAATTTTTCTAATTAATTTTTCATGAAGACAAAAACTTGTAATTCACATTAAATTCAATCAATGCCATTTTATTTGTCTGTATATATATATATTCATATAATATTAATTAAATTATCAATAAGTCATTAATTACAATGGAATTCGAGGAGAATTTTTTATGGAATTGTGCTTCAATCGCTGCAACTATACTTGCAGCAACAATTGCGGTAATTATAATAATTCGAAAATTGAGGTGAGTGTTGAACAATTGAAAATAATTAATCTAGTTAAGATAGTTTTACTGTAGAAATGTTTTTTTTGCAGATATCTTGAAATCCAAGAGAGATATGAGAATTTTTGTAAAAAAAAAAGCCGTTATTGTAGCTCTCGTAATTCTCTACAAAAAAAATGATAATGAAATTAGCAAACATCTGACAGTTTTTTTTTATTTCTTTGAACAAATAAATTATTATAAAGAGAGATTTGCAAAAATTTGCACATGCAGTTCTTTTACTTTTCTAGGGGAAAGTGGGGCAAAACGGACATTTAAATGAAACGATCGAAGTTACATTTTTTTTCATGATTCCATTGAAAAGCTGAGGGAATTTTAGGCGGAAATCATGTATCGGAATCAATTTTTTCGAATTTTTGAAAATTTTCATTTTTTTGCCCCAAAATTGAAGAGTATCCCCTTTGGGTTTCTTCGAAAAAATGGTTTTTTGAAGATATCTCCGGTTCTATTCGTCGTAGCAATTCGCGGGTGGTCTCAAATTGAAGAGGAGCTCATTCCTCACATTTTCGTTAAAGTCCCATCGATTTTTATCGAAAATTGACGAAATTACAGGGCAATTTGTGAAAATCAGTTTTTGGGCTGTAACTTCCGTAATTTCCGATAAAAATCAATGAGACTTTAACGAAAATGTGAGAAATTACCTCCCCTTCAATTTGAGTCCATCCGCGAATCGCTGAGACGAATAGAACTGGAGATATCTCCAAAAAACGGCTTTTTCGAAAAAATCGAAAGGGGGTACCCTTCAAGATTGAGTGAAAAATTTTTTTTTTTTTCAAAAAGGCGGAAAAAAAAATTTTCACCCATATTTTTTGCCTAAAATTTCCTCAGCTTTCTCATGGAATCATTGAAAAAATTTTACCTCCATTATTTTTATTAATTTCGAGCGTTCTTCAAAATAAAACCATGAAAATTCAGGTGTGTCCATTTTACCCCTTATGTCCATTTTGCCCCACCTTCCCCTATATGTGCATTTTTTCCAAATAATTCATCTATTAAAAGAAGAAGAAATCTAAAAATTGTCAGATGTCTGCTATTTTCATTGAAAAATCTCACTATTTCACACTTTCAAAAACCCCATTTCAAAATCCCTCAATTCATTCCATTAATTTTTCTGATAAAGCATTATTTTATTCAGAAATAATAATCATTTTCATGATATAATAAAATTATTTACTTAGATTACGATGGCCGGTAAAAGCCAATTGCTGGTTCTGCAACACGAATACAAAAATATGGAGATCAGAGATTGATTGGTGGCGATGTTCATCTTGTCACCAGTACAATGGATTTACCAAGGATGGTGATTACAATTATGATATACCAGAGCAAAGGAGTAGATCTCTAAATGACTCGAGGATATATACAGCATCATGCAGAACCGAAAGAGCATTTGATAACAATAAAAATAAGCTCTGTAAAAATTGTAATCGTAATGAGGAAATGAAAATCAGTCAAATGCGTTTGATTGATCCAAAAAAATTGTCTGATGATGAAATTGAATGCTTTCGACAATCATTGGAGGAGCAGTATCCACTCTGTCTTAGGTGTAATTCACTTGTTAAAAGAGTTTTGCAGAAACAATCACTTTGGATTACGCAGTACAAGATGCTGCTTTTTAAACAACGTCCAATCAAATTTATTGTTAAGGTAAATTTTTTTATCCATGATTTATTCATCTTTTATTGTCGATATCTTGGAAATAACAAGTTTACGACAATTTACTTTCAGACCTTTTTTCGTGCAGGATTCTATTCTTCACAAGGGCTTTTGTAAAATTTTCGTAAAACTAATCATTTCAGAGATATTCTCAGAAAAATGTTAAATAAATTTCTTCTCTTGTTACAGAATTCCGAAAAATTGGAGAAACATTGTAGAATAATTTTAACAATACTGAGTTCAATAATCATATGTTATCCAAAATCTCAAGCACTGCCAATTATGGGTGCAATATTTCAACTATTTACTGCCACGAGAGGATTGAACCGAAGATATATATCCCACGTATTATTAATTCTAACATGGCTAACTGTTTGTACAATGATACCATTCTGTGATAGTCACTTGATGAGATTCAAGCTCATCAGAAGCCAGTGGTTGACACTCGAGTCTATAACTGGTTATCAAGTGGTAACATTTTTATCAACAATCTTGGGCTTAGCAAATGCAACATTGAACGATTCATCGCCCACAAATCCAAACGTATCATTCAAAAAATTGGAATCTCCCGGAGCAGCCTCGGAATTTAAAATGTCGCCCAACTCATCAACTGATGACCTCGATAATTATCTCAACGAGGAACCGATTCAGGCGGAAAAAAAATCGCCAATCAATATAACGCATCTGCTAACGTCATCATCGAGACTCGAAGCACCAGCATCAATGAAATCAACACCAAACTTTCGTGTATGCAATAGTCAACAGAGTTTCTCAAGTCTCGTACCATCATCTGATCCACTAGAATTCTCATCAAAGAGATCACCACAAATTCATGCCAAAACAGCATTCAATGATAGCTTGAGAACCCTGAGTAATCTTTCTCTGAGTGAAACAAGCAAGAAAATTTCACCAAAAAATCCAAAAGTCTTCGAGACTAGAACATATGGCACAACTAGTCCAGATCTTTTTCGAAAGAACTTCAAGTCGAAAAAATTCATATTATCACCGCCTAAATTAAAGTCAGTGACGCAAAATTCTTGGGTTGCTGGTGGCTATTGGCAAATGGCAACGGATAGACCAACACTATCGCGTTCATCGAGTCAAAGTTCTGGATTTGGCTCTACTGGCTCGAACTTTGCACCATCACGTGAACCATCTGTCGTCAATGATGTCGATCATTGTTCAGTTATGTCTGATAACACACTTTGCTGTCACTATCAACCACAAACAAGCATCACACCGGGAAATTCATTCTGTCAGTATGGATCGTCGCAGTGTCGCTTGGTTAATCAAGAAATGCCAATTTGCATGAGCCCATCGTCGAGTTTAATGTCGAATACCTCTTGCAATCAATTGTCCCAACGAACAATTTGCCATAATTATCATGTTAATGATCAATACTTGAAGAATGGTGGAGTAATTCTTCAGAAGAATCAAGAAGTTTGTAGTAATCATGGTACGACAGTTTTAACGAGTCCAAGTTGGCTTCCAGCATTACTTTGTGGCTCAATTGTGTTCAATATGATTGTTTTCTGTACTGTTTTACTTCGTGGATGAGAAAAACTTTTTTTTTTTTAGCTAATGTTAATAGTAATTACGGTGATATAAATCAAGTTCTAATAATTTTTATAATCGAACGTGAAGAAAAAATTCATTTGTACTTGATAATGCTGAGAAACTGTGAAACTCGAAGAATTTATGAGGGATAGATGAATTTTTGTGATTATCTTCTTTGTTGAAGAAAAATAAAAAATACAAAGAAGGTAATCACGAAAATTTATTTATTTTCATTGACAGTTTGGTCGTATAATAGTTATTTAATGAATGCAAGATAATGATTAATTAAATTGAATATTAATTCTTAATTTAAGTTATTCTTTTCCTCAGTAAAAATAATTACTGCCAATTGTTAATTATGAAAATGGGTGAAAGAAATATGTAAATACAGTGAATCTTAAGTAGAATAAGTCAGTGAATTGACACACATTTAATTTTCAAAGTATCGTAATAATTTGCAGATAACAAGAATTTATGAAAACTTGTGATAACAACAATTTTTTTTGTTTTCATGTGTGTTCACTAGGCTAAGAGGATACGGGTATGTCAGATGAAAAAAATACTTGGCAATTGAAAGCAGCATTCAATAAATAGCATGAAATATCATGAGCTTTTTAAAGGAAAATAATTGAGATTATGAAAAATTTATGAAAATAGTTGAAACGAAAAAGAATGAAACACGGTTTATTTTCGAATTTATTTAATTTCATTATCTATTTTATTTTTCGAATTATTCGATATCACAGTGCTTCCACAAGTACTAATTGTTTTATATGAAAATTGATCAAGACTGCCAAGAAATAATTTTGTTAAATAATTTTTTTTTCTTTTTAATGGAATATTTTTTTTTTCATGCCAACAAGAAAGTTTGATGGTAAAATAATTGAATCATTGATACTAGAGTAATTAAGTAGAGCAGAGGTAAAAGCAGATGAATAATTGTATTTAGTTTATTTTAAAAATTATCTCGTGAACGATGAGACTTGAGAGAATTTATCAAGATACCTTTTTTTCTAGAGAATTAAATTCTCTATGCAAAAAGATGTTGATAAATTTTCCAAAACCCATTAGTTTCGGAAATATCTTTGGAAGAATGTAGTCTTTTATCCCCCAAGTCTGAAATAAAAAGACATGGGCTGTCTTACCTCTTCACTACTAAACTGATAATTTAATCTAATGAATTTCGTATAAATTCTTTCGTTACGATGCAATTATTACAACAATGAGTAATAATTTTCTTTTACCATGTGTATAGCATCGTTGTAAATGCATCATTAAACTGGCTTATATTATTGAAATAATATTGTCGAATAAAATTTACTTTCTTTATATTTAAAAATAAGGTAATCTTTAATGTCTCAATCCATGAATTTTTTGTTGAATACAATTAATTCTGTGATAGCCGTGTGTAAATTGTCGACACCACTTTGCATCCAGATCGATATTCAGATGACGTAAATCTGTTCTATTCATATCAGCACGCATCAGTGGATATCTTTAATTAATCAAAATAATCCAGTTATTTTCATGAAAAAAATTAAAACTTCTTTTTTTACGATCAAGATCTCTCGAAAATGTTTCTCACCTGTTTGTCATGTCAGGAATCTTCTTCTTGGTGTAATCACACTGATAAATACTCCGCGGAATATCTGTTAATTCTGAAATAGCTTCTTGCTTCTTTCGTTCAATGTACTCTCTGTATCCATATCCGTACGTATTGCCATAATTTTTCGCGAGATCTTGTTCAGGAATATAAAGTTCGCTCCTTTAACAATTGATTAAGAGATAAAAAAGATTCTCCTGTCAATTTTGTTATTTACTATATTTAAAATAAATTTAGTTGAAAGATCTTCTTTCACAATATCTTGGAAACTAAGCAAGATACGAAAAAATTTCATGAATCGCTTTACTGTTGAGCGAAAGAAGGTCTTGATGAAAAAAATCGTATCTCCACTAGTTTCCAAGATTCGTTAAAAATGATTTTTTATTTTTTTTTATTTTTAAAAAATACTTTGCATTATATTTTCTTTCTGGTGGTCCAGTCAAGCCGTCTGGGAATATTCGATAAATCAAATCATTCGTCGTTGAATAATTATTGTAATAAGCACTGCCATGGTGCTCCATCAATCTCCTACTACCGACCCCCTAAATTGGAGTTTCACAACATTAAAATATTCGCAGAAAAATCAGAATTTGTTGAATTAAATGGAAATTACTTTACTCCTCTCTTTGAGTCTCTGCATAGCTTCACGAGTGTCTGCTAAATTTTGCAGTTTCTCTTTGCTGTAGGGCTTGAAACCTTCATTGTAAGATGTATTCCAAGCCTCTGGAAGTGGTGGCAGTGGTTCAGCATTGACACGCTCTTCGAACCAATTACCAAGTAACACTTTTGGTCCATATCTCGGTTCACTAACTTTCAATGCATCCGAATCATTCTTTTTTCCACTTGAGAAAACTTTATTCTTCAAAAAATTGAGATCTTGAAGATGATAACATTCACAATCTTTTGATGATTCACAAGCATCAAATATTGAGGGATTCATTTTTTAATTATTAATTTTAACAGATTTTTTTTTCATCTATTCCTAAACATTGAAGGATTTTTTTTTTCCTTAATTTTTAAATTCAATAAAAAATCATAATTAAGAAAATGTAAATTATAAAAATAAAACAAAAGTGTGAGAGTTGTCATGGAAAATTAAAACAATGAAAATATGTGAGGCATTTTCATGCAAAAAATAGTTTTCTAGTCAATTTTATCTAAATCTATTGGTTTCAAAAATATTTCGAAAAAAAGGCAGAAGAATTTTCGAAACTCATCTTTTAGAATATTAATTCATCACAAGTATGATTTCAAATGAAATTTTTTAATTTATCAATAATAGGTATTACAATTCAATAATAATAAATAAGAGTCTCACTACATCCTGCATTTACAGTCTAAAAATAAATTTTCATCTTCTACAAAAATTATAGAAAAAATTCATCATAAAATTCGTAAATATTTGAATTCTATGATTTTTTGAAATTTATTATACGAGACATTATCTGAACTACTGAGAAATTGTATTTTCTGGAGTCTCTTAAAAAATTTCGATTAAAAATTAAGATTTATCGAAAAGCAAAATTTTGAAACAGGAGTAAAGTGAGGAGTAATTTCTCGAGAAAGAAGAGATTTACGAGAATTTATCGAGGAGCCTCGTTTATAGAAAATTTAATCCCTATAAAAAAAAAATATATCTCTTGACAATTTCCCCCTAAATTTAATCGTTTCAAAAATATTAATATAATAATATTTTCTAAAAATCGAAAAATCAACTCATTCGCTTTCCTCATCATCACTAAAATGAGAGAAAATTTATGTTAATTAAGAAAAAAAAAAAGCATAGGGGAAGGTGGGGCAAAATGGACATAAGGGGTAAATTGGACACATCTAAATTTTCATGGTTTTATCCTGAAAAACGCTCCAAATTGATAAAAATAATGGAGGTAGAATTTTTTCAATAATTTCATTGAAAAGCTGAGGAAATTTTAGGCGAAAAATATGGGTGAAAATTTTTTTTTCGCATTTTGGAAAAGAAATTTTTTTTCACTCAATCTTGAAGGGTACCCCCTTTCGATTTTTTCGAAAAATGGTTTTGCAATAATATCTCCGGTTCTATTCGTCGTAGCGATTGGCGGGTAGTCTCAAATTGAAGGGGAGCTCATTCCTTACATTTTCGTTAAAGTCTCATTAATTTTTATCGAAAATTACGGAAGTTACAGACCAAAAACTGATTTCCACAAATTGCCCTGTAATTTCGTCAATTTTTGATAAAAATCAATGGGACTTTAACGAAAATATGAGGAATGAGCTCCCCTTCAATTTGAAACCACCCGCGAATCGCTATGACGAATAGAACCGGAGATATCATCAAAAAAACATTTTTCGAAAAAACTCAAATGGGATACTCTTCAATTTTGGCGCAAATAAATGAAAATTTTCAAAAATTCGAAAAAATTGATTCCGACACATGTTTTCCCCCTAAAATTTCCTCAGCTTTCCAATGGAATCATTAAAAAAAATGTAACTTCGACTGTTTCATTTGAATGTCCATTTTGCCCCACTTTCCCCTATCTAAAGAATCTTATTCTTTTATAATTCATAAAATCACCAAAATATTGGAGACAATTGTTACATACTGCTTTATTGTGATAATAACACAGACAATATCTACATTGTGTTGATAATTTACGTTCAAATCGAATCGAAATTATTATTATTATTTTTTTTTTAATTTCAAGCCATTGTAAATGACGAGATACAAGTGATTACTAGCTCATTCATTGCAATTTAGAGTTCATAAAATTCGGATCATTTTCATTATTTTTTTTCAAATCTTTTTAAACAAGTGTCATTCAGCTGGTGCACACAATATTCATACAGTCTCCCTATGTTTATAATAATATAAGATGCAATTTCTCTGATTTATTTTCTTTAATGTATTATGAAAAATAATCTGTTTCATTTCAGAGTTTGGAAAATTTTCATGGTTTTGTTTTTTTCCTCTGAATTTTATTCTCTTTACACATTTTTTCGTTTTTTTTCTCTCCTCAACAAATTTGTCTCTTCACGAAAATCCCATTGTCTGTGCATACGAAAAATGCAATTTAATTAGGCATAAATGCTTCGGTAATTATTATTATTATTTTTACGTATTGAAATTGAATTGAAAATTTCTTCCATGAGATACAATTTGAAATTATTAATAATGCCTTTTCTGGTAATGAAAAATAAAAATTCATTAATTATTATTATTTTGAATTAATCTAATGAAACGAATGAAAATTATTTTCGTCCAGTAATCACATTTTCTTTGATTTCATCAAAGCTGCGATACCTTCATTTAATTTTTTTTTTTCTTGAAACTCAAAATATTAATTCCAGCTTGAAGGGGATTTTCTCTGAATTTTTTGAAAACTGGACGTGATACAGAAATTTTTTTACACAAAAAGTCCTTAAAAAAATTTCCCATCTCCATTAGTTCATGAGATAATTCGAAAAAGCTGAAATTAAACGCGAAATTCACAATTTTTCGAATTCAAAACGAATAGGCATGGATGAGAGAATAAAAATGCATATAACAACTGAATCAGGGACACTGGAGTTAATGAACAAGTGTGCGATAGGCGATCTTCAAAAATTTCTCCTTTAAAAATTTTTAAAATCGAATTATTGCAATTTTTATCTCTCATTAACGTGTAAATGATGATTATATACACAGACACACGCATCAATAATTGCACTCATTATCTTTGACAGCATGGTATTGTAAAAATTGACATGAACCAAAGCGAAAAAAAATTTATGAAATTTAATTACAACTGAATCGTTAAAATTAATGGTATAGACATGAATTAAAAAAAAAACAAGTCGAGTCGTCTTGAAAAAGAAGAATTTTCAAATTATTAATCAACACAATATCAATTTGTTTCTACCTAGAAAATTGCAAGCTCACCTATCGAGCGTTTCAGGCTCATGTCACATTAATGTTTTTCACATTATTACAAATTTTTTATTCATTTCAAAAATTTATTTTTCCATTAATTATTAATTATAACGTACTGTATACCATATTAAATTCAAATGAACATAGTGTCAAGTACGTGTGGCTCGTAAATTACAAAATTAATATAAATACAGCAGCCAATTTTTTAAAAAATTAATTACTAAAGCACTTTTAATAATTTTTATCATTTTCATTAAGCTCAAAATACCATGAAAATCTTAGAATAACAATTGTAATCGTGATTTCATTATTTTCATGTTTTTTTTTTTTTTTCATTGTCTTAAATATTATTATGCACAATTGTGTGTTTTTTGCACCAAAATTGACAGAGAAAAGATTAATGAGTTTCAATTCTGTGTACAATTATTTCTTATTATTTTTTTTCCCATCAATAAATATAATTTTCTTCTTTTAGGAACATAAATGTGAGCGATTTTGGAGATTTCAAGTGAAGATTAAAAAGAATGCTTTGTAACTGTAAATTTTGTTTTAATCAACTTAATTTGAGGGAAAAAGATCTAGAATTTTAATGATAAATTCGATGTGACTTTATTTTGCATTCAATTCTATCGTTTGTGAGCCTCTACTGTTTTGCTTTTTCTCAATATAAAATATCATTATAAATTAATATAAATATTCGAGCGGGATGATGAATGAAAAAAGATATATTATGTATTATTAATTTTCTTCATCTCTTCATAATAAAGTAAAAAAAAAAAAAAACAATTGATGATAATTAAGCCAGTGAAAAAGAGAAGAATGAACAGATTAAAATAATAAGAAACGTTAAAATGCCCAGGAAAGAAAATGTAAAGAAGACAATTTCAATTATTTCGAATCATAGAAAAAGAACAATCACAATTGGAGAGGCTTAAACAAACACTTAACACTGAGTTAAGTGAGTCCTCCATTAAATAATTCGTTTCATCGAAATTGTCTTCGTATGAGGGCACCAATCACCCAATAAATTACCAATAAACAACCGAAGAAAAGAATTCTTTTTCACTCCTTTTCTTTTTTTTTTTTTTTCTCTTCATATCTCTTCTGCGAGTATAAATACACATAAGCCACAGTCATTCTTACAATCCATCAGCAACTGCATGTCCAATCGCATTTTAATTGCAAGCAAACAATTTAATAATAC
This sequence comes from Aleiodes alternator, assembly GCA_963921955.1. NCBI lineage: Eukaryota > Metazoa > Arthropoda > Insecta > Hymenoptera > Braconidae > Aleiodes > Aleiodes alternator. The sequence goes on along the minus strand of OY998110.1, from coordinate 1,460,568 downwards.
CAACTAATCCATTGATTTCAAACTTTTTTTTGCCACTGGCATTTATAGATTTTCATTTTTCTTCCATTACCCCAAAATTATTTGTAAAAATTTCGCACTGCCTTGATATTCAGGGCTAATGAAAAGCTTCATGAATTATCATCTCTACTTGTCAACTAATCATCATGTTAATGTCATTCAGAGCCTGATATTCATCAGGATTCTTCTCTTTTCCAATTATTAAATCCAGCAACATAAAAGAGAAATTACAAGAATGATTCATTTCTGTCTAATCCTAGGATATTAAATGTATTTTTTTTTTATTTTCATTCATTTGCATCAATGTTAATGAATCATTCGCTGATTAAAGATATAGTCGGTGCATAATTAGAAAGCGTACGTAATACGTCAACGCAATCACAAAATTACAATATCGATTAACTGTGTAAATCGATTAGTTTCATTTACTTGTGAGCATAATCTATTTTTCTTTTTTCTTTTTTTTTCAAGCAAATTTAAACTTGTTATTTTTTGTCCTCATTTTTTTCCTCTCTTCTTCATCATTATTTTTTTTTCTTTCATTTAAATTAAATAATTTATAAAAATCAACTATTTACAAATCGATAAGACATGCAGTATTACACGTTAAACTTAATAATATCTAATCTTAGCCATTACTAAGCACATGCTTAATTTTTTTTTAGTTTTTCTCATTTTTTTTTCTTGTATTTAAGTTTTGCTGTTTTTTTTTTTTTTCTTAATAAAAAGAAACGGATGGTGCTCGTTGCGAATAGTACGTCTATAACCCTTATCTCATACAGAATATGTTGTTTTTATTTTTTATTTTTCTTGTTTACCGTATTATTTATGTGTAAGAATTGTAAATCGTAATATCCATTTCTGGAATTCTTTTCTTCTCATCGGCAAATGCACTCTTACGTTCGTTCTCTGTAAAAGTGAAGAATGGTTTTGCGTTTTCTTTTTTATTGATTTTTTTTTTTTTCATTTCTTTTCTTTTATTTACTTATATTCTCGGGTTACACTCACGACCGGGGAGCTTGCACATCCACATCTATCAAGGAAAAAAACAAAAAAGAAATAAAGAAAGAGCAAAAACAAATAATAATTATAAATCAAATGAATTCAATGATGTACATAAGTATGCAAAAAAATAAAAAAAATAATTAAAATGATAGTAATGATAATAACATGCAAAAATTATTAATGTATAAATTTCTCACCTCGATTACCAGTCCTAATAACATTAACTCCACCACCATGATGTTGTCCAGCACGTATTGGTTTAGCAATTTGTGCACTTGGTCCACGTCTTGACAAATTTTTCTGTCTAACAGCCTCTTTAATTCTATCAACTTCATACTGGTAACGTTTACGATCTCTCATTGCACCCTCTTTGGCATCACGTAATGCAGTCTCGAGTGCTTTGACACGTTCAACGGTAGCCCTCAATCTTTTTTCTAATTTTGGTAATTCACATCTTAAATCAGCATTATCTCGGACCAATTGCTTGTGTACTTTAGTCAATTGATCAAGATTATTTTCAAGAAATGAAATCTTTTGTTTCTGTGCCAATGAACCACCATCGTCCTCATTGTCCTCAGCATTAGCTGTTTTCTTCATTCTTACTTGCAAATCTTGTACAAATAATTTACGTAAATTATGAAGTGTCTGTAGTTCTTTGGCAACAGTGTCCTCTAGTCCCTTGAGATCTTTTCGTGCCTGTTCACGGCGTTCATTCATCATTATCAATTCTTGTAATTTCAGCGATTTCTCAGCCTCTTCTTGCTTCAAACGCTCGTAATCAGCCTGCATTTGCTGATGGGCAAGTGTGAATTTCTGATTGAGATCCTTCAATTCACTTATCATCTCTTGTTTCTCAGATATTTCGTCTCTGAGTGCAGCTACTTGTCGTTGATGAGCATCACGCAATTGATCCATTTGCTCCTCGAGGGCAACACGCATCTTCGTTGCAGCCTCCTTCTCCTCGGCTTTCTCCTTGTTACTGACAGCCTGCACCTGTTCAGCTGCTTTGAGCTTGGCGCATTCCTCTCTCATAGCATCAACGTCCTCTTCCAATTGGCGTTTTCTGATTTCAGCCTCCTTCATTGATTCCGTCAGCGTCTGCATCCTCGCCTCGTGCTGGGAGATCAATAGTCGACACTCACCAAGTTCTTTCTCGTATTCTGATACCTGGAAATCAATCAATTACAGATGTAATATTATAATAATGTCCTGAAATATTCAAGAGCACTTACCTTTTTGTTGCAATCAGTTTGGAAGGTCTCCAATCCATTACAACGCTGCACCAAATTCTTCACCTCTGATTTCATCTTACTTATATATAATCTAGCTACGGTGAAATCTTCCTCGAGTTTGCCATTAGAGTCGGGCGTGATCTGACACTGAAAAAAGAAAAGAAAAAATTTAAATTTCAAATAAAATATAATGCCTCCACTTGCTTGAATTTCATCATGCAAAAAACTTGAAAGATAAATATTTTTATCAATCGAATTACGTAATTACCTTGAGGTTCTCATCTCCACCAATAGCAACACCAATTTCTCCAAGATCCTTCAATAGATTCGTCAACATTTCAGCTGTACGTTTGCGCTGATGAGTCGACATATCCCTCAGTTGTTGTAATTCTGACATGGTAGAATTCAATGCAGTCTGTTTGGCGAGTAATTCCTCGGTCAATGCCTCATGCTCCTTATTCTTCATCTCTACCTCCTGTGATTTTTGATCGTAATTAACAGCCAATTCTTCCAGAGCCTGTAGCACCTCCTTGACCTCCTCTTTAGCACTCTCAGTTTCTTGATTAATTGTACTCATTTCCTGCTGCAATTGTTCATAATCTCTTCGTGCACTGGCAATGAGCTCCTCTTGTTCCTCCAGCTGTTCCTTGAGTTTCTCGAGATACTGCGACTGTTGATTAATTTCCTCGTCCTTGTCGTCAAGCTGCTGATACAATCGCTCCCTCTCTTCCTCGAGCTTCTGTCTCTCTTCATTAGACAGTGATCCAGCCATCAATCCACCGCCTGGTATCGCTGGTAATGGACCATCCACTACTTTGGGCACTTCGACTGGTGGTACTGGTGTTATGACCTCACCCTCGACCAAATTAACTTGCTCCTCTGGTTTAACTGTTTCACCCTGACGCCAACGTGATAATTCATCCTCCAATTTTTCAACTTTACCCTTTAATCTTGCTGCCTTTTCTTTCTCACGTTCATAACGTCTCTTCCACTCTTCAGCAGTCAATTCTTCGTTAACACAAACAACATTCTTAATTGTCTTGGCACGTTTACCAAAGTCCAACGTTGATTTAGTCTCGGATTCATTGAAACTAGCTGGTGAACAACAGATGATAATTGTCGTTCTAGCATTACCACCAAGTGATTCCTGCAATATTCTCGTGAGCTTCGAGTCACGATACGGTATATGCGTTTTATTGCCATCAGCAAGTGCTGATATAACATTACCAAGTGCTGACAATGATTTGTTGATGTTTTTAGCCTCATCCAAAACTGTACCCTCAGCACCAGTTTTTGATACTTTTTCCGAACCAGCCAAATCAACAAGATAAAGTTTACCAGATAATTTTTTTTGATTCTCTAAATTTTCCTGCTTTACATTTATCAAAAACACTGAATGTGAACGTGAACTGTGCTCATTCATATTTGTTACTGCTATGTGACGATTGGATTTTCCCTCTTCAATAACTTCAAATACTTCCTCAGGACTAGATACAAAACGTTCAGTTGCACCTTTTACGAATGGTACACGATTTTTGTCCTCGTGTACACTCAAATTTACCTTTGATACATCCAATAAATCACGTATTTTGTCCATGTAAATTTCAAAGTACGATACTTTAATGTGAAATTCAAGATTTTCCTCCATTCCATAGATGTGATTGAAAATGTCATTGACGATCCTCGGAATGATACCTTGCTTGTTTTGATCACCGATAACGCCCTCCATTGTGTGCGTTTTACCTGTTAATTGATAATTATTTTCATTCTTTTCCTTTGAGAATTCAAGTTAATTTACTTGTTTATTCTCTCATGAATATCTCGAAAATGAGTGAATTTAGGAGAAATTGTCAAGACACTTTTTTTGTGAAAAATTCCATGAACTACAAAGAAGGTCTCTTCATTAATTCTCGTAAAATTCATCTTTCTCGAGATATTCTCGAAATAACTTGACAACCAAATTCCTCAACGAATTCCTCTCATTTCCAAGAATAAACTGCATCAATTTACCTGAAGATGTTTGTCCATAAGCAAATATAGTCCCATTATAACCTGCCAATACATCCGTGACAATTGATTTAGCAGCTTCATTGTAGACTTTGTCTTGAGTTGCATTTGGCTTGAATACTTTGTCGAATAAATAAACTTTTCCCTGAAATTAATAGATAAATTAAAAATTAAACAATTGCCAATTAGTGAAAAGAAAAAAATAACAATTAGTTCATTAATCCGTGGGAGTAAAGAATAATTTCCCCATAAAACACGAGAAAATCATGAATTCTTAATTTTCTCTATTTTATTTTCTCTACAATGTGAGAAATGAGTCACTCCTTCGTGCTCGATAATTAATCACTTCAAAATACAATTTAAATTCCAAAATTAAGGCAAAATCATGCATAAAGCATGTTCCTACTTTTCAAAATAATCGAACAATCCCCTCCACAAAATTTTAAATTTAACAATGAATTTTTTCAATTATTAAAAAAAAAAAAATTGAAAAAATGAGTGCAAAAAAAAAAAGGAGCATACGACTTTGTTGAGCTGTCAGCTGTGCGCCAGCGCGTACCCATTGGCAATAATAACCCACAGGATGAAGTGATGAAAAAAAAAAAAAGGATGACGAACAATAAAAAAAAATGCCTGAAAAATTAGACTTACCCCAATGGATATGCAATTATCATCGCCACCAGATGGAAATTTAACGACAAATTTCGATCCAGCCTTCTCTTCAGAATCATTGAGTGGACGAAATCTGCAGACTACCTTGATGCTGTCCTCAGCTGCAATCTCACGTTCCCTCGGCGTATCCATTATTAATTCCTTTTCCAAACTATTATTATTTTTATTTTCTTACCCCCCAATTAAATGAAAAAAAACAAAAAAAAAAAAAAAAAAAAGTTAAAAATACAAAAACGAAATACAATAAACGTTAATAATATAATCGAGTCCTCTTCCACGTGACTCGTTTATTATTAATTACAATTATCATAGATCGTTATTTTTATTTATTTCTTTTTTTTTGTATTTGCAATTTAATTTAATAAGATATAAATTCAATTGAAAACGAATACATTGAACGAAAATAATGTTAATACCCTACTGTCAGACCACGGCCCCGTCCTCTCTCTGTGTGGTTCCTCAACACCAAGATGGCTGACTTTTCACCATTACCAATAGCCACACGAGGAGGTATTACGTAGAGAATAGAGTGGGGTTATTGTGCACAGGGGTGATGAGGCACATTAGGGGAGAGAGAGGGAGGAAACAGTGAAGAATTAGAGAACTTGCGCTCTTCGGAGCGGCTAGTATACATATATACTACCAAAAATTTTAATCTGTGTGGGTGAGAATGAAGATCAACAGACTTGAACAATTTTTTTTTTTTATTAACACATTGGAACAATGTATTATTGAAGCTGAGGAGATACGTCCAACTGTCATGCATCAGTCGCCACTGGCAATGTAACAATTTGTTATTTTTTATTTTATTTATTTATTGTAGAATTGAGGTGAAAGGAGGTGGGAGTCTTTGGTTTTTTTTAAGACTAAAAATTTCAAATTGATTTTAACTCCATCATCAGTTTTTTGAGAATATCTAGCTAATGAAGATAGATAGAGAAATTTCGAGTGAAACCTTTTTTGGAGATCTTGAAATATTCTTGAAAAAAGGATTCCGGGGAAATCGCTCTATCTCGCTTAGTTTTCCAGATATTTGATAAAAGGTGGTGACAGAATTGAAGCTATTTAAAATTTAATATTTGGCAATATTTTTTTTTAAGGCAAGAAAAGAGGTAGAAAAAGGTTTTCATGAACAATCTCGTATCCTCAATGGTTTTGGTATTTGGGGAATATTAGAGGAGAATGGCTTGAGACTTAATTACCAGAGGAAACCGGAAATTTTGATGAATTCAAGGGAAAATTGTTGGCCAGCCATGCGCAACTTGGAGTAAAAGAATCTATCCCGTTGCTTCTTCAAGTGCATTACATATGGATAGTACTCATCCCTTTAAAAAAAAAGAATCTCTTTGTTTTCATTTGAATGCTCCTGCCATGACCTTCACACTTCTATTGATTTTCTACTGCTCTCAGTCTTTCTGCTAAATATTTTGTATTGCATTTTATCTTTCTCTCGTTTCTGTTCGTTCAATTTCTTCTGCTCAATCACTTTTTTCTAGATATTTTCGAAATTATATGGATTTAACAGCCCACGTTTCGATTTTTGCCAGACATTTTTGCGTAGGTTGATTCGAATTTTCACGTGTTAGTTAAGGAATCATATTCACTTGGAATAGTATGACACACACGTGTACTTAGTCATGTCCCAATTTACTTTCTTGAGTGAAAGAAAAATTCTCTCAAGCATTTTGAAAGCAAAAGAACTCAACCAAAAAAAGAAGACTATTCAGAAAAGAAGAAAAATAGAAAAAAAATGAGTAAATTCATTTTAAAAAAGGCCCTGAGGGCAATTCATGTTTTTTTTTCTTCCTTCTTTTTTATTCTGACATGCTCCAATTCTTTTCTCGATGTACATTTAAATACGAAACATAAGTAGAGATATTAATTAACAACTTTCAAATAAATATTCTTTAAAATTTTTGTGCAACAGAAAATTCTGTTTTATCTTTTTCTTTTTTTATTATTTTTCCCTTTTCAATTAAATAACAGACAGAATTCGATTTTCCACTTGAACAATGGGTATATGTATAGTTAATTATTAATGTGTAACAATTCATTTTTTTTTGCATTTTGATTTATCAACTAATTTACATATATTATTCAATGCGTATAATCAATTGAATGACTAGGATTAGGACTGAATATTAGTGTGATTTTAATAATTATTATTCATACGCATTAGTCTAGATTAATATAATAAACGTAAAATTGCACTTTGGACATAAATTGGCCTTTCAATAAATTTTTTTTTTTTTCATGATTAACTTAATTTTTTTTTTATATTTATTTTTGTACAAAAAACAGCAAAAGAGAATCAGAAGTGAAGTGGTGAAGAATAAATATGAGATGATCATAGTTTATTTTGTAAGTATCTCAAAAACGATGAGATTTAGACAAATTTGTCAAGAGTCCTTTTTTTTCTACAGAATCACGAAAATCTCTTTAAAAAAATGTCCCTCGACAAATTCTCTTAAATCCACTCATTCTGAAGATATTTACATTTTCATCATTTCACAACTGAAATAATTTGATTGAATTCTTCTTAAATTCATTTCACAAGCATGAACATGGTGGCACATGATTTTTAAAATACAATTTATTCGAAGTATCAGCTAATTGCGTGCTATATCTGAAATTGCCATTCAGAATGTGAAAAATAAAAAAGACTTTTAAATCGAACGCTCGGTTCTCGTCACTCCGTATTTTGTTATAAATAGCAAAGTGCTTCAGCTATGTAAATACTGTGGTTGACTCCGGAAAAGAAAAAAAATATTCAAAAAAACTCGAATTAATTCGTTCAGATAATTTTAACAATTCGATTTAAACATGGCAGTTCATAAAATTTCCAGTATTTTTTTTTAACTCTACACATAATTTCGTTTTTACTTTCAAAACTCAAGCACGATCAAGCTTTTTTCGTTGTTACAATTTCGCCTGTGAAATAAAGATTCATTTAATTATTTCTTTTTGGATGGAACACGTTGGAGTACCTCAACAATTATTTTCAGACTTTGTGTAAACGGCCCTATTCATTATTTCAATCATTAAGATTAATATTGCTGTATAATAATTATGATTCCATTAAACTGTTTTATCATCAAGTCTTAATTGTTTTTTTTTTTTTTCATTTTTTTAAGGACAGTATTACTTAAACATCGATGCATTTCGTGAGCAAATAATGCGACTTTTGAGTACTTGGCTCATTTTTTTTTTTTTTAACTTTACATTACCTATTAACCGACCCGTTTTTTTTATATTTTATCAAATTTTGTTTTTCCGTTATGAAAACTGAAAATTAATTACTATTTTGTATTGCATTCTTATTTTCAAACTGAAAATACTAATATGTAATTCACGTTTTTGTGTGCGTGATATAAATTAAGACATTGTACGGTTGCGTGTAAATTAATAGACAGTCTATTCATTGATCATTTTTTTCTTTTCTTTCTTTAAAGTGAAAATTAATTTCTATTTGATGATGAAGTCGATACTAAACCGAGTAGTTTGAGATTTAAATCACAATTTTATCGATTTACCGGAAAATTTCTTGATTAGAGTGAGAAGAATTCTCACTGTCGAGTTAATGAACTTTATGAATTAGCTAATCTTTTTATCTTGCAAATTTTCGAGAAAGAAGTCAGTGAAAAAGTGAAATTAGATGAGTCACTTTCGCTTCGGAGTTTGTTTTTTTCTGTAATATCTCGGAATCTATACGAGATACAGATATTTTTGTAGAAACCGAAAAAAATCGTATCTCCATTATTCTCCGAGATATCCCGGAAAAAAGAGGAAAACCGATTCATAAAGGATGCTAAATCCAAATATTTTATACTGTTTCTTCTGAGAATATTTCGAGAATTATTAGATTTAGGCGAATTTATAAAGATACCTTTCCTGCAAAAAATTTAATGATTCACAAAAAGGTATCTTGAGATTTTCCTCTAAAACTCCTCGTTTTCAAGATAATCACAGAAGAATTTCAACTAGAAATGCTTAAATCTCTAAAAATCCATGAACCTCTTAATCTTGAGAATTTTTCCCAGTCAATTTGAATCAAGAGCCTCGATTTCGTATTAAATATATACACTTTGTTACACTAGCTTAATAAAGATTAATTATTAATTTATGAAACGTTTTGTTTTGCGATACTTTCAGTATCATCAACTTTTAATATTAGTAGACGAGTAAAATTGGACGTTTAAATTTTTCTTTTTAGCATAAGCAAATTACTCAATACCAAATGTATTCGTTTCCTCCACCGCCAATAATAATTTTTCGTATAAAATTTCTGGAGTTGGATAAGGTGGTAAGTCCAATCTGTTGAAACAGGTGTGTGCTCTGAAATGTAAAAAGATTTTTAATTAGCAAGAAAAGTGCTTTTTTATTGTTTAAAGAAATAAATATGTTAATGTAACCATCAGATAACAGATCTAAATAACAAAACTATTCAACATTGACATTCATCGTTGGAATAAATTTTTAAAAATTTCGAATTTTAGCACATTCACTTTCACCATTTAGCAATTTCATGTTCAATTGATGTTTATTCAACCATTTAGAAAATAAAAAACAGTTAAATAATTAACAGCTGCAGAAGAATTATTTTACATTATTTAGATTGGCGCCTTGGGAACAAAGTGGCGTAAGTGCTGGATTTAAGGAAAGCACTTGCACCACTTTGTTTTCAAAGTGACGACATAATTCTTTGAAAAATCTAATAAAATTTGATGAGAAAAATAAAAATTAAATTATCATGAGTAGAATTCTTGATGAAATATCTCATGAAATAGTTAATTAATGATTTAAAAAATATTACCTCGGTAAACTATTGGGTCTGCCCCATTTTTCAATGCAAAACTTCCTTGGTCCCGTTGACCCCCTCAGTGCAGCGAAGCCCTCATATGGAATACTCGAAGTCCCCGTAACAAATTGAAGTAATCTCAATCGTTGTTCATTAGTAAATCTACTAATACTACTCCAAAACCACTCAACAACTGGATGACCATCATGATAACCACTTCTGTACTCAGTATGTGCTCTCCAATCGTTCAAATCAATTTCAGCAGCACCAGCAATAACCAGTTCCAACTCTCTTGCATCAAACACAGAAACTAATCGTGGATCAACGACTTCATAGAAGCCACGTACAAGTGATTCAGTCTGCTCCGAGACCCCACGCTCCAGCCTCCATCTAACGACTCTCTCCAAGTACTCTTTCTTATTTTTTTCAGTCACCATAATATTTCGACCGCCTGGTTTCAACTCCCGTTCAGCAACTCTGCCCAATAATTCCTCAGTAACTGAAAACGTCAGCTCAAGTGGTTCAATGCTAATGTCCCGTTCTTTAATCCACATGAGACTCTGATGAAACTCTTGATCAAGGCTCTCCAAGTCACTCAAGCTGGCCGGTAGCCTCAGCAATGCCTTGTAAAAAGGCCTCGTGAAGAATGCATCGAGCAGGTACTGATGCACCAGTGCTAATCCCAGTACACGCCCAGAGAACCTGAACCAATCGTGATAATTATCAACAAACGCTGACATTGGCGATACCTGAACCGTATAAGTGTCATTGGCCGAGTACTCGAACAATCCGTAATATGGATTAAACAATTCCCTGGACAGATGAAAGAAAAATTCACGCGAGGGCCCACCGTAATCCAGACCTTCCTCGTGATCGAATATAACTACGAGTTTGCCCTTCTGCAGATCTTTCTTTGATGCTGCCATTATCCTGGTGAAAGCATCCTCGAGCAAATGTTCACGTCTAATGTGGAGTTTTAATTTACCAGGGCCTTGGCCAAAACCTTTGCTCTCCAATTTTCTGTAGAACGTGCGTAATTTCGCTTCAAAGTCTCTCCTGTAAGGTGCTGGCGCACGTGCCGATGCACGTGTTAAACCTGGTGACGCATGTGGACTGCCAATCGGCGAACGCCCGATATTCCCGGGGACATAGGACATTATTTCCTGCTCGAATAGGCTCAGTAATAGGGCCAATGGCACGTCATGTCCTAGTCTCTGCAATGCAGTTGCACCCTCGACTCTGATAGTGTTGACTTTCTCACGGAGGGCAATGTTTTGCCCGAGAGCTGAATGACGTTCCTTCAGGATATCCATTATGTTTGGTTGACGCAGGAATGCAACGACCTTGTCATTGTAGGCAACTGGTATGTCTGGTGTCGTTGTTACTCCTGATTGTTGAGGCCTTGGTGGCGGTACTGGTGCTTCATCGAGCAGAGTTCTAGGATGAGCTGCCTCTGTCGGTAGCCTTGGATCAATAAAAGACGTTGCCTTTCTGGCGTGACTTATGAAAAATCTCTTTCCCGTTCTATCGAATTTTGACTCGTATCCTCTCGGTAGTTCCTTGCTAGTGTCTGCAAAAAAGTTGATCAATGCCACAAGATCTCTGTTGTGTTCATAACGTGGAAAAACTGTGGGATCCCTCCGTATTCTGCTGATCATGTGCTTCAAGCTTGGATTACGATTGTACAGCTCCATTGCATCCATGTTGGTATGGAGGACATTGAAAAAATCTGGTCTCGAGAGAAAGAGAACTGGTGGAATTGTTGATATATCAAACTGCTCTGTGCTCGTGTCACCTGGACGTTCAAGACGTTCAACTGGTGGTCGTTGACGTTCAGTATCAGGTACAGATGAAGCACCAGCAGCACCAACTTCTCTGTCAATACGATCGATATTGTCAGGCCGTGATATGGTCCTCCTTACACTCTGGTATCTTCTATCCAGTTGCTGTCTCCTCATCTCACAGCCAGTATTTCTCGACGACTGGCCTGGTCTCTGCCACGTTGTCGTACGATTAACATGATCAATGTAAAAAACACGACCATGACTATCGATTCTAGCCTCCCAAGATGGTGGAAGTGGTTCTTCATTTGTTAAAGATGAATTAGCATTAGTAGGGCACATTGGCAAAGGCCTCAGTGGTTTTGGACGATGCGTTGGTGTTGGTGGACACTCAGCTTGTGTAGCACTACTACCATTAGCACTGGCGCCAGCTGGTCTAGTTAATGGCCTATGAGTACGTGGTGAGCTCAACAATGCAATGCTCTTTGTGACAGCTGTTCTTGCTTTTAGGCCAGCCGCTTCATCTACATCAACTATCTCAAAACCAAAACAATCCTCAGGCCGACAGGGAGTTGCATGTTTGTGGGAATGTAGTGCATTGCTTCGATGAAGTGGCCGGTGTACTGCTCTCGGTGGTAAAGGCGGTGGATTTGGATAAAGTGTGTCGTAAACTGCGTCTGATGATGTTGATGTTTGTCCACCGCCTGTACTACGCCACAACTGATAGTACTCGACTCTCTCCTTGGCTCCAGCACCATTCAAATTCCTGTGCCTCTTGTTTGCCAATTCTTTTCGCCTTGCATCATTGGTTCTCTGCGATTCAGTATCTGAATTACTTCCTTCACTGCTGTAAGATGAGCGTGGCTCCATTTCCTGTGTACCATCATCATCCTCACGATTATTAGAGGCTGACGATGATTCAGCAAGAGCCGATGCACTGCCCTCGAGTTCAATTCGTTGTGCAGCTTCAGCTGCCTCAAATAAATTCACCAAACTCGGTAATTTGAATGGCTTTTTAACATTTATTTTTGCAGAGTCATCCGGTCCAGGTAGTCCAGCTGATGCACCTTCAGCATCCTCAGCAGCTGCTGCCTCGTCCTCAGTGACACTTGTGCTCTTTTGCTGTTGTCCACTGCTGCATGCCTCATCCGAACTGTTTGAATCATTACCAGGTGATAAATCATGTGAATCAGTTGACTCTTCAGTCAATTGATTCGAAGATTTATCCAAACTATTTACTTGTCTATTATTCTTTAAAAATTCCTTTTTTCTAATCATATTTCTACGTTGAGGCTCTTTGACACATGAAAATGATTGCGAATAACTTGGTGATACTTCTACATTATCTAATGATTCTTGCATCAATCGATTACTCATTGTATCATTAACTGACGAATCATTTGATTCAATGCCTTTGTCATTTTCCTGGGATGATGAATTATTTGGAACATGCTGATGCCTTTCTTCCTGATTTGATGAAGATGACGATGATGATGACGATATACCGTTACAGTCTACATGATTATTATCATGAAAACTCGTCGATGGTAATTGTGAATTTTCATTGCTTTCAGTTACACATTCTAGATGATATGATTCATCTTTCTGCTCAATTTTCAGAGACAAATTATTGGAGCCTGATGATTGTTCTAATGAATTTTGATGATTTAATGAATTATTAAATTGCTCAGATGAGTCAGATGTGGACTGTAGACAATCCGTAATGCCATTCTCAGTATTATTTGATAAAGTTTTACTGAGAATCATGCTTGCATGATTTTCCGATGTTTCTGTAACCTGATCATAGTTCTCCTGATTTGGCTTCATGTCCATCTCATCAATAAATTAACTTGGAGAATTTAATACATTGCTAGAGTATTGCGAGAGCCCCAAGATGTGGAATCATCTGTAAATTGCAAGAAAAATACAGAATTATCACTGTTTTTTATGATCATTCTAAATATTAGTGAAAAATGCCAAATGAGTCAATGGCAATTTTTGCCAACTCTTTTGTAAATATCTTTGAAACGAATGAATTTGAGGGAAATTGTCAGGATACCTTTTTTGTGGAGAATTTTGTGGGCTACAAAAATGATCTGATCATAAATTCTCCTCAATCTCATTGCTTCCAAGATATTTGAATAAATAATTCCAACTTGATTGTTGGACTTATTCTTTGCTACTTTACCATTTAAATCATTAATTCATTCCTTTCTTTATTGATCTCCGAGTGATACTATTCGTGCTACGTCAACATTGTAAATGAATTAAATTTTCTAGGATGAGTAAAGTGGACAAGGTCGTTTTGGCAAAAGTGAAACGAGTTGTCTGTGAATCAGCACACAATCATTAAATCATGTGCTAAAGAAATATAATTTTTTTCTAAATTTAGTTTATTGACTCGAGTGATTGATGAAAGGATTAACATTTTAGTGTTAATAAAAATTTTATCCTTTAAACAGACGTATTTGCTCACCATTATTTCCATCATCTTGATACAATAATAATATACATTTTTTTTTTTTTTTTAGTTAATCACTGCAACTTGTGTTATGCAATGTGCTGTCTTTGATTTGCATATTTTTCAGCAAAATTTCTTCCCTCTTTATTTGAAAAATCGTTTTGTGTTATTCTCTCTGCTCTCGATGAGTGCAAAAAGTTTTTGCGTGGTATATAAATTTGACAGGAGGATTAGCGAGATTTTTGTGTCTGTGTCTGTGTGTGAGTTTATTCGTCTAGTTTAGTACAATCAGTGTTGATAAATCACTAGTGCAAAAAAATATCGTGCTGGACCCAGTTACCGAACGGGTCCCAGTTTCCGGATGCAGCAGCAAAATATATTAATAATTAATATTCAAGTGAAAAAATATAGTTTTTCAATACTTGCAAAATGTTAAAATAACAATCATGGAATTGTTTGATTCATTTAATTGAATTTTTTTATTATTTTAATAATTTAATTGTAATTTGTCCGGGAACCGGTACCATTGCCTTAACCGTCCGATAACTGGTGTCTTCATGGTAAGCAAGAAATCTAGGGAATTTCCTGATTCTCCCACTATTGAGAGCGATGCACTCTTGATTTCAAAAATTCACCCGAGAATTTTTGAGAATTAAAAAAAAAACAATTATTTTCAAACTCCAAATGAATTCAATTTTCACTTTTCAATCTTTCGTTCGAAATTCTCAAAATCTTTTCAATTATTCGATATTCGAATTTACACGAAAAAAAAAGAGTTTTTAATGAAAAAAAACGTGAAATAAGATAAAAAAATATTTCAAGTATTTATCCTTGAAAATTGCTTCTCTCCAAATCTTTAATGAGATGAGATGAAGGCGGAGGTAATAAAAATTTATGAAAAATTCACGTTTTTCGAAGAAATAAATGTGAAAATTCTGGAATTTTTGTCTCTGCAATTTTAAATTTAATTTCGATAAAATATTGAAATTTTCTTCTTTTTATCAATAAATCGAGATGAAAGATTATTGATTATTTTAATTTCAAATAAAATTTAATTACTTACAAGTGCGCTTGAGTCGGCAAAAAAATAACTACTGACCGCATGCGTAGTATCAACAAAAAATGACAAAAAAGAAGTACTCTGTAACGCGCGTGTATGAATTAAGAAAAACCCATCTCCACCTGAGGCCGGAATGGTGTACGTGCCTTCCGCAAAGTGAATAATGTCTTTCAATGTGTGAGAGCCCAAGTTCAATGATGTTTTAATTGTTTGTGTATTAGTGTTTAAAAACTGTTGAAGCAGAAGACGACACAGTGGTTAACGGTGCTATTAACCTACGAATAAAACCAGTTGTCTCGAAAAAACAAGTGATGAATAATTTATAATTAGTAATTAACCAAAAAGCAGTGTTAATCTTGGGCAAAGAAGATTTTCATCATTTTCTACTGACACATATTTTATTTATTTATTTTATTTGGTAAATAATGATTATTGAAGAGGCATAAACATGCAAATGAAAATTTGACATTTCATGATTTCGTAAAAATCATGTGAAACTGTTTATTCAACTTTTTGCTTGATTTTTTTTTTTGACACTCCATTGTTGGTGGGTATCACGTGCTGATTGAGTAATGACATCGAGGCACTGTAATTATTCCAGGTAATTGCTCCATATGTTCTATTCTTGTTGTGATAATGATTTGAAAGCAAATTTCGAGACAGAGACTCAATTTTTTGGGAGAATTTGTCTAATTATTGGGCAGTGGAGGAAGATAATGAGCTGATTCGAGTTTTAGGGTAACATGACCAATAGATGGACGGTTAAGGAACTGTTAGACTTTATCAATTCATATGGAATAGGCAAATCATTTTAAAAAGTTGCAGAGAAGAATGATGTACAAAAAAATATAGAGTGAATCGAATAAAAATCAATTAAACTCGAATAATGTAGAAATAATCAAAGAAAATCAAGGAAAAACTGGAAAATAACTTGAACCCCCAGTAGATGAACATTTGCATATTTCCAGTGGTATGATTGTAAATTTCGATCAATCGGTATGTAATAAATAGTTTATGAATCTATGTAAATGTAACAATCAGGGATTGACGTGAAAAGTATAAGAATCATTTATTTATTTATGAAAATTCTCGATAATAGAAACTGTCCATCTTTTGGTCAGTGTCCATTTATTGGTCGTGTGACCCTACCTAGAGTTGATTTTTTTTAAAGAAATATCTTGGATTTTAATGGAAATGTGGACATTTTCCATGACAACCTTTTTTCGAGCTCTTTTTTCGATCTGCGAAAAGGGTTTCAATGAAAATTTCAATTCTCAGGAATTTGAGGGAAGCGCCAAAATTAAAATTGACTTGTCATTGCATGAATCAACTTGTCAGTGATGAAACTAATGATACAGGAAGGGCAGACAGCTGACAATTAATAGATTTTTTTCTCAACAAATAAATTACGAAGATGAATGAAAAATAGGCACATTAGAAAATATCAGCAAGTAGAAAATTCAAAAAATTGTAATTTATTTGTAAAAAAAAGGAAAAAATTGTCGGATGTGTGCTTATTTTATTATCATTGAAACTGATGGGTTTTTCACACTTTGAGGAATCACCTGTAGAGTCTGAGGATTTTATCTAAAAATGCTATAATACAATATCCCTATTCTTATTTGATTATACTGAAAATAGAAGAAATCTGACAATTTTTTAATATTTTTTTTCTTTTAAGAAATAACTTTTTTAAAAAATATTGAAAAAATGCACATTTTGATGGATAATTCAAAAAACTAAAAGCGCGATTTTTTTTGATGTCACATGTTTGCTAATTTTATTATTATGTGTTTCAGGTGATTAATGAAAAATTCATCATGGAACTTTTGAACAGTTCACCAGATTCACCAACGGATAATCTTTATCTCGCTTTGATACAGTGCTTTGCAATAATAATATGCGGGTATGTATACGAGATATTCTACAAGAAATTATCTACACCACAATATCCTTACCACTAGCTTTTAGTGAATATCCCGGAACATAAAAGAGATACGAGGTTTTTCATAGAGACATTTTTTGCAAGTTTCATTTTTACAAAAAACAGATTTCTCTATGAAGATTTCCTTATCTTCCTTTCTTCCCGAAATATTCCCAAAAAATAAACTTTAATATTAACTGTAGACTGATCACTTCATGAGGGATTTCCCGTATTCCGCTGTTTTTATTTTTCTATAATCAATCGGTTGAGTGAAAAATTTTGAAAAAATTTGGCAAAATTTGAAGAGACATAAAATAAAATTCTGGCAATTAGTGAGCTAGCAAATCAATTTAA
Organism: Aleiodes alternator; assembly: GCA_963921955.1. Lineage (NCBI taxonomy): Eukaryota > Metazoa > Arthropoda > Insecta > Hymenoptera > Braconidae > Aleiodes > Aleiodes alternator. Next base: position 1,443,256 of record OY998110.1, on the reverse strand, counting down.
TGACCCGACAGTTAATTAAATCGTCAATTTTTTTTTCTTTTCCAGTTACATCGCAGGGAGACTCGAAATTATAACAAGACCTGAGGCAAACGGCTTGAACACTTTTGTCGGTACATTTGCATTGCCTTCCCTAATATTCCTATCCCTCGCCGAATTGGACTTTTCCCTCGTAAATTGGAAATTCCTTCTATCAGTTCTGATAGCCAAAGGATGCGTATTCCTCGTCGTCCTAATAGTCTCATTGATGATCACAAGGCCAATGAATCCAGGACGTGCGGCTCTCTTCGCTATTTACGCAACCCAGAGCAACGACTTTGCAATTGGCTACCCAATGATTGATGCACTCTACGGCGACACGCATCCCGAATACGCTGCTTATCTCTACCTAATGGCCCCAATATCCTTGGCAATTCTGAATCCAATTGGTTTTGTCCTGCTGGAAATTGGCAAGAGGAGAAATGGCAATGAGCAGCAGTCAGGATGGACCTTGGTCGCCTCAGTGGTCAAAGGAATCGCCCTGAATCCAATTCTCTTCATGACAGTCCTCGGGATAATCGGCAACTTTGTCTTTGCACACACGATCCCAAAGGTTCTATCAGTGGTTTTGGAGGTATTCGGCAATGCCTTTTCAGCAAGTGCATTATTTCTTCTCGGCCTAATGATGGTCGGCAAAGTCCACACACTGAAAGGTGCAGCGCTTGTTATACCTGGAATTTTGATCCTCGTAAAGCTCCTGGCACTTCCGCTTGTCATCAGGGAGTCGGTGATTCTCCTGGATGCTGGAATAAATGAAACAGACACGAGAGATCTCAGCACATACGGATTCCTCTATGGAACGATACCAACTGCTCCAGCCCTTTTCATTTTCACAATGCGTTACAACCTCGAGGTTGATTTGATAGCATCAGCAATGGTAGCGTGCACCTTCATGTCAGCTCCGCTGATGTTTATTTCAGCAAAACTGATCACAGCAATTAACAACGGAGTCACTCCCGCCAATTACGCAAGACAATTGAACGCGTTCTCCATGGACATATCAGCGATATCGATCGGTGCTTGCTTGTGGCTTCTCGTCTGCTTCTTCCTGCTGGAGGGAAAAAAGTACAAGAGGCCGACGCACAGATGCACCATTGGCATAATAGTTGCGCAACTCATGATGGCAATTGGTGTGATCATCTGGACCAAGCTGGATGCCGAGAGCAATGGGTCGTTTATTTGGTATCTCCAATTTGCCCTCATCACAGGAGGTGTTTATGTCAGCAGGCTCTGGACTGCAGCCATGGCGGCAACTCTTTTGTTTCTCAATTCCAGATCTCTGGCGTTTGTCAACGATCTGCAGAGGTGGATGCTACCAGTTGCACTTGCTGTACCTTTTGCCATTGTTGGACTCATGTGCGCAGTGGTATCTCCAACTGTGCCAGTTCGAGACGACCTTAAAAATCCAAATTTCCAGATGGGAAGCGTTGAGGGAGCCGTTTCAATATTTATTCTGCTCTTCTCTTTTATCGTTACCATTGGGTGCCTCGTTCTACATCAGCGCTATCAGCGTCGTCAGCATACAGAGGCCTATGCTAGTCTCATTGGTAACGGTGAAAATACAGAAACCACCACAATCGAGAGAAACATCGTTGATGTCGAGGATTTAGTATCACCAATTGTACCACTTTCAACTGCTAATTGTGGATTAGAAAACGGTTGTGATTTTCAACGGGGACTTTGTGCAGCAGCATCGGGAACACTTGATGAATACGACCAGGAGGATGATTACAGGGATACTTTGAGGGCTGACAATGATGATCCGCAGATATTGAGGCATCTTGTTTTTCTCATTTTTCTGCTTTGCTCCATGTTTATTGGATTGGTCCTGTCAGTTGGTACGATGATCATGGAACAATTGACTGGGGTTTATGCGGAATTGGCGTTTTTGGATGTTGCATTCAATTTTGGACAGCCTCTCATTGCATTTGGAATATTTGGTCTCGATCCGGGTCTTGGAAAATTGGGCAAATGGCTGAAGAAGGCTTGCCAAGAGTGGAAAGCTCGACAAAAGTTACAACTTCCAGACGAAGACTCGCTGAGTCCAGAAGTTAGATCAATTCGTGAACAATTTAAACGCTGTCACTTGCACGAGTGTCAAACGAGAATATCAATGTGTCGGAGACGATTGCTTAAAAAATACGAGGGAGTCTTCTCTGGTACGGATTTAGTTAATTGGCTTTTGGAGGCTGGCGTTGCGGAGACAAGGGAAGAGGCTGTACGGTATGGACGCTGTCTTCTTGAGAGTCGAGTGCTTCATCATGTTGATAGTACTCATCATTTTCATGACAAAAATATTTTATACACTTTTCGTGGATAATTTATTTATTAATTATTGATTGAAATGTCGTTAATTCTCAGACATTTCAATTTAGTTCGAATTTTTTTTTAAGTTTCTTCAAATCGTATTTTGCCTCTTGTATTTTAGTTGCCGAAAAAAAGATTGACAAGAGAAAGAATTTGTATTCCGAGTAGGCACTGAAGTCTCGACGATATTATTTTGAATTTTCTTTTTTATTTATTTATTTATTTTTCCGTAAAAATTATTTTTTACACTACAGTAAATCTGCGGGACAGAATTACTGGGTTTCTTCGGCTAATTGAAGAATAAAGAAACGCACTCATTGAATAATCAGAATTGGGAAGCGCAATTGATTAGAATAGTTATCATAATCATGCAAGAGATGAAGGGATAGCTTTAATATACTATTTTCGCGCAACGATGCTTCCTAATCTTGATTATAATTATTAGAAGGGGATAAATTCAAGTAGTGAGAGCAGATGAATGAAAGAATTTGTTGTGCATTCTTTTGCGAATATCTTTTGAAAGTGGAGAATTTATCAAAAGATTCTGTTTATAGCGAATTGCATGGGCTCCAAAGAAGATCTTTCCATGAATTCAGTCCAATGGTTTCAAAGATATTACCAAGGCAATGAAAACGTGATTTCTGTACTTGTTCTCTGAACTCTTTACTACTGAATCATTTTATAAAGAAAGAATCTTCAAAGGCTGTGTAAAGTTGTGGACAATATGCGCAGCTTCAAGTGATGAACAAACCAAACTACATTTTTCTATTTTTTTTTAATTTACGTAGAGTTTTATAAGTAAAGTGGTAAAACATTAATTTTACTTTAGAATCCACAAGAGATTCAGAAATATTTGAAAAATTCTTTAATGAAAAAAAAATGAGATTCCTCTTCGTTTTACCACTTTACTCCTAAAATACTTTCTTCAGCTTGCACGATATAAATGAAGCAGTTTTTATTTTTTCTAGTAATTTTGAATCATTTCAATGATTTTTTCAAATAAATTCAATACTAAAGTGGTAAACCAGGATTCTCTTTAAAATTTCCTACTTACCACTTTTACTGCTGAATAATCATCAAGGAATGGCTGATGCAGAATGTGATGACTAATAAGAGAAATTACAGTAAATTATACAGAATGTATAATTATTATTGAAAGTTGACTATTTTTGTGGATGAGACTAGAATTTATTAATTGTGGATAATTGTAGCTTAATGAATTTGCCAAAGGATTCAATAAATACGCGACAGTAAAAAATATGATTTATTTATTAATTCTTACCCTCATTATTTCTAAAAATATCAAAATGGCAAGTCATCGTCAGGATCTTCTTCATCGATATCATCAACATCATCAGGCACATAAAGAATTTTAGATTCATTAACTGCATTGCTATCATTAATTATATAAGGTAGTGGTGTTTTGTTCCTCTGTTCAATTTCTCTAGCACTCATCTCCATTCTGAAAGATGCCTGTGGTTTTATCGCAGGTTCAGGCACAGGTGATTGTGTTAATTTTGGCGTTGGAGCAACTGGTGTTTTTTCAGACTTGATTTCATGAGTCGTTACATCTTGTGTTATTATCACATGATTTTTTGAAATACCACTGCCTTGTTTCCGATGAACGACTGATATTTCATAGGCAATATCATTTCCCAGGCTGGTCGTGCCTGATTTATCCAGCCTCACGTATGTGCTGCCTAATGTTTGGATCATTGGTACTTTTTCCAGACCAAAATCTCTTCTGTAGATGCAAATTAATTGGCTCACGCGTTTTCCGAGTTTCTCGATGAACCTCACTGCTCGTGCTAGACCAACTGACAGTATCAGGCTGCTCAGGCAGTTCACAATCACAGTCGATCTACGACCAGAAGAGAACTTGTTCATTATTCCATCCAAATCCAAACTGCTTTCATCATAGACATTGTTGATGTCCTGCGTGTAATAATCGTGAATTTCCAAGTTTTTGAATGTCTCTGTCCAATGATCGAAACAGCATCTTGGATCTGAGAAGAGCAGCAAGTCTGCTGGATGATCTGAGCCAGTTTGCCATGTTTGAAGCCATCCTGCTACGAGATCTGTTGCCCGAATCGCTTCGACACCTGGAATAATTGGAAACTTGAATTGTTTTTTCTTAGATCAGCTTGAGAGTGATTAGGAATAGTGGTTAAGAGACTTGTTTTTCTTGAAATTCTGAGTTGTTCCTACAAAACAGGTCTCTCGATGAGTGCTCGGAAATCTGATCGTTTTTTTTATATAGGGGAAGATGGGGCAAAATGGACATCAGGGGTAGAATGGACCCATCTAAATTTTCCGGCAAATATTATGAAAAACTTTTGAAATTAATAGAAATATTGGCTGTACATTGTTTTTAATGGTTCCATTGGAAAGCTGAGGAAATTTTGGGCGGGAAACAAGTACCGGCATTGATTTTTTTGAATTTTTGGCGATTTTGACTTTTTTGAGCATTTTAGAGAGGTGAAACACTTTTTTTTTGAAAATTTTCAGTTTTTTGAGAATATCTTCGGTTCTATTTGTCGCAGAGATGAAATTCCAACGGAAGGTGATAGGTGAGATCATTTGCCATCGATTCATAGGATTTTTAATTAAAAAATATCGATTTTCAAGGTATTTATGGGAATTTTGGTGGAACAGTTTTGTGAAACCATTTTCGGCCTATAACTAATCAAAAAAGGATATTTTTGAATTCAAACCCCCATAAATCGATGGGAAATGAGCTCACCTTTCATTTGAGACCAACCCCGAATTGCTACGACCAATAGAACCAGAGATTTTTGCAAAAAACTGAGGATTTTCGAAAAAGGAAAGGCTTGACCCTTCAAAAATGCTAAAAAATATCAAATTTTCAAAAAAATCGAAAAAAATGCATCTGAGACTTGTTTTCCGGCTAAAATTTTCTCAGCTTTTCAATAGAATCATCAAAAAAAATCCATCTCTAAGCGTGCCATAACAGTGTCCATTTTGCCCCACTCTCCCCTATTCTCAAAGCAAGCTACATATGACTTCTGAACTTCTTTTTCTTCATCAAATCACTATAGAATGTAGTTTTGATGTTAAAAAAAACTGCAAAAGTTAGAATTTTATGGAAATACAAAGAAAAATGACTTGAAAATGTGAGAAAACAAGTGAATTTATAAAAACCCAAGGCATCGAGTGCCACTGCTCATTTATTAATCCAAAACAAGTGAAAAAAAAGAAGGTTCAAACTCACGTATGACCTGTTCTTTTTCATTCAAATCTAGAAAAAAATAAATGTACTGTATTAATCGAGGTTACCTTCATCAATTACAATAAACCTGGCATCTTGAAGCAGTGGTAATGTTTTAATTTGCATTATTATTGCAATTTAATCAATGAATTTCCACTTTTCATCAATAAAACCTGAGTTCTTGTAATATTTTCAATGAATTAATTTTAACAAAAAAAATTCATTCTGCACATGTACGCAACAACAATCCCCGGTGTATATATTTGAGGAAAAAAACGAATAATTCCATTTGTTTTTTTTCTCTTCCCCCCCTCCCCCCTTTCACCTGCACCACCGAGAACTTTGAACTCTAAAAGTTAGAGTGCGCCACGTGCCGACAAGTAAAAACACGTCACCAACATATTTGAGTGTTTTTCATAGTATTATTTAAAGTGCAGCTGAACAGATTGACTGAAATTAATAAAAAGAACAATGTTAATTTATTAAATTATAAAATATAATTATTTAAAATAAAATATTAGTTTCAAAAATAAACAGAAATGATTGTAAAAAAGTGTTTTTGGCAATCTTAACCTATCTTATAAATCTGACGGAAGAATTTTAGGTAAGTTTATTTACTAAATTATACTCACTTTAATTACTCACAAAAATAGAAGACAACGATTTTTTTCTCGTCCTAAAAAAAACAAATAAATAAATGAAAAAAAAAAATAAATAAAAAAAAATCAATTATTGCAAAAATTTCTGCAACTAATTAAATTTTGATTATATCATAGTTGCAACTTGTTTCATCACATTAACTCAATGAAATTCAAACTTTCCAGGGTAAAGAATAACACGTGAATGAGCATCATGATGTCCAATGGACTTCAGAGCACCAGCCAAGAGGATGAGACACAAAAGCACGAGCGTGCTACACGAGCCACAACAAATGGCTCATCATCAACAACATCAACACTAGATTCACCATTGATGAAACTATCATCGTATTTTTTAGCTGTACGACCATGGTCACTCAGTGCATCACTAATGCCAACACTACTTGGTTCAGCATTGGCCTATCGTTTAACTGGTATTGAACACTTCAGTTTGATATCATTTGTATTAACATTGTACACAATAATATCAGTACATGGTGCTGGTAATGTAGTTAATACATATTTTGATTATATTAAAGGTGTTGATAGCGGTGGTAAGAGTGATGATAGAATACTTGTTGATCAATTATTATCAAAGGATGAATTAGTATCATTAGGTACAATACTTTATGCTGCTGGTTGCTTTGGTTTTGTACTATTAGCAACAATATCACCAGCTAAAATGGAACATCTAGCACTTGTTTTTTTCGGTGGTTTATCATCATCATTCCTTTATACTGGTGGTATTGGTCTCAAATATATTGCACTAGGTGATGTACTTATACTCGTTATATTTGGACCAATATCTGTACTATTTGCCTTCATGGCACAAACTGGATATATTAAATGGGGTACGATTTATTATGCAATACCATTGGCATTAAATACCGAAGCAATATTACACAGTAATAATACACGTGATCTTGATAATGATAGAAGAGCTGGTATTGTAACACTTGCTATATTAATTGGTCATACAGCATCACATGTTTTATACGCTTTTTTACTGTTTACACCGTACATAACACTTGTTGTACTTGCACTTAGATATTCTGTATGGTTTTTATTGCCATTAGTAACATTGCCTACTGCATTTAAAATTGAAAAACAATTTCGTAATCCAAATAAAATACAGAGTGTACCTAAACAAACAGCCAGGCTCAATATGTTTCTTGGGGTACTTTATGTATTATCGTGTCTTCTTGTTGAGCCACTTCCTTATTTATAATTTGACTTTTTTTTTTTGACTCTTCTATCATTTTTTTTTTTTTTTTCATTTATTGGAGCGACTATGCTTGAAACACAATCGAGTGTAAATTCGGCTTTTGGGGATTGATGTCTTAGTGGCAAAATGGCAGAGAGAGATGAAACTAGTTTTTGGAGGATATCTCGAAATTGCAGCTATCGCTAATATGCGAGATTTTTCATTGCAGAGCTTTTTTTGCAAAGCAATAAGAGATGTCAAAAATGATTTCTATGAAAAATTTGGCATTTATTTTAAATTTCGAGATATTTCTGTTATTCGTTTCATCTCTCATGGCTGATTTTTTACATTATCGCAGGATTTAGGGGAATTCATCAGGAAACGTGTTTTGTAGTTTATTGAATTCTCTAAAAAAAAGTTCTCTTGATGAATTTTCTTGAACCTCTTTGTTTCAAAGATATTCAGAAAAGAATATTTCCATTGCTGATTTGGCAAAAATTCAATGTCAATGCGATGCATAATATAACGTCGTACGAATACAAGTCTATTCTACAATTGTATTTTTTGTTAATTGAACGAAAATATAAGAGATAACAACATTTTTGCATTGAGAATAATAATAAACTTTTTTATACATGACGTGAATCAGTACGAATAATTAAAAACAAAGCTCATGGGAGGCATTTTTCAGGGTAATTCATCCTGGATGAATTATTGCATTGTCCATTTATTTTTCTTTTCTGTTAGATTTATCGAAGAAACTGAATAAATTAATATTTCTCATCGTGTATCATTGGACAAGTACTTGAATCTACATTTTATTTATAATTGAAAAATGATTGTCTTCATTGTCTTATTGGTTCGAACATTGTAAGACAATGTTTATGATAAATCACAAAATATATTATGTTAATTAATTATGATCATATGATACAACATGTTGGACGATTCTATACGAATTAAAACTCTCAAGAAAAATACAATAAAGAAATGAGAAAAGAAAAAGATGAATATTTATGAACAATAAAGAAATTAAAATGAAATGTATTAATGTACTTCTCTAAAAACTACAAGATCATGTTTAGTTTTATATTAAAAGTAACATGAATCAAATAGTAAATTTATTGTATAGAAAATTATAATGAAAATGCTAACATATTATAATATACTCAGGATTTATTTCGTGTAGTTGAAACGAAAAAAAAAGAGGAAGGAATCTGATTTTGTTATTTTGAATATTTTTTGAATAAATATTGTGTACAGAATTGATTATCTTTGGTTTAACAGTGTGATAGAGGGAGAGAAGAGATAATAACAGAGTATATTGTTTATAATTGATTCATCGATGTTTTGTGAAAATGTCGATTAAATTTCTATCTACAATACTTGAAAAATGAGCTGAAAGAAGAAATTAATAATGGAATTATCGCGCGTTATTGTTCGTTTCATTGTCCATTGATCCAAAATTTCAATATCACTATTATTTATTCCATCTTTTTTCTTCTAATACTAACTTTCAAATTCTATTCTAATTCATAAAATCGAAGAGAACAAAAAAAAATACATATACATTAAGATTGAATCTGTGAGACAATAGTAGAAATGAAAAATTTTCGGTAGAATTTTTTATTCTTCTCAAAACACAAATTTTTTTAAAAAAACTAATAGAGATAAAGCTCTAGTCAATGATGCGAAACATTTTACCTGTAAAACATTGAATCTAGATAGACAGATATAAACTGGCTCTAAAAGAAAAAACTGAAAATGCAAATTTTATTAATTAAAAAATAAAGAGAAAAAAAGGTAAATGCTATTTGGCTAAATGTAGAACAGAAAACAGCTTTATTCGTGAAGATGTTTATAATTTTAATGGTGCCTGTAATGGCCGAGGAAGCTGTGTGGAATGATGCTTTATAGATTACTGCAATAGAGTAAAATAATTACAGTAAATTATAATACAATTGAAACCAACAAAAAAAAAAAAACAAAAAAAAGCCAATTGATGTGCAATTTTTTTTATTTAAACCGCATGGAAGAAGCATATCCTCACCGTGAATTCGGTTATGAGAAGAACAAATTCGCATGAAAAGAGAATATCTATATGATCAATACCGAAGCTAAGCCGCCTTAGAAAAAAAAAAAATGGAAAAACTATTGTCAAATCATTATGTTGTTCCTGATCAAAGAGAAGAACACAATGGATACTGAAATAAATTGTATGGAAGATAATTAGTCACGTTTTTATTCATCAATATCATAATTTCACAAAAAAAATGTCAAGTTGGTAAAAAAAAAATATGTTTCTTATGTTTAATTGAACTCAAAATCAATTTGAATTACTTGAAGATAACTTGAATGATGATAGAAATGATATTGATAGTTCCATGAAATAAAGTATGTAGAGGGAAGTGAACGTTACATGTAAGAGGGGCCTCCACGTCCTCTTCCGCTTCCAAGTTTTGAGTAAATTTGAGTCCTCTGAGATAGTTTACTACCACGACCTCCGAATGTGCAACTACTTGCTACTGATTCAACGTCGTCGAGGCCGGACTCCTCGGAGCATTCCATCATCATTTGTACTCCATAGCCTTTCGGTGCACGTAGTGGCTTCATTGCATTGAGTACAGGCATCGTCGATGGTCTAGAGTGGTGAATAAAAAATAAAAAGGCATGAGAAAATGAGAATTCGGTAGTAAAGTGCTGAAAGGAGATGAATGGGAAAAGAAATAGAGACTTTCTACTGCTGATATTATTGAAATGAGTGGATTTAAAAAGAATCATTCAACGACTTTTCTTGTAGGGAGATTTGGGAACTACAGAGAGGGCCAAACGATGAATTCTCCTCAATTTCATCGTTTCTAAGATATTCGGAAAATAAAGGGGGAAAAATCATCTCCTAGTGATAAAAATGAAGAATATGACGTTTTCAGACAAATTTCATTCATATTGTCATCAGTTTCTTTTTTTAAAATATCTCGGAAATCAAGCAGAGTGATTTTGTCCTCAGATATTTTTGCAGAGAATTTCAAGAGCTACAAAAAAAAAACATTCAAATTTGAAACAAATCAATTTTATTCTATCGTCAATTTTGTTAGAGCTATCTCGGAATCTAAACGAGATGGAGCAGTTTCATAAAAACCTCTTTTGCAGCACTGACTTTTCTCTACAAAAAAAGTCATTACGCAACTTGCTCCATCTCGCTTGAATTCCAAAATATCCTAAAAAGAGGAATGATGATGAAATATAATCAATTTGTCTGAAAACTTCATTCATAGTCGTATAAAATAGTTAATTACGTTGGAGGTATTTCGCTGTCACTTATTACTGAGCTAGTTTCACTGAAATCATGGATTCTGTCGTCCATTATATTTCCTCCTTCCCAACTCTCATCACATGGCACAGCTTTTTCCAATTCTGACGGTGGACATGATCTCAGTGACCCATGTTTCTTCACGTCTAAAATAATTAAATCAGAATTATTTCAAGTAAATTATGCATAAAAATCTAATTGAGTTTATTCAAGTATTCTTTTCGAATTGCATTTTATTTCTATAAAAATGTGGAATTTACTGATCCATTTGATTGCATGCAAATCAACCGATATAAATGCAAATGCCAATTAAAATCTAGGGGAAAAAGCACATCTCCCTTTAATTCCAAAATACTTTAAGAGAATCGATAAAATAAACTTCTGCGTCTTTTTACGTAATTGATGAATTGAATCATTTATATTTTCAAGATTTTGTCGCCGACCATTCGTTGATAATTTGGAATTGAGGGAAACGGCCATTCTGGTGACTCCAAAAAAATTTTAAGAACTCAAATTTTCAGAATTTTGCACCAACGTTTCGTCTCCTATATATAGACCTCTTCAGGGCACATTTATTAATTCTAGAAACTTTATCAAATTACAAACTATAGAAATAATAATAAACAAATAATTATTGTTTTTTCTTCAAAAAAAAGAGACTTGAAACTGAAAAGATGGAGAAATGTTGGACAATAAAAAAAAATCATTAGAAATTGATAAGAGAAAACGGGTAAGCTAATTAATAATAATTATTTGTTGATTGTAATTCTATAATTTGCAACTTAATAATGTTTCTAGAATTAATGAATGTGCCGAGGAAAATTCTGCATGTAACAGATCGAACGTTAGCGCAGAATTTTGAAGAGTTGTTATAAAAAAAAATTTGGAGTGACCAGAATGACCGTTTCCCTCAATTCTCAATTATTCATAATAGGGTAACACGACCAATAGATGGACGGTTAAGAAAATATTAGACTCTATTAATTCATATGAAATAGGCGAATCACGTTAAAAAGTTGCAGAAAAGAATGATGTACAGGAAAATATACAGTGAATCGACTGAAAATCAATTAAACTTGAATAATGCAGAAATAATTATAGAAAATCAAGGAAAAACTGGAAAATAACTGAAACCCCCAATAGATGGACAGTTGCATATTCACAGTGGTATGATTTTGAATTTCGATCAATCGATATGTAATAAATAGTTTATAAATCTATGTGAATGTAATAATCAGGAATTAACGTGAAAAGTATAAGAATCATTCATTTATTCATGAAAATCCTCGATAGTAGAAACCGTCCATCTTTTGGTCAGTGTCCATCTATTGGTCGTGTGACCCTATAATAAAATGAAATTACATACAGCAATAATCTTCAGGATTGAAGTATCTTCTGTCTGGGCATAGCTGAACATGTTCCTCGAGCTCAGAAAGAAACATAATGTGTGTTGCATTGAACGGACACGTTTCCTTGTACTTTGGTGGAAAATTCTACAATACAAAAAGAAAAACAACAATAATTAATACCTCAGTACACGAAATTGCGTAAAATTGAAGATAAATCAGAGATATCATTGACTATTACCTTGGCACATTTAATAATGTGTCTCTGAAAGCGTTCACGATGAATTCTGTGATTTTTGTCGTAAGGACATATAATCACACTCGTCTCCTTCTCCATTTTGTCTGTACGACTGTAAAAAAATAATGAAAATTCTCTTTGTTCCTCGGTTGTACTGCTTCAAGTGTGCTGAGACGCCGAATTCCTTAGTGCCGCTGTGTTTACATTTTTTTTGAGAGACGAAAGACCCACTAGAGTAGTCGTCACCCGGCAAAAGAGAAAAAAAAAATAAAAAAACCATTATTTCAAAGGAGTTTGCCTTTTTATTTCACGTGCATCTGAAAAAATTGGAGAGAATTTTACATTTTATTTTACGTACATCGAAAAACATTAAAGATATTTGTTTTTTGTGATGAAGAGTTCAATAAAAAGTCATTGTTTCGACTTGTTATTTGAGGCGATGGTGTCGGTAAAACAGAGAAGTATTCGATTATCATCCAGCGTCCTTCCTGTACCCTGAAAACAAAAGAAAAATGACGTAATACATCTCCTCGTCCGAGTAGAACGTTGAACTGAGGTGAGAAAAGAGTTTTTATTGAACTTGATAGTGCGTAATTTAATGGGAGACTACAAGGTCAAAGGGAAATAGTGCATATTCATATCGATAATTCTGAGAAAAGATGGCGGATGCTTATTCCATAATTCTGGGAATCCCCGAAGTATTTTTGGATGTGTTTGTTCCTTTTGGAGGTGGGAGCTGGTTTCTGTGGGCAATTTGCATTGCCACGTGCATGAATGTGGGGATATCACGAGGACTTGAGAATAGATGGATGAATTTACGACAAGGCTAGAGGTACAGAAGCCAAGATAATACAAAAAAGATTGAGTGAAGATGATACATAGTAACTTTGCATTATTTTTACATAGTAACAACATTAAATTTTTACATTTTTTGTGTGACCCAACCTTTTTATCAATTTCTAAGACGTAGTTCACTACAATATTAGTATGTAAACAGAGTCCAAGTTATTGTACAATGCTCTTTACACAGAGAAAAATGTTTTCTTAATTTAAGAATGTGCAGTTACTTAATTTAAGTGACCTGCCATTCTTAAATTAAGTGACTTTTCTCACTTAAATCAAGTGAATTTTTCTTTCTTAATTTAAGAAAGTAAAAGTCACTTTAATTAAGTGACTTTTCTCACTTAAATCAAGTGACTTTTCTCACTTAAATCAAGTGAGTTTTCTCACTTAAATCAAGTGAATTTTTCTTTCTTAATTTAAGAAAGTAAAAGTCACTTTAATTAAGTGACTTTTCTCACTTAAATCAAGTGACTTTTCTCACTTAAATCAAGTGAATTTTCCTTTCTTAATTTAAGAAAGTAAAAGTCACTTTAATTAAGTGACTTTTCTCACTTAAATCAAGTGACTTTTCTCACTTAAATCAAGTGAATTTTTCTTTCTTAATTTAAGAAAGTAAAAGTCACTTTAATTAAGTGACTTTTCACTTAAATCAAGTGACTTTTCTCACTTAAATCAAGTGACTTTTCTCACTTAAATCAAGTGAGTTTTCTCACTTAAATCAAGTGAATTTTTCTTTCTTAATTTAAGAAAGTAAAAGTCACTTTAATTAAGTGACTTTTCTCACTTAAATCAAGTGACTTTTCTCACTTAAATCAAGTGACTTTTCTCACTTAAATCAAGTGACTTTTCTCACTTTAATCAAGTGACTTTTCTCACTTAAATCAAGTGAATTTTCCTTTCTTAATTTAAGAAAGTAAAAGTCACTTTAATTAAGTGACTTTTCTCACTTAAATCAAGTGAATTTTTCTTTCTTAATTTAAGAAAGTAAAAGTCACTTTAATTAAGTGACTTTTCTCACTTAAATCAAGTGACTTTTCTCACTTAAATCAAGTGACTTTTTCTTTCTTAATTTAAGGAAGTAAAAGTCACTTTAATTAAGTGACTTTTCTCACTTAAATCAAGTGACTTTTTCTTTCTTAATTTAAGAAAGCAAAACTCACTTAAATCAAGTGAGTGTTCTCACTTAAATCAAGTGACTTTTCTTTCTTAATTTAAGTGACACACATTTAAGTGACACACTGCACATTCTTAAATTGAGAAAACTTTTTTCTCTGTGTAAGATAAAGTTTCCCACGTCCGCTGGTCTTTTCCATGAGAACTTTAAACAAGTCCCAAACTATCAATAAATCAACTAACCCTGTACCCAGCCAGTCCTACTCCAAGGGTCCAAGTTCCAGAAAACTCTAAACCTTCGAGAAAGATCTCTCTCCAAACCCAAGATAGGGATAAATACCTCGCAATTGGAAAACACCAGTCAGTCTTGAAAATTCCTCAGTCATGAAAACTCAAGAATTATAAAACTTCAGTTTCTTAAACAAGTCAAGATTTTGTCAAGTATAGAACACAGTACTTATTTGTAAATTCCAATAAGTTGTTAATTAATAAATAATTAGTACTAAAAAGTGAGTTCTTCATTTTGGTACACAACACATTTTTCAATTTCAAATTGAAAGAAAATGGGGAAATAAAAGAATAATACAAAGTATTAAAAAATGAAAAAAATTTTAGCAATTTTTTTTTTATTTTATTACTTTGTCATATGGAGTTATAAATATAAGAAGATAATGAAGACAAAATTAGAGCTCACGTATACACGAGATGGAAAAACACATTGGGGAAATAGGTAAGGGCTTTGGGGAATTCACGTGAGATTGAGGTGTAATAGTGCTTTGACATTATTTTCCTGGGAACTTTTGAAATTCACAAATAATTGCATTATTGAGGAAGAAGAAATTGCGATTTGATGAAACAATGAAATTACTTAATTTCCTTTTAATAAGGTAATAAGGCAAAAAAGTGGCTGATTTCCTTCGAATATTCCTTTATCCTCATTTTTCACCCAATTATTAGTACACTGAGAGAAAAACACGATTTTATTGAGAAAATTTGTCTTTGAATTGAAGAAAAAAAAACGAATTTTTTGATCAATTAATTGATTGACGTGAAAATTTGTCTTTGAAAAGAGTATATTTATTGTTGGAACAAGCAATAAAATGATCAATTCGAAAAATCTTTAATTCGTTCTAAATAACTAATAAAAATGGATTAATTCCAATCTACTAATTTCTAAAAATTAATAATTATTGACTTTTCCCAGTTTCAAGATATTCAATTGTTGGGAGAAAGCATTTTTTCCACAAATTAATGATATTTATATTTAATTCAAAGTTCACGTGATTTCGGAAATTTCCAATCTTTTTATTTCTCAATAAAATATATTTTTTCTCTCAGTGTAACATTGGCTGTATAACATAAATTTGTTGAAGGCCAGCTGCGCAAGCAGCACAAATAACAAATAAACAACAACTATTTCGGAGATATTTCCAGTTGAATCTGTAAAAAAAATGATTCAGTAGTAATTCCCACTCCTTCCAAGAATTTCCCCGAGATCCTGTCTTAATTATCAAATTGGCTCTTTGTTTTTCCACTCAGCTGCGCAATTATCCTCTGGAATTAATTAGCGAGTAATGAATGAAAGCACACCGAGAGAAGAGAAAATATACAAAAAATATCAATTTCCCTCGTGAAAATGATAAACATGAATAGAACAGTGATAACAATGGTTAATCCATTATTTAATTGGACAAGTTCTCATATTTAAAGTCTATCGGCTAAATGAATGCGCAGTGGTGTTAGAAATACGATCTGTGCTCTTGCAGTGTATTTTATGAATGAAACTCTACCTCATATCAACAGGCTGCTGCCTTTACTGGTAGGAAGCAGAGAACGGCATCGATCTGTGTATTCTGGTGTCGGCTTACCATCTCTTCCTCTCTCTCTCTCTCTCTTTAGCCCTCAGCGAAAAATCCAAACTTCTCCCTCAGGCATTTTCCAATACCTACATCTCCAACGGCTGTTGAACAGCATTTTCTATCGTGACAAAGAGCCAATATTCCCTGCGATACGATAACATATATGTATAAAGACTGGAAAATCTACTGAAATCATAAAAGTATATACCCTTGAGAAAACCAAAGAACAGTTGGGACATATTATATTGTATATTTTTCCTTTTTTTTTATTAATGTACAAGGTCAAATTTATCGACGTCATTGGATTGAAAAGAAGCAGACTTTTGTTGTGAATGTTTGATTAAAATTTCTGATTTTTTTTTTTTAGGTCCTTCAAGTTCAACTTTTCAGGGAATAAAGGGGAAAATATTGAATTATTGAATATTCGATTCAAAATGAGACTGGCATTTCTTCTACAGAATTGATTTGATGCTACGTTTCATAAGAATGTATTAAAATCATGTTATAACATAATTTGAATTCAAAATGCATGTAGAGAGATACGAAAAAAGTCGAATTATTTTTATATTATAAGATAATTTGAATTGATTTCTATTGAGTTACAAGATAAAATTAATGGATTCTGTTGAAGGTTAACAATCGAAATAAATGCAGGAATTAGGATGGAGCAAGCATCATGTGATTCCCTTCATTAAAATGACCATTCTGCATTTAATGAATTCACGAATTGAAGTTATGTGAAGAATAGAAGAGATCCGAAGAGAATCTTTATGAAAACTCTACTATTCTTTAACAATTCCAAGAATTATTTTCCCCATGGGAATTGGCAGATTCCGTGAAAAATGAGGACTTGGATGATGAAATAAGAAATAGCTGTGTTCATTCAAGAGAATCGGGAGATGAGGAGAAAAATAGGAATTATACATGATGTTTACTACGCCAGGGGGGACTGAATGAAGTATCAGAGATGAAATATATGAACAAACAAGGTAAAGTGAAAGAGACTCGAATTAATGAAATGTTATTTGCTTGTCTCGATGATTTTTTTGATTGTCGATAAAAAAAACTTAGGGGAAGGTGGGACAAAATGAACATTGGGGGTAAAATGGACACATCTAAATTTTTTGGCAAATCTTATGGAGAACTCTTGAAATTAGGGGAAATATTGGCGGTAGATTGTTTTTGATGATTT
Source organism: Aleiodes alternator (assembly GCA_963921955.1). NCBI lineage: Eukaryota > Metazoa > Arthropoda > Insecta > Hymenoptera > Braconidae > Aleiodes > Aleiodes alternator. Next base: position 1,425,941 of record OY998110.1, on the reverse strand, counting down.
CATTGGAATGCTGAGGAAATTTTAGATGGGAAACAAGTGCTGAAATTAATTTTTTGGAGTTTTTGGCGATTTTTAACTTTTTTGAGCTTTTTAGAGGGGTAAAAGCCTTGTTTTTTTGAAAAATTTCAGTTTTTTGAGAATATCTTTGGTTCTATTTGTCGTAGCGCAAAAATTCCGACGGGAGATGAAAGGTGAGATCATTTGCCATCGATTTATAGGGTTTTAAATTCAAAAATATCGATTTTTAAGGTATTTATGGACATTTCTGTGAAACAATTTTGTGAAACAGTTTTTGGCCTATAACTATTCCAAAAATTGACATTTCTGAATTCAAAACCCCATGATTCGATGGGAAATGAGCTCACCTTTCATTTGAGACCAACCCCGAATCGCTCGGACCAATAGAACCAAAGATATTTGGAAAAAAATGAACATTTGTAAAAAATGAAAGGCTTCTACCCCTCAAAAATGCCAAAAAATATAGATTTTCAAAAAAAATCGAAAAAAATACAAATGACACAGCTTTTCAATAGAATGATCAAAAAAAATCAATCTCTAACCATTTCATTATAGTGTCCATTTTGCCCCACTCTCCCCTATAATACGAGAATAATTCTCAACTAACTGAGCCTAGCTACAATTTTTTTAAATTAATGCTTTATCAATTTTTTTAAAAGGAAAATTATTAATACAGTCATCATAACATGTTCATGTTTCACTTTTGATTAAATTCTTAAATTACAGTGCTTCAAGAAAGTGTTAATCGCTTTAATGATGATTGGGTTAATGTTACAGATTAATAATGCAATGTTCAATGAGAACTGACAGTGTTCTTTGATCTTCCTTATCAGTTCAGCTCTTTCGTTTCCATATTTTTCACATTGTCATATTACATGAGCCACAGTTTCCTCTGGATGGCCACATCAAAGAGCGAATCCTTTTTCTCATTAATTTGCAATGCATTTCAGTGCATGAAGTCTTAGAGTTTCTTCACGTAACCAATTTTCAAGGACTTGAGTGTATTGAATTATGTAACCATTCTAATGACTTTGTGGTAAACATGAAACCTCAGAAAATTCTGCTTTGTTCATCCTGTTTTTGAGAATTTGTTCCTGAATTCAGGTCAACGCAAGTAGGCGTTATATCTAAAATTCAAATTACCTCGTAGCATCTGTTGTTTACAAAGTTTATGTTTCTCATTACAGCTCATTTATTTTACAAAATCAAAATTTTAATTATGTTATAAACACTTTCATTGAAGCAGTATAAAATTTTACAGGAAATTGGAGGACAAGAATGAAGATATATCGTAAAACACAATACATTTTCCAGCACTTTCCATTTACTACAGAAGCTCAGAGATAATGGAACTGATGAATTTTTCAAAGCTTGTTACATCAAGGAACTCGTGGAATTTCCGGTGGAGGAAGACAATTTTGGTGCAATTGTTTCTCGAGAGATTCTGAAGAAACCGGTGGATTTCGGAGATTCGTTTGGAGCAAGTGAGTTTAACTGTAAACCAATCATCCTGAGCTATTTAATGATTTCGATTGAGTGATGAGGGTAAAGTTTCTTCCAGTATGAAAACAATATCGTAAACTCCTGATTTATTTTATTTCTCGATTGATTCAACAGAATATGCCGTTCAAAAAATATGACAGTTTATTGAAACCTTTGGTGTATAAAGTCAAATTTTTCAAGAATTTTCCACTCAACCGTTCGATCATAAAAAAATAAAGACAGCGGAATGCAAGGAATTCTTTACAAGAGGACCTGTCTAAGTTTCATAAAAATCTTGAAAGGACTCTTTTTTTTGTAAAGAATTTCTGATGAATTTTCTACATATTTTTGGAATAATCCACGAAGGATTTTCTGTTTATCCTACTTTACTTTATCTCCAGGTTCTAAAAAAAGCTCCAATTAAAAAGTCCATCAACTCAATAGGAAGGGATGAAAGAGTTCATGATACTCCAGAATTTTCTTTTTCATCAATGAGAACGTAAACTAAGAAATTAACAGGAGAGAAGCTTGGTCATTGCATTCGTCCAGAACTTTTATAATAAAAAAAAATCCCTCCACCAGTTTACGTAAGAAACATTCATGCAACTATTAGAACCAACTAGTTTAATTTCCATTTCTCCGTCATTTCCATTCCTCCGTCTTTCTATCCGCACCCACACAGCCTACGAACATCATATATTCTATGAAAATATTCTCCTTCCAACGCAAAAGCCCTCCCCAACGTTGTTTTCTTCTCCAGCTGAATCGGTGAATAGCCACTGACGTCAATGGGCTCTTCTCCCTACACTTGCCCATTTTCATTTCTCCCACCCCTTTCTCGTGTTTCATTCTCCTCTGTTCTTTCAAGCTCTTCTCCGAACTTTCCTCCCCTCTTTTTCGTTGAAGCTTTCGCCCCCACGCATTACCAGGACAGCTGGGAGCATCACTCTTTTCCACGTACTCGTTTGTGCTATTGGCATTAATCATGAATTTGCATGTAAAAATGTTGTTAACGTTCCTTTATAACTAGTTAGATTAGCTTGAATTAATATTTAACTAGTTGATAGAGGTTTTAATGATTTTAATTGCCTGATTATCCGTAAATGAAAGGGAATTTCCGGGTTTTGGATAATTACAACTGATGATTATCCAATAATTCAAGCGGATTACGATGACTTGGAATTTGTCATTCAACTTTGATCATGAATATCTGTGGAATCAATAGATTTAGAAGAAATTTGCAAGAAATCTTTTTTATAGAGAATTTGACTAGCTATAGGTAAGGTCTGATACTGAATTTCTGTAAATCTCGTCGTTTCCGAGATATTTGGGAAATTATGTGGAGATGGCTGTTGGACTTGTCGTTGACTTTACTACTGAATTTCTCATTTTCGAGGAATACTTCAGAATCTAAGGGACATGGAAAAAAAATTATAGAGATCTTTTTTGTAGAGCAGAATGAGGCCTTCAAAAAAGGTTTGGCAATTTCCGCATGCACCTCAAATTCCAAACTATTCGTGAAAAAAATTCGATTGGTTGAATATTTCCTGAAGAGAAGTGCATTACAAGTGCGATAACAATTACAATAAATTTCGAATTTTCTCTCAGCAAAATTCCTCACATTTTCTCATCAAGAAGTACTTTTTGTAATGTCTTTTTCATTTTTCAATTCTATCCCCTTCATAAATTCATTCGAAACTCATTGGGAAATTTCCCATTTTCATTATTATTTTCTTTTTGTTCTAGATAAAATGAAATTCTGATTATGAATAAAATAACAGTAGCAATTATTTCGAAGCACGAAATAATTGTCAACTATGCACGGTATTGTGGCGTTGAAATAAGCCACTGACGCATGACTACCTGTGAAAGAAGACGAATGATGGAGATACGCGACTCGGATAGGAAATTATTCCGACAAAACAAAGACTAAAAAAAAAACAACTTTGCTCCTTCGCATTCATCCAGACTCCTGTGCTTTGGCAACATGAGCAGGGCGGTGCCGGTTGTGTGGGCGTTCAGGTTGTGCTTGAATCACGTGGGTGTTTAGTTCATTGCGGGGGTGGAATCGAGAGAGACAGAGAAAGAGAGAAAAAGGTGGGGATGAAAACAGAGACGTGGCACCGGTGGGGAAGTAATGCCAGGTCAATTCTTATTTTTTTTTTTTTATTTTGCAACACAAACTCTGGGATTTTGCTGCCTAGTTCTTTCCAATAAAAAATTACCGGGTGCTTGCAGAGATAATATGCGCGTCGCAAATGGTGGAGAAATAAATTATCATTTCTTCATCAAGCTGATTCATTGAGTAATTTAAATTCATTGAGGTTTATTGGTTTTCGTGGAAATATGAGTTTTAAGAGTATGTGGAGATTATTTTGAAAATAGCCCTGAAACTATGGGGTTTAGGTAAATTCTTCGAGACACCTTTTTTGTAGCCCATGAAATTCTCTACAAAAAGAGTTGGTTTCAAATTTCCTCCAAATCGACGCGTTTTGCTGACATTTGAGAAAGAGTTTATACAAAAAATTTTCACCACTTTCTTTACTCAATTCCATTGAATATCTTGAAAAATAGTTGAAATGGTGTAATTTTCGTAATTGACTTTTTTCAGCTCTTTTCCCCATAAAGAAAGGCACCAATAAAATTCCCCCATCTCAATTAATTTCCAAGATATCCAAAAAAAAAAAAAAAAACGAAGATACAGGGGATATTTTCGTTTTTTTTTCCATCGACTACGTAAATTTTAATCGTCTCCAATGATTTTTATTCTCCTCAGAAAGGGCAATTGCTTTAAAATCACTAGAAATAATTCCCAAGTCTCCATCAACTGATGAAACAATTCTCCCGTTTTAATTCACTCGTTTCTCTTTATCGATACGCTAATTTTTTTCATACCATTAACTAGAAACCTATAAATCTCTGGTTCAAGAGTCCATGAAATGAACGCCTGATCTCTCACCTGTCCCCACTCTTTATTCAAGATCACCTCAACTCACCTCAATCAATTAATCATTAATCATCCTCAATTTTCCCTGTGATTCAAGTCATGTCAACAATCCCAATCCTTAAATTAAAAAAAAAAAACAAAAAAACAAATCATCGTCCTAGAAGAAAATCGCGAAAAGTGCAATTTTTTCGCTCTTTGTTTGAATAACAAGAGGACGCGATTTTTCTTGTCCAACCGATTATTCTCTTTTTTCGAGTAACAAATGGGCGTACGTCCAAGTTATTAACTAATATACTAGTATGCCTATTTGATTTTAGATATTCCTCAGATTTTCAATTCATCGTATAACGTCGATAATAACAAATTGGCCTATCTCCTGCATGTAAGCTCTCTTTCCAAAATTTCTTCTTCAATTCAGAATTTCTCATCGAATTGAAAATTGCGTTTCTTTGACACTAATGCCCTTTTGTTTCTAGATTGACGATATGACTGAACGACTATTCCATCCAGTTCGACGTCTTGATGCCTTGTCATTCTTCCTTTGTGTATAAAACGACGACAAAAAAAAAACGTAAACAATATATCCCCAAGGGATTCAAGAGAGGATAGAATGGTATGATAGATCTCGGAGAAAATTCCAGTGAGGGGAAAAATAAACGTTGAAGTAGTAGGGATGGTTGATCGACCGTATCCACCTACACATTTTCCTCCTCTCATTTTCAACCTTCCCCCTCCTTTGTCCCATTGCTCCAAGCATCCCTCCAATTGCTACCCGGGACGTTGTTTGAGAGTGAGGTGTTGGCTCACTTCTGGCTTGTCCTCCGTACAGATACGAGCCTATCTTACTCCTCCAGGAGTACAATCAAACACTAGTGAACGAGAGAAAGCGGGTGATAAAGAAGATAAAAAACAACGTGAACATAAACTTCAACAAGGTAAGATTATTTTAATCTAAACTTTTTTTTTTACTCTTATGAAGAACATAATACGGTTGGACGTGGATGAAAGTAGAACAAAGTAGCAAATTCATGAATGACCTACCCCCCCACTCCACCCACTCAACCCTCCGCGCAACTCTTGCAGGATCGATGGAAGAGTTGTGAATCAAGTAGATTTAGTAGAACGATAAATTAAATGAGGCTAGAAGAATTTTATCGGTTATTTCAATGTATTTGCTTGTTGATTTGTACGATTGGAGGGCTTTTTCGTGGATAAATACTGCTTGAGTTTGAATTTAGCTGCAACAAGTGTCGGATTTCTAGTATCTACCACTACCTTTGTAATATTAACCCATTCACTTCATTTGATACGGTAAAGTTTCAAATTGGCTCAATTTTGAGAGGAGCTTTCAATGATTGTGATAATGAGAGTAATTGGCATGAACAAGAGGCAGTAATGGGAGATGATGATGGATTGGTATTAAGAAATTTTGCAGAGGATTATTTCGCAATTATCTTTATATGGAACGGTTTTAGGAAAAAATTTTAAGAATTTTTTCTTATATAAAAGTACACTACGAAAAGTGACAAATTCTCGTAGATCTGAAGGTTCTCGAGATTTTTGCAGATTAATCGATATCGATCACTTTGGTAAATCAGCTTAATCATTAATTTTTGGAGAAAATGTCAGAATCTAGGGAGATGTCGTTATTTTTGAAATTACATTTTTATAAAGCAAAAATTACGCAATTTCCCGTCATTTCTGAGATATTTTGCAAAAAGTGATTACAAACTGGAATTACCCGATTTTAGAGACATCAATCGATTATTGAAGATCATTTTTCGCTTTTTTGACCCCCAGATGAATCTGAATTGGTCACGAATTGTAATTCTTGGAATTGCAATAATAACCGTCGAGTCGACTGATTCGATCAAGGATGATAATAAGCCCGATCAAGCAATGAGGCCAAAGACCAAAAGAGCACAAGAAGTAATTATGTTTGGTAATCAACAAAATCGAAGAATCGAAAATCCATCGGGACAAAATACATTTGTCCTACCAAGTGAAAAACGTAAGCTGTGCATATATAATGTCATTAGTAGTTAATTGAATTATCGATTGAATTAACTTGAATTGAGAAGCACTTCACCTCAAATAATTGAAATTCCGATAATTTCGTTTATTACGTTAGGAACCCTTGGTACATCAGGCCTCGAGGATGTCAAAGCTGCTTTGGCTGAAGGTGATGCATTCAATAATGTCAAACAGCCAAGTGCTTCGATTTTCGATCGTGAACGTCCATATGCGAAAAATTATGAGTAAGTTTTCGAACTCAGTTTTTGGTATGACAATGAAATTAGTACACATTTGACAATTTTTTGGATTTTTTTTCAACAAATCAAATTATTATAAAAGAAATATTTAAGAAATTTTCACTCGTACTTTTTTGAATTCTCTACATGCACACATTTTTCATTTTTTTTAAATTCATTCGTTAAAAGAAAGAAAAGTCTGAAAATTGTCAGATGTCTGCTATTTAGTTCATCATGTTTTTCGCTGATATGTCGGAATTTGTATTTCCAGAGGAAATTTTCCTTTTTCGTAAATCTGTTATCTCCTCAATAAAAAGAAATGAAAGTCAATGAAACTTTCGCTATTCCCCTCTATTTCCGATATATTAGCCGAAAAATAGAGAGAGAAAATCTTTAACTAAATCAATTCATTAATCATAAAAACCTTTCCATTTGCGCAGTTATGGAAAAGTCATGATGAACGAATTTGGAGATGATTCACCAAGAAACTGGGACATGCCGCCATATGGAAGGTACTTTGGTCTCGACGAGGATCGTCGCAAGAGATCAGAAACAAAGACCTCCACAACATCAACATCTGGCTCTCCAATATCTTCAACAACGTCATCACCACCATCAACACCAGCATCGCCACAACCAATCATCCAGAATGTCCAGCGTCCCTATGCCCAAGCAAAGCGAAGGTGAGTTCTTTTCTCATGAATTTTTTGATTAAAAAAAGAAGCAAAAAACTTTACCCTTCAATATTCAATTAATTCATTGAATGCTCCAATGGACATTCATTCGAGATGACCCGTCAAAAGCAAAGCCACCTGTAGATTGGTTTTTCTTGGGTGAAATAGGAGAAAGACAGGCTTCTGATCGATGAGCATCAGTTGTCTCTTCCCTTTGTGCTCTATCGTCACTTGATATTTTTACACGATTTTTTCTGAACCCCAGAACTTTGTGCCTCCTCTTTTGTCGACAACCAAAGAATAACGATTTTTCTTTATCGCTTGATAACAATCGTCAGCTTTCAATTGGAAGGTGCCAATACCTTTTCTTCCCCTCTCAACTTTTACCTATTCATAATAGATAAAGAGCCAGAATGATAGCAATCGTTGAACACGAAATTGACCCTGAATGCTAAATGTAGAAACAGAGATACCAAATAAAAGGAAAAAATAGAGTACAATTCAATTTCTACGTGAATAGACAATTGAATAGAGTGAGGTCAGTACAGTACTAACAATAGCAGAATTTATCAATCGAAAATTAAAAATACTTCTAAACTCATTGCTCATCGAATTGTGGGGGTAAATTGATTGGAGAACGAGTTTGCTGGTTTTTTTTTTTTTTTCAAAGATAATTCCAATTCCATTAGAGAGACGCAGAAAAATGTGGTGGAAAAAGCTACAGTGCAATTAATTTTTGTCCAATTTACGAGATAATGGAGAAATAAAGAAAAAACCTCAATTAACTTGTTTTCGCGAAAAACTCGTAAATTAATGGACGAAAATTGATGGCAGTATTTTTCAGTGGATTTTTCCCAGGCTTCTAATGGAATTGATGAAAATTGTAAAATTCCATCAACTTCGTTAAATACTGAAATCGAATTTTTTTGTTATTTCCCAGTGTGAGCCCTAAAAGACTCACGGGAAACATGAATATACCACTGAGTGCAAAGCAATACAGTGAAACAGATGTCCATGATATGTTATGTACATGTCACTTATTGAGCACTTTTTCCATTTCTCTCAAGTTTCTCGCCCCCTTTCCACCCTATTGTAACGATTCACATGTACATGGTTGAAATATCCAGACTCCATTTGCGGCTGTGTGTGAACCAGCGGGTAGGAAAACCGTTCGATAAGCGTGACGCAAGAGTCGTGGTACATATATATATATGAGGGAAAAGTGAAGAAGAGGAGTGGGGAATGGGTCGAAGTGAAAAGCTGAATGGAGGCTCCAGGGAAACTGGGTCAGATGGACGTAGGAGGGTGAACGGGGTGAAATTGATGTTTTGGCAAAAGAGACAGATTCAGATAACGATATTAACTGAACTTCCAGGAGTTTCTCTGTATCTGCGAAACAACGGAAGTGTGCCACTTTGAGAACCGGAAAGGGGGCTGCTATTTCAATTTTTATTGTAGTTTACTACTGCATTTACGTATTCAGGAATTTGAGTATTGTAAATTCATAAAAATGTATTAATTATTGGGGAAAAAATAATATGATAATGAAATTGACCCACATTTGATGATTTTTTTGGATTTTTTTTAACAAATTAATTATTATGAAAAAAGTATTTATTAAAATTGCACTTGTAGTTCTTTGAATTTTTCACACAGAGAAAAATGTTTTCTTAATTTAAGAATGTGCAGTCACTTAATTTAAGAATGTGCAAGTCACTTAAATTAAGGAAGAAAAGTCACTTGATTTAAGTGAGAAAACTCACTTGATTTAAGTGAGTTTTACTTTCTTAAATTAAGAAAGAAAAAGTCACTTGATTTAAGTGAGAAAAATCACTTAATTTAAGTGACTTCTACTTTCTTAAATTAAGAAAGAAATAGTTACTTGATTTAAGTGAGAAAAGTCACTTGATTTAAGTGAGAAAAGTCACTTAATTTAAGTGAGTTTTACTTTCTTAAATTAAGAAAGAAAAAGTCACTTGATTTAAGTGAGAAAATTCACTTTTCTGTGTACATTTGCATATTTTTCACTTCTTAAAGGATAATGTATTTGCTAGAAAGAAAAATCATCAAATGTCTGCTATTTTGAAAGAATTGGAGAAATGTCGATATGATGAGAAGCATCTTTTACTAGTCAAGTTTTTTGAAAATACCTCAGAATCTAGCATTATTCCTTATAGCTCATTTCGTTCTACAAAAAAAGTCTCTACAAAAAATTTCGTATCTCCCTCCATTGGAAAGTTTCCTTGAAAACTATCGATAAATTGACACAATCGTGAATTTATTGTATCATAACAATAATTTCTTTATTACCCTTCGAATTTACTATCAGTATAAAGAGCTCTATAAAATTCCCAGCTTCTTTGCCAATAACTTTATCAACTTTTTCTCTGTACTCTGTTTTATCGGTTTTTTTTTTTGCAATTAAGGCAATTTCTTTATACCCTATGATCTTCACTGTAATTAAAACTTTAATTACGCTACTTTGATGAGAGAGATTAAAATCTCAATCCGCTGGTTTTTTTTCAGAGTGTAGAGGTATTTTACAGGGGCTTTATTATATCTTTATGAATATGAAAATTGAGAGAATTAAAATGCGTATTAAAAGTCAATTTCAAATGTCATTAGCATTTGTTAATTCAATCCTCTTGTTTGTTCTGGAATAATAAAATTTTAATGGATTTTTCATTCTCGAAATTATAGCCTGCCATTATATCAAGAGCCCAGATATAAACGTGCCCTAGATCGTGAGGATCTGTTGGCTCTTCTGTCCCTCTGGGAAAATGGACCAAGAGCTAGGTAAATATTGAACTTTATGTTCTATTTGATTTTTCTTGTATTTGCTTTTATTTATTTTTCTACTAACGAAATGGAAAATTATTCCAATGCAGTTCAGTAGTGAAGAAGTTGAAGAAGACATAGAATATTATGTTACAAGTTTTAGAAGGATTGTTTCTGATGATTGTGCAGTTTACATCAAGAAATGAGGCTGAATGATGTAGAACTTATAAGGGGAATGGGGCAAAATGGACATCAGGGGTAAAATGGATACATCTAAATTTTTCGACAAATATTATAGTAAACTCTTGAAATTAATAGAAATATTTAATTAATATAAAACTGAGGAAATTTCAGACACAAAACAAGTTCTGGAATTAATTTTTCTGGATTTTTTGCGATTTTGACTTTTTTGAGCATTTTAGAGGGATAAAAGCCTTTTTTTTTTTTTGAAAATTTTCAGTTTTTCGAGAATATCTTCGGTTCTATTCGTTGTAGCGTAAAAATTTTGGATGGAGGTGAAAGGTGAGATCATTTGCCATCGATTCATAGGGTTTTCAAGTAAAAAATATCGATTTTCAAAGTATTTATGGGCATTTTTGTGAAACAGTTTTGTGAAACAGTCTTTGCCCTATAACTATCCCAAAAAATGATATTTTTGAATTTAAATTCCCATAAATCGATGGGAAATGAGCTCACCTTTCATTCAAGACCAACCCCGAATTGCTACGACCAATGGAACCAGAGATATTTGCAAGAAACTGAAAATTTTCAAAAGAGGAAAGGCTTTCACCCTTCAAAGTGCCAAAAATCATCAAATTTTCAAAAAAAAATCGAAAAAAATACATCAGACACACATTTTCCGGCTAGAATTTCCTCAGCTTTCCGATAAAATGAGGAAAAAAAATCTATCTCTAACCGTTTCAAAACAGTGTCCATTTTGCCCCACTCTCCCCTATCATTTTAGTTGATTATGTGTAGAAATGGGGTTTTTAAGGGCGTGAATCGCACGGTAAAAGCCCATATCTTCATTTCCGCATATCCTCAAGTAAAGTTCATTTCTTTGACATTTTTTCTTTTATTATTTTTTAAGAATATTTCGGATACCTTTTTTTGTAGAGAAAAATAAGAACCATAAAAAAAGTTGTCTACTGAAATTTTCGTATTTCTCTTGAATTCTGAGTTATTCAATGAAAATGAACTAAATAATAAAAATTATTTCACATTTTATGCATTTATCACTGATTAATTCATTGAAAATGATTTTTTTTTTTCAAGAAACTGGAGAAATTATGGAAACGACGAGTACGAAAATATCGAGGACGATGGAAGCTTGATGGGAATGGAAGAGGAGGATCCACGAGGTAAAATTTTTATCATTCATTTCGGCTAATTATTCAATAAAAAAAGAGAACCTTGATAAATTCAGTTTATCCTCACTAGAAAATATGTGTTTTTTAAAATAAAATTTAATTGGAGCAAAACACTCTAGTCGTGACCCACTTTTCGAAAGCCATGGGTCCACTTAGTCACCCCGATTTTATGAGCATTCAATAATTTTTGCAACATGAAAATCCTTGGAAAAACATCAAATTTATTTACAATAATAACAATTTAATTGTTTGACCCATAAAAATTTATGAATTCTAAAGAATTGATCGGTGTGAAGCACTGTGATACATTAAATTCGACAAAAACAGTACGTTCTGCAAATATCTCTGAAGTAATCGAGTTTGGAGAAAAAATTAAGTAAACATTTTTTGCTTGAGAATTTAATCTAAACCTTGCCAGAGATATTTGCAAAAGACTCCTCAGAAATTTATTTCATTTCCTTTTTGTTTGAACTAAAGTAATCTTTATTTAACTTGAATTTAATAAATAAAATTTTCTTTTTTCATAAATAAATCAGCTGGAGCATGGTTGGAGGCACCAGTTTATCCACCTCATCACTTCAGCATGGGTCCAGAATTAACCGCATCAGACATTGGAATACCACGAACTCATCCAGTTAATTCTTACGAGCAATACGGCAATCAGTATGGCCCATCTTACGAGAGTACGCAGTATGGAGCAGCTCAATACGGATCTATGTATCCTCACGGTGGTTATTATCCATCCGAAAAGCGTTTTATCGTGTCACGAAAGCGATCAGGGGTGAGTTAGCATTCTCTTTCTCTGATAAATTCCCATTTAATGGGAAATCCTCGAAGCCGTTTGTTTGCAAGAAACCGCAGAGGGCTTATATATAGGGGAGAGTGGGGCAAAATGGATCCTCATAGTAATATGATTAAGGATTTTTTTTCAGAATGAAGGACTTGACGAAAAAATCTGAAAAAATTTGAGAAAATCCTCCAACATATCTTTATTGTTTGTCAATTTTTTCAGATTTTTTGGAGCAACCGCTGCTCTTTTAAAAAATATCGAGTCATCTCATTATTAAGGTCTATTTTGTCCCACTCTCCCCTATTATGATTCAAGGAAATGTGGAACATTGGAGCTTTGATAGGGGGATATGTATGTTTATCGATAGTGAATATTTATAGAATGACGTGAAGACTTCCGGCGTTTATTATTTACGTCAACACTTGTCACTTCACTACTCAATTATTCACCAAATAATTCACGAAATACTTCATTTTCCAGGGCTATGACGCATACAATGGTCGCAACCTCAACGACATCGTTAGTTTCTCACAGATGATGAACTCACAACAAGGATATCCCAATATGCCGCAACGTTTATTGTATTAATTTCCTCAAACTTCTCATCTCAATCAAAGAGAACCAAACTAATTAAGGACTGTTGATGAAGCTACATGACTTTCCAGGATCACGCTGGTATCCTCAAACATAATAATGAATCTGTAAATGACCTGGAAGCATAGATCATTAGATTCTGACTTTTTCCATTAAAAAACGAGAGAATTATCGTGTTTATTTTCTTAATTGGTAAAAATTAGATTTTATATTTTTGATATTTAGTTTCCACGTTTAATGATACCAGCAGGGTCTTTTCGAATAAGGAAAATCCATCAAAATACGTTATCAGGGGAAATAATTGAAGAAAGATTGATTCATCGATTATTGGCAATTCATTGAATCACCGAAGAACAAGTCTGAAAATCATTTTTTTTTTATTTTGAAAATTTAAAAAAAAAAGTTTTGCAGGATTTAAAAAGAGACATTTTTTGGAGTCCATTCAATTCTCTACGAAAATTGTCTCTACACAAAATTCAGTAGTTCACTCGATATTTGAAAGAAATCGATTCGATTCATTTCTTCAACTTGTACTCATTAACCATTTTAGTAGTTTTGTAGTTTTGTTCAATCACAATCGCTTCGTTGAATCAATCAGACACGATCAAATTCACTATGAATATCTCGCTGAAGAAGAAAATGAGTTTTAAAAAAAGGATACGATAAAATCTGACTGAATTACGGATTGAAACAATTACATTAATGACAAAAATTTAATGCAATCAATCCTTTCTCATTATGCAAGTAATTAATGAATTAGTATTAATCGAATTAATTAACCACTGTTTGGTTTTGTATTACGCACGACATTCAGGTTGCGAATAAAAATTGAAATTACTATTTAATTGATAAATTAATTTTTTCTCATTAATTTTATTTTTTATTATTCTCAATCAATTAATTTATCAATTAGTCAGCTTTATAATGTCAGTAATTGTCTAGCCTACTGTCTAGGATAACTAAGAAAGTAACTGATAGACCTCGTATTTGGAATTTACAGAAAATTATAGATAGCGAAAAGTGGAAAAAAAATTTTAAAAAAATAATACAATTCATAAAAGAAATATGTAAAACTTTACAACCATGTCTACTTCCTGCTTTTAGAGGATAACAATAAGAGTCGCAGTATTTTTCTGATTTTCATAGAGAGAAAAAAAAGCAAATATTTATAAGGGCGTATGTCTTCACTGTCAATTATACGGGATATTGATTTAGCGAGAAATAATAATTTCACTGAATTTAAGTTTCATTTTTTTTTTTCATTGACGAGTCTTGAAATACTCTGCAAATATTTTTCTTGAGTAGTAGAAAATAGTTATTTATCGAAAGTAATTAACATTTCGAGTGACAAAAATCGCTAGTTCAATTAGAGCATTATTACTTTATGAACAATTTCGTACAGTAACAAAGTGAGAAAATCAAAACGAGTCAATTTATATTCGGGGGGTTTCTTGAAATATCTCGGATAATAATGGAGATAAGGGAATTTTCATTAAACCGTTTTTTGTAGCTCTGAGTTTTTTCTACAAAAAGGTCCGAATGAAAAATTTACTATTTTCTTTATATTCGGAGAAATTGAAAAAAAAACTGATTAAAAAAATTGACTCATTTTGTTTTACCTCTTTCTCAAAATTTTGAAATTACACAAGTACGTTTCTAATTAATGCATTAGGAAAACCATACGTCTTTCTTTTTTAAATCCGTAACTTGTAAAATATCCGAAAAAAAAAGTATTCGCTGTGAATAATCGGCTAGCTTCATTATCATTCTCGATGTTGAAATCAATTAAAAAGAAAAAAAGACAAAACAAAAATACCGAGTGATCAAAGACTGTTTATCAACGACAATTACGCAATTAATAACGTAAATGAAAATAATTGAATACAAATAATGGTAAAATTATTTTCAAATCGTTGTAATTGTCGTTTGATTATTGAAATTAATTCATTTAAAAAATCCTCTTGTTTGTGATTAATGAGTGTAATTTTACAGCACAAAATACTGCTTCAATAATTTTCAGGAGTTGCCTATTTATACACAAGAAAAAAAATGAAAAATATATATATACATATATATATAGAAGTATAATTTTGCAATGCTCAAAAAATCCTCACTTCGCACCCGTTTGTTGTACGAAAAGAAATGAATAAAATAAAATTATATAGAATTCGTGGTGAAGAGGTCAAGTATGATTTTGCAGTTCATGTTTCAGAAATATTTCGTAAACGACGTGAGACAAAATTTTTGTGGAGACCTCCTTTGTAAAGCGAAATGAGCCCTGAAAAAAGGTGTCTACAGAAATTTCCATATCACCATTATTTTCCGAGATAATTCAAAAAAACTGAAACAAAAACTCATGTTTTTACCACTTTGCCACTGAATTAAATATAAAAAAAATTGAAACAGACGGCAAAAATGGCTTTTGCCATACCTAAAGCGAGATGATTATTTGGCTGATATACTAAAATTATATATTTATAATACCGTACTGTATTACCAATTAAAATTAACAAAAAGGTGCTAAAATGAATAGCATTTAATTATAGAATCAATTTAATTAATTTAATTTCAATGACATTCGGCTTTATTCATCATCGTATCCACGTGTCGTGTGACTGATATGCTAAATAATTTTAATTAATCCTGTAATATGTCGAGTTATTGCAAAACAGATGAGAAAATTGCAATGCAAGAGGGAAACAAATTGAAATTCAATCAGAAACGAGAGAAAAGTACAAAAAATGATAGAAAAATATCGAGGAAAGTCTCCTGAATTTAGTTTCCTTTCGTTTTACAATCTCCATTTTTTTATTAATTTTTTTGTTTTTAATATAAAAAATTCCAAGATATTCATTGTGGTTTCTATATCTCAGTGTTTAATAAAATAAAATGAATGAATTCGTAAAACAAATTATTGAGATGAAAAAATGCAATGTAATTTTCATCGATAGTTTTGCAATCAGACACTGGCTGAAACTACAAAGCGCGAATTAAAATAGATTAAATCATTTATTCATCCGTGTTATCACAAACTATGGCAATGGAAATGAAAAACCCCGCAATGGAAAATAATCATAAAATTTATTATGTTATAAGAGTATATTAGACGTATATAATCGGTGTACTCTATTAACTAAATGTGGATAACATCTGATTTATATATTCCAAAGATATATTTAATATATATATATTAAATGATTTGCTTAAAATTTATGTGATTATCTAACCGATGAAATTATAGAAAGGCAAAGTAAAAAAAAAAAAACAATCTCACGATTTTTTTCTTTGAGTGTGTTTCTGATTATGTGACTGACGATTGCACGATCAACTCTCTTCTACTAAAAAAATTAAAAAAAAAAAGGAAAAACAATTAAAATTAAAATTAAAATGAAGTAAAGCAACGTTTTAATTACTTCTGATAACAGTTCGATAAAATAAATAACTTTTTATCAATTATTTTACACGAATAATAAAAAAGAAATAATAATGAAAAAATTAAGAAATGAAAAAATTGTAACTGCGTCAACAATTATGATGAAGAAATCTGAGTATATTTGATGATACGAATTAATCAATGGGATATCGATACTGTTCGGTTATAATGCAAATTATAATGAAAATTGTGAAGATACGGGAATGTGCTATTTTCGGTAGTAGAATTCGATATTTTTTTAATAGTTAAAATGAAAAAGATGAAAAAGAAGAAAAATAATACTTAATCTTTGATGATAATGAAGATTTTTAAAAGATAACTGTATAAAGTGAATTTATTTATCTAGAAAGAATTGGATCGAGTTATATTTTCGTAATCGAGTGTAGACCAATTACTAAAAACTCGCTAAATGCATTTAGTAAATATATATTATCATTATTTTTGCAGATGGCATTATTATAGTTTGATGAAGTGATGAGAGAAGAAATTAGTAGTGAAGAGATAAAACAGGATAAGTCAATTTTTTTTCAAATATTCCAGAAAATCAGATGGAACGATTTTGCTCCAATTTTTTTTTTTGTAGAGAATTTCAAGTGTTTCAGAAAAAAAAATTAGGACAAAATCACCCTATCTCGCTTTTCAAGATATTCTATTGTGTATGATCACAAAGATGGATCGACTCATCTTCTTTTATCTCGTCACTACTGAAATACTGTTGGGGATACGGGGGCAAAATAGACCTGATGTTCAAAATGATTCAGGTTTTTTTTGAGAATAAAGGCCTCTACAAAAGAATTAAAAAAAAATCACCAATAATTTTCAGATAGGGGAAAGTGGGGCAAAATGGACATTCAAATGAAACAGTCGAAGTTACATTTTTTTTAATGATTCCATTGGAAAGCTGAGGGAATTTTAGGGGGAAAACATGTGTCGGAATCAATTTTTTCGAATTTTTGAAAATTTTAATTTTTTTGCGCCAAAATTGAAGAGTATCCCATTTGAGTTTTTTCGAAAAATGGTTTTTTGATGATATCTCCGGTTCTATTCGTCATAGCGAGTCGCGGGTGGTCTCAAATTGAAGGGGAGCTCATTCCTCATATTTTCGTTAAAGTCCCACTGATTTTTATCAAAAATTGACGAAATTACAGGGCAATTTGTGGAAATCAGTTTTTGGGCTGTAACTTCCGTAATTTTCGATGAAAATTAATGAGACTTTAACGAAAATGTGAGGAATGAGCTCCCCTTCAATTTGAGACTACCCGCGAATCGCTACGACCAATAGAACCGGAGATATTATTGAAAATCCATTTTTTGAAAAAATCGAAAGGGGGGTACCCTTCAAGATTGAGTGAAAAAATTTTTTTTTTCCAAAATGCGAAAAAAAACTTTTCACCCATATTTTCCGCCTAAAATTTCCTCAGCTTTTCAATGAAATCATTGAAAAAATTCTACCTCCATTATTTTTATCAATTTGGAGCGTTTTTCAGGATAAAACCATGAAAATTTAGATGTGTCCATTTTACCCTTTATGTCCATTTTGCCCCACCTTCCCCTAAAGAGCATTTTCTCAATTTTTTGAGATTTTGTTAATGAAGCCCTTTACTCCGAGAACCAAAAAAAATCATAAATCATGTTGCCTTTGGAGGTCCATTCTGCCCCACTCTCCCCTATTACTGAAAAAGTGCGGCAAAGTATTTCCTGACGAGAGAGTGGCGGAAAATCTTTGTTGCACGTGCAAGGTACAGTGTGCGTAGAGTGGCACTTTGTAGCACGGTGTGCGATAAAGTACACCTTGACTTTTTCGGAAACATCTCGGAAAACCCTTTTTTTTTTGAATATCTGGAAATTTAAGCGAAATAGAGTAATTTTGACGAGAACTTTTTTTTGTACAAAAGAAGGCAATTACATGATTTTCTATCTCGCTTATTTTCCAAGATAATCTGTAAAAAATTGTTAATCAATCTTCTTTCATTTCATCAATTAATTCTCATTTTATCGACAATTACGTTGAAACTATCGGCGCATAGCAATACCAATTAATCTGACTCGTCACATATCAGCTTAGCTCTGAGTCGATGATTTTCCAATGATTCTCCTTAATTTATTGTCTTTCCTGAATTTCAAATTAATCTTAAGAAATAACGATGATTGAAAAAGCAAAAATGGATAAACGTGTATCATCTTCAACAATTGATATTTTCATGTTTGAATAATTCATTGTGAACACTTGTAAAGTGTTTTTTAACGGTAAAACCGTCTATTTTATTGCTTTTCACTGTATCAATATGTTAAATAAATTGTCACTTATTTTTTTTTTTTTAATTTCATAGATGTAAAAAAAAAGAAAAATCATGAGCTACCATTGACGATTTTTGGCTGATTAATTTAAATGTTTTGCTATTAAATTTGGAATGAATTAACCGACTTTAGCTGAGTGTGAATTGGTGTGTAATTGTTGAGAAAATAAAAGAAATAATAAATATTTAATGACTGGAAATGGATTTGAAGGGGCTTTGATGACTTAATCTACATTAATTTGAACAGCCTCGAGCACATATATATATAATTATACAAAATCCGGAAAAATTTTCGTGCCATCCGTATGTCTTAGAAAATTGAATAAACAATGTAAAATTAATAGAATAGTTTTTACTATTTTTCTCGGAATTTCAATGCAATATCCACTTTACCGCATTTTTCCCAATAAAAAATCCGTTTAATCAATATATATAATAAAAATATTCGTGTTACTGGGTGCGCGTACATAAAACTCAGAAACCATCCCCCATAGTCCCATGGGGTTTATATGGTGTAGTAGCCCTTCACCCCCCATCCATGAAGAAGTTCTCCGTTTTCGGCTACAAGGGTTGGTTTCAGAGATACGGGGGTGAAAGCGGATAAGAAGGTGCCAAATAGTTCTAGAATACTCTAGAATGTTCCAAATCCTTCGAAAATGTTCTAGATTTCTCTAGAATGTTCTAAATTGATTTAGGAAGTTTCAAATTATTCTATACTGTTCTAGAATGTTCTAGATTGTTCCAGAATGTTTTAAATTGTTTTAGAATGTTCCAGAATATTCTAGAATGTTCTAGATTTTTCTAGAAAGTTTTAAATTGATCTAGGAAGTTTTAAATTGCTCTAGACTGTTCTAGAATATTCTAGATTGCTCTGAAATGTTCCAAATCGTTCTAGAATGTTCTAGATTTTTCTAGAATGTTCTAAATTAATCTAAAAAAATTTAAATTGTTCTAGAATGTTCTAGACTGTTCTAGAATGTTGTAGACTGTTCTAGAATATTCTAAAATGTTCTAGATTGTTCTAGAATGTTCCAAACTGTTCTAGAATGTTCTAGATTTTTCTAGAAAGTTTTAAATTGATCTAGGAAGTTTTAAATTGCTCTAGAATGTTCTAGACTGTTCTAGAATATTAGAGAATGTTCTAAAATGTTCTAGATTGTTCTAGAATGTTCCAAACTGTTCTAGAATGTTCTAGATTTTTCTAGAAAGTTTTAAATTGCTCTAGAATGTTCTAGACTGTTCTAGAATATTCTAGAATGTTCTAAAATGTTCTAGATTGTTCTAGAATGTTCCAAACTGTTCTAGAATATTCCAGGAGGGTCAATAATTCTCTAGAATGTTCCAGAAAATTCAAAAATATTTTGGAATGTTTCAAAGAGTTTGATAACATTTTGAGGCGTTCCACAAGGTTTGTGAATTTCCTAAAATATTCCAAAAAATTTGGAAATATTTTAGATTGTTCCAGAAGCTTCGAGAGCATTGAGGAAGTTCCAGAAGCTTTTTTAATTAAGTCCGAAATAAAGTAAAGACAGAACAAAATTCAAAAATCTTCTGTTCCTGCAATTTCCTCAGCCTTCCAAGGAATTTTCAAAAAAATCTCTATCTCAATTTTCTCAATTAGAATATCCATTTTAGTAAGCTTTCCCCGATGAATTATATATAATTATAAGTCAATATAGGAGCTGCTGAAAAGTCTGACCCGAGCGAAGCGAGGGTAGGACCGCTCGTATAAAAAAAAAACAAAAAAATCCGTTTACATCTTCGAGTGCCGTTGCAAGCATTCATATTTGGCGGGCTAAAATGGCCGACCTCTAATATGCATATTGCGGTCCTAAAATATGCGAATGGAGGGGTAGAATTGGAGGAAACGAGCACACACGCCATCTTGCGGTTTTTTTTATAATAGCAGGAAGAACTGCCTCACACGAAACTCGAGGTGTTACTCCTGCACGTTTAAATTAATCAAGGATTATTTAATTATCATCAAAAGAATAATAATTACCGATTTCAATGCAAATTAATGAGTCATGGAGAATTTTCATGACGAAAATATTACCGGTAAACTTTTCTTCAATGCACATTTATTTTTCGTAAATGGATGTCCCCTAAAATTTTATCTCGATGGATATAATCCATACGAGTTCCATGCCGTTTCAAAAATCGTCGAGGTAAAATTTTTTTTTGTTTCTTTATTTTATGTAAAAAATAGAAGTTAAAATGAAAAAGTATCATAATAATATCATAAAGATTTTTTAATTTCGTTTATTTAATTGAATTATTTAAGGTTAGCTAATTTTCTGAGTTTTTTTAAATTTTTTTCATAGGCTTATGGAGCAAGGCTGACAGCACCAGAAAAAGAAACTATAATTTTTTCTGAACCCGATCGTCATGTTCAGAATTATTATTATCGTTATGACATTAAATACGTTTATGATTGCATCATTGCTAATAAAATGCTTGATGTTCAGAAGTATCTGTAAGTATTTTGTAAAAAATTGCAGTTTTTTTTCTTACAAAACACTTTTTCTCAATCTGAGATGATTTTTTTAATCTGAGAAAGGATTGAGTTCAATCCAAGGAAAAATCTTATTGAATTGAATAACTAATTTATAAAACTAAAAATATTTTATTCATAGAAATATTTCTGCCCATTTCTCTCTTTTCTTCAAATTTCAACTAAAATTGGATCAATCCCTCTGACTTCCAATTTTTTATGAATCTGAATTCCTCAGACAATTATATTCCACTCCCCCTTCACTCTTTTAAGAATATCTCGGAAACTAAGCGAGATAAAGCAATTTTGCCTCAGTCTTTTTTTGTAGCCCCTGAAATTCTCAACAAATGAGGATTGGAGCAACATTGCTCTATCTCGCTGATCTTCCGATATATTGAAGAAAAAATGATGACAAAATGAAATCTATTTGTCACAAAAGTTTAACATTCTTTTGTTTTTCTTATTTTCACACATTGAAATTATGAGAATGATTATTTTTTGATAGACTTCCCAGATCGATGACTTCAGATATGCTCATTGACGAATCACCGCAATCAAATTCCACAATAAGAAAAAGAGAAGAGACGTTGAATTTCCAGAAAAATGATACATTGAACAAAAGCTCCAAGACTCCACTTTTACAGAGTACTTTCACGATTAAAAAGGAGCCTGAAGATGAAATTATGCCCATGGATGGCAATGAAAAGCTCCATGAGTCGTGTCAAATTAAGGCAGATAAACCGAGATTATTGTTGAAAAAATCGATTAATACAGGAACATCAGGACTGGTACCTGAAAAGTCTCATTTAAAATCGGAACGAGAATTGCCTAATAAGCCTGAATTAATCTGTCTGAGCGATGACAGCGACTCACAAATGGATAATCTTCCTGATTCAACTAAAACCGTTAATAATTCCCTTTCCAAGCGATCAATCACTCAACAGAATGCTAAATCTGAGGATAGATACAAACGTATGAAAACTACTCTACAGTCCTCTGAGACTCCAATCAATTCAAATTTGCCATCTACAAGCAATGGAAATGTTAAGTTCAATGAAATTCTGAACAACCGTAATCTTCGTCGCATGTATCCTCTCTCATCGGATTCAGAGGGTGAATTCGAAGATTATCGGAGGAAAGAGCTAATGAATAAACGAACTGTTGCAAGGAAGTCTACGACTAAAAACGGTCAAGTTGCCTTAAACAGTGTGACTGAAAAAGAAAATACGTGAGTTGCGGTACTTTTAAATAGCTGATGATTATCTGATTCAATTGGAATTTATGAGATTTTTCAATATTTTTAGGAAAAAAGGTAAAAAAAGATGTCCTTATACCAATGAAGACAATGTGAAGATAATAGAGTATCTCATTGAAAAAAATGCAATTACTACGGCTGACAAACTTGCTATCTGGAAAGAATTTGAGCAGGCAAAAGTAAGTATTTAGAATTTGAGCTTCATTTCTTTACTATTGAGACTTATATCAATATTTTTTTGGGAGAGTTTCTTATTCGAATTTTTATAACGCAGTAAAATTTGAGTTTTTGCTCAAATTTGAATTTGAGCAGCGGGAGAGAGAACCAATTTTCCATCGATTATTGAAGCCATGCGGTTATTGATTGATGTTCTCCCAATTCTCCTTTATAATTTGTTAGGGAGGGATAAATTGATGAATAATAATCATTTGCGTCGAATTTCATTAGTACCAGTTAAAATTGCGGAACGTTTCCTATCGCTACAAGCTGGAACATTTCCAATATTTCCCATATTTTTTTCGCATATTTTCATTTTGGTAAGAAAATTATGTATATTCCACCACTCTTATAATTTTCAACCTAAAATGAAAATGTTTGAAATTATTTTTTTTGTTTTTTTCAAAAATTGCCCCAGATTAACCGTTCAGAGGAGGACTGGGTATGGGATACCCGGAAACAAATTATATGTTTTTATCCCTGATCAGGGGAAAAGTTGAGGGAATTTATCTCGAGATAAGAAATGATTCTTCTATCACGACTACAGCTCCTCCGTAAGATATTGATGATTGAAGATACACGGGTTTGATAAACTCATGTGCTCTTGAATCGGGAGATGCAATAGTGCTTCACTTGGAATTTCATTTTCATGTAAAATTTTCCGCTTTTTCTCATAGGGGAGAGTGGGGCAAAATGGACACTATAACGAAATGGTTAGAGATTGATTTTTTTTGATCATTCTATTGAAAAGCTGAGGAAATTTTAGCCGGAAAACGAGTGTCATTTGTATTTTTTTCGATTTTTTTGAAAATCTATATTTTTTGGCATTTTTGAGGGGTAGATGCCTTTCATTTTTTTCAAATGTTCAGTTTTTTCAAAATATCTGTGGTTCTATTGGTCGTAGCGATTTGGGGTTGGTCTCAAATGAAAGGTGAGCTCATTTCCCATCTAATTATGGGGTTTTGAATTCAAAAATGTCAATTTTTGGAATAGTTATAGGCCAAAAACTATTTCACAAAATTGCTTCAGAGAAATGTCCATAAATACCTTAAAAATCGATATTTTTGAATTTAAAACCCTATAAATCGATGGCAAATGATCTCACCTTTCACCTCCCGTCAGAATTTTTGTGCTACGACAAATAGAACCAAAGATATTCTCAAAAAACTGAAAATTTTCAAAAAAAACAAGGCTTTTACCCCTCTAAAAAGCTCAAAAAAGTCAAAATCGCCAAAAGCTCCAAGAAATTAATTCTGGCACTTGTTTCCCATCTAAAATTTCCTCAGCTTTCCAATGAAATCATCAAAAACAATCTACCGCCAATATTTCCCTTAATTTCAAGAGTTTTCCATAATATTTGCCAAAAAATTTAGATGTGTCCATTTTACCCCTGATGTCCATTTTGCCCCACCTTCCTCTATGTTAATAACAATTCCCTCAAATGATTATTTTTATTCCAATGTTTCTTCAGGTATAATTTCTGATTCTAATATTCACACAAAAATTCAATAATGAGCAGTTAGTGGGGCCATTACCCATTGACTCATGCCATTATTGATTGATTTTTCAAGATTTTCCCTCATGAATCGTTGAGATGGGATGAATCCATGAAAAACAATTGTTCAACGATGTCTTTTTCACCTCAACTTTTCCTAATACTAAATGATATGTTTCAGATCCTTGTCAATCCTCATCGCACAGCCTCAAATTTGAAAATGTACTTCCAACGAAAGCTGTTGTACCAGGCTCCACAATACACAGATGATCCTCGAGCTCAGAAAGAATTCAAGCGATTGTTACATAAAAGGCAGCGGTTACTCGATGTACGAACTTCATAAGAGCCATGGATAAAATTATAACTAGTTATTCAGTTTTTTTTTATTTTTATTTTTATTATTAAGTTATTCAGTTGATGAGTTTTTGCATCAAATTCTGAATTCTATTTCCTATGATATCGTTGATTAATATTTCCATGGGATTGCTCATCAACTTCTCCCTACTACTATTACAAAAAAAACATATTTTTTCATTAGTGTTAACAAAAGTTATGAAAATATATAATTACGAACATTGAATTCGCAACTGCGAGCTCAATTGAAAGGAGAATGCGAATGATTATTAAAACTTTGAATCGATTTTTTCTCTAATCCTTGATTAGAGCCGCCTATGTTTATCTCAAAAATATGCATCTTGGCCAAATTTGGTATAGATAGGAAAAATATTCATTTTCAAAAATTCCATTTTGTAAAAAAAATTATGAAATACCTCTTCTATTATTTTCGGACCAAAATAGAAATGTTTGAAAATTGAACACTTTCTGTACCATATTTATGAATAAATATGATTTAACGAGAATAATGTCTACTTGAAAGTTTCAGCCTTTTCCTCCTCATTTACGAGGAAATGAAAAATTCCAAAAGCAATCGATCAGCGATTTCTTTTGAATTTAGAGGCAGAATATTGAGCAGCAATTTTTTCACCTTGGAATTTTGGTAAATATGTATATTAACGTACCTATTTTTATATTCCACGATTTTTCGAGAAGAAATTCGATAGTCTTACACCGGGAGATGAAACCAGGATCTTTCGATGTCACGTCGAGCGCTCTACCGATTAAGCTATTCAGTTCTATATCAAATTTCCATTCAAATTGTCTTGAAATCCCACTCAAACCGTCTTATGCTGACCTTCACACAGCAATTTAGAATTAAATTTCAATTCATTATTGGACAGACTGAATGAGATACAGAATAGGTATTCAAAGTACATATTTATCGGATTTTTCGTTACTTGATATTTTGCAAAGGATTGAAAAACAGAAAAAGGGGAAAGAAATTAAAAAACTGATTTTGCTTCCATTATATAAGATTTTTACTGATTCCTTTCAAAGAAAAAGCATTATTATTACATCGAAGAACATCTCCTCATGTTTTTCCTGTTCAAACTGTTAATTTGAAAATTTTTCAAAAAATTATCTCGGAAAGTAAGCGAGATCGAGCGATGTTGCCTCAATTTTTTCTTGTAGATCCCGAAATTCTCTACAAAAAAGGATTCTAGTAAATTCGCCCTATCTCGCTTGGATTCCGAGGTTTTATGAAAAAACTTGAAAAATCCGAGATTTTTCAAATAAAACCGCCGACTATTTCAATGAACCAATGATAAGAAAGAACAATCAGATCACGTGACTGTTCATAACAAGTGCTGCCACCTATTTGGTCGATGCAAAGCACCAATTCCATCACAAAGAGAATAAAATATTTGCAGTGACTGTACAATAACACTTTCACATGATAGAAAACTGGACAATTCCCCCAATTAACTCGTAATCTTGAAGAAAATTCGGCTTTTTTCACATTAGACAAAGAATTTATTCTTCATTTGCATTGATCTCATCCACAATCTCTCTTAATCCTCAACTATAAAGATCAAATTTTATCATCGTGTGATCAGAATCACTCGATATTGAAGATACATTGTAGCCATTTGAAACGTAAACTTGAGACCATAACAAAGGGGATAACAAAGTAGTACAGTCGGATCATCTGAAGAATTAAATTCCTTTCTTGGAAGGCCCAGTGGGTATCTGAGCTGATTCACAAAGAGTAATCCTTTCGGCAATCGAACTATACGAAAAAAAAAATCACAGAACGTCTCTGAGAAGAATAAAAGCAAAAAAAAAGGTAAACTCTGAAAAAAAGCAGTTTCTGAATTTTTTCATAAAAAAAAAATTCCTTTGTTCCTCTAGAAGCAAAGCAGATATTTCAAAAGGTAAACATTGCAAAAATAAGAGGTTCGAATCAGCAATTGCTATGTTAATTCGCCCTTGTCAAGTGAGAATATCGAGAATGCGTGAGGAAAATAAAAATAATCCAAGATTATTAGAAATGGATGGTGGTCCAGGGAAAATGTATCTGGAGGGATTTCTTCCTAATGAATTCGTTAAAATAGCGAATCTCATAACAGTAAGTTTTTTTTTTTTCTAGTTTTTATTGAATAATAATTATTTTTCCACATGTCCTGTCTGATCTTAACTCTTATTTTGGATATTGCAGAAGCATGGAGGAATAGTTGTGTCGCCGGACGACGAAACTATTATTTTGTCGAAGGAATGTGATTCTCGTAAGGGAAGAAATGATCTACGTTTTCATGTGCAGTGGCTGTACGATTGTATAAGGGATAATCGACTCTTGAATATTGGAAAATATCTGTGAGTTTGAATCCTTTTTTTTTAATGCCCTGACTTGTGCATCGAGAAAAGGGTAAATGTGTATAATAGAGCTCAAAATGAAAATTTAGGCGCTATTTTGCACATTTACCTCGAAGAGGATTCGTTAACAGTTAACTCACGGATTTAATTGCATTGAACAAATATTAGATGCCCTCAAATACTTGAGCCGGTTCACTCAACAGTGTATTCGTTAAATATTAGCAAATACGCAGTTGAGGTATTACGATGGGCAAATGCAATCGTAATTTTTCCCCTCATTGAAGTAATTTCAAGATTCATTTATTTCTCAGAGTTACAAAAGTTTTTTTTTTTTACATCATTCTTCTGCCTTATCGTCTTCCTTCTCTATTTCTTACAGTAGTTACATTAAATACTCTTTAGTTTTTTATTTTTTTACATTAACTTTGGTAATACTGCGCATTTTTACATCTAGTAGTTTCTCTATTTTACATTATTTACACTCTTTCCTATTCTACTCCCTCTGTCTGAAGCTCTTGGCTCCTAATACTATAGTTGCATTTTTTTAGTTCAAGTCTTTTGAACATTGAAGTAATTTATTTGAATTATTTTCATGAAAATTTATTTTTTCCGTCAAAAACGGTACATTTTGAGTAATTCAAATTGTTGAGTCCACTTGCCTCAATCGAGGCCTCCTATACGAATCATTTTTTGAATATCAATGAATATTAGTTTGGTGACCATTCTAAATACCATTTGTTAACAATAAACGAAGCTCGTTTCAGCCAAAAAAATCAGTTACTCAGTGTATATTGATGATATTCGTCATGTTTACAGAGTGCCGAGAGCTCCGGTGAATCCGCAGCAGGCGACTCTTGCTGAAACTATTGCCATACTTCAAGCGGAGCAGCCGATGACAATTGCTAGAAAACTATCAAACACATCAGATGAGAATTTTGAAAGGCGCAAACAGCTCGAACACTCAAAAACTGGGCGATATCAAGCACTAGGTGAGTTAGAGGCCGATCAGCTGTGCATAATGTATAAGCGTGTGAGATGTGATTTCCTATTGTTTAGCCATCAATATACAGTAGAACTCCTATAAATTTGAATCACATAAAAAATTTAATTTCTTTTCCTCTGGAGGAAAAGTTACATTTCCCACTCTTTAACTCTTGCCAATGCCAGAAAAAAAATGGGAGAGAGGAAGAAAAGCCTCTTCTTCTCTCTTCCTTTTTTTATTGGATGAATAGAGATTTCGTAGAAAGGTTACCAATAACTTTTTTTTTTATTATTATTACCAATAATTTCTTATTCGAATTCAAACATTTTCATTAACATTTATTTATGTTTATACATAGAACAATAACTGGATTACAATTTATATACGGTGAAAATTAACATTCTATGTACATAGTCTTAGCCTTTAGGCTTCTACATATATTTAAGCTTTGTTTGCGAGATTTTGCAAGCCTAGTGTATGAAATTGTTATCAAGAAATTCGAGATAGGGAAAAGACGAGAAGAAAATATCCTAAGAGGGTATCCTGTAAATTTTAATGCCTAGAATTCTCAGTCCAGTAGTTTCGAATTTATAGGAGTTCTACTGCAATAAGGAATTTATAAAATATGTATAGAGGAGAGTGGGGCAAAATGGATCTAAAAGATGAGATGACTCGAGATTTTTTAAACAGCAGCGGTTGCTTCAAAAAATCTGAAAAAATTTACAAACAATATACATATGTTGGAGGATTCTCTGGAATTTTTTCAGATTTTTTCGTCGAGTTCTTCATTCCAAAAAAATTCCTTAATCATGTTACTATGAGGGTCCATTTTGCCCCACTCTCCCCTACGCTTCTTTATTAAAAGGTTTTCCTTGTATTTCATTCTGCTATGAGAACATTTTTCCTTCATTATCATGAGTTGCGAATTGTTTCTTCAGAATTATTTTAAAAAATGGAAAAACTTTGTTGTTCCCCCTCTTGATATCTCATGGATATCTTCTGAATGAGTGGATTTAGGAAAAAATACCAAGATATTTTTTACGTAGAGAACTTTTTGGACGCTCGATGAATCCGCAGGAGTCCAACAGTTTCTGAAATATGGAGAGTATAATTAAGCAACAATGAGATAATCCTAATTTCCCCATTGCACACATTCTGGTAGATATTTCTGAAACAAGTAGATTTAGAGCCAATTTCTAAGAGACCCCTTTTCTAGAGATTTTTATAGACTACAAAAAAGTCTTGCTAAATTTTCCTCAAGTTCATAGTTTTCGAGATATTCGCAAAATAATGTGCAATTGCTTTTTTTACTTCTTCTGATACTTCGTAGAAATTTCAAAAATCCCGCCCAGTCTATGGAAAGACATTCATTGTGATATCACCTTAAAAGGAGATGCGCGCCTGTTTCTTAAATTTTAATACAATTCAATTGCGATTAAGAACAGAATAACCATTAATTTATTCATAAAAAATCTCAACAAATATCTGCTAATGTGTTATAATTTCAGAGCAAGGTGAAAAATCTACAAAAGCAAATCGTTCACTTGTCAACAAACAAAAAAGTTCATCGTCAAAATTAGTGAACGATTCGATTGCTGACTCAGAGGAAGATACTCCACCAGACGATGAGGAAAGACTTCATTCAACACGTAAGAAATATGGAGGTTCAAAAAAACGTTCACACCATGTTCTGAAAGAACGTCTCGAAAAAAGCTATTCTTCACCGCCAAAAAAGCAAAAGAAGGCAGATTCAAAGAAACAGAAAAATGCATCGTTGTCAAGTAGTATGAAAAAATTGAAGGTCGATATATCAAAATGTTTGACAGCAAAAGATAATATGGAATGTGAGAGTTCAAATGAAGCAGATGATATTTCATTGAAAATATCGGCCAATTCTAGCAAGAACAACACCAGCTCATCCGAAGAAGGAATGGATTCCTCTAAAAGTTGGAAAGATGGAAGATCTTTCGACGAAGAGATGGAGAAAACGAGTAATCATAATGATTCTTTGGACAAGAGCAATGTTTCGTCCAAAACAACAGGAAGAAGGTGAGAATTCTTCGGAAATTACGTTAAAAAAATTAGCTAAAATACTTGATATTCATTTTTATTGTGAATAGGGGGAGATATTCCAGGGAGGAGACTCAGAAAATTATTGAGTATCTCACCGAGAAAAATTTGCTATCAAAAGCAAATAAAATTGATACTTGGAGAGAATTGGCAGCAACAGAGGTAAAATCATGCCTTTTATTCAGAATTTATTACCAAAAATCCTTCACTGTATTATTATTTTCATTTCAATGAATACTTCACAGATGTTCCAGAAACGAGGTAGATCTGCATTAAGTCTGCGGAAACATTACCGCAGAATTACTGCAGATATTGCAGACAACGACGACGAGTACTCTACGGATCCAAAAGTAACTGATGAAGTAGAGAAGAAGGAAAGGAAGAAGCTCAAGAATATTCTCAGTTATTTCAACGTTAGCACTGACAGCAAAAATGATGACGAGATGGAGGAAGATGCTCAGGACGATGATCATAATGATCAAAACGATGATAATAATCATCAAGACGATGATCATAATGAGTATGATGATGATGATAATGCGCCTGATGATGGTCCTGATGATGACGAAGACCAATAAAAAGACATTGTTTTATTTAGCTCCTTAAATATTCATTGATCTTCATAGAGAAGCTATGAAAAATACATTTTTTACTTTGTAATACAACTGCGAGTTTTTTTTATTAAAAAAAAACCTGTATCTATACAGATCCTAACTTCCTTTCTTCTATTTTCAGGAAGATAACATTTCTTTTTCATATTAAGAAGATAGTTACGTTGTCTATTGCTGCATTCAATGGAGCAGAGAATCTCCTTTCAGATTATCAGCTCTTCCACATTTGAAATTCCTCAAACAGCGATGACTGTGCTTTCCAAATGAAGAAGAAGCACTCTTTATTTTCCCAATGAATCTGCGATTATTATTATTTTCACAGATCTCGCCATTAGTCTGGAAACCATTTGAACATTCCTCACTCTTCAATTGTTGATTCACAGTTCCATTTGATTTTGGTTTTTTCATCTCAACGTTGGAAGACGTAGGAGTATTTTTATCAGATTTCAAGACAAATTTAAGAAATCGAATTTCATCGCAATACTCATCATTCTTCACAAATTCTTTTTTTATGACACCTTCCATGCAGTGCTGACGAATCAGAGGAATCCTGAATTTAAGAAATTACAAAATAATGAATGCAAGTTATTTTCAAGACAATTCTCGATAATTTTAACTCAATTTTACCGATATTTTTCCAGATCCTGAAGCTCTCGAATGGCAATGCAATCACGAAGATATTGAATGTGAAATCTAGCATAATTCGTTGTTGCAGAACGTCCTGGTTCAGAAAAAATGATAGTGCTCTCATCAGGTTCTGATAATTTTCCTCCAAACGCCTGAAAAATAATATTTGATTGAATAAAATATAATAATTTTGATACAAAAATTCTGCTTTTAATAGCGAAAAGGTAGAACAGGATAAATCAATGTTTTTTTTCCTAGAAATCTTGGAAAACTAATGGAGATACGCTTTTTTACCATCAATGTCTTTTTTCCAGCAATTTCAAGAACTACATGAAGAGTTGGGATGAAAAGGACGTAACTCCATTGGATTCCCAGATTTCCAAGGGAAATTGTTGGAAAGAAAATCGATTCATCTCGTTTTATCGTTTCGCTACTGATTTGTGATTATTCATGTGGACTTTTAAAATGTGTCTACTCCATAAATAATTGAAAAAATAAAGTTGATAATGAAACAATGGATAGGTTACTTCTACTATTCTTGCGATTTCCTTGACATCGTCATTGCTGTAGCCATCCAAATAAAATTTAATTGGTTGCTCATCGATAGTAAATAGATTTGGATTAAAAAATAGACTTTTATACCGAATCATGTTGAAGTTGAATTTATTTATCAGTTAATTGCCGTCAATTAATTATTAAAACAATGAATTTGTTATTATTATTGTTGCGATCAAAGAGAAATTGGCAATTTTTGAGACAAGAATCACCGGAATTTTTGATTTTTTCTTGAAAAGTTTCGGTCATTTTTGCCGGAAATTTTTCTCATGGGCGACAGCCATTATGTCGATGGGCTGATACTCAACAAAATCGATTGATCAATTCAATAATAAACACAAAAGAGAAGGAAGAAGAGGGAACGGTGTCCTGACGGTGGATTCGTGTTATTATGTTTACGTAAAAAATTAGGACAGAAAAATTCGTTCATACTTGGATATTAATTATCAAAATGAAAGACAAGATGACAAATAATCTTAAGTTATTAGTGTCCCCTGATAATTCTGCAATTAAAATATATCTTGATGGCTTCGGTATTCTGGACTTTCTTCGAATAGCTAGATTCATCAAAGTAACAACAAACAACTTTATTCATGATTAGGGGAAGGTGGGGCAAAATGGACATCAGGGGTAAAATGGACACATCTAAATTTTTTGGCAAATATTATGGAAAACTCCTGAAATTAAGGGAAATATTGGCGGTAGATTGTTTTTGATGATTTCATTGGAAAGCTGAGGAAATTTTAGATGGGAAATAAGTGCCGGAATTAACTTTTTGGAGTTTTTGGCGATTTTGACTTTATTGAGTTTTTTAGAGGGGTAAAAGCCTTGTTTTTTTTGAAAATTTTCAGTTTTTTGAGAATATCTTTGGTTCTATTTGTCGTAGCGCAAAAATTCCAACGGGAGGTGAAAGGTGAGATCATTTGCCATCGATTTATAGGGTTTTAAATTCAAAAATATCGATTTTTAAGGTATTTATGGACATTTCTGTGAAACAATTTTGTGAAACAGTTTTTGGCCTATAGCTATTCCAAAAATTGACATTTTTGAATTCAAAACCTCATAATTCGATGGGAAATGAGCTCACCTTTCATTTGAGACGAGCCCCGAATCGCTACGACCAATAGAACCACAGATATTTGGAAAAAACTGAACATTTGAAAAAAATGAAAGGCTTCTACCCCTCAAAAATGCCAAAAAATATAGATTTTCAAAAAAATCGAAAAAAATACAAATGACACTGGTTTTCCGGCTAAATTTTCCTCAGCTTTTCAATAGAATGATAAAAAAAAATCAATCTCTAACCATTTCATTATAGTGCCCATTTTGCCCCACTCTCCCCTATGAATTTTTCGAACAAATCCAACTTATTGCGTCAATTTTTTCGGGATATCTCGGAAATTGAGGGAGATTGAAGAATTTTTACCTGGACCTTCTTTATAGCTCTTGAAATTCTCTACAAGAGAGGAACATATCGTAAGATCGCCCTATCTCGCTTAGTTTCCAAGATATGACGATTATAAAATTTTCAGACAAAGCAATTCTATTCCATTTGTCTATTTCTTGAAAATATCTGGGAAACTAAGCGAGATGAAGCGATTTTTCTCTGATCTTTTTAGTTCTTGAAATTCCTTACAAAAAAAGACTGGGGCAGTATCGCCTCATCTCGTTTAATTTCCGAGCAATGAAAAAATGATGACCAAATGAATTTAATTTGTCAGAGAATTTCAAATTTTCATCAAATTTATTCCATCATCAGTTTTTCAAGAATCTCTGGGAAACTAAGCGAGATAGAGCGATTGAGCTTGAATCCTTCTTTATAGTTCTTGAAATTTTCTACAGAGAACAACTGGGGTAGAATCGTCCTATCTCGCTTAGTTTCCGAAATATGACGATTATAAAACTCTCAGATAAAACGATTTCATTCCATATTTTTTTTTTTGAGAGAATATCTAGGAAGCTAAGCGAGATAGAGCCATTTCGCCCGAATCCTTCTTGGTAGAGAATTTTGAGGACTACAGAAAAGGATCGGAATGAAGCCGCCCTATCTCGCTTAGTTTCCGAGATATTGAAAAAAAACTGATGACAACATGAAACCAATTTGTCTAAACATGAGATTATCATCAGTTTTTCGAGAATATCTCGGAAACTATGGGAGATAGAGCGATTTTACCTCAATGTTTTCTTGTAGCTCTCGAAATGCTCTAGAAAAAAGGATAGGAGCAAAATGGCCTTATCTCGCTTAGTTTCCGAGATATTGAAAAAAAACTGAAATAAAATCAATTTGTCTGATAATTTGTCCAAATTTCTTCTCATCTCCTCAATTTTATCTGTACAGGCACATGGAGGAAAAGTGTCAAGACCGGCTGACGACACTCTCGTTTTAGCAAAGCCAAAGCAGCCACCTGGAACAGAATTTCTGAGGTTCAATATCAGTTGGCTTTTCGATAGCATTAGACACAAAAAGCGTCAGGACATAGGAAAATATCTGTAAGTTAATTTCTGTAATTATTTCATTGTTTTATTATTCAATTCAGTAGTGCAACGATTTTCACTACTTGTCCTCATCCTTTATTGATCGGAATTCCTAGAAATTAGACGAGAGAGGGGAATTTTCGGTGAGATCTTCTTCGTCGATAATTTCAAGGGCTGATGAAAGGTTTCAACGAAAATTGCGCTCCTTCGCTGCATTTTTAGGGTATTCTCAAAAAATTAATGTCGAAAATTGACATGATTGACATGAAAATTGACCTGATTCACCTCTTTACAACTGAATTTCATTACAGACTTCCTGCAGCGAACAGTGACAATCAGGAAGAAGAGATGCCTAATGACAGTCAATCCAAAGAGGCGGATGCCGATGATTCAGAGGTCCAAGAGGAAGAATCCCAAAAAGAAGATGAAGTCGATGAGCTTTTTCTCGGTTTTCCCGATGCTAATGGCGACGATGATGACCTGACAGAAGACGAAAACTCTGAAAATGCAGATATTTCTGGGGATTCTACTACGAATTCTGATCTTAATGAGCCTGAGCAAGTGCGAAATGTCGAGGAGCCAGAAGCTGAGAAGGAGGATATTCTCATGGAAGTAAATGCCAACATTATAAATGTGGCTAAAATACCTAAGAATGTTTCCAATGCTCCAATTATTATTTTTAAGGATCAAGAATCAGTGATTGAGGTTGAAATTCCCAAAGAGAATGAATCGGAGCCTCCAAATGATTTGGAAAATTCTGAGTCATCTCCAAGGGTTGAACTTCATGAAGAATCGGCGAATTTCCAAATTATCCCAATTATTATTGTACCGAAACAATCAGGAAGAGATTCAGCGAATGGTAGACCAGGAAATACTCATGAGGAGGTGAATGATGTCACAATACAGTACGAGGAAGAAGTGCAGAATGAAGGTGAACGTCAGAGTAGTATTGACGAGAAAGATGATAATCTGGATAATTCAGATTCATATAAAAATGGCTGTTGGAGATTCGCAGGTGACGGAGCTGTGGACGGAGAAGCTTCTTCAGAAAATTCGGAGGATCATTCTTTGACTGATGCAAATATTAGTGAGGCTTCAACATCTGCTGGGGATATTGAGGGCAAGAAGATTGTGATGAAAATGAAAATTCCTTCTAAACGTACACACTCAATGGCGGTATCTTCGGAACGATCGAGAAAGTATTTGAAAACAGAAACACTACCGTAAGTTGAGGTCATTTGATCATCAGGGAGCTTTTCAAGGAGTTTGGAGGGTAAACGCAAAATGACAGGAAAAGTTTTTTTTTAAGTGGATGAAATAAATGATTTTGAATCATCTCAATTCTTTTCAAATTTTTCATCTGATCGGTTTTAAAGGAATTAATTATCAAAGTTGCGTGTTATACATGGGCTCTTATGCACCAAACCTGTCTTAGCACGAGACTTTGTTACTGACTCAGGTGGTAACTTGGATAATTAATTCCTTTAAAATTTATCGGATGAAAAATTAAAAAAAAATTGAGGTGATTCAAAATCATTTATTTTATTCACTTGAAAAAAAATAAAACTTTTCCCTTCTTGATCGTGTTTATCCTCCAAACTCCTTAAGTGATGAAAAGGCTTAGACTCGGAGAAAGTACTTGAGATAGGATATTTTCGATGATTCCATTAATAATTTGAGGAAATACTATCACAGGAAATTATGTCAGGATTGATTTTCCAAAATTCTTTGAAAATTTGACTAATTTGTTGAGATTTGAAGCGGTAACTTTGTCCATTTCTGAGAAAATCACAAAAATCGAATTTGACATAAGACTTCTTTCAGAAATCTGCTCAGCTTTTTAATGAAATCATTGAAAACTCTCAATTTCGATGATTTCTGGTATGATATCGTGGCCTTAGGCTTGAAGAGGGACAAGTGCTATGCTTATACAAAGCACTGAGGCACTTGGACCAATTCATTTCTGAGGCGACGATGTTGATCTTACAAGACTTACCTATGTTCATCATGAATTAATTTTTTTTTTCGTCTAGCAAAATGAAATATTCAGCTGATGATGATCGAAAGATTATGCAATACTTGATAGACAAAGACGCAATCTCCAGAGCTGATGGGATAAGTATTTGGGACGAAATGGTTTCCGACAAAGTAAGTATAAAGGTTTGACTATTTGTTTGACTATTTATTCCAAATCATAAATTTGAATTTTCCAGATTCTACCAGATCGTTCTGCGACAAGTTTGAAGTTTCGATTCACCACAAGTTTGAAACACGCATTCAAAGAGTATACAGATGACCCGGCAGCCCTCAAAAAATTTGAGCAGCTCTCTGCAGATACTCAACAATGAACGAGATTACACGCGAGATAATTTACAAATATGATTTAATACTTAAAAAGTTTCAATTTTCACTCCAAGTGGAAATCATTAAACTTCAGTTGATCGTGAACTATTATTCTTTGAGAGAACATGTACTATTCATTATATTTTTCAATTAAAAAAAAGTTGAGAGTTATTCGTGGTAACGTGGCGGCCCCGGTTTCTGACACTTTAGAGCTAATTTCTGACAGTATAAATCGAAGGTAACAGTTGAGTGAAGAGGTAAAACAAGATAAATCGACTTATCTTTGAGGTCATTTCGAAGGAAATATCTCGGAAACTAAGCGAGATAAGGTGATATTACTCATCTGTTCTTGAAGAGAATTTCAAGAGTTCCAAAAGAGTTTCAGGGCAAAATTGCTCTTTCTCGGTTATTTTCTAAGGTATTTTCAAAAAACTCAATGAGAAAAAAAGAGACTTATCTTGTTTTACCTCTTCACTACTGATATCTATTGCGCTAAACGAGCTCAACAATGGAATATTAAACAATATATTATACATTTAGTGATGATTGAGAAATTTGCACAAAATGT
Organism: Aleiodes alternator; assembly: GCA_963921955.1. NCBI lineage: Eukaryota > Metazoa > Arthropoda > Insecta > Hymenoptera > Braconidae > Aleiodes > Aleiodes alternator. The sequence continues at coordinate 1,388,903 of OY998110.1, read as the reverse complement.
CAGTTATGCGGTACTGTCAGAATCTGGAGCCACTACGGTATTAAATTTTTGTTTCGAAAAATAATTTTAAAAAAATTCTAAAGATTTTCATTTAGGCCAAAACTCATGATAATAAAATTAGCAAACATTTCATAATTTTTTGCATTTTTTTAAACAAATCAATTATTATAAAAAAAATCTTAGAAAATTCGCACTTCTAGTTGCACATTTTTTATTTATTTTTAAATAATTTATTTGTTGAAAAAATAAAAATTATAAGAATCGCGAGAAGTCGGCTATTTTCAGTATTATCAAAACTTTTGAATTCAAAGAAGAATCTAAGTTTCTCATCCGAGATTTCCTCAATTTCTCCATAAAATTAATAAGAAAATTCCTTCCGAAATATTCAAACATACATTTTTCCCGCGCATTACCAACGTTTTTGTAAGCACAGTTGCATGAGAATCCGCCTTTACTCCCAGTTGTAACCGTCTTCAACGGTAAACACTCGATCCCTCCATAAATCGAACAATCAAAAACACATCCATAACTCAATTATACATCACAGAACAGTATAAACCATGCAGTGCATTGATAAAATGAAAATGCCGAAAATTGAAAAATTATTAACTTCTCAGAATCGTCCGTTAAAAGTTTATTTGGATGGATTTGACGTTCAGGCCTTTCTCAGGACAGCGGTCGTCATTAAAGTAAAGCGATGTCTTATTATTCCATTAAAAAATCAGTAGAAAAAAGTCAAAACATGATAAATCTATTTTTTTATCATTTCCTTTCTTCAAAATATCTCGGAAACTAAAGGAGATAGTGCCATTTTGTCTCAGTCCTTTTTTTTGTGATTCCCGCAATTCTATGAAGAAGGATTAGGCCGAAAAAAGGCGTATCTCCATTAATTTCCAGCATATTCCATTGGAAATGATACCAAAAATAAGTCATCAGTTTTTCGAAAATATATCGGAAATTACGTGAGATAAAGCGATTTTGACCTCATTTTTTTGCAGCTCTTGAAAATCTACAATAAAGGATCAGGGTAAAATCGCCCTATCTCGCTTAGTTTCCGATATATTCTCAAGGAACTAATGATAGAAAGTAAACAATTAGTCTGAAAACTTCATATCCTTGAAATATGCATAGGGGAAGGTGGGGCAAAATGGACACATCTAAATTTTTTGGCAAATATTATGGAAAACTCTTGAAATTAGGGGAAATATTGGCGGTAGATTGTTTTTGATGATTTCATTGGAAAGCTGAGGAAATTTTAGATGGGAAATAAGTGCCGAAATAAATTTTTTGGAGTTTTTGGCGATTTTGACTTTTTTGAGCTTTTTAGAGGGGTAGAAGCCTTGTTTTTTTGAAAAATTTCAGTTTTTTGAGAATATCTTCGGTTCTATTTGTCGTAGCTCAAAAATTCCAACGGGAGATGAAAGGTGAGATCATTTGCCATCGACTTATAGGGTTTTAAATTCAAAAATATCGATTTTTAAGGTATTTATGGACATTTCTGTGAAACAATTTTGTGAAACAGTTTTTGGCCTATAACTATTCCAAATATTGACATTTTTTAATTCAAAACCCCATAATTAGATGGGAAATGAGCTCACCTTTCATTTGAGACCAACCCCGAATCGCTACGACCAATAGAACCAAAGATATTTGAAAAAAACTAAACATTTGAAAAAAATGAAAGGCTTCTCCCCCTCAAAAATGCCAAAAAATATAGATTTTCAAAAAAATCGAAAAAAATACAAATGACACTGGTTTTCCGGCTAAAATTTCCTCAGCTTTTCAATAGAATGATCAAAAAAAATCAATCTCTAACCGTTTCATTATAGTGTCCATTTTGCCCCACTCTCCCCTATATATATATATAATTCGATCTTAACTCATTTATTCGCATTATTAAATTTAGAACTATGGAGGGATAGTTTCAATTCCCGATTACGAGACTGTAGTTTTGTCAGTACCAGATCGTACACCTGGAACGCAGTTCGTAACATTCGATGTTGATTGGCTTCATGACAGTATACAGAGGAATAAACTCCAGGATCCTGGAAAGTATTTGTACGTATTTATATGTTCACTTCATCATCGTTTACATCGTCATGCAAGGACAGAAAAGTGGTAAAAAGTATCAAGTATTGATGCCATAGCAAGATCGTCAGCAAATATTCATTTGAAATTATCAAGAAAAGCTGTTGAATTCACTGCGATTGAGTCAATTCAACTAGTTGATCCATTTGAATTAACTGAATTACCTAAATTCTGTAAATTCGACAAGTTTTTTTGATTATTCGAAAAACATAGTTGCCAAGGACCAATGCTATCAACATTTGATAGTTTTTATCAATTTTTTCCTGATGTACTGGGTTCATTAATTCCTTGAAATCATGATATTTTCAGAATTCCGTCAGAAGATGCTGAAGAGCCTGAGGTAGATCTAGAAACACCTCCTGATACGGTAGAACCGACTGATGATGAGATGACTGGATCAAACGAGGGGCTTTCGCTGGATGATCAGAATGTCAATAAGCCTATGCAGGAAGAAATGCAAAAAGAGAATAAAGTTTCTTCGAAAGCTTACAAGCCGTATGAATAAACTGATTTTTCTGTTATCAAAAAAAGTCTTTTATTATTCTAGATTTTTCGAATAAATACGAATAATTGGATTTCCAGGAGAAAGAGAAAGACTGTTACTAGAAAAAAACCGCAATGGAGTAAAAAAAGGAAGCTGCCATCCGAAAAGGAAGAAAAACCGAGGGTCTAGTATGTGATGAATCTCAAAAATGAAAGTAGCGCACTTCTAACAATTTTTTTTGATTTGTCTTAAATAAATTATTGGTCAAACAATTTTTCAAAAATTCACACTTAGGAGAGATTGGGGCAGAATGGACCTGTAGGTCAAAATAATTCGGGATTTTTTTTTAATGAATGTGTCTACAAAAAAATATGAAAAAAATTCGCTAACAATGTCCACTTATTGGAGCATTTTTTCAAATTTCTTCAGATTCTTTCATGAAGTGCGAAAAAAAATTTGTGGATCATTTTGTCACGGGGGTCCATATTGCCCCACTTCCCTCTATAGTCTCTTAAAATTTTCTACATATGCATATTCTTTGATTTGAAAAAAATAACTTATTTGTTAAAAGAATAAAAAAACTAAAAATTGTCAGATGTCTGCTATTTTCAGTGTCATGAATTCATTTGAAATAATTAGACATAATCATTGTGACATTTTCATTCTAGTCAGGGGGGCAAGCGAGTACGATGGAGTCATAACGAGAACGAGCAGCTTGTACGTTATCTCGTTGATAACAATTTGATCGATAAATATCGCAGCAGAAGCATGTGGAAACACATTGAAAAGGCACAGGTAATTTAATCAATTAAAAAGTCTTTGATACGATTAACATTGATTTTTCATTTCAGATTTTCGAGCAACCACGTACAGCAAATGGTTCACAGGTTCACTTTGTCACTAAGATACTCAATAATATTGAAAAATACATCGATGACCCGAAAATATTGAAAAAATTTGAGGATGCTAAACGTGGTGATATCCGTAAGAAGAACACATACATTCAACTCGAATGAATATTTGTTTTGTCATATATTTTCAACAATAAAAGAGATATGCCTGTGTATCTCACAATAATTCCCTTCAATAAAACAAATTTTTCATAATTTTTTTTATTACGAAAATTAAATTTTCAGAAAAATCCATTTTATTCCATCATCAGTTTTCTAAAAATATCTTGGAAACTAAGCGAGATAGAGTAATTTTGCTTGAATCCTTTTTTGTAGCTCTTGAAAATCTACAAATGAAGCTCAGGGCAGAATCGCCTTATCTCGCTTAGATTCCGAGATATTTAAAAAGAACTGATGGCAAAATACAATCGATTTCTCTAAAAAATTCAATATTCTTTATTTATCATCTCTGCATGAACTCTGTATTATCGACAGAGTATTACACATTCTTTGTTTACATTAACTTGACGATAAATGATTGGATCACTCGATGAGGAATCAAGGCACTCGAACATTTTGTTTACATCGAGGATATTAGAACCTTATTGCAAAGGATAATGTGACGATCTCGAATGGAAAACTCGAGTTTTGAGTAATTTTGGAAGAAAATTTGAGCAGGTAATCGATATTCCAAAATCACTAGGTGTAATCGATGAATTCCTCAATGAGTAGCATTTCATCCAACGCAATTTACTCAAAAACACGAATGACAAATTCAAAGCTGTTGAAAATTGATGATATTTCATTGAATATTTATCTGGATGGTTTCGATGTACCAGAGTTTCTCAAGACTGCAAAACTCATTAAAGTAAGTTATTAAATTAATTTAGTCTCTCATTAACTGGTATAATGTGTGTCCAAGCAATTGAAATTCCATGTGAAGAAGTTCTCAGAACCATGATGACGTAATAGCACCAGTGGATGACCTTGATGGGTGAAAGTAATCTACTTAAGGATGATTGGGAGGTACAATCGAAAAAAAAATTAAATTTTCGCATAGAATCTCTAAAACAAATTTATACAGGATGGAATTCTCAAATTTGATTCGGTGAATCTGTGAAGAATATGATGAGGAATAAAATAAGCTCTAGAAACAAAAAATTAATTGAAAATTGAAAAATTTTCATTATTTTTTGCATTCCAGTAAATCTTGAAAAATTTGAAGAAATGTGAAAAATAATGAAAATTTTGTAATTTTCCACTAATTTTTTGTTTTTAGGGCTCAATTTATCCCCCATTACATCCTTCACAGATTTACAAAATCAGATTTAAGAATTCCATCTTGTATAAATTCTTATTAACGATTTTATACAAAAATTCAACTTTTTTTTTCCGATTTTGCTGAGATATGCCTTCTTCATCCTAATATTCCTCTGTAATTCTTGAAATTTTCTACAAAAAAGGCTAATAAGAGTAAAAAGAACGCATCCATTAGTTTCCGAGATATTGCCAAAAAGAAGTGAATTCTATTTTTTTTTTTCTATGAAAAAGAACTCAACAATTGATTAATTTGCGAATAATACTAATTGTTGATTGTTCATTTACTCACGCTCATTTATTTTTATTTATTTTGTCTAATCATTAGATGTATGGAGGAATAGTGTCAGCTCCAGATGCTTATACCGTCGTTCTATCAGCACCTGAATATTCTGTTGGGACTGATTATCTTCGATTCCATGTTAATTGGCTTTATGACAGTATTGGAAAGAATGAACTGCAAGATATTGGAAAATACCTGTGAGTCTCGTGTTAATTAGCTATGAATAATAAAAAATAAAAGAAAAATATAAATAAAAAAATAAAATAAATAACTTTGTGCTGTCTCTTTATTCTGTTCATTAATTTCAGACTGCCTTCGACAACTGACGATGATTACGAGGAGTTTTCTGCTGGAGAAGGCACTATTGATGATGAAAAGGAAGAGAAGTTGAAAGAGGAAAAAGGCGAGACTAATAAAAAAGTACATGAAAGTGTAAATGAGTTACAAACGAGTACCGAACCACCGCGATTGACTTCAGAATTGAAAGAATGTAAAATTCATATTAGAGACATAAGGGACAAACCCCCTCAGCTTGACAGAATGGAGTTTTCAGAAATTTCACTTTCACACAATAAACAGCTAGATGATGTGAAACTATCGAAGTTGAAAATACAAGGGAACGAAAATTATGAGAAGTCGTCGACGCTTTCGACGATTAAAAGAAGAAGGAAGCCGAGAGGAGTACGAACAAAACGGTAAGTGGAAAATATCGAATTCCAAGATATCTATGATACTAAAAATAGTAGACATCTGATTTTTTCAAATTTTCTTTCGATAACAAGGACATAATTTTTAAAACAAGCAGAAAGCTATGCTAATGCCCTAATCTCTACGTGCACGTTAATGTTCTGACAATTGCATTGCCAATATGCTTCAGAATGAATGTATTCATACTATTTTAAATCTCTAATATAGGGGAGAGTGGGGCAAAATGGACACTATAATGAAATGGTTAGAGATTGATTTTTTTTGATCATTCTATTGAAAAGCTGAGGAAATTTTAGCCGGAAAACCAGTGTCATTTGTAGTTTTTTCGATTTTTTTTGAAAATCTATATTTTTTGGCATTTTTGAGGGGTAGAAGCCTTTCATTTTTTTCAAATGTTCAGTTTTTTCCAAATATCTGTGGTTCTATTGGTCGTAGCGATTCGGGGTTGGTCTCAAATGAAAGGTGAGCTCATTTCCCATCGAATTATGGGGTTTTGAATTCAAAAATGTCCATTTTTGGAATAGTTATAGGGCAAAAACTGTTTCACAAAATTTTTTCACAGAAATGTCCATAAAGACCTTAAAAATCGATATTTTTGAATTTAAAACCCTATAAATCGATGGCAAATGATCTCACCTTTCACCTCTCGTCGGAATTTTTGCGCTACGACAAATAGAACCAAAGATATTCTCAAGAAACTGAAAATTTTCAAAAAAAAACAAGGCTTTTACCCCTCTAAAAAGCTCAATAAAGTCAAAATCGCCAAAAACTCCAAAAAATTAATTCCGGCACTTGTTTCCCATCTAAAATTTCCTCAGCTTTCCAATGAAATCATCAAAAACAATCTACCGTCAATATTTCCCTTAATTTCAAGAGTTTTCCATAATATTTGCCAAAAAATTTAGATGTGTCCATTTTACTCCTGATGTCCATTTTGCTCCACCTTCCCCTAATATGGCATTTTTGTAAAATATGTTATTATTTTGTAATGATTTATTCTAGAGTTATTGACTGCTCAATGCTTGCTTTTCATTCGTGGAATCGATAAATGCTTTTCCATAGAAGGAATTCATGTGTCAAAAAAAAATCGAGTACTCTTGGAAAAAGCCACGAAATGTCGGTCACATTACCGCATACGTATACATATATATACATACGGACATTTTGACCCACCATCATTCCTCGATGTTTTGAATCATTCTGAGTCATATTCTGATGAAAACTCGAATGCCAAAAAAGTTGCAATGACAAAGCTTCCAATCACAAGCAAAAACGAAAAATTATGCACATGTGGAAAATTTGAAAGCTCTGAGTGGAAATTCTCTGAATATTTCCTTTTTTAATAATCTATTTGTTGAAAAAATCTAAATAATTGTTAGATGTGTGCTAAGTTCATTATTAGATACAGGGGAAGGTGGGGTAAAATGGACATCAGGGGTAAAAAGGACACATCTACATTTTCAGGCAAATATTATGAAAAACTTTTGAAATTAATAGAAATATTGGCTGTAGATTGTTTTTAATGATTCCAGTGGAAAGCTGAGGAAATTTTGGGCGGGAAACAAGTGCCGGAATTAATTTTTTTGAATTTTTGGAGATTTTGACTTTTTTGAGCATTTTAGAGGGGTGAAACCCTTCTTTTTCTAGAAAATTTTCAGTTTTTTGAGAATATCTTCGGTTCTATTTGTCATAGCGTAAAAATTCCAACGGGAGGTGAAAGGTGAGATCATTTGCCATCGATTCATAGAGTTTTCAATTCAAAAATATTGATTTTCAAGGTATTTATATGCATTTTTGTGAAACAGTTTTGTGAAACCATTTTTGGCCTATAACTATCCCAAAAACTGATATTTTTGAATTTAAAACGCCATAAATCGATGGGAAATGAGCTCGCCTTTCATTTGAGACCAACTCCGAATTGCTACGACCAATAGAACCAGAGATATTTACAAAAAACTGAAGATTTTCGAGAAATGAAAGGCTGACCCTTCAAAAATGCTGAAAAACATAGAAATTTCAAAAAAATCGAAAAAAATGCATCTGAGACTTGTTTTCCGGCTAAAATTTTCTCATCTTTTCAATAGAATCATCAAAAAAAATCCATCTCTAAGCGTTTCATAACGGTGTCCATTTTGCCCCACTCTCCCCTATGCATTTTTCGATACGACAGGTGATTCAGAATTATTTCAAATTTCTGTTCTAGAAGGTTACTTTATTCTGAGGAAGAAGACAAGAAGATACTGCAGTATCTTATTGAGCATTCTGCCATTTCAAAAGCTAGAGGAATAGAAATATGGCAAGATATGGAAGCTGCAGGCGTAAGTTTATCTGTTCCTCATAAATTATTCCAGGATTATTCAATATGTGGTTTTTCATGCAGTACTCACAATCAGGATTTTTTTGTTTTATTGATTTACAGATTCTTCCCAATCGATCATACGTGAGCTTGAAGTTGCGTTTTAAGAGAAATTTGAAGAGAAACATTAGAAAATATGTTGATGATGCTGAAATTCTAGCTGAATTCGAGGCTCTTGATAATTAAGTTAAATAATTTTTTTTCATCTTTAGTTTATATTTGTTTCAATGAATTTTCATAAAATATAATTCAGTTCGAGATACACAGTATAGGTGTAATATTATGCAATCAATGTTCCATATGAATGGAAATTTAATACTTTTTCGAAATTGTTTCAATAATTTCTGAATTAAATATCTCATCATAAATGATTAATCAGTGTAAATTCATCGACCGAATTAAGACGCTTGATGAAAACAGTGAAGATTATACGTACCAATGATTGGAGCTACTAGAGCTCTATTTGCCCATCGCCTATCATGTCCCCACTTCTTTCATAGGCTCCATTTCCTTAGCTACTGATTATTTCGTCGCCTTAGAGTGAAAGGGGTGTAAGTACCATTTTTAAGATTTTTTGTCTCCGAATTAACAAAGGGGCATATCTCCACCGTTATTACTCTAATAAGCTAATATTAGTAAAAAAAAAAAAAAATTAGGCGTAAGTACCGGAGATACGCCTCTTTTTTATCCATTTTTTTATTGAATTTTTCCTAATCATTGGAAAAATACTAATAAGAGGCCTATCCCTAGCCTGTGCATCTTTTTCTTATTTTTAATTAATCGTTAATAATAAAGAGGCATATCTCCAGCATAAGCCTGATTTCGCTATGAGCAATGCACCTGCTTATGAAGCATGTGATTTAATTTTCAAATAAGTTTAAGTATGGATTTTCACTTATAATAGCAAAAATTTTAATTCTATTGCACATGGAAAGTTTTTAAAAGAAAAAAGGTGAAAGTCCGTAAAAATTATTCGATAAAAAAAATTCAAAACGAAGATGCGTAAGTGCGAAGATACGTCCTTTTCACTTTAACATTAACAATTGAATAGCGTTTAAAAAGAAAATAACAAAGAGGCGCAAGTGTGGAGATACGTCCTTTTCATTTTAAGATCGATAGTTACGTTACTTTGTTATTTCAATTTTTAATTACCCAAATAATGTTCCAGAGACCATAAAAAATATTTTGGAGTGATAAGTGGAGATATGCCACTTTCACACCAGAATTCAAGAATTGTTGAATCTTTGCAATTTGAAGTCAACTTTAGTGTACACGAATTTTGGGCGAAATAACTCCCTCAGATTTTCAATCATTTATAAATACTCGATTAAAATTTTACTCGTTTAAAATTTGGATTTGAAAACATGGGAAACAGGATTTTTTTGCTTTATAAATTTTTTTTCCATCATTCTTTACTGCAATGTCAGGAATATGACAATTCACAAAAGGATACAGGTTCCAAATTTTTTTTTTTAACTATCAATTATTATTTTATTCAAATATTTGTTTTCATTTCGATTCTCTTTCATTTTTTTTTATTAAAATTATTTACAACTATGTCCACAGTGGATGACATTAACGTTCTCAGTTATAATTAATCAATAAATTTCTTATTTAAAATTTATTACTTGATACAAATGATTTTTCTCTTATAAAAACCGATAAATCCACCACTCAAATTAACAATTCAATAAAACTGGAATGAGTCCCTTTCTTTTCGATTAGTTTTATTCATCTATTATTATTCAAATTCAATTCAAATAAATTTGGAAGTCAGTTCTTCGATGACTCTGGCTTTTTCTTTCAAATCGTTAATTACTTGTTCTGTAGATATGTAATTCATCAGTTCAATACAAATTGATGAGCTAGAGAAGGTCAAAGGGGGAATGTCTTATTTTTTTTTCGTAATTTTAATTTATGAGAATAGAAAGTGCTCTCAAATGAACTTTATATTCACAAAGAAGAAATAATAAATTTGAACCTAAAGTTTTCACAATCTCAAGATTGTCTACAATTTATTTTTGTAGTCATTTCGCATTTTTTCACTAATTTTCAATTCTGCACAGGAAGAATAAAAAAAAAAAAATTTTTACGAAGAAAAAAAATTAGTTTAACATTAGAGTTTTTTTTCATTGCAAAATTCTAAAGAAGCTATCGTTCACAACGAAACATCGAATGTAATTAATTATTTGAATAATGAATTTTTTTTTCTATTCTCTCTGCGCATTAATGATTCACAATCGAACAATACTATAACAATTTTATTAACGCAATTAATCATAAAAAAAATGATAGTTGTACTGTTTCAAAGAGATGACGAAAAAAAAACTAATCTTGATACGACTTAAATTTTGATAAATGGCGTATGATTCTTGCACGAAGTAAAGGTGTGTTGGACACCAAAGAACCAACAATTATCAATGTCATTAATTTCCATTTAATTCTATATAATTGAAAATACCTCTTACGATCTAACAGAAATTACTGTTACCTAGAAAAAAAAAATTCATCTACGAATCCCTCATACACAATGAAATTTCAACTAGAGAATTCGGCTGGTGTGCACCTGTTTTGAATTTTTTCAATTGATAAATTCGCTCGTTCAATAAAAAAATACGATAGCAGTAAAAAAATTGTTTTTTTTTTCCCTAAACTGCTAAATAATTATCTATTTACAAATACAATGTAATTTTGTTCATGCATTTCTAGCCTCTAGTAAAGCCTTTGGTGTTTGCATATCACCACTCTCTTTACAAAAATAAATGAATCAATAAAGAAAATGAGAAAATGCCCATTCCAATACATGTAAAACGATCGCACATATCCTCTTTGGTATCCAACGTTCTTTAATTCCTGATGGAATTATAGATTCAAATCCTTTGTTGGCCATGATTTCATTTGGATCGTCTAAGGCATCGGCAGTGAGCGAAATTGGTGATTACGATCATGTCAATTGTGTTTCCCACTTTGCTGACCAATCGGGTAAACGTCAATCAGAGCTTGATGGTGGTGCTGCATAACGGGTTCTTGGATCACTGTCCCCATCGCATATGTATTTACCTGTAAAATAAACAGGGATAAACGATTAATTTATTGAGTAATTGAGTAAAATTTTCGGATCATTTAAAGCTCTCGAAAACATTCGATAGATGTTTATTTCGGTACACAGCGGCAACTCTCAATTAAATAAATTAATCAATTAAATTTTGATAAGGCCCAAAACATTTCATCTATCTTGCACAAAACTCTTATCAAACTGCATATATTTATTTTAAAATATATATATTTTTCATGAAATATTAATTACCCGAATGAGAATTTTTTTAATAGTGTAAATTATCATAAATAAATGATGCATTTTCTAACAGATTTAATTGATATTGTAATCAGATTGGTTTAAAAATGCCGCAAGACCTGCTTCCTCAACAAAAAAATTATAAAAAATAACATTCATAATATCTAATAAAATCTGCGAAAGATAGACGAAAAATTGGTTCTTCCTCAACCTTCAATTGATTCATTTATTTAATCGGAAACCATCACGATTGCCATTTTTTAACCAAAATGAAGTACTGAAAAGTGCAGTAATCGATAGACCGTTTTCGAGAATATTCTGTTGGACTACTTCACTCATTTGCCATTCACTCAAAATGCAACTGTACTAACCAGACACGAATCTACGTTTCACGAGACTCAATCTATATCCAGCACCAACGAGCTCAAATTCCACCCCAGAGAGTGTAGTGCCCTCGCAATTAAATTGAGTGAAAATAGTCCCTTGAGAGCCTGGTCCATGTTCAAGTTCAACTCGTGCTTTCAATGAACCAACTCCATTACCCTCGCTGTGCTGTGATAATTCAGTGAATTTCCACAGGAGTCTGTTTGTATCGGGTAGCCATTGAGCCGATGGCTTACTGTGAAGTGTCTTGAAGCCTCCATCAATTGGTGCGGCTACGTGGAGATTCAGTAGAGGACTAGGCGATGCCATTGCACGACTGTTGTACTTGTAATCAATCTGTCAATGTGAAGAAACATTGAATTATTTAATTTTAAAATGATAATGAAGATAACAGACACATGATAATTTTTTGGATTTTTTTTAAAGAAGTAAATTATTACCAAAGAAATATGGAAATAATTTGCACTTATAGTCTTTCGAATTTTCTACATGTGTGTATTTTTCCATTTCTCCAAAAATAACTTATTTTAAGAAAAAATAAAGAAAATTGTCAGATGTCTATTATTTTCAGTATCATATTCTTTAAAACTGGAATCTCTAATGATGCTGAAAAGAACAGAGATCTATCAATTTTCTATTTTTTTCTTCGTTTATCGAATAAATTAAAAAAAAAAAGGAAAATATGCGCATGTAGATAATTCAAGAAGCTATAAATGCGAATTCATTCGATACTTTCTTAATAATAATTGATTTATTTTGAAGAAAAATTTAAAAAATTGTAGAATATGTGCTAATTTTATTCTCATGATCTCTTTTGGATTATGGAAAAATCGGATAAAATCGTACTTTCAGATCTGTATGGTTAGCTTCACACTTCCAGTATGCCACAAGTTGAAATGGACAAGAGCCAGCACCTTCTTTATTCTTAATTTGATACTTGAGAATGTCCACATTGAAGTACGAGGCTGAAGGGTTTTGCTCAGCCTGACGACGTAGCAATGTAGTTAAGGCACTCATATTAAATTCAAATATTGTACAGTCTGATGTCGTCTGAGTGGCATCCCTTTTGACAGAATAAAAGGATTTCATTGAGAAAATGATTATTATCAAGGGGAGAAAACAAGTGGATGTTGGATTAAGGAGGTCCAGTTTTTTGCCCTATCATAAATTAAAAATACTAGATAATAATGAAAATCGATTCTTTCAGAGTCTGAGTCATCACCTATACTATCACAAAATTTCGATTAATTTGACCATGTGCATTTTAAGAATTTAATTTTTAAAAATGGAAAATGTTATACAGATTCTCATGGGAAATTAGGGTCTTGGAATTTTCTTTACAATTATACTACCATTTGTCGATTAGATGAGGTTGAAAGAAACTGAGAACTAGCTTTTTGAAATATAAAATTTGTGGTTTTTGCAATCAAATATTTAGCTTCCCGTGCAGATTACTGCAATCACATGCAATTTAAAATTAGGCTGCATTAAAATGGAGTTGGAACGTTTGGCAACCTGATATTCAATTATTAGAAAAAAAATTGAATTTCTATATTAATTACCTTGCAAACTATTCGTTTTTAATTGATATTATTTTTCATCAATATTTTGATTGAATTTCTCAAATTTTAGATACTGCACTCCATTTGACCCATGTGCAGTCAATTGGTAGAGCATCAGACATGTAATCTAAAGGTTGTGAAATCAAAGCTCGCTTGCACATTCCATATTTTTTTCGAAATTTTATTTCTTAAGAATTTTTCAGGCGCAAGCCTGATGATTGTTGATGATTGCTAATAGCCACTGGACCTCCTTAAATTAATTCAAGCAAAAAACTTACATAGTAACGAGCTGATTATTGGGGAGTAATCTCTCCAAACGATTGCTGTTCCTAACTCGAAATGTGAGTTTAGCTGGATTTGGATTATTAGCAAGAACTGCGACAATTCCAGCTGGAAATGATAGCATCATGTCACCGTTTAGCTTTACCTGACAGCGCGTCTCATCGCTACCACGAAAATATGAATGTACAATTTCATGGAATGCAACTGCCAGGGGTATTGTATCAGCAAGGCCAATTGTCAGTGGTGATGGACCTCTTGATGAGCCAACACCAACCCCAGCAGTACGGAACTCCAAACTAGCAACACTGTCTGCTCTTGAAATTGTTGCTGGTGATGCTCTACCACGTGTTTCACTGCGACGAGAAGGCGGCCGTGGTATTGCTATCGAGCCTGTTGGAGTCGATGATGCTGATTGCTTCGGTGGTAGAGCTGGTGTTATGTCACCAACTTCGGAGAATAAATCACCTTCTGCAGAAAATTGTTGATTATTTTTTTTTTTAATTGTGGAAGAATTGCGAGAAAGTAATCGAGGGAAATTGTGAATGTTTTCGGTCGTGACGATGCATTATCAGGACTGTTAATTTTTAATTTCATGAAGAGCGAACATGGTAATAGTAGCTAACTGTGCAGAATGAGGTGAAAGCATGAGGGAGTTAATGTGAATTATTGAATTGCTTTAATAGGAAATGAGAATTATGAGTAATTAATGAATGTTCTGAAGCACTCAATTAGACGCCATTTATCACAGAAAATAGGAGAAATTGAATTAGAGTTTCGAGTTGATGATGGAAATAACTAGAAGGCGAAGCGAAATACAGAAATTTTTATAAAGATTTTTCTTGTAGCGTAAAGAGCAAAAAATTTCGTTTCTCCATCAATTTTCAAGATTAAAAAAAAACACTTTGGGTATTTATTGATTCAGAAGTCAGAATTACCTGGAAAACGTGTGTGTGAAGCAGTTGCTGGTGCTGATTGTGGCGGTACACTTTGTGGTACAGGTGATGATGACAGTGGTGGTGGACTCTGCAATGGTGCATATGGATGATTCGCAGTTGGTGTTGAGGCACTTGATGGTGTGCTGCTTGGATTAAATAAATTTAATCCAAGTAAATCCGAGCTTGGTTTACCAAGCTGTTGTGAAACCGACTGGGATCTCTTCATGTGATGATCCGAGTCAGTATTCGAGCCTCTGCGACCCGTGGGTGCTGGTGACAACGAGAGATTTTCAACAGTTGCCCTCAACTCGTCGACACTTGCACTCATGGGTGCACCACCATTGCTCAATGGTTTTATCTCAACTCTTATTTTTCTTTCTCTTTCATCCTCTGATTCTGTGTCTGAGCTCGAATAAAAGCCTTTCTCATTCTCCCATGGATCTGGCTTTGGTCTTATGCAGAAACCATCCTCATCTACTTCAGGCGTTGGTGTCTCTGATTTTCTGCTTTCATCCTTTTCTTCTCT
Organism: Aleiodes alternator; assembly: GCA_963921955.1. NCBI lineage: Eukaryota > Metazoa > Arthropoda > Insecta > Hymenoptera > Braconidae > Aleiodes > Aleiodes alternator. Next base: position 1,373,793 of record OY998110.1, on the reverse strand, counting down.
GTTTTTTTTTAATTACAGAAAATTGCAGACAAATGAGAAAAATAAATGAAGCAATTTTAATTAATTATACGGATTATTTCAGAGGCTTTTAGCAAGCCCAGTGCACTTTACATTTTAATTGAGAATGTAATGGGAATTTTTTCATATTTATTTGTTTCATGTTTTCTAAAATTTTATATTTCTTTAATTAAATGCGAATATGTCCTTTATTCATGCATCTGAAATTTTTCAGGAAATTGCTGTTTTACCCATTATATTCTCAAAACTATACTATCATCTAATTCGATAATTTCTTGCCGTTTCTTTCTCATTTATAAATCCTAATCTCTAATAATTTATAATTTACAAAAATAATTATTTGCACTGGGTATGCTAATCATGCATATACTGACAGGTCAGATTTTTCTTCCTTGTTACTGCTTGTATCCACCGAGTCCTTCTTCTTCTTCGCCTTTTTCTCCTTTCTCTTCTCTCGTCTACTTCGTAGAAACCCTGTTGAATATCACGATAATAATTTTAGTGGAAAAAAGAATCATTAGAGTATTTGATCATCATAGGAAATTCAATTCAACAAGAGATAAGTTTTAATTGCAATAGAGTTTAAATCCATTTCAATCCTCACCCTCAAGAATAAATGATTTAGAATTTATGTTTTTCTTCTCTTCATTGAAACGACGAAGTGGAAAATATATTCTTTCACTTCTCATTTATGAGAATTACATTAAAGTGGCAAGCTCAATGGCCCATATATTTCAACTCACCCCTTTCGCAATAGTTTTCTACTGGCAAAACAGATCAATAGCATATTGAATTCAACAGAGGCAAATAAGAAGAGTTCATGTGCAAATTAAGATATTTAATTATATTATTGTAATTAGCAAATAGTTGAGTTAGCTTACTATTTAAACTGGTGAAAATCGATTTATACTATTAGAATAGATAATAACCCATAACAGCAACAATTACCAAAACCAGCTGCTAAAAAAACACGATAAATTGTTTTTCTAACAAATAAAAAAAATTTTCATTTACTTTTCTTTAATAGACAATTTTCATTAATAGGATTAAAGTCATGCAAAATAGTTTTTTTTCATCAAAATTGTGAGTATTGTCAGAAATTTACTCTTTTAACAGCGGGACTTTCAGGGGACTTGTAAATTAAACACAGACACTGCAATTCTTGGGAAGTAATAAATTTCTATGAAGATGCTTCTTTTTTTTTTTCATTAAATTAAAAAAAACACAGAAATACAGTGAGCCATGCATTAGTTGATAAAATTCAGTAGCGAAGTGGTAAACAACATTAATCAATTTTTATTTCAGTAGTGGAGAGAAGAGAATCAGATGATTTTCCTTTTGCAATTGACTTTTTAAAAATGTCTAGAAAACGAGGAGAGATACTGGAATTTTCATGAATACCTTTTTTGTAGATTAGAAGAAATTCTACAAAGAAATGAAAAATGAAAAAATTTCGTATCTTTCTTAATTTTCAAAATATTTTCGAAAAATTGAGCTAAAAAATTGATTCGTCTCATTCCACCTCTCGACTACTGATCCAAAGTCCCCTTTTCTGAATATATATCTGAATTAGAGCGAGATACTGTCTTTTTCTAGAGAACCTTTTTTTCAAGTTTCACGAAAATCTCTGTATCTTGCTTTAATTCTGAGATATTCAACGAAAATCAACGGCGATTGATCTGAGTCTTTTACCTCTTCACTAAAAAAAATGAAAGAAACCAAAAAAAAAAAAATTAAGTTTTGTAGAAAATTTGACGGCTCACCTGAGGCTTCCCCGTTGCCCCCTCGCCCCTCAACGTTCTTTTATTCAAGTCCATTTCTCCCCTCTGATAAGGAATTCAATTTAAATTCTAATTGTGTAATAACAATTGCATAACCATTGTGCTAACACGACTGTTAAACATTTGATTCTTTAATTTTTATTTGTGTTCTAAAGAGATGAGACAATTTTCATTAATTATTTCTCTTCGTCTCTTCAGTGACATTGGAGCCGATTGTAATGGCAAAAAAGGTGCGATTCAACAAAACGCGATAATTGAAAACATCGTTTGTCTTTGTTCGATAAAATGGAATCAATAGCAAAGTGGTAAAAGAAAATACACCGAAAAAATCTTGTGGAGTCCTTTGCATATAACTTTGAAGCGCCTATCTTTGGAGAAAATCAAAGAGAAACCTTTTTTCTAGAGATTTTTCTGCTCTACAAAAAGGATCTCGAGAAATTCTCGTAAACCTCATCGTTTCCAAGATATTTTCAAAATAATCAAGATATATTTAGATTTATCTTGCTTTACCACTTTACTACTGAAACATAAGCAACAACATAAACATGTGGAAAATTTTTGAACAAATATTTTGAAAAATGGAGAAAGAACAAGTAATGATTGGGAGATGTCTCCTGATAAATTTGCTTCTGTAATTTAATTCAACCCAGGAAGAGTGTCAATGAAAGGCCCCCTGGTATATCTGTGCATACCCACGTAATGATTGTTAGAAAAACAATTTAAATTATAAACTTACAATGAAAGAAATTCTGTGTATCAATAGAATGAAGAAAAAAAAAAAAAAAAACAAAGTTGAATTTGTTAAACTGACTCACAGAATTGATATCAAGTCTACGAAAAAGCTCTGTATTAGTAATAAAAAGAAGATAAAAAATCTCTTTTGTTAATGTATTTTTATCAAAATGTGAGAAGGCAGAATAGTAAAATAAGTGAGTAATGAAGAGTTGCCATTGAATGTCAGTGGTCCTACAAGGCGTGTACTATAAGTGCAACTGTGGAGGTACTGTTGTATGTGTCACCTTTGTAATAGAAAACCGCCATTGAGAATTCTAAAATAAAAAAAAAAAGAGAATAAGGCAGATAGAATTTACTGAGAACAGATCACCTTTCCATTCAAACCACCATCAGACACGTTTGTATCCAAGTAACTTTTTTTTTTTTTTGAAAATTCTATTGACCCACTTGAGAAAGAGGCAACGGCAAGTCAGCACCAGTTTTTGGCAGGAAACGAGATTTTAAAGATTATAAAAAAAAATATCAAATTATTGGGAAAAACGATACATTAATGGCACGTGCAAGAACTTTAAACGTGAATTTGGAGAAGCTATGAATTAATTACATGAATTGTAACACAAAAATTTATAACACAAGGTGGCTTTCTTCATGAAGCGAATAAAATTAACATCAGTGAGTGAAATGTGTTTACAATTTAAAATGATTTAAATGTATGTTCTTGTTCGTGCTGTAATGTGGGAACGGCTGCAAATCATCAGTTTACTTTTAGAATAGATATCACTTTGTCTAGTTAAAATGTATATTGTAATGGAATAAATCAAGGAGATTTAATGCAAATATTTAATCTATTGGCCTTAATCAAAATAATGACTTATTGTTCGTGAAGATGATTGTTAAAAGTGAAAAAAGAACTTTTATGTAATGAAGACAAAAGATTCTAGTTTTTAAGTGGTAAATAAAGATAAATCGACCATTTTTTTTTAAATAGCGTGAAAACTAATGGACACACGTAATTTTTCGTAGAGATCGTTTCTGTATGTCTCATCTTGCTCTAAAAAAATGAATTAAATCTCCTTAATCAATTTCATCACTCAATCATTGCAGTCGATCGAATTTTCCAATATTTTTTTTTTTATGTAAACATTTTGTTTACATTTAAAGAGATTAGGTAATTCACGATTTTTAAGCAGTTACATTTAGATCCTCTTAGAGGGTTCCTGGAGATGCTGGGAGGTGGAACGGCAGTAGGTGGATTGTTGCCCTGAGGTGTGACAGGTGCCGAACCGGACCCTGCTTGCCTCTGTCTCTCTGAAACAATCACTCATCGCTCATATTTTTTCAAACCCCCTTTTTTTAAATTAAAACACAGTCAGTTCTCTCCTTCTCTTTTTCCCTGGCAATTTTTTTCATCTTGCAATTGAACAAATTCCACTGATCCTCACCACATCCATACTCCACCGAATTTGTTAGGATAATGATGGATTAAGCGGGTTTCACGATCACAATAAGCGTAATGACAACGTACTCTACACAATACAGAAAATGAAATAAACCCGGGGGGAACGTTATTTTTCTATTATTTCGATCTTCCAATTAAAAATTTGTGCTGCAAAAGTAAAAAATTTACACGTGTTATGACATTCTGCCTTAATACAAAATTTTAATTGAAAAAAATAACTGAAAGCAAATAAATAAAAAAAAGAGTACAACCAGATAAACTGCAGAACACTCGTTAGCCATTGGATTATATCGAATGAATCTACTTCGAAGGCCGTAACAGAATTGATTGGAAGCATTGATACAAAAATAATGATATTGACGAGGGAAAAGCTCAAAAAATCGACGCGCATTTATTTTTCATTCGGTTCGTACTGTGAAAAGAAAATTGTCGTAATATTGTGTTGATTTTCTTTCCAATCACATGTTAATACTTGGAAATAAATTCTCTATTAAGGCAGAATGAATAATAACAGTTTCTATAATACGAAAATTAATGTCGTGTGCAGTATTAAACATAACAAGTGCCGAATTTTCTTATCCTTTTTGGTATTGGATAAACCTACCCTGGGAGTTGGACATGAACAGGTTGAGAAGCGAGGCAGTACGACGTGAGCCCTTGGTGGTTGCGTCTCTATCTTTCTCCTTAATCCTCATATCTTTATCCCTTCCCCCATCCCAACTACCCAAGCCCTTAGTGTTCAGACTTTTTTTATACTGTTTGTTACCAGCAACACCAGTCTCTCCATTGGTTCCCTTGGCTGTTGTTTCCTTGATGGCTGCTGTATCGTTACCGGCCTCAATTTGATTCGTCTGATTGGCAATCTCAGCTAGACTCGTCATCACCTCGTCGTACTCGATTACTCCTGGTGTATTACGTACATCATCAGTTGCTTTCGTAGTTTCGTTGTTAAAGTCACGATGATTACCTGGCCTCTCGAAACCCGTGTACTTCGACTGCACAAATTGCTCCAACAGCTTGTCCACCGTCATGTCCAGGCACTGTCGTTTGAAATCAATGTGTACTTGTCCAACCTGCTCATGATTCGTCTGCAGTACGTCAGCATAGGTGTTCAGGAACTCCTTCATGTGTCGCAAGTGGGTTTCCTCCACGTCTTGAAACCTCTGGGGAATTCAAGAGTAATAAGGCAAAATTATTCAATAGATAGATATCGCTCCAACTAATTTCCGTTCATTTTGGGTGATTTTCATCGTCAAATCTGATAGAGGGGGAGGTGCGGTAGAAAGGAAATGAGGGGTAGAGCGGATATATCGTAGTTTTTATGTTTTGTGTTATGAGAATCAGTCGAAATCAACGGAAATATTAGGGATAGGTTTTTTCTAATGATCCCATTATTGGAAATTTGAGAAATTTTATGATGGAAATCATATGCCAGAATTCCTTTTTTTTTTTGTTTCAGAAGTTCTATTTTGTGATGAAAATTTGAATGTAAAACTGATTTTACTGGTTCTAGTGATATGGTTGGTCTCAAATGAAAAGTGCGCTCATTTTCCAAAGACTTAGATAAATTAATGGACAGAATGATTGAATTTTCAAATAGATATGGGGCAAGAACTAATCTCGAGAAACTGGGCTGCAAGTGAATGACAAATGGATTCACAAAAAAATGTATAACTACTCGAAACGATGGAAAATGAGCTCGTCTTTCATTAAAGGCCAACCCCAGGTCATTGCGATCAATAAAACTGGAAATATTTTTTCTGCAATAGTGAAATTTTTCGATTTTGGAAAGGTCAAAATTTCAAATGTTGGTCGAAAAATCGAATTACCAAGAAAAAACAAAATTACTCATGTTTTATACTTGAAATTTAATCAACTTTCCAATTGAATCATTACAAAATCTCTACCTCGAAATATTTGATTGGAATTACTCAGTGGGGATTTTTCCCCACTTTTCCCAATATTTCTTAATATAACGTCAAATAATCAGGAAAACAAATTTTTCAAGAAGATTGGTGTATTAAAAATTCAGTAAGAATAAAAATTCATAATTTACATTGTCATTTCCAAGCCTTCGCAATCTCCCGAGCTTTTAGTGAGTTAGAATGAAGAATAATAGCTGTGTAAACTTTACTAAAGTTTTTATAGTTTACACAAGCCTTCTCTAGAATTTGCACAAGCCCACGAATGATGAATAATGAGCTCTATCAAATTTACGTTCATTGAATATGAAATAGTCGTTTTTTTTTCAGGATTCTAAATAATGCAAGCTCTACAAATATGTGATTAAAAAAGAACAGAATTGCGTATAGAAAATTTGAGATTCTGAATTTCTCTCTATTTGATAAGCTAAAATAAATAAGAATGTGCTAATAATTAAGTTGATACACAGCTGATAAAAATTCGATAGTTTAATAACCGATAAATTGAACATGATAACGATTCTATTGATACAAAAGCAAATCAATTAGCCTGATAACAATGCATTACAAAATAGAACTGACTTATCTCGTTCTATCTCACTGCTATCAAAATTCCATTACAAATATAATAAACTTACCCGGCATGCTGCTGTCATTTTGGTTTCAAAATCATTCCTAACAACGGTATATTTATCTACAAGAGCTTTATAATCATCCTGAGTCTTCTTGAATTTAGCCTCAGCTTTCTCAAGCTCTCTCTGACTTGCATTATCCTTCTTGAGTTTCTCCAACTCTGTACCTTTCTGCATGCACATATCCTTGGCCTTCTGAAGTGTTACAGTAATACTCTGTATATTCTGTACGACCTCAAGAGTCGAGGATTCCTCCTCTTTTACCTAGAAACAATAAAATTTGAAAATAAATTGAAATTGAACATTTTTTCTTAAAATTCACTCATTAGCATAATTTAATTCATATATATATTATTCTCAGTTTTGGTAGTGAATTAAGTTACATTGAGTGGGCGGAAACTGATAAAAAGCCCGAGAGCAACTGGACACAATCAATTGAAAATAAGATACAACTTTTATCATAACTCAGTCACTCATTCTGTCAATTTAAAACAATTATGCAAATGTAACTTACAGCCTTGTGTCTCTTGTGTAGTTCGTCCGCATATTTTGAAACATCTTTGATAATTTCTGAGACTCTTTGGGCCATTTGAAGATGTAAACCAGCCAATTTTTCAGCAGCACCACGTAATGCAGCCCATACTGGTGCAAATGTACCCTGTGTACTGCTACTATTGCTAGCTTGTTTAGCAACTTTTGTGAGGAGTTTGTAATTATTCTCCTCAATTGTTGATCTTTCACGGAGGAAATCTGCCAATTCTTTGCTAGCAACAACTCCATGTTTCATGTTATGATACAGCACGTCAAATCCATTGTTCTTTTCGCCCTGAAACAATAAAAAAAACACAATTAAGGAGGTTCAATTACTGCGAACGAGTCAAATGAAGTATCGTACTCAAAAGTTGGTAAATTGGATTAAAAAATTAACGAAAAATTATAAAATTCAAAAATGTATAGTTTGTTATGCGATGTCTTTTCGTCAATTCGATGAACACTATGGTAAGTGAAATAATTTATGGTCGAAAGGGAAATACATATCGCCACCTTAGAAACAAAGAGGCGTAAGTGCTGTATATTAGCATAGCACTTGCGCTGTTTTAACTTTAAGGCGACTATATATTTCGAAAAGGTAATTCTGAATTTTCGTTTCAACCTCATCTAATCAACAAATGTCATACTATAACTCGAAGGATGGGCCGAAATATTGATCTTGCATGAGAGTATATGAAATTTTGTGGTATTAAAAATTTTATATCCTCTAAAATTTACACGATGAGGTTCATTAAAATTTCGTGATAGTAGGGGAGAGTGGGGCAAAATGGACACTATAATGAAACGGTTAGAGATTGATTTTTTTTGATCATTCTATTGAAAAGCTGAGGAAATTTTAGCCGGAAAATCAGTGTCATTTGTATTTTTTTCGATTTTTTTGAAAATCTATATTTTTTGGCATTTTTGAGGGGTAGAAGCCTTTCATTTTTTTCAAATATTCAGTTTTTTCCAAATATCTGTGGTTCTATTGGTCGTAGCGATTCGGGGCTGGTCTCAAATGAAAGGTGAGCTCATTTCCCATCGAATTATGGGGTTTTGAATTCAAAAATGTCCATTTTTGGAATAGTTATAGGCCAAAAACTGTTTCACAAAATTGTTTCACAGAAATGTCCATAAAGACCTTAAAAATCGAGATTTTTGAATTTAAAACCCTATAAATCGATGGCAAATGATCTCACCTTTCACCTCCCGTCAGAATTTTTGCGCTACGACAAATAGAACCAAAGATATTCTCAAGAAACTGAAAATTTTCAAAAAAAAACAAGGCTTTTACCCCTCTAAAAAGCTCAATAAAGTCAAAATCGCCAAAAACTCCAAAAAATTAATTCCAGCACTTGTTTCCCATCTAAAATTTCCTCAGCTTTTCAATGAAATCATCAAAAACAATCTACCGCCAATATTTCCCTTAATTTCAAGAGTTTTCCATAATATTTGCCAAAAAATTTAGATGTGTCCATTTTACCCCTGATATCCATTTTGCCCCACCTTCCCCTATAAGTAACGACTTGAACTATTATAAAAAAATTTATTTCTATTATCACCTAATATTCTTTATTTAACATGGGCAGTAATCAGACTTTTTCCATTGAATTATCAATTTCTTGATGGTTGCAGTAACTGCATCATCAAGAAATTAATTAAATCAATTACCACTACAATGTTGTGGGAATTAATTAAGGATAAATTCGGAATAGATGAGATTAGAGGAAAATGTCAAAAGATCTTTCCTGTAGAGAATTTTGTAAGCAATAAAATAGGTTCCTGAATCACTTCAACCGAGTTTGATATTTTCTGAAATCTTGGCAGAATAAGTTTATTATAAAAATTGACTACGTAACACTAGAAAGTGTGATGTTCATTCATTGTTGGTTGAATTAGTCGTTATGGTGGCTTTTTTAATGGCTGAGGCCAACAGAGACGTCAAATATTGAAGATAAAAGTGGAATTGTGTTTAATCGATAACGTATGGTTTTGAGAGCCACAATTCTTCTGGCCCACATAGTTCAACTCGATTTGCATGTCCCGAAAGAGTTAATATTCTGCAATGCAAATTTTTTTTTCACCTTCAGCACCCACAATAGGGTTAATGATTCCTTCGAGCTGTCTAGTGAAGCCATAGGACAATATTCATGGAACGTTGAACATCGTATAACCATGGGTGTATTATTGCGATAGTGTAGAAAAGAACGAACCGTAACTTCCGTGGGCGTTTAACAAGATAGATTGTTTGGGTTTTAATTTTGGAGGACAAATTCAGTTGTTCATTTGATTAAAAACTCAACTGCACGAATAAAATCATTTTTGAAGATAAAAATAATTCAAAAATTCTGTGAAATGGAGAAATTAATTGAATTTGTTTTCTATTCTTTGAAGCAGCAAAGTTTGAAAATAATTTTCACTTGAAATACGTGTGAATCTCCTCAATTCATCTTATTACGAGTCTTTGCTACTGACAATGTGTTTATTAATGCAATCATGGTTTTTTCACGCTCTCTTTCTTTTTGAATGATGCACGATAGCAAATGCAATATCTCCTCACATCTCTGTCAATTGCTCGACAATTCTACGTGCCAGTGACGCACGTCAATTCCCCTCTTCACTTTTCTCCTCCACCTGCTGCATTATTCCTGAAGAATATCAAGACAACCAGCTTGTGGTCAACTGTGTTACGACTGTTAAAAGTACCTCGGAAATCATAAAAAAAAGAAGTCTATAAGGTGTCTCTTTTCCTTTTTAGTACATCATTCACATAGCACCAACTTTTTTTAACTTCATTATCAATGTGCCTGTCTGTATATTTTGCTTCGAGTCAACAGCAGATCGCGTCACGTTGAGTTTTTCATTGCATCCAATGCAACAAGGCCAAAGTACCTACTGGCTCGACCGGTTTTCATCGCTTTTCCATTATTCCTCATTTTAACAGAATGAAAATTTGTCGTACAATTATTTTTCTACATTTATAGATGGCATTAGTACCAAAGGAAGTACACAAAATTACACTGGTACTCATCATGCGAACCTCATAATTACACCAATTATATCGCATTTTACTTTGGTACATAAAAAATGAAGAAAATTGTTGAAAATTGCACATTTTTGTAATTTTTATTTTCAAGAAATTACGCGGGATGAAGGCTGTTCTCTCTTCGGTTTAATTAATTCTCGGAAGTAATTCAGTAGTGAAGCGGTAAAACAGGATGAGTCGATTTTTTATCTCAATAATTTTTTGAAAATATCTCGAAAATTAAGCCGGATAGAGCAATTTGTAATAGAACTTTTTTTGTAGCTCTTGAAATTCTTAAAAAAAAAAATGTTCAAGCAAGATCTCGCATCTTATGTAGTTTTGGCAATATTCTTCAAAAATTATTGGTAAAAAAATACCGTGAAGGCACCAGTTACCGGACGGTTAAGACTATGGTACCAGTTCCCGGACAAGTTACAATCAAATTATTAAAATGATAAAAAATTTTAATTAAATGAATCAAACAATTTACTTGATTGTTATTTTAACATTTTGCAAGGATTGAAAAAGTAAATTTTTTCACTCGAATATTAATTTTTAATATATTTTGCAGCTGCATTCGGAAATTGACATCCGTCCGGTAACTGGGTCGATCGCAGTAGACTCATCCTGTTTTTCTTTCAACTACTGAAACGATCGAAGTAAAACAAGTTCGTTTTTTCAGCAATGCAAATTTTCCTGAAGATGTTTTTTATCTCTATTAATTCTTGAGATCAAGTTCATGGAATTCTGTGATAGCGAGAATCTAGTCGGTCGTAGAGAAGTGTGAGAGAGAGAGCACAATTGTCTGCCCCACTCACTCTCAATCATGTGGAGAACCGATTTTAGAGAGACTCTGCTCTATTCGTTCAACCTAGGAGGAAAAAAAAAACGATCCCCACTTCTCTGAAGCCACTGACTTAATGAACTCAGAGAGAGAGAGAATAATCGCATAATGTCCAATTAAAATGCAGAGAAAGAGCGAAGGAATATTGACTAGTCTATGATTCTCTCCTCACTGGAGAGTCTCATCGAAAATTATTCATTTACAAGCCAGCACGAATGGATTTATTGAGTAAAAAACTTGGCTACGAGACTCGAGGCCACTTAGCTTCTTAACACTGTAACCCCTCGATAATTTGGTGCTATCGTTACAATTTTCAAGTCCCCAATGTCTGCATGGGCTCATTTTGTTCACGATGCACGCACCCATTCTACGAATTACTGGCATTACGACAATGGAGTGTCATTAGACTATTTCTTCCATCACCCCTCATCAAACTTGTCTTTTTAACCTTCCTCTTTCATTATAATTTTTTTATTCTCTCATTATGCGCTTATTTGTGTTCTGTACTGATGATGGAAAATAGCACGTGTTACGTGGACTACAAATGAGTTTTGTTTCAAGGATATTGTAGAATTAAAAGTTTCAATTATCGCAAATATTTGAGATTAAGAAGCAGCACTTTTTTTTTTTCTCATTTCTTGGAAAGTAAGCGAGATAGCGAGAATTTGGTTGGTACCTTTTTGCAGTGCGGAATGAGACTTTAAAAAAAGTCTCTATGGAAAATTCTCCATTTCCATTATTTTTCGAGATATCATCGAAAAACAAAAGGAACTTTGTTATCGACTCATCTACACTGTTAGAAAAAAATTGAAATTTCATAGGAAATTCGCTGTAAATTTTAATAAACGTGATACTGAATGTTTTTTAATGGGATAATGCTTATGAAATCTATGAGCTTCCGAAGAAATTCAGAAGAATCTATGAGTTTTAAGTAGAATTGAGACGAAAATTCTACAACTCACTTGAATTTTCAACTGAACATGAATATTCAGAATTAAAATGACTTGAATTTTCAATTATTTCTTGAATTTTTCCTATTTTTTCTAAATTTCCAAGAAACAATTAAACTGAAATTTACAAATTTTATTGATATTCAGGCATGAAATTATTTGAAAATCGATGATTTATCCATTTTTCAATGACGTAATTATCTGAAATTTCAGTAGAGATATAACTCGTTTAAAATTTCAGTGATTTTTCACGGAAAATTCAGACAGAAATTTTTAACAGTGTACTCTGAAAAATTAATTGAGGAATTTATTACTAAGCGAGAATTAATTACAATGTGAGTAACTTTCACTTAATTTTTTACGTCAACTTGTCTACTCTGTTGTTATCGTGAGACCTGTCCATAAGTAGTAATGAATTCTTTCGTAATATTGTGAGCTCTTTTCATAGCTGTAGTATCAACATTTTTATTTCCCTAATTCAGGGTGTTTATTGTAGGATGAAGATACGTCAGTATTATCATTGGAACATTCCGTTAAAAACCGGAAAGAAATGTGGAGAAAAAGGGCAAGAATAAACTATCTTATCGCATTTTCTCCATCCGGGCGTCACTCGTTATCGAGAGACAATGATTTCTGTAAAAAAAATGAATGAAATTAGTGACATTGGGAGATTGGGAATGTAGAAAGAAATGTAAAATTTTAGTTAAGGATGATGGAGAGGTACAATCGAGAAAAAACTAAATTTTCATATAAAATCGTTAATAACAATTTATACAAAATGAAATTCTCAAATGTGATTTAGTGAATCGGTGAAGAATGTAATGAGGAATGAAATTAGCGCTAGAAACAATAAATTAATTGAAAATTGAAAATTTGCCATTATTTTTTACATTTTTTTAAATCTTGAAAAATTTGAAAAAATGTAAAAAATAATGTAAAGTTTTCCATTTTCAATTAATTTTTTGTTTCTAGAGCCTATTTCATTCCTCTTTACATTCTTTACAGATTCACTGGATTAGTCTTGAGAATTTCATTTTGTATAAATAGTTATTAATGATTTTATACAAAAATTCAAATTTTTTTCCCGATTGTACCTCCCAATCATCCTCAGAGAAACAATTTTATGAGGCTATTCATTCATTCACTTCATGCCGAAATGAACGTTTGAATAATTCAGTAATGAAGATACAAAACAGGACAAATCGACTTATTTTTGTGATCATTCTCACTAAAAGATACGGGAAACCAAGCGAGATACAACGATTTCGCCCAAATCCTTTTTTATAGGAAATTTAAAGAGCCAAGAGAGAACTGTAGAACAAGAGAGCGTATCTCCAATAGTTACAGACATACACAGAAAAAAATGTTTTCTTAATTTAAGAATGTGCAGTCACTTAATTTAAGAAAGAAAAGTCACTTGATTTAAGTGAGAAAAGTCAATTTATTTAAGTGAGTTTTACTTTCTTAAATTAAGAAAAAAATAGTTACTTGATTTAAGTGAGAAAAGTCACTTAATTTAAGTGACTTTTACTTTCTTAAATTAAGAAAGAAATAGTTACTTGATTTAAGTGAGAAAAGTCACTTAATTTAAGTGACTTTTACTTTCTTAAATTAAGAAAGAAATAGTTACTTGATTTAAGTGAGAAAAGTCACTTAATTCAAGTGACTTTTACTGTCTTAAATTAAGAAAGAAATAGTTACTTGATTTAAGTGAGAAAAATCACTTGATTTAAGTGATAAAAGTCACTTAATTTAAGTGAGTTTTAATTTCTTAAATTAAGAGAGAAATAGTTACTTGATTTAAGTGAGAAAAGTCACTTAATTCAAGTGACTTTTACTGTCTTAAATTAAGAAAGAAATAGTTACTTGATTTAAGTGAGAAAAGTCACTTGATTTAAGTGAGAAAAGTCACTTAATTTAAGTGACTTTTACTTCCTTATATTAAAAAAGAAATAGTTACTTGATTTAAGTGAAAAAAGTCACTTGATTTAAGTGAGAAAAGTCACGTAATTTAAGTGAGTTTTACTTTCTTAAATTAAAAATGAAATAGTTACTTGATTTAAGTGAGAAAAGTCACTTAATTTAAGAATGGCAGGTCACTTAAATTAAGTGACTGCACATTCTTAAATTGAGAAAATATTTTTCTCTGTGTATTTAAAAAAAAAACTATCAGAAAACAAAAAATAGCCCTTTTTTATCCGACCATGACATCAGTTTCATTAACAATTTTCGGCTGTATCATTAACAAATTTCTGCAATGACCGATACAGCCGAAAATTGTTAATCAAAAAATAGACTTATCCTGTTCAAACTCTTCGTTGCCGAATTCTTCAACGAGCCTACGAATGTGTAAAAATACTAGTTGCAATTCCTCTGGTTCATAGGGCCGTAATACAACCGAGTGCTCGCAATCGAAAAATGTCAGTAGAAAGGAGGCCTAAAAAAAAATTTCATACAGAGGTAAAAAAAAATTGGTAGACATGAGGTGAAAAGATGAAGAAAAGAGAAAGGACAGAAGCCGACAGAGAAACGAATAAACAAAAGGACTTTGAAGGACACATTGAGAGTGTCTTTTACACACGTTTGTCCGGTGTTATTACACTTGTCTTCATTCATTTATCTCTCTTATTACTTTCATTTTTTCCTTTCGCTCTTCATTCCCCTTCCAACAGAAAAAAAAAAGAAAAGCGAGAGACACAAATTGCTGACGTGTTTCTTGCGAATTTTCCAAGCACTTTGGCATTATTATTCTCATCCACGGAAACCACCTAACCTAACACAACTCACTGGCTAAAGTATTTTTTTTGTGAGTATGTATGTGTGTGATATCATTGATACAAAACAGAAAAGGTATACGTAATCAGTTGGTAATGAGAGTATTTTATTTATTTATTTTTCATTCATCAATATTGTGATAATGAAATGTGTTTGAAGCACTTACCCAAAAGTAATCAGCAAAATCGACAGTCATGTTGAATTTATCAGACCATTTTACAGTTAATATTTAAGAATTAAATTTTGCTTTTCTTACTATTTATTTATTACTATTAAATGTTATTCCTTGGCGTTTAACCGCGCCCGGAAAGTCTTGTCTCGGTCCCGTTGTTCGTGCGAGGCTTCTGTGTTTCTCTCTATTTCACTTCACTAACACACACACACTAAAAAAACACATTTACACATACACGTTAAACTGCAGCAAACAATTAAGTCCGTAGAGTTACATGCGGACAGGTTATTTTTTTTTTTTTTTAATTATTTCATCGTAAATTTTGACTCGTAAAACCGAGTGGACCTCTGCATACGTTAAAAAAAAAGGAATGAAAAGAAATTCTCAATTTGACACCGCACCTCTTTCTTCTTTAACTATCAGTTTTACGCTACGTACGAGCCGTGCTTCCTGACGGATTCCTTCTGTCCAATGCACACAGATACTAAAACAGATGAATAAAAAAACTACGGGCTAAACGGCGAGACTCTCGAATGCAGAGGAGACGCGAGAGAGGCTCGAGTATCGAAGAATTGCGCCATCTAACATGGAGATTCACTGATTGGTCGAGGCACTTGTCGTCTGTTGGTAAGGGATTTTTTTTTTTTTTTTGAGTTTTTGGAATTTTTGAAGGTTTTTTTTATTCACCATTAATAATAATGGGCTCTTGGATGATCACATTGGAAAATTGAAAGTGTTTTAGATGGAAATTCGGTTAATTTTTGAATATTTGAAGGTTTTTTGGAGGATACTGAGAATAGCAAACATTTTACCATTTTTAGTCCTTTTTTCTTACAAATTAATTGATTTTTGAGAAAATGATAAATATGGACGTGTAGACAAAAAGTTAAAAAACTAAAAGTGCAAATTTTTTCAAATATTTTTATTGCAATAATTTTTTTTTGTTCAAAATCATCAAAAAAATTTTCAAATGTCTGCTACACAGAGAAAAATGTTTTCTTAATTCAAGAATGTGCAGTCACTTAATTTAAGAAAGTAAAACTCACTTAAATTAAGTGACTTTTTCTTTCTTAATTTAAGAAAGTGAAACTCACTTAAATCAAGTGATTTTTCTCACTTAAGAAAGAAAGAGTCACTTATTTTAATTAAAATAAGTGACTTTTTCTTTCTTAATTTAAGAAAGTAAAACTCACTTAAATTAAGTGTCTTTTTTCACTTAAATCAAGTGACTTTTTCTTTCTTAATTTAAGGAACTAAAACTCACTTAAATCAAGTGACTTTCCTCACTTTAATCAAGTGACTTTTCTCACTTTAATCAAGTGACTTTTTCTTTCTTAATTTAAGAAAGGAAAACTCACTTAAATCAAGTGACTTTTTTCACTTAAATCAAGTGACTTTTTCTTTCTTAATTTAAGGAACTAAAACTCACTTAAATCAAGTGACTTTCCTCACTTTAATCAAGTGACTTTTCTCACTTTAATCAAGTGACTTTTTCTTTCTTAATTTAAGAAAGGAAAACTCACTTAAATCAAGTGACTTTTCTCACTTAAATCAATTGAATTTTCTTTCTTAATTTAAGTGACCTGTGCTTTATTAAATTAAGTGACTGCACATTCTTAAATTAAGAAAACATTCTTCTCTGTGTATAGTCTGCTTTAGTATCATTTTTTTTTTAAATATTTTTGGTTCTGGTGGTTTTAATGCAAACACTTGACGGCCAGTGAAAGGTTGCGTTCATTTCCCATCAATTCTTGGGATTTTTGAAGGATTTCCATTTAATTTTTCAATAAAAATTATAGGGGAAGGTGGGGCAATACGGACATAAGGGGTAAAATGGACACATCTGAGTTTTTATGCATATATTATGAAAAAATCTTCAAATGAATGAAAATATTGGAGATGGATTTTTTTTAATAATTCCATCGGAAAGCTGAGGAAATTTTAGTCGAGAAATATGTGCCAGAATTAATTTTTTTCAACTTTTTGAGAATTCGATTTTTTTTGCATTTTTGAGGAGTAAAAGCCTTTCAATTTTTGAGCAAATTCAGTTTTTTGGAGATATCTGTGGTTCTATTGGTCATAGCGACCTGAGACCGATTTCAAATGAAAGGTGAGATCATTTCCCATCGATTTATGGGGTTTTGCATTCAGAAATATCGATTTTTTACATAGTTATAGGACAAAAACCGATGATCATATTTTTTCACAAAAGTTCCCATAACTATCTGAAAAATCGATATTTTTAGATTCAAAACCCCATAGATCGATAGGAAATGATCTCACCTTTCATTTAAAATTGGTCTCAGGTCACTACGACCAATAGAACCAGAGATATCTCCAAAAAACTGAATTTGCTCAAAAATTGAAAGGCTTTTACTCCTCAAAAATGCAAAAAAAAATCGAATTCTCATAAAATTGAAAAAAATTAGTTCTGGCACATATTTCTCGACTAAAATTTTCTCAGCTTTCCAATGGAATCATTAAAAAAAATCTATCTCCCACTGTTCCATTACAATGCCCATTTTGCCCCACGTTCCCCTAACTCTTTTCCACGAAATCTTTTTTTTTCTCCCCTTTTTTTTCAAAAAATGCTCTAAAAAAATGGAGAGAACTTGTAGCGATGACGGGATTTAATCGAAATAACATCATCAAGTTTCAGGAATACTAACAATTAAAAGCGCGCCTACATAAATTTTGAGAAAAACAATCAAATTTTCATTTCTAACATAATCTAATGATATAAAGAGAAGAATCACGTGAACTTCCGATTGATTATTTACCGATATTGATCAATCGATGGAATTTCTCGCATCGAATTTCGGATTTGAGAACATGAAAAAAGGAAAAAACCAATATAACATCAGCTTTCGATCAATCATTTAAAATAATCGATTAATCGATGCTATCGCATACCATTCAATAGTTCCGTTGCATCTATCCCAGTTCGAGTGAACACTTTAGATTGATAATTTTCTAATATCGATAAAACGATGCCGTATCTCGCATTAAATATCGAGATATTGCATATCATTCGATAGTTCCGTTTTACCTCCAAAAAATCGAGAGAAATCAGGATACTGAAAATAGCAGACATTCCGACAATTCTTATAATTTTCATTTTCCTGACAAATAGATTATTGAGAAGTGAATTAAAAAAATGCACGTGCAGAAAATTTGAAAAAACTGAAATCACGAATTTTTAAAATTTTCTTTTATAATAATTCATTTGTTCAAAAAAATGCAAAAAAATTATGAAATATGTTCTAATTTCATTATCATGAAAAATCAAAACTTCAAAGAGATCGGCATCGCCTCCCAAAAATCTTGAAATTTTCGAAAAGTTTTAAAAATCAATTTTCCCTGAAACATATTTATTTCCATCGATTTATTTCAATCCCCCATCCCTTGTGAATGACGAGACCTCAATAATTCACCCCATGAAAAATAAAAGAAATAAAAGATTACATAGAACAATTCTTCATGGTGATAGTAGAAGTAGAGCATTAAAAAAAAAGGAGATAAATAATAAAGATAATATGTTTTTTTCGCATGAATTACCATACCAGCCCTTTACATAACAACAACGAAGTGGGATGAGTGGGTGATTGGCGGCGCGTGACTCATCCGCAAGGGAGCGACAGGTGAAAACCCTCCCTTTTCTTTCGTTTCGCGCACAACCCCCTATCAATGACCTGCGCATATAACAACGGTTTCTCGCTAACGGCGCGTTCACGACACTCACTGAGAACATTCGGACAGTGTACTTAACGTATTTCCCTATTCCAACGAGTTCCATTATCTTTAAAAAAATATTAACGAGAGAAAAAAAATCATTTCAAGACCCATTACGTTTTTTTAATCACGATAATGCCCGCAAATAAGGGTCCAATATTCGCGTCAACGCAGAAAGAAAAACCGGTGAACGGAGGTGCATCTAATAGCAAGAAGAAGAAACAGCGTGTCTGCGTTAAAAGTAAAAAACATTGCAGACAATATTTGGTGAGTGAACAAAAACAATGAACCTTAAAAAATGAGAGAAAGAAAGAGAGAGAGAGAGAGAAACAGGAAAAAATGAATACGTGTGTTTTCATGTATGGAGCTACAAGTTGTAAATAGAAAATGTCTGTTTTACCCCATTCCACCATTCGAGGATGAATACGAAATGGATAACGAACCCTGGAGACAATTACTAGAATTCCAGTGTAATTATTTTTGCTAATCAAAAAAAATTCCTCAAATTTTTCGACAAATGTGTGATTGGAGAATGCGGATTTTATCGTTCTGTTATAATGGCAATTATTCATATGGGTGAATTTTTGAGAGGAAAAAAAAAGATGAAAAAGGGTTTGTTAACCTCACCGTGGGGTTGCATGTCTGAAAATATCCCACGCGCGTCCGAGACCGATCGATCGGAGTGAGGCTGGGGCATGGTTAATTACCCCTTGGCCTAGAACGACTTTGTTTCAAAGTTCCACGACCTTACATGTCAAAATTTATTGCCATAATTCACGATCTCTTTGCTCTTCTATTCAAGCAATTCATACGAGGGTTTTCTATGTGTGTGGTTTATTTGTGTTTTTTTTTTAGAGAGTGTTCACTAAAAATTATTTGGATGAAAAAAAAAATTGGAGGAAAATTGGGCATCTGTGATGTAATTAATTATTAATTTGGAATAATCATGTAAATCGTATTTGGAATGAGAAAAAAATATATTGTTCAAAAATTCTTTTATTGAGTTGACAAAAAAAAAATATCCTGCACATTGGCACAATTTCCCTGATCCCCTTGACACAAGTAGAATTGGCACTGATTATTAGAGAATTGTAGTTGAAGTGATTTCGTGGTAATTTCGTGAAATTAGATGTAATTCGAGTGGATTTTATGAGTAGCTGTATTTTTATGGAGTTGAGCTTTTTTTTTTTTTTTTGGAGTCTTTTGGTGACACAATAGCTAGTATTGATTTTTCCAGTGGACATTGTAGAGTAAAAAAATAGAGAAACAAGTAAAAGAGAGATAAAGAAAGACTGTTTCAGCGTTAATAAGAAAATAAGAGAGAGGAAAGGTCTTCACCTTGCCATTTATCGCGTGTCTGAGGGCTACTTTTCATCAAGGGTAAAGTCTTTGAGATAAACGAGTACGTGTTTCAAGTCTAGTGCCTTTGAAAAATGGTGAAATTTTTATTTTTATTGCTCTACATTGTGTTTTATTTATTCAAAAATTATTCGAAGCAAATTCTCTTTAGTTCCTTTCATTAAATTAATTCCTTTATCATTGATCCAAATTTTATTGGGGGTAGTTTTTCGAGGGATTTCTTTTATCGACCGTTGGTAAGACCATTCTCTGTCAGAGTTAATTTCAAACAGGAAAAAGGCCTGTTACCAACTACAGAGAGTGACGAATTCGCTTGGAGCTTCGAACTTCTTGGCACCGGAAATTCTGAAGACATTCTGGCGCTGTTCCAATTGGCTTCTCAGGATTTTTAACGAAAAAAATTTCCTTGTAATTCGTGACACGTTCTGTGAAACGGAAATCGAATAGGGCAACGACCATTGTCTATTGTAATTTTTTTCTCTAGTCTCTTCAATTTCTCTCTTGAGAAAAAGAAATAGGAGATGAAGATGGGGGTTAAAAGTTTTATCAGCAATTGCTTATTCAAAGGACTGTGGCATTATCAATAATACTCGGACTTTTTTGATTGCTCGTATGGGCGCTTCAAGAGGGAAGTTATTAGTTGTTTGGAAATGACCTATGTTGGCAACTTATAAATTAAAATTGGGTGGTTATATCGACTGCTAAGTCAGCTTAAAGTTAAAGTTGGAGTGGTGAGATTCTATTATATCATTGTACTTTTTATAATCTCTATTTGTTGTTGGCTTGATTGAGTCATGCACTGAGTAAAGAAAAATTGAACCTTTTATTGGAATAAAATTCTATTTATACTATGTAAAATGCTAAATGCGTAAATAAATAAATAAATAAATGAATAATACTCGAAGATGGAAATAAGGGAACAGAGAGAGATGGAATTGAATGGAAAGTTTTGGAAGTACACTTGAATCATCTAATGAGTTTCAAACACTTCCACCAAGTACACACTACGGATTTACAGTGAATGCTTGAGAATCAGCTAGAGGAAAGATTATAATGTATTTCTGGGGTTAAAATGGAATACGTTCCCATGAAATGTGGAACTTTTTCCTCATCGCAGCATCTTCAGATGATCTTGAAGTAGAAACTTTGGGATTAGAAATGATGCATCAATATATTTAAATATTCTTATCTTTTTCGTTCGTGATCAGAATGCAGAGCCCGTGGCTTTTTATTTGTCATCTCGTAGCAGGTGACTGAATACTCACCAGAGGGAGAAACGTCGACTTTGCGGTAGTACATTCGCATATCGACCCTCGACGCGTTTCGTTCCATTCACCACAGAGTTTGAGGCCACTGACAAATAAGAAATTAGAGGGAACGCCCACCAAGTTGGTTTCTGGGAATTTTCGTCATTAGGTATATTAATGAATATTAAATATCCGTTTCTCATTGGATCATCTCATTAAAACCATAATTTACAGTATACTTTGAAATAAACTTACACGTCTTTCCAGGAACTCCTCATTTTCTTCTCTTCTCGTAGAGCTTCCTCCTCTGCGTAGTTCAATGCGCAGAATGTTAAAACATGTCGAAATTTATATTTGAAATGCCGCGCTCTAAAGCTCAATTCTGATTGGTCCACCAAAGAATCAGAGTCCGGAGCCAACCAGGAACTTTAATTCTAGACTGGTCCCCTGTTTTTATTTTTCTGTAATCAAGCGGTTGAGCGGAAAATTCTTGAAAAATTCGATTAAAGCCGTTAAAGGGTTTGATAAACTGTTATATTTCTCGAATGACATATTTAATATATGTTAATAACTATGGAGTTCATGAAGAAATCAAATAAATTTGAGTTTCTTATGCTAAATAAAGTCGTTTGGTGAGCGACGTTGCCAAAAACTCGTTTACACAAGCCCGGGTTATATAGAGTGGACTTGGCAACGTCGCAGCCGAAATCACATGGTATTGCAGAATTCCTCATCATCCGACCAAAGTCATTAGCTCGATTATGGTGACCAGTCTAGGGTTAATGAAAGAATCGCAGGAACTTTAACGACAGAATAACATTATTATGTGTAACTTTATTGAAAGTCTCCTGTTCTGTACTTCACTACCTTTGACCGGGGAAGAACGTCTTTGAGAAAAACCCATCCACACAGTAACAGCACGCCTGGTTTTACTCAGTAGATTCGCTGCGGTTGTACTCAGACCGTCCGACCATTGCTGCCAGTAGAAAAGTGATATATGCTAGTATCGCAGGCCCTCAGATGCTTGAAATAAATAGAGGATTCGCTGCAAAAAGAAACATTGAAAAAAAAAATGAAATATTGAGTCTGTGATCATTTATCGTAGCAGGAAAAATATGCAAATAGAGAAGTTTGTACACAGAGAAAAATGTTTTCTTAATTTAAGAATATGCAGTCACTTAATTTAAGAATGTGCAGGTCACTTAAATTAAGAAAGAAAAGTCACTTGATTTAAGTGAGAAAACTCACTTGATTTAAGTGAGTTTTACTTTCTTAAATTAAGAATGAAAAAGTCACTTGATTTAAGTGGGAAAAGTCACTTAATTTAAGTGACTTTTACTTTCTTAAGTTAAGAAAGTAATAGTTACTTAATTTAAGTGAGAAAAGTCACTTAATTTAAGTGACTTTTACTTTCTTAAATTTAATTAAAAAAAAAAAAAACTTTCTTAAATTAAGAAAGAAATAGTTACTTGATTTAAGTGAGAAAAGTCACTTAATTTAAGAATGGCAAGTCACTTAAATTAAGTGACTGCACATTCTTAAATTAAGAAAACATTTTTCTCTGTGTACTGTATCGTACACAGAGAAAAATGCTTTCTTAATTTAAGAATGTGCAGTCACTTAATTTAAGTGAGAAAAGTCACTTAATTTAAGTGAGTTTTACTTTCTTAAATTAAGAAAGAAAAAGTTACTTGATTTAAGTGAGAAAAGTCACTTGACTTAAGTGAGAAAAGTCACTTAATTTAAGTGACTTTTACTTTCTTAAATTAAGAAAGAAAAAGTCACTTGATTTAAGTGAGAGAAGTCACTTCATTTAAGTGACATTTACTTTCTTAAATTAAGAAAGAAAAAGTCACTTGATTTAAGTGAGAAAAGTCACTTAATTTAAGTGACCTGCCATTCTTAAATTAAGTGACTGCACATTCTTAAATTAAGAAAAAAATTTTCTCTGTGTACAATTCTTTGCTTTACCTTTCACAAACATTTTCCTCAACATTTTCGCAATGCAAATTACAATGCATTAGCACTGAAAACACTTGATAACTAGGGATAAAAAAAAATCCATGTGAAGTTGGAGTGTGAGCTCAATGTGAGGATTAAGCACACAGTGCGGGTACAGGCATGGAAATACGTCATAATGGCAGTGCAAACAGTCCATTGGCTACACCAAAGTTTCATTGAAGAGTGTAACCAGAGATAGAGAGGGGAAGAACGGTTAATGCGGATGTCGAGTGCATATAAAACCGCAGGCAATGTTTCATAGCGCGAAAGAGGCAACTCATCAGTTACTAACAGTAGTAAAGGGAAGCAAAGAGTAATGATGGAATGGGTAGAGGGGTAGGGGTAGTCGTAGAAGTTCACTTTCGTGCAGTACGTGCGTCTCGATGTAACGAGACTAGTGTTACATGATATAAAAACAGCTGTCATAGTTTTTTTTTTTTGTTGCAAATCTGAGAATAGCTTTTTTTGCACCTTTTGTTTTCGTGTTCCACTTCAATTCGAATGATACGTATGGTAATATTGCATTTATGTTATTTCTTTTACCTCTGACGATCATATTTATCTTATTTAATTCAAAAAACCTTCGTGACTTTTGGCTATGAATAAGTGCCTGGTCTCATTTAATTGAAGCCAAGTATCGGATTGTTGGAAATGATTTATTGCTATTCTTCTGACTAAATAAATTGTCGTGAGATCAAAAGTTTCTTGTATTCTTCTTGACTCGAGGCAATTTTTTTCCCGTAATTGGGAGTTTTTTTTTCTGAATTAAAATCATTGAAATATATGTTTTTTAATTCTTCGGGGGAATTGGAGAGGAAAGTTGTGAAAAAAATAGGGAACATCAATTACCAACACGTTTTGTGGACAACGACAATGTTACTCAGATACTTTTTTCTGTCGTCATGAACTACGAAACTTTCCATCCGGTCGGGGGCCTCTAACCCTCGAGAGTTTTCGCACATGAATTTACAGACGAATTCACTGCGCCAACTATCCGCATAGTTTTCGAATTACCCACGCCCTTTTGACTCTGTGCCGACAATAAGTACTCATTAGTAATTCAAGTGACGCGTTATTTGTGAGAAAACTTTGATAAATTAAAACAAAGCTATATCTATTTTTTTTTGTTATGAGATAGGTATGAGCCAATAATTTCTCGACGTTTCAAAGAGAAATTGGGGTAAATAGAAAATTTTTGTACGGATGGCAATGTGGTAAATGGAATGGAATATTTCGGAGACTAATGGAGATATTCCTTTTTCATCTGAATCTCTTTTTATAGAGAATTTCAAGAAGCGCGAAAGAGAATCAATACAAGAAGGGCGCATCTCCATTAATTTCTGAAATATTCCCAAAAAACTATTGAACAATGAGCTCATCTCGTTCTACCCCTTTGCTATTGAATTTGTTTCTTGACCTTAAAAAAATTATGTTTGTTTGAAACTATCCCCTAATTATTCAATTTAACCCTCTGAATGTCGAAATAAATCCTCACTTCGTCATCAACCGAATATTAAAATTCATCTTCTTTTTAAAATTCGGAATTTCCTCAAATTAGCTACTCCTCAAGAAAATAACGATGTCTGTCAATTTCAACAATCAATTTTTGAAGCACACATTTTGCGCGTTGTTGACATATGTACAGCGGTGGCTGGAATACAGACGAGGACACATGTTCTAACCAACACTGTGCCAGTGCACTAATACGATTATCATCTCACATTTGATTGGGCCTGACCTCACTATCGCTCACCCATAGATTCCTGAAGACTTTGACGCTCAGAGGGCTAATCGAGGAATGGCAAAATCAATTTGTCCACATAATTAATCGAATTAAGCCCTGGCGCAAACACCTCTGGACAGAACTCCAAAGCACACGTGGGGTTGGATTGACCCCATTCCATTTTTTACGTGTTATATCTCGAAAAACCATGGCTTTTTCGGAATGCAGATTTTGAGGCTTTTCGTAGATGAAACAGTGTGGTTTCGAATACAATCATTGTTGGTTTGCATCAACTAGTTAATGGTGAGAATATTGATTGAAATTGGATCCATCTCCTGAAATGAGGTGTTTTTAATATTAAAAATAAACGTTGAGACCAGCTGTCTCGAATATTTCTATTCATTTAATCATATTTTAGGGTGAAAAAATGAATTCGCGTCCAGATGACCCCTTTGTGCTTCGAGGGTTGATGCATGAGCGAGAGCATAGGGGAATTGTGAATTTCGATGAGTGGGGATGAGCTTGGACGGTTGCGGGTCGAACTGAAGGAAATGACCACGTGACGTGCACTGTTAATCTGGCCAATCGTGGTGACGAAATAAATGATTAGATGAAACAATTCGAATTTCAATTCTATTTTTCTCTTTACACAGAGAAAAATGTTTTCTTAATTTAAGAATGTGCAGGTCACTTAAATTAAGAAAGAAAAGTTACTTGATTTAAAGTGAGAAAAGTCACTTGATTTAAGTGAAAAAATCACTTGATTTAAGTGAGTTTTACTTTCTTAAATTAAGAAAGAAAAGTTACTTGATTTAAGTGAGAAAACTCACTTGATTTAAGTGAGTTTTACTTTCTTAAATTAAGAAAGAAAAGTTACTTGATTTAAGTGAGAAAACTCACTTGATTTAAGTGAGTTTTACTTTCTTAAATTAAGAAAGAAAAGTTACTTGATTTAAGTGAGAAAACTCACTTGATTTAAGTGAGTTTTACTTTCTTAAATTAAGAAAGAAAAGTTACTTGATTTAAGTGAGAAAACTCACTTGATTTAAGTGAGTTTTACTTTCTTAAATTAAGAAAGAAAAAGTCTCTTGATTTAAGTGAGAAAAGTCACTTGATTTAAGTGAGAAAAGTCACTTGATTTAAGAATGGCAGGTCACTTAAATTAAGTGACCGCACATTCTTAAATTAAGAAAACATTTTTTTCTGTGTAGGATGAACGGATAAATAGTGTCTTCAGAATATTGCAGAATCACAACAAGATCCATTTTTTTAATGAATATTTGTTCTTCGTACTAGGGAAGCTTGAAAATGTTATATTTATTGATATATAGGGTAGACTGGGGCAAAATGGGGTCCGGGGGCCTATGCTTTAAAGTACCCCATTTTGCCCCTGTCTCCCCTAATGATAACTTCCATTTCTCCATAAGAGTTCATGCATTTTGTGTCCATTTTCAATCATTTTTTCCTCAAAAATACAAACAGTTGCCTACCCCAGACTTTTTACAGTTCAATTCTTCAAGGAAGTATCTGACAATGAAAATTTTTTTTACCTCAAATCGAAAATGTTCAACATGCACACATATCCTCAATGTAATGCCTTCGATCTGATGTCTACTTCTTCAGAAGAGAAGAATAATTGCTTAACCATATTTAGTGCTCGAAGTGCTCCTTCCTCGTCCATCTACAGAATATCCTCATTAGATTATCAATCTGGGTCCTCTCGTTACTCGGTAATCAAAACGTCGGTTATCGAGGTGTTTCCTCCCTCCTCTTTTCCCTCATGCAATCAGTTTCCAAGGTAATGCGGTTTATGTGGGTGGATTATACTTGGTTCACTGAGTGCGTTGGCATGTAAGTGATTTTAATTGGAAACTCCACACTCAACGCAGCGCATCTCGTTCTCAAAGAATCTAACGTGTCTTCATTAAAAGTTTCTCACTCTACCGAATATGTTTTTAAATAAATATGGATGGTGTAATTCGTGACATTTTTTGATTTTTTTAATTTCATCAGATTCGTAAATGAATTCACAGTCACGAGCATTTGGTAGTTAGAATGCGGATGGGAAGATTGCTCGAGTTCAAAGGGTAAAAAATCAAAGGGTCACATGAAAAAAATAGGGGTGGGAAGATCGATAACCCCTCGCACCCCAACTCACTGCAGAGGAAGTGAATTTACGGAGGGGAGGAGATAGAGATGGCTTCATTCAAATATCACGAGCACTTTCTCATTTGATCTAGGCAAAAAAAGTCTCTCTCTCTTATTTTTTTTCTCTTCTTTTTCTTCTTGTAAGTGAAGCTGTTTAAATGGGTGGAAAAAAGTGGAATTGTACTGAAGTAAATGGGTTGAGTCAGTGGGAGGCTGTATTATGCATATATACATAGCACTACAGACGAAAAAAAAAAAGAAGAAGTGCGATGCCTTTTCAATTCGGCTGTCGCGTTTCCGTGATGAAAATCTGGCGTGACACTCTCTGAGCAATTTTCCATATTACCCCTACCATTTCCTCCATCTCCCTCGGGCTACGTGATATACTTGTCTATTTTTCTTCGTTATTATTTTTTTTTTATCTTGGGAACATCTTGGAGTCTTCTATCGTTCATTTAATGGCTTGGTTGAGGAGAATAGCCAGTTTTTACTCATTATTGATCGCAATTTTTTTTTCAATGCAGGAAAAATAAGGAAATCTGATTGTTGAATACGAATTTTCGGAATTCAATCTCCGTAAAAGTGTTGAATTATGATATACGATGTGACGTATTTCGGATTAAGCTCCATAAATATGGAAAAAAAAATTGAAAGCTTGCCTAGCAATGTTTTTCGGCTCTCCCTTCTGTTTACTCTCGCCCTTCAAACATTTTACGATCCACCCGGAGCATTTAACAAGCGACCCTCAGAAATATTTCCACTCTGATTTTTCTGCCTGAACTTCAGGCAGTAAGAAGAAAAAAAACACAAAATATCCATGTTATTTCACTAGCCCTCGGCGATGCAATGAAACTACTCATGTACCACAGTGTTAGTCTTGAATTATTCATGAATGTGTGAACAAAGAGTGGGCAGGGGTCACCGGATTCCAATTGAATTGGAATATTTTGGGGGGAGGATGCACTTACAATGTGAAAAAGCCACTGACGTCATTGTTGATAGAAAACTGGCGTCTTTTGTTTTGAAAATATCGCAATCAGTTTTATGAGAATTTTTGGAGAGATGGACTTGAACTTTTTTCGGGAGAGATCATAGGAAGTGTTGGAAGTAGCGGTCTCTGGTGGTTAGAAGTCGAATACACAGAGAAAAATGTTTTCTTAATTTAAGAATGTGCAGTCACTTAATTTGAGAATAGCAGGTCACTTAAATTAAGTGACTTTTCTCACTTAAATCAAGTAACTTTTTCTTTCTTGATTTAAGAAATTAAATGTCACTTAAATTAAGTGACTTTTCTCACTTAAATCAAGTAACTTTTTCTTTCTCAATTTAAGAAATTAAATGTCACTTAAATTAAGTGACTTTTCTCACTTAAATCAAGTGACTTTTTCTTTCTTAATTTAAGAAAGTAAAACTCACTTAAATCAAGTGAGTTTTCTCACTTAAATCAAGTGACTTTTCTTTCTTAATTTAAGAAAGTAAAACTCACTTAAATTAAGTGACTTTTCTCACTTAAATCAAGTGAGTTTTCTCACTTAAATCAAGTGACTTTTCTTTCTTAATTTGAGTGACCTGCACCTTCTTAAATTAAGTGACTTTTCTCACTTAAATCAAGTGACTTTTTCTTTCTTAATTTAAGAAAGGAAAACTCACTTAAATCAAGTGAGTTTTCTCACTTAAATCAAATGACTTTTCTTTCTTAATTTAAGAAAGTAAAACTCACTTAAATCAAGTGAGTTTTCTCACTTAAATCAAGTGACTTTTCTTTCTTAATTTAAGTGACCTGCACATTCTTAAATTAAGTGACTGCACATTCTTAAATTAAGAAAGCATTTTTCTCTGTGTACATTATACATTCAGGCCCAAATTTATGAAGCCGTCGGACAATAGCCACTCTCATGCACTTTCCTCGGAGAATTCATGAATGAGTTTGAATATTAAGAGCTAATGAAAACCTTCTACACATTTTCTTCTTGATGGCAAAATCATTGTGCACGTTGTTTGATGAATCTTCGAAACGAGTATTTAGGAAAAAATGATAAGAAAAATTTTTTTTAGAGGATTCTATGATCTGCAAGAAAAGTCTCTTGCCATTTTCCCCTAAATCCAATAATTCCTGAGATATTCTCGAAATAGTGGAAAGCTGATGCAAAGAATTCTTTGAGAATGCGAATATCTCTGGAATGAATAGGCTGAAAGAAACGTGCCAAGTGACTTTTTTTATATGAAAATGTTCAACTCTACAAAAATAGTTCTTTGACGCATCTTTCTTTCACGGTTATCAATATATGAAGTAAATGTGAACTTTCCGCTTTTCACTAATTCCCAGAAATTCGATAGTTATAGGATAGTGGTAAAATAAGAGTGTGAGAGATGGAGCTATCAGAAGTTTCAGTATCCACAATTTGTAGTAACTGCCCATGAGTCAGGATCCAGCCGTGAGACGGCTTGAATTTCTATACTGGTAGTGATAATTGCCTGAAAGAGGATAAAATACCTGCAAGGATGCCGAAAAATTTTCACCCTGGGCGGTCTTGAAAGGAACTCAACACTTATTTTTTCCGGAATTTGATTCTCTTAAAAAATTTATTAATAAAAATTAATTTATTAATAAATTCATTTGTTTTGCACCACACTTAATACTTTCGATTTCAAGAAAACCTTTGAACCATTGGAATTGATGAAATCGTCAGGAATATTTCCGGTTAATCATTGAAGTGATGCGTATATTGCGAGCACTGGAACTCCGTTGCTTCAACAATCTGAATGAATAATTTACAGTGCTGCGAGAGAACAAAGAAAGACAATTAGAAGAGAATGGACGAGAGGAAGCTACAGCGGAAAGGGCTACCCATGGTTGACAGGAGATGGACGAAACAGCTGCTTCTCCATTCACTGCATGATTGAGTTTTCCATAAGCATTTTACCATAACGAAGAGACGAACACTCGGTGTTCAACCGATCGACCAGGTCGTAGACGAATACTTGCCAGATCGCAGGAGTTTAGTGGTATTGCACATGCGCCGATATATCGATTTGCAGTGGGCCCAAAGTGCAGAGCAACAAGTTCACCGATAATGAAACACTTTATTGATGGCTCTTGTCGAGGCACCAATTGACGGAGTTGATATTCAATCCAATTAATTTCAGTTATTACATTTTTGTGACTCCACATTCGATCCATGGAAAATACCGAGGTCGAATGACGATTGGATTGTCGATTGTGGAACCTCTATTATCTCGATGAAAATTGTATTATTAATTTAAAGTAGTATGATCGTGAGACAGTTGAGTCGTTGAGTGTCTGAAGGGAGAAAAAAGGGAAAAATACCAAAAAATTATTATTTATGATTGAAAACCTTCTTCCCAGCTCTAAAGACGAATTTGAAGAAGGATTGGTGAAGTATGATCTTCTACGTATACAAAGAAATCTGAATCCTAGATTGGAGACTCTAAGCGATCTAAAGACTTTGGTAGATATCCTGCCGTGTTATTCCGGCTGCGACGTTGCCGAATCTCCTCTACACTGCCCAGGCGTGCTCACCGAGTTTTCGGCAACGTCGCCTACCGGACATCTTAATTTAGCATGAGAGGAGTTTTGCTAGCTCTTCAAATTTATTTCATATCTGTCTTAAGTTTGCAGGATATCAGTCCAAGAATATAATCGTTTGTTAAACACTTTTTTTTTTTTAACAAAGTTTATTTTTTTTATAGGTTACAATATTTTCAAGTATATACAGGGTTCTTATTTGAAATAAACATGTTTGGAACAAAAAAATTATAATATGTATCGTTGTGATTCTCAGTCGCATGGCTTTTGAAGCTCTCAAGACTATATAATATTGTGCAGTTAATAGTTGTATTTATATTGGTTTTGACATAGGTTGTGGGAATTATTTTATTGTCTTTGCTGAAGATTAAGGAATGGAAAAGCTGGTACCTTGACCCTGGTACCGTAAAAACCATTCAATTGTGTTTGTTAAACACTTCAATGAATGAAGTCAATTCTGTCAGAAATTTCTGCTTAACCAATTGATCACAGAAAAATAAAAAAAGTGGAACGCGTGGATATTCTCATAAGATAACCAGTCTAGGGTTAAAGTCCTGGTGATTTCCAAAAATTCAGTAACTCGCTTCAGAGTCCCACAATTTGATAGGATATTTTTGCATCTAGCCACTCTTCCTCCTTGTCCACATCTGATCCAAACAATAACTCGTACTCTAGAATAATATCGCCTGGAGGTAGAAACTAGCGGGGAAATGATTGGCTACCAGTAATATTGAATTATCCCGCATTCATCACAAAACGGTTTTGATTATTGCACAATATCCGGTGGTATGGCCGGGTAATGATTGCCGCATCAAGTCAGCTATTTCTCGAATATTCTCGGGGGGCCAATTCTTATCGAGTCTAATGACCTGTAAATAATTCAACGTTAACAGAAATCTGAAATCAGCTCCTGGAACATGCTCTAAACGTGTCCTCTGCTCATAATTTTGGAAAAAAGCAAGATTGTTACACAGAGAAAAATGTTTTCTCAATTTAAGAATGTGCAGTCACTTAACTTAAGAATGTGCAGGTCACTTAAATTAAGAAAGAAAAGTCACTTGATTTAAGTGAGAAAAGTCACTTAATGTAAGTGACCTGCCATTCTTAAATTAAGTGACTGCACATTCTTAAATCAAGAAAACATTTTTTTCTGTGTAATCTTTCAACAATGAACGAAGTGTTGTGACAGGCAATTCCTAAAAAATTCAGTCCCCTTTGTATTTCAATACAATACGCAGCGAGTATTCCAAATGCAAGAGAGTACCCATTACCATGAAGCTGTATTACTCCATCTATAGAACTGTGTTGAAACAACTAGGGGAAAAAACGAAAAGGCAAGGTCTTTTCGTTTATTCCTGAGCATTGGTATTCGGTGGATTTTCGCCCGTTTTTCTGCTTAAAGCTCACAGGGAAAAACAATGCTGAACTGGACTTATAAAATATAGCATCCGTATCTCGAGGTTACGTCATTCGTTCACCGTTTCGATACGGGCTTTATACAGAGCACTTTAAATTAATGCTTTTCCTGTATTTTCAGAGCTTTCAGTCAGCGGATAACGACATTTTTCTTCAGTACAATAAAAATACTTTGATATTGCGTTTTATGAGATTGAATCGCTCGATTCTTTCACTCTTGAAAATCAAATTTGAACTGGTTACCGATATGACCATGATTTTATAGGAAATAAATTCATTTACTCGATCATAATATATCGATGGGTTTCACAATTATCGGATATTTTCCGATAATTTCATTGTGTACCCACAAGAGGAGAGAGTCTTTCAGGTTAAATTGCTAAATTTATCCTGCGTAGGGAAACTTGAGCGAAGCATCCGACTAATTTTGAAGCTCGCGGGGTATTTACTGGATTTCTTTTTCTCTTCAAACCACAGCTAACAAAATACCGGAAGTTGACGTCGCTCTAACGCAACGTACATATTTATCGTTCAATTATTCGACCTCGCAGCTTCCACAAGGCTGAATATCCATAATTCCTAATTTTCGTCAGTACACTTGAATCAAATGGAATTTATTTGAAAACCTGTAAATTAATCCTCGTGGTGAGAAAAGAGTTCATTAGTTTCAGATAAACTCCATTTGATTCGCGAAAAATCTCTTCCGAGTTCTTCCTCACTCAATCTCTCTATGAGAAGCTCTAGCGCATCTCCTGATACTATCGATTAACTCAGAAGAATAGGATTGGACCAAAAAAAGCTCGTGTGAAGTGAAAAAGCGAAAAGCTGAGAAGTAACATTGGAGTTATCAAACACTTCAAGAACTGAATTAATACTGCAGTCGATTTTCTGTATGTGGCCAGTCTCAAAATGTCCGTTCCCCTCATTTGAACGTTTGATGGTTCCACCACCAATGAACGGAAATGGATTTTCTAAATATTCTCTGTATCCTATACATATCTGCAACGAGGTTTTGTCACATTCTCTTCGAGTGTTCGCATAAATCGAGTATGTTTCTTTCAAATTATTATTATTATTATTATTATTTTATTGCTTACAAGGTACAAAGTCCCATAGCAAGGGGGTAAATACAAAGTATAAAAATAGAATCTGCAAAATACACAAAGATTTCTGATTATAAAAATACATTAGCTCAATTCACTATAAAAATTTCTCATTGTTAATCTATTTTTGGTTTTTTCTTTATTTTTCTTTTTTTTCTTTATTATTACTATTATTCCAGTAGCTTGCTTTTATGCTCAAATATACCAGTTAGAAATTTGAAGAGCCTTTTACACTCTATATGAGAGATGTTTGCTAGGTAGCTGTTTAATCCCTCTTTTTCTATCATTGGGTTAGCTGATAAGAATTCCTTTCGATCTTCTGTAAAAGCGCGACATTTCGTTTCTTTCAAATATCAATATATCACATCATCTCACAGTCAAAGTGGCGTAAGTGCTATCCATATACATAGCACTTAGACTACTTTGTTCCTAAGGTCATGATATCCTTTCTAAAACATACATTGTGCAATTTAGCCGAACTTTGATAAGTCGGATTGAAATCCTGTCACGCCTCAACTTCATTAGTTGATAGAAACCACGAGTTGCGTGGGATTATCTGAAATATCCGTTAGAACGATAGGAAGACAAGTTACCTTCTTGCGCCACAATTGAGGTTTAATTATCCAAGCGTAGATGAACCAAAAATAAATGTTCTGTGTTAAAATATCATGCATAATATATTACATTTCCTGCCAGTGAAAAAAAAAAATTCATAAATAACTCTTTCCATCGATTTTCAATTTTTGACTTGTTCTGAATATTTTCGTGTCTGGACATTTTGTCGTTCTCACTTATTGGCGTTTTGACTTCTCGGCTTTTTATACATATTCGAATCTCCATTAAAACTTCATTTTAGCAATATGAAAAGCATAATTAACTTTCTTTGCCGAATTTTCACTTTTTATCTGGTTCTGGATATTTTTTTGTCTGGACATTTTTTAATTCTGTCATTTTTTCATTTCACGACAATTAATAGAAGCAATCATTCACTATTTGAGAGAAGAAGAATTTCTCTGTTCCTTTTGACAAATGATGACGCATGACAACATACATAAATATTGGTCAGGCTCAAGGCCCAATTCGCAAGTTATAATCTAGCTGATTCAAAAATTAAAAAACTATTCATTCTATGAACAAATTCACTATTTCCAATTCGTGCAATTATCTCATATTGATTAAAATTCTGGAGTTAATTTTCAAGTGTCTCCGTCCACGTTCATTCTCCATCGAAACAATCATAGTTGTATATAAACGCACACAGAACAGTAATTCAAGTTCAAGTTCAAGCGATTTTATTAACATACCGTCGTCTTACACAGAGAAAAATGTTTTCTTAATTTAAGAATGTGCAGTCACTTAATTTAAGAATAGCAGGTCACTTAAATTAAGTGACTTTTCTCACTTAAATCAACTGACTTTTTCTTTCTTAATTTAAGAAAGTAGAACTCACTTAAATCAAGTGAGTTTTCTCACTTGAATCAAGTGAATTTACTTTCTTAATTTAAGTGACCTGCACATTCTTAAATTACACAGAGAAAAATGTTTTCTTAATCTAAGAATGTGCAGTCACTTAATTTAAGAATGTGCAGGTCACTTAAATTAAGAAAGAAAAGTCACTTGATTTAAGCGAGAAAACTCACTTGATTTAAGTGAGTTTTACTTTCTTAAATCAAGAAAGAAAAGATCACTTGATTTAAGTGAGAAAAGTCACTTAATTTAAGTGACCTTTACTTTCTTAAATTAAGAAAGAAAAAGTTACTTAATTTAAGTGAGTTTTACTTTCTTAAACTAAGTGACTGCACATTCTTAAATTAAGGAAACATTTTTCTCTGTGTAGAGTCAAAGGGCCGTAAGTCTAGTGTATAAGCATAGCACTTTCGCCTCTTTATTTCTAAGGCGACGATACAATACAGATTCCATAACGAATATTATTTACAGTTACAGCTAGACAATTATTTACATAGTTTCAACCCATGGGCTTTTACTTTAAGTGATCTTGTGGTTTTTGTGAGTCTAGTTTCGGGATTGGCATCCACGACATTTGGAATAGGGAAAAATTCAGAAAAAGAAAAAATCCTATCATGAGAATTGTAGTTAAATGTAATATGCTAATAGTTTTTCACAGTGGCCAGATTCAGAGCGGCCAGTTAGGAAAAAACAGATGCGGATCCTACTGATAAAATCCATGACTAAATTAGCCATAACGGTATAATAGTGGGGGGACTGTATTTCTCGGAAACATATTCCCCTACAGCTATAGAGTGGATACTTTCAGAGTCGACTGTATTTTGAATAGACGGCCCCTCGGAAGTGACGCTAAGCTCGATCCATCGTCCTGCAAGAGTGGAAAGGGCGTGAAGAGATAGAAAAAACTGTGCTATTGCACCCTCAATCGGCGATGCATTGAGAAATGTCGCGAATGACTATAGTATATTCTCAAATGCAAAGAAAGTTTCAAGAGTCTTCCTAACCTGCAATCCCACCCCGTGACATTTTCATCCAATTTTTCTCAAATTCATTCGTTCTCGTCTACTTGTTTTCTTTATAATCAGTTTTTTTAAATTACTTGTTCAACGTCGTCATCTTTATGCTAAGATCATGCCAATCAGCGATAGAAGGTCATGGTGTGTCTGTGGACAAAGTACTTGTAAATAATTTTACAGTGGTGCTTGTATCATTTGGTAGAGGCTAGAATTCGAACTCGGAGCTTTGAATTAGCAATCTGACACTCTACTGAACGAACCAGGGTTCGATAAAATTTAATTTTGTCATTTTATGCCCTGATGTGTCTGTGGACAAAACACATGTAAGAATATTACAATAGTGCTTATGCAAATCGGTAGAGAGCAAGTTTTGAAGGTAGTGACATCATTTAAACTGTATTGACTCAGAGTCTACTAAGGATAGAGCGGGGCGAAATGATACAGGTATTTTTTCGAAAGTGAAGGGCTTCATAAAAAATAAAAAATAAATCATGCTACAACATGTTTCCATTGACGCATGATTTTTTTCAATTTCTTCGTAAAAACCCTCATCCTCCAACAAAAAATCCAAATCATTCTGCCCCAATCTCCTGTCGTAGT
This sequence comes from Aleiodes alternator, assembly GCA_963921955.1. NCBI lineage: Eukaryota > Metazoa > Arthropoda > Insecta > Hymenoptera > Braconidae > Aleiodes > Aleiodes alternator. The sequence continues at coordinate 1,337,590 of OY998110.1, read as the reverse complement.
ATCTACACACAGCCACAGCATCTGGCTTGTTCCAATGCCCGACAGCTAATCGACTGACACGACACCCGGCTGGGAAATTCCAATAGGGGTTAAGTGACGGATAGATTAGGAAAGCGCCTTGAGTCGCAGAGAGTTTGAGAAAAACAATGTTCTAAACTCTGATCGGAAATCCCTATTATTTCCGGATGCCAGTTTGGTCTAGCCTCGAGCAATTTCCGTTCAAGAATAATCATTATATCGATGCGAGGCAATTGCTCGAAAAAATTCAAAAATGCATTGAATCTATCGAGAATTTGGAGCTACAGTTGTCCTAATGATGCACCACCTCTTTCTCACTGATTCTCTCCAATTCAGAAGTACTTAGCCATCTCCAGATGCTCTGCGTTTTAGCAGAGTACCATTGGAATCGATTAATCTCAATTTCTGCCTCATAAATTTACACTATCAAATGCTCATTGGCTCCTTCCGGATCGAGAACAGAGAATTGTGTTATACCCAATTCGTCCCAAAAAAAATAGATGAAGGCCTATCGACTGTATTATCTACAGTTATCCATGATAAGTGGCTATTCGCCGCAATCCGTAGAAAAGGTTACCAGAGGCGTCGCGACGCCACGGCGCCGCTTTCGATGCTGGCGCTAGGCTTACCCTCTCTTCCATCTCATTCTATCTTTTTTCCTCTCCTCCAATCTCTTCCATTCGGTCCCATCTGTTTCTCTTGTCTATACTGTGTACTTCTTCCGGATTTCAGCATCACAGTCCTCTAGTATGTGTACCAAGCGCCTGGATTCATGATAAAAATGAAGAAATTCAGAGAGAAACCCAATGTGTAGTCTTGCACATTATTTCTATTTTTTCTTTTTCATTTGTGAACAAAAAATGGGGGATTTTCTTTCACTTGTTTTTTTTTATTGTATTTATGGAAATAAACATGCAGGCTTACATAAAAATTCCTGAGAATATAGCAAAAAGAAATAATAATGAAATAGGTGAAAAATAAAAATAATGAAAAACATGTGAAGTTGAAGTAGCAGTAAATTATTCTGAAGATGAGGGGAATGAAAATAATTATAATGTGAAATAATGATATTGAAATAAAGGATTTATTCATGAATTGTGAGAGTACAATGCAATGAAATTTATATGACTATAACACAATAAATTCATTGAAATTGCATTTAATATTTTTGAATGAAAACAGAATAATACGTTTGAAAACTGGAAATTTTGCTGATTCTTAAACTTTTCAAATTATCAGGAGTTCAAAATAATTGACGCTGAGTAAATTTGTTTTGACGGATTTCATGAATTAGTCAGGCAAAATGGGTCACCACGAATAACATTAGAAATGTAGAAATTTTCATTTTTCCTCACTCATTTTAAACGAAACTATTATCTCGACCGATTTGCTAGTTGTTACCAGGATAATTAGATTTCTCCATTAACGAGTTTTCCATAATTTTCATTAACTCCTCATGAACAATTATTCACTTTAAAAAAAATGAACCAAAAAAGTATTTACAAATAAAGATGAAAAATAAGGAAAAAAAAATCAATAGCGATGAATGGTAGCCAAGAAATTTGTCGTGAAAAGAGACACGAAGCTGGAGAGCACAGAGGAAATTCACTATTAAACACCTACAGAAGGGTCGGCTCCAGGTTAGAGAAAAGAAACAGAAGAACCAAGAAAAGAAAGGCCAAAAGAAAAATAATAAAGAAAAAAAAACGAGAAAAGGCCGAACAAATAAGACGGAAGAGAATGGGAAGGAGTGTGTAGCAAGTATACGAGTATTACGATCCATCGTGGAAGGGAGAAAGAGAGATAGAAGGAATATACGCACGATGAAGAAAGAGAAAACGACTGGTGTATAAACCAAATGCGATGGTGAAGGGATGGGAAAGTGGGGGGGTGAGTGTGAGGGGTGGGTTGGTTATAGCATTTGAGTGAGAGAGATGGAAAAGATTCGCCGAGTACATTGCGGACTATCGACCGGTACTAGAGCGCTTGCGCTTGGAGCCAGTCTGGTGTACCGTTTTTACCCTCTCGCCACCCTCTGCCTAGCGCCTTGCCGGCGACACGTCGCGACGACGTTCGTAACACACAGAGTGGTTACGACGACCAGTGCCTGCCACGTATACGGTTAAAGCACAACTCCACGATAATTTATTTCATTAATTTATTAGTAATTAAGGATTAATACTAAATAATAGACAACAAATTAATTGATTAACGTGAGAGAAGAATTTTTTCGTAATTTTTTGAAATTATTCAGATACATGAGGAAGTCTGTGAGGGCACAGAGCCGGTTGAAAAATTGAGGAACACAATTTTAGGAAGCCGGGAAGCACTTGTGAGTGACATTGAAACAATAGTGAAGTACAATTTAAATGAAAATTTGAAGAATAATGAAGTGGATGGGATTGATGTAAGGAGGTAAAGAAAGGGGGAGAATTTATGACGTGATCACAGACGACATTACGAGGGCCTGTTACAAAGCAATTTTGACAGGGTTAATCAGAGTGCTGTAACGGAGTCTCAGGAAGGTGTGCTTACACGCAGTGAGGAGAATAGTGGAGTTCTTTTTTTTTTCCTGTTTTTCGGGTTATTTGAGGAATAATTATAGTGGCGGGAGAGAATTAATTTGGGGAGGTAATACGGATTGAGAGTTTCGGAGGAGATAATCGGCCTGAGGCCTGACGTTTACCACGTAACCGGCGTCCGTCGGCCAAAAGGCCGTGTCACTACTGTTCCACTGCCCCACACACAAACGCGGCCTCATGATTGGTTCATTCTGGAACCTGTGCCGTGCGTGCCCCTCAATGCCGATTGATAAGGTGAGCTCAATCATTTCGTATTGTTCAAGTATTTATTTATGTAAAATGCTCCAATTTTATGGAAAATGCGAGATATCATCGGACTTTTGCAGCTGCACATGTTGAAGAGTTGAAGAGTTTCTCGATTTTCTTTTTTTCTAAAAATGCAGAATCTGCAGGAAGAAAAGTTTTTTTTTTGTGAACCTTCGCAGGTTATTATTATCACTGAGAATTATTCAAAGCACAAATACTTGATGCTTGAAGTGGGTGCGGCTCAGCCATTTTTTTTTCCTGTTTTTTTTTCTCCTCTCTGCTTCACACAACTTCAGCAAAAAGGACGAAGCGTACGGTACGAGAGAAACCGAAGGGACTAGGTTCCACAGGGGGTTACGTCACTCCACCAAAGTTCTACGTTTTTCTCCCCTATTTTACTTTCCCCACTCATGATTCTTGTTATCCAACATTCAGAAAATGGCTATTTCGTGGATAGAATTTCTCGTCTACACTGCGTCACTGCAAGTTGTAAGTGATAGCTATAGTTTGAACTAAAGAGGCACCAAATGAATTTCCGGAGTAGCCGAATCACTGACATCCGCTTCATAGAATTCATATTGAAATTGTGGAAATGATGAATTTGATATGATTCAAAGTAGTCCTCTTACTTCGCTGTGACGGGCCATCACTGAGTGTCGTCAAATTAAAGTGAAGGAGTAAGGTGATGAGGGGTTGGGGAAACGAGTTGAGACACTGCGGTTAATTTTTGTCATGGCACGTAAATTGTCTTTGGCAATTGGCTTACTCGCCGGTTGCCAGGCCGCCAGTATATGTACTGCATAAGCGCACGCCCTATCACTACCCCTCTTTCTCAGTCTGTCTCCCTGCCATGGCCAAGGGGTTTTCCAATACCACGACAAACTTCCATGAATACACAGAAACTACCTCTTGACTATATGCAAGTGTGTGCTCTGCCAAAGCCATCAACCTTCCTCACACTCTTGGCCCACAAGGTACTGCATTCACCTGAATATCATCACAGGTATTAACGTATGCTAAAACTCAGTTATTGCATGGCATTGCGCCACCATTTGACTGTCTTATCTCTTCGTATACAACTTGCAAATATACGAAGGTGTGCACATTTTGACGCTCAGCTATTCGACTATCAGATTTAGTTTACGATCAACTGACTCCAATGTGCGGGCTATTCCCTTCAGCCCCCACCCCCTCCTCCCCATTCCTGTTATGATGTAGATATTACGAGGAACTTGGGGTTGTGTGGGTACTGTACAGGCCAATGTTGCGGGACGTGGGGCATTACGTCATCCAGCGTCGGAAGGGCAGACCCGGAAGAGCCAGATGGCTCACAAATTTTTATTACTTATCGATTGTTCGTACGCTCCGTTGGCTCATATTCTTATGCGAAAAAAAATACTCGCCTCTTTTCAATTTTTTTCTGCCAATTTCTTGGAAATATACGTTATTCCGAATTCAATTGTTTTTTTTTTATTGTTAGTTGAGAGACTACTTGGATATTTCTCAATCAAACTATCTTTGAGATTATTTCCAAATGGGATATCTCGGGCATTCATCGAGATAAGCCCTTTTCAACTTTACCTTTTTTTATTAATTCAAAAGGCTCTATGGGAAGGGAGTACCTTTTGTGCAGACTATTTTGAGAGCTATACAAAAGGATTGGAGTGAAGTTGCCCTATTTCAGGAACAAAAAAATGAACTTGTTTTATCTTTTCACAAATGAATAATTTGTCAATTTTTATAATTTCCGTTATTTTATTTTTGATTCGATAATTATGGATACACTGTTAAAAATTTCTGGCTGAATTTTCCGTGCAGAATCAGAGAAATTTTAAACAAATTTTATATCTACTGAAATTTAAAATTTTAGATAATCGCGTCATTAAAAAATGAACAAATCATCGATTTTCAAATAATTTCAGGCTTGAATATCAATAAAACCCGTAAATTTCAGTTCAGTTATTTTTTGAAAAGTTAGAAAAAATTGGAAAAATTCAAGAAAAAATTGGAAATTCAAGTTATTTTAATTCTGAATATTCATGTTCAGTTGAAAATTCAAGTAAGTTGTAGAATTTTCGTCTCAATTCTACTTAAAACTCATAGATTCCTCTGAATATTTCCGGAAACTCACAGATTTCATAAGCATTTTCCAATTAAAAAAAATTCAGTATCACGTTTATTAAAATTTTCATCGAATTTCCTATAAAATTTCAGTTCTTTTCTAACAGTGTAGTTATGAGTTATTACTCATAATCAATTCCTAGCACAATTCGAGCTGCAAATATTGGAGAAGCACTACTTTTATCAGTTTCATGGCCAGATTTTTGAATACCTTAATTTTCTGAACAATTTGACAATGAAATCTTGAACTTTCCCGATTTCAATGAACTTGAAATTGTTATTCTTCGTTAAAATCCAAAAGACACGTATTTTTTTATCGATGGAAAATTATTTCTAGTCAACAAAATTACTCCTCAAAGCTCAGGCCTACACAGAGAAAAATATTTTTTTAATTTAAGAATGTGCAGTCACTTAATTTAAGAATGTGCAGGTCACTTAAATTAAGAAAGAAAAGTCACTTAATTTAAGTGAGTTTTACTACCTTAAATTAAGAAAGAAAAAGTCACTTGATTTAAGTGAGACGAGTCACTTAATTTAAGTGACTTTTACTTTCTTAAATTAAGAAAGAAATAGTTACTTGATTTAAGTGAGAAGAGTCACTTAATTTAAGAATGGCAGGTCACTGAAATTAAGTGACTGCACATTCTTAAATTAAGAAAACATTTTTCTCTGTGTAGAAGAGATATTTTTGAATTTTTACATACCTGCAATTCGCATGATTGAATGGACCAACAGTATCATTTTCAAGATGAAAAATTATGAAAAATCGCATTGTTTTCATTCAATTATTCAAACTACAAGCATGTGCAACTTCAAAACCACCTCTTTTGTTCCTGAACTTTAAAAAGTACTTTCACTGACTAGAAATGTTTTTCCGCCACCAAAAAAATACATGTCTCTTAGATTTTGCGAAAGAAAAACATGTCTCGAGTTCACCGGCATCAGAGATGGACACAGGAAAAGATTTTCTTGTGAGACTTTTCGTGATACGGTGTAGTGATCCTCCAATAACAGCTTTGGATTCTTACTGAGTCTCTGCAATTCAGACATTTTGATTCAGAGAGATCTTGTCCCCATGAAAATCCGGCATTGTGCCTTAATGGAAGAATCCATTATGAAAATAAACAAAAGAAGAGTTACAAAAATTGTAGAGTGACGTTTGCTGTAAATACGAATTACACTGAAGCAGTCTCTGCCCGAGCGCACTTGCACAAAATTGTACAGCACCGAGCTTTGAGGATTACCACCCATTTTCCTAGAATCACTGCAGTGTAGAACACATAGTCTACTAAAAACTAGGGAAAATTGCTGGTGATTCGTACATTTGGATTTTACTGAATTCGTTGAAGTACCTACAATCATGCGGCAGTTCCTCAGGGATTTCTGAATAATTGCCGTTTCTTTTCTTGATTAATTATCTCTTCACTACAATTTCCCAAGTGATTAACGTCATCACAATTTCCCGTTTGGAAAGGAGGAAATTCAGAATTTAGTCATTTCGAATTTTGTAATGTCGATTTGGAGGATTACCAGATCTTCCAATTCTCCCATTTTCGTTTAATCTCTTCTAATTATTTTATTCGAGCCAGGGAAATTCACTAATTGTGAGAATTGGAAAAAAATTCAGAAGAGAGCACTCTTTACTGGTGAATTTGGTGAACATTGGTTCTTATGAACTGGAAAGATCTTTAATTTTCGCATTATTTTGAAGTCTCATCTAGGTGCCCAGAACATCGTTAGATACTCCGTAGATTCGAGTTCTCTGTGTTTGCCACTAGACTTTTCAAACTAACAGATACCTCGCTCTTAATGCTCCTGATACTCACTATATTAATTGAAATGGTGGTACTGAAGCGCATTGTGACGTCAAGAGTGCTCGAAAACTGGAATTTAACTTTCGTTCCAGCGATTATGGCTGAAACCAACACCAGTACACAGAGAAAAATTTTATCTTAATTTAAGAATGCGCAGTCACTTAATTTAAGTGACATGCCATTCTTAAATTAAGTGACTTTTCTAACTTGAATCAAGTGACTTTTCTCACTTAAATAAAGTAACTATTTTTTTCTTAATTTAAGAAAGTAAAAGTCACTTAAATTAAGTGACTTTTCTCACTTAAGTCAAGTGACTTTTTCTTTCTTAATTTAAGAAAGTGAAATTCACTTGAATTAAGTGACTTTTCTCACTTAAATTAAGTGACTTTTCTCACTTAAATCAAGTGACTTTTTCTTTCTTAATTTAAGAAAGTAAAACTCACTTAAATCAAGTGAGTTTTTTCACTTGAATCAAGTGACTTTTCTTTCTTAATTTAAGTGAACTGCACATTCTTAAATTAAGTGACTGCACATTTTTAAATTAAGAAAACATTTTTCTCTGTGTAGACTGCAATGAATATTCAGTTAGTTGATGTCTCATTATTTCAGGAGTGAAAAGGTCAAACTGGGAAAAATCCTTCATTCTTGTGATCAATCTCAATGAAATATAGCGGAAACTCAAAGAGATACACACGTTTTACTCTGAATTTTTTTTGTAAAAAATTTCGAGAGCTGCAACGACGAATTAGGGCCAAAAGGGCCTGTCTCCATTAGTTTTCGGACTATTTTCAACAAAATCAATGACAAAAAAAATGTACTTGCGGTGAAATAGGACAAGTTTTATGTTTTCCTAATGATATTATTAAGAATTTCTCAGAAATTAATGGAGATACGCCGTTTTTATAATTATTCATCTTATAGGAAATTTCGAGAGCTGCAAATATGGATTAGGGTTAAATCTCCATATTTAGTTTCTAAAATATTTTTTAAAAATGACAGGAAGGCGTATCCTTCTTCACTGTTTCGAAACTGTAGATATTGAGAAGACAATCTGAATTTCATACCATAAAGATTCAATCCTTTAATTTCCAAGGATCTCCAAACATTTTTGAAGGACGTTGCAAAGCCACAGAGCCGTTCTGCTTGGCTCATTCTCGAGGCATTGAGAATAAAAACTATTTTTCACCTTGATGGAATTGTTTCAACATTTCTCAAGATCTAAATGCTCTGAATGGCTCAGTGGAATCTCCTCCACGGATCTCGAAGAATTCTTCGTTTTCTCCAGTACATCTATCATTCTGGATTTTCGTCTTTCATTTTAGTTCGTTAGTGAAAAGGTAAAGTAGGACAAATCGACTTATCTTTGTGATCATTCCCAAGTGAATATCTCCGAAACTAATGGAATACGCCTTTTTCTACTTTAATCCTCTTCTATAGCGAATTTCATACACTTGCACATACATGCAAACAAGATGGCAAACACTTGAGACACAAACACGCCTCATCTCTTTCTTCTTTTTCATTCTTTCGATCTTTCCTATTGTTACGCGTATCTTCCTTAATTCTCTTTTTGTGTGGATTTTTCCATATCACACGATATCCTTTAATACGAATCCAATATTCAGTTCAGGGAGAGTGATCAGGAAATGCGGTAGTATCTCCCGTCAAGTACGCGACCATCACCTAAAGAAGTGTACACAGAGAAAAATGTTTTCTTAATTTAAGAATGTGCAGTCACTTAATTTAAGAATGTGCAGGTCACTTAAATTAAGAAAGAAAAGTCACTTGATTTAAGAATGTGCAGGTCACTTAAATTAAGAAAGAAAAGTCACTTGATTTAAGTGAGAAAACTCACTTGATTTAAGTGAGTTTTACTTTCTTAAATTAAGAAAGAAAAAGTCATTTAATTTAAGTGAGAAAAGTCACTCAATTTAAGTGACTTTTACTTTCTTAAATTAAGAAAGAAAACGTTACTTGATTTAAGTGAGAAAAGCCACTTGATTTAAGTGAGAAAAGTCACTTAATTTAAGTGACCTGCCATTCTTAAATTAAGTGACTGCACATTCTTAAATTAAGAAAACATTTTTCTCTGTGTAAGCACTGATCGCACTCCTATACAGCTAACATTGGATTAGAATAGAGGTCCTTTGATTTTTCTACTTTTTCATCAAAGATCCAACAAATTTATTGTCATAGTGACTCTAAACCGCACATATAAGAAATACATTTGATACAGTTACTTAAAGTATGTGATATATGGACTTTTCTTATCGAGACTGTCATGTACAGTAGGATGATCGATTATATAGTTATGGTTATGAGATTCTACACGAATATTTCTCCTTATTTTGTTGTAGAGGGTGTAAAAAAACTACAGGTCATCCGTGATACCTATAAAAAGTTTTATAAAAATTTCATGAAAATTTGACTTTACAATTGATGCGGAAAAATAATAGAGAAATGATAATTTAGAATTGAAGACGGTGATTCAAATTCTTTCCTAAATACCTATTTCTTCTGCACCATTTTTGTGCATATTTCATCCAACAAGACGCAATTGCAATAAACTTTGATTGAAACATTGATTACATTTGTTAGTAATTGTAACCCATTTTCTGAATGTCTTAATCACTGCCAGCTACAAAGAAGGATTAGAGCAAAATCATCCCATCTTCCTCAATTTCCGAAATATTTTCAAAAAAACAAGTGAGAAATGATAGTTATCCCATTTCACCTCTTCATAACTGAATTATTTCACACAAAAGAATAAAGCCACGAATCTCGATACTTCATTTGAGACTTGGCTCTCTCGTCATTAAACAAAATGCGTACACCAGTAAGTGGAACGTGCAAGTGTGAAGAGAGAGGGGAGGAGTATCGTTTTGCTTGGCCGCTTGGTTCAATGGCTCCTATGGGTCTCCTACTCGTTTCGCGTTCACCAACGACAGACTAGACAACGGATAGACCACAGTATGCATTGCCTCAGTAAACTTCAGTCACCGTTCATCCGCCGACGTGAATTGAAAACAAATCGAAATCGAGGGATTATAAGAGTTGACGTCTGTCGAATCTGTTTGAGCATTTATTTAAACAAAAACTCAGGGAAAATGATAGAATTGGGAGAGACCGGACGGAACTGGCTGTGATAATCATCTGTAAAACGAAACTTCAGTGAAGTCTCTCGTGTTGCATTCGATTGGTGAATTCAGAGATCAGGTGGCCCCTGCAGATCAGCTGTAACTATGCGGCGACTTCATTGCCAACAGGTTATCATATTATTTACCCAATAAAGCTTTGACATTTAGGGAAGACTAGGGCAAAATGGACCTGCCACCCAAAATTAACTGGAATTTGTTTTAAGAGTGAAGATCTCTGCGGAAAAATTTCAAAAAATTATCAAACGATGTAGAAATGTTCTAGCATCTTTTCAAATTTTTTCAGATTTCTTTTTACAGAGCTCTTAACGCTAAAAAAAACATCCTAATTCATTTTGCCCCAGTTTTCCTCATTATTAACTCTAAATTACTCAATTGAATTTTAAATTAATTTTTCAACAACTTTTATGAAAGTTTTGGAATAACTGACTTGCTAATCATTCAATTGAAATCAAGGGGAATAGGAAGAGAGAAAAATATTTGATCCATCCGGAGAATCAGATTGACATTATTAAACAAACAAGTCCTTCACTCTATCTTCTTCATTTGCGTACAATTATAAAAGTTTAAAGTATAAAAGTTTCAACTAATTCAGTGGATTTTCTATCCCTGGCTCTTTCAATTCACAATACTAACTGTGATTCACTCTTTATCCTTCAATTCCAAGCTTCAACTCGTTCATCTCCTGAATTTTCCCGATTAAATATCTTCAAGAAAGTTCCTCAGCCCTTTTTCCCCTGTTCAGTTTAGTTTCAATCGTTTTTTTTTTCCTACTTTTTCTTTTATTTCACTTTGTTGCATTTGATGCAGGCATTATTACGACACTTTAAGCAGTATACCTCGTTTTTTTTTTTTTTTTTTTTATTAAGTATACCTCGTTCCTAATACTTTATTACTCAGATCAAGTCTTTTATTTTTTATTACTTTCTCTGACAACAAAACTTCTCAATTACATTTCGAATCCTTTGAGAATGTGGATGAGGCTCTTTTGAACTAGTAGACACAACTGTATACTGCAGTGTAGAAACAATTATCCCAGAGGAGAAAGATCCGGGTACAAAATAAATTCATTTATTTTTCTCTCTCTTCTGTTGCAGTTTTTTTTTTGTTTCATTGTACACACTGCACTCGGTAGATTAAACCGTGAATCGTTACTCAAGCTCTATCTTTTCACTATTTTCAAAGACATGCTTCAGTTGCAATGAAGTAGCAGAGGAAAAATAATCTTCTCTAATTTTTTTTTATTCATTTCACAATTTTCATCATATTACAGGCCTTTAGACGTTATTTTTAATAATGCTCTCTTTCCGTTGGAGGAAAAATATAGGAAAAGGTAGAATTAGTATTTCAGTGGTAATTTAAATGTTTTGTTGGAGGAAAATGTCTTGAGAGCAGTGGGAGCATTTATTATGGAATTTTTCCAGTGATTTTATTGGAAAGCCAAGGGAATTTTTGAAGAAAAGCATGTATCAGAATTGATTTCTGGGAATTTTTCGAAAATTCCACGATTTTGGCCAGAAATCGAAGCCCTATGACTTTCTATTTTTACAGATTTTGTGTATTTTTTGGAATATCTCCGGTTTTTATGGTTGTAGTAGGAAAAGTTGATGATGCGATGGATGGCGAGCTCATTCTTATCGCCTTATGTGATTTTCACTGGTTTTTTTTAAAAACTATTTTTCACGAAATTGCAACGCATTTTTTAGAAGACCCATTTTTTTGTATTTTCTCTCGAAATCAATAAAAAATTATTTCAAATCAGATGAATCGATGGGAGATGATTTCATCTTTCCACTGATCATCAATTTCTTGCAATATATTGCATAGAACCAAAAATATTTCCAAAAAAACGGTGAATTTTCGAGATCCCACTGATTTAACGAAGAAATGAAAAAAAAAACTTTATTTCAATTTCAAAAATACTCCGTTTTTTGGAAATGTTTTTAGTTCTATTCATAATAGTGAAAAAAATCGATGATAATTGTGAAGATTACATCATTTCCCATCGATTGATATAGCTTACAATAAATTTTTATCGATTTTCAACAAAATTACAACGCATTCTCTAAAAATCACACGTTTTCCATATTTTCTGCGGAATAATCTTTCTTTTCGCTTCTCTATATTCTTCACAACAAATAGTATAAAAAATATTGCAGAAAAATTCTTCGCCAAATCAATTGAATTTTTAATTTAAAAAAAAATCCAAAGATCAATTTTTACACACACTCTGAACCAAAAACTTCATTTCGTCCTTTCCCCTATATTAATCCAGAAGAATACGTTTTTTCGAATCATTCCCCTCTTTCACTCTGCTACAGTGATGAAGTTGAATCCTCTCAAGGTCCATCCTGATGCCTTCCGGCTCTGCGCAAATCGATCCACGACCTTCTCCATACGTTCTTTTGTCCTCACACAGGCCCCTCCCCAACATCGCCAAAAGCTCATAAGCCCAACGTCCAACACATAAGGGCACCATGGTTATATTCGCCTTTTCTCTCACAGCCACAGGCCAACGAGTAAGAGACCAACAGGTTTTAACCTCTCCCTCACACTCTCGAATGCTGTGGCATTTCCGGTATTCTCCATTTCCTCCCTCCCCCCCTTCTGTCCCGCCAAACTCATGAATTGCCCTTCTCACTCTGTATAAACCCAGCCTGACTCGTTGCTCACGGCTCCCTGATTAATATCCAACTCTTGATCCCTTTTTTTTGCTCTCCCCTTTCATTCGCTGAGTTATCTTTCAAATAAATGTTCGCCTCCCTGGGATTTAAAAAAAAAAAGTGCTATTATTTCAACACCTCCGGCTTGTTAATCCCCTCGAAGATAATTACAATTCTATTTAATTAAAATATTTACTTGAGGATTATTCATTGAATGGAAGAGGATTAATTCGTTGATGTCAATTTATGGGAAATGAAAGAAATATGTAAATTTCAGAGTCTCTGATGACTATCCAAGCGTTATTAATTATTGAAGTTCAATTTTGTATTCATATGGAGATCATTATTTTATTGCGGAGAGAATTAACATTGAATTGTGGAAAAAATTTCATTAATTGAAGCAAAATAACTCGAAATTGTTGGAAATCAGACGATTTTTGGGTGATTAATTATTCTTGCTGATGAAGAAAACAATTAATTCAGGAATAAAGAAGTAAAAGAGGCTCGATGTATTCTTTTGTCATATTCATTTACGTCTATTTAGCGTATCTATCCTGAAAAAAATTGGTAATCCAGCGAAATATCATATTTATTATCTTCGAAACACAATATGATGTTTATAAACTCAAACGAGAGCCAAACATATCAGTAATTATCGAGCTTTTTATATTCGATCACTGGTGTCTGACGTGTCTCAGTTTAACCACTTATCCTACAAGGAGAGAAAAATATACTGCACTTCCATACGAGTCCCTCTACAAATTAGTGTGCTACCGTCTAGTGATGGGACTAAACGGGGCCACCAAAGGGAATCGGATGTGGAACCCTCATTTTTCGTGATATATTCCTTAAAAATTCAGATGGACAACTCAATTTTTTGTGGGATTTCCTTAGAAAATTTAGATGCACAACTGAGTTTTTTCTCTCAGTATATGCCTTTTTCGTGCTAATTTTTTGTTGTCGTTCTCGAAATTCTTTACGAAAAAAGATTCGGGTAAAAAGGCACTATCTCCATTAGTTTCTGAGATATCCAACGAAACGCTGGAGGCTTCTCCAGCTAGACTCACGCTCCAACAGAGCTCCTTTTTGATCTCCACAACGAATTTCTGGAATCAACTTCCACCAGACATCACAAATGCTGACTCGCTCAACATCTTCCGCAAGCTTTGCTATGATTATTCAATGATAGAACGGTAGGCAGAATCTTCTGTCTAGTATTTCAGTGATAGACTATATTTTATTTTATTTATTTCTTTATTTATTTATTTACGCATTCAGCATTTTACATTCAGTATAATTAATTAATTAAATTGATCAATAAAATTTCCCTCAGTGCTTGACCCAGTTCAGAAACAAGAAATAAAGTATCTGATAAAAGATAATAAACAAAAAATATGAAACAAAGTATAAGTACATATAACAGTATCTTTACACAGAGAAAAATATTTTCTTAATTTAAGAATGTGTAGTCACTTAATTCAAGTGACCTGCTATTCTTAAATTAAGTGACTTTTCTTACTTAAATCAAGTGACTTTTCTCACTTAAATCAAGTAACTATTTCTTTCTTAATTTAAGAAAGTAAAAGTCACTTAAATTGAGTGACTTTTCTCACTTAAATCAAGTAACTATTTCTTTCTTAATTTAAGGAAGTAAAAGTCATTTGAATTAAGGGACTTTTCTCACTTAAATCAAGTGACTTTTTCTTTCTTAATTTAAGAAAGCAAAACTCACTTAAATTAAGTGACTTTTCTCACTTAAATCAAGTAACTATTTTTTTCTTAATTTAAGAAAGCAAAAGTCACTTAAATTGAGTGACTTTTCTCACTTAAATTAAGTGACTTTTCTCACTTAAATCAAGTAACTATTTCTTTCTTAATTTAAGGAAGTAAAAGTCACTTGAATTGAGGGACTTTTCTCACTTAAATCAAGTGACTTTCTCTTTCTTAATTTAAGAAAGCAAAACTCACTTAAATTAAGTGACTTTTCTCACTTAAATCAAGTAACTATTTTTTTCTTAATTTAAGAAAGCAAAAGTCACTTAAATTGAGTGACTTTTCTCACTTAAATCAAGTAACTATTTCTTTCTTAATTTAAGGAAGTAAAAGTCACTTGAATTAAGGGACTTTTCTCACTTAAATCAAGTGACTTTCTCTTTCTTAATTTAAGAAAGCAATACTCGCTTAAATTAAGTGACTTTTCTCACTTAAATCAAGTAACTATTTCTTTCTTAATTTAAGAAAGCAAAACTCACTTAAATTAAGTGACTTTTCTGACTTAAATCAAGTGACTTTCTCTTTCTTAATTTAAGAAAGTAAAAGTCACTTGAATTAAGTGACTTTTCTCACTTGAATCAAGTGACTTTTTCTTTCTTAATTTAAGAAAGTAAAAGTCACTTAAATTGAGTGACTTTTCTCACTTAAATCAAGTGACTTTTTCTTTCTTAATTTAAGTGACTGCACATTCTTAAATTAAGAAAACATTCTTCTCTGTGTAACAATTCTCAACAATTATGTTCAGTATATTCAGAGAAAATTGAATCAATTGTGATGGTCATTTCCATGTTAATAAAGTAAGATGTAGGGATCAAGGAACGTTGAAATAATTAAATTTAACAATACTCATTAATTGTCAAATGAACGATGTTGTCCCCATTTTAATCTTTCTGTTCCCTTTTTGCTCAATTATTGCAATCGAGGAATGATCATGAAATTTTGTTGCAACGGCAAATTTGTTAATTATAATCAAGCGGTTTCGATTGGTTTTCAAACCTGAAATCTATATTTCAATGAAGAAAGAAAGAGAAAACGTGATTCTACTGGAGCTAATCATAAAAATGGGTTGCTTTGGCCTGTTTCACCTCTTCACTACTAAATTATTACCTACTCCATTCAATTAAATTTTTTTTAAGCATTTGAACGAATTATCAGAGCTCATCTGACACCTCGAGTCTCTCAGCCGCAAGTAATCCATTGGCCTCATAATAATTTCATATTTTTACATGATACGCAGTGTAATTTTATTTATAGTCTATGAATTCACAGTCGATTTAACTTGGGAAGCGGAATCCATTGTGAATGGCTCGAGTACCTGCATCATGAGTTACTTCTTGTAACTACGGAATATCACACTCAGTTGGTGCATTATACCATTGTTTATATGTAAAAGATGCACTACATTGTTTCTATTTACCCATAGACTCAGCTCGTGAATGGCCCAATAAACTCTCATTCATGTCTTTTCGAAAGTTCAGGATTATTCAACGGTAAATCTGGTGTTACTGGTGAAAACTGCATCGAGGAGATAATTTTGGTGAATTTGTAAAGGAGTGTTGCGGTGAAATAATTCAATAGTGAAGAAGTAAAACGAGTCGACTTATTTTGATAATCATCCTTAATGTAATACCTCGGACGGAAAGTAATGGAGATAGGGCGATTGTGCCCTAAACCATTTTTGTAGTTCTTGAAACTATCTTTGAAGAAGAATCCAGGCAAAATTGCCTCATCTCGCTTATTTGCCGACACATTGTCAAAGAAAAATTAGAATGCCTATTTTCAATGATTAATTCAATTCAATAGTGAAGAAATGAAACAGTATAAGTCTATTTTTTTAAAATATATAAGTGAAACTGAGCGAGATGAAGCGTTTCTCTCCTGATCCTTTTTTTTAGCTTTGAGAATTGTCTACTAATAAGGCTCAGGGTAAAAGAGGCGTATCTTTTTAGTCTCCAGTTCTACATCTTCACTACTAAATTGTGAAGGACACTCTTAGAAAAAAACAGAAATTTTATTGGAAATTTGATGAAAATTTTAATAAACGTGATATTGAGCGTTTTTTGATAGGAAAATGCTTATAAAATCTGTGAGTTTTCGGAGAAATTCAGAGGAATCTATGAGTTTTAAGTAGAATTGAGACGAAAATTCTACAACTCACTTGAATTTTCAACTGAACATGAATATTCAGAATTAAAATAACTTGAATTTTCAATTTTTTCTTGATTTTTTCTAACTTTTCAAGAAATAATTGAACTGAAATTCACAAATTTCATTGATATTTAAGCCTGAAATTATTTGAAAATCGATGATTTGTTTATTTTTTAATGACGTGATTTGAAATTTCAATGATTCTGCTCGGAAAATTCAGACAGAAATTTTTAACAGTGATAGTAATTTCTTCAAAATTCATATTGATAAAGATAGTGAAGGGGTGAGAATGGTTAATGGCCCTGCAGAGAGGGTGAGTGGAGGAAGGAGGATTTACCTCGGAGAATTGATTGTGTGTTCTAAATTCAATCGTGCATACTATTAAATCAATGTCCCGCATCCTTGTCCGCAATCAATGACAGAATCCATTGGATCACGCGTCTCACCATTGTGTGCGTGTTGAGTTTCGTCCAGCATTCATGTTGGTTGATTTTCCGTTTGATTTCGTGGAAAAGGGTGATACGTGCAGAATTCTTCCAAAGCTCGAAGATTTTAGTATTTCAGTAACGAAGAGGTGAAACAGGAGAATCTGAGAACCTTTCCCTCTCCCTCGGTCAAGTCTCCCGTTTGAAACGTCGTTAAATTCGACTAGAATTTACCTGGATTTCGAACAAAAATGATAGCAGAATGGCCCTATCTCGCTTAGTTTCCGAAATATTCTATCAAAAAGAATCGCAAAGAGAAAAATTTGTCCTGATTTACTTCTCCACTACCGATCTATTTGCAGAAATGATTTAGAGTAAGTGGAAAAAGACAGTTAACCATTTTTGAAAACTTGTACTGACAATGTCAGCGGTATGTAACGAATAATCTGGACATTTCTGTTGCAGAAGTTTTTTATCTTCACATGCAAATTTTTTTTTCCCCACTCATTCTCGCCCCTTTAAATGGTGCATCGATAACGTTCGATGAAAAAGTTTGATATTCAATCATTCGCTCTGAGCTTCCTGTACCTCTTCATTCTATCGTTTTTATCAGAGGAGTTTTCATCATAAATCATTTAACTCTGATGGAGTTTTTTAAACTTCATTTTTTTCTTCCTCTATTTTTTGCTGCTTCTAGTTTTAGATTCACTGGAATCGAGCATTGCGGCAGCAATTGAGAATAGCAGTGCTCTTTCTTAGGTAAAAACAGATGTGAACCAGGCGAAATTGGGTTGTTCAATTTTATTTTCATGTGTTTTCAACGCTCTGAAGAAAAAAATAGAGTAGAGGAAGGCATACATGCCTCAGGGATGCCGTTGAGTGCACAAGGATAAGAGCAAATATTTGCTGGAATGACCTCGATGAGTTCTTCAGACATCTGTCACTGCGGATATATTCAGCATCCAGAACATTCTAGTTATTTTTTATTTCACCTTTTCAGGAACCAAGAAAAAATATGAAAGAAGTTCCTTAAAAAAATCTCTGACGAGAAAACTTCATATCTTCGTCAAAATTTCTGTTTGTCAATTACGTTCTATTCGTAACTCCCTAAAATATCATTATTTTATAGCATCTTTTTCTATTAAAAAAGCTCTGCAAAAAAAGAATTTTTTTAAAGCTTTAACGATGGTGTAACCCCTTAATTTATAAGTCATGTGAAGGTAATTTATAACATTATTGCAGGACTTCAGAAAACGATTGCAAGTAAAGGTGATTCTTCTTCACGTGGCTCACGACTTATAGATGAATTCTAACCTTTTGACGAAGAGATAAAAATTATTATTCCAACTGCTTGAATATGCGGATATATGTGAAGTCATTCTGAATCATGAGACCATAACCAATATGATAAATAACGTCTTTAATACCCTAAATGGCACTTGTGGGTCGGAATTAACCCCATTCCGTTTTTTAGAGTTAACCCCTTTACAGAAAATAGAAAAAACGTGGGAAGACACTCCAGTATACGTGTATTGTTGTTGGATATTTTTTTATTTTTCTTAATTCAAAAACGAATTCAGTATTTTGTTTTACTAATTTATAAATCTATTGGAACACAACTCTACTGGTGATTTAGAGGCAAATGAAGACAGAACATAGACAAATGCATTCGTTTGAAAGAATAATTTTTATTTTATTACGAGCGGTCCTACCCTCGCTTCGCTCGGGTCAGACTTTTCAGCAGCTCCTATATTGACTTATAATTATATATAATTCATCGAGGAAAGTTTACTAAAATGGACATTCTAATTGAGAAAATTGAGATAGAGATTTTTTTGAAAATTCCTTGGAAAGCTGAGGAAATTTCAGGAACAGAAGATTTTTGAATTTTGTTCTGTCTTTACTTTATTTCGGACTTAATTAAAAAAGCTTCTGGAACTTCCTCAATGCTCTCGAAGCTTCTGGAACAATCTAAAATATTTCCAAATTTTTTGGAATATTTTAGGAAATTCACAAACCTTGTGGAACGCCTCAAAATGTTATCAAACTCTTTGAAACATTCCAAAATATTTTTGAATCTTCTGGAACATTCTAGAGAATTATTGACCCTCCTGGAATATTCTAGAACAGTTTGGAACATTCTAGAACAATCTAGAACATTTTAGAACATTCTAGAATATTCTAGAACAGTCTAGAACATTCTAGAGCAATTTAAAACTTTCTAGAAAAATCTAGAACATTCTAGAACAGTTTGGAACATTCTAGAACAATCTAGAACATTTTAGAACATTCTAGAATATTCTAGAACAGTCTAGAACATTCTAGAGCAATTTAAAACTTTCTAGAAAAATCTAGAACATTCTAGAACAATCTAGAACATTTTAGAACATTCTAGAATATTCTAGAACAGTCTAGAACATTCTAGAGCAATTTAAAACTTCCTAGATCAATTTAAAACTTTCTAGAAAAATCTAGAACATTCTAGAACAGTTTGGAACATTCTAGAACAATCTAGAACATTTTAGAACATTCTAGAATATTCTAGAACAGTCTAGAACATTCTAGAGCAATTTAAAACTTCCTAGATCAATTTAAAACTTTCTAGAAAAATGTAGAACATTCTAGAACAATCTAGAACATTTTAGAATATTCTAGAACAGTCTACAACATTCTAGAACAGTGTAGAACATTCTAGAACAATTTAAATTTTTTTACTTTAATTTAGAACATTCTAGAAAAATCTAGAACATTCTAGAACGATTTGGAACATTTCAGAGCAATCTAGAATATTCTAGAACAGTCTAGAGCAATTTAAAACTTCCTAGATCAATTTAAAACTTTCTAGAAAAATCTAGAACATTCTAGAATATTCTGGAACATTCTAAAACAATTTAAAACATTCTGGAACAATCTAGAACATTCTAGAACAGTATAGAATAATTTGAAACTTCCTAAATCAATTTAGAACATTCTAGAGAAATCTAGAACATTTTCGAAGGATTTGGAACATTCTAGAGTATTCTAGAACTATTTGGCACCTTCTTATCCACTTTCACCCCCATATCTCTGAAACCAACCCCTGTAGCCGAAAACGGAAAACTTCTTCATGGATGGGGGGTGAAGGGCTACTACACCATATAAACCCCATGGGACTATGGGGGATGGTTTCTGAGTTTTATGTACGCGCACCCAGTAACACGAATATTTTTATTATATATATTGATTATTATTATTATTATTAAATCCAGTATTGATATATGGTATCATTATTTGGGGGTGTCCCGTTTACAGATAATTATACAGTTTTTCTCTACATTGTTTATTTCTTCATTTGATTGGTTTTGTTTTTTTTTCACATTTGTAGAAGATTTATTATGATTCTGAGTTGTCAGAGAGAAAGAGACCGAGAATGCGGCTAGTCGTTGAGTTCAGCTGATCTCAACTGAAAGCTTTTTTTGAGGAAGCAATATAGATTTCTGATGTCTTTGAAGTTGTTGCTGTTTAGAAAAGCTGATAGGCTTGAAGAATTCAGAGATTCGGGAGTTGAATTAGCGATGAGATAATAAGGCAGGTAGTGTATTCTTAGGGGTTAATAGTATGGGCAGAATAGGAGGATATGGGCTTGAAAGAATAGTTCTTTATTCACCATTTACAATGAAACTTAATGATCAGTCATCATTGAAAAGACCTCCTTCGATGACTTTAATACGCGGACTCCACGGTAGGGAAATTTCAACTTCCTCCTCCGTTGACAATCCAAACAGAGCCCCATTCTCAAGACGCAACTCCCTCACAAACAGGGTAAGACTGGTGAGGTTCTTCATGTATTTAGCAAAACCTTTCTCGATTTTTGTTATTGAAGCAGAGCGCAAGTTGATGCTCTTAAGTCCGGAAACACCCTTGAACCATTCCCCATTGAACCTCTTGAATGCATTCGAATGCAACAAGATTTTAGATATATCAGATCCGTTGAAAATACCTTCTCCGATCAAATCTTCATTCAATTGATTACTTACTATCGAGACCGAGCGCAGATTCATGTAAGAAAAAGCACCATCTTCAATGGTCTCTATGTTGTTGCCATAGAAATGAAGGATGAACTTCTTTGGATTAGGACTAAATCCTCCCAACAAATTACTGGGAATTTTTTTAATTTTATTGTCAGCTAAATCAATCATTCCCAAGCTATCTAGGCCTTGGAATAATCCAGGTTTCAATTCGCTAATTTCATTACCCATAAGTTGAAGAAGTTTGAGATTCTTCTGGTCTCTGAATGTTCCTGGTTCAATATTCTTCACTTGATTATTTCTTATTGTAAGAGTTTGCAGATTCTCCAAGCCATAAAATGATTCACGAGGAATTTCTGAAATCCGATTTTGATCGAGCCGCAAAACCTTAATTGTCTTAGACAGTGTTCTAGCAAAAGCAGTGCTGCTCAATAAATTTTGTTCCAAATACAATCCAAGCAAGTTCAATTTTCCAAAGGCACCGTCCTCAATTGTTGTCATGCCATTATCTTGCAAAACTAGCACAATAGTAGTATTCTCAAAACGATCATTTCTCCTTAGGACAATAATATGATTGTTATTGAGATAAATCCCTGTTACTGAAGGTGGTAAAGCATTTAATAGCTCTGGTGAAAGCTCGTTCATCTTATTGAAACTTAAATCAATCCAATTGAAGTAACTGTCGTTCAATTTCAACCAGTTATTTTTGAATCCACTGATTTCTTGGTAGGATAGTCTGAAAACGTTATCTCTTCTAGTCTCATATGCCCAATACTCTATGTTGAAGTCATGGGCTGTACCAAGTTCGAACGACTCCAAAATACCATTGATGATGCGAACCTTGTAATAACTTATATGGTGCTCTAACTTATTATTCTGACCTTCATTTCTCACTATTTTCTTATTCTCAATTGGTACAGGAACCCGCGGTATTTCAAAAATTCCTGATGAAATCTTATTAAGTCCAGTCTTGTCGACACTGACCTTGACCGTTTTGGTTAGACCAAATAAATCTCCTCTTTTCAGGGACTTTATCGGATTTTCTGACAAGTCCAAGCGTGTCAGATTGGCCAAACCAACAAAAGTGTTGTTGAATGATGAAATCCTGTTGTTGAACAATGATAATTCTCTGAGATTTACCAATTTTGAGAAAATCAACGGTGGCAAATCTACAAGATCATTATTTGATAGATCTAATGTTTGTACTCCTTCTAGGGCATCGAGCGCGTTAACGGCGATGGATTCGATGTGTAAATGAGATAGGTTGACACTTTTGGCGTTAGCTGGTACGACATTCATCAGAACTCCGTCAGTTAAATTGTAGTTCACGTTGGGAACTGGAGTTGCTGTTGTCCAATGAGGGAAACAGGCTCCTAGGAGCAAAATCAGGGGCCAAAGAGTCATTGTCTCTTGTTGAATTGATCTAAACTGTAAATTATTGCATTGTCAATATAAATTCTTTCAAGGGAAACTAATAATTAGTTTTGAATGTTGCAATGAATTAGCAACGAACATTCAGAAATGAATAAATTCATGGTTTATGAAAGTCATAAATAAAAGTCATGGTTTATTTTCTTTAACATTCCAAGTCAAATATAGACTGACGTAGATATAAAGTGATTAAATATAGAGTGACGTAATAGCGGATGGTTTCTATGTATTATCACGATGTTATTATTGAAACGGTAAGTAAATTTTTATTTGCCCGGGAACGATTTGGGGGGGGGGGGAGGGGGTTATTTAACTGCTGGGCATTACTGAGTTATAGATTAAAAAAATTAATTTGAAGATTTTTTTCTACGTGGCTCACGACGAACAAATAAAATTTTTCAAATTCACGTTCGAAAAACAAGGAAATAATTTTCATAAGAAACAATTTTTTTTATCAGCAAGTACACATTTTCTTGCGATATTTTCAAATCTTTTTTTCTTCAACATTTGAAATTTAATATTCAGTTATGAACGTCAGAGATAATATTTGTCATGTCTTATCACAAGTCTACTATTGGAACAGGGGGTAAATGCTTATTTGTTCAGAAAAAAAAATGAGGAATAAAAGATTTTATAAAATACCTAACATTTCTGATTTATAGATGAACACTCGCAATTAAAAACGCACTACGCGCGCTTGCATTAATTTTTCTTCAGTAAAATGATAGCTATTTACAGTTGCGCGCCTGTGGGAACATTTTTTTACTAATTCAACTAATCGCATCTAAATTCGAGATATCCCATAGCATTCGATAGTACCGTTGCATCTGTTTCAGTAAATGAGGAAAGAAAAGCAAAAACTGAGTACTCATTCTTTTTTCGTTTTCGAAATCCTCATCGGGAAGTTAAGGATATAGTCTGGAGCTTCAGGTTTGAAAAATTAATTTTTTTTTTATAATTTCTTCTGAAAGGGAATATATGGAGAGTATGCTGTAAAAATTTCGGACCGAAATTTCATATATTGAGGAAGTTATAAAACATATCCGAAAGCATTTTACAGTCTTAGATACCTGTTATCAAAATTCCAAACGCGTTTTTCTCGAAACAACATTCTTTCGGTCGGCCTGAGGCAAAGAACAAAATCTATCGAACCGATTGAGCTGAAATTCGGATATATTATTCTACACTCAAATGGCTCTCGCAGGTACCAGAAGTGTTGATTCTCAATGAAAATTTACGATTTTTGACCCGAATTTTCGAAGAAAAATACCACGATTTTTGTTTTTTTCCTCCAAAAGTCCACCATTTTCTTTTTTTTCAATGAAAATGTCTAAAATTGATACCTGCGATAACAACAAGCTTACAGAGCACTGATTCATGGGAATTTTCTATTTCGAATGACCTGCACCGACGCTAGCAGACGGACCAGTCACATATATATATCTTTTTTATTAGGTGGCTACTTTGGCCGTAACAAAGGCTATTCGAATATTGTGAGATGAATTAAAAAATATATTTTTGTGAAGTTAAAGATGTCAATAATAATATCTGAAAAATTCGGAATGATCGCATTTCATTTGGTTGTAAAAAAAATTGCTGAAATATGTTCGTAAAAAGTGCAAAAGCTCCAGACTACATCCTTAATACATTACTTCAACAAATTCAACAATTGACGAATACACTGTTGAGCAAACCGGCTCCAGTATTTGAGGGCATCTAATATCCGTTCAATGCAACTAAATATGGTTTTCATGCAAACTTGTGATATTTTCATACTCATCTCAATGCGTGAGTTAGCTGTCAACGAATCTTTTTCTCAATAAATGGAATTCCGTTCCTGTCTTTTTTCATTTTTTTAAAAGAGAACGAAAATCACGCGTTTTCGTTTCGTTTTTCATTTATGTTTTCGGTCCCTAAAAAAATAATATTCGAAGATTTCTTCCACGTTGCTGACGATGAACAAGTAGGATTTTACATTCAAGTGTTGGGAAAACTCGAAAAATATTTTTATAATGAGGAAAGATCAATTCTTTCATAGTAGACACACGTGCAAAGAAATTTTCTTCCGAATTTCATTAAAATTGAAGAAATAGTGATCAGTTTTAGATGCTTACCTTCAGAGAAGACTGGTTGATCCTATTGTAGAACGACGCAAACTGATGATCTTCGGCCCATTTTTTCGATTAAATACCCACACTTATCTAATACTCAATCATAATGCAAATAGAGGTGGTAGACATAAAAAGCAGAGGTGGAAAAATACAAAAACTATTCAAGTTGCCACGTAACTTATCATCAGAGTAAAAATTTTGATCCAATTTTTTTCTGTGTAGAACGAATATCCTATGGAAGACCTAATTTTCACATGCTGTATAATATCATTATGGAGCATGTAAGAATTTGCTCTCTCTAGAATATTCATTCTCTACAGAAGAAAATTGAATTAAAATTTTTTACTCTGGTGATAAGTTACTTAGCCACTTGAAACCACTGGGTTTTGCAGCAGATTTGAATTTTCAAATCCTTTAATACCATGGACCTGATCCGAAATTCACTGTCAGTACTAGAAATGTACAGTTTCTATCACTGAAACTCTAGATTTTCAGTACTGACAGTGAATTTCGAATGGTAAGTACTGTCTCGCCGCCAGGCGCGTCATCTCTTGCATTTTTTCTCTTACATGTAAAAACGAAACTTCATTACCTCTTATTATCTTCACTCTTCTTCTATTCTTTCTTTGACATGCTTCATGATTTTGAAGAATGAAGTGTTGAGCTGGGAACAAATGCTTTTATTTCTGACTTACTGAAAAAAATGAGATCGCAATTAATTTTTAGGGAAATCTTATTTGAAATAATTGAACTTTCGAATTTTAATTATTCTTTTTGTTCTCCCATTCCTAGTAGGATATGACAATTATCGTAGTATTTCGTAGTATTTGAGATTCCGAAAAAAAATTTAATTATGTGAAAAGTTGGTTTCCTCACTCTACGCATAGATCGATGATGGTAGATTTGAAATTAAATAAACCATTCGCGAGCTTTCTGCCCTCTTTAAGGGGTTAGATCATTGTAACCGCTTTGAAAAAACGATTTTTTTACATTATTTTTTGAGAGGAGGAAAGAGTGATAGGATTATAATTATTTGTAAAACAGCCTTTATGACCACTCCAATAAATCATAATTATCTCACAATTTCATCAAAAATTGCACCGATGTTTCGTCTGCAATGTGCAGAGTTTTCACTGGAGTAACCATAAAGGCCGTTTTCTGAACAAAGATGAATTTCGATGATCGGTGCGAAAACATGGAAAATGATAATATTTTAGTCGGTTATTGAGCATATATTTAAGGATTCAAAAGCGGTATATTATTGGAGAATTCAAAAAAATGCTGACATCGAAGCCATTCTCTCAAGGTTCGTCAAATTTTCGGTGCTTCATTGCAGTAGAACAGGTGCGAATTTCAATTCGAAAAAAAAGAAACGAGATTGGCTTAATCTACATGCCTATTGCTAATAAAATACGTGAGAGATTTTAAAAATATTGATTTTCGAGCAATTGATGGGTATTTGAATGAATGCATTTAATTTTCCATCAATAATTATTGGTCCCCTTTACAGAAAATAGAAAAAATGTGGGAAGACACTCCAGTATACGTGTATTGTTTTTGGATATTTTTTTATTTTTCTTAATTCAGAAACGAATACAGTATTTTTTTTTTGCTAATTTATAAATCTATTGGAACACAACTCTACTGGTGATTTAGAGGCAAATGAAGACAGAACATAGACAAATGCATTCGTTTGAAAGAATAATTCTTTATTCATCATTTACAATGAAACTTAATAATCAGTCATCATTGAAAAGACCTCCTTCGATGACTTTAACACGCGTACCCCACCCTAGGGAAATTTTAACTTCCTCCTCCGTTGACAGTCCAAACAGAGCCCCATTCTCAAGACGCAACTCCCTCACTCTCAGGGTAAGACTGGTTACGTTCTTCATGTATTTAGCAAAACCTTTCTCGATTTTTGTTACTAAAGTAGAGCCCAAGTCGATGCTCTTAAGTCCGGAAACACCCTTGAACCATTCCCCATTGAACCTCTTGAATGCATTCGAATGCAACAAGATTTTAGATATATCAGATCCGTTGAAAATACCTTCTCCGATCAAATCTTCATTCAATTGATTACTTACTATCGAGACCGAACGCAGATTCATGTAAGAAAAAGCACCATCTTCAATGGTCTCTATGTTGTTGGCATATAAATTAAGGATGAACTTCTTTGGATTAGGACTAAATCCTCCCAACAGATTACTGGGAATGTTTTTAATTTTATTGCCGCCTAAATCAATCATTCCCAAGCTATCTAAGCCTTGGAATAATCCAGGTTTCAATTCGCTAATTTTATTGTCCATAAGTTGAAGAAGTTTAAGACTCTTCTGGTCTCTGAATGTTCCTGGTTCAATATTCTTCACTTGATTACGTATTATTGTAAGAGTTCGTAGATTCTCCAAGCCATAAAATGATTCACGAGGAATTTCTGAAATCTGATTTTCATCGAGCCGCAAAACCTTAATTGTCTTAGGCAGTGTTCTAGCAAAAGCAGTGCTGCTCAATAAATTTTGTTTCAAGTACAATTCAAGCAAGTTCAATTTTCCAAAGGCACCGTCCTCAATTGTTGTCATGTCATTGGCACTCAAATCTAGCTCAATAGTAGTATTCTCAAGACGATCATTTTTCCTTAGGACAGTAATACGATTGTTATTGAGATAAATCCCTGTTACTGAAGGTGCTAAAGTATTTAATAGCTCTGGTGAAAGCTCGTTCATCTCATTGAAACTTAAATCAATCTCATTGAAGTAACTGTCGTTCACTTTCAACCAGTCATTTTTGAATCCACTGATTCCTTTGCTGGATAGTCTGAAAACTTTATCTCTTTTAGTCTCATATGCCGAATATTCTATGTTGTAGTCATCGGCTGTACCAAGTTCGAACGACTCCAAAATACCATTGATGATGCGAACCTTGTAATAACTTATATGGTGCTCTAACTTATTATTCTGACCTTCATTTCTCACTATTTTCTTATTCTCAATTGGTACAGGAACCCGCGGTTTTTCAAAAATTCCTGATGAAATCTTCCTAAGTCCAGTCCTGTCGACACTGACCTTGACCGTTTTGGTTAGACCAAATAAATCTCCTCTTTCCAGGGACTTTATTGGATTTGCTGACAAGTCCAAGCGTTTCAGATTGGCCAAACCAACAAAAGTGTTGTCGAATGATGAAATACTGTTGTTGAACAACGATAATTCTCTGAGATTTACCAATTTTGAGAAAATCAACGGTGGCAGATCTACAAGATCATTATTTGATAGATCTAATGTTTGTACTCCTTCTAGGGCATCGAGCGCGTTAACGGCGATGGATTCGATGTGTAAATGAGATAGGTTGACACTTTCGGCGTTAGCTGGTACGACATTCATCAGAACTCCGTCAGTTAAATTGTAGTTCACGTTGGGAACTGGAGTTGCTGTTGTCCAATGAGGGAAACAGGCTCCTAGGAGCAAAATCAGGGGCCAAAGAGTCATTGTCTCTTGTTGAATTGATCTAAACTGTAAATTATTGCATTGTCAATATAAATTCTTTCAAGGGAAACTAAATAATTAGTTTTGAATGTTGCAATGAATTAACAACGAATATTCAGAAATGAATAAATTCAAATTTTTCATACCGATTCAAAAAAGTCATGGTTTATTTTCTTTAACATTCCAAGTCAATATAGACTGACGTAGATATAAAGTGATTAAATATAGAGTGACGTAATAGCGGATGGTTTCCATGTCTTATCACGATGTTATTATTGAAACGGTAAGTAAATTTTTATTTGCCCATAAACGATTTGGGGGGGAGGGGGGTTATTTAACTGCTGGACATTACGGAGTTATAGATAAAAAAAATTAATTTGAAGATTTTTTCTACGTGGCTCACGACGAACAAATAAAATTTTTCAAATTCACGTTCGAAAAACAAAGAAATAATTTTCATAAGAAACAATTTTTTTTTTCAGCAAGCACACATTTTCTTGCGGTATTTTCAAATCTTTTTTTCTTCAACATTTTAAATTTAACATTCAGTTGTGAACGTCAGAGAGAGTATTTGTGATGTTTTATCACAACTCTATTATTGGAACAGGGGGTAAATTCTTATTTGTTCAAAAAAAAAATATGAGGAATAAAAGATTTTATAAAATACCTGACATTTCTGATTTATAGATAAACTCATTTTCATTTACGTTTTCGGTCCCTAAAAAAATAATATTCGAAGATTTTTTCCACGTTGCTGACGATGAACAAGTAGGATTTTACATTCAAGTGTTGGGAAAACTCGAAAAATATTTTTATAATGAGGAAAGATCAATACTTTCATAGTAGACACACGTGCAAAGAAATTTTCTTCCGAATTTCATTAAAATTGAAGAAATAGTGATCAGTTTTAGATGCTTACCTTCAGAGAAGACTGGTTGATCTTCTTGTAGAACGACGCAAACTGATGATCTCCGGCCCATTTTTTCGATTAAATACCCACACTTATCTAATACTCAATCATAATGCAAATAGAGGTGGTAGACATAAAAAGCAGAGGTGGAAAAATACAAAAACTATTCAAGTTGCCACGTAACTTATCATCAGAGTAAAAATTTTGATCCAATTTTTTTCTGTGTAGAACGAATATCCTATGGAAGACCTAATTTTCACATGCTGTATAATATCATTATGGAGCATGTAAGAATTTGCTCTCTCTAGAATATTCATTCTCTACAGAAGAGAATTGAATTAAAATTTTTTACTCTGGTGATAAGTTACTTAGCCACTTGAAACCACTGGGTTTTGCAGCAGATTTGAATTCTCAATTCAATACGTGGGATACGTAAGATACGTGGGAGATTTTAAAAATATTGATTTTCGAGCATTTGATGGATATTTGAATGAATGCATTTAATTTTCCACCAATAAACGGTAGTCTTTTGTATTGATAAAAAATGGGTAAATCAACTTTTTGAGAATCCCCTACGTGCTTCGCTTGGAAATGTTATTTTAGAGATACTGTTGGAAATTCAACTGAAAAGAATGAAAATTGTTTGAGTTATGATGCGTCCTATTTTTAAAACAATTTATTTCAAGAAAAATACGTTTAAAGTTTTGACATATGTTATGAATAGGGGAGACCGGGGCAAAATGGCATGTGCTTGAAACTACCCCATTTTGCCCCGATCTCCCCTATAAATGAATGTTCAGGAGAAAGTTCAAAATTTAATCAGAAAAATGGGTTTCAGGTAATTAGTTTTCTTGCCCGTATTCTTGAAGGTCCAAAGTATGAAAATCCTTTTTCAGCCAAAAAAAATGGGATTTTTCGAAAATTCACAGTGGTCTAATCTCTCAGATTCTTGACAAAACACGATGAGATCAAAATTTCGCAATCTCACTTAATTTCCCAGATATTTCATTGTGAATTCTCACAAAGATAAGTCGATTTGCCCTCAAGTTTTTTACACATATCTCAGAAACTAAATGAGATAGAACAATTTTGTTCTCATTTTTTTTGCCGCTCTCAAAATTCCTTACAGCCGAGGATTAGGGCAAGAAGGATGTGTTTCCCCTAGTTTCCCATTTCCCCTCTTCGCTAGACGAAGAGAAAATTCGTTGAATTTCTGCCTAAAGAGTGGATGAAAAAGTGCCCTGCCAGAGGCCAAACGTGGGCCCAAGTGGCAGCACCGTAAAAAATTACCCAACTTTGCCTCAATAAGTCGGGTATTGTCGGTTGTCATCGGCTATGACGAAAGCCGATGCTACGAAGGGCCCTTCAAAAATTGCCCCGTTGCAGGGTGAAAATTCACCGAAGCACGGAACTTTTCATACACTTCCCTGTGGGTTTTTGCCAATGCCAGCGGGACAATTGTTGAGTTGCATAAAAATTACCCTGCCAACGGTTTAAAAATTATCCAGCGTTTGTAACTTTTTTATCGACTGTCGGGTAATTTCTGATTAACTGACAATTCGGCCCACGCATCACCTTCTAGCGGGGTAATTTTTCATCAATATTTCTCTCCGTGTACTAAATTTATTCCTCTGAATTACGCACACAAGTTCAGCTAATTGACAGTGTGAAGAATATTCACCCCAACACATACCTAGACTGCAGACAAGTTCATAGAATTACGAGCTATCATCGTAGATCAGTGACAAATTCCAGTTATTGATTGACACAATCTGTTATGCAACAAAATCGCTCATACGAAAATTCTCTCAAAATTCCATAGGTACTTCTGATTGATGTGAACGGCATTAAAGGTACGCCACAGCCATTATCACTGCCAACTGGCACTGAAATTCACTGTTTTTTTTCCATTCGAATCCCTATCCACTACATGCAATATGATAAATCGTTCCCAATAATTTGGAGCCTACAATAATGCTCACAACGAGCGTTAAACTCCCTCTCTCTTTCTATCTCCCGGGAAAAATCGATAGGCAAGAGTGTTGGAATCGCATTATCAGCTGATTCCAAAACGTCACACCGATGCAGTATATTTTCCCGTATAACTTAATCAACAGAAACTAATCGTATTTTCATGAGAGCGTAAAAATTCAACGAACTTGTTTTTACAACTTCGAATGGGAGTAGAAAGTTTTTTTTTTATCTTTCTCATGCCCTGAATTGTTTTATTTCTAGCCAGAGATTTTTTTTTATCCCTTGCAGATAATAAGGGAAGCTAAATGACACGACAAAAACTTGATAATCAAATATTCTGAGGTACTCGTGACGTAATAATCTCACGGTGAATAGACAGTCGTCGAATAAAATATTCAAAGAGGTGGTGGGCTGAAAGGAATATGGTTCATTGAGATTATTGACGGTATCTAGTTCAACGACAATTCCTTGAAGATATTCCCTCTATTCAGCTTTTTATCATAGGCAAATACCTAACCACATCTAAAATGTACAAAAGCTGACTATTCATACGTCACCTTATATAGATTTTCCTCTAAAAAAATTCCATCAAATATTGGATCTCATCCAAAGACCTGTACACAGGGCTACCAGTAGAGCCAACCTATATTATACCGCTTGGTCTCGGAAATTATACAAAACCAGATCTCATTATACAAGCACCGAAACCGTTGAAAAAAACTTTGTAATAAATATAGTTATTAATTTTCCATTGCTGTGACTTACGATGAATGGGGAAAAGATTAAATACTCAAAATCTGTTGATTTCTATCAATTTTAAGTCTTCAATCTTGCCTGACGGGACAAAGTTGTTACTTTGACGGTAAAATTTAAATCTAGAGAAGAAATGAAAATTTTATATTTGTAAAAAGTCATGTACACCCATAGACGTTTACACACATATACAATATTATTAGGTGCATCACGAGTTAAGGAGGAAAATGGAAATTTAGAATCGTTACAATAACTATAGACATATGGCCATCCTCATTGTTTTACTTAATGCAAAAATGAGATCCAACACCAAGTGATAATTTAACAGAGGTTTCATTAGGCATTGAACAGTAATTTTCGTCTTCGATGCTCACTGCGCAGCAAGCGCTATTTCCGATTGGAGTAGATTCAAAAAAAGCGCGCACTTGCCACCAGCAATTGAAAAACATTTTATTTCTCACAAAAATTTCGCCAACAGTAGCAGACTAATGAAGAGAACACGATTTCCTTCGAATTTTCATTTTTGTATCCAATTATACACAGACATGCGCTATACAAACAGGATACATGAGATACCCATATTATACACATTTTGTATCCAATTATACAATCTGGCAGCCCTGGCTGTACATAACGAGGAATTTTGAGAATATAGAGTTTTTAAAGCAATTGATTACATTTCGTTACCAATTCATCTGAAATATCCTGGAATCCAATGGGGATAGAATGATTCTGCCTTAGTTCTTCATTGTAGAGCATTTTAAGAACTGCAAAAGAAAAATCAGGAAATAATCACTCCATCTCGCTCAATTTCCAAGGTATTCTCGAGCAACTGATGATGGAATAAAACCGATTTGTATGAAAATTCCATGTTCGTAAAATTTCATGAATTGGGAAAAAAAGAGAGTCATCACGAATGGGGAATCAATGATAGTTCCTTGATTTTATCCATTTTTAATGAACTCGTGATTCAATAGAATTGTAAAAAAAATATTTATTTTTCATTCGAATGTATAATGAATCATTCACATCGTGTTGAAAATACCTGAGGCAGTGGGAAAATGAGTGAAGATAGGTTGAGGGGGGTGGGGCAGAATGGACATGTGTGGAGAAATGAATACATTGAATTTTAATTGAAATTTGATGTTCTCCAAAAAAATACACTTTTTTCGTGGAATATTCACTTCTTCATCATATTGTCCGGTATTAAAAAAAAAAGCAGTAGCGGAAAAGTAAAACAGAACAAGTTCTTTTTGTGATTCGTTTTCTGAGAATATCTCGGAAACTAAGCGAGATATGGCGATTTTACTTTGCCACTTTTTTTTTGGAGCTTCTGGAATTCTCCATGAATTAATCTTGAAGTAAACTCACCTCTCTTACTTACCAAGATGTTCTTAAATATAGATCGGCGAAAATGTAAAACAGGATAAGTCTTTTTTGTCATGAACATTTTTTCTGAATATTTCGCAAAATAACAAATCTTTTTTTATAGCTCTTATTCACCCTATCTTGCTTATTCTCCGAGATATTCCATTGATAATAATCACAAAAATAACTCGAATTGCCCTGTTTCACCTCTTTACTTTTGATATTATTATTGCATCTAAATAAAAATTCCTTCGAGTATTATTTTTTATTCTCACCAGTTCCTGCTATATTTATTGCTGGAATCCTCCTCTCACCGCATTCCAGATTAACATATTCAAGAAGTGAAAAAAAAACACGGTAAGTCTCACAGAAAGAATACAACTGTTTCTGGTGTTTCCTCCTCGAAATTTACTTCACAAAACTTTCTTCAAATTCTCATAGGACAGTGTATTCATCTTCAAACTCTTTCTTTCCTTCCCAACATTCACTGAATTTTTCTTTTTCACTCTCTTTTCAATGCAAACTCCGTTTGGTCCATCTCCTGCCTCCTGGGTATTACCTGTTAGCTATCCCCGATTCACTCCATTGTTCGGTATTCAATGGAAGATCGATTTTGTCTTCTGTGGTATCCATGGTAAAAGTACACGAGAATAAAATGAGGCGCGTGTTTATATATTCCCAACTACGGCGACAATGATACGGCCTCGGGCTCCTTCCCTATTCTCCTCATTTTTTTTTCCTTTCCACTTTTTTTTTTTCACTCTATCATTGCCTTTCATTGCTTCTTTCTACAAGTGTAATGCTCGCGCATCAATGGGCATTTGCAGACTACGATACTTGGCCAATTGTGGATGTACAATAGGGTCTGTTATGCCCCTTTTTCTCCAACTTTTCCCCAGTGACTTGGAGAAAGCTCATGGAAACTAGCAGTTTACCTCTGGGAGTCAACTCAGAAATGGGATAATCCATTCCAAGCATAAGTTTATGCTCTTCATGAATAAATTGCTGTTACTGCGGGCATTCTCTACAGGGTCATTCTGTACTTGGCTATTTCCCGTCACGGCCGCTTACACAATCCAAGAATACCTCACCTGTTAATTCCCATCGGTATTTGATTTTTTTTACGTTTCGTGCTGTGCGAAGCAGACAATCATGGAAATAGAGTTTCTGCTGTTGTTTTATCCTTCCATTCTAACTGATTTTATTTATATTTATTCATTCATGTAGGATCTTTCCAAAGGATGGGTATGGTGGGTAGTTCAGAAATTACTGAAGACCTTTATTAAAATAGCGAAAATGTATTTAATGTTCTTCTACGTTTAAAGATACAAAATTAACTGACTCTTGAAAATTGTTCACCTCAATTTATTTAGAATTTTGGTTGCGGTCCCGAGTGACAGTAGGGCTGTGATTGGTTCGTTAACAAGGAGTGGGGGAAACTTTTGGAGTTTCGGGACCGGGCTACGTGCGTGAGTCACTCAGGTATGGGGTTTTTCCACCAGGCAGGAAGGGAAATACCCAGGACTACTTTTATTGTTTTATTGCGGGCTAAACAAAATTTCTTCGGGAAGGATAAGTTTTATTGCACGGCAGATGGTTGAAACTCTGAGGGAAAAACCAGTTGTAAAATACACAAAAGAAAAATTGAAATTTTTTCCCCAGTTCTCGCGATTCTACATTCAGTCATTCATTTATTTTTGCAGAATAATTATTTTTTTCAATGGGAATAATCATGTTCAATAGTATCTTTTTTCTTTGCTTTAAGGTAATATTTTTCATGAGTGATTTTTTTTGCACTGAATAATTCATCCAATACATCTTTTGCATATTTTCAATTAAATATCTCGGAAATTTGTGAGATTTTTGGTTAATTCAAGAGAATTTAAAGAACTCTAAAAGAGGCTCAAGGCGAAATTGCTCTATGGCGCTTAATTTCCGATACATTAGAAAAAACTATTGGTAGAAAAAATCGACCTATTTTGTTTCATTGCTTCGCTACTGAATTATTGATCAAGAAAAAATGGATTTTCCAAATAATCAATTCTCCTCAAATAATCATAGAAATTGTTGACATAGAAACTTAAAAAATCCTCATGAACAGATATTTTGGAAAATTCCCTCTAAATTTGTTGAACATTAAAAGCTCTTTGTAACAACAGCATAAATCTCTCAATCCTGAGTGCCCGTGAAGAGATTGGAGTTCGCTGAAAGTTTCTACTGCTTGTGAGAGTGCGTGAGTTGATGTAAAGAGAGTGCATGACTGTTATTGAAACCGTACGATACTGTGAAATGACGCGTTGTACTCATGCGTCAAAGTTCTTGAGTAGTAGTGGTGATGTCCACAAGTGAGACTCTGATCGTTAGTCATTGAACAATTGAAAATGATTGGAATTGCGATCCAGAGATTTATTGCTCTTGAAGAATTGTGAATTTTATGCTTTTAATATCTAATTGAGGAGTTTATGATTATAATTATTTCAGTAGTGAAGAGATAAAACACACAGAGAAAATTTTTTTCTTAATTTAAGAATGTGTAGTCACTTAATTTAAGAATGGCAGGTCACTTAAATTAAGTGACTTTTCCCACTTAAATCAAGTGACTTTTCTCACTTAAATTAAGTGACTTTTCTCACTTAAATCAAGTGACTTTTTCTTTCTTAATTTAAGAAAGTAAAAGTCACTTAAATTAAGTGAGTTTTCTCACTTACACAGAGAAAAATGTTTTCTTAATTTAAGTGAGAAAACTCACTTGATTTAAGTGAGTTTTACTTTCTTAAATTGAGTGAGAAAAAGTCACTTGATTTAAGTGAGAAAACTCACTTAATTCAAGTGAGTTTTCTCACTTGAATCAAGTGACTTTTTCTCACTTAATTTAAGGAAGTAAAACTCACTTAAATCAAGTGAGTTTTCTCACTTAAATCAAGTGAGAAAACTCACTTAATTTAAGAAAGTAAAACTCACTTATATCAAGTGAGTTTTCTCACTTAATTTAAGTGAGAAAACTCACTTAAATCAAGTGAGTTTTCTCACTTAAATTAAGAAAGCATTTTTCTCTGTGTAAATCAAGTGATTTTTTCTTTCTTAATTTAAGAAAATAAAACTCACTTAAATCAAGTGAGTTTTCTCACTTAAATCAAGTGACTTTTCTTTCTTAATTTAAGTGACCTGCACATTCTTGAATTAAGTGACTGCACATTCTTAGATTAAGAAAACATTTTTATCTGTGTATGAGACTTGATTGATGCAATAGAGACAAAGGGACGTGTCAAATATAGAGGATGTTTCTGTACGGACGAGTCAAAGATAGGGGAATTCCACAGTATCCGTACTGTCTCAAACTAAAATCAATCCTCTCATTTTAACTTATTGTTTTGCCTATGTTCTTATATTCTTCTTCGTGCAGTTATTCGTAGTTCACGATTCGTAGTAATGCGATTAAACATTACAAGTCAAATCGTCAACTAAAACATATCGTTTCTGAGTTATACCAATTTCGTACATATTTCATCCCATAAGATACGATTGTAATAAATCCGTGAGTAGCATGTTAATGATGCTTGTTAATGATTACGATTCATTTCCCGAATATCTC
This sequence comes from Aleiodes alternator, assembly GCA_963921955.1. NCBI lineage: Eukaryota > Metazoa > Arthropoda > Insecta > Hymenoptera > Braconidae > Aleiodes > Aleiodes alternator. The sequence continues at coordinate 1,301,020 of OY998110.1, read as the reverse complement.
AATCACTACAAGCCCACAAAATTATCCTGTCTTGCTTATTTCTCGAGGCATTTTCAGAAAAATATGACAAAAAAATTAAGACCAATCCTGTTTCACTTTGCTATTGATTTTTATAAAAAAAAACTTATTTCAACTCGGAAAAGCCACTGTTTATCGAAGGGGCTGGACACATGCGCGGAACGTGGCATTTGACAGTACCATACGGCTTCAATCATACACGGAGAAAATTTTTTTCTTAATTTAAGAATGTGCAAGTCACTTAAATTTAGAAAGAAAAGTTGCTTGATTTAAGTGAGAAAACTCACTTGATTTAAGTGAGTTTTATTTTCTTAAATTAAGAAAGAAAAAGTCACTTGACTTAAGTGAGAAAAGTCACTTAATTTAAGTGAGTTTTACTTTCTTAAATTAAGAAAGAAAAAGTCAGTTGATTTAAGTGCCAAAAGTCACTTGACTTAAGTGAGAACAGTCACTTAATTTAAGTCAGTTTTACTTTCTTAAATTAAGAAAGAAAAAGTCACTTGATTTAAGTGAGAAAACTCACTTGATTTAAGTGAGTTTTATTTTCTTAAATTAAGAAAGAAAAAGTCACTTAACTTGAGTGAGAAAAGTCACTTAATTTAAGTGAGTTTTACTTTCTTAAATTAAGAAAGAAAAGGTCACTTGATTTAAGTGACAAAAGTCACTTGACTTAAGTGAGAAAAGTCACTTAATTTAAGTGAGTTTTACTTTTCTAAATTAAGAAAGAAAAGGTCACTTGATTTAAGTGACAAAAGTCACTTGACTTAAGTGAGAAAAGTCACTTAATTTAAGTGAGTTTTACTTTCTTAAATTAAGAAAGAAAAAGTCACTTGATTTAAGTGACAAAAGTCACTTAATTTAAGTGACCTGCCATTCTTAAATTAAGAAAACATTTTTCTCTGTGTATTCACGCAAGCTCCTAGCTTACGCATTCTCATGAAGCAACGCTGCAAGGTAATTGTGTACCTGACAGATAGTCTAATGAGTTGGTATTTCTATGAATTCTATTCGCACCAAGTATAATTGGTTCTACAGAGTAAAATTTTTAACTTGAACTTTCATGAAATTTTGATTCTTGAAAATTCATCTGAGGCAAAATAAGTTTTGATGAAATTCTCATCAAGTTATGATTTTCGTACACCTTTGAAATGAATTATTTCGTGGGTAAATAGAATTTTGATGGAATTCATGAAAATTCAAGGAGTTGTTAATTTCAATTTTCAACCGAACGAAACTTTGCAGTAATGTTCATTATTGTTGGAACTTTAAGGTGCATAAAATTTAGAAAATCATGGTATCCCTGATTTTTTTCTTAGAAATTACATTTCATCGATAATTCAGTAGTGTGAAAATTGTAAAACAGGATGAATTGACTTATCTTTATGATAATTCTCAACGAGATGTCTCGAAAATTGATGGAAATACGCCTTTTTTACTCAAATTCTTTTTTTTTAGAATTTCAAGAGATACAAAAGAGGATTAGTATAAAAAAGGCGTATCTGCATTAGTTTCTTATATGTTCTCAAAAGGAAAAGTGATGAAAAAATATGGATTTATCCTGTTTTACATCCCCCCCTACTGAATTTCATCTCAACTCGAATGAAAATCGTATGGTATACAATATTTTTATTGCATTCCACAAAACTTTCCTCTCATGGCATTATTTTTAATCGTCAAAGTCTTTTTCTACTGACTTTATTGTTGAAAATTCATATTTCGACCTCAGCTATGAAAAATAGAGAAGAAAACATTATGCACATGGTTTGAAAATCACTTTTTCTTCGTAACGGATTTCCCGTTAAATTTCACGGACAATGAAAATTGATAAAAATCATCGGAAAGATAAGAATTTCGGAATGCCTTTGTGTTCAACTAGCCAGGAATGAGTTCGGAAATTCCGCAGAGCCATTGAGAATGCCAAACGATTTCGAGAATAGCCAACATAAAATGGCTTTAGGAAATTCAATAATTCTACATTATTCCGTTTCGATCTTTGAACTTTTCGCAGATGCATAAATAACCAATTTTGAACTAAATTTTTTTATAATTGATAAAATTGTGAGAATTTCTGAGGAATCATCAGTTGTAGAACAATAGAATTATTTGAAATTCAGTACAAATTATCCGTTCCCATTGATAACGCTTTCATTGTGAACTTTTGAATAATTGGCAGATGAATGGATGATCCATTGTGCTACCAGATGGCTGGAAATCCCAGATTGTGAAAAACCTCATCGCGCCCGTGAAATATCCAATTCCACTTTCCCAATCGAGAGGTGATATTCATCGGGGGGGGGGGGGGGGGGGGAAAGAATTGACGAAGAATTATTCTACTAGTCTATTGTCCAAAATTCTGTATGAATATTGGTGTTGAATTGTTTTGTGGAAAATCAAATTTTCTATTATTCCCTTTAATTACTGCAGAATTTTTCCAATAGTATTGAATATCAGTATGCAATGGATGAAAACTCGCACAAAATTGGACGATTTATTCGGGTTTTTAGAAAGTGGAAATTTTTTAAAATAAACAAAAAATACTTTTGAAATTCATCAAATATATCTGCAATGTCCACTATTTTTCTTTGAGAATATCTTGGAAACTATATAGAAATCTCCTTCTTATGCTAATCTTTTTTCGTAGAGAATTTCAATAGCTACAAAAACGGATTGACACAAAATCGCGAAAAAACGAGCGAGAAAAATAGACTTATTCTGTTTTATCTCCTTGCTACTGACATATTTTCCTGAAATATTCAGTGAAATCCTGAGAATCCACATCCTGAATCTTCGAAATCTTTTATTAGAATTTTTCCACAATAATTCCCCAACATGAATCTTTTCTCAAGGAATTACGTACTGACACTACTTTCACAGAGTGTCAGAGGTACTTTTCACAAATTTATATTTATCAAATGAAAAATCCCATTTCTGAGTGTTGGAAATGATGAATTATTTCAGTGTTGCAATGAGTTCCATGAAATGCATGAAAAATTTATAGCGTTTCCTGTAATAACGAGCTGACACTTGCCACTGAATCATAATTCTGAATTTTTTATTAAAGAGGAGTCAATTATGGCGACAATTATTAGAGAGCCCTCTAATTTGACATATTAATATTTCGGATTCAATAGCGAAGAGATAAAACAGGAAAATTCTACTTTTTCTCATTTATTTTAATGAGTATCTCAGAATATAAAGAGAAATAAAGAGGAAAAAAAAGTAGACTTATTCAGTTTCATCTCTGCCCTTCTGAATTGTCAAATTTATTAGTGGAATTAAAAACTAATTTCATTTTTGGCTTCCTCCACATCACTATTCATTTTAAAATGCAATTTCAGTAGCAAAAGAATAAGCCTGGATGAGTCGTTTTTTCCTTACAATAGTTTTTTGAAAATATTGAAAGTCATAAAGAAGGATCAGGATAAAAACACAGTTAAAAATTTTCGTCTGAATTTTCCGTGCAAAATCCCGGAAATTTCTAACAAGTCACATTTTTACTGAAATTTCAGATAATTACGTCATTGAAAAATTAACACATCATCGATTTTCGAATGATTCCACGTCTGAATATCAATGAAATTAGACAATTTTCTACAATTTTGTCTTTTTTGAAAGTTATGGAAATTCATAACATCTTTCAAACATACGCCCTTTTGTTATTATGAATTATATACAGGATCGCGCAATTGAGGATAAAATTAATAACAAACGGGTGTATGTGAGCGAGATACGCCCTTTTCATATTAATAATTGGAAATACGTCCGTTTATTATTCGAGAACACAGAGAAAAATGTTTTCTTAATTTAAGAATGTGCAGTCACTTAATTTAAGTGCCCTGCCATTCTTAAATTAAGTGACTTTCCTCACTTAAATCAAGTGACCTTTCCTTTCTAAATTTAAGAAAGTAAAACTCACTTGAATTAAGTGACTTTTCTCACTTTAATCAAGAGACTTTTCTTTCTTAATTTAAGTGACCTGCACATTCTTAGATTAAGTGACTGCACATTCTTAAATTAGAAAAACATTTTTCTCTGTGAAAGAAAATGCTCTAAATGATCGGCAAAGTCGAGCATAATCGATGGAGCGAATAGAAAAAACGCCCTTTTGTTATTATAAAAAAATTAAAAAATGGCACTCTTTTAAAAAATTAAAAATTTAAAACATTAAAAAAAAATTATGCCCTTTTGTTTCTAGGTCGACAATATATTTTTTTATGCACCGCTGTATTCTGCAGTTCTTCTATGTGATTTGCATATTTTATACGCTCCAATAAGCCCCAACTCTTCTTAATCGTCTGTCTATTGATCGTGTTACCCTATATTCTTTAATTTGAATGTTTCCCCAAAATACTGGAGGGAACATATCATTTGCCTTTTGTAGAGAGGAAAATGGCTTCAATAATGAAAAATCACCGTCTCATGGTGAATATAGTGCGTGCACTAGCTCCTTTTCTCGCGCCTTTTGATATGCGCGGTATACATCAGACCAGACACTCAGTTACTAATAAAATCCATGACTATATTGAGCGTAACATTTAATTGATTACGCCACCTAGACACATAAGGTCCATCGGTCGGGGATCAACTGATCCACATGTTTTGCAGTTTGGAGATTATAATAAACCACTGCTGCCAGGAACAATCTTGGAAAAATCCGATACTGCCGGTTCGATCAAGATACCGGAGGAGTGCTTCGTTACCGTCCCAACTCCATGAAATGAGGTTGGGGCGGCATCCACGGGGTACCTCGGGGCGGTGACTCCTTTGCGTCCGCGGACGCAAGACGTAAAGATAGATGTAAGTAAGGTAGGTTGGTGAAGAGAGAAAGGAGGAAGATTTTTAGAGACCTAGGCTACGAGAGACAGGGTGATCCGGCGAAGATTGCTGGGCCCTGAAACTGTGGTTTCTGCTTCCGACAGACAGAAACTGCAGCCCTTGAAGCTACTTAAATTATTTACTCTAGTTATGTTATAATAGAATAATGCCGCAAATAGACCACTGGCCTAGAGGTTCTTAATACTATACACTCTTCATCATTCAAGCATGCTGAATTGTATTTCAGACATTTTTACAGAATCAACTGTATTATTGAATTTTATTTGGAAATAATGGACTTACCCCCTTTTACCTCTTCCTCAATGATTTCTTCTAATTGCCCTTCCAATATGAATAATACTGTATTCCACAATCTGTAACGATAATTAGAGGCATAAATACATTTTTCCACTCGAGTTATTCTCTTGAATCATTGTGCTTCGGAAACTCTCTGATAAACTTCTCCATTGTATACAATATCTCAAGCACTGCATATTGTTTATACCATGATAACTCAACTCTCTGCCTGAGAGTTTTCCTCCAGTAAACTGAGAAATGTCAATGAGTATGTCACTGAATAAAGTCATGAAGTCGTTAGTTGGTCAAAACTCTTGTACCCAGTAGACCCCATTCATGTACTTTTAATCTGCCCAGGCTTTACTCGAAAACTCCAAACTTTTCCGAGTTTTCAAGAGTGAAAGTGTTATGATGGTTTTTAACCACCTCTCAAACAAAAATACCCGGGCTATTTCAATTCGCTTAAAAATATAATTATCAAAATGTTATTAAACTTCTGCCTCAATTGAGAGAAAAGAGAAGAATTACTGCTACACAGTCAATTGCAATTAACAAGATTTCACTAATGACTCCAGTCCCTTTTACTTATTCATGCAAGAAAAATACATAAAGAGGAAAAAGATGAATAGAGATAAACCTTTCTGCTGAGATAATCGTGACTGGTAAAAAATGAAGAAAAGAAATAACAAGTGAGAATAAAGTGGAGGAGTGAGAAAAAAAAAGGCAGTTTCTTTAGAGACTGACGAATAAAGAAGAATCATTGTTTTTCATTATTTTTTTCTCATTTTTTTTGTTTCAGCAGCTCCACTCAGAGTACAGGAGCACTTACACATGGCACGAATATACAGGACCTCATCAGGAGCATACCGTTGTACGTCGTGCGCCTCAGGCGCAACCGACCTCGAGTAAGTTCGTCCTTAGACCTTTTCCTTTATCATAGCTCATTTCTTATCCAAGAGGAACAATAAGTGGAGTTATCAAAAGAGGAAGAGAAAAAAAATTACAAATAACTAGTGAGAGAGAGAAAGAGATAAACACAAATACACCCACAAAAAGCCAACTATTGAGTGAACTGAAGAAGAAAAAGAATGCATATATGTATATATATATATTTATTCTATATACATAAATATCTTCTTTATCATCTTCAAGTTCCCCATGAGCAACGTCGCTCGATGCCACAATATTCTTTTACCCAATCTTGAAAAAGAATATCCGATTACTTTTTCATGTTTGATTTGATTTGATCTGTGTTTACTTTTTCTCTGTTTTTTTTTTTTTTTGTTTTTACTTTTATCGTCCCGTCTTTACGTCGAAGAACAAATTGCTTGCATCGATCGACGTCAACAAACCACTCCCTTTTTTACATAGTTTACTGAGAACGTTCTTACGACTTTTTCTTAACAACTTCATTTTTTTTTTTTTTTTTTCATTCTTAAAAGTGAGAAACTGCGTTAGAGATGATGGAGAACCGTAGTTGGTTTCCTTTTTACTTGTTTTTTTTTACTTTTTCAATAGGAGTGTTAATAGTGGTTTTATTCTTGGTCGTGCCTACACCTCGTGAACGTCTACACGTTTGATGATTATTTATTGGTTCATTGAAAGTTTCATTAATTTCGAAATGTATTCGCACTTTATTTTTATTTGTATTTATTCTCCATATCATGATAGCAATGTTTACACATGAATTCTGTAATTAATGTGAGGAAAGAATTTTAAGTATGTGAATTTTTATGAGTTTTGGGATTTTTTGGTATTGAATGTTGATGAAAGTTTCAGCTTTACAATTCGTTGAAATAAAGAAATTAAATCGTTATGGTAATTAATTTGCAATTAGTGCCAATATATTGGGGGAAGAGGATTCCCGATGATACTATTGAAAAGCTGAGGAAATTTCTGATGAGAGACATGTATCAGAATTGATTTTTCGGAATTTTTGAAAAATTCGATTATTTTAAACAAAAATTAGGGTTCATCCTTTTTTACTTTTTACTTTTTCGGTTTTTTTGGAAATATCTCTAGTTTTGGTGTTCATCGCGTAAAATCTGGATGAAAGCTGAGCTCCATTCCCATTGATTTATGTGATTTTCTTTCATTTTCTAATGATTTTTCAAAAAAACCATGACTTTTTCCATGAAAACCCGAGTCGAAATTTTAATGCTCGTTTGCTTCTCCAAATTCTCCAAGTCGGGACAATTTGAAGAATCATAGGAGGAGCATACCTCCTATCATATTAATGTATTTTGAGTGCTCGTTTCAATCTCCTCGATGTAGTTATTTCCTAAAATACATCGAGGAGAATGAAATGAGAATGTTAAGGAGAGCTCATTGAATCCTCGTTGAGCTCTCCATTTTTCAGATTCTGGGATGAGTGGGGGAATTTCAATATTAAAATGGTAAATTTTCTATAAATTTTTAAGAGTTAATTTCAGATCCAAAAGAAGTGGAAATTCCTCATTGAATATAATCAATGTTAGAAATTGCCATCTTCTACAAGTTTGAAACAATCTCTCAAGAATTAACGTCAAATATCCGGCGGACTTCCTCGGTTTACCATTTCAATGAATAATTCCAATTAGTCAAAAGAAGAAAACAAAAATATAACAAACATGGAATCTATTGTTTTCATCGACAATTATGGATATTCCATCACAAGTATTAATACATCACTGTTCCCGAATGTAACTATAAATTAGTAATGAGAGAACGTGGAGAATCAATTGAGGATGACAAACGGATCCTGAGACGTTGGAGTATCGAAGGAGATTCATGCGAGGACAAGGAGTAGTAAACGAGCGTTATTTTTCGGTTGAAGAAGTAAACGAGAATCAAACGAGTGTTAAAATTTCGACTCGGGAATCAACGTTGTCCTCGTAATTTCCTAAAAAAATAAATAACTAGAACCAAAATTGAATGAATTTGACCCTCAATTCTTATCTAAAACACTCAAATTTTCGAAAAATTCCAACTAATTAATTTTGAGATATGTTTTTCACCGTAATTTTTCTTAGTTTTCTAATGGAATTATGAAAAAAAGTAAAACAGGATGAGTTTATTTTTCTTTCTTCCCTTTTTTCAAAATATTTCGGAAACTAATGGAGATATACTTTTTTTCTCTGAAATTCTCGTCAAAAAAGAATCGAGAATGAAAAGGGTGTATCTCCAATAGTTCTGGAGATATTCAATTGAAAATGATCATGAAGATAATTCAATTTGTCCTATTTTATCTCTTCACTACTGAAATCTACATTTTTTCTCACTTTTACGAAATTTCGAGACTACATCGACTTTATTGCCACTCAAGAAAAAATCCTTATCAGCATATGGAAATAATTGGAGCACGTTGAGAGAAAAAAATGATTTTATTGAGAAAATTTGTCTTTGAATTGAAGAAAAAAAAAACGAATTTTCAGATCAATTAATTGATTGACATAAAAAATTTTCTTTAAAAAGAGTATATTTATTGTTGGAACAAGCAATAAAATGATCAATTTGAAAAATCTTCAATTCGTTCTAAATAACTAATAAAAAAGAATTTATCCCAATCTATTAATTTTTGAAAATGAATAATTATTGACTCTTCTCAGTTTCAAGAAATTCAATTGTTTGGAGTAAGCATTTTTTCCTCAGTGTAATGATATTTATATTTAATTTGAAGTTCACGTGATATTGGAAATTTCTAATCTTTTTATTTCTCAATAAAATATATTTTTCTCTCAGTTCACGTTGAGAGCCAGATCGAAAATATTGGTGTTTCAATATCGAGATAAATTGTAAATATGTAACAATTTTGTACTGCATACAATGAAATATGATTGAATCATAACTTACTCCGTGAATGTTCCACCGAATAATATTTGATGCATGAGAAAATATTTATTCAATCGATTCACAGAACAATACAGTTCGTTAAAATTGAAGCGTAAAATGAAATTACTCTGAATTTAAAATTAAAAATTCATCAGCAATGAAAAGTAAGTGAAATTCGCTCCATTGATTCGGTCATTTTTCTTTCACATTAATAATTTTACTCTCAGTAGAAATTATCACCAGGAGAAAGAGCTTTGAAAAACAAATATTTATTCAGTTCATGCGCTAAAAGCAATTGCATTAAAATCATCCCCTGTCTGCGTAATTCCACGTTATTCCTCTCTAAATAAAAAAAAATGAAACTTTCATCGACTATTTACTTACTTGAAGAATTAATTGAATTTTTGTCATCAAAGCTTCAATTTAATAGAGAAAACCGGGAAAAAATAATCCAGGATTTTTTTGGGGTTGAAGGCCTTCACATAAAAAATTGAAAAAATTACATGACAATGTAGATATGTTGGAGCATCTTCTCAAATTTTTTCAGATTTTTTCACAAAGTCTTTCATTTCTAAAAAAAATTTCTTGATCACTCAAGAAAAATGTTTCGTCATGTTAATTGCAGAATTCTCATTTCAGTAATTCTAATCACTCTGTTTCCATTAAATTTCGATGTTTGTTCTCTGTGTATTACTACTCAATTTCTCTCTAGTTTTCCCCAAAAATAATAAAATAAAAAAGTAAAAAAAAAAATCATTTTGTCATACGTGAAGATGCATTTGAATGCCAATGATGAATAATTTTTTGAATTTTTGCTGATTATGTCTGAGAGTTTAGAGCACAGTATTACGTGATGATTTTGAGAAAAGAAAAGGGTACATACACAGAGAAAAATGTTTTCTTAATTTAAGAATGTGCAGGTCACTTAAATTAAGAAAGTAAAGTCACTTGATTTAAGTGAGAAAACTCACTTGATTTAAGTGAGTTTTACTTTCTTAAATTAAGAAAGAAAAAGTCACTTGATTTAAGTGAGTTTTACTTTCTTAAATTAAGAAAGAAAAAGTCACTTGATTTAAGTGAGAAAAGTCACTTAATTTAAGTGAGTTTTACTTTCTTAAATTAAGAAAGAAAAATTCACTTGATTTAAGTGAGAAAAGTCACTTGATTTAAGTGAGAAAAGTCACTTAATTTAAGTGACTTTTACTTTCTTAAATTAAGAAAGAAAAAGTCATTTGATTTAAGTGAGTTTTACTTTCTTAAATTAAGAAAGAAAAAGTCACTTGATTCAAGTGAGTTTTACTTTCTTAAATTAAGAAAGAAAAAGTCACTTAATTTAAGTGAGAAAAGTCACTTAATTTAAGTGAGAAGAGTCACTTAATTTAAGTGACCTGCCATTCTTAAATTAAGTGACTGCACATTCTTAAATAAAAAAAAAAACATTTTTCTCTGTGTACAAAATTATGCAAAATGAGAGATGGTTTAGTTTCTAGTATACAGTTAGTGACGACAATATCGCGTGTTTACTACAACTTCTATTTCTACCCCTTGGAAATAGCGGGGGTTAACTTTTTGGGAAGGAGGAAAAGTCACGGGGGCTTACTTGAAGCCTCTATCTCTTTCTCTATTTCGTTTGTACTGCTCCATCGTAAAGTATTGCGATTGGTTGCATGCACGGAAATACGGCTACGAGAATTCAGCGCATTTCCCCTACTTACTGCGGTCCCCATAAATTTACTTTTTTTTTTTCTTTTATTCATTCACTTTCTTGACTTTTTCGTTTGTTCAATTTTTCAAGGGAAAATGCATCTGAATTCTCTCATTCAATTCCGCGCTAATTGGGTTCACATGTAATTTTTTTTTATTATTTATTAATTGACAATTTAAATTGCATAACTGTGGATAATTGAATTTAAATATTGATTTTGAGAATAATTGATTGGGAAATTCGAGCAAATTGATTTGCGTATACATGATGATTTAATAAAGCTATGGGCAGTCTAGTGAATTTGTCGAAGCAGATTATCAACGAATAAAAAAAACATATTTCCTTTTTTTTCTTCGAAATAATTGATTTTATAATTTTATTAAATCACTGCTAAATTCGAGTTATTGATTTTTAATCAGTAATTGTTCGGGGGCAGAGACAGAAAAATTTGTTTGATAAAGAAAATAAAAAAAAAATACTATCAAGATTCGAAATCGTGCCAGCTGCGAATTTTGATTGCAGCGAAGCAACCGAGCGCGAAGCTACAATCGGCCAAGTCAACTGAGGATGAGAATACCGAAGGTAAGAAGAAGAAGAGACGTTACGAACGGTGCTACGCAAACCAAGCCTCTTTATAATATGTTCGATTTAATTTTTATTATATTAATTTTAATTATTCCAATTGATAATAAACTGTTATTCTTTAATTTCAATTATCTATTATCACAATAATATATATATATATATATATTTTTTTTAAATTGTACATAATTATTATTATCACAAACGTAAGAAAATGAGTCGTAAGAAATTTGATTGAAAGAATAATAATTCATGAATAATCATTATTTTTACACGTATATTAAGATTGCCTGCATTAAGTACTGTGATAATTCTTGTTTAATTTAGAATTCTTTTTTTTTTTTTTTCGCTTACATTAGTAGATTAATAATTTTACGCCAGAGATGTACGTCACGAATACCTTCCGAAAGTTTTTAATTGTACTCAATTGGTTAGCCCATATTTCTTCCCCCCTTCAGTTTAAAGTTTCAGTTTTTTTTTTTTTTTTTTGATAATGAGAGGTGGGCATTCTTGTGTCCAGTCGGTTGCGTGACTGCGGAGGGACTCGAAATAGAGGGGCAAGAGGGTTGGAGTCGCATGCCTAGCACAATTGGAGTGCCTTTTCCATCGAATCAATAACGGTATCGCTATTTTCATGCAACAACGAAATGAAAAAATGCCTACACCGAAAAAGTCTCTCTGAAACAGCTCCTCAAATCAAATAAAAAGAGCTATGAAACTTTTCACACCGAGTTTGAAAACTGCCAACACTTTTCCTCCTACTTTCCCTATGAAAAAAAATAGCAAATAAAAGGAAAAAAGAGAAAAAAAAAAAACCTGACGTACATCTCGTAACTCAGCTAAAAGTTTCAGTAGAAGGCAGTGCATGCGCATGAAATCTACATATTTTCCGTGAATTTGGAGTGACGAGGATGACACAAAGAAAGAACGGAGAATGGAAAAATAAAAGGTAGTTGAAAAGGACACCTTTTATTTTTATTAAAAAAAAAAAAAGAGCAGCTATGTAACTGATAGATTGCAGAGCATTTCTCGGATGAAGACAATGGAAAAATTGTAGGTGTTGAGACTCTCGTCACTCCTGCCATTATTCACCTGTTATATCTGTAGTCTAGGCTAATACAATGGAATGCTGCTGTAAATAATTTCAAACAATTGAAGTTTTAGTGCAAGGGCAGTGGGAATGGGCGGGTTTGTCCGAGGTCGAGACGATGCCATCGATCCCTCCAGTCTTCACATTATTTCAATAATCACGTTATTATTTTTCAACGCTCATTCACTCGAGAGCAATGTGGTTGAAGAGGTCGTGTAGAAAAAAAAATTCATACTCATGGATGCTTGTCACTTTTTTTCCCCCTGTATTGGGCGAGAAGAGGAGGAATGTAGGGAAGTAGGCAATGGAAAAAAGGGTGAAACTGACGAACGGGGAATTGAGATTGCTGCCCATTTTTGACACGTGAGAGAGAGAGAGGGATCGAGGGTCATCCAAATTCAACTGCTATATCCCTCGTGCCAATTCCATTTCTCCTGTTGTTATCCTCCTCATTCAAAACTGCAAAAAAAACGCGCATTCATCCCTCTAGACATGTCATCCCAGTATATATATATATTCGTGCAATTTAGCAATCACGTTACTCACGATGAATCGCTTTTAATTACAGGACCAACATTGGAGCCACCATTACCAAGGCGAAAGAAATGCCCGGAATTGGCATACAGACATCATGAATTCATCAATGCCGCTGATGGGGGTGGGATCGATGCAGTCGATACTAATGTGGTTGCTGATAAAGTTAGAGTGAGTTTTTCATGATCATTGATTTTTTTTTTTAATGAACCATTCAACACGAACAACTTACATTATCGTAAAATTTTCAGGAGTACTCTTTTGAAAAAAAAATGAGATTTTACTTTTTTTTTAAATCAATAATTCATACGAAATTATCCAATTTTGTAACATCGCGTGGACAACGGAAATTTGATGTTACTGAATACAATGTGTTGAAAATACCCAAATGATTGTGTTTGGAATTTTAGATTCACATCAATTATTTTTCGGCTGCTTGAATTTTTTATTAATCAATTTATCTTATCTTATGGGGTCGAATGAATTCCCAAAAGCTTGGAATAATTTTTCTCATTTCATTAAAAAAAAAAAATTCCCATTATCTTGAAATGACGCGAGTAACAGATAAAACATGAACAGATTACCATTATCCATTCAATTTAAATATAAATCGTTTCATCACGAGAACGTCAATGTCCCAAAAATTTACGTGAAGAAATTCGTTTTGCCTCAAGGACTTCAATTGAAATTTCCCGTAAATCGAATGAGCCACGCTCCAGAAAATAGTAATAAATTAAATTCCACTACATTTCATATTTCCCCAGAATAAACTATTTTCTGAAGAAAAAAAAACATGATTTCCTCACGATTTCCTTCAAGTACATGGTGAACCAAGATAACACGGTTGTAACCCAATTTTCTCCATCAATTTAGCATCAAAGGCCTCATCGACACGATTCTACAGTTCTCCAGTTTCTTTTGTTCTCTCAATGACGATAAACCCTTCTTTTTTCTTTCCCACTGATAACAGGAAGTGACAGGTAGTTCAGCACTACCACCGAGTCAGCTGAGCAAAGCGATTTCACGGATAAGCACTGAGTATCGATTGCAGTTTGCCTGGCCAAGGCGAGCTCAACTGACAAATGGTGAAGCGGTAGCGCAAGTGCCAGCAGCCGGTGGTGCCAGTGGCACTGCTGGTGCTGGACCACGAAAATCACTCAGCATGGGTACTTTAAAACAGGGTATTGCACCAACTGAACCAGCACCAGTTCATATGAAAAAGCGGCCAGGCGATGTAGATCACAAGCGTGACGGTATTTCATTTCTTTTTTTTTATCTCTTCTCTTTCATTTCTTTTTTTTTCTGTCCCCTTGGAACTTCTCGGGGCTTCTCAATTTGTCAATGCCCTCAAATGCACGTGTACAGTGTAAAAACTTATTGGATTAGCATTTAGTTGGCCACTGACAAATTCACATGGACATTTTTACGTTTGAATTGACACATTTATTATTTTTTAATTGACAGGAATTCAAGCATCTGAACTCGAGCCACTGTTTGGTAACAATGCTGATAATATTGATGGTGTGGTACCTGATATCGAGGAGAAAGATGAGGATTTGACTGATTTGAAGCTCACATTCAGGTTGGAACATGAGACTAATGATTAATTTAATATTTATTAATCTATCTTGATTAAATGGAATTTTAATTTATTGATACGAGAAGATCAACTGCGACAGGTCCCCGGATTAATTAATTGATAATATTAACAGGATTTATGGTGGAAAATTTGATTGTAATTTACAGGGATAAAAAAACAGCTGGTAAAGGAGTGAGGATTTTAGATGAGCGTATAATGCAAAAGAACAATAAAACAACAGTGAAAAATACTTTTCCAAAGTCTGAAATTGTTGAACTAAGACGTCTTGCTGATGAGTACAAGGTAAATGATTTTTTCTTTTAACGAGAAAAAGTCACGTGGAACACTTTATTTTTCACTGAAATTTATATGTACCATTTATTTTTGTGACAATGAAAAACAGATATTTTTCATGACTGGTATAACACATACAATCAAATTCACACATCAGTAATTTTGAAAATATCTCATATCCATGATTATTCCCACAATGCTCTCAGCACCAGTGTTTCTTCTCCAGCATCCAATGCCTTTTATTCTCAATAATGTACTTCTTCCTTCAACGTAACTGAGAATAATACTTCCAGATAATTTCGTCGTAAAGTTATTTATACTTTATCATTTTTTTCCCTCGAGTTTAAATGAGCTTTAAAGTAAAAGAGGGAGATTAAGTTCAGTGGATTATCTCCATTCCCGTAATTCGATACACTCAGTTGAGAAAAAAGTATTCTCAGAACTTTCATAAAGTCTTAATTGCAATGAGTTCAAACACTTATTTTTTATTCTCGTGGAGAGAAAAGGCCAATGAAAAAACTTCATTCACAATAATTTTCATTTTTTCATTACTTTTTTTTTCTCTCTTATCCATTCTTTCATCAACTCATTGATTGTTTGTTATCTGATTCATCAGCATCGCGACTGGGGCGGCGGTTTGGCATCAGAGGAAGAGGCATCACTGTGGAAACGTGTCTCCAATAATCACGCCCTCAACGCTCTTTCCCTTGCCAGGCCAGTACACATAAACGAATACTCAGTGTTCCATTTGTTTTGTGTTACGTCTTTTTTTTTCCGTTTCATTTTCATCCCTAATGGAATTCACCACTCCTGTTCGACAAAGAGAAATGATGTCTACACAAAAAAATAAAATGACACTGTTGTGTTTTTCATGTGTTTTATTCACTCGTGTGAAATTCTGTTTGTGTTGAAATTAATTTCAAAATATGAATTATTTGAATGCAAATGATCTTCCAAAGTACCCTCACCCCGGATTCTGTCGTAGTTGTCCTTCGTCGTTTATCGTCCACTCTTAGATGAGATATTTGTCATTGTGAAATTAATACTCATTGTTTCGCGCTTTTCTTCTGTTTATCTTCGATTAAACAGGTCTGTTACAAAGGAAGAGAAGGAGAAGGAGAATACGAGAAAGGTTGCACCAGTCACGAATACAATGCCACCAGCTGGAAGACCCTCTTCAGTTCAAGCTAGACCCATTTATGGAATTCTCCAGGAAGCGGTAATTGGATAATTAATTTACTTTCGATAGGAAAACACTCTCCCGGGGCAGAACAATGCGATATTTTTTTTTAAGATGAAGGGCTCGAAAAAAAAAAATTGAAAATATTAGCCAATAACGTAAAGATGTTGCAACATCTTCTCGATTTTTTAAAGGATGTTTCATGAAGTTCTTTAATTCGAGGCTCGTTTTGCCTCTATTTCGAAACTTGGGATAGTGATACTGAATAACTTCTTCCATGGTAATTGACCGGAGAATTCTCCAAATATTGGAACTTCAAAAACGAAAACACATTCTCTCAATTCAAGTTATAATGGTATTGATCCAATGCAACTCTCTTTTCAGGATAATGAGAGAGCAATAGCTCGCGCAAGAAAGGATTTCTTGATCCGCCATCATTTGGATCGCACTACAGGTGTTGGTAAGTCATCCCAGGAGAATTACGTAGAAGCAATCTATTCATGTATTAACGATACTATAAAAGGTGACGGTGCACTGTTGCCCTCTCCAACGAGAGAGAAACTAGAGCCAGTTGTACCACGTCGTCGTGACGAGGCAAAAGATGAGATACAGCCAAAAACAAAATCAAGCCCAAAGAATAGTCCAAGAACTGGACGTTCGCAGAGTCTTGGTCCTCTCAGTAGATCACCAAAGCGTCAGACTCCACGAGCACCATCAGTGAGCAAGGATGCCAAGGTGAATTGAAGTGAAATGAAATTCTACATCTCATCTGATTAGGGAGGAAAAAGAAATTAATTAAATTCTTGCTTCTTTTTTTTCCAGGAGAAAGAGAAGGAGCACAAAGATAAAGAAGCGAGGGACAGAAGCGGAGAGCCAGAAAGGCATCCCCGTCCGAGTAAGTAAAAAAAAATCATAAATAAACCAAAAACAAAAAAAAAACAGAAACAAAAAAAAATAAACAAAACGCTCGACTATAGCCAATGCCAATTTGGTTTTGGCCAATGTCGATGCCTTCCCATTTATTGATCACATCTAACGAGAAATGTCGTGCCTCGATCGATCGTCCCAAAATTCTATTGGAATAATATTAATATTAAAATTATTCATTTTCCTCAGAATCTTCAAACAATAACTCTGCAAACACATGAAATTAGTTTCATATAAATACATAAATTGCATTATTCGTGCATAAAAACGTGTCATTTATAAAAACTTAGGACTGCTGCTCGTTTCCACTCCTACATGAAAATTCTGAATCCTGATTGCTCCAAATTTTCTTTAATTTTTTTTTCTCCCATTTTAGCAATATCAAAAAAGAAAAAAAAAAAAGAAGAGTAAAAAATATTAAACTGTCCAATCAGAAATTGCATGATAGACATTTATTGTATCTATATCTCTGTACTCTGCATTGATATCTATCCTGTTGTTTGTTGGAATCTTTAATTAGCTGAGTTCGTTAAACAATGACAAAAAAAAATGGAAAAAAGAACAAAGGTAAATTGGAAAAGAGAACAATTCCGTTTTCTCGATCAGCTCAACTTCATTCTGTGTCTCTTCTACCTCCTTTCGTAACTCCTCCCTACCAGTCTCAAAAACTATAGTACTTAACAAATACACCGAGGAAAAAATTCGGAGAAACACGATTAAAATAATAATAAACTCGAACAGAGTATGATTCTCACTATTTTCATAAAATTAAAAAAATCATGATACAATAAAGTAGTTGGAATGAAAATGATAAAAAAAAAGAACCGTATCGATCGAGCGTGACACGCGAAAAGGATTAGAGTGATTAGCGAAACGAAGCGGGTGTTTCAGCGGTGGGCGGCCGAGTCCGGTGGAGCATAAGAGAATCCTCAAAATCCCCAGTGAAATTGTCGTCTACAAGCGAGCCGCCCATACCGCCATTACCACCACCACCTACTGGCCCTGGGCCCAAGCAACTTCACAAGAGGCCCTCGCCAAGATCACATCGTAAACGTACGTCAATCCTTTGTCCGTCACGAGCCAAAACAATGCGCTGGATCATTTTTATTTATTTTTCCTGATTGACATAGTTCATCAGTGAAGTGGTAGAATGAGAAAAGCTGAAAAATTGCTGTATGTTCTGCTGCTGATATATCTGAAAAACGTGGATTCGGAGGAAGACGTGAAGAGACCTTTTTTGTACACAGAGAAAAATGTTTTCTTAATTTAAGAATATGCAGTCACTTAATTTAAGTGACCTGCCATTCTTAAATTAAGTGACTTTTCTCACTTAAATCAAGTGACTTTTTCTTTCTTAATTTAAGAAAGTAAAACTCACTTAAATTAAGTGACTTTTCTCACTTAAATCAAGTGATTTTTCTCACTTAAATCAAGTGAATTTTTCTTTCTTAATTTAAGAAAGTAAAACTCACTTAAATTAAGTGACTTTTCTCACTTAAATCAAGTGACTTTTTCTTTCTTAATTTAAGAATGTAAAACTCACTTAAATTAAGTGACTATTCTCACTTAAATCAAGTGATTTTTCTCACTTAAATCAAGTGAATTTTTCTTTCTTAATTTAAGAAAGTAAAACTCACTTAAATTAAGTGACTTTTCTCACTTAAATCAAGTGATTTTTCTCACTTAAATCAAGTGATTTTTCTCACTTAAATCAAGTGAATTTTTCTTTCTTAATTTAAGAAAGTAAAACTCACTTAAATTAAGTGACTTTTCTCACTTAAATCAAGTGACTTTTTCTTTCTTAATTTAAGAAAGTAAAATTCACGTAAATTAAGTGACTATTCTCACTTAAATCAAGTGATTTTTCTCACTTAAATTAAGTGAATTTTTCTTTCTTAATTTAAGAAAGTAAAACTCACTTAAATTAAGTGACTTTTCTCAATTAAATTAAGTGACTTTTTCTTTCTTAATTTAAGAAATAAAACTCACTTAAATTAAGTGACTATTCTCACTTAAATCAAGTGACTTTTCTCACTTAAATCAAGTGACTTTTTCTTTCTAAATTTAAGAAAGTAAAACTCACTTGAATTAAGTGACTTTTCTCACTTAAATCAAGTGACTTTTTCTTTCTAAATTTAAGAAAGTAAAACTCACTTGAATTAAGTGACTTTTCTCACTTAAATCGAGTGACTTTTCTTTCTTAATTTAAGTGACCTGCACATTCTTAAATTAAGTGACTGCACATTCTTAAATTAAGAAAACATTTTTCTCTGTGTAGCTCATGAAATTTTCCACGAAAAGTGTCTCTTGTCAAATTCCCCTAGACCTCGTTCTGTTCACGATATATTCCAGAAATAATACGTGATGTTCAGACTCATCTTGCTCTACCACTCCAGCACTAAATTCATCTCTTCTCATGAAACTTTTCGGTTATTCCATCTCAATAGTAATCATTCTGTAGTAATTCTGAATCATCGCACAACATTCGTATCGCAATGTAGCAATCATCTGCCACTAGATATTTATCATTGAAATAACGTACCTATTATTTCTCACAATTTCCCAAAAACCAAGAGAAATCCATCGTTATTTACGTTACATGCATTGTTCTTAATCTCTATTTTTACCGTTTCACTCCAACGAACAATCCTTGATTACATTGCACAATACAAGTATCAAAAACCATCAAATTTTATATAGAACCCAATCCAAAATCCGATAAAAAAAAAGCCATTCACTGATAGAAAAAAAAAAAAAGAAAAATCCCCAGTTATTTTTATTTCATTCTTCCGTATTTCTCATGCGATCGATATTATTTCTCTCAATGGTTTCACTAAATTCAGAATTTATTCAGCTGTAACTCAGTAATTGCACAGGACATCTAGCAGCATCCAATAGCATCTAGAACGTTCATTAGAAAATGTTCTTTCATTCTATTCACTCCCACGCGTTCCGGAGCACCCAATTAAAATCAACTGGATGAAATAATTTGAAAATAATAATAATAAGAGCACAGAATCCATCAACAAGTCATGTACATCAGCGCAAAAGCAAATGAGCCAATAGCACTCACGATAAAATTAATAAAAATAAGTTTAGATGCTGTGGAAGATAATTGAGCCCGGAGCGCCTGACGGATATGAAATGATTATTTTCATTTTCATCAATGTACAATATGTGTTTTAGCCTTCCTCGCGACCACCGCTTCCCCCCATCGCCCTCTTCATCATCACGCGAAACCTACTACTAGTAACATAATGAAACTCCCCGGTAAGAATACGATACAACAAAGTGTCGTGACCAATACAACAGTATCCAGCTCAGTATCATCAGGCAATGAGGCAGCAGCCTCGGGCTCGAGATCACAGCGTACACTAAAATTAAACAATGAGAATAATCGAGCCCGAGGTAGTGCCAGGGCCCAAGTCACAACTGTTATCGACCCATCCAAATCATCCTCCGACAATCGATACCAATCGTACCGAGCTAATGCAGCCCTGCAAGCTAGTAAGTAGCATGCTTTTGACATTATCCTCCCCTTCTCTGCAGAGTGATAACGTCTTCGTACATCGCAATTTCTTTTTTTTTTTTTATTTTTTTTTCCGGAGATGACTTTGGTTTACTGATGATTTTTTTGGGGAATTTTGCGAATTTTTCAGTCAAGTGGATCAATTGATTATGATTATATTCATCTAATTCAGTAGTGAAGAGGTAGAATAGTCAAACTTTTTTTTGAGAATATCTCGGAAATGAAGAGAGATACGCCATAAAAATGTTTTCTTAATTTAAGAATGTGCAGCCACTTAATTTGAGAATGTGCAGTCACTTAATTTAAGAATGTGCAGGTCACTTAAATTAAAAAAGAAAACTCACTTGATTTAAGTGAGTTTTACTTTCTTAAATTAAGAAAGAAAAAGTCATTTAATTTAAGTGAGAAAAGTCACTTAATTTAAGTGACTTTTACTTTCTTAAATTAAGAAAGAAAAAGTTACTTGATTTAAGTGAGAAAAACCACTTGATTTAAGTGAGAAAAGTCACTTAATTTAAGTGCCCTGCCATTCTTAAATTAAGAAAACATTTTTTTCTGTGTATTTCTAACGAATAAATTATTATAAAAAGTTTGCACTTATAGTTTCTTTTTTTGCTCTTTTACATTTGCATACTTTTTATTTTCCTAATAATTAATTTTTAAAAAACAGAAAAACTAAAAATTGTCAGATGTCTGCATATTTCCAGTGTCATAGTTCAAGTGATGCAAAAAAGGATTGGAGCAAAAAAGGCGTATGTCCATTAGTTTTCAAGATATTTTCGAAAAACGAGAAGGAAGAAAACTGGACTTTTCCGGTTCTACCTCTTTGCTATCGAACTATTTTGACTTGATATTTGAGTATTTATCGTTAGATTATTCAGTAGAGATCATTCCTGAAAAAAGACTATTGCGCCGATCTTTTGATTCCACTTGTTTACAAGATGAAAATGTTATAAGCTGTTATTCAATTGTTTCATCAAGAAAAAATGAGCCTTGAAAAGGTAAATCAGGATGACCCGCTTTTATCACCGTTTTTTCTAATTAATATCCCAGAAACTCAACGTGATAAATCAATTTTGCTGCAATTCTTTTTTGTAGAGAATTTCAAGAGCTACAAGAAAGGATTGGAGCAAAATGGCTTTGCCTCGTTTAATTTCCGAGACATCCTCAAAAAAAAAAAAAAAAATAGACTCATCCTGTTTTATTACCTCTTCAAGGAAAATAGTGAAAATTTCCTGAGTAATCCTCGAGTCATCTCATTGGCACTACGTGAAGCGATGTCTGCTTTTAAATCGCGTCAAGTTGAGTGAACTAGCTTCTTCTCTAACTGGAATTATTATTGTCTACATAACTGGGAGTATTTGTCTAAAAATAGTTGGATTCATATATGTGTAACGTCTATTCACTACTTTATTCTCTATGTCATTTATATTATCTTACCTACATTCACCATGTGTGTATTTTAACTGTGCAATTTCTCAGTGTCATCGATATTCTGCTTCGTACCGTGATACATAAAAATCATTCATCTTGGTAGAAGAATAAAACTGCTTTGAGCCTTCAAACTCCTTCTTCTATCCTTATCATTCTATTTTTTTTTGTACACTTATCCAAGATCCATCAATCTATCAAGTGAAATTTCTTACATAACTTATTTCCTTGTCTGGCTGTTGTCTGTGCAACGTCTGTTCGAGTACTGACTTCACCTACTTAAATGTACTATATGATCCTCGTATGTTGACGTTGTAAAAAAACATTGTGCTCTGTTTATTAATTATAATGATGTTGAACGTTTGTTATACCACATTTAGATACTCACATTCACACAGACACAAACACATACACTCAACAAAATAACTTGGAATATATATGTGCTATTATGAAATTTCAATTTGTGAATAAGTAGAATAAGGAAATTTCAATGAAAATTTTAATTTTTTCCAAAAATTTTTGATGGTGAGGCAAAACGAGATGAGTCAATTTTATTTTGAAATTTAAAAATTAAAAAAATTATCTGTAGCTTTTTTTGCAAATAACTTCAGACTGAGTCGGTTTAAAGAAAAACTTCAATTTCCGAGATACGCACAAGAAATTAATTCTAGATGAAAGATGACTCGTCTCGTTATTCTTCCTCTCCAACAAATTCACCTCTTGTACCATGAAAATTTGACGAAAATCTCTCGTTTTTCAACATCCCAACATTTCATCAACGACTCAATCAATTTTCCCGATAATTCAATGCTTCGAAAAAAATTTGATTATTCCCTTATTTCACTTTATCACAAAAATATAATTCAATTCCTAGATGGATGTGCTAAATAATCATCGCACTGGAAAAGAATTTAACCAATGAAAAAAAAATTTAATTAATCATTCATTTGAAATATTGGCTTACTTCAACGCTCGTACTCGACGTTTTTTGTGTAATTAAAATCGTGGAATTCGAAATTGGAACGAGAAATTTGAAATAAAACAATTCAACTCAATTGGCATTGCTGCACGGCTTCTGGCTGACTGCTTAACAGATTGAACTACCACCACTGTCCTGACGATTAAAAATCAATCATCAAAATATCATATGAAGAAAACAATAAAATGAAATTTGACTAAAAAAAAAAAAATTGCTAAATTTTGATAAATTAATTATTTATTTGAATTGACGTTTCTCACGTCGAGAGCGAGCATGTCCCACAGGATTGAATTGATAAATGATTGAAACAATTGCCGTATAAGCCTCGAACGTTGGTTCTTCCAGTGACAGCGGAACCTCAGATAAACGGAGACTCAACCGGAGGAGATTCGAGCATCGCATCAACACCACCATCGCAGACTGCCATCGTACCAGCAACAGCAGTAATAAGCAGCCCGTGGTTCGACGACGAGCCAGTGGTCAAGAGTCCACCAGAGCCAACTCGTGTAAAATCGCCAGAGCAAATGATAATGAGATCACCAGAGCCGGTAAATTGGACAGTGCCATTGGACACCGGCAAGACGTTCACAGTCACTCAAAACGTGAGAGAAGGTAAAGAATTTTTCCGAAAAACCTTTGAATGGATAATTGGCTTTGGTTTGAGTTGAAATTATAGGATGCTTGGGGATTTACTTCTTAGGAACAGTAGAGTCTATCGATAAAGTATGGAGACCCCGGCTGTAGCACCGATGAATCGCCTTACTTTAGTGATAATTTTTCATTAGTTTTATCTTTTAATACAAATTTATTATAGATTTGCGAAAAATAGATTTTTCTTGCATGAATTGGAACAAGTTACATGGTCTTATTGATAATTCAGTGGTAAAAAAGTTGAATAGGACAAAAATATGAATTATCTTTATGATCATTTTTATGGAATATCTCGGAAACTAAACGAGATAGATTAATTTCCGCGATATTTCAAAAAAAAAATTATCCTGTTCCACCTCTGAATTTATCGAAAAATATGATAATTAAAGAAACACGAACTTGATAATTTTTCTGAACAAATCAATTATTATCAGAAAAATTGAACAAATTTGCACATCATAGATTCTTGAATTTTCTACATGTGCACATTTTTCTCTTCTTTTTCATAATGTATTTCTTTTTTTTTTTAAATAATCAGATGTCTACTACTTTTAGTATCATTAGATGATTCTGACTTTTTTCTCTTTATCAACTAAATTCCAATATAATACCTTAAATTCTTTACATTTCTTGTTCAAGACAATTCGTCTTCTTCCCCTTTATTCTCAATTTTTAAAACTGTAACACATTTTCTTTGCATGAAAAGACTCAATTCTTAAAAATTTCATTGCATAAAAATTAATTCAATGTTTTTCCAAATTTTTAATGTAATTCGCACGAATTAATTGAAGATAATTCCAAACAATGAGAAATAATGAAAGAAAACTAATGATTTTGTGTTAATTAAAGTGCAATTAAGAGACTGGTCTCATATATCTTAGTTTGTTGCCGGTAAATATCACGAAATGTGTACAATTATGTTGTTAAAATTATTGTTATCAATGTTCAATAATAAATATTTTATTTATTATTTTAGGGGAACCCCTGACGAGACCTCACAGCGAGGCAAAGACTTGGGCGGCACCATCGACAATACCATCTGCACCACAGTCAGCCCCACCAGAACTAGCAGCTCAGCACAAATCTCATCAACAGTCTCAGCACTCGGGGTACAAGTCACCGGAGAGCGAGAGCGTCTCTCTGGGGAGTTACACTGGCCTCAACGGCCACAAGGATTTGGACTCGGAGAGGGACAGTCCACTACCAAGCAATCTACAGGGTACACCCACACCATCCCAAAGTGATAAGGTAGTGCAGATATTCATTTATTTATATTATGAATAATTAATCAAGAGATGTTTCATTCCCATGGAAACAATTCAGTGAAGAGATAAAACAAGACTAGAGATGTGAAAAGGTAACGATACCAGTAATTTTACGGTAATTTTACACAGAGAAAAATGTTTTCTTAATTTAAGAATGTACAGTCACTTAATTTAAGAATGTGCAGGTCACTTAAATTAAGAAAGTAAAGTCACTTGATTTAAGTGAGAAAACTCACTTGATTTAAGTGAGAAAACTCACTTGATTTAAGTGAGAAAAGTCACTCAATTAAAGTGACTTTTACTTTCTTAAATTAAGAAAGAAAAAGTCACTTGATTTAAATGAGAAAAGTCACTTAATTTAAGTGACTTTTACTTTCTTACATTAAGAAAGCAAAAGTTACTTGATTTAAGTAAGAAAAGTCACTTGATCTAAGTGAGAAAAGTCACTTAATTTAAGTGACTTTTACTTTCTTAAATTATGAAAGAAAAAGTCACTTGATTTAAGTGAGAAAAGTCACTCAATTTAAGTGACTTTTACTTTCTTAAATTAAGAAAGAAAAAGTCACTTGATTTAAATGAGAAAAGTCACTTAATTTAAGTGACTTTTACTTTGTTACATTAAGAAAGCAAAAGTTACTCAATTTAAGTAAGAAAAGTCACTTGATCTAAGTGAGAAAAGTCACTTAACTTAAGTGAGTTTTACTTTCTTAAATTAAGTGTCTGCACATTCTTAAATTAAGAAAACATTTTTCTCTTTGTACGGTCTCAATACCGTAATTTCCCGAACGTCAGTAAATAACAAAAATGGTAAAAACACTGATTTTCAAAGTAAATTATCGTAATTATAATTTTTAGAGACATAACGGTAAATTTACATCTATATAGATGAATTACGGAATTAATTTTTTGAATCAATTCGCAGCCTTTCTGATCATCATTTGTGTTACTTTTTTTATAGTCAGTGACAGTCAATGAAAAATTATAAAATTGTTGTTATTATTATTAATGTTCCTAACATATTATTCTAAATATTGATGTATGAAAATATAATTATCCTGAGGAGGCAAAAATGAATAAATCGGGTAACTGTTCTCATTGAATGATTAACAAAATTAAATAATTGTCCTTTTAAAAAATTTAATAAAAAAAAAACAATTTCAATACTAACTCTCATATAATTGACTACTTGAAAAGTAATTCTTTGAGTATGGAAACGTTTTTTTTGAATCATAAATTACGGTATCGTTACATCGAAAAATTTTGACGGTAATTTTACATCAAAACAAGTAGTTTTTTCCAATTATGTCACAATACAGTCACATTACGGTATTTTTACCGTAATTTTACTGCAACAAGAATTACTGGTAATTTTACATCTCTAAACAAGACTTATTCGTGTGATTTTTTGCAATAAAATATCAAGCAAACTAATGAAAATAAGCCCTTTTTGCCTTGAGTCTTCTTCGTAGAGAATTTGCAAGAGTTAAAAATGAAAGACTAGGATGAAATCGCTCTATCCCCACTTAGTTTTCGAGATATTCTCAAAAAAATAAATAATAAAAAAAAGGAGTTATCCTGTTTTTTCTCTTCGCTACTGGATTACTGAATGGAATGGAAGTCACGTATGAAAACATTCATACGTGATGTTTTTATAAAGAAAAATCTGAATAGAATCAGTTGTATACAATTTATTTTTTTTTGGTAGAATCTATTCTTCATTAAATTATTCTGTTTGAAAGAACACTGAGAAGGACTGTAAAATTTTAAATAGAATCGGCAGAAAAAGTTTATCTCTTCTTTGATGTCCGTTAATTGAACTTTAATCATATTCTGCTGTGCTATATGCGACAGCTGATGAGCAATAAAACAAGGAAGAAAACTTGGTACATAAAAATGAAAAACTGCTTTTTTTTTTTAATTCATAATAAAATTTATAGAATGCGAATTTTTTCTCTATTCTGCTCTCAATATTACAATGCATTGAAACTTCTCACTCAATTCTCAAGTAATTAATGACTATTTCATTCATGGTTCCCTCGGAAATCCCTGGCTGAAAAAATTAGCATGTGTCGAAGTTCTCGGATTAATCTCGTCTCTATTTTTTTTTATTCTCGAAGCCATTTCTCGAAATCGTTCTCTTTCGCTATCAATAAAAAAAACTCCTCTTCCTCTCTCATGTTCTTCAATATTGCAGGGCATCGAAGCTTTTTACTCGTCCGAGTATAAAAAAAAGTGCTAAATCCTTGCTTTATTTACCCCTGAATTCCGTGAGGGAGTTTTCACAACTGGGCGTTTTTCGATTTCAGTTTTTCATTAGCAAACATTGAGAAACAGCGATGCAATGAAAAAACGTGCATACGTGATTCACGTCAGTTCAATAGTACCCAAGGACAGAAGGACCTCCAAAAACTCTTCATACCCCAGAAAAATAGCAGATAAAGATCATTTCACATATCTCAAGATTGAGTAATCAGTAGCTGAAAAATAAAACAGTACTTTTTGTCATTCACTTGCGGAAAGTAAGTGAGATAGAGTGATTTTGTTCTCTCCCTTTTTTGTAATTCTTGTACATCTCTACAAAAAAAAAAAAAAAAATTAGAACAAAATCGCCCTCTCTCACTCATTTTCCGAGATATTTTCAAAAAAACAATTCGAAAAAAAATCGACTCATCTTATTTTTCCTATCCGCTAATGAAATCATCACAATACGGGGCAACAGAAGATTTTTTTCTTTACCAAATGACTTATTTGAAAATACGTACATTTAGAAAATGCAAAAAATTTTCGGTGGTGAGGATGCGCATAGGGATTGCCCCTAAGTGATGCGCAAATGCGTAATATTTTTTTTTTATTCACAAAAAAAATGACTATTTATTCGCAAATTTTGAAATTCTTGAGAAATCTTGATTTTCTCTATGCTATATATCGTATTAGGGTGACATGACCAATAGATGGACACTGACCAAAAGATGGACGGTTTCTATTATCGAGGATTTTCATAAATAAATGAATGATTCTTATGCTTTTCACGTCAATTCCTGATTATTACATTCATATAGATTTATAAACTATTTATTACATATCGATTGATCGAAATTTAAAATCATACCACTGCCGATATGCGACTGTCCATCTATTGGGGCTCAAGTTATTTTCCAGTCTTTCCTTGATTTTCTTTAATTATTTCTGCATTATTCAAGTTTAATTGATTCTTAGTCGATTCACTGCATATTTTTCTGTACATCATTCTTTTCTGCAACTTTTTAACGTGATTCGCCTATTTCATGTCAATTGATAATGTCTAATATTTCCTTAACCGTCCATCTATTGGTCATGTTACCCTATATGCATATTAACTCATATTCATGAAGAAACATCCTTATTTCACAATTCTGTTAAAGTTATGTGCAAATTTTTTAAATATATATATTAATAATGATTTATTTCTTAAAAAAATTATAAAATCAGTGCTAATTCCATTACTATCGTAAATTTCAAATTTTCGAATTCATTGTTCAGTAATAATTATGATTTTTTTTTCATGAAATAACAGAAGCATCGTCTTCTAATTTCTCTCTCCAGTGCTTGATATTCTCCTATGACACAAATATCAATAAATATCGTCAAACAATTGCTCTGAAAATTCAGAAGGTCTTTCTGACAATCTCTGACAAGAGCTGATCATTCTGGTGATGCATAGTCACTGACTGCTACCACTATACAATCCCATAAGATGAATCGTTTAATAACCGGCAAGGCGTTCCGAGGGTTATGGACTGGAGACGAACGTATATTGCACGATGCAATTAATCAGTGGCCCACCACCTCATACCCAGTGCTTCACCCACACATCCAGCTGTCCGCATATGGAGCTCAACGCGATCTATACCCAAGGACCTCCCCCCAAGCAATGTTAGGGGTAGATTTTATAGAGAATGGTCACTTTGATCGCATTTCACAGAGACTGACGTTAGCAAGTCTTTTACAAGTTTCATGAAAAGAGAAGAAAATAATGAATATAGCTGCCGCAGAATATTTATACATTATGAATAATTATTTATGTCATCGTTGTAGAAGCTTTTGCATTCTTTCGTTGTTTTCAGCGTGAGTGCAAGAAAATCCACTTGGCAACGGGAAAGGGGTGTATGCCCAAAATACGTCGCAATACGTTTTTCATGAAATAATAAAAAAAATAAGAAGCTAAAAATTGAAATAATAAAAGGTCGTCATTACCAATATGTACACAGAGAAAAATGTTTTCTTAATTTAAGAATGTGCAGTCACTTAAATTAAGTGACTTTTCTCACTTAAATAAAGTGACTTTTTCTTTCTTAATTTAAGAAAGTAAAACTCACTTGAATCAAGTGAGTTTTCTCACTTAGATCAAGTAACTTTTTTCACTTAAATCAAGTAACTTTTTCTTTCTTAATTTAAGAAAGTAAAAGTCACTTAAATTAAGTGACTTTTCTCACTTAAATCAAGTAACTTTTTCTTTCTTAATTTAAGAAAGTAAAAGTCACTTAAATTAAGTGACTTTTCTCACTTAAATCAAGTAACTTTTTCTTTCTTAATTTGAGAAAGTAAAAGTCACTTAAATTAAGTGACTTTTCTCACTTAAATCAAGTGACTTTTTCTTTCTTAATTTAAGAAAGTAAAACTCACTTGAATCAAGTGAGTTTTCTCACTTAGATCAAGTAACTTTTCTCACTTAAATCAAGTAACTTTTTCTTTCTTAATTTAAGAAAGTAAAAGTCACTTAAATTAAGTGACTTTTTTCACTTAAATCAAGTAACTTTTTCTTTCTTAATTTGAGAAAGTAAAAGTCACTTAAATTAAGTGACTTTTCTCACTTAAATCAAGTAACTTTTTCTTTCTTAATTTAAGAAAGTAAAAGTCACTTAAATTAAGTGACTTTTCTCACTTAAATCAAGTAACTTTTTCTTTCTTAATTTAAGAAAGTAAAAGTCACTTAAATTAAGTGACTTTTCTCACTTAAATCAAGTAACTTTTTCTTTCTTAATTTAAGAAAGTAAAAGT
Source organism: Aleiodes alternator (assembly GCA_963921955.1). Taxonomy (NCBI): domain Eukaryota; kingdom Metazoa; phylum Arthropoda; class Insecta; order Hymenoptera; family Braconidae; genus Aleiodes; species Aleiodes alternator. The sequence goes on along the minus strand of OY998110.1, from coordinate 1,271,297 downwards.
CACTTAAATCAAGTGACTTTTTCTTTCTTAATTTAAGTGACCTGCACATTCTTAAATTAAGTGACTGCACATTCTTAACTTAAGAAAACATTTTTCTCTGTCTAACGTGCATAAGGAATATCCTGTAAACATACGCCCTTTTTTTATGAATCATTTTAGAAAATTTTCGAAATGTTATAAGAGTTCGTAACAACAAAAACGCGTATTTCCAGTAATTTCTCAAATTGTTCCATATTTTATAACAATGAAGAGTAACAAAAGGGTGTATCACCGGCAGTTAGATCATTTTTATCCAATTTTCAATTCATTTTGGAATTCTATGATGTCAAATGTATAAAAAAAAACAGTTTTATTCTAATATATTTGAGATTTTTCTGAATTTTGCCGAATTTTTCGGAAATTTTCATGAAATTTTTATAAAACGTTTTATAAACTTTTTCTGAAATTTTTTCTGATAATTTCTCAAATTAAACTCCGGCGACCTTCCTTTGCCTCTATATATTTCAAAAATCAGTTTTACTGAAAAAACATCTTTCCAATTAAGTATCATGGAAGATTGGAAGGTCATAAATAAAATACTAGAATATCTTCAATTCGCGACGTTCCACTTATAATTTAAGCTTCTTCAGGCTCTTGACAGTCTTAGTATTTTGTCAAATTAAACTTGCACGAATTTATTTAAGTTTAATTTGACAAAGTACTAAGAATGTCAAGAGCCTGAAGTAACTTAAATTAAAAGCGAAACGTCCCGAATTGACAATATTTTAGTATTGTATTTAGAACCCTCCAATCTTCCATGATATTTAATTAATTACTATATACATGGAAATGAATCCGATGATCGATACATTTTCTTGTTATTATCAATGCCATATGGAGAATCCGCAATCAAGAAAAAAATCAAAAACAAAAGGGCAGGCAAACTTTCTAAATCATTGGAAAAAGGGAGAATAATCAATTGGGCAAAAAATTGCTTTCTTTTGGTATTTTCCACCAAAAAGTGAAAGAATAGCACTTCCGCCTTTTTGTGTCTACGAAGACGAGTTAAATCTTTTCCCTGTACAGTAAAAACATAATAGGAAAAAAAATCTCATCACTTTTTTTCCGCAGAGAACTTTGCGTTTTCATTGCTTCAAAGAATGTTTTAAACTCCGAATGTCATGCAAGCCTAGAGATTTCACGAAAAGCGAGGCATTCCAGCTTTTTCAAAAGTTATTTCACTGCGTGAGAATATCAATACTGGAAATACTCCATCTGTTACCAGCGGTTAACAGAAATAGCTCGGACTGTCCAATGAGGAAAATACAATTCATAACACTTTACATCTGCGCACAAGTGCGAAAGCTATCCGGTAATTTTGTGTACTTCATATCTCTCATTAATTTGGCCACGTGAAAGGCTAACTTGGGAAACCTATTCTGATGCTAACAAAGGTACCAGTGAACCCTGTGTGAGCTCTTGACTAGGTGGTAACCGAGAGGGTAATATTTAAAGGACCTAAGCCATGAGAAAAGGGAAAGTCTGCATATAACGGTATCATTAGAATCATGATAACTAAAATAGTAGCTGGAAAATGGAGTAAAATTTGCATATGACTGAATAATTTCAGAGAATATTGTAGGTACCTTGCTCAACTCACCGTTTTTGTATTCACTAGAGAGATTATAACTTTCTATATTTTTTGAGAATTTTTTTTTCATTTTCTTCCATCTCCTAGCTTCGGGGATATTAACTAATTAACATCTCATTGATTTTACTATAGGGGAGAGTGGGGCAAAATGGACACTGTAATGAAACAGTTAGAGATGGATTTTTTTTGATGATTCTATTGAAGAGCTGAGGAAATTTTAGCCGGAAAACCAGTGTCAGATTTATTTTTTTCGATTTTTTTGAAAATTCGATATTTTTGGGGATTTTGAGGGGTAAACTCCTCGCCTTTCTCGAAAATTTTCAGTTTTTTGCGAATATCTCTGGTTCTATTGGTCGTAGCGATTCGGGGTTGCTCTCAAATGAAAGGTGAGCTCATTTCCCATCGACTTATGGGGTTTTGAATTCAAAAATATCAGTTTTTGGGATAGTTATAGGCCAAAAACTGTTTCGCAAAACTGTTCCACGAAAATGCTCATAAATACCCTGAAAATCGATATTTTTAAATTGAAAACCCTATAAATCGATGGCAAATGATCTCACCTTTTACCTCCCGTCGAAATTTTTACGCTACGACAAATAGAACCGGAGATATCCTCGAAAAACGGAAAATTTTCAAAAAAAGGAAGGGTTTGACCCCCCTAAAATGCTCAAAAAAGTCAAAATGGCCAAAAATTAAAAAAAATTAATTCCGGCACTTGCTTTCCGCCTAAAATATCCTCAGCTTTCCAATGGAATCATCAAAATTAATCTACCGCCAATATTTCTATTAATTTCGAGAGTTTTCCACAATATTTGCCGAAAAATTTAGATGTGTCCATTTCACCCCTGATGTCCATTTTGCCCTACCTTCCCATAAAAGAAAAATTTCAATGTTCTCTTTCAGAATTCTTTTTTTTTCCATTCAAATAATGTTGAATGCTTATTCCTGAAGAGACATAATTCTCAAGAATTTTTACAATTGTTAACATTCCTTTTATATCAATAGAAAAACAGGAAACTATTCTCGAATTATTTCAACTATTTCCACTTTCGTGCTGTTGATAAAAAGTTTTTATCATTTTTCTGTATTTACCCAGTTTCATGAAACTGAAAGAGAAGAATGCCTTTCATCGAGTTAATTTAACTAGTTGATGGCCTTCCTTTCATTAATTACAGTTAATTATTAATTACTCATTCGTTGTACATTATTCAGCAGAATTGAAAGGAGAGAAAACCATCGATAACATTGTGCAAAACGATGACATAATGCAATTACTGAAATTTCAATCAGACCGGAATTATGAGAGAGACACCCGTTGAAATAAATTTTAATTACTCAGGTTTTTTCATGCAATATGTTCCCTTGATGCCGTGTGCATAGACATGTTTCTGGTTTAAATACGAATTTTCCTTAATTAAAGTGGTCGTTGAAGCTGTATCACAAGTGTTATTGCAGATGAGATTCAAACGGCAGCAGAGATTTATCAGTCGGTTGGAAAGCTTTAAATGTAATCCATGTCCTGTTAGTTGAAGTATTTATTGTGAGATAAGAAGTTTTCCAATTTTAATAAATCCTCTGGTATCAGGTATTAAATCCAATTGAGCAAAAGAATTGTGAAAGAGTTAAAGTTCAAAGTGAATGAATTCTTCTTGAGGAGAAAAATAATTTCCAACAAAGTAAAGGATATGCAAATAGAGAGGTCAAACTGTAATTCATCTAACAAAGATTCCTCCACTTTAATCAATACTTTAGACTTCTAATTTCTAATTGAACTAAAATCTCTGATTTTTCTGTCAATCCAGGTCTCAGTAATAGCACCAGAATCGAAGGAGGAGCCACCAGAGGAGCCAGCGATAAAACCAATAGCAGGAACAAATCTCCATTGCCTTGAGGATCCAGTATTTGAATTTGAACGAGGTCAAAAAGCTCCAGATTCACAGGCTCCAACAGTTGCAGCAACAACAGCCCCAGTAACTCAATCAGGCTATCGTGTGCTTGAAGCAGAGGATCCAGTAGTTCCTTCAGGCGGTTCATTCCGTTTACCAGACAGTGGCTATCATGTTTTAGAAGCCCCTGCCTTAAGTCCAGGTGCTCAACAGCGTTCAGTTGCCAGTGATGTACTTGAAAAAGCTCGCAATCGTTTCGACAAATTTTGGGGAAAGGGTCCTGAGGATCAGGCTTAAAAATTTTAATGATAAATAAAAATTGAGGAAAAAAAAAATGTTAAGAAGTTGCATCATAGGCTAGAACGCAAATGATAATTGAACGAGTGGATGAATTATTTAATGGATTTAAATAATTTTTGAGCCGATGAGTTCACGTGATCGTCGTCCAATTCGCTTATCTGGGCCTCTTAGGATATTTTTCAATAAATGAATTTAAAGAAATGAAGAAAAAAAAAATTATACTAATTAAAACTGAAAAAAAAAAACATCTCATTATAATTCATTATCATCAGTGGCACAGTGGAGAATGAATCTACTGAGAAAAATGGCTTTACGTGCTAATTGTGTAAACCCAGATAGATTTGTTTGGGGGCTTCATGCATTTTTGTAAATTAAATGAAAAAAGAAAAAAAAATGAAAATTTAATCACGTAAAACACAAAGATAACAAGGAAATTCTTAAAGAATAATACAAAAAAAATTGAATGATGCTTTACGTTAAATTCACAAATACGTGCAGAGAGACGTTTTATCAAATTGAATTATTAAATTATTAAAAATGAAGGAATGAAAATGTCAATGAAGAGAGAAATAATTAATAGTAAAACAATTTTCTTAATAAATAATTTGCATCGAGTGCTTCGTATGTGGACGAATGATCACGCTTTCTGATTGGCTCTACACCATAAAAACAGAGGGCTGAACAGGATACGATCATTAATTCAATAAATAATAGGATAGCGTTGCACTACGATTGAAGTGAGGAAATAATTGCAGATAAAATTGAGTGAATATCAGGAAAAAGAATTGAAATAAAAAATGAAGATAGAGAAGTTTAGGAGATTAATCGAACGCAGTTTTACATTCCGTCTCACAATTTTTTAATGTATTTATTGTTCAATTACCTCTTACTTTTCTTTTGTAATTCGAGGATTTACTGTGCTTCAGAGCAAACAACAAGGCGCTACCTGATTTACCTGCATGATTTTTTTCGAATCCAATTAAATTATTTTTGACTGATAGTTGACGTTCGAAGTGATGAAAAAAGAATTGAGCGGAAAATGTAATTGAATTGAGATGAAATTAATGAAGACAGGAGAAATCCGTTAGAAGGAATTCCTTGAGGAGCTTAGAAGCTAAAAGAAATGCTAAAGTTTCTTTCCTAGTCATGCTGAGACGGTTTTCTCAAGGGAAATCAGAGAAGAAAGAAAAAACCTCAGGTTCAGTTGAAAGCGAAGAGTAGAGTATCGATGAAAATTGAGATTGAAAGGTGGAAAGTAAGTAAATAAATGAGAATAAAGTGCTTTGTTTTATTTCTCACGCACGAATACAGCAGTACACCACACTCCATCCAGCTCCACGTCCAAAAGTCCATAAAGAATGATTTTTAATGATGAAATCAACCAACCGTAGTGAAGATGAAAAAAAAATGAATTCAAAGGCATTAACCATTTAACAGAATTAATATGAAAAATCATAATGATAAAAAAAAAGAAACAATGACTGATGGAATTCACTGAAATGTAGAATACAGGATCTCTTGCAGGAGTCGATATTAAATTCTAATTAATAAAGATTAAACATCACGAAGTACTGAACTGTACTTCTATGTTCTGAGCTTTCTCCATTTTTTAAAAAAATATGAAATTATTGGAAAAATGTGGCGTTTAATGATCCCGGGCCTCTTGCTGCATCAAGCTAATGTGTAATTGAGTCAAATTAATTCACTCAAGTGCGACAAAGTTCATTAACCCTTCGTTATTCGCGTGATGCACTGACTTTATCCGCAAGTTTTACTCATAATTTTGATGATAAAGTTTCGAAATATTACAAGGCCTGTTCTAAAACCTCTCGAAGAGTTTGAGGATATTGATCTTAACAGAAGAATTGTGAGAAACCGATATTTCTCGAGTTCAGAGACCTTTTTTGTATAGGGGAAGATGGGGCAAAATGGACATCAGGGGTAAAATGGACACATCTAAATTTTCAGGCAAATATTATGAAAAACTTTTGAAATTAATAGAAATATTGGCTGTAGAGTGTTTTTAATGATTCCATTGGAAAGCTGAGGAAATTTTGAGCGGGAAACAAGTGCCGGAATTAATTTTTTTTAATTTTTCGGAGATTTTGACTTTTTTGAGCATTTTAGAGGGGTGAAACCCTTCTTTTTTTAGAAAATTTTTCAGTTTTTTGAGAATATCTTCGGTTCTATTTGTCATAGCGTAAAAATTCCAACGGGAGATGAAAGGTGAGATCATTTGCCATCGATTCATAGAGTTTTCAATTCAAAAATATTGATTTTCAAGGTATTCATATGCATTTTTGTGAAACAGTTTTGTGAAACCATTTTTGGCCTATGACTATCCCAAAAACTGATATTTTTGAATTTAAAACCCCATAAATCGATGGGAAATGAGCTCACCTTTCATTTGAGACCAACTCCGAATTGCTACGACCAATAGAACCAGAGATATTTACAAAAAACTGAGGATTTTCGAGAAATAAAAGGCTGACCCTTCAAAAATCCTGAAAAACATCGAAATTTCAAAAAAATCGAAAAAAATGCATCTGAGACTTGCTTTCCGGCTGAAATTTTCTCATCTTTTCAATAGAATCATCAAAAAAAAATCCATCTCTAAGCGTTTCATAACGGTGTCCATTTTGCCCCACTCTCCCCTATAATTTTGTTAATTACAAAAGAGGGTTCTTGATGAATGCATGAAAATACACGTGATTTTCAGAATTATGAATAAATTGAAGTTCATGCTCATCATGCGATTGAAAAAGGGTCAAGCAGCATTGCCTTATCCTATTGCTTGAGTAACCATCTTTTTTAAAGCAAAAAAAAAAGAAATATTATAAAATTTCCATCGTACTCCTGCATCATCTCACGAGTGAATGTACAATGGAATTTTCAAGAGTGCCAGGATTAAATGAAAATTCAGATAAAAATTCATACTACTCCAATTATGAATAATCATGATATAAAAATGAAAGAAGAAAGAAAATACCATCATCACAGCTTACTCCATGAAGATAGAATTCATTCATAAAAAAGATAAATGTAACTCATCGTAATTCCCATTGATAAATTTCATGAAACAAAAAAAGAAGAATAAAATTTAAAAATAAATTATGAATCCGTTCGAATGCACCTCGCGAGCTCACACTGCCCGTCCGAATTTTTAGGCACCGATCGTCCTGTGATCCTGTGACAAAAACAAAAAAAAAAAAGGAAAAAACCAAATGAATTCCTTTCGACCCATGGTGAACTGCCCTGATTACTCCTGAGACGGTGTAAAACACCGGGCACTTATTTATCATTAAAAAAAAAACGAAAATGAGAATAAAGTAATGAAATTTCATTTTTTTTTTTTAATGTGGATATAATCATTTCTAAAGACTTATTAAAACGGATAAAATTGCGTGCTGGACACGTATATTTTTCATGGTGATTAAATAACAATTGTACCAAATAATTGACCGTTTTTCATGTATTTAGAAGAGATTATTTTCATCCCAATGAGAATGACAATCCCATTATAATTTGAAATGGGAATTAGCGTGTAGTTATTATTCAATCGATCGAGGTGCAAGAACTGGCGAGAGAGAGAGAGAGAAAGATAGATATCTACTCAAAGATTACATGATAGGTGAAAGCAATGGAATTAAATGTAAACCAATTTTTTTTTTCTTAAATAATAAGAGATAATGAAGAACCGAGAACATAAAAAAAAAAGCCCAAGTGAGCGACTAAAGAAAAAGGCAAACCCGGGATTTCTTTTGCGTCCCTTACCCGCCTTAGTCTGTAAACGCCTATTATAAATAGATAGAACATAATACAATACGACAATTATATACAATTAAATAATTTAAATGAATAAAAAAAAATCATGAGATTCAATCGCAATGAAATTAATGGAGTATGTGAAGAAAATTTGGAGTTCAAGCTGTTTTGCTAAAATACGAGAATTAATTGCATTTAAATATGATCAAATAATGTATTGTTGATTTTAATGTTTATACGAGTATTTAAGAGTTTAAAGGCAAGAGGTACAACGAATTTGTCATCATTGATTATATTATTTAATTCTGTTAATTAACTGGAATAAGGAGGATTTATAATTTAAAGAATACTGAAAGTAAATGGAACTCCATAATTTTTTTTTGTTCTAAATTATAATGAAAAATCTCAATCGAATTTCATTGTTTCACATAAAACACATTTTTTACTGAAAAAAACAAAATTATCTTCTTATTCAACTTAATTACAGAATTTAGTGTTTTCCCCGATACGTTCTCCTAATGTATATAATATTGTTCATAAAAAAAAAATTTATTGTATCGAATGTGATGAAGAATGATAAACTTTTTAACAATGGAAATCACTACTCTCGTGTGTACACGATCTTGTTTGCTGCAGGGTAATTAAATGATTATGTGATTGGAATTTTTATGAAATACGAGAAGAAGATGAAGAAAAAAAAAAAAAGGAGGAAATATTGTTTCTCATATTTTGCAAAACAGTTTAAAGGAATGGGCATGAATAAAATATGAAATAATGAAAAGAAAAGGAATAAAATAAAAATTAACAAGATGAATGAAAAAAACTATAATCAACATGACTGAGTCTATCATTTCACGTTAATTACGTTTGATACGATATTTCATGTTATCGTTGATAATTTAAAAAAAAAAAAAAAAAAAATGAGCGTTGGTCGAGGGAAAATACATTGAATATATTATAAATAAGCACATTAAGCGAATCGTTGTCGTAATTATTTCGCAAAATTTATTTGGAGTGCAGTGGATAAAAGTGTTAACAAATGCTTCAAAGATACGTATAAACGTAAAGTGGAAAACAAAATGGAAATATTAATAATACCAAAGACATGAAAAAAAAAAAAAATCTTTTTCCTATTTTCGCTATTTATTTCCTCTATTAAATCCACATTTTTTCCCCTCCCAAAGAAAATCAATTAAATTCGCTGCGATTTAAAGTATGAAATCATTTATTATACTATTGATACGATGGAAAAAACATGAATAAGAGAAAAAAAAAATCATGAAAAATTATTATGGCTATATATTATATATTATTAGAAATTGAAATACTCATAATAAAAACACGCCAACGCTTCCTGTGACTCGAAAAAAAAAAAGGAGAAAAAAATCTAACTTTAATATTTGATGGATACTAAAAATTTATCCTGAATGTTCTCCTTAACAATTGCCATTCTATCATTTGATAAAATAAAAAGATTCACATTAATATATTACCTCTCTCAATTTCTTATGCATAGAATAAGTGGTTCGTGCAGGGCAAAATTGAAAAACTTCAACTTTTAATTTTGTTGAATGATAGAATTATTATTTACAAAACCGTAATATCTCAAGGAAAAAAAAAAGTAATTATACAATTTTGTCAGATTTTCACTGAGAAGAAGAGAAAACAAAATACCTTGATTAAAAGGCAATCACATTTTTTTCTAGACAGTCAATAAATTGGGCCATCATCAAGATTGTCTTCTTCATCCTCATAATCTTCACCATTATCAAAATAATTATTCATATAATCTGTACCATCGTCCATTTCTTCATCAACCTCAGCCTCTTCATCCTCAACAGCTTCATCAGCATCTTTCTCCTCTTCATTATCATCATCTTTATCACCCTCTTCAGTATCACTCGGTTGTGTATTTTCTTTTTTCTCCAATTCCTGTAATTTTTTCTCAACATCAACTTCCCTCTTCTTAGTCTCAACTTCTTTTTTTGCCTTGGCTTTACGTTTTTTACCACCGCGCTTCAATTCACTCGGCACTCTAGACCAATCGTATTTCTGCTCATACGTTGATTTATCAGTCATCATGTCTTGATATCTGTCTGAATATCTTTCAATATCTTTTTTAATCAATATTGCCTGTACATTATTCGATGATTCTCTCATGACTTCTGCATAATCACGTTTTAATTGGAGAAGATAGGACAATTCAACTGACAATTGAAATGGTGGAGGTTTGTAATCAAGCGGTGGATATTTTCCTGGTGGCTGGAGCACTGGAGGCAGCTGAATTGGTTCACCTCTAGCAAAACCAAATTGCTCTGGATTTATCGACATCGTGGTCTTACCACGACCTCTGCCACGGCCTGCCATGGCTTAATTGAGATTTTTTTACCTGGAATAATTTGAAAAATCATTTTAAAAAATGGCATTAATAAATCTGTAGGAAAAAGAGAAAATTATATGCAGATTCTCAAGAGACAATTTTAGTAGATTAGAAAATTCTCCTCAAAACCAAAAAAAATGATAATTTCTTGAGAAATCCACTTGTTTTAAAAACATTATCAAAAAAAAAGGCTTTGCTATCTTTTTCAGCATTTGCTACGACCATGAATTTTCCAGACATATTGATCTCATTTTGTCACCAGATTTTCCAACATAGCTTGAAAACTAAGCGAGATAGAGCTTTTTAGCTCCCATAGTTCTTTCGTCGTTTTTGAAATGCTCTACAAAAATGTCTCGAGAAAAACTGCACTTATCTCGTTCAGTTCCTGAGATATTAAAAAAAAAAAAACGGTGCCAAAGTGAAATCAATTCAGTAGTGAAGAGGTGAAACAGGATAAATCGACTTATCCTCGAGGTCATTTCCAAGGAAACATCTGGGAAACCAAGCGAGATAAGGCGATATTCCTCATTTGTTTTTGTAGAGAATTTCAAGAGTTACAAAAGAGTTTTAGGGCAAAATTGCTCTTTTCTGGGTATTTTCTAAGGTATTTTCAAAAAACTTGATGAGAAAAAAAGAGACTTATCTTGTTTTACCTCCTCTACTTCGTATTCTCAACTTAATTCAGTAGTGAAGAGGTAAAACGAGATAAGTCTCTTTTTTTCTGATCAAGTTTTTTGAAAATACCTTAGAAAGGAACTGAGAAAGAGCAATTTTGCCCTAAAACTCTTTTGGAACTCTTGAAATTCTCTACAATAAAAGATGAGTAATATCACCTTATCTCGCTTAGTTTCCGAGATATTTCCTTCGAAATAATTATTTTCACTACTGAATTCATCGTTTTGATTACTTCCAATGAAATATCTGAAAAACTAATTACATGAGTTACACAAGAACAAGAGCTACGAAAAAACAGAGGGAAGAGTGGGGCAAAATGGACCTAGAAGATAGGATGACTCGAGATTTTTATTAAAAAGCAGCGGTTGCTCAAAAAAATCTGAAAAAATTTACAAACAATATAGAAATGTTGAAGAATATTCTCAAATTTTTTCAGATTTTTTCGTCGAGTCCTTCATTCCAATAAAAAATTCCTTAATTATGTTGCTATGAGGGTCCATTTTGCCCCACTCTCCCCTAGATTTATACTATTCCTTACCCTCACGCTTTTTCCTTGATCAATTCTTTATTCTCCTTTTTCTGCACCTCTTCTTGTTCAGCTGCAAAAGCAGCCTTGTCGTAAATAACTCTAACAACAAGTGAACACGATGGACAAGTTGCGTCCTCCTCACCGGCAATCAAGTCTGCCTTCGATATTTGAAACTGATCGCCACAGGGACACGGGTAGTAATATATATCCTCGTCCTCGTCGTACTCAAAATCCTCGATCTCCACCTCGTCGTGATAAACCGTCATGACTTCTCCAAACCTCGCAGAATAAATTTTCCTAAACTTTTCCCAGTATATTATTTTTATTTGCTTTTTTCATTCGAAATTTTGAGGTTAAAGCACGTGGATTTTATCGGCGTTCTGAAAAACCCAAAATTGTCACAATTTCAAATAATTTTAGTGATGCCATCTAGCGACATGCACAATCCTTTAAATGTTCGTAGAGTTGACATCCACATAACCGAAAAATATTTCTCGATTTGTGGAAACACCGAACTGTCAATTTTTTTTTTGTTTTTTTCGAGTCTGTTGGAGACTTTGTCATTCTATCCACTAAAAACATGAGAATGTACAGAAAAAAAAATTTAGCCAGAATAATTATCAGTTAATTCAATTGCAATTTGAATTGGCTCAAGGTCATTATTGTGAGATACTTTGAATCATCACGGGATTATCAATAAACGTCAATAAAGATTTTCATCAGAATTGAAATTTAAACTGATGTGACAGATAACCTTATAAACTCAAAAAAAAACAATGAGAAATTGTGCATTTAAATTTTCGGGGTTATTATTCACAGTTTATTGTTAAAAATTCAAATTCAATTGTGAGTGGGGGGGAAAAAAAAAATTAAACACTAAAGTGGGTGGTAGTTTGCCATGACTGTGAATAATGGAGGTGAAAGTCACACAGGGTCTCGTAAGAGACTTGGACTTAACACTTCAACCACGAGTTGCACCAAGATACAAAGTTTGGCTTCCTCTGGCCACTCAACAGGTAAGATCCTTAAAAAAAAAATTATGTCTTCACGTATTTTTTTAAAAAATCATAAAAATTTCAGAGAAATGAAAATTCACGTTACTCTAATTTCAGTTACGCCTGAGAAGTCTCTGTCAAGTGATCGGTTACAACCTGGAGACGGATAAAAATTTTGAAACATGCTGGTTTTATTTCACATTACACAGATCAAGCATGTCATCACCATTTTATACGAGTGAACCAATTGACAATGTTAGTCCAAGATGGGCTAGCCTTGAAGTGCCTACATTACATGCTACTGGTCTCTCCACTGCCAATGGTAATTCACTTATCAAATTCACAGCCATTATAATAACAAAATGAATTATTTCACTTCAATATTTTGTCTGGATGAAAGGAAGTAGATTTTGTACCATTGTTACTTCTAGAAATCAGTGCAAAGTGTCAAAATTCATTGATAAGATTAACTTACAGAGAAGTAAAACAGAATATGTCGATTTTTTATTTCACCAATTATCCGAGAATATCTCGGAAACTAAGTAGAATAGGACAATTTTGTATGGAAGTTTTTCGCAAAAAGGAATGGAGGTAAAGAAGCAATCTCCATTAGTTTTCAAGATATCATTTGAAAAGAAATGGCACAAAAAAGCGAATTATTCTGTTTCATTTTTTCGCTACTGAATTATTTTTTCACATTTTGTTTATAATCATATTTGACTTCTCATTAAATAGAAATAGTTCTGCGCCTATGGAGACGTACTCGAGTAAACGATCCAACCACTGACGTTACAATATTCACCTGGGGTATATCCTTCACTGGCCTTGTTTACATGGGCCCAAAGCTCTCGAACAATCTGGAATCAATGCTACGTCAAAATGCCCTTATTTTTCATCTTCACGGTGGTTTCTTTGTACCATCCTACTGCCTCCTTCATTCTCCCGAGTTTCGTCGATATTTATACATGAGTGTGAGTAATTCTGAGATTCGCGAGAGTTATACAGTACCAAAACTTTCCACACTGAGAAGAAAAATGCAGGTACTGAAACAACAGACTGAATCAGTTGAAGCATTGAGAGAGAGAATAGCATCTGGTGATGGTGTTGAGTCGCCAAAGTACAAGCAAACAACGTTGAATCGATTATTGCAACCAAAGCGAATAAGTAAAGAGAAAAAAGCGGAAATATTGAAGATGAAGAAGGATTTGGAGATAGCTAAATTTAGAACTAAATTATTGGAGCAAGAGAGAATTAGAAAAATGGGAGAATTGAGAGCATTGAATCAACTGCATTTGAATATAATGGAGGAAAATCAAGATCATGGCTCACTACTCATGGAGAGATACAGAGAATTGAATAAAGATATGGAGAGACTGAGAGAATGGCGTCAGAGTCACATAGAAACACGTGAAATTTACGTACAAACATCAGCTCAATTGGCTTACATAAGAAGACAATTGATGTCTGATTTATGCATGATATTTCCAATACGTCAAGAGTCTGAGAAGAAATTTACTATTAATAATGTGCATCTACCAGACAGTGAGGAACTAAATACCTGCAATGACATACAAACATCAGTTGCACTTGGTTACGTTGCTCAAACAACACAAATGGTATCAAATATTTTAAATGTTCCAACAAGATATCCAATTATTTTAAATGGCTCTAGATGTAAAGTAATTGATCATATTAATGACACATTTCCAGATAAAGAACGTCAATTTCCATTATTTTCACGTAGCAAAGATAAATTACATTTTCATTATGGTGTTTATTTATTAAATAAAAATATAGCTCAGCTAAGGTGGTACTGTGGTCTTCCCACTGTTGATCTACGTCCTACATTATTGAATTTGGGATCATTACTCAATTTAAAGCCAAATCATACGTTAGATAATACGAAGAGAACATTTTCTGGATCATCATTGGATACTGATGTTAGTAATAATGGTAAAAATAGTGTACCATTGACACCACCATTGCAGAAAGTTATTATTGATAATATAAGTAGACCAAGAACAATGAGCCAGTTGAAGACATCGAGGACAATACTTGGTTCGTCACTTGATCAGGGACTTGATAAACCAAATCAGATATTAGTTCTTGGTAAACAAACAAAGAGAATTTGTAAATCTGAAGAATCAGCGATTGATGATAATGCACTGTCATTGCCAAGAGGAAGATTTAGTCAAAGCAATGATGATAATATTGATGATGGTGTATTTAATGATGAAAAAAGAAATTTAAACAAACCATTAGTAGCATCAACATCATCGAGCGAACTCGTTGAATCGGAAATTGAAATAACAATACCATTGTCCGTATCAAATTCAAAGTGTGATGATCATGATAGTATTAGACAAAGAAGTTCAAATTCAATAAGCAGCTGTGAAATGGCACTGAGTGGATCACAAAATGATGTTGTTGATAGAACTAATGGCCATGTTGACGATAATATTGATAATAAATTTGATATTATTCAAAATGATGAAGTTAGTGTATTGTCGAGTGAGAGTTTAACAACTTCTGCATTTGTAAAAACTGATAAAAACAGAAGCCAAGAGACACTGACTGATATTGTTGATGATAAAAGAATTGTTAACAGTACTGAGACACTTTCTAGTTCATTTGTATCGCTGGATGATACAAGAAATTCATGTGAATGTGTTGATGATAGAATTGAAATTGCATCAAGTTGTCCAGAAAGTGCTAAATCATTTTATGATGATACAGATGAAGCACCGAGAAATACGTGGAGGACTGAGTCAAATCCGAGTTTAAAAATTACTGATAAAATTGATAATTCAGCAATTACAGTACCATTGTCGAGATCACAGCCAAACAGGGTACATGAGGCAATTGATGAGTTCATTGATGAAATAAGAAAGAGCTCGGAGAATGTTTCTGCTAGAACAGAGGCATTGGCGAGTAAAAAAACGAGCTTTAAAGTCATGAAGCCAAGATTATAGTTAACTTCTCTTTTTTTTTATGTATAATTCAATGCAAATTATTATTCGAATAATTCCATTAATTGTTATAATTTATTGAAACTCTTGATTTATTTTATTTCTTCAATATCTTTATAATATAATTATTCAATTAGATTCAATTTCTATTGAGAAAGAAAAATTATTAAAATGTAAAATTAAATATATTTCAGTTCAATGATTTCAATAAAATGTTTGAACGAAAAATATTTTATCGATAGGAAGAAAATGAAATCAATATTATGTTCATAAGAAAAATTGCAATTTAATGATGAAATTGAATAATTTTATCATATCTGAGTTTGAATGAATTTTGATAATTTTCTTCTGATATCGAAATTTAAGTTTCCTGAAAGGAAACTCAAATTACGATTATAAATTAATTATTCTATTGCATGTACATAATTGAAATGTGATTTATCTATTACTTTTTTTTCTCTCTCTTTCTATTTTCACATGTATAGAATTTATAGTACGATGTTCAAAGCTGTATTGAATTTGTTTCCGTTGTAATGACAATTATGAATAAATAATAATGTACATTGACTATTTACAATTATTGTTCACAAATTTTAAATATTATCAAAGCCTCTATTCTCCTCATTAAGTTTTCCATTCCCTGCCTGATTGAAATCACAAAAATTAATGAGCATTTAATGTGGCTATCTTATTACTAAAATAGATGGGAGCCAATGTATCATTAAAATATTTCGAACATTTGAAATCTAGAAGATAAAACTGGCATTCAATTATTCAAAAATATCCTTTTGTTTTGTGTTCATAGTCTTATAATCCATCCAAAAGATAATGAAAATTCTGTTTTTATTATTTAATGATTAATTAAATTAATAATGTCATTTGGAAGGATCGACTCCAGTCAGGCTGGCACTTATGTTCCACAACGTTTCAGCAGTTTCTGGCTTGAAAATTTTCTTTGATGCATAAACTTTGCAGTCACGATAGAGCAAACCACTCTCATTCATGAGGGAAGCATTGGTTGCGCAGTGTAGTACTGTTTGTGCACCCTGTAATAATTATTTCAATTTAGTGATAATTATCAATGGAATACTACAGAAACTAAGTGAAATACGATAATTTCACCTTTATCCTTTTTTCTAGAGGTCTTCAAGAGCATAAAAATGGATAAGGACAAAAAGGATGTATCGCCATTAGTTTTTGAATCATTTTTAAAAATGCATGAAAATGACAATAAAATTAATACACATCTGAAAATTTCTTGCATTTTTGAAAAAAAGGAGAATTATTAGGGGAAAGTGGGGCAAAATGGACATTCAAATGAAACGGTCGTAGTTACATTTTTTTAAATGATCCCATTGGAAAGCTGAGGGAATTTTAGGCGGAAAACATGTATCGGAATCAATTTTTTCGAATTTTTGAAAATTTTCATTTTTTTGCGCAAAAATTGAAGAGTTCCATTTGATTTTTTTTCGAAAAAATGGTTTTTTGAAGATATCTCTGGTCCTATTCGTCCAAGCGATTCGCGGGTGGTCTCAAATTGAAGGGGAGTTCATTTCTCACATTTTCGTTAAAGTCCCATCGATTTTTATCGAAAATTGACGAAATTACAGGGCAATTTGTGAAAATCAGTTTTTGGGCTGTAATTTCCGTAATTTTCGATAAAAATTAATGAGACTTTAACGAAAATGTGAGGAATGAGCTCCCCTCCAATTTAAGACTACCCGCGAATCACTACGGCGAATAGAACCGGAGATATCTTCAGAAAACCATTTTTTCGAAAAATTCGAAAGAGGGTACCCTTCAAAATTGAGTGAAATTTTTTTTTTTTTCCAAAATGCGAAAAAAAAACATTTTCACCTATATTTTCCGCCTAAAATTTCCTCAGCTTTTCAATGAAATCATTGAAAAAATTCTACCTCCATTTTTTTTATCAATTTGGAGCGTTTTTCAGGATAAAACCATGAAAATTCAGATGTGTCCATTTTACCCCTTGTGTTCATTTTGCCCCACCTTCCCCTATAAGAAAAAATATTTGAAAAATTTGCATTTCCAGTTTTTTGAATTTTTTAAATGTGCATATTTTTTATCTCTAAAAAATGAATTATTGTTGAAAAATTTTTTTTTAGTATCATACTGTTTCACCTCTTTACTATTGAACCAATCAAATTAAAAGGATTAATTTTGATTATTTCATGAGTAAAGACGTAAAAATAAAAAAAAATCAATAAATCAAAAGATGATGATTTATAAATTATACCTGATTGGCTGTGCGTAAGAATAGAAGAGCAACTGGTGAAAATATGATGTAATGAAACCAGCTTCTCTTGACATTTCTGAAAAGTCCAGTATACGTAAATCCTGGACAAACCATGTAAACATTGACACCAGTATTCTCGAGTTTTTTAGCTAAAGCTGTTGCAAAATATGCATTTGCTAATTTCGAGTTACAATAAGCTGGGTTCATTCTTCCCTTCGAGGGCAATCCCTTTTCTCCATTCAAATTTGAAAAATCAATTGCTCCAGACTCGAGCAATTTGGAAGTGACTATGACAATTCTGCTTGGGGCAGATGATTTCAGTCTCTCCAGCAAAAGATTCGTTAGAAGAAAGTGTCCAAGATGATTAACACCAAAATGAATCTCAAAACCATCTTTGGTCAGTGCTCTGTCCTTCAATGGTACATAAACTCCGGCATTATTAATGAGTCCATGAATTTGTGGAAATTCTTGGAGTACTCGTTCAGCAAATTTATGAATTGAAGTTAGAGAAGCCAAGTCGAGTTCCATTGGAATAATTTCACCTGTGGATATATTTTTTCGTATATCGGCGATGCAATTGCGTGCACTTTCCATGTCTCTGCATGCCATTATAACACGTGCTTTTCGTTTTACCAATTCTCTAACAGTTTCCTTTCCAATGCCCGAATTTCCACCGGTAACGAGAAAGACACGTCCCTGAAGATTGCTCGTATCCTTGCATCTTCCCCAAGTATGCTCTCGGTACTTTCGTAACAATCCAATTATCACAACAATCGGCAAAATAATGTAACAAAAAGACGACATCATGCTGTAACTGCTTCAGCACTGAATGAAATTTATTGAAATTTCAATTGAAAATTCAAATTTAAACGTTAAGAATAATGTTTAATAATGTTTTCATCCTCATTGTTTCGCATTTTGATTATAAAATTGAATATAAATTATTCTACAATGACGTTTTATGTTTTTTTCGGTTAACTGAAATGAAACTATGCGCATGAGGGATGAGAGCAAGTTTCTAGGGATTTCGGACGTGCCAACGGGTTTGACTGTTTTTTTTTTATAGAGTCAATCGGTGACTGGCGCTGCCTCGACCAATCAGAATGCTGCTTTGCCCATTCAACATTCAAAAAACAACATTTCACCTTCAACATTTTCAGAACAAATACGCACTTATATATTCCTTTTTGAAAATCCTGAATTTTCAATGGAAATTTTGGCCCACAATTTTCAAAAATGGATGAACAAATTGAAAAAAAACTGATTTCTATGGGAAAGCGTTTGAGAGAGATTGATAGATAAAAATCACCCCGATTCAATCAGCCAATTAATTAATAAAGATACTGAAACTCGCATTCCCCATTCCTATACCAGCCCAATCATGGAGCGCTGTGTATAGTCGAGGGCTTTGGCGCCACATTGCTATATTCAAAATCAGCTGGGCTCAAGCTGGAGCAATGAACTCCAGACAGTGTTCAGTATTTTTATAAAAATATTTGAATGGAAAAGGGGAATAATATCTAACCGGAGGTTAGGAATGGCTCAGGAAATGCAAAACGAATGAGGCACCCCCTATTTTCGCAGTAATTAATTTAATATTCAAGTACAGGGAGCAGTCTGAGTTGTCACTTTTGATTTTTTGAGCCAAAGTCCCATGATTCACCTTCTTTGGACCCTAATCTATAGATCCCGTCGAAAAAATAGACAGCTCGCATCGATTTTGAAATAAAAATGGCTTGGGAAGTGCAAAACTTATGAAAAATTTGAAAAAACATTTTGAAAAATTTGTCCAATTTTATCCAGAAAAGTTCTGCCCAAATTTCGAATCTTAACGTAGTTGACTCCTTACCGTCCAGTTAAAAAGTTTTGGCTCTGAGAGCCACCCTATGTGTTGATAATGTACTCCTGGAAACTTTTTATTCTCGCAAGTACAAATTTTTTTATTCAATATATACATTTTTTCGTGATTATTTGTTTTCCTTGTTCTTTCAGGAAGAAAGTGGTATCCGCCAATTCGCCACAAAAGTGGTTTTCTTCTACTTCAAAACCCTCAAATAGTGTAGGAGCCAGAAAAAAAAATTGAAAAACATGTGGACATACGACCACGTACAACACATGATTTTTTTCAAATCGGGGAGCAATTTTTGACCGATGCGACCTGCTGCGTTTAAGTCCTCGATATCATCATTATCATCATCACTATCATCATCATCTTCATCGGAATCCTCACTCTTGGCAAGGTCATTTTCTACCGTCAAATCAAGTAGTGGGTGATCAGTTATCTCCATCAAATCATTGAGACATTTATAACCCGCACCTTCAATAATAAGTTGAAGATGTTTATTCCGTTGGCCAAGCTGAAAAATTTGGTCAACGTGGTATAGAAAAGATCTGTCCACAGCTCGCACTCTATGGATTTTCAATTCTTCGAGATTCGAAGAATTAGCAATTAATGCAAGCAATTCATTGTCTTCGACGATGTTCCAACAACGGTAAAAACCCAATTTTTTCACATTCATGAGATACGCAAGATGGTGAGGGTTCACATCGAACCTTATCAAATTGAGAACTTCGAGTGATCGCATATCTCTCAAATATCGGAAGCAGTCACTTGTCAGGTCGTTCGTATCTGAAAACATCATTGTATATATTCAATTAAATATTCATATCTCGGTGAAAAAATTTACAACTTACTTCTCAGGGTCATTTGTCTAATGTTGTGACAGTGCGTGGCTATAAGGCGAATATCTTCATTCTGCATATCGAAAGTATCACCAAATAAACCGAGCTCTCGCAGATTCGTGAAGGTCCAGATTCTCTGAAAGAGATCCTCGGAGTCATGACAACGATCAAGATTCAATAACTCTAGTCCTTTCAAACTCTCTCCCTCTCTTATCATCTCGTTTCCGATTATGCCGATGCCCTCCAAATACAGTTCTTTCAAATTTGCAAATCGATCTGGATTCTGAAATGAGTCAGAAGGTTTTTGGTAAAACGATGAAAGACGACAAATGTACTTCATTTTGAAATACATGTTAAATATAGATTTTTCAAAAAAAAATTTCATGTAGCGTCAATTGTTGTCGAAATCAAACATCCAAAAACGTATTTGAAAGTCATTATTTCAACATTGATGAATAAAATACTCACAATTGATAATAATCTTCTACTTCGATTCACAAGTTCCAATTTCCGAAGAGTAGTTGGATTCAAAAAATTCAGATAACTTAGCATGTCGGTGCGAAGATTCCCTTGAAGACTCACAACTACTAAGTTTTCACATTTCTCGAAAATTTCTTCTAGATTACGCATAATATTTTCGGCGTCTCTTGCTTTGTAATAAAGATTAACAATCTCAATCTCTTCCAATTGATGCAACCGGCAGAACTCTTTTGCCATCGAAAGACAGTGAGGATGTGCTGATGCGTACCAAATCACTAATTTTCTCAGATAACGACCGCATCGTTTGAACATTAAATAAATTAAATTATCTGAGTCATCTTCGTCGATAATTAATTCTTTGACATCATCCCAACCTTCTTCACCAATGTTGTGCCAACGTTTGCAGACTGGAGGAACAAGATATATAAAAATTTAAACTCGCACTTGAATAATAACAAGTCTTCGAAATATATCGAAATAAATTTAACAGTTGTAATTAATTTTTTCAATTATATGAGGTCATGCGACTTTCTCAATTTTCGGAAATTTTTTCTTCATTAATCATTGAACGTAAAATTGGAACAAGATTGAGGTGATCAATTCGAATCATCTCAAATTTTTAGAAAATTTTATCTTCTTCCATTTCTTCGAAAAATTTCAGATTTTTCCAGTCATTTTTATTTTAGTCTCTAAACTCCTCAAACCGCGCATTTATTCCGAAGATCGAACGGAACTACTGAATATAGCGC